>CATOUR010000074.1:7500000-10000000 GCA_951848785.1 Callosobruchus maculatus
AACATCGATGCTTTGAATACGATATATCGTAGTTATCGATGGCAGACCATCGATGTTGATATCGATGTCCAACATCGATGTTTTCTTTTGATGTCCCATCCCTAGCTTGAAATGGCGAATTTGTGCTTGATCGGATGTTTCTATAGAATTTGGTTCGGTCCTTTTTCTCATACTTTGATGTGTCTAAGGAGTTAGGTACTTCGCGTGTATAGAAACTACTGCTGATTTAAAACTGAAGTTATTCTTCGCCAAGACTTTAGGACTTGTTTTATTTTATTTATGAAGGAAACGGCAAATAATGTGTATCACTTAATATTCTATTTATCTAGTTCCTAAAACTCGTAACTACAACCGGCAACAGCAGATTTTCTTCCCTAGATTAAGGACGGTACAGAATCGTGATTGGATTAATCCCAAAAGACAATATTTAGTGTTCTTGTTTTAGCTATCTTCTCTATCCATTTTAGACCCTAGATCATAATTATGATAGCTACCTGAGAGAAACCCCGCTTCTCCCTTTACCCAATGCCGCGCTGGTCAATTTACAATTTTTTTTATGGTCAGCCTCTCGCAAAGACTGAAAGCCTATGGCGCTGTAGAAGCGCTGCGAGAGGATAAGTGTCTATGCACGTTAGATTTGAAACGCTGCAGGTTGTAGGCGTCGGGAAACAAATATCCCGGCAGCTCATTCCACAGCGTCGAAGTTGTCCAAAAGAAGGAATGCTGGAGGAGACTGGTTCGGTGTTATTATCTGGGAGAACATTTTCCGTGATAGAATGTGTAAAACAAAGACAGGTCAGCCACCCTTCTTCCATGTGCCAGGTTGTAGAGGTACTTTGTGAGGTTAGGCGTATCGATAGTCTAATTGCTCTCTTCTGGATGTGTCCAGAAGCTTTAGAGAGTGCTTCGGAGCTGAATCATGATGAAGGATTTGAATTCTGAGCAAACACTGGTAGCGTTTAGACAACTTGAATATTCATTGTTTACGATATTGACTGAGGAGAGTTTGGGGTGCCCTCTGATTTAAAAATTGGTCACACAATTATACAGTTCTGATACTTCTGCGAATCAAAAGCGCAATAATTTTGGAAATATGATATCCTATGTACTGTCTACCCACAGACCATAAGTTCATCATAATATAATATTTTATTGTTTAAAGTGATTTTTTTTATTTACAGTGAACTGGGGGTACCACAGGCAAGGTTCTTGTCAAGCTGGATTTAGCGCAGCAATAAACAAGGTACGTATTGATTCAATCACAATCAACATTTTGTTCTCCAAAAACTAGCTTCAAAAGTTTATTTGCTTTTAAACTTGAATCGTATTGCTCTATAAAGATCACATCTACTATCCTGTACTTTGCAACTTACCGAGTGCTCAGAAATAACCAAAATTTTGTGATCTGATTATGCACCTCAAAAGGAATGAAAATTTTCCCGAAAATCATTATTAGCAGGAGTTAAGGTTTCCCTAAGGCTTTGAAAAAAGTCTTGTTTGCCATGTTTTGGAGGTCCGTGATTATTTTCCATTTTGAGTAAGTCATAGTTTCAGCATAATATCGTTATTAAAGGCATACGTCTGAGTATGAAAGATGTGTTTGTAGGTTTTTGTATACATTCAAAGAAGTTGCAATTCCATGCTTTTATCTTAAATCAATCACCGTTTCGCTTTTATTAAAGCTTTCCAATAAAATTTAGGTCTCGGATAGTCTTCTTGGAGATGTTTAGTAAAAACCTTTTTTTTGTTTCAATGCCTTACCTCGAGGCCATTGACGTCATTTTGTTTGTATGTATTCACTTATCAACTTCAACCACAGCACAGCTGGTCATCCTTGATGAACGAATTGGATTGGATTCCAAATCAAAACAAAAATCCTGTCAAACAGTGTCGCTTCTTCAAAATTAATTTTTAGTGAAATGATATACTTTGATAAAATCTGAAACATCAATATGGCTTATTTTCAAGTAGTCTCTTCTAAGTTATTTTATTCATAGCAAAGATCCACAAACCTTGCAAACAGTGACGATCTCTCCGGCTTTACAGAAGCCTAATATGATTATTATTATCCTGTTGTCCCCTATAAAATATACAAAACAAATCATCTCATCATGACAACAAAGACAACTGTTTCCACACCGCACATTAGAAAAATTTGAATATATTTTCAGGTCACGTAGAGCTAGATCTGACGCGTGATCTGAGTTGTTAATTTTAGACAGACGTTTTTATTCGTGCTGAGTTACACACCAGGTACAAGAATGCGTTTGTCAGGTTAAAAATGTCACCGTTAAAAGTATATAAATCACGAGATGGTGCCTGATTAGACGCCAGGATGTTGTGAAGAAGATGTTTCTGAATGTTTGAAATGTCAGTCAGATTGAAATATCGCGGCTATTTGGTGCGTCTTGGACGATACGTTTTTGCTATTACGCTATACTATATTCACCACATCCCAACAATATAACCTTTATTTAGGAAGTGGAAAAAATTACAGGTCTTTCATAACGGGAAATTTTATATGATCGATATTTTAATACCAATGCATATTTTCCAGTTAATTTATTTTATGCGTGATAAGAAACTAAATATTCTACAAAAATAATAAACTCTCGATAAATATGGTGAGTGTCCGATATAAAATTTATCCGCCTGTTAAAGTAGTACCTATATAATAAACGCTCGATAAATATAGTGAGTGCCCAATATAAAATTTATCCGCTTGTTGAAATAATAAATATTCCTACTTGCCAAATTCATATGCGTTCTAAATTATTAGACATTCGATATACGTATCTGGCTCAACAAATGTAACGAATGCTCAGTATCCAATTCAAATGTTTCCTAAATAAAAAAAAAAATTGTTAAAAAATGGTGTCAATAATATCAATATCAATTTAGGGATCGCTCAAAACCGAACTCAAACGCTTGCTAAATTCATAAGTACTCGTTAAAAGATATTAAATATTCGATAAGTTTAGCATCAACGTTTAATGGAAAACTGATGATACGCTTCAACAAGTTTAAAGCTTATAAACAGTAGGTACTTTTTGATTTTTTTATCGAGCATATATCATTTTTTTAATCAGCAAATCGTATTAAATTATCGGGCGTTAATTACGACGGTATTATATGTTCGTCAGGAATTTGAAAATCGCCTATATCATTGTTTGTTTTTTTTATGGTTAGCCTCCCGCAAAGGCTGAAAGCCTATGGCGCTGTAGAAGCGCTGCGAGAGGATAAGTGTCGGTGCACGTTATATTTGAAACGCTGTATGTTGTAGCCGTCGGGAAACAATTCTCCCGACAGCTGATTCCACAGCATCGAAGTTCTCCAAAAGAAGGAATGCTGGAGGAGACTGGTTCGGGGAATAAGGACCTCGACCTGGTAAGGATGAGTGTTCCTGGTTCGGACGGCCTTTGGTGTTATTATCTGGGAGAGCTCACTCGAACATCTTCCGTGATAGAATCTGTAAAACAGGCATAGATCAGCCACCCTCCTTCGATGTTGCAGGCCGTGGAGGTCTTTTGTGAGGTTAGGCGTATCGATTAATCTAATTGCTCTTTTCTGGATAGCGTCCAGAAGCTTTAGAGAGTGTTTAGGAGCACATTCCCACACATGGGAGCAATACTCCAGCGATGGTCGAATCTGTGCCTTGTAGAGCAGCAGCAGTTGCTCTGGTGTATACAACTTCCTACAGCGGAACAAAACTCCAAGCTTCTGGGATGCCGTTTTAGCAATACTGACGACGTGGTCGTGCCAGGAAATGTTATTGTTGATGTTGTTCCCCAAAAGCTTAACGGAAAGTGATTGGACTATCGGGTGGCCCTCCATTTCCACGGTTGGTAAGCCATCGTGAGACTTCTTTGTAACTGTTGTTGCCTGAGTTTTTTGTATGTTGAACTGTACTTTATTTGCTAACCCCACTCGAAAATTGTTTTGATATCTGCGTTGATCTGTGAGGCATGCTGCTGTCGCCGACGTATCGTCTCCTGGGATAATAGTGGCTTGCCTGGTTCCATGCACGACACTAATGTACTGTCATCTGCGAAGCTGTAGATTGGATTGGATGTTATTTCCAGCAGCTTGTTGATGTACAGCAGAAACAGTGTAGGGGATAGGACAGATCCCTGAGGTTTTTCCTTTTTTTGATAAATTCGTGGTGGCAAGTGTTGAAGTGAACACCCTGTATGTTATTATGTGTGGGAAAATCCAAAATACGCCGGGGTACTCAGCAATAAGTGATGAGTCGTGACGTAATGGGCACAATCAGAGGCGGACTGTGTGTCCAGAAATGGTGTCCCAGATGGAACGGCCGGTCGCTCCGTTGGTCGTGAGTCGATCTTTGTTGGTGATTGTATCTCTGGAAGCACCGCAGCACTTACCAGCTTCGGACGAGGCCGCTTTTTTGCCACGAATGCCAATAAATACTCGGTAGCTTTTCTCATAAAGGTAACGCTGATAATGTAAATTCCATCTGATGCCAGTCGCATGGGCGTACCAGACAGAGAAAGTTAAACATCTGGATTTGGGTCTTTCATACGTGATGGTTCCGAAGATTCACGATTTGTATGAATTTCTTAGTTTGCTTATTTGTTCCACGACGTTTCGGTTTATTTTCTTTCTGAACCATCTTCAGGTACTACATGACGAAACTGTTTCACCTGGTGCACGACACAGAATTGGAGTAGTATTACAGGTCTGAAAACAGTGACTAAATTGTTCTAACCTCTTAATGAATCAAAAAATAGGTGTACTGTAGAATGAACGCATGAAAAAAGAAAGCGAGATGTGGCACCGATAGTAAATATCATATTTTTGAGTTTTAATGGAAACATATTTGTTCTGTGAAAACTGAAGTGTAGAGAACACGCTATAGCTAGAACCGCACTTCAAACAGCTTGGGCTTGTCTAAATGCAGTTTACTCAAAACACCTACCGTCAGCCGCGCCACCGCAACCGTACCTTAAGTACCATCCTTACCTCACCATTTTTGTAGAAGAAACTAGCAGATCCGTATTTCAGAATAGCACAAAGAAATAAATTATAAATATCTCAATAAGCATAGAAATTATGTAAAGAAATACTTAGAAACGTAGCGAACGTGATAATAATCGTTGTGCACTTATTTATATTTTTAAACCTCTGTTTGTTTAGTTTGCTATTTGGAATCATCAAGTGTACACTAGCACGTAAAAATTGTGTAAAAGTAATACTTATAAATAAAGAAAATGTAGAAAACAAATGCATAAAATACATCACATCACAGCTATTCTATTACTCCTAACAATTCTTAAACGTAATTTAACACTAGAGCGGCAATAGAAAAATTTAAACAGGTATTACTCTCTAAAGATTGTCTTCCAAAAATTATTTGATGCTGTAATAAGCAATAGCCACAAGGATATCACTGATCTGTTTCTTATATGATTCAATTTAAAGAAGATGATTTTATTGTAGACGGTAGTTTGTTATAAAAAGTGATGCAGTTGTACAATGGCGATTTTTTTTTAATTTTTGATTTTATGCTGTGGGATTTGTATAAGATTGGGGTGACTAGTATTGCGATTGTGGTGTGTAAAATGGTTCTCAAAATCTTCCCAATGCAATCTTATAAACACAAGACAATGAAGGATGTAAATGGAGGGTAAGATTAATAAATTTCTTCCTAAATCTATGTTGACGTTGGTGATGTTGATCTACATGTCTCTCTGGGAGTTAAATTAAAAAGTAGTCTAATAATATTTTTTTGGGAAATGAAAACGCTGTTACTTGCATTGCAGTATACAGGGTTGGGATAAAGTATGGAACGAAGCAAATATCTTTGAAACGGAAAGGGTGATATTGCTGAAAATTTGCAGGTAAATGTAGTGGCGCATAATGCATCTGAAGACATTATGTTAGCTATTAATGTACTTTCGGTCTAACCGGAAGTACTGTCAACTTTTTTAATTTAAATAAGACATCCTGTATATTTTTGCAGATTTTAATATATCTTTTTTTTCCGAATATGTCCATAGTAGGTTTAGTATTTGTTTCTGTAAAAATGGGAAAGATAAAACTTTTTTATTTACTGAAACGTTCATTTTATTTGATGTGTTGCAATAAGAAAATTTAAAATGAATTATCAAGGAATTACCTCAGATGTTCAAAGTGCCCGCCGTTTACCTCCTGACAATATGCAAGTCTGTTGACAAATTGCTGAGTTACCTTGCCCAATCAATTCACGTCAGGATCCTGACGCGTCAGGAGGTAAATGGGCGGCATTTTAAACATATGAAGAAGCTTTATCTTTCCCGTTTTTACAGAAACTAATACCTAATCCACTATGGACGTATTCGAAAAAAAAAGATGTATTAAAATCTGCAGAAATATACAGGGTGTACCATTTAAATTAAAAAAGTTGACGGTACTTCCGGTTAAACCGGAAGTAAATTAATAGCTAACATAATGTCTTCGGATGCACTATACGTCACTACACTTGTATGCAAATTTTCAGCAATATCATTCTTTCCGTTCCAAAGTTATTTGCTTGGTTCCATACTTTATCCCAACCCTATATTGAAAGAAAGGAAACGCTAAGGCATAGTAAACATATTTTAGTCCATTTATACCGAGGCAGCTCCTAAGCTGGCTGAGTGCATAGAAGGCACTATTTAGTTTTTTACAAACAACGTCAACTAGCTTGCCTCTACTCCAAGAACACTCCCAGATACATTCTAAGTATTTAACATCACCAGATAGATTTATTTGGACTGCAAGTTAAGGGTTTAGGGTAGGAGTAGTACGCATGTTATGTTGTATTGAAACTGTCTTTGAATAGTTAATAATTAATCTGTTTCTACAGCACCAGGCATTCAAATCGTCTATCATTATTGAATAATCTTTGCTTGCAATTGTTCTGTGGTTTCAGAAGATATTGTAACTGCAGTGTCATCAGCAAACTTAGTTACACAGCTATCTTTGATATAGTCGGGTAGATCGTTACTATAACAAAAAAACAATATGGGTCCCAAGGTAGAACCTTGTGGTACACCTAATTGTACAACGTGACTGCTGGAAGACCGACCATTGCAGGATATAATCATATTCCCTCGGGGCATGCAGGTTATAAAAACGTTTCTAGAGACCTCTGGTACGCCCTTGGTAAACGATCTTTTATTTTATTGTTATGGCGCTAAATTTGTAAAACATCGACCATTGTCTCCGTGACAAGAGCCGAATTAATTGTTGCACGGCTTTCACGAACACTCTGTATCTCTGTATACGTTTATCCTCGGGTCGGACTTCTCTTTCGGGACATGCTCGGAATGACGTCGTGCATCCGTTCGCGGGCCTGCCGCTGAGACCATTTGCATTCTTATTACTGTGCCTTCCATTTATCGGAAGCTCTACGATTATTATCATCGGTAATAAGGGAGAAGTTAGAAATCATAATTATCACAAGCGGCTAGCCGTACCAAATGTACTTTGGCTCCATGACTTCCGCATGCGCAGAGTACTAATGTCATGTTATGATTTGAAAATTGTCGTGCATTGTATTTTTAAATTTGAAAATGAAAATGTAACGTAAATTGTATTATTTTATTATGCGCCTATGTATTATATATACACTATGGTCATTTTAGTGTGCAACATATTGGAAACTTTTTTATTATCGATATCTCAGAACGTCTTATTCGTGATAAAAGATGGTGCATAATAAAAAACGAGCTATGAGTTGATCTAATCTGCCATTGTGTATACAGGGTATGTAAAAATTCGGAAAATCTGACCGGTTTTTTCCTATTTATTTCGGATTTTTTGCATTTTCAATGACAATTTTCGCGGTAACCACAGCTGATACGCAAAAACTTTATAGTGCTTTTCTGCTCACAATTTTAGGATCTATAATTTGGTTTTCCGAATTTTCACATACCTTTTATATACAATGGTATCGCAGATTTGATCAACTAACTGCTAGTTTTTCTCTATGCACTATTTTTTATCATGAATAGAATTTTCTGAGATATCGATAATAAAAAAGTTTTCCGTATACTTAGGTATTCGAAGAGGAATTAGTTTTAAAATTATAAATGATCAAAGTAAACAATAATAAACAATTTATTTATATTGAAATTCAATTAGATCTATTCTGGTGGATATAAAAGGTTTACCGCGATATTATTTTGCTCCTTCGAAGTCTGGTTTGGCAAGTATTTTAAAGCTTTTGATGGCAGTTTTTTGTTGTTTTGTACAGACGTTTCTGTTGTGAACTTACCAGGGTGAAATTTTTTCACATGCAGCCTTAAATTGCAATGCTTTGAAAATAATGTATTGCATATAGTACATCTTAAAGCTATTTTTTCAATTAATTCACAGTAAATAATAGACGTTAGTTCAATTCCAATATTATCAAAAACCTCAGACTCTCAAAATTATGCGGGCCTGCGCCTTTAGTTTTAGGTTATGTTCCATGTCAATGTCAGCTGTCAAAGTCGGGGAGCCAAAGTACCCTTGGTACGGCTAGCTGCTTGTATAATCATCGAGCTACACCTATTGCAGCAATAGCTTCCTAAGGATCATGTGACGATTCAAAAAGGTCGGGTTACTTGAATATTAAATGACTACTTCCGTCAAAGCGTCAAATGTAATTTCAAATTCCAATGTATCAGTTGCAGTTTCAAGTAGTGCGTTGAATATTCAGAAGCGTCAAATATAATTTCCAATAGTCAACTGTAAATTCCAAACTTATAAATATACTGACTTATCCAAGATCAAACCACCGCACTTCCCAATAGCCTATTATTACTTGTATCCCTTTCATTTAGTGGGTTTGTATAGATATTCCCTTACAATAATGTTTAAGTACCATTCAATGTTTGTTTGATAAATGTGTTGTACACCGAAACATGTCACACTATTGACAAAATAAAGTGGTGATCGTTGTTACATTTAAGGGGCCTGGATACACACATTAATACATACGTATTTGCCATGCCATAACTCACTCTATTTTCAAACTACATCTATAATATTTCAGAAGGCGATAGTTAGGACCTTAATGAATGACAACTATTTTCGCTTTTCTCAAAAAAGGTTTTTAATGTGCAAAAAACTCGCAATGCAGAATCATACATTCTATAAATGCCTGTAATTTAACAACCAAACACGATATCAAAAAAGGATATAAATATATAAATAGTTGCACAAGCGCAAGCTTTCTTCTTCAATTTGCTCTTTGAGTCATTACTGTAAGTTTAAAGGTAACGCCAGGAGCTTCGAAATGCGAAATTTATTTTTATGGTGACCTTTGGACCTTACCTTTGGACCTTTCGACCTTACCTTTGGATTTTTGGACTTATCTCCCCACATCTTAGACACAGACACTGGAGAAAGGGATCAAGCGGCCACGCCTTCTCGCTAACACGGGAATACGTCTTTCCTTGGATTCGGCCATTTTGCGCGCTATACCTTAGACCCTTAATTTACGAAACTTCTGAAGTGTCTTTTGATTATTCCAACGCGTCCATTATTGTATACTGCAAGGTATCGTTTTTAGATCTTCATCTAACTAGTCTAATAACATATTTTTTTACGGATTTCTTCAGCAATTTCTTCAACTGTTGGAAGATTGCAAGGACCCATATGGAGTTTCCTATTTCCTATCAATGTCTCTACACTTCTATTTATATAGAGTTGTGCGGTACCTAAATCTTGCCCCGCCCGTTCTATGTAATTTAGTTTACTTTCCAAGACTGTCAGCTTTTGCACAACAAAACATTTGAACACTTCCCACCCCACTTTTTATTGAAAAACTACTTCATCCCTTTATACCCTCTCCTCTCCACAGGATCATCCCCTTAAAAAATTTAAATGACAAGGGGTATCGAGTAACACTTTGTTTTCAAGGTATGATCTTAGGGGAAGAGGGTACAAAAGGATGGAGTAGTTTTTGATCAAAAAGTTGTCCCCCTTGTTAAATTATTTGCCGTGTCTCGGCGTTTTTTCTTTCAATGAGCGGGTTTCGATAAATCCGTGGTGGGAAGTTTTCAAATGAACGCCCTGTATGTATTTTGTACCTACCCAAATATTAAACTCAATTTTCCCGTTTTATGGAACTGTATTTATTTTGGAGTAGGTATACGGACCTCAGAAATATTGAATATTGAATTGATGCCTTAAAAAATTCAGTTGACGCCGGAGAACTTTCGCTTGACTCTTTTTAAAATGAATAATGTCATGCTTTTAAATATTCAACTGTTTTTTCGAAACTACAACATTGACGCAATGGAATATAAAATTGTCTCTTTAGAAAACTGCTTATTTGGAACTCTAAATTAACGCTTTGCCAATTACAACTGATCCTTTAAAATTAAATTTATGTATATGAAGTTACTAAAAATTCCAAAAATATAAAACACCGTTCGTTCTAAGGTCCGAAATGAACAATGTAATTCAAAATATTAATAGTGTCGCTCATTTAAGAAAAAAACTCAAATATGTCTCATTAGATAAGGATCGATACTGTGTGTAATTATTGTTTATTTAGTTGTAGAAAAGTTATTCAAAGTGGCCTTCAAGAATTATATTTTTTGCATGTTCTCTTGTTGTTGCATGAGTGTCTTCCAGACGGAAATATTTGCCATATTGATGGTGACAGTTCACTTGCTCATATTAGGTCTAATTAAAATGATCTTTTTTCCGTCAAAGAGATAATTCCTTGTAGATGCCGCTCCGAGTACCTATATTTTCCAGATATCTGCTTATCAATAATTAGTCAAATGTACAGTTTCTTGAAGTGGGCTATGTCCAAGGGAGATGTCAGCTGAAACAACAGATGCTCCAGACTTAGTTACAAAATTATAATTCGCTACTACTGTCCAGTTCCGATATATTGCTTGTCTTAATCGTCAAGGCATGTATATATTTTTTAATTTGTCATTCTGATTATTAGCTATCCGTTAGAATTCCATAGAATCAAAGTACCTATAAAAACAATTAAAACGCATCTCTAGTGATGCGGAAAGTGAAATAATAGAGCCAACTCACATCGCAATCTAAAGTTTCCATGTCGAAAGACATCATCCCATCATCGACCGCTAGCACCAAACATTTTTTTAATCATCAATACACCTGAAGCCGTGTAACTATGTAACGGAAGAACCATGTATCTTTAAAGACGCCGTAATACATTAAATAAAGAATAATGTTTATTAAAAACCAATCGAGTGAGACGTTATTATGACTCAGTGGATTTATTTTTATGGCGCGGGGCCTTAGCGCTTACGAAGAGGAAATGTCCGGAGCATAATGAAGCGATCGCACACTTTGACAGCACTTCGATATCCTTTATTACAAGCAGTTCAAACATGGGCGAACAGAGAAGCTATTGGACGAGATTGTTGCGTGTAAATGTGTGGTCAGTGGCGTACTAAATCGGGGATTCTCTCAATGGTAGGTCATAGCCGAGAATAGCCACCACAGAGAAGCGACAAAACCTGTCGGCACCTTTGATGTTGGGCGGGTCATTATTAGTAACCTTAAATCGGCTTGAACTGACTCGCATCCACAATATTACACTGAGAAAAATATTTTGGTCAATTTAATAATTTGTTACACGGAAAAAATGATAAATTTTATAAGAATTTATTATGTGTATTAATTGCGTATCCACAATATTAAACTGAAAAAATAACACATACTTCCAGGAAATTTAACTTTTCCTTCCAGTGTATCGTGGAGTTTGACATTTGTACACAATAACCCCGCGCATGCGTTATGAAAATCGGTCCCTGCTGTGTCGCTTCTCTGTGGTGGCTATTCTCGGGTCATAGCAAGCATTAAAAGAACAGTAGCTTGTCTTTCACAAGTACTTTGTACATTGGACCCATCAGTACGTATACAACAATACGGATGCGTGTGTATAGTAATGGAAAGTTGTGGACATGACCGCACTAAAGGAAAAAGTAAACAAAGAGAAGTTAAACAAAGACGGAGAGACGAGCGATATGTATTTCAGCAAATGATCCAGTTGGGTACAGATATACTATACACGACTAACAAAGTTGGATCTGGCGTGCGAAATCTCCAAAGCAACTAAGAGAGAAGGTACATACGGGTAACGTCATCATGGTCACAATGTCTTAACAGACATGTAAACTCGTGAAATGCATTGAGTCGGAGCTAGAGTATTGCCGACATGAATATTATCAATAGTTTTGAGAACTGTAGCTCGCCATCGTTCGCGATTTACTGTCAGTTTAGTGGCGCTCTTCATCCTTATATCCAGCAACTGTTTCGTCGTATCCACCCAGTGCGTAAGGGAACGGCCATGGCGCCGCCCAATCGGGGCATGACCCTGAACTACAAGTTTCTCCATATTATCGCTTCTGTGTATATGTCCGACAAATGTAAGCATTCTCGTCGACACAATGGAGGATAGTCTTGTTGGATTACCGAGCTCATCCAGTATGGAAACGTTAGTTCGATGGGCGGTATAAGAAACTCTCAGCGTTCTCTTCCACGTCTACATTTCAAAAGCATCTATGCGAGCTCGATCTGCCTTTCTAATAGTACAAGTTTCCGAGGCATACAAAAATATGGAGAACACAAGAGACTGAACCAGCGACATTTTTGTAGCTTTAGTGATGTTATGGTCACGCCATATTTTAGTAAGCTTTGTCATGGCCACACGTGCCTGTAGAATGCGCCGCCGAGTCTCGTTTTCACAGCTACCCGAATTGTCGATCAAAGCACCGAGGTACACAAAACTTTGAACTACTTGACAACGGCCTATTGACTTTATTTGTCGATGATTATCATGCCCTCTATTTACGATCATAACCTTGGCCTTATTGTAGTTAATACCAAGACCACATAAGAGTAAAGCTATCAGTTAAAAAAATACACCTAACCCCTCATACATTCTACATTCCCACTACATATACAGCCAGGCACAAGTTTCTACGGAGTCAGCTGATATCTTACTTAAAGCGAGAATTGCATATTGCCAAGTTGTAAGTATGCTTTTAGCCAGATTTTGACATGAAAATCGTCAGAAATCGACAATATTTGGCATGCATGAACGAAAATCGCCAAAAATGGCATCTTTGCGCTTGTGAACGTGAAAACTGTTAAAACCGAAACACCCAGTGTGACATGATCTGACGGTGAGGATGACGTGATACGGAATGCTGCTTTATAAGGCACAGATCCGCCGACCATCGTTGGAGGATTGCTTCCATGTGTGGGGATGCGCTCCGAAGCACCCTCTAAAGCTTCTGGACACTATCCAGAACAGAGGCATTAGAACAATCGATACGCTCAACCTCACAAAGGACCTCCACAGCCTGGATCATCAAAGAAAGATGGCTGCCCTTTTCCTATTTTACAGATTCTATCGCGGAAGATGTTCAATTGAGCTGTCTCAGATAATAACACCGAAGGCCATCCGACAGAGGAACACTAGAGAGGCTCTGCAAGCTCATCCTTACCAGCTCGAGATCCCTACCCCCTGAATCAGTCTCCTCCACCATTCCTACTTTTTGAGAACTTCAATCCTGTAGAATGGCTACCGGGGAATTTGTTTCTCGACGGCTAAAACCTGCAGCGTTTCTAGTCTAACTTGCACAAACACTTTATCCTCACTCAGCGCTTCTAAGCGCCATAGGCTTTCAGACTTTGCTGAAGGCTGACCATAAAAAAATGTAGTCATCACCGTAGTCAACTCAATGAAATGAGATATGTTGGAATCACTTGGAAATCAAAGAAAACAGACTGGAGCGTACTTAGCGTCGAGTAACCCAGAGCGTTAGTTTCAGAAGTCAAGCTTGCCTAAATGAAAATGGCGGACATTTTGAAAAATTTGTTGATTAACTTAAATACTAAATAATCACATTTGTTCATGTAAATTACATTTAAGTAACAATCTGTACCGAAGTCCATACCAAATTCTCGTTTATTTCGAAATTAGTCGTAATAAAGAAGCCTATTTCGTCGATGATTTTAGTGCTACATAAACAAATTGCATGTCGTTGGATAGGAAACATCCTGATAAACATTAAACTGTGTTTATAAATAGGCACTAATTTTCCAAATTATTTGCAAGTAACCAAAACAAGTGCATTACAATTTTATTTTTCAGTTTGGTGGATTTTTTTAGCCTTAGAAATTGTCGTATATTATTTCTTGCCCTAGCTGATATGCCTAGTCATTCCCCTATAAAATGGGTTTAAAAACTTGTGAATCACTCGAGAAATAATCAAGATATGGCGTTACAACTGCGTGAACACATAGCGCTGTGATACAGAAGTCATAATACAAAAAGGCCTATTCTGTCGAAAATTTTAATGCTACATACACGAATTGTATGTGGTAAGACAGGAAACATCTTGCTAAACATTAAAATGTCTTAATAAATAGGCACTAATACGGATTTTTTTCGAATTATTTGTAACCCAAATAAGTGCAATTGAAAATTTTTTTTTCAGTTTGGCGATTTTTTTTAGCCTTAGAAATTGTCAGGTATTATCTTTTTTACTTTAGTTGATATGCCCAGTCATTCTCCTATAAAATGAGTCCAAAAGGTCGTGAATCGGTCCATAAATAATCAAGCTATGGCGCTACAACTGCGCGAACCCATGGAGTCGTGATACAGAAATTGAAAATGTAATAAAAAATTAATTAAAAGGTTGACCCCTTTTTTCGCATTTTTTCTAGATAACTTAAATTGTATTTTCATACCTCAAAGTTTGTCGACATGATGGTGGAACACATTGTATTATGGCCGTTTTCGTGGATTTTGGTTAATAATTTGAACCACACTCTTCTATATTTATTTTTCAAGGTGTTTCTTTTTAACTGATGGCTTTGGCCGTATGCACCTCTTAGTTGCATTGGAGATAACGCTCTCCAGATCCTATCTTGCCAATCGTGTATAGTGAAGTACGCCCAAGTCCTGTGCTGCAATGTAATCTGCAATCCATTTTTGCTAATGATAACTTCACCTTCCGACTGTCCAGCATATCCCATGATACTGTTAAATTCCGCATTACATACAAATTCAAAGAGAATTTACCGTAACCACATATAATATTGCATTAGATTGTGCCAAGAAAAGTGTGTCTGGCCGTAAAGCATGCGACTAGGGAAGCGGAAAATGCACATGGAACATACACATGGCTGAACCGGAAAAATTGTGGTCGCATCGTTAAAATTCTTCAGCGGGTAGAATGTAGAATTTCAGCGAATGGACGCGGCTGTCATATTGCTGCTTTATGACGGTATCTCCGCCTTGTGTAACGAGCGTGCTCTCAAATACCGCAAGATCTGAAGGAAAGGGGATATCTTTCTAACAGTCAGAATATGTGAGAAATGCTTTATAGGTGCAATTGTACGCCTTTTGATGATTTACGTCATGGTCGGCCATGCGTGGCCTTTACGACAAAGTAGTCAGAGTAAGCTTGCGTCACCAAAGAGCTAGCTCAACCCACACTCGATTGTATTTGAGAAATAAATTAAAACAAAACATTTTTTAAAAAAAAAGCTTTTATTTAAAGACTCTAAAAAAATAAAATGTTCCTTTAGAGTGTTAACTATCAACTTATAGCCTCATCATATACAATTTATATATTATGAAAGCTTGTCGCGAGGTTTGCGTAGTACTATAGGAATTCAATTAAACTGAAATTTTAAAACATTTAAATCTGTAGACCAAGTTAGTCAATTGAATAGGTACTAGCTAATTTACACAAGTATATCGCGCGACAAGCTTTTATGATCATATAAATTGTGTATAATGAGTTGATAGTTCTCTAAAGGAACATTTTATTTTCTTTTTTTTAGAACCTTCAAATAAAAGCTTTTTCTAAAAAAGTTTTTTTGAATTTGCGCTATCCTGATATCCACTCATTGTCGTAGATTTCCTTTTATTAGACATCATGAAAACCTTAAACTAAACTAAAAATATAGACGTACTCTAAGCATAACCTTGAAACTGTGTTGGTGATAAGAGTCCACTAACAACACGAGTTTATCCCTATTACTTTCCCAAAGTCAGTCCAGCACCCCAAATGTTCCTTTACAACTTATTATTTGGAAAATCCTTACCGCGGATCTTCTTTACCACTTACGTCGCTGTCACAGTCATCCACACCAGCTGTGCGGTCTACCCTTGGTGGTTGCTCGGTGCACCAGCGCAGCGGTTCGTTAGCTACCCCCTAACCTCATCGATACAACCTGGTGATGACCACTGCGTAGGTTGTATAAAGGAACTCGTACAATTCGATCCAGAATCTCCTGTGACTGCTGCCAGATTCTTGCTCACACCGCAAGCCTCTAGTTGAGCGCCAAATGCAAAAACTCTCTTCTCTCACGTCGTCAGGTTCATGCTATGATACTACGACTTTAGAAGGTATGCTCACGCGTATGATGTCTTCCGTCTCGCTTCCACCTGTGACGTCAGCGTGTGACAAACGGGGTTTGTTTACTCGTTTAGTTACAGGTTATAGCCGAACATTTTCAGTTTATTTTCTTGAGTTTACTCGTTTACCGTAGTAAAGTTTGATAAAACATTAATTATTCATATATACAGAATCAATACCTAACTACAACACAATAGAGCAACAAATAATGTGCCCTATACCAAGGCCATCAGAAACCATCACTACAAGTGGATCAAACTTTTTAATTCAAACATATTATTAAACAGATACATCGTGTGAAAACATTTTGGAAAAAATTGAGGAAAAACCTGTTATTACTAGGAATCTTTTGGTATACGAGAATTCACCTGTGCTAGCTAAATACAATGCCCAGAAAGATATTGTATTGTTGTATTGTGATATGTTTTTATTTTATGTTTAACATATACGCGGTTGTGACATATATTTGAATAAATAAAAAATAAGAAAAAAGTCAATATTCATTCGCCATAAACATAATGCCATTATGCTTGTTCATGATTTTTAAAAACTTCTAATGACAAAATCATGTTATTTATTTCTTTTCTACCTTTTATTAAGAGAATTATACAGTAAATACATATATGCAAATTGGCTTGAAGAGCTGGTGACGCAACATCTTAATCTATATATAAAAATTAAGAACGGTAATCAAAGGCTCCTGAATGGGGTATATAAAAATTCCACCCCCTACCCGAGAAATTTTCCCACAAAAAGATGGTTTCACTAGGCACTCCAATCAACCTCTTATATGAGATTTTAGAAAAATACGTCCAGACCGCTCTGGCTCTGTTCTTTTTCCACAATGTAAATTTTTTTGAGTACATAGATTCAAATTTTTGTATCTGAAATTCAAAACGCTCGGAACTACTGCAAACGGGTCAGGCGTCAATTAATATCAATTCTCTGTATAACTATTTCACCAATTTTTTATTCAGATACAGAGCAATATGTATCGTTTATATTATACTGTGCATGAGCTATTTTCATTTTGTATGAATATTAAATATCTAAGACAGATATAACAGGAAACGAAATAAAACTTTCAAAAATCAATGCTTTGGCGCCATGTGCTTGTGCACTTTTGTCACACGGTGACGTCAATCGCAGACCGGTTCGAAATCTGTCCGCCAAGTGATCATATCTGTCAGTGTCGTAGTATCATGGGTTCATGCAGTGATAAAACACCTTGCCGGCTTTGAATAGTATTTTCCCCAAACTCTCACAACAAAATGCATCGTTTGACTAAAATGACATCAGTGGATCTATTGTGTCTATTGTCAGTGATGACATTTCTCTCATTAGATTGTCATTCTCCTTAGCATCTACTGGGCGTTCTCATATCAATATTAATACCCATATTGTAGAAATGCATTAAATAACTATTCCACTATTGGATTGAGAATGACGTGATGTATGTAACTTATCGTGCATTATCATCCAAACAAAACGTGTATACAAAATTTCAGCTCAATCGGTTGAAGACATCTGCTTCAAAATTGAGTTGCAAGTTTCCACCCCAACAAGCGTACATACATTGCAAATTAAATAAAAGCTTTTAAAACCAGCGGAGTTTCATCCAGGGCAGGTTATACAGGGTGTAACTTTTAAGGATGTCCACACCTAAATTGCCGTGTAGATCTCGCTGAGCTGATCATTTTTCAATAAGCAACATGGGTCCGGAAACGAACCGTTTCGGAGATAGCGCTACCGGAAGTAGTCCTTTCTGACGCCTGAAGTAAGGCAATTAGTTCGACGCCTTGCGGCCAGTAGCGTGGCTGGCGCGGTCTCCGGATCTCAATCCCCTGGATTTTTGATTTGGGGTCACCTGAAAGCACTTGTCTACCAAGGGGGTGCACCGCACACAGCAGAAGAGCTGATTGCACGCATAATTGCAGCAGCTGGAGACGTCAGGGAGCAGCCACAGGTAATCAACGCTGCTACTGCATCGGTCATCCATCGAGCCAGATTGTGCGAGCAAGAAAGCGATGGATGGCCACGTGGAGCCTCTCCTTCACTGATTTTTGACTGATCTCGGTGTTTTTTGTTGTTGTTTTTTTGCAATGTTTTTTTTATTTTTTTTGTTTGGTTTACTTTTGACATTTTGGCCATGACGGTTAAATGTTGACAAGCCGAATCTGTCTTAGCAGCTGATCCGTAACCCTCTCTCTCCTCTGCCAATTACGAGGCGTTGAATGAATTGCCTAACTTCAAGCGTCAGAAAGGATAACTTTCGGTAGCGTTACCTCCGTAACGGTTCGTTTTTGGACCCATGTTGCTTATCGAAAAATGATCAGCTCAGCGACGTCTACATGGTGGTATAGGTGTGGACATTCTTAAAAGTTACACCCTGTATATTAGGTCGTATTTGTAAAGAAGAGCACTTAATTTTACTTGTAGAAATCGAAGCATTTACTTCACATTCTATTCGTGAGCAAAAAGAAGGACTTGGATTGAAAATGTGTTGCTCTGAAGGAAAAGGTTTCACTTTTTTGGTATTTATAAACAGGAGCATTTGCTTTAATATTGGAGGATTTGCTTCAGAAAATATGCATTTAGTCCGGAACAGCTTTTAACTATTTACTTCATTTATGTGTATGAACTTGAAGGGTTAAGGTGTTTTTAGTTGTAGTGTGGACGCGTGATTTTTTGAATTTAAATTTACCACGGCGAATGTAGTTCGAGCATGAAAATTGTATAGAGAGACGAAATCCACGTGAGTGCGACGTACACAACCTACAGTCTCCAGGATTGTTGATAACACTCTCCGTCGCATTGTGGATTGTGTGGCTGTGATCTAAATCTCGGTGTTTATATCGAGAATATAATTTCATAGATTAGTCCTACAGTCGTGCGCAAGCTTAAGAAGTCTACGAAACGCGACTAACGTCAAATTGTATTAGACTTAAATATCATATCAGCTGAATAAATAATACTTGGCATAAATCACATGTATCTGACAGCGAGTAGTAAGGTTTGTAGTTTATTTCTTAGTGTTTTTCATATATAATTTGGGGAATTGATTAAGAATTCGACCTCAAGTTTTTCTAAGAACGCGAGGTCGCAGGGAAAATTTAAGTACAGGATTCAGTGGTAAATTACCTTCAGGAAGAATAGAAAGTAATGAGGTAACGTCCCAAAATCAGAGAGGAGAGTTGGCATCCTAAAACTGAAAAAGCGCAAAAAATGGATCAAAATTTGTGGTTCTGAATCGGGACCACAGGTCAAAGACTCGTATATTGGATAATTTGGGGACATTGATAACAAATTTGATCTCTGTTCCGAATTTTGCCGTGTCTAAGTTAAATGAAAAATGTGGGATTTTGCTCACATCTGCATGTTCCCAAAAGTAATTTTCTTGTGGTGGGAATGTGAAGTTTCAGTTACCAATCTGAGTAAACAATGGGATTAACACCCGTATGCACCGTAAGCCAATTGCGCGATTAGTTACGTAAACCTGGATTAGATTACTTGTTTCCTATGCACCGCAAACTGACAATTTTGACACTGTCACTGTCAAAATAATCTTGCGAACACAACCTTGCCGTATCTCCAATCTGGATTAGTTAATCTTTTGACGGTGCATGGCGAGATGCCAAAGATTAGCAAAACGCGATTAGGGAACTAGGATTAGAATCGCCAAACGGTGCATACGAGGGTAAGCGATACATTTTCTGATAGGAAGAGGGTCGGCATTGTAGAATAAAAAAAATGGCAAAGGTAGTTTCTTAAAAAAAATAAGTGATATTTTTGGTATTCAATTAGGACAAAGACTCGTGTGTTGGAAATTTGGGGGCATTGATCACGATTTCGACCTCTAATCCGAATTTTGCTGTAGTAAAAGAACTAAAAAAAAATAAAACATTTGGTATTTCGCGCTCGACCAAAAATGCATCAGGTAAATTCAATCTACCTGAAAGTTCATACATTAGAGGAGCAATATAGAGCAAAATACTTAAATACTAACACTCATATTCTGCCTCAATAGTTAACACATTTCTAGCAGTTGATTTTAACACAGTTACGTTGTCATCAAATATGAAATATGAAAATGTTCCGATATTTTATTGAAATTCCCAAATATTGTAAGTCGGCGATTTCAGCAGCTTATTTCTTCTAGCATCAATACAAGATCTAGAATAGGTCAAGCTAGAGCTGCATTCACAGATATGCGTATAGTTATCTGCTCTAATAATCCGAATATCAAACATGATGTTATCTGAAAAATCCATAGATCTTCTCGGGTTTTTAGGCCGTCGTCTGTTGTAACTTCTTCCTAACGTTTCGCCAGCACGAGTGGATAGCATCTTCAGAGGTCGCTGTTTTCGGATTGAAATCTGCCTGACAGCTGACTGTACTCTCGGGCGCAGGGTACAGTCAGCCTAAAAACCCGAAAAGATCTATGGATTCTTCAGTTGACGACGGCCGCGAAAGCCTCAACACTTACATTATGATGTTATGTTTTCTCAATCCAAAGCTGATCTGAAAAGATTTGAGCCTTTCGACATTTCTATATACAGGGTGGTCCAATAAGCGCGCGGTCCTCTCTAGCGGCCATACCGTTTAAATTAGACGAAAATGTTTCAAATAAAAAACGTTTCTTTTCAAACGATCTACATTTGGAAAATAATATTAAAGATGGCGGACTTCCGGATATACCGGAAGTAGGCATCAACTTCCTTATTTTAAATAGAACACTCTGTATATTATTATGTTTTTGAATTCAGCATCGATTTTTAGGTCTGGTTTGTCAACCACTGTTTATGTCTACGAAGCCTATTTTCGGAGTTATTCAGCAATTTTTACAAAATTTGACGTTTGTAGTACTTTACAAGGAACGTTAATATCTCGGAAACTAAACGCGACAGAAAGATGCGGTTTTCGGTTTTGAAACACGCAAGAAACGTACTTGTGCTTCAGTAAGATCGTTATTTCAAAAGAACATTAAATCAATAGACTAGCAATTTTCAAATTTGAAAAGTTAGAAACGTTAAAAGCTTATTTTTTTTCAAATGGTATGGTATGACAAGTTTCACATCGGTGGATGCGAAATTAAATTCTCTTTCACTTTTATCTAAGCACATGTGGTTCTATCTTTGGTGGTTTTTGAGATATTCACGGTTTTGTAATTATTGCGTAGGAACTGAAAAAATCGTAGGTGGCGTGGCTCACAGACGAAACAATTGACAGGAAACCTTTCATCCAAAGTGTTTCAACCTCTAACACTAAACTGTGCTTTCGCTCCGTCTAACTGTAACCACATTATTCTTGAAAACTCCAGTGATGGATTTACCAACAGGTTTTCCTAATTTTCATTTAGAAATTTTTGGGAAACACTAGTTTATTATGCGGTTTCCAATAATAGCACCCCAAATTCTTAGACTCCATGCTGGTTGACAACAAACCTCTCAAAATTTGGATTTGCGTAGGCATAAAATATGAGAGAAGGAAACATGTAGTAGTAAATGGAGATAGTGAGTTTGACATTCTCGCAATTGTAATTAAAGATCCGCATAGCAGTGCTACAGCAGAAATTAGTCGCTATTGGGGCATTGGTCAAACATCTGTGAACATGATCTTAACGGAGTACATATAGCATCTTTATCACGTGCAGCTAAATCAAGCAATTGAAGAAAACTTTGAAAACTGAATGAATTTTTGTGACTGGAGTCGTGCTCGAGTCCAAGAAGATGTACTCCTTTTCAACAGTGTATTGTTTACGAATGAAGCTACGTTTCTTATGAAATTCTTTCATTTTCTTTCTTATGAGATGTAGCTACAGCGTTATCATTAACGGCTATGTAAACTGGTATAATTTACATTTTTATACCGACGTAAATCCAAATTTTGAGAGATTTGTTGACAACCAGCATGGAGTAGATGGAGCGAAAGTACATTTCAGTATCAGAGACCGAAACACTTTGGATGAAAGATTTCCTGCGAATTGTTTCGTCTGTGAGCCACGCCACCTACGATTTTTCCAATTCCTAATCCATAATTACAAAACCGTAAATATCTTGAAAACCATCAAAGACAGAGCCACATATGTCTAGATAAAAGTGAAAGAGAATTCAATTTCGCATCCACCGATGTGAAACTTATCATACCATCCCATTTGAAAAAAAAAGTTTTTAACGTTTTTAACTTTTCAAATTTGAAAATTGCTAGTTTATTGATTTAATGTTCTCTTGAAACAATGATTTTACCGAAACACAAGTACGTTTCTTGCTTGTTTCAGTATCGAAAACCGCATCTTTCTGTGGCGTTTAGTTTCCGAGATATTAACGTTTCTTGTAAAGTACTACGAACGTCAAATTTTGTAAAAATTGCTGAATAACGCCGAAATTAGGCTTCGTAGACATAAATAATGGTCAACAAACTGGACCTAAAAATCGATGCTGAACTCAAAAACGTAATAATATACAGTGTGTTCCATTTAAAATAAGGAAGTTGATGCCTACTTCCGGTATATCCGGTTGTCCGCCATCTTTGAAATTATTTCCTAAATGTAGAGAATTTGAAAAGAAACGTTTTTCATTTAAAACATTCTCGTCTAATTTAAACGGTATGGTTGCTAGAGAGCACCGCGCGCTTATTGGACCACCCTGTATATAGACGCATACTCAGAGTTTCTTGGACGGAAGGAGTCACAAATATTGGTTGGTGTATGAATAAGAAACAGATATAGTAGAAACTGTAAAAATGGGATAACCTTCTTACCTGGGTCCTGTTATGCTAGGAGAAAGGAACCACATTCTACAGCTAACAAAACAAGGGAAAATACATGGAAATAGAAGTGCAGGGACTAGACGCACTTCATGCCGAGAATAGCCATCACAGAGAAGCGACACAGCAGCGACCGATTTTCATAACGCATGCGCGGGGTTATTGTGGACAAATGTCAAACCGTCAAACTCCATGTGCGGCCGCCCAATATCAGCTGATCAAGACGTTTGAGGCTATGGTCGTGGAATTGCTCTATATTATGGGTGCGTGTCAGTTCGAGCCGATTCAAGGTCACCAAATAATGACCCACCGAACATCAAAGATGCCGACAGGTTGTGTCGCTTCTCTGTGATGGCTTCATTGCTGAAAAACTTACAAGAGTGGTATACGCAAATGATTCAAGAATCGCCATTATGATAGCCAAACTTCTTAGAGGAGACGGTACCTACAGAAGAAGAAGCAGTACAATAAAAGGTGCAAAAATGGCGAGAGTAGAACTGAGGTACATTTAGTTTTATAACGTTTTCGACTTGCTGCACTGATTTTAACCACGACTGCACTACAGTGCACATTGAAAACTCGTCTGGTGCCCAGAAGTGCAATAAATCTGAACTGGTAAGTCGAACATACACCTAATTTCAGTGCAATTCAAGTAACTGTTCTGTCAGCCAACTGATGACAGTTTGATGGCATTTTGCATCCCGAGAGCTCAATTTCATTCTGTGGTGGTTTTGGAATTTAGTATATAGTTTGAATCCGCCTTATTTAATCATTTATTCTATTTATCGACATAAAAACTAACAGCATTTTGTGCAATATGGCTTTTGCACTAAAAATTGATATCTATCTATATCGGTAAATACTTATGTATATCTTGTTGTATCTTTTTTCTTCCGTCATTTTAAGAACAACATCTTCAATAAATAATATTCGTATTTTTGGGACACCCGCAGCCGTTGTCTGCAATTTAACTAGATATGCTTTAATTATCTCATCATCCGAAGATAACGATATTCGCAGTTCTTCCAACTACACTTTCCGCACCTTTCATGCTACTATGTATACTGCCCCACTACCCAGCTCTTCAAAAAGTTATTTTCTCTGTCAAATAAAATAGGTTACAATTAAAATTTTATAGACGTCAAAAATGCACTGATATCGTCACGAGCTCAAAGAGTCCGTGGCGATAATTTGCATTCAAGTGCAATTAAGCGGATAAGTCGAAAACAAAAAACCACACTAGTTTTGCACTCAAATCTAAGACAAACATAATTTTGACACTCAGTTCCTATGAGTCCAGTGATAGGGCAGTAAGTCGAAAACGCTATTAGATAGTTCGTAACAATCGATTCGATCGAGAAGCCTTAAATCTGCGAGAACGCGAGCAGTTTCAAATCAATATACTTGCGTTCGTCTTTCAATTCTACATTACGACTACTCTGCACAATATATAATCAACGGGTCGTAACATTAATGCCCAATGACCACATGTGGTGGGAATCGAAAAAAGCTGGGTGAGATAAAATCAACATCTCACGGCGCGGCAAGGTGTGGTGGTGTGGTGTGGTGTGGTGTATGTAGTGCGGCCGAGTGCCGACCGGTGCGGTGCGGTGATCCGGAGCCATTCATTTTTTAATCACACCGGGCTGTCGGTGGCTGTTAACACCATCTGGGCCGTAGCCGCACTCGGGTCGGTCGGGTCCGCGCTTATAAATTAGCGATTGTGCGATGCCCGGCCTCGCCTTAAGTGCTTCGCATCCATTCTGCCTTGGCCGCGCGGAACGCCGCTCATAGGCCCAGAGACGACTCATTGTTACTTTCCACACCGATGATAGGTGAAGGGAGTATTGTGATCGCGAAAATTTTCGATTTTGAGACAATACGCTTTTTGGACGTTTTATAATGTCTACATAACGAAAGTCCATGTCACTCATTTCCGCCGGTCTGACTGTCGGTCTGTCTGTACGCGTTTTTCTGTCCTCGTAATCTCAGTAACCGCTGCATGGATTGTGATGAAATTTGTGCATCAATATGCTGTGTAGTCGTAGTAGGTAATGTTGCTACAATTTTATAAATCGGTACATGGGCGGCGGAGTTATTAGCAAAAAACAAAAAATTTCAAATACCCCTAAAACTTCGTTTTCATGCGTTTTAGTTGTTGCTGATGACCATTTTCTACTTTTTTTTGGGTGGGGTGAAATTTGGGGTGGTTGGGGGGTGGGGGTTGTGAAATTGAAAAGTTTGTTGCATTTATAATACTGACTGAATTTATATGATTGAATTTATAATACTGAGCTGTGAAGACCTAGCGACATAAATAACTTTTTTAGGTACATCCGAACATTTGCCTATTGCAGAAACCACAGGACTTTTTTCTGGTGTAAACATACAAGTATTGCTTCCGATCCTTCTTTATTGTGTAGCAAGGAAACTGTTGAATTGATTACAATGAAATTTTGACACAGTATTACTACCGTGGCGAGGATAGAAAATGCGTATGTTTATTATAAATCGTGCCAGTGGCGGCGCAGAAATAACAAAAAAAACTAAAAATATGAAAACAGCTCATACTTCGTTTTTAAGCGGTTTAGAGGATCTTGATCATTTTCTACGCTTTTTTGGGTGAGTGAAGTTGGGACGGTTTGTGGGTGGGGGGTTGAAAAACTGAAAAATTTATATTTATAATAGGCTGTCATATGAAGGAAGACCTAGCGACATGAATCACCTTTTTAGGTCCATCCGAACATTGCTTTACCTATTACTGAAACTAAGGGACCTTTCTGTGTACATACGAGTATTTACTGCTTTATATCGGTTTGTATTTTGTAACGCGGAAACTATTAAATTGATTTTAATGAAATTTTGACACAGTATATTATTACCGTTGTGAGGATAAGACGCGTATAGCTGTTATAAATCGTGTCAGTGGCAGCGTAGCAATAATCAAAAAACTAAAAATATGAAAACAGCTCAAACTTCCTTTTTAGATGTTTTAGGGGTTCGTGATCATTTTCTACCTTTTTTGGAAGGGAATTCAATAAGGGGGGGGGAGGGGCTGGCAATGATTTGGTTGCAAGGGGATCTCAGACTATAGCTTTATGCTATGTGAAATAAATAAACTGGTATATCACCGTAATGTGCGGAAAGTACTGAGTCAATCAACTTGACTTCATTTTTGTACATTGACGATGAGACATATTTTATCATTAGGGTACATAGTGAAGCGACGAGGCTCGAGACTAGCGGCGAGGCTAGCGACGAGATGAAAAACGTGAAGAAACACATATTCTATAGAAGAGCGATACTTTTTGCGATTTTACATACACAAAAGTGATTTACTTGCTCGACTTTCCGTACTCAAATCAGTATGCACGATGTTTTCTGGCGGTGAACATGAAATTTTATTCGATAATGCAGCACTTCGCGGCTTATCGCAGAGGGTAGATCGGACAGAAATTCCTGTGCGAACGATTTGGACAGTATCATATATTATATTTTGACCTCAGGCATCCATGGCGATTTTTTGAGTACTTGAGAACGCAGATTGCTTCTTTTTGAAGAAAGTGACAAACTACAATAAATAGCCATTTGCACCGGAAGAAAGGTTGGTGCAAGTCGTACCCTATACGGGTACGACTTGCGGCACGGTTTCTTCGTCAACGCGACAATAATTCCCATTTTTATCTCGGCCCGCTTGATGAGGGAACATCTCTAATCTTACCCATGTTTGACTCAATTCCAATGCACTACTAAATTTAAGTCGTGTCAATCACCTCGTCGCTGTACCTCTAGCCTCGTCGCTCCACTATGTTTTTACCTTTAGTTTGCTCTGAAGGCCTAGGACAAAATTGAGTACAGTCTGACCCTAAACTGCTAAAATCTATGTAACGTAAAATCTTAATATTAGTTTTCTTTACATCATCTTCTGCCTTCTTAACCCATCTCTTCCTTGGTCTACGCTTCCGTTTCCTTTTTTCTTATTGGTCTTCGGTTAAGGACTAGTTTTGCCATTTCCATTCCATTCAGCATCTCCACATGTTCTAGCCACCTTATTTACTGCGCTCTGATAACTGCTATAATATTGGGGTTAAACATAAACCAGTCAACATTTGGTACTACCGCAGTCATGCGAGATAAATTTCGTTGAGCGTTGAAGCATCAGCGCTCAAGAACCATAAATTCATTGGACGATGGCCGCGAAAGCCTCACACAGTACACAATATAAATTTATTTCCAACAGGCATTACCCATTTACAGGCAATTCGTAGATAAATAAATAAATAAAGACTTAGATTTTTCAGGCTGATGATGTCTGAGTTACTGCGATACTTTCTTCTATAGCAGTCTGATATAGGATCAAAAGTATTATTAAATAAGTCACACATAGTCCATAATGTGTTATAAATTAAAAAAATATTAACAGATGCCTTCTGAGAAATATTTGTAATTCCTAGGATGTGACGAGATGCCATATTCCTAATCTGGGCACATAGAAGTTTATATGGCGGAGTAATACCGGGCAGTCAATTTTTAAGTGCAATAGCTAAATAAAAGCTAGATCAAAAATTTTGCACCTCAATAGTTTCGAGTCTATGCCAAACGACTCCAATAAAATATTACTGTCAATTACACGTTGAAGATAGATAGAGTCCATTTAAAAAGTAAATATTTGAGGGTTCTGCGCTGCACTGGCTCAACAAGATAAATTGCGCTATTATAAATTGTTACGATAATGAAATATAAAATTTTAAGCTATCACAGTCAAAATGACCAAATAGTTGGATAAGTAGGTCACTATAATAGGTTATATTGTCAAAATGTAACGTGCATCTCATAATCATGCCAATACCCTCATACAAGGTCTAACCTTCGAGGGTGGCAATATTTGTTATACACTTTTACAAATAAATTAGAAATGAAAAAAACTGTCCAGCCTCTTTTTAACTATCTGTCCAAGTACCTTATAGCATGTGTCCAAAAGGGCGATACCTCTATAATCTTCACTTATTGCTACGTCATCTTTCTTATATATTGGACATATTAAAGCATTTGACCAGACTAACAGCATTCGTTCCTTTGGCCGTGTTTCTGTCATCATTTCGTGGATCTTTCTTCCAAGCTTATATCTTCCAAATTTAGCATTTCTGTTTAAATATTGCTTTGTCCAGGGCTTCTTTTGTTCTCTCTGTTCTGTACTATTTCTATTTCTATTTCTTCATGCGTAGGAACTTCCAAACTACCTACGCCACCCTCCCTCATTAATTGAGTTTTTTGATTTTCTATCTCTTCCTAATTCAGCAAGTTAACAAAGTGATCTTTCCACGTTCCTAGTATTCCGTCTTTGTCTGCTATTAACGTCCCATCTTTGTTTCTCAAAAAAGGTTGCCCATTACAACATCCTCTTCTCATTCCCTTTGCTTCTTAGTAGAAAAACCTAATCTCCTTATTTCTAAACTTTTCTTCTATTTCCCTTACGATGTTTTCATTTTATTGTCTCTTCTTTACAGACACATTTATTTATTTATAAGTAAATAAATCTACATTAAGGGAAGTTGAACCTGACATAGATGCCAAACTTAGTAATCTACAGAACTAAGAAAATCTAAGAGAGATGACTACATAAAACATATGCACAATCTATCAGCTATAGGACCAACTTTGATCCTTTTTATAAGTTTAACCATGCATATTTAGTATTCAAGTACACTGAAGAAATCATAAATCACAAAAATCGTAATAGTATATATCAAAGCATATCATTCTCTCTGATGACTTTAAAGATAGAGTACAACCATTGATTAACACATTTATATGTTAACCAATGGTACAACCTATAAAAACAGGTGATCAAGTGAACACCGAAGGTATTGTCAAAGTTGGGGTCTCAAGGAACGGTGTTAGGACCGTTACTATATGTATATAATATACATGAATGATATAACACAAATACTAAAGTGGTCGCAATATTAAAACCGGGAAAAGATCCCAATGATCCGAAGAGCTATCGCCCCATCTCTCTCTTATGCCACACATTCAAAATTCTTGAAAGAATAATCCAACACCGTTTGACAGCAAGTATAGACTCCCTGCTTATAAGAGAACAAGCTGGTTTCCGCACGGGTATGAATTGTACCTCACAAGTGTTGAATCTAACACAATTTATTGAGAATGGGTATCAACAACGTAAGGTGACGGGTGCAGTCTTCATTGATTTGACGGCAGCATATGATACCATAAACATCCGAGCACTGCTTCAGAAAATATATGGGATAACTAAAGATTTCCAACTTACCCGTTTAATACAGAGCCTACTTCAAAACCGCACGTTTTTAGTCGAATTCCAGGGTAAGCAAAGTAGATGGCGTCGTCAGAAAAATGGACTGCCGCAAGGAAGCGTACTGGCTCCCACCCTGTTTAACATCTACACCAATGACCAACCGCTTCCCCTAGGTACCTCGAGCTATATATACGCCGACGATAGGGCCATCGCAGTACAGGCTGACTCTTTCGAGGAGGTTGAGCAGGGACTATCTGAGGCGCTATTGGAGCTCGATCAGTACTATAGTCGGAACCAACTGAGACCTAACCCAACGAAAACTCAGACATGCGCCTTTCACCTACGAAATAGGGAAGCCTCCAGAACACTTCGGCTAATATGGAGAGGCGTGCCCCTACACCACTGTACACACCCGAAGTACCTAGGTGTGACACTGGACAGAACTCTAACGTACCGGCAACACTGCAGCAACACTAAAATGAAAGTGTCCGGAAGAAACAACATCCTCAGAAAAATCACTAGTTCTGCTTGGGGGGCAAACCCACGGATTCTAAAAACCACAGCTTTATCTCTGTGTTACTCCGCAGCAGAGTACGCCTGTCCCGTGTGGTGCAACTCGGTTCATTCTCGGCAAGTAGATGTTGCCCTTAATGAAACCTGTAGACTGGTGACCGGCTGTCTCAAACCAACATCTATTGAAAAGGTCTACCATTTAGCTGGAATTGCCCCACCAGCAGTACGTAGGAAGGCTGCATCATACAGGGAGAGATGCAAAGCTTCGACATCGGATCGACACCCCTTTCACGGTATTTTACCCGCTCATCAAAGGCTAAAATCCAGGAAAAGCTTTCTTAAATCCACGGAGGATTTTGAAGTGGCCCCATCGAGTAACCTGGATCAGTGGAGAGCTGCCAAAGAACGCCCCTGGATGATACCATCGGAAGAGATGGCGCCAGGATATGATGAGTGCTGGAGCGGATGGAGATCCCTTAATAGACTCCGAACCGAAACGGCCAGGTCTAAAGAAACTTTAAAAAGATGGGGCTATCTGCCTCTCTGCGATTGTGGTGAACCCCAAACAACAAAACATCTGCTCAATTGCCCGTCATGCCCTGCCCAATGCAGCCCTGAAGACCTGATGTTGGCCCACCCGAACGCCATTGACGTAGCCCGCTACTGGGCAAAAATTGTGTGACCGTTATATACATAGGTGTAAAGTACTTGTCCCATATACATTATTCTTTTATTTTATGTAATGTGCGTAGGATGCTTCTGACTCGATAAAAAAAAAAAAAAAATAACACAAATAACATTGTTCAACGATGTGGAATGGCGGTAATAACTCAAGCAGTTGAAATTTGCAGCACGAGCCGTAGGAGGGTCGGTACCTTAGAGTCGTTTTTATTTTGTCACATTTATATACTGTGTTACAACACACTTCGTTAGCCGAGTGTATTCGAGTGATGAGGTTAGAAGCGTATGTAGCCCATCTTTCTGTTTTGATATCCCATACAAAGATAAGACAAGAATAATTCTATAAAATATAATTTCTATCATACTTACCTCATCTGTACCTAACCCAATCTGAGTATGATAACTAGAGACTCCAAGCGCTTCATTTTACAGTCGCCTCTTGGTCTATTTCTTTCTTGTCTGACCGAACACCGCTAAAAGCTCTTCGGGCTATTGCGGAGAGTTATCGCTTCACAGAGATCGATCATTGTAATTTAGCAATCGATACAGACCAATTTGGGCGTATGTTTGGACATGCAAATCGGTTCATTTGAATCCCATTCAGTACATTTGTTATCGAATATCTATTGATACCACTTCAGTAGGCGTTTAGCAGTTACAGTGAGTTGATTAATGTAACTTCTAAAACTCATACTTGTTTATTCTTTCTTTGATTTATACTGCTTGAAACCGGAGGGATAGTCACTGTGAAAGCCTTTCTGTTCTACCGGATGGAGATCTAATGGGGTATGTCGGGGAACTGTGGAAAGCCATGTAGGTCCAATGGACCTGGGTACTTTCGGAGTAATTGTTTCTGTTGGTTATGTTCCAAAGATTGTGATATCCTTGAGCTCACTTTGGGTGGAAATCATTTTTTTCATATTTCCCTAAAGCAAGCAGTCCAGCCAAGGCCTTGATACGGCGACGGTCACCTAATTTGGTGGATTCGATCAATGGGAGTGAAGTGTTGTCAACGGCCGCGTAAATACTTAACTCCCATTGGTCGAATCCTCCAAATTTTTGATAAATCAAGCTCAAATAACTGCATCAAGTCTGTAAATGATTCTGGCTCCAAACTACTAAAATTCGATGAGAGGTTTAATACCATTAGTCGATACATCTCCTTGAAAGCAATGTGACTGAGCCTACTTATACGATTGTGTGGTATGTTTAAACTTAGAAGATTTGATAAGCCCACAACTGTTTCAGAATCCAAAACAGTTAGATTTAATGATGACAGCTCTAAATGTGGGAGACTAGACAAACCTTTAAAGGCATGTTTGCTGATTCTGCTAACGGGATTTTTTGACAGGTCGCTTTGACGTACATTTTCCAATCCAGCAAAAGCTTCAGAGTCCAAGAAGCTTATATTGCGATTTGAAACATTCAAAAAGGGCAAGTTTGTTAGACCATTAAAGGTGTGGGTTTTGATACGATACACAATATTTTTTGGCAAGTCTATTCTCTGTAAATAAGTCAGTCCAGCAAAAGATCCCGATTCTAAAGAAGTGGAGTTAATAGTTGATAGATTTAGGGATGGAAGTCGAGGCATGCCTCTGAATGCATCTGCATCAATTTTTCTTAAAGGATTTTTTGAGACATGTAGTTGTTCCAAATTTGATAAGCCTATAAATGTTTCTTTTTCTGCGAATTAGAATCAAGGCCCAGTAGTGTAATTCAGAGGTAGGCAACATTTTTCGGACGACGCCGACGCGACGGGCCATTTTCAAAATAAAATTTTGTATGACGGGCCGCACATTCCAATGTAACTTAAATAGTGCTTATATCATATACTAGTATAAATATTTTCAAAAATAAATGTAGAATTTTTTATTTACATGCTAAAATTAGAATAATGTCAGAAAATAAAAATTTATAATTTTAAGAATGGAAAGAAAAAGTGATTACAGTTCCAGTTACATTTATGTTTGAATACATATGTAAAAATTACTTTACCTGCTGATATCACAAAAAATGGCGTAAAATGATAGTGACAATGACACTTACGCTTTGTTGATTCTTCCGTAACATTATGTAGGTGCTTTGGCGGGTCGCTCAAAAAGTTGTAAAAGGCCCGCATGTTCACTAGTGGCCCAGTCATGGTCTAGCAACCTAGTCCATGAAAGGCTACAGACAGCGGTGGATGAAGTACTAGAGTGGACGGATCGGTGGCTTATCAAAATCAACCATTCTAAAACGCAGGCTATCTACTGTACCAAAAAGCATCGCGGCACCCCGCCAGAGGTCTCTATTAACGGTACACTATTACGGTGGAGCTCTTCCGTCAAGTACCTTGGTGTCGCCCTAGACAAGGGTATGACATGGCGAAACCATACTGAGATGTTAAAAACAAAATTCCAAATTACATTTCGACAGTTTTATCCTTTCCTATGTAGAACTTCAAAATTAAGTCTGGTTAACAAAATTCGGCTGTACAAAATTATTATTAGACCTGCAATTACTTACGCATGTGCGGCTTGGTGCTTTATAGCTAAGACGCACATGCGAGCTTTGCAGGTACTCCAAAGTAGGATCCTGAGAACTATTACAAATGCCCCTTGGTATGTTTCAAACGAGACTTTGCATAAAGATCTTGATATTCCTTACTTAAAGGACTATATCAAAACACAGGCGCAGCGGCGCTATGAACAAGCGGAATCGCATAGCAACCCTTTGCTGCGTGACTCAGTGGACTACACGGTCGAGCAAGTCCGCAAACATTCCAGGCCGCGGCTCGCACTGTAACCATAAATTAAGTCGTGAAATTTTAGATCATACAAATTCCCTTTTTAGCAATATCCGATCCCAACAAAATTGCGTTTAGAGCATCAAAATTAATTACCCTAGTTATTTTAACGATGCCTATTTTAACAGTTGCACTTCTCTCTTTGCTCTTCTTCTTTCTTCCTCTCTTTCTTCCTCCCTTTCTTTTTTTTCTCTATAACATTGTCTGGTTTCTGGGTGACCAGGCCGACAGGATGACTAACTGACTGACGAACTATGACATAAGGGCAAAGGTCCTCCGGACCGCCTTGACAGTTAACGACGAGTAGTAGTAGTAGGCCCGCATGTTACCGACTCCTCGTGCAGGGGCGGCTCGTGGTCACTGAAGAAGGTTCACTAGCTACCGCCTCCCCTGAACCACGATGAAATTTTCTTTGGACGTCAAAATACCTTTTGGCATTAAAAATGTAGATATAAATGAGAAAGAGGATATGATAAACATTTTTAAAATAAAATAAAAGCTTTTACGATTTTTTATTACTGTAGAGATTCCTTAAACGTTTAATTAATTAATTGCCATTAGCGTACAACGACATATTAAGGAGGTTCAGGCAAGAAAAAAAAATATTGATTTTATTATTTTATCTTTTTTGGGGGGTGCACGAGCTTATGTGCTGTCATGGACGAGCCGCCTCTGCCCTGGTGTTATTCAATGCTGGTGTTGCTGGTAGGGGTGTTTGCCCTCAGAGTAGTTGTTTCTGTTGGTTCACAACTTTCAAAATAATCTCAAGTTTAGAATTTTTGTCGATTACACTACTTTGCCTACCTATTGACTTATAAATATTCGGTAATTTAATTTCGTTAGTTTTGTTTCAGACAAAACAGAATCATTGTAATGCTATTACAATATGTGACTTGGACAACCATTTATTCAAAGCTGTTATCAAAATGTAAAATTACAGGATACAAAAAAAATTGTATGAACATCTTTATTCTTTTGGATTCGTAGCACGCTTCTACTGTTTGATGTAATATTTGCACCTGAAAATAAAATCGTTACAAATGAAAAATACATCATTTAAAAATGACAATAAGCTAGTTGTAATATTAAACTCATCATATTATATGCTAGAAATACCAGAAAATAGGGCCCTCAATTAACCTTATGGTTCTCTAATTCATAATGATTGAAATAAAACAAGGATGTGTTTTGAAAATATTCAGTTTTCAGTTACGGGTTTCTCAGCAGCCTTGAGCACGTCTTGAAGGGCAAATCCCTTTCTAGGGAGAGGATAGTATACCGTTGTATCTTGCTTTGAGTGGTCCAAAAATTTAATAGCGTATGATAGCGAATGAAACAGTAACTTTTGATATAGCAAAATTCAGTCACAGGTAATTAGCTGAAAAAGTAACTAATGCAAGGTCATAACTAAAATATATGACAATAAAATTTGGGAGTTATATAAACTACCTATGAACCTACTGCTGACTAAATTTAATTTAATTTACGTTCACTGCGTCTTTGTTCAGTATTTTTAGCTGAAATAATGAAAATCTTACCTTAATATCATTGTTTCCATTGTACTTTTCGAAATCGTGACTCTTTTTGGATTAAACATTTCTGTAAACGAAAACTAGGAGTATAAAAATTGCTAAAATGCCCATATAGTAGACGCAATGATCGAGATTATCCCAATCCATGGTCATAATGTTCAAATTTTTAACGAACCATAGTGAATTTTGAAAAAAATGTCCTGAAGTGTGACAAATAATGTCTTAACAGGTTAGGTTGCTACAATTCAGAGGTTGTCATTTTTGTAGTGTCAAAATACATGGTGTTTCATAAACAGTAGACAAGTGTCGACAGTGTCTCTCCATATTTTCTAAAACTTCACGATCTTCCACCTCAAGGATTCATAATGCATTTCATTCTGTTGGGTAGCGTTTGGACAATGCTTCAAGTGAGTCCAACTTAATTGCTGCTGCTTCTTTAAACCTGATAGTGCCTTTTCGGCCTAGACCTAATTTCTTGACGTTCATAACGTAATATCCATAATTGTATATTATGGAAACAGCAAAAGTCTCATCTCTTGACATCCGACAATCTTAAGAGTATTGAATTTTTGTGATATCGATTTGTTCTTTTTTTCAGAAAGGAGATCGACTTTACGTCGGGGCACCTGGTAGCTACTACTGGCAAGGTAATGTTTCCAACTTATAATTATTTAACTATCTTCAAATATTGTCTCAATTCTTCAATTCTTACCTCAAACCTCCAACCTCTACCAAAGAAAGCATTGCAGGGTTCATCGAATGTCATTACTGAATTATTACCAGAAACACCAATACCTAATCTATATCTCCTTCTTTTCATAAATACTTATTTATTTGACTCATAGTAATCGTAGTAATGTTGTTGGCATCTCTAATCGTGTTATTTTTTTTATGTTGCCTTGGTCTAAAAATTCTAATTTAACCAATGATCTTTAACGAGTATAAAGAACACTTTATGTGGTCTTTTTTGCCTTTTAAGCTAAGTACGTTAACTGAAGATGTTCTGTTTATGGAAGCTGCTAATGTATAAAGTGAGACATCATATTTTTCTATATGACAATGCCTGAGATCTTGTATTTTTAGAAACAGATAAAATTTTTCTTTTGTGTGATGTTGCGGCTAATATATAACCTTATTCAGTTATCTGAAACAACTTAGAGTATGGCTTACCTGTCAAATGCAACTGATTTGAAAATGATCGGATCTTTAGAACTCGCAAGGCGGTTATGAAACAAAAAATCATTCTGTTTGTTCACAGTATGCAGGGTCTTCTATAAGAAGCAGTACTTCAGGAGAAGGCTGTACATCTCATTTCCAGCAAAAAATGTCATATAAAGTAGTGTCGGATTTTCGACTGTTTCAAAGATATTTAATTTCCTTTTGTTATTTGATTCCCAGCACTTCGGTGCATGGTTGATAAATTTACGACCGCCCGATGTTATGTAACAAAATACTAAAGACACAGTGTAGAAAGGCATAAAGACATAAAATTTGATGTAACCATTTAATAATGAATGTTAATAATCTATCACTGTCTGAATTTTTAGACGTTAAATGTTTGTGTTATAATGGTGAATATTGATAAGGTTCAAATATCAACACTATTAAACAGCTAGAGAACATAATATTAATAAAGTCACTTGTAGGACTAAATAATGTTCATTTGTAGATATTTTGTCTGTTATTTGCTAAAGTTTTGGATTTAACCTTACGGACTTATATTCACACAAAGCGTCTGCAACAATCCATGCGAATGATTTATTCGTCGCTTAAACTTTTGTAGTCCTATTATCAGCCGACGTTACAGTACTAAAAAGCACCTTCTGATAAAAAATTTCAAAAATCAAAAAATAAATAAAAATTAAATAAGATCTCTGAAACAGTTGAAAATCGGACCCAACTTTATATGACTTTTTATGCTGGAATTAAGGTGTACAGTCTTCTCTTAAAGTATCTTCCACCCGTCACCCTGTAGACACTGTATATTTGCAACAGTGGCAAAGGATAAACTGTCTTTTTTGCACGTATTTAGGGAACCAATACATTTTTTACCTTTTTTACCATTTGTCATTGTCAGTCCGTTAAATCTCACGATACATGATATGCGTTATATCAAAATTGAAATGAAATTATAGTGGTCAAAACCTATTAGAATTCCAAGACAATGGAAGATGTTGGAAAAGCCAATATTGTAACTCATGATATGCATTTCAAAATCTAGACCAGAAAAATCATGATTAAGTATTAATTCGTTAAGTCCTTTCGCCATTTATCAAAAATTAAAGATAGATCACATCCACCATTTTTTGAACTAAACTGATGATTTATGCGTTATATCAAAATTGAAATGAAATTATAGTGGCTAAACCTATTAGAACTCTAAGACAATGGAAGATGTTAGAAAAGCCAAAAGCCAGTGTAGCTCAATATATACGTTTCAAAATCTAGACCAGAAACATCATGATTCAATTTTAATTTGTTAAGTCCTTTCACCATTTCTCAAAAATTAAAGATATATTACATTCACCATTTTTGAACTAAACTCAAGATAATGAAACAAACTTTTAAATTATTGTAGTTACCGGTTCGAGATAAGTGTACAAAAATTAAACTAAATCTGTTCGTTTAAAATCGGTCAAAATCGAGTCCAAACTAAAGCTAATAAAAGCGTGCTGAAAAATGTGTCACCATGCTGATTTTCAGGTCAACTGTAATTGACTGGCAATCCATTCCCTCTAAATTCATCCTATTGACAAAAACTGCTTAAATGGTTTAAAATTGTTCTGCAATGCTTTCATATCAACTCTTCATCGATACCCATCTCCTTTGATCCCGCACCTTCTTTCAGGCTTATAGAAACCCTAGAGCGTAGAGAAATTGGTAAGGCAAATCGCAAACCTGAACAATTCTGTTTCAGGCCAAATGTACTCGATTGACGCACATGCGAAATTCAACTATACTCCCGGACTATTTGGAAATATGGGCTACGGAGCCAAAGGTACCAACTTACAAACACCAAAATCCCTAATCTGCTCACACACACTCACCGATACCTAGTTTTTGTTGGTTTAATTTTTTTTAACAGTGAACCAGTAGGTGCTGGAGATTTGGAGAATTTTTTGACAAAGGTGTTTTTACTAAAGGAGTTTCAGGATTGACACATGTCTTATTTTCTTTGACACGTCAGAAAGAGGAATGTAAGCTCAAATTGTCAATAGTATATTACATAACAAGCATGTAAGTGATATCATTAGCAAGGGTAGAGTTTAGTGCAGAAGGTCAGGTTAGGTTAGGGGGGGCAAACGTACAGGCCTAACACTGCAGCCATTGGCTTATTGTATTGTCCTGTGCGTTTGTTAATCCGTGAAGAGTTTTGTGACCTTGATAAGATCCAAGAGTCTCTTCACGGTATCTCGATTGGGGAGTGATTTGGGGTTGTTTGGCCCTATCAGTGCAGAAAATAAACTCTCTGATGAGTTGTGCGGACTATTTCTACTACCAGCATGAAAAATAGATCAATTTGCTGTTTTCTAAGAACAAAATATTGCCCTACTTGATTCATTTTATAGAAGCTGGTAGTCAGAAAAGTCTTTTTAGATGCTGTCAGTAGGTGGAGAACCTCGAGTCGTGATTGTACTTAAATTTTGGTTCCCTAACCAGGTTTTAACATCTCCACAGTAAGTCCATTCATCCAGGGCAATACTGACCTGGCGCAAACTAATTGCCAGGAAGGTTTAAGGGTCGGTGTAGGAGCTTTTAGCCATTATCCTAGCAAGGTACTCCACTCTCTAGTTACCTGGTACACCAGTGTGTCCAGGTCTCAAAATAGGGTCACATTTGACCTCCTTACAGCGCGATCCGTTAGCGAAATACAGGGTGGGCCAATAGTGCGTGGACGGAATATTGTGGGCTTACTAAAAAATATTTCAAAAGTCTGTCACTTGATCATGGTTAGGAACCTTGAGGGCTATAACGTAAAAATATTTTCACTTAAAGTTTGACGTTTATACAGGGTGATTCATATCAAACTTACATTTTTTTGAATGGAACCCTCTATATATTATTGCATATTTGGATTCCTCGGTCAATTCTAATGTGACTTTATGTATCATACATGGACCTTTAAACGAACCGTTTAGGCGCAAATCACCATTTTTGGTATAAGTAGGTATCAGAAAAAAATTGAATATCGCAGCGATTAAAAACTTAGAAGGCCTTGACTTTGCGGTACGACTAAGCATGAAATGCGTCACCTAAGGTCAGACGGCCAAATTTGGATTCTTTTTGTACTTGGAGAAATCAGTAGATTAATTAAGGAAACTTCAATCATAGATAACTTGATTTTTTCAAATAGGAATGCCCATTTTGGTTTAAAGAATCAAATGTAAAATTTGATTGCCTTTCTAACGATATAGCATTCTTGATATCAATCTTTTTGGTTTTCATTTTATTTCAAATTTTAAGTCAAATCGGTGTTTTTCAATTTTCCTGCGTGCAAGTAACCTAGTAGGCCATGAAAAATAAACAAAAGCTCGTTAAGATGGAAGAAAACAACTAACTTAATAGAAAGATGCAAGCGAACTCGAGTAGCGAGGCAAGAACATGAAAATTCCTTACAACACATCAGCTCTAACCGGAAACAACAGCGGCAAAATATCTAATGTCAATGAGTAGCTGGGGTATGACAGAAGTGTTTGTTTTACACAGCCTACTAGCTATTGAGGTCTACTAGAGCTTGGCAACTTTCCAAAACGATTAAAAATTTTGAAACAAAAAGAAAACTATCAGCGATTTTTGCTTACAGTCTAACATGCTTAGAATGAAATTTCACATTTAATGGGATAAAAAATAGTCATTTCCGTTTAGTTAAGTCGAAAGTAAAGATATCTCCAACTGGTGCATTCTGAACATCTATTGAAATTAATTGCTAGATTTTTTTTTATTACGCTATGTTGTAATTGTGATTATTTCATGTAGTTTTCTGCAAACTAATTTATGTTTTACAATTCAAACAGACTGCAATTCAAGTTTCATTTTCCGCGATTTTGCTAATAAGCAGAAGTACCTACCGAAGAATTTGAAGGGTTCCAGTCAGAGGTATCATTACTTTTGACTTACGGAAATGGCTACTTTTTTATAGCAATAAATGTGAAAATTTATTCAAATTTATTCAGAAGACATAGATATTCTACTGCCAGCAACAATCACTAGTAGTTTTCCTTTGATAAGATATTTTTTTACTAAACTTTGGAAATTGGCTAATGCCTAGTAGGCTGTGAAAAATGAGCGTTCTTGTTACTGCTATTGTTTCTGATTAGAGCTAATATGTTGTAAGGAATTTTCGTAATCTTGCCTCGCTGCGCTAGTTAGTTTGCAGTTTTCTACTAAGTTAGTTGCTTTCTTCCATATTAACGAGCTTTTGTTTATTTTTCATGGCCTGCTAGGTTGCTTGCATGCAGGAAAGTTGAAAAACACCGATTTGACTGAAAATTTGAAATAAAATGAAAACCAAAAAAAGACTGATATCATTTTTTTTTTGTATATATAACTGGCCTTAGCAGTATGCTATTCGGCCAAACCGTAACTTATTTATCTGAAAGAAAAGATGCGACCCAGAAAATTTGGCCCATCTCAACGTAAAGTCTTTGTTAAACCTATATAGACTTATATCAAGAAAGCTATATCGTTAGAAAGGTAATCAAATTTTACATTTGATTCTTTAAACCAAAATAGGCATTCCCATTTGAAAAAATCAAGTTATCTGTGATTGAGGTTTCCTTAATTTTCCTTAATTTATCCTCTGCTCTTGAAATATTTTTTGGTAAACCCACAATCCTCCGTCCACGCACTATTGGCCCACCATGTATATCACATTGTGGGTCAGGAGTTTGATCTTGCCTCCATCATCTTTTTCAGGAAGGATTAGTGACAATCTATTGTATACACTTAAAGTGTCATTGATACTTTAAACCCTGAATTGATTTCTCAGGATATTACCAGGTCTCGTGTCAATTTTCATCCAGAGGTGTGGAGACGGAAAGCCCAAGAGTACCTTCAGAGCCACAGTAGGTCAGCTTGCCAATTTAAATATGATTTATACTTCCTCATGAATACTAAACATTTTATGTTTTTACAACTAAGCATACCGGAAAGGCAAAGCCTAAATGCTTGAGTGTCGTCGCGGCTGCTATGGAAGAGTGATGGCAGAGAAACTTTGTTGACGCGGAGCTTGAATAAGCTAACACTCGCAGTTCAATAGAATAGCAGGCTTGATGAGCGGCGGAGTTATAGAGGATAGCTCAGAGGAGCTACTCGTAGAAAAGTGAGAGATCACTAACCGTACACCGTTGAAAGAGAGGCTGTAGGTGGCTCGCTAATGTTGGATCACCGATTATTCGAATTGTCCATCTTTGAACTGAATCAAGGGGCAGCAGCTCCTCAGTTATGAGACCATTATTTTAGGCCAGGTCTTACTTGGGCTGTTGCAATTAACAAAAACTTATTCGTGCCAGATAAAATTTTCTGTAAACCTTGAAGGAGTGACTTCCTCTCAACGCCTGATTACTCATTACGACCAGGTGCTGGCTTGGACACTTTTTGTTTGAACGTGCACAGTACTGGGTCTTGGAAGGATTGGATTTTACCATGTTCTTGAGCCCCAAGCGGTAATGGTCTCTAGGTTATTTGACAACGAAGCAGCCACTGCCAGACTTCTGCATTGTAGCTTGATCATCATGTCTTCCGCAAAGCTGTCGACTAGGTTCACAGTACTAGAAAACAGATGATTGATGTGGAGTAAAAAACAATGTCGCAGCCTCTGCTTGTGAGACCCCAGCGTTGAGGTTATGCAGGAGGAAAAGCCGTTTACCACGATAGAGATTTTGCGATCAAAGAGGAAGTCTAACGGGACGACCTCAGAACGGAAGCTTGTTAAGGAGAGCTGCACGCCACATTTGGTCGAAAGCCTTTGAAATATCGAGAGCAACGACGTGAGCCCCGCCAAAAGGTCTCCAGTCCTCCAGTTGATTGTGAATGTGTCATAGGACCAGTTTCATTAGAGAACTAAATTGCGTTTTCCTGTGTTTTGAAAACTGGAGATCTATAGTGAATCTCTCTTTAAAGTCATTCATTCTTCCATGTCCATATTCAAGGATATCATTTTGCGTTGCCGTGCTTTAATTTTATCAGCATTTTCATTGATTTTTCAATGAACCCCGCCAAAAGGTCTCCAGACCTCCAGTTGATCTTTTATGTCGGAATGTTTGTGTTGGACCTACAGGTATTTCATGATCTATTGGTTGATGCATTTCTCTATCGCTTTGCTGATCATGTGTTGGTTTCCCCAATTTGTTGTGTAGCGCGTTTTTCTTTGAAAACTGAAAGGATGACTTGGAGGAGTCATGAGCTTGACATAGACGTGTAGAATAGCCCTCTGTTGGTTCAGTGGTTTGTAACATCTACGTATATAGTTAGGAATTTCATTTTTCTAATATTATTGTTTGAAATCAACTTTGCGTGGACAAAAATTTAAATAGAAAATATTTATCTAGCGACGTTGTGCTTTTTACATTCCTTCTTCTTTAGTGTTAAGAAAAAGGACGTGAAGACTGAAGTTGTTCCAATCTTTGAGATATAGAGAGAATATTGTAAAATATCATTGATTGGAAGACTTCCGAAAAACGAACTAATTGGTTAGCCTAATAAATTTAATAATACTAAATTCGTAACAAGAGTTTTAACGTTAAGGAGCTTACAAGGTGGTAACAGGAATTAACAAAAATAATTAATGGTTAGAGAGTTACTTACGTAAGGCGCTTCAGTTGATGGACTAGAAAGATATTGAAAAATACAGTTACATTACCTTTGATGGACTACTGATCTGGTCTAAAGTCTGTCGACACTGAGGAATGTGATTTATTTTTTTTATTCTTTCCTGACATTGGTGCTTTCAACTTACTCTCTAATAATACTATCCGACGCAAAACTGAAGACACGCTAATTTTGAGTTTTTTTACGATTAGATTTTTTGTGTTGTGAGCTACGTGTGTATGACCATTCAAATATTCATAGAAAACATAGGTAATAGCTTATTTTATCTACTAGTATCTTTAGCAGCGACTATTTTTTGCAACAGTGACCCCTCACAAATTCACTAGGTACACATTTGTTAAACGGAATTCGTCTTCTTACCCCTTATTTAAAATACTTAGATATTATGGTAGTTCTGTGAATTGCAGGACCAGTTTCATTAGAAAACTATATTACGTATTTCTGTATTTTTAAAACTGGATATCTATAATGAATCCTTTTCTAAAGTCATTCATTCTTCCATGTCCATATTCAAGGATATAATTTTGCATCGCCGTGTTTTAATTTTATTAGCATTTTCATCGATTTTTCAATAATTTCTTATTTTTGCGTTGCTTCTATCATGGGGAAGTCTGGTGAAGCATTCGACTAACAGTGTGTAACGTGCTTTTCTCTACAGCATTCTATTATTGTAGGTTTTGGAAACACAGTAAGAAAAATAGATTCACGAATTTTTTTAAAAGCACTATATAAAATACTCTAGGAATTACACAATTAGTGAAAAATGACTAGTTTCTCGCCTGATACGTACCAAGTTAATTTTATTAAGAGCAAATCAAACATGAAAACTGTACTAAAATACTTTTGATAAAATCATAGTAAGAAAAGTAATGTCTCCACCAATTAACTTCTTTATAATACGGGCTTTTTGGTTTTTTAATTATTTATATTTACGAGCCTGAAATTCGTCCTCACACTATCAATCTATAATGAACTGGCACCACAAAAGTGATAATCTGTCATGGTGTTAAACCGCAATAAAAATAGATATTGACACTGACCTTCGCTTATCGGGGCTTTCATAGTTAGACAAATTATTCCTGATAAAAATCCTCCACGCATTAATGTATTTTTTAATAGTCAATTAGGTCCAATTATGTAGAAAATACAAATACAAGATGTTTACTAAATAAATGGAAAATATTTACGGCAATAGCTATTTTAATCGTTATAAGTAAGTATATTTTGTGATTTGGCGGTTTTTGAAAACTAACCTTGTTAAGGCCTGGTTGTTAAATCAGAGAACACCAAGAGATTAGAGCTAAACAGATTAAAAAAACCGTTCTTCAATCCCGCGTTATCAAATAATCAAGATTTAACTTCAAACAAAATTAACAGAGGTTTTGGATTTTTTAAAAATAATACAGGTTCTCCCACTGACTACTACCAACCCTACATTATGTTTTCAGAAGGCGCTGAACAGCAAAATATACTTTGATTAAGGCCACAAGATTGCCAAATCGTCAGTAAAGTTTTTACAACAAACATCTTGCATAAAGCTTTTAGATTTTCTTTATTTGTAATGATTTATTACATACATATACCTTTTTATAACTATTTTCGTTAATTGCTCGTTATTCTTTTTGTCTGTTCGTTTGTAAATAAATATGGATATATTCATACACATCATCCATTTTTGTAATTTACTCATTTTCCCATGCTACGTAGATCTTATTTTGTATCGTTCTTCATTTACATCTTTGCTATATCCATCTACCAAAGAGCTTTTGCTTCGTGTGACCAAGCTATCTACCAAATATACCATTTGCTTATGGCCTTACAGCAACAATCATTTTTAGCAACCATCACAATGTATACTGGGTGTCTCACATTTATCACATTATATTCACCTCAATAAGCTTGAGATCCATTCAAGTAAAAGAAATTCATTTTGACTTGGTTCAGGAATATGTAAAGGTGTTGGAATGATTCTAGATAACACCTTCCTCTGAATTGGGCTAAATGTCAAGCTTGTGCAAAACAGGACCATCCTAACTTAAACCAAAGTAAAAGTTTAGTAATTTTCTCAAAAAAATAAATGAATAAAAGATGGCATGAAAGAGGTTGCCTCTTTTTTGGTACCTATCTTGAAGACGTTTTTAAATTTGCAAGTTTTCTTATTTTAATTCGAATGCAACCAATATTCAACAAGCAATGATTTATTATTGTTAGAGTGACTCAACTATTTGGTGTATATAATGGAGAATCCATATCTGCTCTTACTGCAAGATTGCGAAATATAGAATTTTCAATTGAGGTTGGGAGATATCAGCATCAGTATTAATTAAAAATGTATAATGTCATGACTAGTGACCTAATTGCATTGAAATTAAAATATTGATCTGGAATAAACTCCGATATAGAAAATAAATGCAACCCTATTATAAGGAGAATGCACTTAGTCTTTAAGGTTTCTGATTTAACTGTTATACAGGGCTAGTTTTTATTACCGAATCGGTCGATAACTCCACTACTGCAGAAGATAGTGAAAAAAGTTATATATACAAGTTGTATCCCAGGATATGTTCTTTGCTAAGAGAATATTTTGATTTATACAGGGTGACCCATAACATTTTTTAAAATAAGACACCCTATATATTATTTCATATTTAGATTCTACTAATAATTCCCGTTCTTAAAACATAAGGTACTGTAACATTATACAGGGTATTTCAAAAGTTATGACTATTTTGAAATACAAATCGCCGCCAAATGAACGTACTGTATAACGAAAAGTAATGAATCAAAAATGCCAAGATATCTTTTAGCTTTAATGTCGGCTTTAAAAAAAATAAATCTAGACCTCAAGACCGCAATTGAAGCTGCTATTGTTGAGACAAGGCCCGAAATAATTAAAAAAGTACTCAAAAATTGGGTAAACCAAATGGGCTACTACCAAGTCAGCCGTGATGGTCGTTTGACCGAAATAATTTTTCATAAATAAATCTCATGAACAATCCTTTTAAATAAATGTTCAAGCCCATTGAAAAATATAAAAAATGAAATTCCAATTTGTAAATGGACCACCCTGTATTAATTTTTTAAATTTTATCATTAAAAAGGCACTGTTTGGTAACAACAAATAAAGATCGGTACCTAAAAAAAATTGTTTTTCCAATCGATCAGAGAGCAAAATCTCTGTTTAAATGGGAATGGAGGATTTTGGTTCTGAAATGACCTTTAGTATTTAATTAGTCTTAATTAATTCATAACTTAATTGTTACTGACCGATTCTTATCTTTTCCAGTAAGAGCTTGTTTAGAGACACCCCATACCTAAGTATTTACCGCTGTGACGTTTACCTTATATTCGAGGTCTCTATCTCTATTTCTTTGAACAGGTTCTGTTCATCAACAGAGTTTGGAAACAAGATCTGCAGTATTTTCAACTAGGGAAGGTAGCGCACCAGACGATGACTCTTACATTGGCTACTCTACCGTTGTTGGCCGTTTTAGGGAGGGAGAGGTATATGAAGGAGTGGCTGTGGGCATGCCCAGGGGCAACAAGTTGAAAGGAAAGGTAGGTGTTAAATAAATACAGTGTCCCAGCTAAAATTCGCCACTCACCTTATCTCTGACATGATAAAAAAAAGATAAAAATCACCATGACTCGTCGATTTGTATTTCGAGGGGAAACTCTTCCATCGAATATGTCATTATTTTGTCATCAACCCCCTCACCCCCAGAAGTCCCTACTTCAAAGTCTTAAATGAGACTACCACACTTGTGACACATCACTCTGAAGGGAATTCATTTACAATTACAACAGTTTAATCAGATTGAAGATTAATACACTATTATCAAAAATCATCTATCAATTTAAAACAACACAATGTAGCATATGGTCTTGGTATTAACTGCAACAAGACCAAGGTTATGATCGTAGATAGAGAGCATGACAATCATTGAGAAATAAAGTCAATAGGCCGTTGTGAGGTAGTTCAAAGTTTTGTGTACCTCGGTTCTTTGATCGGCAATTCTGGTAGCTGTGAGAATGAGACTCGGCGGCGCATTCAACAGGCACGGGTGGCCATGACAAAGCTTACTAAAATACGACAGGACCATAGCATCACTAAAGCTACCAAAATGTCGCTGGTTCAGTCTCTTGTGTTCTCCATATTTTTGTATGCCTCGAAAACTTGGACTATTAAAAAGGCAGATCGAGCTCGCATAGATGCTTTTGAAATGTGGACGTGGAGTAGAATGCTGAGAATTCCTTATACCGCCCATCGAACTAATGTTTCCATACTGGATGGGCTCGGTAATCCAAAGAGACTATCCTCCATTGTGTCGACGAGAATGCTTACATTCTTCGGACATATTCACAGAAGCGATAATATGGAGAAACTTGTAGTTCACTATCCACTGGGTGGATACGACGAAACAGTTGCTAGGTATGAGTATCGTGAGCGCCACTGAACTGACAGTAAATCGCGAACGATGGCGAGCTACAGTTCTCAAAAGTATTGATAATATTCGTGTCGGCAATACTCTAGCTCCGACTTAATGCATTTTACGAGTTCACAACATGTCTGTTAAGACATTGTGACTATGATGATGATCAAAAATCAAAATGAAGTATTATTTTTATTACCTGAAATATTATTGTAAGAAAGGTTCCAAATGGGAGCCACTTTGATACATACAGACGTACAGGCGGTATTCAAAATGTCTATAAGTATATGTTCCCATTTACTACTACTATATTCACACACAACTTGGGAAGACAGTTTTGCATTAAGGAGATTCGAACCCACATCCATATGGTGCTTTATGGATAAAACTTCATTCAAAATTTGTTTGCATTAAAAATGTTGAGATCACCCATTCCGCATTGCTCCTTTCACATTTGCTTCATTATTTTTTCACAATTTTATCCTAATGGCTAAATTATCTAAAAACGAGGCTTGAACATCTTTTGCAACATTTTTTCTCATTTACGTGATTTACTTTCCACACCGATGATAGGTCAGGGGAGTATTGTGATAGCGAAAATTTTCAATTTTAAGATAATACGCTTTTTGGACGTTTTATGATATCTACTTTTTTTGGGTAGGGTTGAAATTGGGGCTGCTGGGAGCTGAGGACTATCTAACAATGACGTTGAAAACATTGCAGAATATTTGTATTTTATAATTCTCTTTATTTTAAGATTCTGTTGTTTACCTGGGACCTGAAAAACTACAAGAACATCACGATCAGCGATCAGATTGGGTCTTACTTTGGTTACTGCCTATCTACTGCCGATGTGAATGGAGATGGGCTGGTGGACATCATTGTTGGAGCACCAATGCACACTGAGCCAAACAACGAAGGCAAATACGATGTTGGAAGGGTGTACGTCTTGTATCAAAGTAGTAACTTGGTAAGGGCTAAAAAGGTATCTTTTTATAGAATAGCGAGTTTTACATCACAAGCTGAACCTTCAAGTAATGAAAAAAGGGTAAAAATATCTAATTAGCTTGAATAATGTACCAGGACCATTGCATTGTCATAACAATGAAAGGGAACAAGAAAAGCAGCTGGCTGTATACAGTGTGCAACAAATGGGATTTTTTTTTATTAGCTGCACAATCAAAAATCCAATATTGCCAAAAGTTGGTGCATGTCCGATAACTAATTTAGGTGCACTTAGAATGGTTCCAAGTTCATCAGTATACGGGGTGAATCAAAAAATATAAAAATTGTACAAGAGTAAAGTACCCTTATTATCAAAAATTCAGCAAAATGTTATTAACAAAAGTTGTTTAGAATTAAGAGTTATGCCTAAATACCAAAACTTGGCCTCCTCTGAGATTTGCAAGATTTCATGTTTGTGGATTAATTTAAATACATGTTTAGAAATAAAAAATTAATAAAAGGATTGCGGTTTTATTGAGAGTTATTCTGATATGCATGTAATTATAAGCAACCTCTTGCCTTAGTAAAAAGATTTTTTCCGAAATTATAAAGCCATATTTAATATCCTTGCAACAAACATTTAGCTTGTGATTCCCAAACAAATTTTAACCTTAGGTAAATTTCACAAAAATGCTTGAATTTAAATAAAGTTCTACAAAATTAATTCAATTTCAATTAGTGTATCAAACAGTTTTACTAAAAAAAAAAAAAAAAATTTTGGGAGAGTTATTGCACTTTTTTCAAAAAAATTTTTTTTTCTCAGAGGAGGCCAAGTTTTGGTATTTAGGCATAACTCTTGATTCTAAACAACTTTTGTTAATAACATTTTGCTGAATTTTTGAAAATAAGGGTACTTTACTCTTGTACAATTTTTATATTTTTTGATTCACCCCGTATACTGATGAACTTGGAACCATTCTAAGTGCACCTAAATTAGTTATCGGACATGCACCAACTTTTGGCAATATTGGATTTTTGATTGCGCAGCTAATAAAAAAAAATCCCATTTATTGCACACTCTTTGGACCACACTGTATAGTGTATAGTTCGTACATGTTAGAGCTCTGCGAGATAATCGAAGTCAAGATTGAGTGACTAAAGAGCCGGTTTCTCAATGTCTAGTTAAATATTTATCTGGACGTTAACGGTTATCTGTCAGATAAATTGTTTAAACAATTGAAGGTTAAACCACAGCATAATAAACAACCAGCATAATATCTCTGAGGATTTCCTATATAAAAATGGTTCCCACAAAATTTGACCTTGGGAGGGTTTTTGGATGATTTTACGGCTGTCAAGTTTGGGTAGAGATGCGAAAATGAAAATATCGATACCGGTACCAACTCGATATTTTCTAGACAAAAAGGCGCGTGTGGTTCGTAGAGAGCATTTTGTATAACTGATTACACCCCTCAATAATTATATAATTATTTTCGATACCGATACAAAATCATGGATACCAGCTTGGAATGCCTCAAAAAGTATCGATGACAAAAAAACTCGATATTAGTGCAGAAGTATCGAAGTACCGTTACCATTCCTACAAAAAACCCATCCAAAAGTGGCGATGCGCGTGTAATTTCCGCCAACTTGAGTTATTGTGCTGGTTGTTTATTATGCTGTGGTTAAACTTACGAATTCACGTAAATCTTATCTGACAGTTGTATCCATAGTAACGCTAACTGGCAACTGCCTATCTGACACTTTTAACTGGACATTGAGAAACCGGTCCTTAGAAGTTTCTTACAAACTTCTGCCAAATATTCTTCTTTTCTGTTCGCTTCAAACTAGCAGCTACAACAAACCTACATCATAATGTAGGTAATTCTGATAAATCTATCATATCCTACGTAAGCTCTGCTATTTTGGAACAACACTAAGTTGTGTCTTAATTTTATCTTTGTAGTTTGAAAGCTTCGACATTTCACATCACATTGATGGCATCAACACTAGAGGACGATTTGGGCTATCAGTGGCTGGTTTGGGAGATTTAAACCAAGACGGATATGATGGTATGTTACACTAACAACATTTTATCTTAAGTATACAACTACGTACAGATTCAGTTATGATTGAACACATATTATGTCGTTTCATTCTTTTCTAATATGTAACCAAACATCAAAAAAGTGATTTCCAGTGAGCTCAAGGATGTCACAGTCCTTGTTTGACATTTATTGTAATATATTCCAGCTCACTTCGGTTAAGGTGAAAATCAATTTCTTGATGTTAAAGGAACACTTTTGTAGAGTCATTCAACTCAAACCTTGCCATAGATTTTGCTGTGGGAGCTCCTTACGATGGACCAAACGGCAATGGAGCTGTTTACATCTACTACGGTTCCAGAGATGGCGTCCACAAAAAGTTCGGCCAAGCGATATATGCAGAAGTTATTCAGACTGGAAGTCGGTACCTTTCGACATTCGGGTTCTCTATTTCTGGAGGACTGGATTTGGACGGAAACGAATACCCCGATATGGCCGTTGGAGCATACCTTTCTGATTCAGCTTTCTTCTTCAGGTAACATGGAAACACATATATCATTATCCATTGATTGAGGTAGAAACAAGATGGACTTTTTATTCCATACCGTGTGAATAAGTTTTTCAGACTAGTATATAGATCTGTCGGATACTTCCACATGCATTATTTGAGTCGCCCCATTACAAAAGTCTTCTTTATCCAGTTTACCCAATTTTTAGTAGTTACACTATCGGTGAACAATTTATTTTATGTATTGATAAAATGATAGCAACAGCAACAGTGTTTTTCTTTTAAGGAAAACTGATTTAAATAACAATTTCAACTTTTTCGTTTGGATTTGGTGAGTTTTGATGTATCACCAGTGGATAAACCAAGTTTTGTCGCAAAAAAATCGTCACATGAAGGCATATAAAATGAAATAAATGATTTAATCTAAACTCAAGACTTCTGTCATTCAACACAAGAAGTAAGGTTGTTTTTAAGTAGGTATCAGAAAGGAAACTAATTCTGGTTATACATATTATACATAAAACATAAGATTGTTCTCAAGTAACAGAAAGTAAACTAAAACCTAGGTTTTCTACTTCCATTGTGGCAAAACATGATTGAGTCTCCATAATACTGTTAATATCATTTTCCAGGGGCGTCGGGTTTTGAAAATTCTCGTGGGCGCTCCGCCTTTTTGATGACAGAGCTACCTATATTTTTTGTTATTTATATCAGTATTAGCCTTACCTTCCTCATGAACCCTTCCATCTACCTATTGGTGAACACCGCACGAAAATCCGTTCAGTAGTTCAAATGATCTACTATGTAGTAATATTTATTAGCCTTACATTTTAGAGGTGGGTACCTTATGTGAAAATGGATGAAATTTGGCACTTATATTGATCACGTCATAGGACAGATATAACAAAAAAATACTACTAGCAACCAAATTAATCTTCAAAAGCAGCGATAAAGTGAATTTTTTATCTAGGTGGTGACATTTCTATTGGCGATCAATCTATCGAGAAGTACTTACAAGGGAAGACAAAATCTATAAAAGCGAAGCTGCGCGCGGAAGTCTGCTAAAGATGAAATAATACCATTATGATTCCACGTACACACGAAAATACAGAATATTCAGAAAAAAATGATTTATTACATTACACAGCAATTTGACGTGTGCACTTAATTTAACAAACATTTTTTATTATCTTAGACATTATTTTTTATTCAATGCGAACGTATTTTGACGAACTATTGCTCTATTTATAAAAATGTCGGCAATGTTTTCTAGTTCCAAATAATCTGTTATTTCTCCGTTTACATGCACTACCATGTAATTATTTAGTCTTTGCTTAGTTCTTTATCCTTCGTAATGATAAAAATGACCTTCGGCGGTACATGTCAGTACTGGAATAGTTAAAATGATGTTTAATAATTTGATGACTTCAAGTATATCATATCTTTGGTAGATGCGCAATGAGTATTTACAAATCAAACAACATCCTCCACACTATTGAATTTGTAATTCTTTGTTTGCGCAATATATAAAAGTATATCTCGATGAAGAATCAAACGATCCATATATCAAAGTCATCTCCATAAAAGTTTTTCACATAATTGCTGCTTGTATCATTATTTTTCCGAGTAAGTAATAGTTCCATGTTCTCAAGTGTGTCATGGTATCTTTAGTAAAGCGCTCTTCAATACGGCCTGCGACTTATCTAACATTTCAAAATATATCTTTGATAAAAAAGTTAGCTGCATTAGAAAATTCGTGCGGTTCGCTTGTAGGTATTCTCCGTATTTTTGGAGTTTTAGGTTCATCAAATTCCAAAATACGAGCTAAATCTACAGCAACTTCCAGACGTTTTCAAACTTCGTCAGTTCTTTGGTTCGGCGCCCCTGTTATTTTCACTTTTAATAATAATATCCACTATACCATTTTTGTTCTAAACAAGATAATAAAACGTGATATTTACCGCTGAAAGCGTTGTGATTGGTCAGTGGGATAAGGGAACTTTTGGCGCGACATTTTGAATGGATTAGGCGAGTTTTGGAGCGATTCTCAATTTTCTCCTTTACGTTGGTATTGGTTAAGGCAAGTTCCGGAACGATATTTTCTGATGAAAATGTAGGGCTTATGGCAAATATTCCAATTGCGAGGTTAGTACAATTTTCATAAAAAGTGGATAAGACGACATTTGAAGTGGAACGACTCACTTATTATTGGCTTCTGGCTGAAGACGACTTGAACTACCCTGGATATAGGCAAATATGGTTTTTCATTTCAGGGCGCGACCTGTTGTTAAAGTAGATGGATTTGTCAGGTTCCAAACAGCCAACAAACAGATCGACATCAAAGAGAAAAACTGTATCTTGCCCAATGGCCAAGATGCTACTTGCACCATGATCGATTTTTGCATCAAATACAGTGGAAAGGGCATTCCAGATCAGATCGGTGAGTCAGAGTATACTGTACTTTTTGTTCTGGCAAAGCTGAACTTATTTTATGTTTTAGACCTTTTGGTGCAGTACATTTTGGATACGAAAAAGACGAATACACCCAGGATGGCATTCTTCGACAGGCCTAGCGAAAGCACCTTCAACGAAACTTTGAGGCTCTATCGAGACAATAGGGATTTTTGCAAATCTCAGAAAGTTTATGTTAAGGTAATTAGTTTAGAAGTAGTTAAAAAAATGAAGTCAATTTAATTGACTTCCCACGCATTACGGTGATACCAGTTTATTATTTTCCCATAGCATGAAGCTTTAGTCTGAGATCCCCTTGCAACCAAATCATCGCCAGAACCGCCCCCCCAAAACTGTCTTATGCCACTAGGTCTTTCCTTCACAGATCAATGGACAGCCTATAATCAATAACACAAACTTTTCAGTTTTACAGCCCCCCACCCCCAACCACCTCAACCCACACCCAAACAAAGGTAGAAAACGGTCAGGAACCCCTAAACATCTAAAAACGAAGTTTGAGCTGTTTTTATATTTTTAGTTTTTTGATTATTGTTACGCTGCCACTGACACGATTTCTAACAAGCATAAGTATTTTCCATCCTCACCACAGTAATAATAATGTGTCAAAAATTCATTATAATCAATTTAATAGTTTCCACGTTACAAAATACAAAAGGATCTAAGGCAATAAATACTCGTAGGTATACAGAAAATTCTAAGTCCATTAGTTTTGGTAATAGGCAAGGCAATGTTCAGATGGACCTAAAAAGGTTATTTATGTCGTTAGGTCTTCCTTCACAGGTCAGTGGACAGCCTATTATGAATACAGCAACTTTTTCAGTTTTTCAACCCCCCACCCACCACCCCAATTTCACCCCCACCCAAAAAACTCAGAAAATGATCAGGAACCTCTAAAACACTTAAAAAACGAAGTTTGAGCTGTTTTTATGTTTTGTGGTTTTTTATAATTTCTGCGTCGGCACTGGCACGATTTATAAAAACCATACGCATTTTCCATCCTCGCCACGGTAGTAATACTGTGTCAAAATTTCATTAAAATCAGTTCAGCAGTTTCTTTGTTACACAATATAGGACAACGAATTCGAATTCGTTGATATAGGACGATCTAAAGCAATACTCGTATGTTTACACCAGAAGTCCTTTGGTTTCTCTAATAGGCAAGGCAATGTTCAGATGGACCTAAAAAAGTTATTTATGACACTAGGTCTTCCTTCACAGGTCAGTGGACAGTCTATTATGAAAGCAACAACTTTTTCAATGTTACAACCCCCCCACCCCTCAACCACCCCCAATTTCACCCCCACCCAAAAAAAGTAGAAAGTGATCAAGAACCCCTAAAACGCCTAAAAACGAAGTTTGAGGAATATTTAAAATTTTTCGTTTTTTGCTAATTACTCCACCGCCCATGCACCGATTTTAAAAATGATAGGAACATTACCTACTACGAACCTACAGTATAACGCTGCCCAAATTTCATCATAATCCATGCAGCGGTTACTGAGATTACGAGGCTAGAAAAACGCCAACAGACAGACAGATAGACCGACAGACAGACCGACGGAAATGAGTGACGTGGATTTTGTTTATGTAGACATCATAAGACGCCCAAAAAGCCTATTATCTCAAAATCGAAAATTTTCGCGATCACAATACTCCCCTCACCTATCGGTGTGGGAAGTAAAAGGATAGCTTTTATCTGGATTAGATAGATGGAATTCTAAAAACAGTACCTTGTAATGTAAAAATGACGCTTTTTATCAGGGGCCGATTTAGGACTTCTTCTAGGGGAGGGGCAGCTCAAATGGACGCGCTATAATTTTCCGAAGAACAAAAAGAAAGCTCTCAAACCAACTTTTGCTATTTTCCATTACACTTTCCATTGCAGGTCTAGGGGGGAGGGGGCGGACCAGTGCTGCTGCACTCTGAACAGCAAAGACCTTAACTTTTGGTATTTATAAAAATTTAATATGGTTCTGTAGAACTCTAGGGGGGACGTACGCCCCCCTCTATATCACTGCTTTTTATAGACTGTAATTTTTCTAGGCTGATTTGAGGGACAAACTAACACCGTTGGAAGCTGAAGTGAAGTATTTCATGGTGGACGAACTTTATGCTGGAGCCTATCAGCAAACGAGGGATCCCAAATCAATACTAAGGCCTGTCATCGATCTGAATAATCCACCATCGAAGAAAGACTCTATCAGCATACAAAAGAACTGCGGACCTGATAACATCTGTATACCAAATCTCCATGTCAACGTCACAGCGTAAGTGGAAACATTTGATTACTAAGAACATTCAGGAATACTTACATATATTGAACATAAAGGTCTGTTCAGTCAGGAATAGATTATCGTTTCGAAAACTGACAAACTTTCATAGATGCCGTTCATTGTTGAGATCACTGTTATGCTATGGTTATTAGTTACAAATATTCAGATACTTTATTGATAATGGAATGTTATTCTTTTACTAACAAATTAGAAGTGACGGAGCATGAGTGACTTGTCGGTCAAGCAATAAAATTTGCGATATGTAAATCATCACTGTATTAAGAGTTGTCAGACCGTTTGGAAGCAATTATCGTACAAATGCTCAAAAAATATCGGTTTCGGATGAAAATTATAATACGCAGGCGTGGATTCAGTATTTCAACAGGGTGGGGAGGGGGAGGGGTCCACTTGATATTTTCTGGATAGTAAAAAGAAAAAGCTGACAATACTTCATTCGTGCTTATATACAGGGTATCCCACGACGATTAAGACAAGCAATATATCGGAACTGGCAGTAGCAGCGAATTATAATTTTGGAGGTGTAAATTCGAGCAAATATAGTATCTTTTCTTATTATTTTGTCACTCACTGAGGTATTTGTTTTTGGTCACGTGACGTTTTTTTAATGGGACACCCTGTATATTTGTGGCTTTTTGTGTTCCACCCGATATGACAATTCCAACAAACTAGCACACTTGATGTCTTAAGTGATTCATTGAAGAGCTACAGGTACTTAAATGACTGTACCACTACCATTATGAAACACTACCAAAGTAATTTAACTGTCGGGGTACATGTTACGAGTATAATCAATGGTAGTGGTACCGTCCTTAAGTACCTGTAGCTCTTGAATAAATATTTTTAGACCCCAAGTGTGCTAGTTTGTTGAAATTGTTTTATCGGGAGGAACACAAAAAGTCATAAATATACAGGGTGTCTCATAAAACATTTTGAATCGGACGTCACGTGATCAAAAACAAATACCTCATTGGGTGACATAGTAATAAGAAAAGATACTATATTTGCTCTCATTTAAATCCCCAAAATTATAATTCGCTACTACTGTCCAGTCCCCCGGATGGGGAGTCTCAGCTTCCCCGGGGATGGCCTCTGAACCCCTTGTGTTACTAGGAGGCCTATCACACCCTGGGCAAGACAGACAAACCTAGGAGAGCCTAACTCCAACCCGGTGCGTCCCTATGGCTGATGGGGGGCTATGTGCGCATGTGCGCGCATAGTTGTGCTTCGGCACTCGTGGACCAAGTAGGCAAGACATAGAAGGGATGCGGCTATGTCTTCACTGGGTCATTGTCGTATGGGGTGGCACCATTCTACAATGACCCAGACAGTCACATGGTGACTACTGCGTCTAGGGGGTGGGGGCAGGATGGCGAACGATGACGACCTGGCTACGAAAAGGACAAAGATGATCGTTTCTTCGTTTCTGGCTGGCGGGGAGTGCTCTTTGGAGCTGATGTGAGCTTGCTCTGCCGAAGCTAAGCTGGAGCGTTGAAACAGGGACCAGCCCCTTCGGGCCCTGATCAGGAAGTGTTCCATGGGTGCAGATTTCGGATTTCTGCACTGCTTCGGGCGAGTGCCGGTCCGTCCGCGCATTCCGGGACCGGTAAAGCGGTGACTGGGCCTCAGGGAACTGGGGTAGGACTGCGGTCTGAGGGTACACCCGCTCCCAGTTATACCGACCCGCCTCTTGGAACACGAAGCGCTGGCTAAACTACATATGGATACCGATACGGATAAGAAAAGGGAAGACTGCGTAGAAGTAACTGAAGTAAGTGACCCGTTCAAGCGCAGGGACAAGATGATGAGGTCGCCGCAAAGAAGAGGGTCCTTCTCTTTGGTGGAAGGGAAACTGGCTGGTGTAGGAGTGAAGAGAAGAAGAGAGGAAAAGGAAGAATCTGCAGAACGAGATATTGAAGAATTGCGGGCTATCCTAAAGAAGCTGGAAAATACTTCAAGAAACCTAATGGCCGTGGTGAAAACTATCCCAAACACAAAAAACGAGATTAAGAAGGGAGTGACCGAACTCGTATACCAGGCAGAAGTAGCTCAGAGGAAATGCGAAGAACTTGAGTTCCACCCTCGGGAAGTCAAGACACAAAAGGTGTCGGTGGCTAAACAGTACACCAGTGTAGCCACACAGACAGACCCTGTGAAGGAAGCATCACCTACAGAAGAAGACCTGCACACAAAGACATTGGAGATAAAAAAGGCAATCAGGGAAGGAACGTGCTTTGATGACCTGGGTAAGCTGTTAGATATGGAGTGGCCAGAGGGAGTTTTCGAAAACGTTAAAGCCATAGAGGAAGATATTGCGGGGCTAGCAAAGAAAAGGGACATAGCGGTGATCCTGGATCCTAAGCAAGAAAGCAAGGGAATCATTAAGGACCTCTGTGGGAGGTACACTGATATCAAGGAGCTTCTTGACGAAGGCTATACTGACGGAAAGATTGAATTCGTTACAAGTCAAACAACGACTAGTCGGAGCAGTGGGGACAAAACGAGAACGATCTACCTACTCCCCCTGACTATAGACCCGAACGGGGTCAATGATATGAAAACGGTGTACGATATGCTGAGGGACCTTACGGGACGAATTTCAAAAAGCTCGATCCAAAACTGCCTGTTGATAACTCAGGAGGGACTAAACCGGTCGTACATTCGAAAGATGGGAGAATTTCTGCTACGGGAGGGAGACCTGAAGATCGACTATATGATTCAAACTAGTCGAAGGAAGGGAGCTAGAAGAACACAGATCTCGGGCAATCGAGATGAAAACCTGATTATCAAGGTGGGACAGAGGAATTACGCGGACCTGCTGAGGGAGGTCAAGCAGAAGATAGACGTAGACAAAATTGGCGTTAATGTGAAAAGTCTTCGCAAGACCGGCTCCGGAGATATAATGTTGACTCTCGAAGGGGGTAAGGGTATGGCAAACACGCTCCAAAAAGAGATAAAGGACAAGATAGCTGGCACTAACACAAGCACGTGGAAAAATGAAAAGGTCATCCACATCACCGACCTGGATGTCTTAACAACCGAGGAAGACCTTCAAGCAGAACTTAGGAAGGCTCTTAGGATAGAGGACAACAACGCCTTCAAGGTAAGCGGACTGAGACCCACCAGAGATGGAAACCAGGCCGCTACGATAGTTGTCGACAAAAATCTAGGTGCGGAGCTGCTGAGGAGGGAACGACTCAAAGTTGGACTTGTGCAATGTAGATTATGGGAAAGGGTACCGGTAACGAGATGTTACAGATGCCTACTTGCCGGCCACTCCGCAAAAGACTGTAAGGGCCCAGACAGATCAAAGGCCTGCTTTAACTGCGGACAAGAAGGCCACATGGCAAAAGAGTGCCAAGATAACCCAAAATGTGTGCGGTGCCAGAAAGAAGGTCATAGGGTCGACTCCTCGAAGTGTCCGGCGTATAGAGGTGCCATTGCCGCGGCTCGAAGACGTACAAAATGAGAGTCCTCCAAACGAACTTAAATAGGTCGCGGAGAGCACACGACATGGCATATGCTGTAGCGAAGGAGAAAGATGTCGATATCATAATTGCATCAGAGCCCAATAAAGCGCTAATGCAAAACTCGCGCTGGATAACGGACACAAGACTAGATGTAGCAGTGTACTTTCGTAATACTAGCATAGGAGTATTGGGCATTACAAAGAAAGCAGGTTACATATGTATTAACCTCAGAGACCATAATCTGTACTGTGGATACAGCTCTCCAAACATTCCTCTGAGCGATTTCAAGCAATATTGCGATCAGATTATGGAGGACGTCCAATCTGGATCAAGAAAAGCAATTCTGCTTGGAGATTTAAACGTAAAATCACCAGAGTGGGGCTCTCAGATAACCGACGGCAGAGGCGCATACTTAATGGAGTGGATATCCGCACTAGATCTTGTAGTCCATAATAGAGGGGACGAGCCGACCTTCGTAAGAGGAGAAAGTACGTCTTTTATCGACATTACGTGCTCTACAGCATCAGCGGCGGGAGACATAACAGAATGGCGTGTTCTCCAGGAAGAAACCATGAGCGACCACCAGTTCATCTATTTTGAAGTCAGAGATAGGACGGAACGGAAAAAGTACAACGAGAGAAGAATGGTCCATATCGATGTAAGGAAACTCAGAACGAAAATTAAACAGTTGATAGATAACACCGATGGAGAAGAACTGACCGTCCGAAATGTCACATCCCTACTAAAGGAAGCCTACAGCCATAGTACTCCCCCAAAGAACGGCAGGCCGCCAAATACTACGCCTTACTGGTGGAACGACCAAATAAAGGAGAAGCGAGAAGAATGTTCCCTTGCAAGACGAAAACTCGTTAGAGGAGGAAGAAGATGCCACTCTGAAGAAGACAGGAAACATTTACTGGAGCGGTATAAAATGCGCAAAAGAGAACTGGCGCGGCTGATCGTGCAGTCTAAGAAGAAAATCTGGCAGGAAGTATGCATGGAACTGGACGCAGATATTTGGGGTTCTGGTTATAAAATCGTCACCGGGTACCTGAACATAACACCAACACTAGGACTGACAGAGGACAGCAAGGTAAAGATTGTGGACGCGCTCTTCCCCGTCCGGGAGGAATGCTGGGAAAAACACGCCGTTACAAACGATTTCCAGATGTTTACAGAAGCCGAACTTTTCCAAGCCGGAGAGTCGATAAAATGCCGAAAAGCCCCCGGACCCGACGGCATCCCGCCTAAGGTCGTCAAGGAGCTCATAACCACCGCACATAGCCTGCTGCTAGGACTCCTAAATAGCTTGCTTGCAAGACAAGAGTTTCCAAGGGAATGGAAAGTCGCAAAGGTAATCCTACTTCTTAAGGGTGGCAAATCTCCAGGCTCACCATCCGCCTATAGGCCTATCTGCCTACTGGATACAGTGGGGAAGCTGTATGAATTATTGCTGAGGGACAGGCTGGAACGGGAGCTACAGAACGGTGAGGGATTGTCGGAGTCCCAGTATGGGTTCAGAAAAGGCCGTTCTACAATACAAGCGGTGAAGGCCGTAACGGATATAGCCCTACAAAAAGCAGGAAAGTGGTGTGCCTTGGTAACTCTTGATGTGCGGAATGCTTTCAACTCGGCATCATGGAAGTTAATCATATCCGAGCTACGACGTAGAGGAGTGTCGAAATATTTGGTAAACATCATATGTAGTTACTTCGAAGACAGAAGCCTAAGACTATCAAAGAGGACAAAACCAGTCTCAGCGGGAGTGCCACAAGGCTCGGTACTCGGCCCTACCTTGTGGAATGTTCTGTACGATGGCGTTTTGAGGATGAGGCTACCGGACGATGCCAAAACAGTGGCTTTTGCAGACGACTTAGCCCTTATCGTTACAGCTCAGGACGAAGACGATTTAACCCGTAGAACGAACGAATCACTCCGCAGAATAGACCTTTGGATGAGACAACACCTCCTAGAATTAGCGCCAGATAAAACAGAGGCGATAATACTTCGAGGTCCAAGGCGAAGGCGAGAACAAGTAACGTTCCAACTAAGAGGGCAAAATATTATTCCGAGCAAGACACTAAAATACCTGGGAATAACACTAGACTGTGAGGGAACCTTCGGGGAACATCTGAAAAGGGTGACTCGGAAAGCTGAGGTGAAGGCGGCTATACTATCTCGGCTGATGCCAAACATCGGCGGTCCTACTAGCAGCAAGAGAGTCCTTCTGCATGGAGTGATGCAGTCGACAGTCCTTTACGGTGCACCCGTCTGGAGCAAAGCACTGCAAAGGAAAAGATATCGTACGATGATAGACAGGGTCCAACGGAAGTCCCTACTTAGAGTTGCCAGCGCATATCGGACAGTATCGGCTGCTGCTGTTCAGGTAGTAACGGGGACTCCACCGCTCTCTTTACTGGCAGAAGAGAGGCGACGCATTCACGAATCTGGAAATGGGCAAATACCCTCTGTAAGAACAGCTGCCAGACAACAGACTGTGAGAGAATGGCAGGACATCTGGAATCAAAACAAGGAGACTGCTCAATGGACCAAGAGGCTGATCCCAAACCTAGACCCATGGGTAAGCTGCCCACATCGATATACAGACTACTACATGACGCAAGCACTCACCGGCCATGGTCCTTTCCGCTACTACAGAAAGAGATTTGGAAGGATTCAGGACGACAAGTGCGGACATTGCGGCGAAGTGGACACGGCGGAGCACACCTTATTTGATTGCAGCAGGTGGGAAGATCTAAGGCAGGAGGTATCGCGAGAGATAGGGGAACGGCTAACGCCTGAAAACATGGTTCCAAAAATAATCCGTAGTGAACGTTACTGGATAAAAGTGCACATGTTTATAAAGAGCATTGTGAAAGCTAAAGAAACTGAAGAACGAAGAAACAATTAGCACACACGACGTTACGATGAAGAGTCACGAACCGCAGACACAAGGGGAGATCAGGCAGCCAACCACTGATGACGTATGTCTAGACAAGACGGTCCCGTCAATGGTAGAGGGCCCCGTGGGGTAAGCAATTTTGCGAGGTGTTTAGCTCGGTAGGAGTCCGGCAGATCTCCGTCAGAATACGGAGTTCCATGAGGATTCACCCCCCACGTTAAAAAAAAAAAAAAAAAAAAAAAAAAAAAAAAACTACTGTCCAGTCCCGATATATTGCTTGTCTCAATCATCGTGGGACACCCTATATATACCAGTGGTAGTACTGGAAGTTAATTTACATCCAATGGAAGAGGGGAGAGAAATATACCTTTTTTATCAGAAAAACGACAGTAGTGTTATGTACAATTTTGGATGTGCCTTTTGCTGTTAATTTTAGTGCTAAACTTCCTGAGTTATTACAATATAGTAAAAATAAAATAGCAATAAAAACAATTTTTTGACGTTTAAAACAATATGCATATTTCTGTCAAAATAAAAAAGGGTAATTGAAAACTCAATAAACAGTAAATAAATATTTTGAACATTTTGAACGGAGGACGTGGAATATATATGGATTATTCTAAAAAACCATTATTGGTGTTGCTGTCGTCTTGTTTATCAAGAACCAAGAGTCGAAATAATTCTACATTTACGATCATGGCCACCATGTATCAATACCAATGAAATTAACGGTTTATACGTACAGTGTTGCTGCGTATCACTGTTTATCTGATGTTCTGAAGATACATATTTGCATTGGAAATCAAATACGTTGTCGTCCTGTACATATGTTGAATATGATCTCAGGTTAATGTTTGAAATGTTGTTGTCTCTATTCTATAATTATTCCTTTGCTCAATCGATCCTACATAATATTTTGATCTGCATATTTCTGTCAACAGAAATGTAGAGAAATACTACCTGGGCTCTGACAAAGACTTGGAATTCGACGTAATAGTGTCAAACTTTGGCGAAGACGCATTCGAAACGACTCTCGAACTGAAATATCCCGAACGAACGTACTACAAGAAATTCGAAACCAGGAAGCATATGCCCGGTATATCCTGCAGTCCGGGAAAGAACAGGACTGTCATATGTGACGTTGGGAATCCCCTTCCCAGTGGGAAAATCGTAAGTAGCACTACATAGTCAACATGCCTAAGTTCTGGAGTGTGATCATTTCTAGTTTTCCACACGTTGAATTTTTTTCATCCTGCTTGACTATTAGCATTGATTAACTTATTTAGGAATAAGTTAATCAATGCCATTAGCTATACGGTTAGTAAAAAATACCAGAACGTTTAAATGCGTTCAAAACTGTCTAAGTTGAAACGATAAAGTTCAATACGTGGGGGTTTTTGAACATGGAGAATTCCAAAATGCAAATACAAAACAGAAATGTTGTCAGATTCACCACTTTTACGTTTCTCGTACTTTTTACCACAAAAGCGGTATTGCCATATCTCAGTAATTAATAGAAACAAAATTTTGAAATAGTGAGATCTCACTAAATTCGACATGCGCAGTTCATTGCAATAAAAATAAGTATGGCATTTCATTTAAATAACAAAATTATGACATGTGACATAAAAGTGGTAAATCTGGAAGCATCGCCGCTAGCATTTTCGAATTCTGCATGTTCAAAAACCCCCAAGTAGTGAATTTTATCGTTCCAACTTTGGCAGTTTTGGATATATCTAAGGGTCCCGGTAATTTTAACAATCAGCACCTATGGTTAGCAGTTCTGTTATTCATTGTTTGAAGTCAACTGTAGCGAATGTACACAAAACTTTCCACAGTTATACAATAAATGGAACTGAAGTTTTTGTTTATCAGCTGTTTCAGTAATCTCGCCCATAGTTCTGTAAAAGATGTAGTGTCCAACAGTTATAAAGAAAACCATTTACAGGACAATTTTAACATAAAAACTTAATTGTGCCATAAGTGCAATAGCATCTATTTGATCATGAAACAGTTTATATAAAAAAATATAAAATTGTTGCCTTCAAAGATTGAACTCCAAATCTGGATAATAGCAGCTCCTCAGGAATATCCTATGCAAGATACACACTATCTACTTTGAAAGCCAAAAACTTCAATAAGTTACGCTAAACACGTTCAAGAGGGTCTAAGTAGCATTTATAAATTGGATTCCAAATTGGTAATGCATATTCCAGCTTCGATATGATGTATGCTAAGTACAAAGGCAACAGTGCTTCAGGGCGGTTAAAACTTCTGCAATTCCTTACAATCAAGCTATATTCTTGGAAAACCTGGCATTTTTTTTCAGCTACATAGTGAGAAAAACTGAGTTTGCTGTCGAAAACCACTCCCAAATCCTTGATCAATTCACAACGATTTATTAAAACATCACCTATTACATAACTATACTTAAAAAGATACTTTCTTTTCGAAAAGCTAAGAATGTTACATTTGGAAGCATTGAAAAATAATTTATTGGTATTACACCAGTCAGTTAATGCAACAACATCTAGCTGAAGTACTACACAGTCATCTTCAGTCATGAAAAATTTTCAGATCATCGGCAGAATGTTAATTAATTCATATCATCAATAAATAAGGTGAACAACAAAGGTCTTAAGTTGGAACCTTGAGGCACTCTAGATTTAGTAATATTATACTGATAAGATTTGTAGCCGTAGTGATAATGGTTATTTAGGCTGGCCTACTGTCGTAATAACATACATGTGGTTGCAACCCAAGAAAATAGGATAAAAACGATTCTTTATTCCGGTAGAAATATTAATACTTTGAAATTTTGACAGGCGATTTTTAAGCTGGTAGTACAACCAGGAAAAGCTGAAGGAATGGCACCCACCTACGACTTCGATGTGTTTGTGAACAGTACCAATCCAGAACAAGCTGCCACTCTTAGAGATAACCACCAACATCTTTCTATTGGTATCTGGATCAATGCCACTTTGGATATACGAGGGTGAGTCACTATTATACTCAAACATGACCTATTCTCTATTTCTTTCTTTCTACATTCTTAAGTGTTATAGTCGAAGTAAAACAGTCCTTGAGAAAGTATTCAGTTAACAGTTAAACATCGTAAATAAGCTTTTTCACTTTTTTGTTAAAGTACCTATATAGATGCAACAAAATGCTTATATAAATATAAATTATAATAAAAATCAGTCAACTTATATGTCATCCTTAACAAAGTAATTTGATGCCACGATGAAATAAATCAGATCTATTGATGTAAAACAGCGTTTAAAGTTTCACATGGTTTTTTAAACTTCATCAAAATCAGTATTTTCAGTTAATGTGAAAAATATCCTGAGCGCCACTAGAAAAAATATCCAGAAGGGCAAACATTTTAAAGGAGGCTTTTATGGGGCTAAAAAACATAATTTTAGCGCCGAAAGTATAATTTATTGCAAAAAAATTAGACTACAAAAATGTAGTTTTGTTAACGCTGCCTATACTAAAAGACAGTATTCGATGCTCAACTTTGCTTGTGTTATAACACGTTATGCTTGATTTTTTCTAATGGTATTGCGGTCAAAGTAAATCAAACAGTTTTCCTCCTGAGGAGGAAAACGGAGTTCTCTGGACCCTCAGAGACGGTTTTGCTTTATATAATGCATAAACAAATATGTAAAAACTTTGAAGCAAAGTACACCTGACGATGGTTTAAATATACTAAACCGAAACGTCGTGGGAAGGAAAAGTGTTTCATTTACTTTGATCGCAATACCATTAGAAAAAATCAATTCTGAAATCTACGGTCACTAAAACATAAAACCAATACGTTATGCGAAAGAACGAATACCTGATTCTTCAGAGGGGGGAGCACCCCCTTGCAAGCGCGCATGGATAGAAGTATAGTATTAATTAATTGTTTATCTTTTGTAGGGAGTCATATCCCTCAACGGTATACTACAACGAATCCTTGTACACCTCCCAGAATATTACAAGAGAAATTGAAATTGGACCTGAAGTGACGCATGTGTATTATCTGACAAACAGAGGGCCTGCAACAGTGCAAGAAGCAGAAGTGTTCATTTTATGGCCTTTCGAAACACTAGGAGGTTAGTATTTTGAACGAAAGAGAATATTGAACATCAGTTTGTAATTTTATTTTTTGTATTTTTGGAACAGGTGAAGACCTTCTTTACTTGTTGGACCAGCCACATACGCAGGGAAACTTAAAGTGTGATTTTGTACCAGCTGTCAATTATGGGCAATACTACGTAAGTTGGTAGATTGTGTTTCATTGTTCTTACTATACACGATTGACAAGCTGGAATCTAGAATGCCGATACAAACGCCTTTAACAGGTTGAACAGAAAATACAATATCCCCTACCTCCTATCTTTCATTATCTAGAACACGCCCTCATAGAGTTACCAGCGCCGGTACTCTGTAACATAGAGATAGAAGCTTGTGCATAGAAACACATTTCTAAGTTACAGAGTACCGGTGTAGGTATGCCGATTTTCTGCCAAAATGGCGATTTCAAAACAAAGTTGGCGACCAAAAATCATAGCTGGGCCATTGGACATACAGTGATTTGGCAAATTTTGGCTATTTCCATTTCTAACTTCCATTTCATTGGTTTTTCCCTCAAACATAAGGGCTATAGCCGCATGTCCGAGAGGATCACAATAGCTCGTAGTTTCTACAATAACTATGACCTTAACTTATGGTTGTTTTTCATGGGTTTTGGTCAAAGATAGAAACTATAATTTTTCTTCACTACTACGTTTCGCTTTATTTTAATCTAAACCATCTTCAGGTGTGTTAATTTCAGATGTCAGTTACATTTCTGTAAAATTTTTTTGTTGTGAAGCAGCCTCTACGGGTTGAGAGAGCTCCCTCTTAAAATAAACCGAAACTACCGTGCATTAACAAAGACAAGTAGGGTGACTCTAGGCTCCGCCCCCAATGTGGTCTTTCCAGCTGTGCTCTCGAACAGCACGCAAGCTGGCGGATTTTGGCACCCGGCGATCTCGAGCAGTAGCCGAACGCTAACAGCTGTGGTTTACAGGGTCAGTGTGCCTAACACCATGACCTAACACGCGACACGCTGCACGGGATACAATCGGTCGGATCTACCGGGGTGCCTAAATAAGTAGTGTTTGTGTGTTATTGAACGTTTTGCGCGTATGTCACAAAAAAAATGCCGGTGACATGCTCTGTATATGGCCCCACTGTTTTTTTATAATTGTGCCTACTTATTACCATTAATTTTTAAAATATCTGTTTTTAATACTTTAATTTTATTATTGACTTGATCCTTAATTTTTTTAAATTCATTTTCCAAATTCATGTTTTTTGAATTCATTTTCCAAATTCATGTTTTCCGGTTCTTTAGCTTTTTGTTTATAAATTGTGACTCGGTTTTCAATCATTTCGATAATTTCTTGATTTATCCAGTCGTTATTTTCAACTTATACGTCTTTTTGAATTCCGAATCTTTTTTTACAAGAAGTGATTAAGTCAATTAGTTCCTGAAATGATTGAACTTGTGTAGTTTGAATATTCTTTTGAGGAGATTAATTTTTTACTTCTTTTCTATATTTTGTCGCAAGTACTTTTATGTTTACACCTAAGGTTATTGACAACAAATTATGAATTACCAGACTGTTACTGTTACTTTACTACTTGAATCGTGCATTTCAAATTACTACATTTATCTGACAAAACATGATCTATAATACTCCTTGAGCTATTTGCCACCCCAGTAGCTGCATCTGCAGTTATTGTGTTGAATGGTTTATTGAAAAATAAATTATATTCTATCTGTACTATAGAATTCATTTCTATTGACCCCCGTATAAGTAAAATGAACGTCGACCGTTGACGTCGACAATATCCCACAGTCGGATTCCCTGTAAGAAACGAGACCGCATGAAGGGAACCCGTCTCATATCGAGGCGGCTCGCATTTGTGAGACTCACATCAAAGTCGGCACGGCGAGTGAGCCTACCTGTCTTTGTTAATGTACGGTGCCGAAACGTAGTAGTGAAGAAAAATTACAGTTTCAATCGTTGACCAAAACCCATGAAAAACAACCATAATCTATAGTCGCGGTCACTAGAAAAATAAGCATTATGACCTTAACCACAGGCTAATCATTATTTCAGTTCGACATACTTTTGCAGTTCCGTAGCATTTCGGTTTTGACAATTTTAACATACATAACCGCGAAGATGCCATTTCTGGCATTTTTCAGTCATTTACGCCAAAGATCGACGCTTTTAATGTTTGCTTTAGATCAATGCGCTCCACTGAAACTGCTTTTTCACTGCGCCTGGCTGTGAATGTAGTGGGCAAACAGTTGCATTGGAGATTTCGCACTCTAGATTCACCTTGCCAATAGTGTAATTTGATTAATTATTGTTTATACTTCCAATATGTATAGAACGATTTTATGTACGCAGTTGGATTACGTAAGAGCGCGAGAGATCTGGGATAGACTAAAGATAGACATATCTGGTATTGAACAATCGTGGTCTGCGGAAAAGCAAACAAGCGAATTCGGAAGAGGAGTTTCCAGTGGTGTTGGAGTCGTGAACAAGAATGCAGGTGGAGTTCCAACGGGGGATGCCTCTGGAATATTTGAGGTAAATTTAAATTGATTTCGCTCTAAAATGGCCTCGTTTACAGCTTCTCAAGGACTACATCAAGCTTAAAAATATTTATTTCTCCAGGTATCAGTCTGTATCCTCAGAGCATTGTACGCCTGCGTCATGTGCCACTGAAAAGACTACTTCTTCTTCTTCTTTTATTATAGTGTAATACACTGGTTTTTCATCACGCTTTAGCCTTTCTTAAGGTGTATCTTCCGACGTATAATAATTAGGAAAACAGATGAAGTAATAATTGAACAAGTAGAATCAATAAAGTGGCTTGGTGTTTGCACTGTGAGTGGTCACCTGAAATTAACACATTTAACAAATAAATTGAAAAAACTAATTTATAACTTTCACACCTTGTAAAATATTTTTATCAAAAAAGTACTTACGATTGTATACAGCAGTTTGGCTGATGCTGCATCCATTCTTAAATATGGAATTTGTGTGCGGGGATCTGCTTACGTGTCAAGTCTAAGAAATACAGGTTTGTCAAAATTATAATATATGTAAGGATAATATTCAGAATGCAGAATCACCAGAGTGTGAGAAATTTATTTAGAGACCAAGCTATTTTGGATGCAGCTATGGAAGTAGTTCATATAAAAACAGTTTTACAACAAATAGACCACAGATATGAAACAAGAAACAATATAAAAAAACTATATACATGTCAATATGTGAGCAAAAACGTGTGTCAAAAATCCATATTTTATAAAGATATTAAAATAGTAAACTCCATCTCAGAAGATCTAAAGAGATTCCTTCTGCGTTTTTTTCAAAGAAAATTTTAAAACTATATTATTGCAAATTATGATACACCCAGTTCTTTTATTTGATTAAGTTATAAGTCATAAAATGACGACAGATTTTTTCATTCACTTTTCTTATTTTTTTTCGAAATTGTACCGCTATGTGTTATTTGCAAATAATAGTTTTGGACACAACCAGTGGCGGCGCATACATGAGTGCAAGGGTTTACTTGCATCGAAAAAAAAATGTTATGGGGTGCGTAGAACCTCATAATACAGTGAGTTGTAACCCAACTGCACCGACCCTCAAAAGTTGGTTATAGAAACGGACGAACTTTGACTTATTTCAAAATTTCAAATCGTACTGACTTACTATGCTCGAATCAGGAATCACTGATCATAATTATCGGTATTAGGTGATTCGAGATAGTAAAGTAATTCAATAATTCGAATCAATGATTCAAATAATCGAGTCACTAGACAACTCTATTAGGCACAAAAAGGTAATGATCGTTCATTCTTCATCGCTTCTCAGAGCGGTCCGGTGAAACTTTGCTCTCACTCTGTCGTGTCGGTCGATCTTTCTGGTTACCCAGAGACCAGCGAGATGTAAGGGAAGAGAAGGGAAGGAGAATACCCTCCTCCTTAGAAGGAACCTTGTTGGCTTAATTTTCGAGTTTATTCAAAACGATTTATTAATTTTGCGTTCGATATCTTAAATGCACTTCAAAAATGCACCATCTGATTTTGATAACATTGCGAGCCGCGGCTTTGTGTGCTTGCAAACTTGGTTGTGCCTGCTGTTCAATGTAATCCCTCAAGTAAGGGATGTCAGGGTCCCTGTGAAGGGTATCGCTGGAAAGAGAGCATGGGATGTTAGTGATTGGGTGCAATGTCCTGCTCTGCAGAACCTGCAGCCTTCGCATATCCATTTTGTCGAGGAAACACCAAGCCGCACATGCCTAGATAATTATTGTTAATGCTATGTTACTAGCTTACTTTGTGCTTTTCTCAATGATTATAAACGTTTTTCTGTGTTCTTTCTGCTTATATCAACAAGATTCGAATTTAACACTTGCACATCATTGAAAAACCAAAACCCGCCGCGCCTGGACACAACACAAGTTTGTCTTAGGTGCAGGGGCGTATTCAGACCTCAGTCTTGGGGGGGGTAGCGGGGCATGAAGTTGTGTGTGCTTTCACCATTTTTTGCAATACCTTCGTGAAGGACGTTAATGCAAGAGAAAAGGAAAATAATAATAATAATAAATAGTATTAAAACAAAAAAAGAAGAGATAAATAGCCGGCGAAACAGTGGAGTATCAGGTATTTTAGGGAGATGAAATAAAAAATCTATTGATGCACTAATCTTAATTTTACGGAATACAAATAATACGTATAACACGTATCATCCATGATTGGCACTGCATACACAATTAAACGATCATGAACACTCAACAGGTACCCTAGTAGCCACAATACGTTCCCCATTTTTTTAAATTAGTGTTTTAACTTTTCTAATTGGTACCAATTTCAAAACAGTAATTAATGAGAGGTAACCTTTTGTGACAAGCTACCACGTTGTATAGGACGACAATTGCCCTGTTACCCCCCCCCCCCCTTGTTACGCCTGTGCTTAGGTGTCGTGATTATTGTAAAAGGATTGTTCAGTTGTAATTTCAGTTGCGAATTCTTCTTCTTCTGGTGCCGTATCAGGTCCCCATAACGTTGGCCATTACATTGGCGAATTGATCACGGCCTTCGGCTAATCTAAATAGTTTTTCGGCACTGCGTATTTCGGTCCAATCGCGAATGTTCTTCAGCCCTGACATTATGTTTCCTTCCAATACCTCTGCGACTCTCGATTTTGCCTTTCATTATGAGTTGAAGGATTCTGTAGCGGTCCCCTCTAAGGAATATGCCCCAAGTACGATATTTTTCATATTTTGATTGTCTTGATCGACTCTCGAACGGCATTTGCTCTATTTAAAACTGCTTCGTTTGTCTGTAGGGCCGTCCACGGTATTCGGAGCATTCTTCTATGCAACCACATTTCGAATGCTTCCAGGCGATTAATAGCGTTGGCCTTGAGGGTCCAGGTCTCAGCACCATACAACAACACTGACCAAATATAGCATCTGACCGTTCTCTGGCGCAATCCCAGGTTTAAGTTGTCATTGCAGAAGAATGATTTCATTTTTAGGAAAGTTGTGCGAGCTGTTTCTATTATGCACTTGATCTCTTTATCTGGGTCTAGTTGTTCCGTAATGTAGCAGCCAAGGTATCTAAAATGGTTGACTCTCTCCACATTTTGTTGGTCTATATGTAGGGAAGCATCGGCGTGTGGTTGGCGACTGAATATCATAAGTTTTGTTTTAGAGGCATTCATTTTTAAACCCATTTCCCGTCCCGTCGAGTTTACGTAATCCAACAACTCTTGAAGGCCCTGGATACTATCGCATAAGATGACCGTGTCGTCGGCATACCGAATAGTATTAATTAGTTCGCCGTTGATTTTCACTTCACGGTCTATACATTGCAAAGCCATTTTGAAAATCAATTTCAGTTGTGAATAAATGAACAAATTTTCATTGTTTTAGGTTCGTCACAACCAAACAAGCAGTTTCACCAGCTCAGGCCGAATGAACCCCAGGGGTGAGATCGAAACCACCGAGTCCCGACTGATCACCAGCTACGTGAACGGAGTGCCTGTATCAAGATGGCAAAACAGGACCATCGTCAAAGATGCCCACGGTAACATCCTCAGGACGTTCTTCAACTACGACAACACCGACGACCTTCGCAGCAGCTCTAACGTTCACCTAGGAGGTCCCACTGTCAACCTGGGGAGCATCAACGCCGCTGGAGAGTACGTCCACACCGAAGCTCAATACAACACCAGGTGGGTGGATGGAAAACCCATCACCACGTGGCACAACGTCACCACAGTGCGGGATTCCATGGGGAACGTGCTCAGGTCGTATACTTCTGATACTGACGATGAGGTCATCACTGGGTCTACTTTGAGGCCTGCCTACGTTTCAGCTGGTGAGTTGGACATAATTTTATATCATATACAGGGTGTCCCAGAAGTCCACGTCAAGCCGCAACGGGGTGACAGGATTGGTTGTAACTATCATGAGAAAAATCAGAAAAAAATCTATCCCATGCAGTTTGAAAATTATGGGCATTCAAAAAAACCTAGAAATTTGGTCAAATTACAACAATTTTTGCTTATTGTGGTTAACTTTTATTATTTATTAAACTATGAATTTAAGATTTTCAAAGTTTGCCGACTTCGAAAGGCCCTCCTTTAAAAAACATGTACTAAAGTGCCTTGGCAAGTGACATTAAAAGTTGGCGCATTTAACCAGGATTGTAAAATGGTACAATACGTGTTAGTTTCGTACTAAAGAAATGAGTAAAAAAATAAGAACCTCAAATAACGCGATTTCTGCTAACCCATTTCACTCAGGTCAGATGTTCTTTATTCGCACAAGCTTCTGATAGGTTCTTAATTTTACGGCAAAATGATGAGAGAGATGGATAATGAACATATTTGCTGTGAGTGAGCGAGGCAGATGGTGACGCCACTTCTAGGAAAGTCAACAAAAATAAGTAAAATTAATAAAATAGAAAAATTTGGACCTAGTTTAGTTTAGGTTTATTGGAATAAAGGTCAGGCAATAAATGTCAAATTGTTTACCATCAGCCTCAATACACGCAATACATCTTCTTAAAAAAAACTACTTATTAGCCAGGCATATCCTCGAGAGTTGATGTCCTCAGCAGCTTGAGAAATTCGTTTACGCAGCTCGGCTACGCTCTCAATGGCCTTTGAATAAACTTTTTCTTTGAGAACACCCCAATAACATAATTCCAGGGGATTTAAATCTGGGGAAAGGGCTGCCCACGAGATAGTGCGTGAACGTCCACCTCCACTGGGCAGCCATCTTGTTGATACCTCATGTGGCGATGATCTGTTAAGCGGTATTCAGACGTTGATGCATGCTGCGATTCAGGTAACGACTTCTACATTTCATAACGCAAGTAGCAGCGTGTGTCTGGTACTGAATCACGAATTTGGTATCAGTTGCGGCTTGCAGCGATGCAGATTCTGCAATCCTATTATGGTAGGTGAGCCATGTCGCCGAGCCGGCGACGCTGATGCAGTGATGCATGTTTCAACGTGTATAGTATTGCGTCGATGCAAAGAAATAAGCCCACCCTACTATGCTTGTGTTGCATGAAATATCAAGTCGATTCAAGCATCGCAACAGGTTTCGATTTGAGTAGGAATTTATGTTACTGATGCAAGTTTCATGAAACCTTGAGTCGATTGAGGAATCACAGCTTCAACGTCTGTAGGTCGCTTTAGTGGTACGTCCTCTAACAATGGCAAATTTTATCGTAAAGATGTAGGTAATTCATGCCATTCAATTCTCAGGCAGCTCAAAAGGCCCAACAGTTTTTCCGTTTACAATTCCGGTCCACAGGCTTACTTTAAAGCGATACTGGGATCCGCCTTCTCGCATTAAATGTGCCTGGCTAATAAGTAAATCTTTTTTAAGAAAATGTAGGGCGTGTATTGAGGCTGATGGTACACAATTTGAACTTTTATTGTAATAAAAAATGTTATTGCCCTATCTGACTTCTAATCCAATAAACCTAAACTAAGCTAGGTCAAGATTTTTCATTATTTTATTAATTTTACTTATTTTTGTTGACTTTGCTAAAAGTGCCGTCACTATCTGTCTTGATCACTCATTGCAAACATGGATACCTCTCATCATTTTGCCGTAAAATTAAGAACCTACCTGAAGCTTGTGCGAATAAAGAACATCTGACCTGAGTGAAACCGAAAAATTGTTAAAATTTGACCAAATTACTAGGTTTTCTTTAAATGCCCATAATTTAGATTTTTTTCTGATTTTTCTCATGATAGATAAAGCCAATCCTGTCACCCCGTTGCGGCTTGACGCTGAATTCTGGGATACTCTGTATATACAGCATACCAAACAATCAGCAGAATATCTCAGGCATTCTAGATCCTGGCTTCCCAATCTTGTATAATATGTCTTCATAGTGATTTATTAAGGTAGATCGTGCTTTTATTAGTTTTATCATCTATCATATTATAGTAAAGTGTTTCTGTTAGTCTTTATTGGGTTTGTCTTATTTACAGCTGAAATAGAGCATAGGAGGCAAGAAGAAGAACGCATACGTTTCAACGAACAACAAGAGAGGCTGAGAATTGAAAAGGAGAGACAAGAGGTTCTTCGACGCCAAGAGTTGCTAAACAGACAGAGGATAGAAGCTGAAAGGAAACAACAAGAAGAAGAACAAAGAAAACGAATTGAGGAGACAAGGAGACGTCAAGAGATGGAAGAAGAGGAAAGAAGGCGATTAGAGACTAGCAGGAGAGTTCACGTAGTAGAGGAGGAAAGAAGGTTGAGGGAAGAAGAATTGAGGAGACAAAAGGACGAGGAAGAACAGAGGAGGTTGAGAGAGGAAACCTTGAGGAGACAGAAAGAGGAGGAAGAGCAAAGGAGGTTGAGGGACGAGGCATTGAGGAGGCAGAAAGAAGAGCAAGAACAAAGAAAGTTGAGAGAAGAAGCGCTAAAGAGACAGCAAGTTGAGGAAGAACGTAGGCGGTATGTATTTGGACGATCAACATATATTAAGATAAGGTTATGACTTTTGTAATTCCATGTGTCTGTCCTGATTGAAGGTACGAGGAAGAAGCTAGACGAAGGCAACAGTCAGCAGGTAGTCAAACTTGGCAAACTGATGATGAAAGACGAAGATATGAAGAAAGCAGAAGGCAGCAGAGTAAATTTGGCGTGAAAACTTCTTGGCAAACTGAAGATGAAAGAAGAGCGTACGAAGAAGAGGTAATAGTCTATTGTTAGTCGCTGTATCTTTTTTACTTCTTTGCTTTCACTTTTTTTTAATTTTTATTATTTTTTGAATATGACTAGTGAACTCAAAGCAATAAATAGGTCGCCAGCAAAATAAATTCTTAGGCAAGTTATTAAGGAGGCATACTATAAGTTCTTTAATATTTGTCAACGTTTTTGGTTCTTTAAAATATATTGTTAAGGATTGTTTTGCTGAGAACTTGATGTCTAACTTAAATGTTTAAAATTATTGACATTGAATGTATATCAATTAGGTTTGATATTTGTTATGCATTTATTAGGTGAGGAGAAGGCAACAATCTGGAGTGAGTGCTACAAAGCAAACTGAAGAAGAACGTACGAGGCAAGAGGAAGAAGAATTGAGGCGGCGACAGTATGAAGAAGCAATGAGAAAGTATTACGAAGAAGTTAGAAGGAGAGAAGAAGAGACCAGAGCTAGAGAAGAACACGCTTATGAAGTCGGTGGTGGACCTAGAGAAGGTGAGTTACAGGGGCGGCGAGTACATGGGTGCAAGGGAGCACTTGCACCCAAAGAAAAATGTTATGGGGTGCGTAGCAGTATTAGGTGGTATTAGGTGATTCGAGTCAGGAAAGAAATAAGATAAGAAAAAAAAAGAAGGAAGCAGGATTGTCTTCTCTTTAGGAGAAAGATTGACGGTTAGAAGCTATAACTTGACATAGACGATTTGAGTTAATTATTGGGTTTAAACAAAAGGGTTAATTTTGAGATTGGATATCTTAAATGACAAACCAAAGGGTTGCTGTGCGATTCCGATTGATTATAACATCTTTGTGCCTGCTGTTGTAAGGTAATCTCTCAAGTACTGGATGTCAAGGTCCCTGTGAGGGTATCGTTTTGGAAAGGTATCATGAGGTGATGTTAGTAATTGTGTGCAATGTCCTGCTCTGCAGATCCTGCATGTGCATTTTTTCCAGGAATCACAAAGTATTGCCTCTATTCTGCTAAAGTGTCTTATGTTCCAAGTCAATATCTTGTTAATGCTACATTACTAACTAACTTTCTGGTTTACTCAATAATTATGAACGTTTTTCCTTGTTCTTTCTGCTTATATCAGCAACATTCAAATCCACCATTTTGCACCCCATTGAAAAATCCAAACCCGCCGCGCCTGGTGAGTTATGGTGGCATTACTTCCATATCTGGAACTATATTATGCGAGGTAAGGTCTGGAGTATAGTAGTAACTGATCCCTTCTTCTTCTTAAGGTGCCGTCTTCTTATAGAAGGTTGGCAGCAACTCCGGCAAATCGCTCTCTGTCTTGCGCTACTCTTAGCAGTGACTGTGAGTCTAGACCAGTCCAATCCCTCACGTTTTTTAGCCATGAGCACTGCCTCCTGCCCGGGCCTCTTCTACCCTCAATCTTACCTTCCATTATCAATCGCAAGAATTCATATCTCTCTCCTCTGTATATATGGCCTAAATAGCTTGTCTTGCCCCTTTTGATGATTCCAAGGATTTCCCTATCTGCATTCATTCTTCTTAGTACCGTCTCGTTGGAAGTGTGTTCCGTCCATGATATCTTTAGCATTCTACGCATTACCCACATTTCAAAAGCTTCAAGTCGCTGCATCGAGCGGGTCTTGAGCGTCCAGGATTCAGTCCCATACAATACAATTGAATATATATAAGCTTTCACAAATCGGTATCTGATATGTAATGATATTGTGGGATTTGTAAGTAGTCTCTTCATTCTGAGAAATGCACTTCTGGCACTTTCGATGCGGCATCGGATTTCCGTTTCTGGATTCAGATCACTTGTTATCCAGCATCCAAGATATCTGAATTTATTAACATGTTCTATTCTTTTATCGTATATAGTTATGTTCGTATTCACATTTTTATTTTTGGAAATCACCATCGTTTTTGTTTTTTCTGTGTTTATTTTTAGGCCGTACGCATCTCCCTCTCTCGTTATTGCATTGATGAGGGTCTGGAGCCCCTGTTGGCTGTTGGCTATTATAACGGTGTCGTCTGCGTAACGTATATTATTGACGATTCTTCCGTTCACCTTTATTCCTTCTTGGATGTTTTCAAGAGCTTTCTGAAAAATCTTTTCCGAATATATGTTGAACAGCGCAGGAGAGAGTATGCAGCCCTGCCTCACCCCTCTCTTGATGGGGATACTGTTTGTTAGTTTGTCTTCTATTCTTATCGATGCCGTTTGTTCCCAGTACAAGTTCTTTATGATATTGATGTCACTCTGGTTTACTCCTTGTTCGTATAGTATGTTAATCATCTCTGTATGCCTTACTCTGTCAAAGGCTTTTTCGTAGTCTATAAAACAGAGATATACATCTTGTGATTGGTCTCTACACTTTTGCATCAGTACATTAAGGCCAAACAGTGCCTCTCTAGTTCCAAAACCCAATCGGAACCCGAACTGTTCTTGTCCCACATATTGATCGCACCTTCTATATATCCGCTGATGTATGATTCTTAGAGTTACCTTCAGTGCGTGGCTCATTAAGCTGATCAATCGGTATTGCGAACATTTATTTGCTCCGTTCTTCTTAGGTATCGGAATAAAAGTAGATTGAAGCCAGTTGCGTGGTAAAGTTCCTGACGAATATATTTTATTCAGGAATACTGTTAGAACTCCAAGGTTTTCGACATCCAATAGCTTAAGCATCTCTGTGTAAATATTATCTTCTCCGGGGGCTTTACCTGTCTTTAATAGTTTTATTGCATGTTTCACCTCCGATAGAAGAATTGCCATTGGTTGATCTTCCTGGTCTACTCTTATTGGGTCTGGTTCAGTTCTGTCATCATCAAAAAGTTCTTCTATATATCTGGTCCATATTGTTTCTATTTCTTCTGGGTCTATTGTTTGTTTATTACTGTTTGTGACTAGGATACCCTGTTGGTGCATTTTGTTTTTGTTTCCTGTGACCTCTCTTATCTTTTTGTGCATATTAAATAGGTCCTGTTTATTTTGTAACTCTTCAAGTTCTTCACATCGTTCTTCCATCCAGTTCTCCTTTGCTTCTTTTATGAGTCTGGTAATCTTTTTGTCGATTTCTTTGTATCTGCTGCTGTCTTTATTTTTGTATTCTCTAACTGATCCCACTTAGCAAAAAATCACACTTATGTCCCATTTTAGTCCCATGTCAGTCTATGGGACTAAAATGGGGCGTTACCAAAACCGACTTCGTTAGACTGACGGAAGTAATCGGAGCTACCTAATCCTAGGTTTTCAACCCTTATTATTATATGCTAGCGAGAAACAATGGAAGCTAATTTTGCCACCTATCTTAGTTTTCTTGTCTTGGTAATGGTTGTACTCAGTCAAAAGGTACTCAATAGGTCTGTTTTTACAGAGAATCACAAACCGGTCAGAGCCAATCAGTATTCCCCATTGCAGTTGTCAAACTATTTCTGACTAGTACTGGTCAATCAAATTGATGCTGACTAGTTTGTGATTGCTGTAAAAACAGACCTATTATCAATAAAAAACAGCTGTCGAACTATATTTGTATTGTCTATATATAACATTTCACAAAACATCCCAAATCCAACTAGTGCCATGGCAAAACAGACCAATAATGTTATCACAACTGTAACAATTTGTGCCATAAACAAGATATATTCAACTGAACAAAAATATTGACAAAAATATAAAGCAATATAGAAATAATATAAATTAACAACAACAACAGTTTGCTATGTTTGAATACAAACTCGCTTGAGCTGCTGACTTTCTATTGGATAAAATGGGCCATTACCATCAGATGCCTCTCCACAACCTTAGAAGAAAATAAATCTTTTTACAGGAGGTATCTCCGCGACAACAGCTTCCTCCCGCCATTACGCTGGTGGTTCCAGCCAAGAGCGTACAGCCTCAGGGTACTACGACGAGCAAGGCGTATACCATAGGTACCCAGCCGGTGCCCACCATGTCTCTTTCAACAAAACCTACACCTACGAGAGCAGTACCACGATCCCTATCGATTTGGCAGCTGGAGGGGGTAGAGGGGGCTTCCATGCAAGTATGGGAGAAACAGCTGCAGGATCTGGGTTCACCATCCAAACTTTGGACCTGGGTGCCGGGGCGTACGGAGCTGGCGTTACCGAGTCCTATGGGACGCATTCTGGTGAGTACTATGACCATATACAGGGTGGTCCAATAAGCGCGCGATGCTGCCTAGCGGTCATACCGTTTAAATTGAACGAAAATGTTTGACATAAAAAACGTTTCTTTTCAAATGCTCTACATTTAGAAAATAATTTCAAAGATGGCGGACTTCCAAATATACCGAAAGTAGGCATCAACTCCCTTATTTTAAATGGAATACCCTATTATTACGTTTTTGAATTCAGCATCGATTTTTAGGTCCAGCTTGTTAACCATTGTTTATGTCTACGAAGCCTATTTTCGTTCGTTCGAGTTATTCAGCAATTTTCGTTTGTAGTACTTTACAAGAAACGTTAATATCTCGGAAACTAAACGCGATAAAAAGATGCATTTGAAACAAGCAAGGAACGTATTTGTGTTTCAGTAAGATCGTTGTTTCAAAAGAATATTAAATCAATAGACAAGCAATTTTCAAATAAGTTTTACATCGGTGGATGCGAAATTAAATTCTCTTTCACTTTTATCTAGGCACATGTGGTTCTATTTTTGACGGTTTTCAAGATATTTACGGCTTTGTAATTATGGCGTAGGAATTGGAAAAATCGTAGGTGGCGTGGCTCGTAGACAAAACAATTGGTAGGAAACCTTTCGTCCAGTGTTTCGGTCTCTAATACTAAAATGTGCTTTCGCTCCATCCACCTGTAACCACATTATTCTTAAAAACTCCAGTGGTAAATTTTCCAACAGGTTTTCCAAATTTTCATTTAGAAAATTTTAGAAAACATCAAGTTAATAAGCGGTTTCCAATAATACCACCCCAAATGCTTAGATTCCCTGCTGGTTATCAACAAACCTCTCAAAATTTGGATTTACGTCGGTATAACAATGTAAATTATGCCAGTTTACATGGCCATTAATGGCCACATTTCATAAAAAAGAAAATGAAAGAATTTCATAAGAAATGTGGCTTCATTCGTAAACAACACACTGTTGAAAAAGAGTGCATCTTCTTGGACTCGAGCACGACTCCAGTTACAGAAATTCATTCAGTTTTCAAAGTCTTGTCTTTCACTTACTGTTGGAGACACGAGAGAAGATCGGTTTGGTGGGGACAGGCAGTTTTGCGTTCTCTCTGACCAGGAGCGTCGCATGACGGGTCTTGGAGATAGTCGACTTTATTATAATATACTAATTTTATCAGCGGAAATTATTGGAAAAGTATATTTTAAACCGGTCACAGTTAAGCTTACCGCTATTTTTCTAAATAAAATGATTTTTACAAAAAAAAAAATAATGATGGAACTTATTATATTTTGTCTATATTTCTGCCTTTTTGCCTGGAGAAATTAAATAAATTTGAAGTACATCTGTCGAAAAATGGAAATTACTTGAATAATGTTGAATTATCTGTCATCCACCAGAACTAATAGCAACGTTGCTATATATATTTTTGTGTATGCGGTAAGTAGCAGGGAGAGCGCTGTTTTGGAGGGACTTAATACTATTTGCGGATTCATATGTCTTACTTAAAAGTTATGGGATGATGGAATAATGCATTAAGTGCATTTTTTTCTATATAAAATATAATATATATTATAAAATTCTTCGATTGTCCTTCTGACAACACGAAAATCGAAATCATCAATTTTTCCCTCAATTGCTAAGCGTGGCCTTTTTGCGCCTGGTGTGGCAAGTGAACTTCCAGGATCTTCCATGTTCCTCTTACGATTCTCATTCCTAATCCTTTTGATACTGGTTGTCAACACTCCGGTATAATAAGCCGCCCTCTCAGTTTTTGCATGAAGAGGAATCTTCAACGCATGATTACGCGATTCCTCATCACGCGCCTCAATTACTCGAGCTATTACTTCCCGAGCTTCGCCTCTAATCGTTTCTCCTTTCCTATGCGTAGCCATTATCGTTACAGCAAACGCAAACTGAACTGAGTCCCTGCGACCTGCGAGCCTGCGACACTGACCAATGCAAAATTTCGGATGCTTGACCAGCGATGTTGTCGGCGAAACGTCGCTGCGTATAGACTACAAATGAACTGGACCGCAGTATGTTCACTATTACTAATAAGCGCTGATACTCACGCGCTCTCATTGCTGTATGATTTTTAGCAATTTTTGACGTACCGCTTTCGTTAAATAGTGAGTCTAATCTGCATTCCTGAGCCCGCTCTTCTTTCGTGTCTTGAACAGTACTTGATTTAGCTGCATATGATAAGGATGCTATATATACTCCGTTAAGACCATGTTCACAGATGTTTGACCAATGCCCAAATAGCGACTAATTTCTGCTGTAGCACTGCTATGCGGTTGTTCAACTACAATTGCGAGAATGTCAAACTCACTATCTTCATGTATTGCTACTATAGTAGACATGTTTCCTTCTCTCATATTTTACGCCCACGTAAATCCAAATTTTGAGAAGTTTGTTGACAACCAGCATGGGGTCTAAGCATTTGGGGTGGTATTATTAGAAACCGCATAATAAACTAGTGTTTTCCTAAATTTTCTAAATGCAAATTTGGAAAACCTGTTGGAAAATTCACCACTGGAGTTTTTAAGAATAATGTGGTTACAGTTAGATGGAGCGAAAAAACATTTTAGTATTAGAGGTCGAAACACTTTGGATGAAAGGATTCCTGCCAATTGTTTCGTCTGCGAGCCACGCCACCTACGATTTTTCCAATTCCTGCGCCATAATTACAAAACCGTAAATATCTTAAAAACTTAAGCTACTTAAAAATATCTTAAGGATATAAGAACTAGTGGAAATACATACAACTTGAACAAGCATTTTAAGCAGTTTAATTTTTTAATATGCACATTTTCGATAATCTATGCTGTTGTCTGTCGATACCGATATTCAAGAGCATCGATACTTTGTCTTCAAGTATCGGGGAGTATCGATACTTGGCTAAAAAATATCTATTTGGTATCGGTATCGATACTGTTTGTTATTTTCGTATCCCTACCCAGACACTTCTAATCCATAATGGCACCCTCAAGGTCAACTTCTGTAGGAACCATTTTTATATGGAAAATCCTCAGAGATATTTTGCTGATTGTTCAGAATGCTGTGCTTACGATGTGTTTTTATACTCTATTCAAACAGGTTCAATGGGTTCCGCATCTAGTCATTCAGGAGGCGCGTATGGAGCATCCCATGGAGGTCAGACTGGTGGTGGATACAGAAGAGAATGGAAAGCAGAAGGAGGATATTCATCAAGTGGTCAGATACCTCCTGTTTACACTCACAACAGAGTAGACAGGGACAATGTACCACCGAACAGTGATGATAGTAGTGGAGAGAAATTTAGAGTCAGAGGGAAGCGGCAGGTAAGGTGGAACGTAGGCATAACAAGATATTCAAGTTCCTATAAAGTGCTTCAAAATATGCCTTCTTCGTCTTTCATCACTTTGAAGTTTGTTTCATAACAAATTGAACGTATATTTTATTTCAATCTGTAAATGATATTTTAGACTAGTGTCTAATAATAGTCAATAATTACTTATAAGTTGAATTTATGTAAATCAAAAATACTTATCTCAAAATCTATATGACTTCTTCTTCTTCTTTAGCTCAGGTTTCAGGTACTGTGCCTTTACGATACCAGTCTTTTTCTCGGCCTTCCAATATCTGCTCTTCACCAAACAGCACACAGACGTCCGAAAGACGTTCTAGGGAAGTCCGGCTTGGAGTTTCACACGTCTATAGGACGTCCTGAATAAGTCGTTCGACGTTCCTCGGCCGTCTGTGGGAGGTCCGATGTTACCAAATTATTGGTCCGAGGGACGTCCGATATAGGCTTGATTGTACCTGAATCGTACCTCCCTTGTACCTAAATAGGGCCTGCCTTGTACCTAGATAGAGCCTCCCTCGTACCTAAATGGCGAACCACAGAATGGCGAACACAAACAAACGGCAAAGTCGGCATGGCATGATTGGCATGGACGACTCACGTGTCACAAGATCGAGATGTCGAGAAACGGCAGTTACCAGACTACAATTTGAATCGTCCAATTAGAGATCGAGTGGGGAGAAAAAAGCAACCTGTGACGAAAGAAATGTTGCCATATTAATTCACGCTTTGAGTTGGAATTGTACCATAAAGGAGTCGCACCAATATCAATGCTGATTACTATTCAATCGATGTGGTGTAACAAAATTTTTAACTTTTTGCTTGTTATGCTTGTCTGTTAGTTTATCGCTTATATGAATACATGAATCGAAAACGTTTCGAGAAGTGAGAAGTCAAAAAATTGTGTGCTAGATTAGCATAAATGGTACTAGCTCTTACAAACTGACATTGCTAAACGGTGCATACGCATGCGCCCGACAATTATGCAAGTTGGTCGCAAAACCGCGAATTTCAAACGTCATAAGTAGTAGAAGTCAATGAAGGTTGAGATTGGCAAATTTTACCGGGTAAATTTCAGTATTTCATGTATTTTTATTGATTCAGCATGGTAGTCATATATCTTCTAAATAGTACAATTATATTTTCCGTAAACTGCCCGTAAGATGGTTACCATATAATAACAAAAAACTTGAGACAATGTTAGATAATAAGTATTATTTAGAGATGAAGAGAAAAAAAGTTTTCGTACTTCTCAATCCAGTCTGAATTTGGAAGTATATAAGAAGTCCAGCAACGCATGTCTAAACGACGTCACTTTTGGGACTTGCTAGTACGTTCCTATTTGGGACTTACTTCGGATCTCTGATGGAAGTCTAAACTTTAAGTACAAAAGTGGTCCAGTGAAGGAAGTCTGACGGACGTCCAGTTTATGTCCCAGCGGTACATACCTATTTGGGATCTGTTTCGGACGTCCGACAGAAGTCTGTGCTGTTTGGGTCCAGAGCATTGATGAAATCTGGTTGGAATCCTATTTTCGTGCATTCGTTCTACATGTTCTTTCCATTTAGCTGTTGGAATCCACAAAATCAACACTCGCTCAGGGTATTTCCTCCAGGCCAGCCAAATAATGATGTTTCTGTATCTCAACTCTCAACCTAAGCCACACAGCCTCAACTGAAGCTGCTGGTGGGTATTTTAACAGGTTATAACTCGAAATGACACCTGCACCCATAAGGGCTGTTAGAGATCGCATGGGCTCATGACGCTGAGCAGCGGAAGAGTTCTCACCACTAGTGGCGGCTCGTGCCAACTTAGAGAGGTAGTGCCAGAATGACAGCCAAAATTTCAAACCGATATAAAATTGAAAAAAAACACTTATAATTAGCCGATAAGTCGAATTTAACTAAGTCATTATGTTCGACTAACCAAGCATCGATAAACTGAAAACATTATTCATATGCATTTTAGATTTTTCATGGGTCTTCATATTCTCCCATATATGAATAAGATCATCCGTGCCTTTTTTTCGCCCAAGTGTCATCGCCTCCAAATAGAACACACACACAAAACGAAACAGTTTGTTACTTCTTCACAGTCACTTATCCAATTGTTTTTATCATAAATAGTTTTACTAAATTTACGACAACTCGATTTCTGTCCAGTACCAATAAGTTGTCAATTTTTAAATCAGGTGTTGAACGTTCTAATTCCTTAATCTGCAATGCACTAAAGAGATACCGATCCGAAAACAGTGCACAACTTACTCAAACTAATAAGATCTGAATTTCAAACCTTTAACGAGAATAGCCGACATCAGCATCAAACATAAACAAATCAAAACTGCTGAAGCAAAACAAAAATAGTGAACCATGAATGGAGGTACGGGTAATGTGCCTGGCATGATCTACTTCGGATTTTCGTATTAAAAATCTATTCAAACGTCCAGCATAGCGTTATCTCTGTCGCTCATAAGCGTTTGTGATGAGACTTCTCTCACTCTGTTTGTGACTTATAAGAAACGGCACGGTAGGCTGATGTCATCTCGCCGTCGCGTCGTCAGCTCTCATCGTGTGAGTTGCCACGATGCCACATGTTGCCTGGTGCAAGCATTTATGTGCTGAGGCGCTACTGTCATTTCATATAAAACAGGAAATGTCGTTGGAAACTAACATAGAATAAGAAAAGTTTAAGATATAGATAAATATGTTTTTGTCGAAAATTAAGGTACTGCCATGGCACTGTGGCACTACCTCACCAGCCGCCACTGCTCAGCACATATTGCACGTCGTTCTCCTTAGACACACATATACTTTGGAACCATAAGACCATATGAGACCATATGAGAGCTAGAATTCAGAGGCATACCAGCTTTTGCTAAAAAGACGGATCTTAGGTACTAGCGAGGTCAGGCATCCAAAAGGATTGAATGTCTTATTCATTGCCAACTAGTTCTATAAACCATAAAAGGTGATTTCAAATATTTTCAATAAGATTCTATTCTTTATTTCCAGTCAACAAATTTTTTGACCTGTTATCAGTAGTAATATCCCTACTTCCCTAAGATATTGAAAATAGACGTGATAATTTTGATGCTGGAGAAATGTTTCAGAAAATTATGAGGCATTTGTCAATGCCCAAGGGATATTCGGCGGAAAATTTTTTGAAATTGGCAAACTCACTTGTGTAGTCATAGAGACCGATAATTGTACTGAATGCAATTATCAGTGTAATTTGGATTTGATTGGATAAATATCGATGATATCATACAGAATGAGACGATTTTAATGACTGTTAGTAGTTAAAAAGAATCACATTTTGACTGCATTGTATTAAAATTTTTAGGTCGACATCGAAAACGATCCCTATGCCGAAATCAGGAAACTAATGCAGTGCAACTCAACCAGATGCGTATACATGAGGTGCATAGTTGGTACTTTGGCCAAAGACAAAGAAGTAGCCATCGCTTTGAGGTCCAGACTGAATGTGAGAGCTGTGAAAAATGTACGTATATTTCCGTAGCCTTTCTAAAGTCCTACTCTAAAGCGAAACATGTTTATAAATAATAACGTAAAATTTAACTGAAATAAATATAGCTTAAAAAATTCAAAGAACATCGGACGAAACATTTAAACTTTTAATTAGATTTAAAATTGTTTCAAAATAAGAACTAGTAATTTTTCTTCATTATTGTTTGTACTAATTTTAAAAATTCTTTTTAACTTTTTGCTCTGATGTTCTTCTAAAGCGTATTTTTGTTTTTTTAAGTATACTTATTTTCAATATCTTAGTTAACTTTATCATTGAAGCCGGTTTTTTTAGTTCCTTTAAACGGTATTTATGAATACTCTTTGTAATGAAGATGAACAGTTGTTTTTGATCAATATTCGTAGCATAATCATCACCACTACTGCATAAATGATAATTAAAACTGTCGACTTTCCTGAATAAATTCCACAAAAATACCAATTCCCAAACAGTTGGATGTCACGCCATTTAAGCTGCAGTCGTAAACTTACCGTCCATTACATTTAAATTATTTGCTATGTAGTACCAAATCCTATTCTTCAGCTTTGTCTAGTGCAGGTGCTAAGATTTGGTACCATACAGCTTTTTGGGTACCCTTACTTCCTCTGTCAACTTCTCTTCTGCCATTTTTCTCGAAATTAACGAAAACCACTTGTTGCAAGGAGACGTGACACGAGAAACTGTGTACCAAGTCGCGTCTTTTGGCAAATTTGCGCTGTTTCATTTTATTCTAGTAGTTCCAAAATGCCTGCTGCAGACTAACATGCAGCCTCAAGGCAAGGGAATACGCAACACCTCATGTGAATGCGCTTAAATGGCTCAAAATAGAAAATATGTTTAAATTAATGTTACTGTGTTTTGTTCAAAAAATCCTAGTATTAAAGTTACCAGAATATTTATATGCTAAGGTCATGTCTTTGTCTTCCACTCATAATTGACATACAAGGCATAGACAGAGTATACTCACAATGCCGCACCATCACACCGCCATGTTTCAAAGGTCTTTTTCTTACCATGTTGTTAAATCGTACAAAACACTACAAAATAACATGAAAACATATTTTAGCAGGTACAAATTCAAACGCAACTACAGGAGTTACTTACTTTCTAACCAGTAGGACAAGTATTCGTAGCAGTTAATATCTTGTTTGTTATTCGATCCTTTATTGTTGTCATGTGGTTGAGTCTAAGTGGACATTGGCCAAACTGCACCATCTATACGAGTCTGTAACTGTATAATAAAGTCTTCATTATTATTCTGATTTGCTAAGTTCATCTCGCATGATAGCGGTAGCAACAAGTGGTGACGGGCTGTGCGAAGTCAACACCTGAACTATTACTGGTCTGAATTTAGGAAGGATCTCACAATACTACAGGTCTTAAGGATGACAGATTTTTGGAATATAACTTTTCGTCCAGACCTAGCTGGTGCAGGTCTGGTGTGAATGTGTTACGTGTAAGGCCTGAGACCGACATAATTAGGGGGATAATTATTATTATATTTATTTTGAGTCGTAGCTTATCCTTCAAAACCAAATTTTTATTAATACAACTGTTAATCGTTTAATGGACAAACTTCTTTTCACAGTTGACGACAGAACAGGGTATCAAGATCTCATCGATGATGGTTGGCCGAATCAGCAAGTTGCCTTATATCGGCGAGAAAACAGACGAGTTCAGGAGTTACGAGGTGTTTACGGAAATACCAGCTCAGGAAACTGAGTTAATACCAGAAGTGGCGCCGTTGTGGATTTATATCGTATCTGCTGTAGCGGGAGTTGTTATGTTGTTGTTACTCATTTGGCTACTCAGCAAGGTAAGTATTTCAAAAATATGTATACCTAAAGTAAGTGTACCAAAAACTGCCATAGATCCTAATAATAAATATTATTCAAGCGTTGCATATAAAATGGCAACAATGGTTGCCATTCTTTAAATACCTGGGTGCTATAGTCACCTCGGATAACGACATAACAGAAGAAATTAAAGGAAGGATCCAAGTCGCAAACCGATGCCTTTTTTCACCGAGCAATATATCTAGGTCGAAGATCATATCAAGAACCCCAAAAATTAAAATCTACAAGGCTGTGATTCGACCCATAGTCATCTATGGATGTGAAACCTGGACCATGACAAAAGCAAACGAGGTTAAGCTCAGATGCTTTGAAAGAAAAGTGTTTAGAAACATTTTCGGCCCGCGTTACCACCAACCAACCAACCAATACCGCATTAGAAATAGTGCTGGGATTAAAGCACTGTATGTCGAGGGAGACATCGTCCAGGAAATCAAGTCCCAACGCCTGAGATGGTTTGGACATGTCCACAGAATGAACATTGAAAGACTGGCGGAACTCGTATGGGAGGAGGTACCAGCTGGAAAGCCACCAGGACGCCCGCGAATGCGCTGGAAGGATAAAATCAGGGCGGACCTCTCAACAATGAATATACCACTCGATCACAGAACCTAATAGAAGACCGAAGGACATGGATGCAAGTTGTGCAGTCAGCCAAGACCCACCCGGGGTTGTAGAGCTTTGTGATGATGATGATGATGATGAATGGTTGCTATTCAGAAGGATATTATACTTCCTACCACGTGTTAGGCATCCACCATAAATGCACGCCAACAGTTATGCTAGTTCTAGTTCAGATACATGAGATGTATGTGATAGACAATATGTTCAGTGATGTATGTGGCAATATTTGGTACATCTACCTTATATGATTTTTCCATTGACGTCTTAACCAATAGACCTGAAATCTTTACATTAAAAGTTATTCGCAAAACACTCGGGCCTTGTTTACGCTAGGTGCCACGTACCCAGCCCACAGGTATTGATGAAGCACCTACCGAAACCGGCATTTTATTGACGAGTAGGCATGCTGATTCTGAAGGAACTGGAATAATATTTTACGCCTGAATAATGTTTTGTTCTTCAAATACAGGATACCTTATTTTATTATAACTGGCATTGTTAAGTGAACGATACATTATCGTAATGTTTGCTCCATGCGCCCTACAAACGAAACGGCAACGCTGTTCATTGATACGTGCGTAACGGGTTGGCGTTAGACCGTTTGTTTAGTGGCGGAGTGGCGACATTTTCTTGTGCGTTGTGTTGCAGAGAAATTGACTTATTTTCTAGTTTTTGCCTGTATTTTCGGGAAAATTATTATAAATTATGGTGAGACAACGATGTTTCGTGTGCAAAATGGAAGAAGACAAAGCTGAAAGTGGAAAACTATTTTTTCATAGGTATTGTCGGCAGACCCAAATATTCCTAGAATACCCCTAGAATTTCAATAAATGTTCTAATTTGTCAATTTCTTCATGAATTTCTTCAAGGTCACAAATTTTCGTTACCCTGTAAAGAAAGTTCCATAAAAGGCGTTTCGCGTAAACGTATTGAAACATCCTGAACCACAGAAGAGAAGAATAAAGGTAGAGAAGAGAAAAAGAAGAAGAAGAGAAGAGAACACACTAAGAAAATCCTTTCGTGTTCTGATATAGTGTTAATTTACCTTGAGACCTTTAAATTGAACGGCGATTCGGCTTGAAGGAAATACTGCGTTTGACCAATGAATGATAAATATAATCTGAATGTCTAGTATCCACAAAATATTTTTGGTAAAATACTAGAATTATTTTTATTCGTCTTCTTTAGGCACCAACTCCGTTCAGTGAAGAGCGGCAACAATTTTTATCAATTGCTTCTCCACCTTGTGCTCTCTTGAATAGAGTATGAGAATCCATTCTCTCCTCTAGTCTCTGACGCTTTTCAATCATGAGTTTTGTCTACGCCCCAGCCCTCTTGTGCCTTTCGATTTTGCCTTCTATTATTGGTTTCAGGAGGGCATACTTATGGTTCCTCATGACATGTTCAAGATAGGAGGTTTTTTATTCTTTATGGGGGTTAACAGATCACGTTCCTGGTTCATTCGCCGCAGAACTTCGATATCTGTAACGCCGTTTTTTATAACTGAGCAGACCGCGCAGGCAGAGCCTAAATACCAGAGTACCGCGGCTACTGTGAAAGGGTTATGTTAGGGGAAGTTTGTTAACGCGAGATTTGAATGGGCCAATACCCGCAGGCCCAATAAATACATCTTTTGGCAGTCCATTCCAAACCTTGGGCACCCTGGGAATAAATGTGCGGTTGTACCGCTCAGTTCTTGATGTATGAAGAACGACCGTCTTAGGATCAGACGCAGCGGTCGCACGGGTACATCTGATAGGATTAGTGAGCGGCGGAACGATAGAGAATAGCTCGGAGGAGCAGATTCCGTTGGAATATCGGTAGGAGAGTGAGAGGTCACCAACAACAGGCCGGTGAGAAAGTGACTGAAGGTGGCGCGTTAAGGCCGGATCGCCAATTAATCGAATTGCCCTCCTCTGAAAGGCATCTAGTATAGAGATAGTAGGGGCAGCAGCTCCCCAGACATGAGAGCAATACTCCAGGCAAGGTCTTATCTGGGCTTTATATAGCGTGAGGAGGTTACATGGTGAGAAATACTTTCTGGCTGTAAATAGGTACCCAAGCTTTTTACCAGCAGCTGTTGCAATTGACGAGACGTGTTCGTGCCAGATCAGATTTTCTGTAATGTTGACTCCTAACAGCTTGAACGAGTGACTCCTTGGCAGAGCCTGCTTGTTCATTAGAACCTGGTGTTGGCTTGGGCACTTATTTTTGATTTTAAAAGGTATTCTTAACATTCGGCGGAACATCCACGTCTCAAAAGCCTCCATACTGTTTATTGTATGGATCATCATCGTCCACGTTTCAACTCCATACCACCACCAGCAAAATGAAGCATATATGACGAAACTATATCTTATTTGGCCAGACAGACGTTTATCGCATGTGGAATCGAGTCCCTTTGTAATCCAGATACCTGAATTCAAATTTTTGAACCCTTGATATAGGCGTCTTGTGAACTTTTATATCTACTAGCTGATTTGGATTTTTTATTAGAAAATTAAGAAAAACATCCAAACATTCGTGAAAATGAGACATACTTATATCTATTTTTTTTATTCAGTGTGGATTCTTCAAGCGAAACAGGCCATCTTCAGCTCCAGAACGACAGCCCTTGAACAGAAACGGTTATCACAGTGGAGATGAAGCACTTTGAGAGAAACCGACATCTTAAGGTGCAGTTTGAACTGAAGGACGAATTGAACGGGAACTTACGGTCGATCATTTGGGTACAGAAAAAGAACGATAAATATACCTAGTCAGATGTTTTTTTCGGAAGCAACGAGGATACTAAAGCATTTATTCGGTACTGCCTTTTGTGTCTTGTAACTACCAAAAACATTTCAAATCAATTTCACCAATTTATTTCGTCAAAATAGTGTCTGGATTCCACATAATAGGCATTATAAAATTTCTGAATATCCACTGTACTGAAATGTACTGTTCACACAGCAGAGAATCCATATTGATCGATAAGTTTCCCCAACATCTTTGTGACTTTGGTAGCTAATAATGTAACAGAAAGTGGCGTGACGAAGCTAGATAACACCGAGAAGAATTCACTTTGTGATGCCACTTACACAACTGCCTCGTTAAAGACTCGTTGGAATGCTGTTGTCTAATTTATTTTTGAGGTTGTTTGGATGGTCTGCTGAACTTAAACAAACTCTAACGCGTTTCCTGTTAGTGTTTAAGTTTCGCAGCAAGTGTGAATGTGTTTAGTCGAATGTTTAATTGCGATGGTTTCTCACTCTGATTTATTTTTTTAACATTACCGCGCTGTAAAGGTGAGTCGAGAATCTCTTTTTGATGAACTCTGGTCACAATATCAAGGTAAAACCTTTTTTGCATACTCAAATCTCAAATAGGACATGGTATGAGACGAAAACATGGTAGCAAATGTATTTTAGCTTTTTATAGAAATTTAAATTTAGTTCAAGTATTGTTTCATGTAATTACTGTTACATTTACCATGCGAAAGTTTAATAGTGTACAAAGGACCTGACTCAATTTTTTCTCTAGAACTGGGAAACGTTGAATTCTAAAATATAACAGATATTGTGTATGTGAAACCGATATATTCAGCAGTTCTCAGCTATGATTATTTACTACCTCTTCGTAGCTTTGTGCAACTTCTGCCTTAAGCCCTGCTAAGACGGTAATGCATTTCTAACCTCAATTAAAACGTGATTTTTGCTGCCACGTGCATCCCTCCCAGTCAATTTGTTTTTTTTTCCAATATTTGGGTTTTCTTTGTTATTGTTGGCTAGTTTCAAGAAGTAAATATATTTTATGCCATTATATTATTCCATAAATTGATCGAAGCAGTCTTTATGAAAAAAATGGTCCAAGTCGATAACAAATCAAATGTTGACCTTATGCAAAAATTCTGAAACCTTGTAGATTGCGAAATAAATTGTCAAAAATCTAGCGTTCAATGGGAATGGGATTTGAAGGCCTATACAGGGTGAGTCCTAAGTTGATATTTTTTTAACTGTGTAGAGAAGTTGTTAAAATAAACAACTTTTTCAAAAAACTAAAAAATAAGCGAGATACAGAATCAAAAAAAGTAAGTCTGGACCTGTGTATCAACACGTGGCTAGTCTGTTTATGTGTAGTTTTTTTTGTCGGATTTTTTTCTTATTGATCGGACATTGTACCTGTCAATTAATGCACTTTCTGTTTATCGTAGTTAATTCTCAATTAGTAAATCCAAAGTTAATAATAATGTGCCACTTTTAAGGTTTATCAATTTAAAACTAACAACGATTAACAGTGCTGTTCCTATAGTGGCGCCGGGAAACAGTAACAAAGCCTACAAGAACACGAGGCTAACGACAAGGGCAGTCGACGTTTAGCCAACATTAATCTGCTAGTCTGCTAGGTACGTCGTGATACACAAGCACAGATTTACATTTTTTATTTTGAGTCTCGTTTATTTTTCGGTGTTCTGAAAAAAGCTATTTGAAAAAGTTGTTTATTTTATCGTCTTCTATTACACAGTTAAAAAAAGTATCAACTTAGGACTCAACCTGTACAAACAAATGTTTGCTCTCTGCATAGTTCCAGCTCGCTGCTCATGAGATATCGCACACCCTATACCTTTGTCAAATAATGGCTAATCATTTGGTCAAGGTAATCATCTTCAATCTGTGGTTATGAACAGTATAATAATATACAGGGTGTTCTAAAAGTTGGGACTTCTCTTTAGAAGCAACGGCCCTTGAAACGGCAAAGCTAATGTACGGTGAACCAGCAGCAAAACAGTAAAAAAAATTCAAGCAAGTACTCATTGCCCAGGACAGACTTAGAATTAAGGATTTCTTTAATGGTTAGTATTTTTGTTTTCTCTAAATATTTCGTTTATATGTTATTGGGAAAAAACACTCATTTTGGCGAGTAGTATCCGCTGTATGAAAAAAAGTCCCAACTTATGAAACACCCTGTATATTTAACCTGAAACATACTGAAGCGTCAGTCAATTTGGACCATTTTCCCATAAAGAAAAGGACAGATGCGTTTTATAACTGCTTTTTAATACGCCTTAAATCAAATAAATATAATTGGCAGTATATATTGTACCTTTAGCGACGTCCGCTGTTTAAGAATTTTACAGGACGATATATATCGTCTAGGTACTTTAAATTTTTCGCATGTTATAAAATCAAAATTTCCTAAAATTCATACCCTGTAGAAAAATAGTGCCATTTCGACGTCGCTAAAGCCCATTGTTATACAGATTTTACTAAAACACGTTAATTTATTAACAAAATGTGAAAAAATCGATAATATGTGCCACTAAATAGATTAGTTCGTCATTGTGCCTTTTTTTACAGAGGTAAAGATGGCCTATAGGCGATCTCTTCGTAGTACTTTTTTACATAAATAGATTTTATTGTTGTACATTATTATTTATTGAGAGATATTTTTAATGTTTGTTGATACGCGAAGTTCGAAGTGTACTTACCGTGATCATACAGTCGCTAGCAATGCTTTTTGGGCAGTTTTCTTAACTCCTTGACGAAACATTTGGAAACCAATATGGCACTCCATTGTGATGCAAATTTTATTGAATAATAGATTTTATACATTTGTAAAGCAAGTACTATAACCACTGAACCTGTACGTAATGAACCAACATTTTTTATGGTTTTCTAGACAAAAAATGGTTTAAATGATGAGTTTTGGCGAACATTATTTGTGTATTGTAGCGCCATCTTATTTCAGAGATACCGCACGCTGTAAAACACGTTTCCGTAAAGTGTCACTACCAGTAGCTGTCTATAGTAATGGCATATAGATAATGCCCCTCTGATATCTATCAGTTCTCATCTGAGAAACTTCAATAGTGACGAATGGAACATTATTTTATCGCCACCTTGTGGATTGTGGTATTAGTGCTAAAAAAGCGAAAGAGCGCCCCAAGCAGTCACCCATCCAAGAACTCGACGCGCTCGATGCTGCTTAGTTTTTCCCAGTGATCGGTTATTTCTTGGAACTTGCGATAACAATAACTGAAAAAGAGGAACTAAGGCTCAGAAAAAGGAAAAAAGAACCATGGCAAGTTTTACATTCTTATTGTACCTAATACATAGGCAACCAGTTTTTCGCCTGTATGATATGATGCTTGTGGCATCTAACGGTTTGGGGTATAATCAAAATTACTCATCTAGCTCACTCCATAAGAATAAACAACCTTTGTGCACAGCTTGCTTGTGTTGATTGTGTTGAACAATCAACAACAACAAGTTGATTAAACTGATCACAGTCTAAGAAATGTTGGGTCTATGTATCTTTCCAATGTCCGAGAAAGAAAGAAACGGCAAAGTAGTCCGACTTGATCAGTTAAATTTGTCGTTATTGCCAAGTGCTTGCTAAAAAAATAATCGGTTGCTGGTCCTGAGAAACTGCAGAACCCACCAAATGGTGCTGCTCCAGATAATTTTCGACAACATTTTGCTTATGTTTAGCGTTTCTCGTACTAAAAATTACGTATAAATCTCCTTTGCAAACATATTAATTATTGTTAAGTTGCCAAGTAAAGTAATAACTGCCTAAAACCCATTACTGACGACTGTATAAAATTTTTTTTGTAAGGCGTTTTCACATTTTTACGCACCCTTGGTGTGCTAAAGTTGTGACAACACGCCTCAATGTTTGTTGAGCGGAATCTCACATTGTAAATTGTAATTATTTTTAATAACTGATGTAACAAACTGTGAATAAATATACTTTAAGAAAGTGAATAAATATAAACAAATGTGCTTTTGTGTGTTTTCATTACCTGTCTCATAAGATACATTTTGATGAAGACGCCGCAAAGGGATGCAATGTTAATAAAAAGTTGTTAAATTCAGAAAGTGTTTATTAGTTACAATAATATGTAGGTATCAACAGTTAACGTCTGCACTCTAATAAACAAGAACAAGAAAAGAACAATAAATTAATAATAATCTAACATCACTAAGCAATCAAATAAATATAAAATACACAGATAGTATCAAAATATCTCAAATTTGAACAACTTTTTCATGGAATGACAGGAGAGCCAATAGAAATTGAATGTAATAGACAAAATGACAAATCTAAAACAAAAGGGTTTGTCCATTACAAACAAAAAACAGCTTCTTAAAACTAGTTAAGTACAAGTAAAGAACAACAATATAGGACTGTGAACCACTGGGTTGGCATTTTTTGCTGTACAAAGCAAAGTATGTTTCTTCAAACATTTAGGTATACCTGCTTTGAAGTTGTCCGAATTCAAAAATAAAACTAATTACTAAGAACACTCAATTTTAAAGCACACACCAAAGGAGATAGTTGTTTGACAACCTTATACTTCCTTCTAAATCCAAACAAAAAATTGCAGGGTTAGAAAAGCCCTAAGTGTCAACAAAATTTAGTAAAGAGAAAGCCACATGACCTTCCACCTCTCTCTCTGTCCAACTCCTTTTGATAGCTTCAAACACGAAAGTCTACAACCACTCTCTCAAAAATCTGTTTGGCGATTCGTTAGACTGTAATGTAGTCTTTTATAATGCCAATTGATCCAGTATCGCTCATTACATATTAGCCCTATGAAACTTCACACTTACACTGTATAAAGAGAGTGTATCAAATCTCAATTCGTAATGACGAGCAATGGCTTGTCAGAGCGGTCCGATGGACCTCTCAGTTACGCCAGTGTCGGTCGATCGGTCCGTCTGGTCTAACCCAGCTTGGGTAACCACCCAGAGACCAGACGAAGTCAGGGATAAGTAAGAGAAAAAAGGGAAAGAAAGGAAGGAGAAGAGCAAAGAGGAGAAAGTTCGTAGGTTGAGGGTATAGCTGTCAATTAAGCTACGGTCACGTAGTCAAGTAGGGTTCGGAAATTTTTGGATTTATTCAAAAGGGTTAAATGTGAGGCTCCATACCTAAAATTTTGATCACAACGCAAGCCGCGGTAATTGCTGGGTGCTTCGCAGAATTTTCCCATGGAATCCGAGCACCGTTTACTGAGACCTTCAACGAGGCATTACGACGCTTTTTAGTACAATACATAGCCTGCGTTTTCGAAGGATTGATTTTGGTGAGTCACTGATCCTCCCACTCCAACATTTCATCCAACACAAGCTGCAACCCCTCGCGGACCAGATCTCCAGTCCGCGACTGAGCTACAATCGCAGTGCTATCATGTATAAAAAATGAATAAGGGATAGGCCCATGGACTGAACCCTGAGGGACACCGGCCTTTATGGGCCGCAATGTCGTATATAGGTATAGTTGATTTTCATTCTAAACTTCCTTCCATCGAGAAAGGATTTTAAAAGTTTTAGAAGCCAAAATGGGAAACCGTTTTGAATTGATTCATAAGGGGGTCCTCATGCCACCTTATCAAAACTCTTTGGAATACCCAGAAGTAAGATGCCAGCACTTTTGTCTTGAGTAAATCCGCTGGATATAAGCTCCAACAACCTTACTGCCAGCAACGCCGAAACCCAAATTGAACGCCAGGAATTCGTGTTGTGATGTATCTAAATATGAGCATGTCCAGCTTTTACGGAAACTTGCACGTAGCTTTTTGTTCAAATCCAAACTCGTCTGGGAAAGTTTAGAAAACCTCAAACAACTTAGTGCCACGGACAAGGTAACCCTGATATGGGTGCCAGGTCACAAGGGAATTGAAGGAACGAACGGGAACGAAAAAGCAGATACCTTAGCACCGAACGGATCGGCATCCAGTTTTACCGGCCCCGAACCGGCGATAGGCATTACAAGGTCTTTGGTAAAAACTACGATAAACCAGTGGGTGCATTCACAGCACCTAAAATACTGGCAATCACATCCAAAGTTCAGACACAGCAAGCTGATGGTGAAACAGCCCACACCAAAACTAGCTGAAGAGATCCTAAAATTAAACAGAGTCGGTGGTGAAAAGACAGATCTCTCTCAATGTCATGATACTTGAATTTTGGGCCCCTATGTACTTAGCGCACAATAGGAAAAATATGTGAAACGAGCAGCAGTACCACTTTACCAACATGGGCACCTTTTTTTATAGTCGACCTCCCATGCCTTCGAGAGCAGTAGTTGCTCTGGTGTATGCAGCGAAACAAAACTACAAGCTTGTAGCGGCATCCCAGAAGCTTCTGGGATGCCGTTTTAGCAATATTGATGACGTGGTCGTGCCAGGACATGTTGATCTCCAAAAGCTTGATGATGATGGATTTTCAATTATTTTGATATAGATATCAACGTAGACGTTGATCTATGAGACATGTTGCTGTCACCGACGTACCGTCTCCTGGGATATAGTAGCTTGCGTACTTTCATTCATGATATTAATGTTCTGCGAAGCTGTGGATTGCATTGGATGTTATTTCCAGCAGCTCGATGATGTACGGCAGAAACAGTGTAGGAGATAGGACAGATCAGAGATCGGTCGTTCAAAAAGCTATTCAGCCACTCGCGCAGGCCAGGCTCCATATGTCAAGTGCAACAACACGGGATTCGCCATGATTTTCCATTAGGTCTTTTCCACAAGTGGGTGGCGTAGGCCAGGAGGTCTCCCGTAGACCTATGCTTACGCGAGACATATTGGCGGCCATATATTATTATGATGTTATTGTTGTCCAGGTATTTCATCAGGAGCTGTGTGTTAATGACAGTGTCCATAATCTTGGACATGATGCTAAGAAGGGTCACAGATCTATTATTGGAACTCTCACTCAACTCACTTGCAACATGCCTAATTTTTTAATTCCTAATATTATATTCGCGGAAACATAATTATTTTGATTACATACTCTCTTTATTTACATTTTGTACCTTATCCCAACTTTCCTATGTATATAGCATGATTATTCACTCCACACTTCCTCTTTCAATTTATTATCTGCTTTGTGTTTCTGGGCAGCAACACCAGCGTTCTTCTGAAAATTCCTGCCTCCTAAGGTACACTAGAGAGTGACCTCGCAACGATAGCACAGTTTTGCTTTATCAGCACTTATTTTATACAATACGTGTCTCAAAGATTTCAAAGCGAGATACATTAAAATGTTGCAATCCCATCCCAAGTGGTTCATCATACATTAACAAAATAATCAAACAACAACAAAGTGTTATCTATTGGCGAGTGCAGTAACTATTGTGAGAAAAGTACAGTGAACATGTATTATTAATACATGTACATTAAAGAGTGAATACAGTTGTAGCTTAAGTACTTTATTAGTCTAAAAAAACAAAGGATATAGATATATAATCATACAGTTGATATTTCACTAGGTTGCCGATCAAATAGCAAAACTCAATGAAATCATTAGATCCGGAACACTTATTCACGTGAATAGCATCTTTTTTTAGACAGTTTTGCTTAAAAACTGCTTCAGTAGTAAATATAAGACCAACTTTCATCAAAATATAATAAGGTTAATAAAGTAGGTAATGAAAAGCTACTTGTCTTGTGAATGATGTTTAGGACAAAAAAGTAAGAAATTAAATCATAATTGAAAAAATACTCTTAAGTTTTTAGTGTGACTTGAAACTAATCGAATGAATATACCAAAACGGCCATTACTGATTATTTTGATCAATTTTAATGAACGACCACCCTGTTCTATATCCATTTCTAAGTAACTTCGACTATGTTGTATAGAAGCATGAGCAGGAAAAAAGACTTAAGTATTTATAGACCGTAAAGTACTCAGTTTACAACTCTAGTTAAAAACTGGAACTCCTATGAATAATGAATTAAATATAGATATAGGTAGTTATTGTGCAGCTACAAACTAAAGAAGTACTGATCATTTTTATACAATTCTTCCTTTTTACAATATTTTTTCAATGAACACCTTCGGTAAATGATCAATACTTTCATGTTACTATCTATAGATATAGTCAAAAATGTTCTACCTTATAAATACTACTATTCTTCTTGTTTAACTGTATTCATATAGGTTCGTTTTTAAAGCTTATAATGTTTTGAATAAAATGGAGAAACCATTTTCCTTCTCACTAAAATAAATTTCAGCTACAGTATATTTTTTAAATACACTTTAGGTAAATGTCTCAATAGATATAAAATTTGAATAATAATATATAGTTCAATAAAACTCCATCACTATAATATCGACACTTTTTTCTTTGTTAAAATACAAATTTACATTACATTTTAATTTTTTTAAGATTTTTGAATATATATTGGTGTTATATTTGTCTTTCGAACTTTACGCCATTGAATTCTAAGCACGGCTTTTTCGTTTCAAAATGCCACTCCCTTAAATTTTATTTACAAAAGATGAAAACTGACAGATCTAATCACACAATATTGTCGATTCAGTTTAGTTATATGTTGCATACTTTGAACCTTCAGCAATTATTTTCAAACCTGTCCTTTCTGTTTAATCCAATCATCTTCACAATAATATCGGATAAATCCTTCCTAAAATTTTTTGTTTCGTTGGAAGCTTGAACTTCCCAAACAAGGCATTTGCAATTTTTATCTTAATATGAGTAGACACTAGACAAGTCCTGCTCAAAGCAGGACTCTTATTGATATGCACCTCAATAAAGGTAAATATCTACGATGTAACTCAAAACCTTATGCAACAATATTATTTCTGTACATCTCTCAGGATATCAACACATCCTGATTTGGTAATATGGAAATTACCATCAATACTTCCAAAACAGTAGTTCCTGAGATAAACTACTATACATATCATTCACTTCATTTCCTGTCACTACCACAATGATCGAACAATTTTGTGTGATACAACACAGTTTCTCAGTCGTATGACTAAAAGTGCAATTTTACTACTAGGGATTGTTGACTTTTGATTGTATCTTGTGTGTGAATGTTCAAAAAGATAGAAAGCTATATATTATTATGTCTACGGTTTCTATATGCTATCCACCGCCGCAATACAGTCATATTTTCCGTCTCACTGATCCATGTTTTGAGATAACTGAACAAAAAAGCTAGGTTAATGGGAGACGATTTGAGGGAATACAGTAAAAAAATTACTCTTAATTCCACATAAACAAAAGACGCTATGATCCTCTAAATGTCACTGAAGACAAAATGAATAGTTCTGATAACAGACCAATTTAAGAACAAGTATCTGAAGGACATTAATTTTTTACTCAAATAAATAATTCCATGCGCAACAGTATATTCGACTAACTGAATGAATTTGTGGTTCTTGGGTTTTAGGCCGGCGTCGTTTAGCGTTAAAGCTTGACGTTTCGCCACCACGAGCGGATGGCATCTTCAGAAGCTATTTAACTTCGTCGACTTCCAAAATACTGTATTTTGGAAATAGCCTCTGAAGATGCCATCCACTCGTGATGGCGAAACGTCAAACTTCAACGCTAAACGACGCCGGCCTAAAAACCCAAGAACGAAGGCCGCGAAAGCCTTACACAGTATATTCGACTAACTGTTTACATCATAGAAATTAAAATAGCTTTTTATTTGTAAAAACTCAGGCAGTCTATTGGTAACCTTGAATATGTCTTTGAGTCACTTCAAGGTCAAAGACCATGTTCTTAAATGGAGTTTATGGCCTTGAAAAATAAAAAAAGGGAAAATTGAGGTTCCACAATGTCCTTCAAATCGATTCTCTTAATTGGAACCTTACCATTTTTGACCCCCATTTTTGACCCGGAAAGCAAACATCTACATCTGAAACTTGCGTTTGACCTCGAAACTGTCACAAGGTCGCCACAAGGTCGAAATAAAGCGAGAAATCGAACTTTAATGAGGCGAGCTACATAGGAAAAACTGGCGTCAAAGTTCATGTTAATTTCCCAGCAAATCGGTGGAGAACTTGTAATTGACCTTCACCTTGACCTTGAACGCTGACCAATTCTTCAGTAACCCGTGCATTGAAGGCAGAATGGATCAGTGACATGGCCAACGAAGGCAAGGTCGATCGGAGTCAGTCATGGTGAACATATATGGCACCATTTACGAAAATCTCATTGACCTTGAAGTGACTTTCAATGTCATAGTCAATCAATCAAGATCAATTTCAAATTTCCTCTCCCTCCATATCTGGAGTCAAAAATATAGGGCCCCATTTCAAAAAAATACTTGACCCTGATGAAGAGACCACCAAGGTCAAGGCCATCATTAGAGTACCCGAGAGAATTCTCATAAATTTTGTCCGAGTTTTTTTCTCCAGTCAGTATTAAAAGCGGCCTACAGATGTTGATGGAAGCTGCGGTGCAGGCATGTTTCATGAAGCAAGTAGCAGCGTGTGTAGTACTGAATCACGTATTTGGCATCAGTTACAGCTTGCAGCGATGCAGAGTCTGGAATCCCACTATGGTAGGTGAGCCATGATGCCGAGTCGGTGACGCTGATGTAGGTTTCAAGTGTTTCAACGTGTATAGTATTGCGTCGATGCAAAGAAATTACTTTACCCTACTATTCTTGTGTTGCATGAAACGCGCATAAAATATCAAGTCAATTCAGGCCTGACAACAGGTTTCGGTTTGAGTAGGAATTTATGGGACTGATGCCAGTTTTATGAAATCTTGAGTCGATTCAGGAATCGCAGCATGCATCAACGTCTGTAGGTCTCTTTACTATAAATAAAAACTTTTTTACTTACTATCGAAAAAACAATAATTATGTAGCCTCTAAAGACTTATAATTAAAAGACTGCCAGTAAATCATGCATCAGAAATAGTTTTATTAAATTTTGTTTGTCGGAAAATCAATAAATTTACAAATAACCTAACAAACGTACCTACCTTTTCATTGCTAATGTTGTATTGCAAGGAATGGATAGCGTACATTTTGCTCTTATTTTACTTGAACATGCGTAACGAGATATTTCATCCTAGCTTACTGGACAAAAATATTTGATTAAAAAATACTTTGAAAATATATCTCCCTAAATTTTCATCTATCACGAATTTGAAACTGCAAAACTACCCTATTTCAATAATTCTCTATAGATGCTGAGATTAAAAATCGTAGTAAGCCTTTTCACTTTATCTTTGTTTTTCTGTATGTATAAATATCGACACGAAATTTACATAATACTTATATACTCGGATTTTTCCATATATATAGAAGAAAATATCATTTATCTCAAAGAATAGAATTTTCAAAAAACAAATAACAGCGCTATATACACAGGAGGGAATTTTTCGAAATCCTGCCTGCAGGTACTCTGAATTTCAATCCAAAAATGAACATTACAAGGAATAAAAAAAGAGCGAGGACCTACATACTTCCCTCTTTTTTTCTCATGTATAATTGACAAAACAGGTGTTGGGCTCAGTTATATTAAACGCCAAAAATTGAAGAATATCATACCATATATTCTCACATTTTTACTGTTTACTGTATTGCTATTGCAATGATAACTTTATCTCAAAAAACTCAGATCATTAGAGAATAAAATTATCAATACCATTTTAATTCGTGCATGTTATGTATTCTCCAATTGGCTTTACCCCGCCTTTTGTTTTGCGTGGGTTGCCGTTTGAATGAATGTTTGGTGATTGACAGTAACTGACCCCAACATTTCAAAATAAAATTTGCATTTGTGCATTATGAAGATACACACTTTTGAGCACCAACTTTTTCTTAAAAATTTTCCCTTCTACAATGATTACGCGGGAAATCTATGTACATATTCCATATTCAAACATATCAACGTCTTGATTCATTGTACAGCAGGTTATATGATAAGAATACCTTTACGTATTACACTATTATGATATGTATGAGCGAATTTTTTCAAAAGGTATATCGTAATCAAGCTGCGGAGGATACAGTGATTTTCACAGCAAAATACATACAGTGCTTTTCTTTAATGTCCTCCCTCTCCTCTATCTTTTGAATGCGTCAACTCAAAAGAATCAAACTGGGGATAATCAAATTGATGCATGAATACTATATTTTGGAGCAAAATTGACAGATGAAGCTTTCAAGATGGCGGCTGGGCGCCACATTTGAAAAAAAACTGAAAATGGGTCCTGTGGCACATCCTTTAAGGCTCCTGACAAATACTTCATATTCCTAGAATACAATATCTTCACCTAGTACAAAATGGCGGAATATGTAATAATTGCCTAAATACATAAACATAACTCAAACTTCACGTTCTCTTTCAAATTTCTACGTTTAACTTCAAAGTTTAAACAAATGGTTGTAGATGTATTGATATTAATGTTTGTATCAGGTAATTATTAAGTGTTCCGCCATTTTGCAGTAGGTGAAGATATTGACTTTATGTTCTAGAGTCCTTCTCCTAAAGTATCGTCATAGTAAAACCACAGCATAATAAACAACCAGCATAATATCTCTGAGGATCTCCTATATAAAAATGGTTCCCACAAAATTTGGGAGGATTTATGGATGATTTTACGGCTGTGAAGTTTGGGTAGAGATGCGAAAATGAAAATATCGACACCGGTACCAACTCGCGCGTTTGGTTCGTACAGAGCATTTTGTGCAACTGATTACACCCCTCAATAATTATATAATTATTTTCGATACCGATACAAAAGTATCGATACCAGCTTGGAATGCCTCAAAAAGTATCGATGACAAAAATACTCGATATTAGTGCAGAAGTATTGAAGTATCGTTAGCATCCCTACAAAAAATCATCCAAAAGTGTGTCTAATTTCCGCCAACTTGAGTTATTGTGCTGGTTGTTTATTATGCTGTGGTAAAACTGTGTAGTAAAACCCTGGCAATAAGCAGATGCTCCTTAAATGAGGGGGGAGGGGTTGGGTTCAAAAGATGGTGACATGTTTGGGTAACCTTCTTCCAAAGAGTACTATTTTAAAAAATATTCCGTGTTTCATCATGATACAGATGTGAAAATCACTGTTCATTAATATTCCAATATTGCTTTAGAAGTAGAAGTAACTATCCATTACAAATACGACTGCAACCAAGAAATAATCTACAGCACTACAATGGCAGTGAAAATAGTCAAAGTAATCCACACCAAAAAATCTATACACTCCGGTAACGACATATCGATCGTTCTGACATTTTATTAAACGCATTAAAACAAGTCTACTCAAAATTAATATGTCTCGGCCAAATAACTATATACGTACTAAGACTAGAACTTTATCCTATTTTGTGGAAAAACACTTTTTCAACTGTCTTTATGTTATGCCTCTCTGTTGAACTGGGATACGGTTCATGAAATGTGTGATTTCACTGTATTTTATCCTTAAAGGACACGTCTAGATACTAGAGGTACCCCAGATTCTATGAAAATCGATATAAACTTTCCCATTTATTTCATTTAACTGGAACAACGTTTCGACTTCCTACTAGACAGTATTTTATACTGAAACAGAAAGATTATGCATTACCCAATTGATGTTTTCTTTATTTAAGTAGACAGTGCAAATAATTCTATTATTGAAGTAGCTTTAAATGGGTGATTATTTTTTTATTGCAACAATTTTTTATGAACGGTTTAGAAATATATACTTAAAGTCTGTTCGGTCAAGAAAGAAAGTAAACTCAAAATTTGTCATGCATATTACAGATCTTAAGACTACACAATTTTTTGAACACGATTTGGTTCAATTTTTTTTTCACAAAAAGTTAATCAAAATACTATTTGGCGTTAATTTGTTTCCGAATTACATTACACAATTTCTTTTTCATGAACTGGTCCAAGATTCTGCACATTACATACTATGCGCAGATCTGGACTGTCAACTGTCTGAATATAGATGTCAACAGGCCTTTACGGAAATACTGATCTGGATCCGGATAGATCAGTTATATGTCAAACAGCTGTCAAGTGGGATTTATGATTCCATGAATTTAACGGACATCGAACAACGAAAAAGTTGGTTTAACAATAAAAAACAGATGGTAAAGTAAAGCAGCTACTGATCTGAATCATCCTATCGCAATCAGTTACTCTACAAGAGTGAACTAGTCTATTTCTGACTGATCCCAGATCACTTTCCGAACGTCAGGATCAGTGATTCAACTGATCGGGTTAACCCGATCATAGTTTCCGTAAAGGCCTAACTATAGCCAAAACGTCATCCAATTTCTCACACCGAATCTTGTAATTGAATGTTTTGTGAGCCATAAGCTATAAAAGAAGAAGAAGATGTTTTGTGATATTATGTGCGAATTAAGTCAGAAATACATTAGTACATTACTGTCAACTGTAAATCAACTAAAAACCCGTAGATAGAGTGAGCAGTACTACTTATCTTGGAAATTTAGTAAATGAATAGTGAGATCACTAGCAGGAAATACGAACCAGAACTGAAAGGGCCAGGACCACATTCAACAATATTCAGGACCCATTGCACACCAAAATAAGACTCTTTCGCTGCTACATATTAATCTCTGTCCTTTTTTTACGGAGTTGAAGCATGGACGCTTACAGAAGCTACCATCAACAGGTCAGAAGCCTTTAAATTATGGTTGTGCTGAATATGAAAAGTACCATGGACAGATCATATAACATCGTTCGCAGAAGAATAGGACTTTTCCTATTCTATTTCCTAGAAGGAAGCAGTAATACTGTAAATCGATTTCATTTATTCCAATCTGTCTTCCTATCTTTCATATCGCAAGGAAGAATACTGGGAAAATGAGGATTGGGCAGGAGACGGATTTCATGGCTGAAAAATCTTAGAATTACTCGTCATCAGTAGTGGTACGAGCACGAGTGCAGTCCTGTACATATGCCGTCAAAGCATGTGTCAAGATTCATTCTGAAAGATTTTTAGTTATCACCTCAGAGTAACAACTGAACATAGAGGTAGTAAACAACTAATTCTAATAGGCCAACATCTTTTCTTACGTTGTCATATTGACCACCAGATACGGCAATCATAATTGTTTACTATCGTCTTAATTGTGTAGTATCCAGAAATATTCCATTCTACGTTAAAAAAGACGGTATTTTTGAGGGTTCAGGAATGATTACAGCAAATTCGATAGATTTGTTGACCTCTACTGCGTTACTGCATGTTTCTTCATCATAAACGTAAATTCTGTCTTACATAAATTTTGAGGAGGTGGCAACGCCTATATACGGTAACCTCCGACTGTCAAACGTTTGTTTTGGTTTGCGTCTTTTATGCTTGGTTAGTAAAACCGAATTCGCTATTTGTTGGTAACTGTAGTGAAGATTTACGGACTTGCTGTTCTATATTCGAGTGTAGTTTAACAGTTTTTCGAGATGGGACAGTGCAGAGCAGCGTTTGTAACATGGGTTGCAATGGAAGAATTTTCAGGTTAGTTGGCAATGTTTGGGGGCTGAAGTGTCAAAGATGATGGCTTTGAGCACGTCATGCTGAAGTGGTTTGTTTACTACCTCTATGTTCAGTTGTTACTCTGAGGTTATCACTAACCGAACATCTATTCGCTGTTGATACTGCTGACAGTCCAAAGTATCGGGTAACAGGATATACAAACCGATACTATTAAAGTGGGGTTGAATGAATGAATAAGGACCAGAGGCTATCCAGCACGGAATGTGGCTGGTGCATAGGCCACACGATGGGCCCTTTCGCGCCTCTATCCGCGCTAGTTCCTAAGACCTGCCCTTTTGGCAAAGGCAAGTACATTCTTAGGTCCTATCCGTTTTATTTCTATTGGTTCCAAGGTTCTTGAGCCCAGAATAGTCTGCCTGGGATAACCCAGGGTTTCACAGCGACACAAGATGTGTGCCGAGGATTCTTCCTCTTCACCACACCACGTGCACGTTGGGTCGTTGACCATGCTCATCACAAACAAGTGACGCTTGAAGGTGTTGTGACCCGTTAATAGGCCTACTAGCAATCTCAAGTTACTCCTATCCAGAGAGAGACAAAATCGTCCTATTCTCTCTGCAGGCCCTGCTAATAGTTGCCGAGCCTGACGGAGATGACCAGAGATGTTGTTCCATCTCAGAGAGTGTTGATTCTGGATCCACTCTCCAGTTGTTTTCCTAATCAAGTTTCCAGATAGTCCTAAGGCTGGTTTCGGGCCCACAAAACTGTTGCCGGATCCCATCCTAGCCAGATGATCCGCCATTTCGTTACCCTTTACCCCAGCGTGCCCAGGTACCCACATCAGTGATACCTTGTGTTTAGCTGAGATGTCGTCAAGAGCCCTCCTGCACTCCAGGACCAGTCCTGACGTTATTTGCCAAGCACTCAGTGCTTTGATGGCTGCCTGACTGACTGAAGTAGGGTTAGTTTACAAAACGTCACATCACGTCATGTTTTTATCCCCAATACGCATGCGCCGGGCCTAGAAATAGTGCGGAAATGGAAAAATGTTCTAATTTCGACAAACATTTTGAAATCAAATCTAATTAAAAAAATTGTGTAGTCTGCAGTGGGCTTTCTAGTGACTCTCCCACTATACTGTTATTTCATTGGCTTTGCATAGACCAATTCGAGCAGTTGCTTAATCGTGATCACATTTACTTTCTTTCTCTGACGAATCAACTGTAACCAGCTTGGCAGTAGTATGTGAGATACCTTAAGCATATGGTTCTCAAAAACTACCAAGCTCAAGTACATTATGTATATATTATGCATGCTATCTAGAGATCTCTATTCATGTGTAAAGCTCTTTGCGAATTCATTTTTGTTCGCTTGTCATCTCACTTCATATTTGGAGAGAGAGCAAAATTATCGATGTTCTTGAAAAAGTGTCCTCCTAGCTACAATCACAGCTCTGAATGCATACAATTGGTAATTTTCAATTAAAAATTGATACGACATCTAAAATTCATCTCACTTTTGTTGTCATTCCTGCATTCAATAATAAATGCATAAAAATTACCAAATAACAGCCAAAATAGAAATTGTAAAGATATAAGAATATATTATAATAGTTGAATATATATGTAGAATTGAAACGATTTCTATTTTAGTTATAGTAATAGCGCCCTATATATCATACAAATCGAAAGAATTACAATAGTGTATACCTGCTTCTAAGTAGGTACTCTAGTAATTAGCTAAATAAAGTAAGTACGTTTCCTCACTTTTTATCGTTGTCTTTTTTTGAGTCTTCTGGTGAGTCTGTATTATTCGATCTGAAAAAGAAAGTTTAAACGTAATCATATAGGCATAAAATTCCCTTAGCTGATAGTATCATACCTAAAATTCTACAGAGCCAGCAAAATTAATATACACTATTAAACTGCCCTCTAGGAGTATTTATAAAAAGTGACAGTTAAATACGACATGAACATTTCTAGCTGCATAATTATAGTCAGATCATATTTTAGCTATCGACAGAGAAAATGGTACGTCACTGTGTCAGCTTTCTGATGGCGTGAGCACATCGACCAATTACCAGTCGCTAAACTGCCGTGCAACTACAAACGGAGTTGGTCCATTCTTACAATAACTCTGCTGTTGAGCACATCAGAATTCTTTAACAAAGTTTTTACAAATATCTAAACAAGTAGTTGATGGACAATGACGTCTATAGACGCTTTCAATGATTTAATTTTTTGCTTAGACGTCTATGATGGGCGTCTTTTAAAAAAATGGTTAGAATTGACACAACGCCTATACACGTCTGTTCCTTCATAAAAAGCAATGGGTTAATGTCACGAAAAAACATAATTTTATGCTGTGTCATCTTTAGTCTATTTAAATAAGTAGCTTTAATAAGTTTTATCATATTCAACAAAATACAACAGGACGCCTTATCACGTCGTTCTCACCATAAGTAAGTTCGTATTTGGTAATTTGGTGTCCAGTCTGGCAACATCTTGTAACTTATAAACATTTTACTGAATATTTAACAACTTACTATCGAAATATTTATTTTGAGTATAGAAATATTAGGAGGGGCAACAGCATAGTTTGTCACCGTAAAAGATACATTGGCTTCAAAAAATTTCTTCTGCATCAGACAGAGCCTCCCAAAAAGTTTTGCTATAAAAAGTGCAGAATTCGCACAAGGAAAAAACAACCAAAGTAAACCAGTTTTTGCAGCAAAGCTATTTTTTTATATTTGAACTCTTAGGTTTAGACGTGCATAGTGAAGCTTTTTCGTTGCGTCACAATGTTTCAAATTGTTGTTTTTTTTTGTGTATGCTTTTATATTAGCGTTTTGCGCTGTATCTCTTAGTATTAGCAATTATTATTTGCCGAACAAGGTACAAAGTAAAAATTTTATATAGGTAATACTGTTGTTTCATTTTGAATGTCTATGAACGCCTTGACGTTTATCACTTCCTCCAGAATGTCCGCTGAAAGAAAGAAAGAAAGAACGTATGGTATTTAGACGTATACTCGTACATACGTATTGCTGTTTTTATCGAATGTAAGTTAAGATATGACAGGACGTCTTATGACGTGAAATTTTAACTTTCAAAATTTCAAACAAAAACAAACTCCTTATGTTTCATGGAAGGTTTACTTATAGAAAAAATATATTACACAAAAAAAGGAAAAAAAGTTGCTGTCAAAATTATTCCGGTTGTGCCTTAGTGACTGTCCGTAAACATGTTAACGTAGTATTAATATTTACCTGCTATTTTGGCTTATGTAGCTGGAGGAGGCCCCTTGGTACTGTGACCTTGGATGGGCATCCACTGACTGGCCCACCTGCCTCTCTCTTTCGGCTCGTTCTCTCTGTAATCTGTGAAAATTATCATATCGTAACCGTACTACTCGAATAAACTATCTATGGTCATCACAAACAATATCACTTCTTTCGTCCTACGTTAAAAGGTACTAGGAAGGTTTTGCAATACAGATTTATTTATTTGGTTTTTTCAAAGGTCCTCCAAAAACACCCTTTAAACCAGTTCCGTCAAGTGTCATTACAAATTATAGCACACTCGTGATCCCAAGCCCACAGAATCCTAGCTCCAAGTCATACGTTGTATAACCTAGCACGGGACCCTCTTAGAACAACAATCCAGCCTAAATACCTTGAGGTAACATTGGACCCATCCGTAAACTAAAAACATCATCGCCACAAGATTTGGCAAAAGGTACCAACAAGGAACCAACTGTTGAGAAAATTAACAGGAAGCAAATGGCATGCCAATCCTCACGTAATGAAAACCACGGCTGAGGCATTGTGCTTCTCAACGGCGGAGCGTACTTGTTACGTCTGGAACAGATCCACCAATACCAAAGGTGACAAAATTGCCCCTTACGAGACATCCAGAAAGAGAGAGAGAGAGAGAGAGAGAGAGAGAGAGGCAAGAAAAAGTGCGACCATCGTCACCCACTTTACGACGCTTCCGAACCAAACAGAAAACTATAATGACGGAAAGGCTCTTTGAGTGCGGACCCCACAGAGCAACCGGATATATCTCGACTGGTGAATATAGAAAACTCTCAATCGCCTCAGAGTAGCTCCAAATAAAACTGATCTGGTCAAGTGAGGTACCACAGATGGAAATGACATGACATGTGACTGCGGAGAGCCACAAACTGGAGACCATCTTCTAACACGCGTGAGCTGTTCAAGCGCCTGCACCCTTGAATATTTATGGCCTTTCTATGGTCAGTCGCCCGCGAAGGCGCTTTAGAAGCGCTGCGAGAGGATAAGAAGTATCGATGCACGTTTGATTTGAAACGCTGCAGCTTGTAGCAGTTGAGTAACAAATTCCCCGGCAGCTCATTCCACAGCGTCGAAGTTCTCCAAAAGAAGGAATGCTCGAGGAAAATGGTTCGGAGCGTAGGGACCTCAATCTGGTAGGGATGGGCTCGCAGAGTCTCTCTAGTATGGCTGGTTCGAACGGCCTTTGGCGTTATTATTTGGGAGAGCTTACTCGAACACCTTCCGTGATAGAATCTGTAAAAGAGGGAGGGATCAGCTACCCTTCCTCGATGTTCCAGGCTGTGGTGCTTTGTGAGATTAGGCGTATCGATTAGTCTAATTGCTCTCCTTTGGATGGTGTCCAGAAGCTTTAGAGAGTGTTTCGTGTGCATCCCCACACATGGCAGCAATACTCCAACGATGATCGGATCTGTGCCTTGTAGAGCAGAACTAGCTGCTCTGGTGTATACAGCTTCCTACAGCGGAACAAAACTCCAAGCCTCGGGGATGCCGTTTTAGCACTACTGGCGACGTGGTCGTGCCAGGGCATGCTATTGTTGATGTTGAATTCTAAGAGCTTGACGGAAGGTGACTCTATTATTGGGAGACCCTCCATCCACAGTTGGTAAGCCTACTTGATACTTCTTTGTCAATGTTGTTGCCTGAGTTTTCTGTACGTTAAACTGTACATTATTTGCTAATCCCCACTGTTTTGATATCTACGTTGATCTGTGAGGCATGTTGGCATGTTGCTGTCGCCGACGTACCGTCTCCTGCGATAATAGTTGGTTGCCTGGTTCCTATGCACGATATTAATATATTGTCGTCTAAGAAGCTGTAGATTGGATTTGCTATTATGGCTTGCGAAAGAAAATTGTCTAGACCTGGTCCGATATTGCGCCGAAAGAATTTGATTGGGATTCGAACACGAAAATATAAAGTAAGTATAAGTGCTTTTCAGTCAGTTTATGCTAGCTAATGAATGAGTGAGCTCATAGACTTGTGCTATATTGAAAACCTTTCCTAGTACGCTTTGCATACGTATATGAACGTGGGGAGAACTTACCACAGTTGTAGTTCCCATTGGATCATCCCATATACTACGTTAGCATTGAAAATGTATGGTTTGTTAATAGGGTTTAGAAAAATATAACGCTTCTGAAAATACCTTTCACAGAAGTTGAGAAACTTCCAAGTTATTTATGAACTATAAGAGCTAGCTTTCTTCTTGAGGAATGTAATCAAATTAATGAGAATTGCAAAGGCATTTGTGATTTTATTACCTCATTTCGGTATTACGTGTCGGTTGCAAAATATGAACTGTATAGATGTGGTATAGATTGTTCAGCAGTTTTATTATCAATTATTTATGAGAGAATTTTTTCTAATTATGATACCCACAACTGACTCTTCAGAGATTTTTAGTAGAAGAGTGTCTTTGGATGTAGGGATAAAATACTAGGACAGTTGGAAATGATACAACAGCAGATACCAAAAATGTTGATGTTTGTGTTGACAAAGGCATTTGTTATTCTTTTTGATCATCTTCTAGATTGTTTATTTTTTTGACCCAAAGGGATATGTTATCCCTTGTTGCTATAGGGGTGTGCTTAATAGCCCTAAAGAAGGCGTAAAATAAACGCCGAAATGTCGGCTCTTTGAGTAAAAAGCCTTTGCAGTATTTTATCCATACATCCGAAGGACCTCTTCTACTAGAAATAAAAAACTGGAATAAGAATTACTTTCTACTGTATTTTCAGAGACAGTAAGGTAACGTATGATATAATGCCTTTAATGCTAGTTAATTTTAGCATCTTTTCTGACATACCTTGTGAATCGACAATGATTAAAGCAATTAGTTGGGGATAAAGGATGAATATATTAATATGATGAAAATGCATATGTTCAGATACTCACTTATTTTTTGATTGCCTCATGAACTGTTGTATTTTTCTGGCAGCTTGATGTTGTCTTCTCTGTGAATAGGTACGTCTGAAAGAAACAGAGAAACAATTATAATTATACTAGCCACATATTCACCTTGAAACTTCAACACATTACGATAATAATAATAAACCGTCTGTATTCAATTTCTTACAGATATAGACATCTATATCTATGGTAGGCAAATGAGCAACTCAATGGCAAAGTTTAGCTACATAACCAATGAGTGCATACAAATTTTGTTGTTCAATAAGAGTAACAGCTAAATTAAAAAAAACAACGTTAGCTATGTAGTGTACTCAAAATATAAAACATACACGCAACAATTTTTTCGTTAACCCCAAACATTACCAATAAAGGCTGTTTTGTCTAGTTTGGAGGAGAAGGGTTTTTATATATTTTCTAAAACTACAAAGAGGCTGTTTTTAGCTGTTCGATCAAGGTTGTTTGACAGAATCAAGCATTGTATGTGAAAGATCTTATAAATACAGAAGAACTATGGAGAGACAATGCTATTAGTGAGGTATTGCATATCTGCCTTTGATATATGCTGTGTCTTAAAAATCAACTTCTCACGTAGGTATATAGGAGTGCCAAGTAACTAGATAATGAATGAAAGTTAAAAAATTATATTTACATAAGTCATGCATTTTTAACAACTGATTATAGGATAATGATCTGATACATCGTCGAACTTGCTCAATGCGCAAATAAAAGGAATGCACTTGTTTTGTATAACAGCTATTCTATTACGAGTAACTACATCTATACTAGTTTAAAGTAGACAATACAAAACCTTCATAAATTTTTTTTTTCGGACTTTAATATTCAGCAAACTTTTATTTGCATGCAAGGTTCTTAAACGGATATAGGTTTTTTTGTAAAAGTTTACTTGGTTCCCAAAACCGCATATTTTTTTCCACAATTACTCCAAGACACTTAAAATCTTTAGCAGAAGGTAGAGCTTTATTATCGATGTTCACGCTTAAGCCTGCATTTAGAGCATATTTTCTAAAGTTTTCATAAAACTGTAGATTTATTAGCACTTATAGTTAGATTAGATTATTATCATTAAGGGCCGTCTGAATAGACTCTTTTAAACCGCTCTAAATATGATAAATAGTATGCTTATAGTAATTTTACTTATGTCCGAACTGGACTCACTTCAAGCCTCCAGCAGTGGAACCTGGAGTTCCTTCCCTATTACTGCCTGTAGTTCCTTGTTCTTTGTAGTTTCTGTAATAGCTCTGGATACAAACAGCAGCCTCCTGGCTTTTCTTGAATCTCTTGTGCTCACAGTAGGACCTATACCTAAAACACGCATATATGACTCAAAAAATCAAATTTTCAAATAAAGATGTGAATGTGGAATATGTCTGCAGCATGTTTTGCGTGGAACTAAAAAATTGTTTGAAAAAATATAAAGTTCAGTTCTTTCGACAATTTCAAGATAATTCCATATGCACATTACGATACCAATGATTAAAACTGTCACAGTTTAAACAACTCTTGTATAAAAAATCGTGTAGTTGAAAATGACGCCTTTAACATATTATGAAGTGTGTAAATCAAGTAATGAAATTGGAAACGCCCATTTTGATCCGACAATGCTAGAGACTTGAAGCATTGAGCAGCTTCAGATAGGCATGTGATACGCCTTCAGTATGAGTTTGAACAGCTATACCTATTTTGTGAGCTTGAACTCGCGAGAATCAGTCCTTTGTAAATAGGGTTAGTTTTCGTGAAACCATGAGAAGAATTTCTAGAAATGGTGTACTATATAGGGTTTTACTTTAAAATTGGATACAATGCAACTGAAATATTTGCAAAACTTAGGTAGGTATATGGAGAAAGTGTTTGCTCAAGCGGCTATCTGTTTAGGTGATTTAAAGCATCTTCAGAAGGAAGGTACCTAGTCGATTCAAGATGAACCACGAAGCGGAAGGCCTTCAAGTGCAAACACCGACGAAAACATCAATAGAGTATTTAGAGAGACGACTGCACGTCAGAATGATCACGCAAGAGTTGATTGAGTTTGAATCCCACCTTTTTTTGATTTTGACCAATGAATTGGGGATGAGAAAAGTTTGTGCAAAAATGATCCACAGAGGACCCCAGAATGCAAAGGAGTCTTAACTTCTTGGAGCGATTGAAAATGATCCCCGTTTTCTGGAACGTGTCATTACTGGAGATGAGTGTTGAGTGTTTGAGTGCGACCTCTAAACCAAACACCAGAGCAAGGAGTGACACACTACAACCTCTACAAGAGCCAAAATACCACGAATGATCAAGTCAAAGATCAAGTGCATGCTAATTTGTTTTTTGATAGTCACGGAATTGTCCACAAAGAGTCTGTGGCTCAAGGCCAGAAGGTTAATCAACACTTTTACCGAGAGATTCTTAAAGATTTCGAAAAAGAGTCTCTCATGAGCGACCAGTTATCAAAAACAACTGGGTGTTGCATCACACTTCAATCCCAGTAAATCAGTTTTGGACCAGTAAAAACATTTCTGTGGCTCCTCAGCCTCCTTATCCACCAGACTTGAATTCTTGTGACTTTTTCCTTTTCCCGCGATTCAAATATGATTATAATTTTGGGACACTTGGAAACATCCAAACAGCTGTAACCGACCAGCTGAAGGTTACTCCAGTATCTGAGTTCCAGCAATACTACGTGACCTTCCAATGGAAGTATTCTGAAGTGTATTAAATTGTAATTATATATGAATTAAAAGTAAAAAAAATCAGCCTCGTTACTTGATTTACACACCCCGTACACCTGTTATGTTGTGCTAATAATATAATCTAATCTAATATAATCGATTATGTTTTCTTGGTGGCGTAATTTTGGGGTATTTTTTGTTCTTGTTCATTGTACAGGGTTGGGATAAAGTATGGAACCAAGCAAATAACTTTTGATCGGAAAGAATGATATTGCTGAAAATTTGCAGGCAAGTGTAGTGACGTCTAGTGCATCCGAAGACATTATGTTAGCTATCAATGTCCTTCCGGTTTAACCGGAAGTACCGTCAACCTTTTTAATTTAAATGGGACACTCTGTATATTTTTGCAAATTTGAATGCATCTTTTTTTTACGAATATGTCCACCGAGACGTCCACAGTGGGTTTAGTATTAGTTTCTGTAAAAACGGGAAAGATAAAGCTTCTTTATCATTTCAGGTGTTTAAAATGCCGGTCATTCAAAGTCGGTTTTGCCGATCGCGTGAGAACTCACAAGGAAGTGTGTCAACTTTTAATGATTTACGTCCCGACAGGGGTCCTATATCATGTTTGACGGTGACTAAAATACAAAAAAATTACCTCAAACGGGAAGACCACAGACCGCCCCGGACGAATTTGTGAGACAAATAAAAAAGCTTTACCGTTCCTATTTTTACAGAAACAAATACTAAACCCACCATGGACGTATTCGGAAAAAAAGGATGTATTAAAATCTGCAAAAATATACAGGGTGTCCCATTTAAATTAAAAAAGTTGACAGTACTTCCGGTTAGACCGGAAGTACATTAATAGCTAACACAATGTCTTCGGATGCATTATGCGTCACTATATTTACCTGCAATTTTTCAGCAACATCATCCTTTCCGATCCAAAGATATTTGTTTGGTTCCATACTTTATCCCAACTCTGTATAAACTTTATCAAAAAAATTACCTCTCCCTTATCGATGTCCTTAAATATAATAACGACTTACCCATTTTGTATGACAGTGGCAGCTTTGGTCATCTGCTTGCAATACGCATATTGCTTGTATCTTCTGTAATAATTCTGGATGACAACAGCTGCAGCTCTCTCTTTGTCCTGATCATCGTGCGTCGTTCTTTCTTGTTGGGTTACCGATGACAGACGACCTTTGTACGATCGGTAGGCTTTCTGGATTATTTTCGCTGCTTCATATAACTCCCTTTGTTCACGATCTAGAGTCAAAAGTGAGAAGATGTGTAATTAGCCGTACGGGTTGTTTTGCAAACAGTACAATAATCCTAACGTTTGTCAACAAAATGGAATGGAAAATGCAGCCTAACGCCAAGTTCACCTTAATGTTCTTTCATTTATAATTGAAAATGTATAAAATACTTTTTATAAAATATAGTTTATGTGATACCACCGTACATTAACAAAGACAACTAGGGTCACTCGCCGTGCCGACTTTGATGTGAGTCTCACAAATGCGGGCCGCCTCGATATGAGAGGGTTCCCTTCCTGCGGTCTCGTTTCTTACAGGGAATTCGACTGTGGGATATTGTCGACGTCAACGGTCGACGTTCACCTTACTTATACAGGGGTAAATAGAAATGAATTCTACTACTGGGGTGGCAAATAGCTCAAGGATTATTATAGATCATGTTTTGTCAGATAGATGTAGTAACTTGAAATGTACGATTCAAGTAGTAAAGTAACAGTAACAGTCTGTTCATTCATAATTTGTTGTCAACAACCTTAGGTGTAAACATAAAAGTACTTGCGACAAAATATAGAAAAGAAGTAAACAGAATAGATCATAAAAAATTAATCTCAAAATTTGAAAAGAATATTCAAACTACAGAAGTCGAGACAGAAGTTCAATCGTTTCAGGAACTAATTGATTTAATCACTTCTTGTAAAAAATATTCGGAATTCAAAAAGACGTATAAGATACGTGAGAATAACAACTGGATAAATCAAGAAATTCTCGAAATGATTGAAAAGCGAGTCAAATATTATAAACAAAAAGTTAAAGAACCGGGAAACACGAATTTGGAAAATGAATTGATATTTTAACAATCAATGGGAACGAGTAGGCACAAATATAAAAAACAATGAGGCCATATACAGAGCATGTAATCGGCATTTTTTGTGAAATACGCGCAAAACGCTCAATAACACACAAACACTACTTATTTAGGCACCCCGGTAGATCCGGTCGATTGTATCCCGTGCAGCGTGTCGCCTGTTAGGTGGTGTTAGGCGGACTGACCCTGTAAGCCACACCTGTTAGCGTTCGGCTACTGCTCGAGATCGCCGGGTGCCAGAATCCGCCAGCTTGCGCAGTATTCGAGAGCACAGCTGGAAAGACCACATTGGGGGCGGAGCTTAGAGTGACCCTACTACTTGTCTTTGTTAATGTACGGTGGTGATACTAAGTTGCGTAGTTGTCAAAAAGTATGTGCTTTATTTTTTACTGTGTTGTATACAGTCATTGTAAAACTCACCAGACAATGTCAAATTTGAGAAATCTTTCTCGAACATACTTCCAGATGCCTGGAAAAATTCGCAAAAATCAGCAGTGGTGGGTGGTGGTGACGGGGAGTCCAAAGTAAAAGAACATGGAGATTGGAGGCAGCTAGAGGATGCTGGGCTCAAGCTGGAGCATGGTGTTGCCACGTCACAGTATCTGAAAAAATAGTCAATATTCATTTTACTATTTATTATTTTCATGTCGACTGATGGCAACATCTGAAAGCTATGTCACTGATCGTCTAGACAAAATAGCCAAAGTATTTGATACATTGATTGCCTAGGATGAAATGTACTATGTTAAATGATACTGAGGTCTACTAACGTAACTCGTAACCAGATTCGGATACTTATTCTAAAGAGTATTTTAAAATTTTAATTCATTCTATATGACTAGATGAGCGATTTCGAAGTAGCAAGTTCATCTTGAACTTCCTAAATGTCTAATGTTCTCAAACCTTTTGACAGCAGTATTGCGAAAGTAATGTCAGTTGATAAACTAAATTCTAGATAGATTCTGCAGGATATAAAATTATATAAGTTTACCTGTAGTTGTGATCAGAAAACTCGAAGTTGAACTCTGTGGACTCAAAACTGGATGATGACTGATCCAACAGGGGATCCATGAAGACATCTGATAGGGTGTCGTTGCCTTGGAAAGAATCTGAAGGACCTGGACTGCTGTCTAGGAGCATATCTTCACTTTCATTCTGAAAAATGAAAATACACAATTTTCAGATTGTTAGCATCTTCTTTAGATTGATATGAGTATATATTTTATAATTATGCTTTTTATGCTGCTATTCTTTCCAGACAAATAAGAGACTTTCAAACGAGTACAAATAAAGTTTAGAAAAGTTCAGCAGTAGCAGGTGTTCTCTTAGATACAATTCGAATTACCAAGACCTTTAAGGGTTTAGGGTAGTATAGCGCGCGAAATTGAGAATCCAAGAAATTCGTATTCGTATTCGTATTCCTGTATTAGCGAGGAGTCGTGGCCGCCTGTTCCCTTTCTCCAGAGTGTGTGTCTGTGGTGAGGGGAGATAAATCCAAAAATCCAAAGGTAAGGTCCAAAGGTCACCATAAAAATTAATTTCGCATTTCCAAGCTCCTGACGTTACCTTTAAACTTACAGTAATGATTCAAAAAGCAGATTGAAGAAGAAAGGTTGCGCTTTGTCGCCTATTTGGCCTTTTTTGTTTTGATATATTGTTTGGTTGTTAAATTACAGATACTTGAAGAATGTATGATTTTGCATTGCGAGTTGTTTTGCACACTAAAACACTTTTTTGAGAAAATGGCAAATAGTAGTCATTCACTAAGGTCTTAGCTATCACCTTCTGAAATACTGTGTATATAGTTTGGAAAACAAGTGAGTTCTGTTCTAAATGGGAATCCGTGTTTTAACATGGCAAAGACATATGTATGCTGCCGGTGTACTGTGTATACCCAGGCCCCTTAAGTTTACTTAAAGACAAACCGTTCTTTGAAAAAGGTTTTTGACACCGAAAAGAAACACAGCTTGAAATTTTGGATTGACCATTTTAAAAATGTTACTAGGAAAGGTCATGTTCACGTTTTAAATGACGAAATCACCAGAAAAATTATAGAGGAATGTATGCTGCTGCTAAGGATAGATCCATAGAAGGTCAAAAAGGAGAAGCAAATCATTGAAAGGCGTACACGTTTAACGAGAGGCAGCAATGAAGTTATGTTAGCAAAATTTTAGTGAATATTTTCAACATGTCAATGCCAATACCTCATACAAGGCGTAGCCACAGCATAGTAAACAGCCAGCATAATATCCCTGAGGATTTCCTATATAAAAATGGTTCCCACAAAATTTGACCTTGGAAGGGTTTATGGATGATTTTGCGGCTGTGAAGTTTGGGTAGAGATGCGAAAATGATAATATCGATACCGGTACCAACTCGATATTTTTTAGCCAAATAGGCGCGTTTGGTTCATACAGAGAATTTTGTGCAATTGATTACACCCCTCAATAATTATGTACCGATACACCTACAAAAGTATCGATACCAGCCTGGAATCGCTCAAAAAGTATCTAAGATAAAAATAGTATATATTAGTGCAGAAGTACAAGTATCGAAGTACCGTTACCATCCCTACAAAAAATCATCCAAAAGTGGGGATGCGCATATAATTTCCGCCAACTTGAGTTATTGTGCTGGTTGAATTGGCCTATACTGTGGCGTAGCCTTCGAGGTGGCAAACTGTATTGTTTCCTACTAGTACGAGCAGTGCCAATCAAGTAACAATAGAACCAGTAACCGCTTTGTTATTTCCGTGAATATTTGTCTATATCCAAGTATTTGACCTTGATTTGGACCTTGAAGATCAAGGCAATTTTAGCAAAATTAAGCGAGAATTGTCACTCTTGATTTTAAAATACTATGTTTAAGAATGATCAAGGAAAAATACATAAATGAACAGATAAGTAATAAAAAAATGATTGATGTGAAATTGCATAACTTGTTTCCTTTCAGCTATACGGCAGTGTCCATTCGTTTGGCTTCAACCTTCTAAGATCCCCTCAAGGCTACGTAGAGTTTTCTTGATAATTTACGACTTTTTCAGAAGAAACAAACCTTTACTAAAAAATGGATCATAACAATTGTGTCGAATGCTTTAAAAAGTCGGTTCAAGTTCTTCTGTTGAGAAGAAAAAAATATCACATACCTTTATTCTGTCAGGCATAGCTGCAATGATTTGCTCTGCCAACGTCAGTACTCTAGCATCTTGCTCCCCTTTAATAGAAAAATTTTCCGATTAGTTAAACATTCTAAAGTTTTGAAATCATCATATGCCAATATAGCAACACCGAAACATCGACCATGCACAAAAGAAGCAGAAAAAAATCGATCGAGTTTGGATTTGGCATACTGAGCTGAGTAAGTTTAGGCATCAAAACATCAAAATGAGAAAAAAGACACACAAGTATGAGAACCCAGAATCTAACAACCCTACTTCCCTCCGTATTTATACAGTTTTTTACTAGTTCTATGAATTCCACGTGGTATAAATATAATGAATATTAGAAATTCAGTTTTTTATAAAAAAATCTCTGCAGGTTTGAACTATATTTTCTACACGATGGCAATAGAAAATGTTAAAACATAGGCAGCCTTATGAAAAGATGTAGCAACAACCCAGGTAGGAGCGTGTCGTTCTTGGGACGACCCATTTAGGTCTTCACTGGTCTTCGACGTCTTTTGGCCGAAAAATGTCGTCCAAAAGACGGCCGCTAGTGGACGTCCACAAAACGCTTCAGCGTAGACGTCTGTAAGACCTTCTAATTGGTCCTGGTGAGCACAAAATTTGAAACCTAATTCATAAGTATTGAACTCAAAACAAGAGGTGACAGACGATAGGTATTGGGAACAAATTAGACAAACCCATGAACAAATCTACTTGATTCTTGAATGTCCCGCATTCAATGGCGACTAAGTGCGCACGTGCGAACGCGTGCGATGCCACGATGCCACAGCAATTCATTTTTTGCATTCCTAAGAGTTTCAAAGTCACTAATTGCTTGATGACTATATTAATCATCAATATAATAGGCATTATTATATCTTTCTCACAATACCTGTTCCATGAGAATCTGACCGTTTTACGAATCTAATCTTACGCTGTTCATAATGTAGCCGAAACAGTAATGAGGAAAAGATATAAAAGTATTTGATGAACGAATTTTCTCTTATAATCCGATATCTAGTGGTTCGTCTGAGAATACAGGAAGCAAAAGTGTATAGTTTTGCTTTTCCGACAAAAAGAGTTACATTAAGATTAAACCAATGACGTTAAACGGTCAAATTGGCAACGTTGCGCTTCTCTACAGTACCCTACTGCTGAACTGCGACAACGACCAACGGCAGCCACGTCACAACGTCACGTGGGTGACGCCACGTTCATCGTTGGCCGTTACCGTTGCACGGTCCGCAGTTCAGTATTTCTGTTGGACGTTGGACGGTTCACGGTGATCGGTTTGTGCCGTTTGTTTTGTGGCATGTAGTGGATTTTGTGCAAATTTTATTATTCCCGCTTTCACGGTCTTTTCCTCTTTTGTCCTGCCTATGTGGTGCATTTCTACTGCGACTCTGACCGTATCTATTAATAATACACCAATAGCCTAATGGCGTACGAACTGGTAGAAGTTTTTTGGCCTCATGTGAAGCAGCAGAATCATTTCGATCGTTAGGCCATTTAGGCCTAATTTATAGGCAAAGTTCGCCCATAATTGAATAGTTATTCATTTCTGAGGCAATTTATGGATTTGTTTGTGCCTGTGTCTTATTTTAATTCGTCAAACTACCAGCTTTTTATGTTTTAGAATATAAACAATGCAATTATCTGGCAACTTGTCGACTTGTAAATATTTATATTTAAAAAGAAGTATGAATAAATGTTTATTTCTTAATTGGTGTCTGTTTTCACCCAACGCCATAAAAAATCGATCATGGGGACGTGAAAATCACGTTTTAAGAGACGACAAAGGGACGTTCTAAAGACGTCAAGACAAAAAAAACATGACCAGTATATGAATCAGTTGAACGTCCTGAGGACGTCATTATATAGCATCTGAAGACGTCAGTATGCGACGTCTTCTGACTGTGACATTTTAACGTCCTGCTAACGTCTTTTGGACGACAGCTGATTCGTCCCCTTCGGCCACAAGATGACGAGAAATGGACGTCTGTAAGACGCCCTCTTCCTACCTGGGAAGATGAGTTTCAAACTTTCAAACGAGGTTTATAATGACGGGTTTCCAAACATATAGTTCAAGGTTAACGGTTCGTCCGAGTATACTAGTATCACAGGCACAGTTTTGAATATTTTTGACCTTATATGGCTTCAAATAAGAAAAAGTTCAATCTCAGTATGCCATCTAACAGACAACGAACCGAATAAATAAAAGCATGCATAGCAAAAGCAGACCAGAAACAAAACAAAAAAATCTTGTTTTATCTGAGGGTCATACAATGAAGGACTTTAAAAATTATCATTGGTGGTAGATTCGATGGCACTATTATCGATCATCTCCGTTTTTTCTAAGACACTGAAATAAGTCTCCAATAAGAAATATGGACGTTGTGCAGGTACTATATCTAACTGGTACTTTGCTAGGATTATGTAGAACTTATGTAATGCTGTAGTAGCACTAGATTCTCCCAAGTACAGCATAACCAGAGACGTATGTATATTGACACAATGTATTTTTACTAATTAAAAATTAAAAATATATAGAAACAATGCTTTTTGTGTCAGGTACCGACTGTTATCCATTAGAATATTTTGGAATAAAAAGATAATGTCAGAATGAATCCACAGTTTGCGCGAACCAGTCATGTTACGCACCTTCACTGTGGCAAACGGTTCGGCAATCTCTAAATATTTGGCAAGTAGCTTTAAAAGCTGCATGGGAAGGGATATACCATAGTAGTACAGAAGTTGTGCTCAGGCAAACAATGGTTTCCACTTCACCTGGTGTAAAAGATTCATTCGAATGTTATTTCAGAGTATTTTGTGAAAAATGGTGGAAGTTCAGGATATTCAGAGATTAGTTGTACTTTCACCATATTTGAAAATATATTTAACCAAAAGCAATACCTTTGTTATAAAGGACATCGGATTGCACCACTGCTTTATTAAATTATATTTATTATTAAGAAATATTTTGGAAATCTACTGTACTTGAGATGTTTGAGTAAGAGCAATATTAGATGTAACATGGAATGTACCATTTTGAGATTAAATTCAACACTTAACGTTCTATCAAACAAACTTTTATAACGAATCAGAGTCCATGAAAATAAATATTTTTTTCGTATGTATTTTTTCATTTTAGTTCGAGAAGTGTTATTTTCAATGTTACATCTACAACATACATATTGAAAAGAAATAACATTATCAAAAATATCGGACCTATAGTTTACTTTAGAATAACCCGATATTTTTGATTCAAATCAAATAAATATACAGAGTGTAAAAAGTTACTTATATTTTTAAGGATACATTTCTTTTCTGAAGAAACATTACTCTCAAACTTTTTTTATAATACATCAAATGTCCACTTACCTGAATATCTAAAGCAGTACAATATACTCTAGTAACAATAATTTTGTTATTATAAACAAACCTTAAAAATAAAAGCATCATTTGAGATCAATTCAGTCATTCATTTGAGGGTTAGTGGAGGATTGAGTTCGACTAAATGGACCTAGAACATCACTCTGCATCATAAAGAACATATGAAACTGTCTTACTTTTCATATAAAACTACAGATGAACAATTTATAATATTTCTTACAAATTATGGCACGGTAGCGATACGCACTACTGGTAAATCGACAATAGAATTGAATATACAGAATTTCATTTATATTTTCCTCAACAACAGAAAGCAAGGCCTATAAATATGATTGACAGCATTTTTCAAAACTGGTGATGATAATTTTTCAGACAATTTCGTACGTTTTGGGTAGGAGAAACATCTATACATAAACGCCTGTTAGTACATAGTAAGAACATCGACATATAAAAAGAGCAGCAACACCAATAACAAAACAAATAAGAATGGTATATTATATTTAATGTGAGACAACATTTAAACAACAATCAATAGACGACAGACAACAGGTACTTTACATTTTAAAGAGAAAGGATGTTCCAGTACTTTTTAGGACAGGACAGAATATACTGGGATTCGCAAGAAAATCTTACATTGCGACCTGTTTATATCTACTCATAATCAAACTATTGTGGGTACATGTAGCATATATAGCTTTTTACATCTCAACGATAACAGGTACACTCGTCAGTGGCGTCGGTTAGATTGATTTGCGGAAAATCATTTAGTGATAGTTTGTCTGCGAGTTATCAAGTGCGGTTTGTTTTTGATTTTATGTCGTCTTACATTTTACCTAAGTACAATAATTTTGAAGAGAGTTGTTGTGAAGTAAGACATTTATTTTTTGCATTCTACTATTATCCAATTCGGACTGAGAAAACAATTGTTACGCCTCTGACTGTAACCAATGTCATCCACCATGTCGTCCGCGCTGGTACGTCATCAATTGTGTGACGTCACAGTCACGTTCTTACAGGGAATAAAATGTACATTTAACGTCTACCGATTGGATAACTATGTCCCAGACGTCTATAAAATATTAAATTGCATAGGATCAAAAAAGCTGTATTGTATTCTGCAAAAGTATTAATTAAGTAATGTTATTAGATGTTCTGTTGTATATAGCTTTGATAAGGTTTTAGTTATGTAAATATGTAGATGATTTTATGCGCTAGACATAGCTTAATCTATCTTATATTGATTTACACCAAAGGTTGAGTGGAATACTACTCTGTGTAAACTCTCCCATTGAGGTTTTCTTAATATATTATTATTAGGCCGGGAATGCCAAGTCATCATCATAGTTACAATGTTTTCACAGACACGTTGTGAACTCGTAAAATGTATTAAGTCCGAGCTAGGGTATTGCCGACACGAATATTATCAATAGTTTTGAGAACTGTAGCTCACCGTCGTTCGCCATTTACTGTTAGTTCAGTGGCGCTCTTGATACTCATATCCAGCAAGTGTTTCGTCGTATTCACCCAGCCTGTAGGGAACGGCCACGGCGCCGTCCACTCGGGGCATGACCCTGAACTACAAGTTTCTTCATATTATCGCGTCTGTGTATATGTCCGAAGAATGTAAGCATTCTCGTCGACATAATGGAGGATAGTCTCATTGGATTACCGAGCTCATCTAGTATGGAAACGTTAGTTCGATGGGCGGTATAAGGAACTCTTAGCATTCTCCTCCACGTCCACATTTCAACAGCATCTGTGCGAGCTGGATCTGCCTTTTTAACAGTACAAGTTTCCGAGGCATACAAAAATATGGAGAACACAAGAGACTGAACCGGCGACATTTTGGGAGCTTTACTGATGTTATGGTCATACCATATTTTAGTAAGCTTTGTCATGGCTACACGTGCCTGTAGAATGCGCAATCGAATCTCATTTTCACAGCTACGCGAATTGTCGATCAAACAATCGAGGTACACAAAACTGTGAACTACTTCGCAACGGCCTACTGACTTTATTTCTCGATGATTATCGTACTCCCTATCTACGGTCGTAGCCTTGGTCTTGTTGTAGTTAACACCAAGACCATAGGCTACACTGTGTTGTTCTAAGATGTTTAATAGAGCACTAGTTCTTGCTGAGAGCAATGCCAAGTATGTACCTACTATGATATTTACTTTATTCTATCTGGGAAATAAAGTGATTATTATTATTATGTTTTTCAAATTTCTCTCGCATGACTGCGGTGATGACAAATGTTGACGGGCTAGGCCAAGTCAACACCTGAACTATTACTAATCGGAATTTGGGAAAGATCGTACTATATTACAGGCCTTAAGGATTACAGACTTTTGGAATATTTTGTGTAACCTTTCATCCAGGCCTAACTATTGTAGGTGTTGTGTAAATATGTTCGGTGTGGGGCCTGAGACCGACATAATGAGGGGGACAATAACTTTATTTTGTTTCCAGAGTCGCTTGACATCTATGGCAAGGTCAGTGTATTTAGATATTTTCCCAGCGTAGGTGTTTTGAACATTCACATCATTGGGAATAGCAATATCTATTAAGTAGGTAACTTTGTCTGCCTTTGTCTGTAATACTATATCTGGTCTGTTTGCATTGATGGTTTTGTCTGTGTGTATTTCAACGTCCCAGTATAGGCTGTAGTGATCGTTATCGAGTACTGATGTTGGTATATACTTGTAATATGGATCTGAGTTGTCGATTAGTTTGTTTTTTGTGGCTAATGCTTGATGTATGATTTTGGCTGCCGAGTTATGTCTAGCCTTGTACTCAGTTCCAGCGAGAGTTTATTATTATTATTTTGCATTTCTTATTTTTTCTCGCATGGTTACGGTAGCAACAAGTATTGACGGGCACTACTACCGTATATTCTGTCTTGCGTCTATTAGTACGGGAACCAAAATAGAGGGATAGAGATAGATATAGAGCAGACCACTTAGGAGTGGCTGTTCAGGCACTGACCTACGGTACTATTCGGCGTGATCTCTCTTTCATCGTCGTCAGAAACTGCTTCTACGTCAATAAGAGGACTGCCGCTCCTTCCTCCGTTGCTTATTTCGCCTAGATAACCACCATCATCAATGCAGGCCATAATTATTAACCATAAGTGTGTATGAACATAAGTTCTGAGATAACTAGATGGAGTTTTGAAATCCCATACCATCTGATTCAGTGAACCCCGCATTTTGAATATTTGGGCAAGACAGTATCAAAAATAAATTTGGTCATATTTGACAGTAGCGTCAGCGTGGATACCTGCAAACTGCTAATAAGTTCATGAACATAAAATAACATATAGGTCTCAGAGTGACAGCTAATTATATTGGGATTAAATGACGCAAATCAATCAAATTAGAATGATGAACGAAAATAATGGTAAAGACGATAAACTGTCGGTTCTTAAGCTGTTACCTGTTCAGCATCAGCTGCTGAGGATGTCAGCCGCTCGTATTGGTGAAACGACGCGTGTCGGCGCCGGCTGAACAGTACAAAAATGAGCAGTTGATCGAACCATGGCTGCGATAGTCTATTGAGAACTGCTTTGTAATACAATATTTCTTGAACAAGATTTGGTTCATTTTTTTGAATACAAATGGGCCTATTATACCGCAGCCTCACAGAAATCAATTTGTGTACCAATTTGTGTACCTTTGATGATAAATGTCACCATTATTACTTTTAAAACGAATACAGAAAACTTGATCTTAATAAGAATAACATTATATGAAAATGAAAATAATCTTGAACCATTTGGCTAACAATATAGCAACACTTGGAACATGAAGTTCAGTCGACTATAACATACATTTTATATTATAGTCTTAAAAAACATATATCTTACATGACAGTTGACATCTACTTCGAAGTGAATGTACACACAAATCCTATGTGGCATAAGTAAACAGTATGCTGCTATTGTTGTTATTGGTCAGTTACTCCTGACGTCACGGATTTGGTGGTAAATGTATACGGATTAACAAATACTATTTTTTCTGCAATTTTTTTGCATGATCGATATGATTGAATATTCGTATAAAATTATTTATCGGATCTGTATACTGTAAGGTTCCATTTAGTCCCAAAAACAAAAAATCGGGTATAATCCCATTAGAATGAAAAATAGTTTGACAGAGCATTTTACTTGAATTAAAGGATTCCGCGTATAAAGATTGAGACACCCGTATCCACCGTTTGGCGATTCTAATCCCAGTTCCCTAATCGCGTTTTGCTAATCTTTGGCATCTAGCCATGCACCGTCAAAAGATTAACTAATCCAGGTTGGAGATACGGCAAGGTTGTGTTCGCAAGATTGTTTTGACAGTGACAGTGTCAAAATTGTCAGTTTGCGATGCATAGTAAACAAGTTATCTAATCCAGGTTTACGTAACTAATCGCGCAATTGACTTACGGTGCATACGGGTGTCTGTTGGGCTTGAAATGTCATAATTGTTAATGTTTTATGATGCACAAAACATGATGTGAAATGTCAGTAACCAAAACACCTGTTTTTGAATTTATTTGTTGTGGCTTTTGTAATACCTATATGTTAGTTGATCCACAAATGTGTGCTAGGGAGAGAAATATTGCATTAGCATTTACAACTTTCTGTACGAATGTGCCTTTCCCTTTTTACCGATTCCATGTTTAATGATAGAGTATTTCCATTATGCATACATTTCACTCTGTTTTTGGGTCAATTTACGGTTCTAAAATAATTTGATGTACGATACTTGCCAATTTATATTGTTCAAGAAATTGAACCAAATCTTGTTCAAGAAATAGTGCAGTCTAAAGCAGCCCTTACACAATACATTGGTTAAAATGCATTTTAGGTATGCCATTTGTAGTAAACTTTGCACATGTGATGTACAAATACTAACATAATTTGAATGCTACATATTTAGAAAATCCAAAAGTATTAAGCCCTTCGGTCAGTGGATTGCAAAGCTCCATTTATACCAAAATAAAAATTGCCCGTCGGTTTATACTACCGATTATACCTTATAAATTCAGCAAATAATAATTATTATGCTTCTTAAAAATTGAAATAAATGTTTGCGAAATACCGAAAATTCAAATTCTTATAGAAATTATACTGCGTTTCGAAGCCAAATGAAAAGTTTGGTGTATAAAATAAAACTGTTCATGCACTGGAGTGTGTAAGTGTAAGACTTACTTACCCGATTGGTAAGATTTAACAAAGCTGTTCTTATCGTTTGAAAATTAATGTATACTCACATAGGGCGAAGTCCATCCTTTTGTGAATCTCGAAAGAATCGCAATCGTCTTTTGATATTGATGCATGTAGTGGCAACGACATACTACGGTCGTTTCTAGAAGAACAAAATCACTATAATAACCGGCTTCCTACGACTAGGTACATACAGTATATACAGAGTGAACAAACAATGAGTGGACGGAAGATTGTGAGCTTACTAAAACGTATTTTAAAAATCTGCCACTTGATCATGATACGGGCCATTAAAGGCATAAAGATGAAATATTTTCACTTGAATTTTAACGTTTATACAGGGTGATTCATATCAGACCCACATTTTTTTAAATGGAACCCCCTATACATTTTTGCATATTTGAATTGCTGGGTAAATTCTAGTGTATCCTTACGTATCATACACCGTGTTCAACACGTACCGGACCAAATGAATAACTAGGGAAGCAGGGGATGCACAAAAATTTTGCTGGCTTCATATAGTCACCTTTATGATGACCTTGACCTTGATATTGAAGGTCAAATCAAGGTCTAATTGATTTTCTTAAATGGAAATCCCTACTTTTGACGCCGGAAATGAAATGCTCGGGCAATTCGACGTCCAGATATGCGCTTGACCTTTTGAAAAAAATGTCCTTAGATTATTATGTCAAGGTCAAAATGGAACCAGCGAGATATCTTGAGAAGTAGGTGTTGCACATAAAGATAGACAAGACAAAAGCTGTAGGAACTTTTCCTGGCTATCCGATGGCGATGGTGACGTTTATGGTGAACTTGACCTTAACAAGGACACATCAAAGTCAAATCGATTTTCTTATATGGAAAGCTCTACTTCTGATGCCACAAATGAAATCCACGAAAAAATTTACGTCCAGATATGAGCTTTGCCATTTGAAAAAATTGACCTAGGATGATTAAGGTAAGGTCAGAGGTTCTTATCATTTTTGTCTCGATAATTTTTTTGTACACCTCTACTTCCCAAAACATGTCCTGCTGGTCACATTTTGACCTTTACTTAATCATTCAAGGTCAATTTTTTCACTATTTTTTTGTGCGATCCTTACTTCCCTAGTTATTTATTTGGTCTGGTAGTTTTTGAACACGGTGTATATGGGGCTTTTGACGAGTTTTTGAGCGTCAATTACCATTCTTGGTATAAGTGGACACACGAAAGAATTAAATATCGCAGTGATTAGAAAACTTTGAAGGTTGGGACTTTGCAGTGAAACTGAGCACGAAATGTGTCAGTTTCGGTTAGACGATCAAATTTGAATTCCTTTTATGCTTCGAGATATCAATGGATTAATTAAGGGCATTTCAGTCACAGAAAACTTGATTTTTTCAAATGGGAATGCCTAATTATTTGGCAATGAGATAGTAAAACTATTATTTAGATGGTCCCGACTTGCAGGATTACCAACCCAGATCACTACTAAAAAATTAAGTCTGAGATACACTTCTTAAACAGCTGATATCTATGTGTACAAAGTATCCGGTAAAATTTTAGTCATATTCTTCTACTTGAAAATACTCACTTTGAGAGTCTGGGAGTAACACCGAACACCTTCGAGCTCTTAGGTCTGATTGTACTAACAAACTCGGTAGCACAGCTCATGTGAATCCCACTATCAATCGATGGCCGTTTCACCAACTTTTGACCTCCAGCTCCTCGCGTGCTTGCAGAGAAATCGGACAGCAATGGACTTGGTGTGGACGAAAGTAGTTTACCGGAATCCATCGAGTCCATCAGATCGAGGTTGAGGAGTTTGTACTTTGATGCTTCGCTTCTGGAATTATAAATGAAATGTTTCGTAATTACTAGTTCCTAGATAATAGTATATTATTCAAGGATGCGGTAGTGACAGTAATAACTCACGCGTTGAAGTTTGCAGCACGAGCCGGAGGTAAGTGATGTAAATCAGCAAGTGAGTTATTACCATTACCGCGAGTTGAATGCTATACTTTATCTACGACCGAATATATGAATAGTACGATTTAGGCCCGTTTGCACCGGTTGCACTTAGGTGAACCTTCACTTTAAGTAACGCTTAAACTGTCAAATTCGTTTGCACGGTCCACAAAATCTGTTTTAAGCCTTACTTAGAGTGACATCAAACTAAGCCAAAGATTTCTTTGGCTTGAGGTGATACTTAATAATATAACCTGAAAAACTTTCAGTCTCTTTTCGATATTCGCAAGTCAAAGTTCAAAAATGGATTTAACCAGAAATAATTTAATAATAGATGATGATGACGAGTGGGTGGAAGTGATGAATTTAATTATTTCAGGGATACCTAGGCAAATTAAAGACCGACTGAACCATTTCAATATGCTGGATGAACTAACTTTTTTTTTCAAAGATTCAGAGTGAAGAAGCTACCTGGCCATGCATATTTTGGAGTTGATTTTTCTTTTTCTGTGTCATTTGGCCCCCTTTTCTTATCTTTGTCCTCCATTTTTTTTTTGTTCAAATAGTGAAATAATTTTTGAGAAAGCAGTTAATACAGTTATTCGGCGGAGCCCTGCGATCAACGAATTTGCGTCTTGCGATTGCGAATTGCGAAAATGCGAACACAAAACATATAGTGATTGATGCTGCAGAGTGGACGAGATCACAAAACATAGCTGGACCTGCGACATACGTCAAATCGTAAAAGTGAAATTTCAGAAATACAAATTAAAATTCCCTAGAATTCCGGCGATGCCAAATTGTAAGCTCGCTTAGCCAAAATTACGTTAAAAGGAACCCCAGCAAATCGCTTTAATCTAAGGTTCAGATTAACTCTAAGGTACACCCTAGCTAAACTGCAGATTTAAGAGTGAGCGGTGCAAACGGCCCTTAAACGCATAATTACACAATACTGACAACATTACCTCACTTCTCTGTCAATTAAATAAGTACTGTCAGGGTTAGAATTAGCGTTTGACGTTTCATAGCGACATAAGTATGCAGTTGTTACAGCGTCTATTTAATCCTATGCATTTCCAAGAGATCAGGACTACAGTATATTCAATCCCAAGATAGACTCCACATAAACAGTCGCATGCAGCATTAGCGTGGTTACTATCCGCTGCCATCTGCGAACGCGCCAGCTATAGTCCAGTGCAATTATGGAATTTTATATTACTATTTAAAAGATTTGCCCTATTAACCCGTTGCAACTTAAAAGTAGCTAGTTGCCAGTTTGAAATGATCATTTAGGCAATGAACACTTGACATCGCATATTTGGATCTGATTTCCAGTCAGTCTTGGGGGTTTTTACTTGCCGGATTATAACATACTCATACAATTCACACATAGTGTACTTGGACTATTAGGGACCCTACCGACATGAGCCGATCACGCATGCGGGCTTGTTTTCATTTGGTCTAGCTTGGCTGTGAATACAGTTTTTTTTATAGTATCCAGTAGGCGGTGTTCATAACCCTCGGCTGAACCATGAGTTATGGAGTATAACCCACGGTGTTTGTTTATAGGTAGTATAACCTGTTCAGAAGTAGTTTGGTAGTGGCTGATTAACGTAATGGGAGTAGATGAATACTGTAATGTGCTTGTGTATGAAATATAAGTAGCGTGAACTTATGTTTAATAAAATGTTCTCAGCGTCTGCAAGTCCATCTGTTAAAAGACTCGAGATATAATAATAGTAACAATAAAAATTAGAAAACGGGGACCTTCGGTGTCATCGGATAATTTCACAGATCAAAGTCAAAGTACACCTCTGATCTGCTGGTGCACTGAGGAAAGCGATGTTTTCTGCACTGTAAACTATACGTTACGGCATGAGCAGTGGTCACTGGGAAGCTTAAAACTCAATGGCTTGATCTACAACTCATATCTGGTACCTCCACAGCTATAATTCCAATACAGCACTAAAGGCACAACCTTCTCAAGCCCCATGAAGCCTTCAGCCACTTATGTCAACCAACCGGATTTTAAGAAACGGAAGGTCCAGTTAAGAAGATTCCATGCACTAGCAAATCTTTGTGAAGCCTTAAGCTTAATTCAGATGCACACGACATCCGTCAATACGACGGTACGAGACTGTTCCTGTTGGTTGAAATATTTTGATTTGACATCATTTTGAATATTTCAACCAATAGGAACAGTTTCGTACCGTCGTATCGTAGGACATCGTGTGCATCTGAATTAGGCTTTAGGAGAAGATCTGCCTCAGCAGTTTTGATGAAGGATTTTCAGAAACCAGTTCTCTAATGAACCTCTGACACCTCCGCGTGAAACCGAAACTGAGTTCTTCCTTTGCTCGAGCTACTTCCCTGCTCTACTCATATTTTCGTGATCTCGTACAAAGTGAAACTGGGGATAGGTACTTCTTGTAAAATGAAGGCAGCAAGTAGTGCCACATATAATATTATATTGGGAGACTCCTAACTATTCTCTAATAGATGGTGCTGTAGGAAACTTCATACAAATGTATACAGGATTGCGGAAGCGGTGGTGGTATTGGTTACCTTGACCATAACCTTGACAAATAGACTTTTTTAAATGGGATCCTCTATTGTGCCACAAAAACGGAAAAACATTGACAATGTTCTTCAAGGTCATATTAAGATTTTCTTGAATGTAACTCTTAATTTTTGACAACGGAAATGGAGGGAGCGGACGATTTGAAATTTAGTAATGACCGTGACCATGACATTATATGTGACTTCAAGATCATAAGGATTGTCTTAAATGGAAAAAGAAGAAAATTTGAAATCAGATTATAACTTTGACATTGATCTATCTTGTTTTCACTGTCGATGTCGGGGTCACTTATGAATTTGATCAAACTTCACGCCAAAGGTGAAGGTCAACTCCTTTCATCTGGATCAAATTTATTGTCCTATTATCTGGATCAAAAATATAGGGTCCTGTTGAAGAAAATTGATTTGACATTAGGGAACCTTCAAGGTCATAGTCGATTTTTAATTTCCCTTTTTCCATTTTCGGGGTCAAGATTAGGGTCGCCTTTAAGAAAATCGACTTGACCGTGAAGTGATCTGCAATATCATAGTCATCTTGGATTATCCGAATGAATTCCTCCAAAGTTTGTTTGAGTCATTTTTTCTTCGGTCTGTATTTTCTGAGATAGTATGGGGCGGTCGTAACTCTGAACACTGTATGGGTGCGTGAACAGATATTAAACTTAAGACAGATTATTGAAAAAGCCAGAGAGCATTATTTTCCCATTTGTATCTGCTTTGTGGACTATTCTAAGGCGTATGATAACGTAAAGCGGCCTAAACTGTGGGAAATCCTTATCTCCATGGGAGTCCCTTAATACTTAGTATTTCTCATACAGCAACTCTATGAGTCTAGCTCAGCTCGTGTAAAAATTGATGGTAAACTGTCTGGTCAAACAGCAACCAGAAAAGGAGTTCGTCAGCGATGCGTATTATCTCCGATGTTATTTAACATTTACTCTGAATTTGTGATGATACAGGTATTGGACAACTGGAATGGCGGTATAACTATTGGCGGAAGCAAAATATCTAACTTAAGATTTGCAGACGATACAACCCTTATTACTGCTTCTCAGGAAGGACTAGTAGCTCTATTGAACGTTTTAGAACAACACAGTGGAGAATATGGTCTTGGTATTAACTACAACAAGACAAAGGTTATTATCGTAGATAGAGAGTATGACAATCATCGAGAAATAAAGTCAATAGGCCGTTGTGAGGTAGTTCAAAGTTTTGTTTACCTCGGTTCTTTGATCGACAATTCAGGTAGCTATGAGAATGAGATTTGACAGCGCATTCAATAGGCACGGGTGGCCATGACAAAGCTTACTAAAATATGGCGTGAGCATAACATCACTAAAGCTGCCAAAATGTCACTGGTTCAGTCTCTTGCGTTCTCCATATTTCTGTATACCTCGGAAAATTGGACTGTTAAAAAGGCAGATTGAGCTCGCATAGATGCTTTTGAAATGTGGACGTGAAGGAGAATGCTGAGAATTCCTTATACCGCCCATCGAACTAATGTTTCCATATTGGATGAGCTCGGTAATCCAAAGAGACTATCCTCCATTGTGTCGATGAGAATGCTTACATTCTTCGGACATATTCACAGAAGCGATAATATGGAGAAACTTGTAGTTCAGGGTCACGCCCCGAGTGGGCGGCGCCGTGGCCGTTCCCCTACACGCTGGCTGGATACGACGAAACAGTTGCTAGATATGAGTATTAAGAGCGCCACTGAACTGACAGTAAATCGCAAACAATGGCGAGCGACAGTTCTCAAAACTATTGATAATATTCGTGTCGGCAATACTCTAGCTCCAACTTGATGGATTTTACGAGTTCACAACATGTCTGTTAAGATATTGTGACTACGATGATGATGTGTGCTTGTAGGATATTTATTAGGCAATTAAAAGAAGCTTACCTGGTAACGGCCCCCGGCCTAAGGAAGACTCCGTCGTGCGACTTGGTGGAATTCAAAGACGCCACAGATCCAGCAGGCGACACGGTTGCTACGCTGCTGCCCTTCTCACCTCGTTTTTCCAGTCTATCCAGTTCGTCGGCCAATAGCGTGTAGCCGTTAGCGCGTGCGCATTCGCCAGCGGTCTGATCTATGGCGTTGCGCATGCGTAGCGCTGTGCGGTTCCACTTGTACAGGACTATCGCCGTATCGCGGTGACCTCGGGCGCAAGCCCACATCTGAAATACGTTGATAAGCTCTTAGTTAAGTCATCTACCATCCACTTTTGAGAAGCAATTCAGCGCCTCCTCAGTTTCTAAGTGAGTAAGGCCCGATTTGATCAACACGCATATTTAATACAGACTTTGGCAAAGCTTTTCTATTGGATGTTATTTAGCAAAAGCTTTCTATTGGATATTGAGGGCTATGTTAATAAGTATCATCCAATAGTATTTTATCAATGTTGAAAACAAAACGTCAAAGCTGGATGATTATGACATTATAATTATTCTATAATTACTAATTGCAAACTGCGATAATTTGTGACAGAATCATAAAAGTACCTAGTATCAATCACAGCAACTGGTACCTTATTTAATAATTACAAATCCCACCTCCGTCAGTCAGATGGATTATAGAAAAAAAAATACATACTTTTATGAAGAATCAATCTTTCTTTTACTGGATGCATGTTTGTTATAGGCCATCTTATAGAAATATTCACAGAGGATATATTGATGCAGCATTTATAATATAAAATATAAGGCTATACGCAGCTAAATAATGAGCTTTGCCGTTCTGGATAGGCTACCAGTAATGCAAATCGCTTGGAAAATAGCTTGCCTAACAGTTAAATCTTTTGTTTAACTTTTGAAATGTCATAAAGTGCTGTTTACCCCTTTTACTATAAAACAAAGATATATTGCATGTATTTATAATTATTATCGATAGTAAATTGTTTTATCCAAATAATGCAACGAGTGAATTTCTTATCATCATATCATTAGATACAGCATGAAACGAGCGATAAAATGGAAATGGAATCTGAAATCTGATTGGTTGAGATTAGCAATTGCTAAACTTTCGATTAAACGAGAAAATGCAATTTTTCACCCATTTAGGGTGGAAAATCAGACTACTAGATGATTTACAATGGTCGATTGTATATAAAGTATGTCATTTTTGAGCTTTTTGAGGTCAACTTCAAGAGAAATCAATAATTTTCAGAGTACTTTGACAGATGCATGTTTTTGAAAGGACTGCTCTGATTGGTCAAAGTCTTTGTTAAATTGCGCATGTTAATAAAATCGGGCCTAAATCTACCAATTTGATTAAGATCATCGCCACTTCAAATTTCTCAAGTAAAAAATGAAGAGGTTGCAAAACCTTATCCTTGCAGCCTAGAGGGAAAATGGAAGGAGTTATGTTCTTCTCCTGAGGAATACATTTGGGGTGAAGGCTACCGAACAACAGCAAAGAAAATAACAAGCATGTCGCCCACGTACAACTTAAGCGTCGAAAGGAAGGTTAAGGTAGTGCGGGAACTTTTCCCAGTCCGGCAAAATATCTGGCAACGTGACAGCTTGGACGAGGATGTGGAACCGTTTGAAATAGATGAACTACACGTAGCGGAAGAAAAGCTTCAGACCAGGAAAGCACCGGACCCAGATAGAGTCCCCCAGAGGTTATCAAAGAATTGACTGTCACTGCACTTAGCCTACTACTAGGACTACTGAACCGTCTCTTGAAAGCACAGTACCATCTGAGACAAGGCTAGAGTAGTACTGATCGCTAAGGGGGGTAAGTTCCCAGAGCTTGCTTCGTCTTACCGACCCATTTGTCTTCTGGACACAGTGGGAAAGCTGTACATAAGTAGTAATCCGGCAGAGGTTACAACGGCACTCGAAGAAGTGGGAGGCTTGTCTCCAAACCAGTTTGGCTTCCGCAGTGGCAAGTCAACAAACAAAGCATCGGAGGCAGTTCTATGCGCCGTAGAAGGCACCTCCAACAAATGGGGAGCACTGATGACAGCTGACGTGCAAAATGCCTTTAACACGGCGTCGTGGGGCTCCGTAACAAAGGAGTTGAACAGACGTGGCATACCGAGGTATTTACAATTCTTTGACAAAACAGGATATCAGCCCATAAGTCATGCAAGGGTACACATAAAAATCATAGGGATCATACATTACCATTTCCAGTATAATCACCATATGGAATTTGATTCTGTATATTTGACAACCGGATTCATGTTCAAAAACGATTGATCAGCGAAATGATTTACATTTCTAAGCAACATAATAGGCTGCCATCGAGAAAACCGACACTCTTGATCTGAGTCAGATTTATAATTTACTTATTACTAATAATATTAAACTTAAGCCATAATAAAACAACATAATAATCAAAATTTGTCTGCCTTTATAATTATTGAATCCTGGATATGTGGTAAATATGTACGTATAAATATTCATACCTTTGTCACATTGGCTTCAGTTTACAGCAGCAGATACCAAAAACCAGATGTGTTGACAAAGACATTTGTTATTCGTTTTGACCATCTTCTGGAATGTTTTTTGCTTTTTGACCCAAAGAGATATATCTGTTGTTGTTGTTATAAGGTTGTGCTTGATAGGTTAATGATATGTAATGAAAAATTGTTTTATATTTTTCTGCAACTGTTCAACAGTTCAATTTACTGCCCCTTTAATTTTAATTCTTTTAGCTAGTTGCATTTTGTAAAAAACTTTAAATCTTTTAAGTGTTGGTTGTGAATTTTTGTGTAAAAATTTTTAAATTCGTTTATAAGACTGAATTGCTAAAGTTAATGCTCAACGTCTTCAACTTAGATTTTTTCGCCTTCGTATGAATTTTTGCCTTGAAGAAGGCGTAAAATAAATGCCACTACTCGGCTCTGCGAGAAAAAACCTCTGCAGTATTCTATCCCAACATCCAAAGAATCAAATCTACTAAAAATAAAAATAACTGGGATAAGAATTACTTTCTACTATATAACTAAAATAATGTAGATAACGTACCAAAGGTGTGTAACCATCCTCATCCCTACTGAGCGCGTCTACTTCAGTATCCAAAACCAAAGAGGAATTCTCAGCCCTCCAGTGAAGCATGGCGCACACCAGCCTAGAGTATCCAAGGGCTCCCGCCAGATGTAGCAGCGTCATGCCACGATGGTGAGCGAACGGTTGGTTGTTTTGGTGATGGTGATCATCCCTGCGCCATGGCCGAGGGGTGAGGGACCGACAGAACGCAACCAGACGATCTTCGAAGTTGGGATGGACGAACAGAGCTGTGTCTTCGACCTGAAAAATATTTATAATGAGAGTAGGCGACAGAAAAGATTTGCTTCTGCGCCATCTGGTACCCGAAGGTAACGGCAAACCAAATAAAATCGCTGCCAAACAGCAGCAGACTTCTTCGCAGTCTGACCAGAAGAGCGCGCTTCTATATGCTACTGCATATGAGAGTCAATATACGAGGGTTGCTCTATATCTCCTATATATGTATAATGCTTTTTGAGTGAAAGTATATCCTTGAACAGCCACACCTTGCGGAAAGTACTGTACAGTGCATAAATCCTGTTTTGAAATTTGTTGATAGATAGCAGATCAAGTTATTGTTGAGTGGGACGGTCAGTGGAGAAACTTAGAGGTTTTCGGGGATCACGTCTACGACTGGTTCGGATGAAAAGCGCATCCGCAGTATGATTAAGGGCGTTCGCGTTATGTAAATCTTGTATGTAGAATAATTCTATGATGTAAACAGAGCATTTACATACCACGCATGCCCGTAATCATACTGTGCATGCGCTTTTTGTCCGAACTAGTTCCGAAACAGTCCCGGACGTGATGCGCGAAAACATCTCTTAGCCCTTGTGTCACAAGATTAAGTATTTTTTCGTAGACATTTTTTACGAAATCATAAGTCTGTCAGATACGGGCCTTGATCCTGTCTCCTTGAGGTGGTCGCCTCTAGGAGACAGTTGCCAACACTTTTCAAAAGTCAATAAATATCACATACATTTCTTTTTGATGTTGGTAACTCGGCTTGTAGCTCTCTCAAAGTAAAAATTTGGTCAATGACTCCCCTCCCTGCTCGAAGTCCACTTCGATATTCACCCAGATGAGCTTCACAGTTCAACGATAATTTGTTTTTGATGCATTTCGAAAGTACTTTATAAGCAACATTGAGTAAGGCAATTCCTCTATAATTTGCGCACACAGTTTTGTCTCCTTTTTTATGAAGTGGAAGGCTTCATTCCAGCTTTGTGGCATTTTTTTCTCTGACCATATTTTCTTAATTATCAAGTAAAGCTCTTCTTCTAGAAGTTCACCCCCCCACCTCAACATTTCTGCTATTATTTCATCACTTCCTGGACATTTATTTGTTTTGAGACTTAGTATAGAATAGAATAGAATAGAACTTTATTAACTACATCACATATAATATTATACATTTGTAGCAGGTCATTAATGGGAAAATATTCATATATAAATCACAAACAAGTACAAAATATTCATATATAAATCACTAACAAGTACACGCATATGACAAACAATACATTTTATAGAAAGGCTATAAAAACAACTTGTCTGATTTTTTATGCCTAAGATTCTCCATATACTCCGGAACTGAATAGAATGCATGTTTAGCCAAAAATGCCTTCATAATGTATTTAAACCTATTCGCCGTTAAATTTTTCACTATATCAGGTAAAGCGTTGTAAAGGTGCGATACTTAGCTCCCATTGGTCGAATTCTCCAGATTTGCGAATTAGATTCAAGGCCCTGGACGTGAAAGGGTTGCAACTAGAATGAAGTTAATTTTTTGACATTGGGGCGTTACTGGACCACCAGAAATAACAAATTTCGCTGTTACCGTTATTTTGAGCATGCACAGTAATAAGAAATGGGTAAATAACCATAACGAAGGTCGACCGATTTTACTTGCCTGCTCTCTCTCCTTGAAGACGCACTACGATCAAAGTGTCAATTGGAAAACAACGGGCAATATTGTCGCTTAATGCAGCTAGCCCTTATCTTTGAGGGGAAATTGAATGAAATGGAAGTTAGAAGTAGCCAAAAATTGCCAAAAGGCTGTGTGTGTGTTTGCGCTACCAAAGGTCGCCGATCGGGGGGGTTCATGTTGACCTGGGGGCGGGCGGGGTTATGTTGACCTTGGGGGGGTCATCTTGTCCTTGGGGGTTCATTTTGACCTTGGGGGTTCATGTATAAAAGAAAAGACTTTACTTTGTAATGTCTTAGGTCCGTATTCATAGTTGTTCCTCAAGTATATTTTGGTTATTACTCAGAATCCCTTCAGTAGTGAGGGTTATTTGAGGTTGCTCAAGGGAGAAGGGATCCTCAAGTGTGGCTTTCCTTGCGCATATGTTCCCTAGACAACATCTACTAGACGGCGGGATTTATTTGGCGACGTTGTCATATTGCAAATATAAGTCAATTTGTTATGCCTATTGTTTTGTTTATTGTTTATTGATAATGATATAAAGATACATAAATATATACAGGCTACATATAAGTTAAAAAAAATACCCTACCAAACAGCAGCTGACGCTAGGCCACGAGGCCTGTCTTGTGAGCCGCAGTTCCAGCAGAGCATTTAACTGATATAACAAGAAACCTATTGGTGTAATAAGTAATAAGTAATTCTGGATGGAAGTAGGCAGCAGTTCGAGCATGTCTATGAGCCAATAGAAACAAAATAAATAAAATATATAAAAAAATCGGTTTAATTAGAAAAGCACTTCGAATAGAATAATTAGAATTGATTTGGATGATCTTTTATATATTGTTTAACTTCCTTTTTGAAGTTGTTGTAGTTCGAAATTTCCTTCAATCTTTTTGGAATACTATTAAAAAATTTGGAGCCATAAAAAAGAAAAGAATTTTGAGTGGTAGATTTACTAAAAAAGTCAACTTTAATGTTCATATTTTCATTGGCCCTTGTTCTTACGGTGTGTACTTGCGAAAAATTTATTTTCTCACTGTACATTCTATGCCCACGTATTTTGATGTTTTCTGTTATCTCTTTTTGTATTGTACATTGTACCAGTATTTTGTGTTCTGTGGTGGACATTTTTCCGGATGTGACAGAAACTAACAACAGGGCTGTTCCAAACTATGGTTCTATCACCGTCTCAGAACTGTTTTCATGACACCCCGCCCATTTTACAGTTCTAAAAACGGTGATTGGTTGGTCCTCCAGCGTACCAACCAGTCATCGATTCTAGAATTACAAAATGGGCGGGGCATGATGCAATCAGTTCTGAGACGCTGATAGAACCGTAATTTGGAACAGCCCTAACACCGTACTCCAAAATTAACCTAAAAAATCGACGAAATGTCATGTTGACATTTCGTTGCTTGAGTATTACTCAAAGGAGCCTTACGTAAGAGACCCTCAAGTAAGGTTTCGAAACACAGAACCTTAAGTATCGACTATGAATACGACCCTAAATTTGCTTGAAAACTGTATAGATTGTATCGCTGCTAATGTGCGCCAAGCAATCACTAAGCTTGGAGAAAGCATTTTGATTATTTTTATTTTGTATTGTTTTAGTAGTTATTTCATTCACGGAAATACTCATGGGGGGGGGGGGGGGTGAACTCCCTAAACCCCCCCTCATATAAGGCCCTGCCTGTAACTCACCACATCTCCATCAGTAGGTTCTTGCTTGATCTGCAACCGTTCATCCATGGCTTCCAGCCGTTGCAGTAGCGTGAACTTGAGCAGATTGTCATTGGACCGTTCCACTTTCGGCTCGGGGGCTGCCACCTGTTCTTCCCTCGGTGGTGGCTTGTACTCGAATATCACAGAGTTGGAGATCACATAACCGTCGCAAGCTACCTGCAGCGTCGCCAGGCCTGCCTCGTGGGCTAAACAGATCAAATCAATCACAGTCTTTACTGACAACTTGTTCGTATATATTACTATTTATTAGAATTTTAAATTTAAATAGCTTATAAGCAGTTTCGACAAGCTATGATTGTATTTAAAAGACTTAGCAATCAACCTGAAGATGGTTTCGGGTAAAAAACCGAAACGTTGGCAGTAGTAAAAACATTTTTTTAATAACCTCACCGCTAACCATTAGCTACATGTATTTCAAGAGTATACGGTCATTAACAATATCTTATTTTATATTACTCCAGCCCAAACAGCACACAGACGTCCGACAGACGTTCTAAGGAATTCCGGCTTGGACTTTCACACGTCTATAGGACGTCCTGAGTAAGTCGTTCGACGTTCCTCGGCCGTCTGTGGGAGGTCCGATGTTACCAAATTATTGGTCGGAGGGAAGTCCGATATAGGCTTGATTGATTCAGGTACCTGAATCGTACCTCCCTTGTACCTAAATAGGGCCTCCCTTGTACCTAAATAGGGTCTGCCTTGTACCTAGATAGAGCCTCCCTCGTACCTAAATAGGGTCTCCATTTTACTTAAATAAAGCCTTCCTTTTATGTAAATATCGCTTGCCTTGTACCTAGGACCTCGCTTGTACCTAAACACGGCCTCCCTTGTACCTAAATAGAGCCTCTTGTATCTAAATAGTACTTCTTAGCAGGCTGATTTTTAAACTTTATTTTTGAGCAGTCTTGTGTTCTGTATGATACCAGGCAATGAAGGCTACCATACTCAGCAGGAGGTTTGAATCGATACTTCTATAGTATATAGGGTGTGTATTAAACAAAAATTATATAAAAAAATTAACTTTTTGCTTGCTATGTTTGTCTGTTAGTTTATCGCTTATATGAGTACATGAATCGAAAACGTTTCGAGAAGTGAGAAGTCAAAAAATTGTTTCTAGATTAGCATAAATGGTACTAGCTCTGACAATCTGACAATGCTAAACGGTGCATACGCATGCGCTCGACAACTATGCAAGTTGGTCGCGAGCCCGCGAATTTCAAACGTCATAAGTAGTAGAAGTCAATGAAGGTTGAGATTGGCAAATTTTACCGGGTAAATTTCAGTATATAACTGTATTTTTATTGATTCAGCATGATAGTCATATATCTTCTAAAAAGTACAATTCTATTTTCCGTAAACTGCCCGTAAGATGATTACCATATAATAACAAAAAACTTGAGATAATGTTAGATAATAATTATTATTTAGAGATGAAGAGAAAAAAATTGTTTCGTACTTCTCAATCCAGTCTGAATTTGGAAGTACATAAGAAGTCCAGCAACGGATGTCTAAACGACGTCACTTTTGGGACTTGCTAGTATGTTCCTATTTGGGACTTACTTCGGATCTCCGATGGAAGTCTAAACTTTAAGTACAAAAGTGGTCCAGTGAAGGAAGTCCGACGGACGTCCAGTTTAGATCCCAGCGGTACATACCTATTTGGGATCTGTTTCGAACGTCCGACAGAAGTCTGCTGTTTGGGAGGCTGTGATGATATTCGACTTAATGAATATTCTTACCTGGACAGTAGCATCTGAGCACCCCGCTCTGCACCAGCGTGGTAGGTACAGGGAATGTATCGAACAGGACAGTGTATGGGCCAGAAGAGTGCCAAGGTCCTGTCACCAGCACCTTCACGCCTCCTTCTGGATATGCCCATTCTGGTGAGTAGTCGGTAATCTTGGCTGATCCTTCTAACGAATGGTTGTTAGACTGATGTTGGTGAGAATCTGTCTTACCTAAAAAAATGAGTATATAATGTAGATGACTGACCTGTAAGAGTGGCCGTACACAAGCTCCATTCAAGCCGCCTGCGATTGTGAACCTTGAACCCTTGACCAGTAAAAAATCTTTAGATCTAGAGAAATTTTTCTAGCCCTGTCAACCAGAAGAAGGCTAACTAGGCAGCAGATTGACTGCAGATGCCTATGTACGGTATTTCTTGTTACTGGTTGAATGCAAGAAGAAAGGTGTATGCCTTTATGAATTCGTATTAGTTATTCACAATTGTTTATAAAAAAGGTGGGTTTTTTTCTAAAACAAATAAGTAATGAAGATTGATGATGATCATATTGAAGGATATTATGTACGTGACGTATTTAGACCTGTATATATCGATCTCGACTTTAAACAAGCCTATGATAGTATAAACAGAGAGAGAATATATGAAGCAAAGGTGCAGCTAGGAATTCCAGGAAAACTCATAAGGCTAATAAGAATGACATTACAAAAAACCAAAACAAAATTACATGGATGGGAAGTGAGTCACAGGAATTTGAAGTGAGAAAGGGACTCAGACAAGGCGATCCTCTATCAACGATACCTTTTAACTTGACGCTTGAAGCGGTAATTAGAAAAAGCAAAATCAAGACAAATGGAACCATATTTAATAACGAACACCAATGTATAGCGTATGCAGATGACCTAACACAAGTAGCAAAAACAAAGAAAGAGCTAGAGAAAATTACGGCAAGGATAGCTGCGGAAGCAAGGAGATTTGGGATGGAGATAAATCAAAGTAAGACAAAATATATGGTCATGGGACAAATGGAAAAAGCTTCCGATGATCAAACGAACCTAACTTTTACGTCCAACAACATGAAATATACTTTTGAAAGCACTACGGAATTTATGTATCTAGGGGTAATCATAGAGCAAAAAGGACAAGAGAAACAAGAAAAACAGGCAAGGATCATCAAAGGAAACCAGTGTCGGTACTCTCTAACTTAAGAGATAGAAACATATTTCTATCACCATGACGACCATGACATCGGGCAGTTTCGGGTGCTTATCACGTGTCTACTACGCTGTCTCGGCACGCTGTCATATTTACGAGACCACCCGATCCCATAGCACATAGTGCATAGAAACACGTTTCTAAGTTACAGAGTACCGGTGCTGAAGTATGGAGCCCTGAAAAATCTTATGAAATCCAAATATGTATCTAGAAAGACCAAAGAGAGAATTTATACAACTGTTATAAGACCAACAGCGACGTATGCTTATGAGACGTGGACTATGAACAAAAAGGAGGAAGATAAAATCATAAAATGAGAAAGAAAAATGTTGAGAGCTATTTAAGGAGGTGTAAGGACAAACGAGAGATGGAGGAGAAGAACAAACCAGGAACTGGAAGACATGTATGAGAACCCCAATATTATAGCAGTCATCAAAGCGCAGAGAATAAAGTGGCTGGGACATGTGGAGAGGATGAATGGGACGAGAATGGCAAAGCTAGTTCTTAACCGCAGACCAATAGGAGAAAAAAGGAAGGGTAGACTAAGGGAGAGATGGCTGAAGAAGGCAGAAGATGATTTAATGAAAATTAATGTTAAACACTGGAAAGAGAGTCCAGGATATATTCAGAAATAGGTGGTGAAAATATCCAAAGACAGTTCTAAGTTATATGAATTTTAGCGGTATAAGATCAGACTGTATTCATTTCTGCCCTAGGCCTTCATGGCTTGTTGTGCAAACTAATAATATATCGATCTCAACTTAGCCACCTATATACGGGTATCTATAGCAATTAGAGTTTGATAGTTGCATTATTGTTTTTTTGGAAAACAATGATATCTACCCTAATATCTGTGAGAGATCGTGGAAACAGGTTCAAAGCTACTGCACGGAGCTTATTTTATGGAATAGTCGATTCTGATTTTGGATGGCAATTATCTACAAGGACACAGACACACTCATATTGGTGCGTAATCTGTGATGTTCATGGACTCTCGTGATAAATAGTTCTTGAATTGGAGAATCTGGCTTACAATGTGATGGAAACTGCAAATATTTCAAAATGACTATAAATGTATTAACAAAATGACTAAACAAACATATACAAGGTGGCGCAAAATAAAGTGCACTATTATTTATATAAAAGTAAGATTATTTAAAGAAGAACAGTCATATTTTAAATGAAAAATATTTGTTTAAACCTTACACTAAAAACAATATCGTCCAAATGGCTATCCCCAGATTTAAAGCAATAATGAACTCTCTTTGAAGCATTTTTCATAACTATCTTTAAGATAACCCCATAGCCAAAGGTCTGGAACAGTCAAATCGGAATACCTTGGCGGATATGCAATATCGGCTTTTTTCGAAATAACGTCCAGGAAGAATTCTGTACAAAATGGCTAGTGTCTCACGGGCCGTATGTGCATCTTGTTGTACCAAATAGTTTCCTGATTAAAAAGTCCAACAGCACGCTTCTGTAGATGTTTTACTGTAGTGGTTGTTCCTCGATCGTCCTCAAACTTGCTTTGTGACAGCAAAATTACAGAAGCTCTTCAATGACCAAATTTCAAAGGTAAATTTAAATTAGGTTAGGTCATTTACATATTCCAGTGCGCTGCAGATATTTTTTTGTGTTTCTGGTTAATGATTGCTGTCTTACGATTATCAACGCATTCATTCTAGTAGGTATGATGACAATATTAATGACAAATGTATATAAATTGATAAACTTTGAATTAATTAGAGTATTGAGAATAGCGAAAAATGTACGTCACCTTTTGTCGACAATCCACTTACCGATGAACTGTTGGTTGTTGGGTTCTTTGCCACCCTGATGTCAGCGCGGATCGCTGCTTGACGTTTCGCCAACATGAGTGGCTTTTTCGGAACGCGCCGAACAGGTAACAGCTTCTGAGGATGCCAGCCACTCGCGTTGGCGAAACGCGAAAGCCTTACACAATATAAATCCACTTACCACTACTTCTGCTGCTATCGGACGGATTAACATCTAGCAGGCCGGCATGGCCCGTGGCGGTGTCCAAACCTTCAAGTTCCGGGAATTCCCCCAGCATGTCGAAAGCGTCCAGGTTTACGAAGACGTCGTCGTCCACTACGTGCGTGGGAGAAACCACCACGTCACAGCTGTCTATGAAGTCCATCGGGTTGATTTCGGTGGTTTGATGGTGGTGGTGGTGGTTACTGTGAGACTGCTGAGTTGTCTGTGAATTTGATATAACGAAGATCTTGTTCAATTTGCCACTATAACTTAGAGTAAGTTGGAGTAATGATTCAGAGTACGGCTAAAGGTGTAATTTTGTGTTCAAAATACCTTTACAGGCTAGCTCATTTCAAATACCAACCTAGGAAAACTTGCCTAGGAATGCATAAAACACAAAATATACAGGGTGTTTCATAAGTTGGGACTTTTCTTCATACAGCGTATAGTACTCGCCAAAATGAGTGTTTATTCCCAATAACATATAAATATTTAGAGATTACAAGATATTGACCGCTAAAGAAATCCTCAATTCTAAGTCCGTCCCTGCTCCCTGGGCAATAAGATGACGATGTGTTACCACATCACAACAAAACAGCGCCACGCGTGAGCGGTAGTAGCGGTACCTGTGAGAAAACAGGCAGTTCGTCATACTCGGTTCATACGTCGCGTTGCTCGTGTTCGAGGGTGCTTGATGATTGGACTTTAAAAACAAAAACAATGGCGCACGCTTATAACAATAATGAACTGATGGACATGATTTTAATGTACGGTGAGTGTGGTCAAAATACCGCCGCGGCTTCGCGAGTGTACGCCCATGGTTTCCCTAACCGTACTCACCCTGCACTTCGTCGATTTGTCTGGCTTGTGCAAAGAGCTAGAGACATAGGATGTTTGAATCCACATCGTGGTGGTCACGCTGGAAGACCTCGATAACAAAGTGTCATCCAAATTGGAGAAGACATCGCAAATCGTACTTTTACCTGTAAGGCGCCTACGACAGGACTGTACTTACAACTTCCGTAGCTACCAAATAGTGAGTACTTGCTTGATTTTTTTTACTGTTTTGCTGCTGATCCACCGTGCATTAGATTTGCCGTTTCAAGTGCCGTTGCTTTTGAAGAGGAAAGTCCCAACTTTTAGAACACCCTGTATAGGAAACCAAAGCATACTGACGACGAGGACTTACTTAAAGAATCAAACAACCACCCATCTCAAAAGTTTAACAGGACGGGCTAGAAAAGTGTGAGCACCAGAGGAAGTCAGCACCGCACTGGAACCCTTAAAGAAAGCTCTTAAGGCAAACGGTTATAGAAAAAAGGAAATAACAAGAACCTGAACCGATACAAAAGATTTTTTACCCTATGTGCCTGGAATAACAGACAGAAAGGAAATACGCAAAAAAAAAATGCAAACCCTAAAGAAAGATAAAGCAGTATGAGAACGGTTTGGGATCAAAGACATCCTCTCACAACATCGGGGGTTTATCGTATACCATGCACACGTGGGAGTGTATGCAAAGGAACAACGAAGCGATAAATAAACAATTGAATTGCAGAACATAAGGCTAGCTGTCAACTAGGTTATACAGCGGTAGCCGAACATGGGATTAAGGAAATAGGCCACTGGATCAAATTTGCAGAAACTCAGGTTCTTGCCGCAACGTCTTGATACTATGACAGATTCCACAGAGAAGCCATCGAAATACAAAAGTATCACAACCATTTCAATGGGAAAGAAGAAACACAGAAAGTCGACCAGGCATAGGTATCCCTCCTAAAGAACCTGAAGACACTGCCGTACCGCGAGAGGGCGGGGTTACCAACGCTACCTGGTTGGTCCACATCAACCCTAAATAGGTATAAATACTGCCGCAAATCTACCAGCCCATAGTATTTCAGAAGTCGCCGAAGTGAAATAGCTTCTGAAGATGCCATCCACTCGTGGTGGCGAATCGTTAAACCTCATTGCTCAACGATGCCGAAATGGACAGGCGAGGTCACAGCGATTCTCCAGAAGGAAGTCCTTCAATAAATAGCTTAGCTCAATCTCGTAAAGGTTCTGAAAGCTACTGGATAAGTATTTATAAACATATTTAACAATAACAAACTTCTTCTTGAAGCTGGACTTCAAAGTTAGTATACCATTACACCCAAAAACATTACATCCATTTTCACCAGACTTTTTCGGCCGCACCGTATGCCTTCCGACCCACTTTCTTTCGGAGGACTTCTACTGTAGATTTCTTGCAAAAATGCTTACATGATGAGTTGTCTTGGGTGTAGCACCACCGTGATGCTCTTCAACGCTGTTACTGGAGCCGTTGCGGTGCTGGGTCGAATTACCATGATGGTCGAGTTCGGGACATAAGGGCATGTTTGCCGACAGCGTGCGTTGGATGTCTTCTTGGGAGAGGTCCAAGGTCTCGTTGAAAAAACTGAAAATCAAAAGTAACACGTTTACAATGACCTGACATGTATAGACAAAGCATGGCTTTAAAAACGTTTACCTAACATAAATTGTCTTCACAGTTAGCCTTTCGCGATACCTGAATTCTTAGGATACCTTCAAATATTAAGAAGATGATTGCTTTATATCTTATCAATGATTGGCAAAGTTGAATCTGGATAGCGAAATCTCCAATACAACTAACAGAGAAGGTACAGACAGGCAAAACCATCAGTTAAAAAGAGACACGTAAACCCTCGTAGATCCTACATTGCCCTACATCCACAGCCAGGCGCAAGTTTCGGTGGAGCGCGATGATGTCATATCCAAAGCGAGTATCAATTGTTGCCAGGTTATAAGTATGCTTGTAGCCATCCTTTGAGTGTGAAAATTGTCAAAACTTTAGATAAGGAAAGAGAGGGGATACCGCACGCCAGTCTGATGCCATATGTGTAGTGCAACCATACAAAATGCTGACTTTGTTGTTTATACAGGGTGTCCAGAAATAGATTTCCGTTTTTAAAGGCTAATAGACTTTTTTGTTGAACTTCTAAAATTATTTTATTGATGCAAAGATACAAACAATATAAGCGGATTTTATGTATGAAAAATGATATTGTCGAGGAGTCTTCCATTTCGGTCGAAACACTCTTGCAAAGCCGTCTTCATGTGGAAATTTATTTTAAAAATGATGCGTATTCTGAGCCATTGGGTCATTTTTTGACCACCAGAAATAACAAATTTCATGGCTGTGTTATTTTGAGCACGCGCGGTTATAATAAGTTAATGATGCCTAATAACAATAACGAAGGTCGACCAATTTTATTTGTCTGATTTCTCCTTGAAGAGTCATTATGGCCAGAGTGTCAATTGTAAAGCTTAATTCAGATGCACACGACATCCGACAATACGACGGTACGAAACTGTTCCTATTGGTTGAAATATTTTGATTTGACATCATTTTGAATATTTCAACCAATAGGAACTGTTTCGAACTGTCGTATTGTCGAATGTCGTGTGCATCTGAATTAAGCTTAAGACGCTTCATGCGGTTAGTCCTTATTTTTGAGGGGAAAATAAAGAAAATGGAAGTTAGATATAGCGCCAACGCACTGTGTGTTTTGCGCCACCCAAGGTCGCCAATCGTCCAGCTATGATTTTTTGTCGCTAACTGGGTCTTGAATCTCGAAAAATCACCTCAACTGGCAACTCTGCGGAACGCGTGTTTTAAAGAATGGGTGTGCGAGATAGGAGACATTGTGTTCTCTCTGCAACCTGTTAACACTCGATAGAAAAATTAATTTTAAGGTGAAGATTTCATATAAAAGTGGTTGAGCAACAACCTTGTTTTCAAGATAAAAGTTCCAAAGTTTTAAAAATAAATAAGCTTCTTTATTAGTTTCGTAAAGACCATTGGGTCGTTTTTTATAGTTAGGTAGTGTTCACTGAAAAGAGACGGTAAGTGAGCACTGAGTATTAGATAATTATCATTTGCAACCATGTCTCGGCAGCCAGTCCCATAATCAACATTAGCAAAAGAATTACGCCACTGACCTAAAAAACTTTTAAGATTAAACAGCTAAAAACATTTTTTTGTCACTTGATCTCTCTGTATCTCAAAGAAAAAAAACACGAACTATCGAAAAAAGTGAAAATAAATCAAGTTAGCTCTGTTCTTCTAATTCCAAGGGCGTATTTCTTATCCAAATTCAAGTTAGAAAAAGTTCAAGGTCTTCAAGACGCAGGGTTCAAAGTTTAGAAAAAAAATTGTGTCTGTATTTGAAACTATACAGGGTGTGCCACGATGATTAAGACAAGCAATATATCGGAACTGGGAAGTAGTAGCGAGTTATATTTTTGGGGGTGTAAAGTGTAAATTAGAGCAAATGTAGTATCTGTTCCTATTATTGCGTCAGCCAATGAGGTATTTGTTTTTGACCACGTGACGTCCGATTCAAAATTTGTAACGGAACACCCTGTATATTTGTGACTTTTTGTGTTCCTCCCGATAAAACAATTCCAACAAACTAGAACACTTGGGGTCTAAAGTGATTAATTCAAGGCCAAAGGTACTTACAGGATGGTACCACTACCAATGATTATAACAACATCTACCGTTAAAATTATTTTGGTAGTGTTTCATAACGGTAGTGGTACAGTCCTTCAAGTACCTGTAGTTCTTGAATTAATCACTTTAGACCCCAAGTGTGCTAGTTTGTTGGTATATATATAATATATATTTTTTTTCTTTTTCTGAATTACTATCACAAGTCTCTGTACATACATATTACATACATATTAAGTTAGTCTTAATTACTTATAAGTTTGTTTTTTACCCTTTCTAGGCTTTCTCCATTTTGACGTACCATAAATGCATTCATTTGTATAAAATGGTCAAATAAATAAATAAATAAAAAAAAAGTTGTTTTATCGGGTGGAACACAAAAAGTCACAAATATACAGGGCGTCCCATTAAAAGATTGAATCAGACGTCCCGTGACCAAAAACAAATACCTTATTGGGTGAGCAATAATAAGAAAAGATACTATATTTAGTATATTTGCTCTAATTTGTGTGGCTGTTGCGAAGGCTCCTGCGAATCTCATGGAAAGAGAACTGATCAATAATATTAAACACCGGAAATTATCTTATCTGGGGCACATTCTGCGAGGATCGAGATATTCAATACTCAAACTTGTGCTGACAGGAAAGATCGAAGGACGGAGAGGAGCAGGGCGCAAACAACATTCCTGGCTGAGGAACATAAAGACGGGTTCTCACGATTCAGTTTCGCTGAATCAGTTTGACTGATTCGGTGATACTTAAAGCGATGTTCGTTCACACTGTTCAGTTTTAATGAATAATTTTAATACTGATTCAGTCAAACTGAATGAAAAGTAGGACCGGTGGAAGGTGTTCACACGTTCATTAACTGATTCAGCGAAACTCAATCGTGAGAATCCGCCTTAAGATACTGGTGCGGCATTTACAGTGCGGCTACCATTTTTCGACGTGCAGAGGAAGGTTCTCTCCAGATGGTTAATTAGGAGTAATGAACATTTGAACACCTACACGCTGCAGAGCGTATGGCGCCTGAAGAAGAAGCTCTAATTTATACCCCCAAAATTATAATTCGCTACTACTACCCAGTTCCGATATATTGCTTGTCTTAACCGTCGTGGGACACCCTGTATAGAATGCAATTTTTAAATTTTGAGCCCACAAACAGTACACTGACCCTCCGTTGATGATCGACGATCCGTCACTCTTGCTGACTATCGAGCCGCTCGAATCGGTACCGAGCAGTACGACGGTGTCTCCGCAGAAGCCGTTGCTCTGCTGGTGCTTGTGGTACTCCTCGGCAGCCGCCGCAGCTGCGGCAGCTTCTTCCTGCCCCCCACCCCTGCCGCCGCTGGTGTCCATGTGCTTGGAAGGGGTGGACGGTGCGCTGGACATGACCACCTCCTGCTGTTGCTGTGGCTGCTGATGGTGGACCGGCGTCGATCTGTAATAATACCTCGATCTGGACCGAGCGGGCCGGTAAAGACGACATTTAACACCGAGAAGGACAGACAGAGAAGGAGAAAGATCACATGCAGCATGCGCGTCTTGCTAAGCGGTGAATGGACTAGGGATGGGACATCGAAAGAAAACATCGATGTTAGACATCGATGTCGACATCGACGGTCTGCCATCGATAACTACGATATATCGTATTCAAAGCATCGATGTTTGAACATCGCAAAAACTAACAAATTTATTAATTTAAACAAAGATTTAAAAAAAATGAATTAACAACATACTTTCTACCAATAAAGAACAAATGCACACAATATAAAAACTTAATGTGGGCATTTGTGCGAATCGGTCCCTGACATCTATCCGTGTTAGTCCCCAACTATGCTGGTTGTACCTGTTGTATTATTAGTTACTCAATGGTCCTAATCAGACTATAATCGCAAGCTTTGAAATTTGACCGATCGATGGAGCTAACTTGTTTTCAGTTCAGTTTTGGTTGTCTATTTCCTTTTTCAAATTGTTTTGCAACTTTAGCGAATTTGATTTCATCTAAAATCAATCAATGTCAAATGTCCATTTCAATCAACTTAAAATAGAACAAACAACAAACAGTTCATATAGGAAACGAGTTAACTCCATTGTGAGGACATGAGCCGTGGCTTTATCACAGCTTTATCAATCGGCCAAATCTAGTAGCTTGTGATTGACCCCCTCCCATAAATCCCTATTGACGTCAATCGGTCACCATTGCGTCGCTGTTGTTTTCGTACAGAATAGTAGTTCGCTTATGAACTAGTTCACTGAAAGGAAGTAGAATGCACACCTCTACAAAGGAAGCCAAAGCGCGTTAGATTGGTATTTTAAATCATGCGGCAAAATCGAAGACCAGAAAATTTTAAAGTCACTATGTTTACTTTTTTTGTATATTTTCAAATTGTAATTGAAATTTTTAGCAAAACATCGATGCAAATTTTTCAAAACATCGATGTTTTCACCGATGGTTCAAGTTCACAACACCGATGATAGAAACATCGATCATCGAACGTGAAATATCGATGTTTTCCAAACACCGATAATTATCGCCCATCCCTAGAATGGACTAGGGCACTTTTGATTATGTAACTCCTGAATGTTGTCTTATGGTTGTGGCAATGGTTTATTGATCTTTACCCTCCAATAAATAAATAATTTGTTGGGGAAAATAGGTTTGCTATCGGTTTAGCTTCTCAAAGTACAGAATATAAAAGGAATCAAGCTGATTGACTCAGTACTTCCCAAACATTACGGTGATATCATTTTATTATTTTCTCATAGCATGAGGCATCAGATCTCCTTGCAGCCAAATCATCGCCCGCCTGCCCGCAAAAGAAACATCCAACTCAACAACTCGTAGGAACTAAGACGATATTTAAGTGATATCCTAATCACAATATGGCATTTCGATTTTAAAATTTAAAAACAAATTATTTTACCATTACCTACCAATAAAAGGTAATAAAAAATGTTCTATAGATACAAAAAATGCCGGAGTTTACCAACTACCCAATCCGAGACCGAGACATTTTGACTACTCCAAAAAAAGTTTAAAAGTTTGAATAGTTTTTAACATGTTTTTATTAGCATCATTATATTATACTGTTTCTTTTTTAATTTAGTTCCACCGTCACTAACATAATTTTCAAAAACATAGTCCACGGTGTGGTTCACCAATTTCATTGCTATCAGTTTAGTCACATATTACAGAATTATCTACAATATAATTACAAACATTATTTTTTTTAAGACACGGCAGCATACGGATAAAGCTGAAAAGTGTACTGTCCCATTCCTTTACAGCTCAATGAAGAGCCAACTATGATTACAACAAATTTTTCAGTTTCGCAACCCCCCTCTACAAATCATTTTTATATTCCTAGTTTTTTCATTATTGCTGTCCCACCACTGACAACATTTTTGAAAAACTATACTAGTTTTCAATCCTAGCCACAGTAGTAACACTGTGTCAAAATTTCATTAAGATCAATTCAACAATCACCTGGTTTCACAATACAAAGTTATCTAAAGCAATACTTATGTACATATGTATAGATCAGAAAATTCTCCTTGGTTTCTGCAATAGGCAAGGCAATGTTCGGATGGACCTAAAAAGTACATTAAGCTGCTAGGTCTTGCTTTCATAGGTCAATGAACAGCCTATTATAGTAAAAAAAATCAGTTCCAAAACCCCCACCCACCAACCGCCCAAATTTCATCCTCATACAAAAACGTAAAATATAATTAGGAACCCCTAAATTGCCTAACAACGATGTTTGAGGAATATTTGAAATTCATTGTTTTTTGTTAATTACTCCACCGACCATACACCGATTTTCAAAATTATTGCAGCATAACCTACTACGACCTCACAGGATATTGCTACCCAAATTTCACCACAATCCATGCAGAAGTTACTAAAATTACGAGGTTAGAACAACGCCAACAGACAGACTGACAGACAGAGCGAGAGACTGACAGAGCGACAGACAGACTGAAGGAAATGAGTGTAAAAATAGTGAAATATATTCAGCCAAACCACACAACTTGAACCCATTTGGCCGCAATCTGTATTGTGAAAATTTGTTATGCAATTAATTCTCCAATCTAATGGAATTGGTATTATACGCCAGGTTTGGTTAATGCCATTTGGTATACTTATCAAAGCAAATAGATGCCTTCTGCCATACAGTAGTTCACTACCATGCATTGCAATGTATGACATACAAACAACTAATTGCGATAGTTCTTTCTCATGCCAATTGTATAATGAACAATTCAGAAAATGGCATTCGAATAACAAATAAAAGTGTTAGTGCGTCTCTACGCCATAAGAACATAACTTGTCCACTTTCATTACGGGAAAACGTAGCGCTTTGATCATAAGCAGTCGCAAAGTTTTGCTAATTTTCATGTTTTATGCTGATGAGTACATCATTCCACTGCTCGATCATGAAAACCTCTGTATACGGCCATTTTCCAAATGACACCCATCGGTTTTTGTAATAAATAAGGATGAAACTTTAATTTCGTTTTGAATTAATTTGTTTTTTAAAAACAACTGGGTGCATATAATTAACAGTAATATACCTGTTCTTACCCGGCAACCCTACCCCTGCGGCTGACTGAGAGCTGGCAACCATTTTTTTGAATCCAATAGGTACATCATTTTATTTAAAATGACGTAAAAATTACTAAAAAACATATAGTTGCAATCGAAGAGTCCAGAGGACATCTCGGGTTTTTAGGCCGTTGTCTGTTGGACCTGACCGTCTCTTCGAGTTGTTAGGTAGCTTTCATTAGGAAAACACCGACCTCTGAAGATGCTAGCCACTCGCGCTAGTGAAACTTTAGGAAAAAACTCCAACAGACGACGGCCTAAGCACCAGAAGACCTCTAAATTCTTCGACAGACGACGGCCGCGCAAGCCTCAAAATCTTCATATAGTTGCAAGTTATATTAGTCAGTTAATCACACTAAAATTGATAACATGTGATTGCGGCTAGTTTTTAAAATGCAACCTATCGTTAATCCATTCTATACTTTCCCAGTATTCATTAAAAATTAGTTTTATCAAAAAAAACTACAGGATCGAGCAGTGGACTCTTAGACTATTAGGTGAAAGCTAGACTAGCAAATCATACCATGCAAAAGAACAACAAACGTACCTGGAAGCAGAAACTGACGTGTTTGGATACATGGTTGCATCGCTGAACATTGATTGTCTCAGATTATCGTTGATTTCCATTTTCGTTTCTCTCTGATTGGATTTGGAGTTCTGTTTGGAGGAATGCAAGCACGATGATGGATTTGTATCCATTACCTCCTGCTTCAACACCAGATGACCACTGTTCCTGCTCTCTTTCTGCATACTCCTATTGAAAAGTATAAGTAAGATTAATGGGGGCGAATCCAGACCTTATTCAGTTTTCCAATAATTTCGAAAGATTTTTGAGTTCACTTGTATTACTGACAAACCAAAGTCCATTAAAGAATATAGGAGCCCAGCAAGAGTATAAACTAAAAAAAGGAGAAGAGAGTATCTATTATCTATACTTGCAAATAACTGCGCGGTTTTGCTTGGTTTTATGATCCTTGAAGGAGCAGGCCAGGTGAACTATTGCCATAGCACTATGATTAGAGATAGCGTAACATCTGGCTGACTAACTTATTTTATACGGTTCATTTGCAGGGTTGTTGACTGATTGTGGTTCAGCACAAAGCACGACGAAAGATTCAATTAGACTTGGAAAATGGAGGTAATCCAAACCATACCAGAAATACCATGTTATATGTAAAATAGGGGTAGACCAGAATCATTATAAGAATGGGTAACCCATATGATGCTTCTGCGGTAAGCGTTTGAAGCGCTCACTCCATCGTGGGTATGAGACAGTGATGAACTGTATACCTAGTAATTACGTATTAGTATCAGTAGATGGTCAGTCTCTGTTTACCAACATACCTACCGATTTAGCTGTTGAAATAACTTTAGGTGCTTTTATTATTCCACTTTTGCATAGAGTCTAATTATTTCAATTATTTCAATGGTTCTTTCTATAAACAAACTTTTGGCCTAGGAATGGGCGATTGTATGTTACCAGTTTGTGCAGATTGGGAATGTTTAAGTTGCAGTCACATTGCTTGAGCGTAGCAAGTCTTAATGTTCCCTTTTTTAAACGATATGTAGACGATATAAATACTGCTGTCCCAAACGATAAGATTGATGATATACGTGATAGTTTTAACTCTTTTCATGGTAAATTACAGTTCATTACAAAGGTGGAGCAGAATAACGCTATCCCTTTTCTTGATATAAAAATCATACGTACAAAAGAGAATCGCCTGAAATTAGACTGGTACCAGAAACCAACCTTTTCTGGAAGATTTATTAGTTTCCACTCTTTTCATAGTTTTAGAAATTAGAATTATCAGAAATCTCAAATGCAGGGCTCTTAATATATCAGATTCCGAATTTCATCCAAATGTTTTCAATAAAATTAGATCTTTTCTTTAAAAAAACAATCTTCCTTCATCACTTACTTGTTAATAAGATCCTCAATCAGCACCTAATTGCCAATAATTCTAAGATGCTATCTAGACTAACGCCAGATATTACAAAATCCCGTACACCAATCATTTATCGGAAAAAATAGAACGAATTTTGAACTCTAATAGTATAAAAATTGCGTTTAATATCTAATGAAAATACGATAGGAAAAAAAACATGACTTGAAATTGCTATGTTTCTACAGATGAAAAACATTAGATTTTGTTATGATTCATACGGAAAAACACCAAATGATTTCCAAAGGTTCATTCGTCAATCTTCTTATGTGGAGTGCAGATGTATGCTGTACCCAATTTATCATCGTTTTTTAATTAAATTTGGATTGTATGTCTCTGTGTTGTATAAAAAAGATTCGTTGAATTTTATTACTGTGGGCAGCGACTTTAGCTATATCTAGCGATACTCTTGCCATGCTGTTTAATATCATGAAAACTTCGACATTCTGGTAAGTGTAATGTAAATAATAATTTTTAGACTGTTCTTGTTCTCCACGTATATGCATTTGACAACAATTAACTTAATTAAAGTGAATTTATTATTTCTGCGTTTTGGCAAGCAGCACTTAACGTTATTTATCGAATAGTCACTGACCTAACCCTAAAAAATTACAAGTAAGTTCGCCACAACAGGTCAAAATTGTTACACAAAGTGATGAACTAATTTTCTGTGTGTTAACATGCGATAACAGAAGATCCTTATTAATGACGTACCCTGAACATTGATCTATTTGACCATATCTCGTGACACATTTTAATATTCAACTTCTTATATTGAAATCGCGCGCGTTGAATGACAACCAATTGATATTTGTATGTCAATACATATACATTAAAATTAAATTTCTCAGTCCAAAAGATGCAGGTAATCAAAGAAACAGTTAAAGCTCTAATTCCCATACTAACCTGCTAGTGTTGCAAACGAAATTGGCCACAGACACTGGATTGACCAGATGACTCTGCTGACTCTGACCACCACCACTACCAGAAGAGTTGCTGCTGTTGAGTATAAGCAAACCACCGCCTCCCTGGATCTGGCTCAAACTCAAAACCAGTGGCGGCGTATTTCCGGAGCTTGATGAACAACTGCTGCCTCCGTTTGCTGGATTTGCGCTACTGGAGGAGTTTTGATTGGTGGCCGATGATTGGTGGGTGCGAGAGTCACGGGAGTAGACGCGCGGTGAGCTGTTGTTGAGCATCATCGAGCCTGAAGTTACGACATATTGTCAATGTCAATAATTGAGTTGCAAGATAAAATTACGGTATATATTCAATAGGGTGGATCGATTTTTTTTATTTGGAAACGCTATAGCAATTAGTTCTGGGGCTGACAATTAAAATGAAAATAGAAAGCAACTTTTATATAAAATCACCAGTTCGATTTTTTATCAAAAATCACTTTCCTAATATTTTTTGAGTACATAACCAATTATACAGTGCTCTTCTTTAATGCCCCCTCCTCTTTTACTTTTTGAAGGGGTCAACCCAAAAAACTAAAACTTGGGATAATGAAATTAATGCATGAATACTGAATTTTGGAGTAAAATTGACACATGAAACAAGATGGCGACTGGGCGCCATCAGGGAAAAGAATTAAAATTAAAAGGGGATCGTGTGACACATCTTTTTGAAGCTCCTGACGAATATTTCACAACCGTAGAATATAAACTCAATATCCTCACCTACAATAGCGAAACATTTAGTAATTATCTTATACAAATATTCATATCCGTACATCTAGAATTTTTTGTTTAAAGTTTGAATTTAAACGTAGAAATTTGCAAAAGAGATAAAGTTTATGTTAAGGAGTCAATTTTATATCAATTAAGATAAAACAACATGTTTATAATGATGTTCCTGTAACAATGTATTCGGGCAATTATTGATTATTCCGTCATTTTGTAGTAGGTGAAGATATTAACTTTATATTCTAGGGCTATGAAGTATACGCCAGGAGTTTTAAAAATATGTGTCACAAGAACCTGTCAATTTAACTTTTTCTCAGATGGCGCCGAGTCACCATCTTGAAAGTTTCATCTATCAATTTTACTCAAAAATATAGTATTCATGCATCAATTTCATTATCCTAAGTTTCAGTTTTTGAGTTGACTCGTTTTAAAAATGAAAGTGGGAGAGGACATTGAAAAAAGCACAGCGTATTTAAACGACTATAACAACTAATGAAAAAGAAAGGGCCAAAGAACACCGAGGAAAATTGAGGCATTAGAAAAATGTTCAGTTGCGTTAGCACAAATGACACAAAGCTTCTTAATATCAATGTCGAAACAGCAGCGATGAAATCCTGGGCCAGACCGTATATTTATTATTCAAGGCCAACTAAGATCCTTTTCAGAAACTATCCTGTTTCAATTGCTTGAAAAAAATCCGATACAAGCCCATATATAAAAGCTGGTGGAACGTGAAAGGCGAAGCGTCAGATTGAGAATCTAATCATGTCATCGTGTAGAAAAGAAAAAGTGGCGATGTAATATACAAATTTATTCTCAAATTCCGGAAATTAAAAAAATATATACTTGTACTTTTCGAGTGTCATTTCCATAGTTTGCTCCCATTTAACTGACTTCGTATCGGTAATACCTAATCATGATTTTTTTAGATAATAAAGGTATGTCTTGGCTCTCACAATACGATGCAGAACAGCAATGTTCGCTGCACATCATCAACAAAGAAAAAACAAAAGATTGCAATAACACAATCACCTAAACAGTCTCTACGATTTCGTAAGTTTTTAATATATCTTTTTTCAGAATTAAGTACCTTTCTATGGGTTGAAATTTTCCAAACTTGCGTGCCTCCTATAAATCTGACTCTCTTGTTTTTGCTTGCAACAACAATGATCCTCGAAAAAACGTACTCAATATTTTTTATATCAATTTGAACAGTGGCGGCTCGTGAGTTGTGAATGAGGGCGAGCATAAGAAAAAGAATATTCTCACTTTTCGCAAAACACTAAAATCCATACATACATTCATGTGCGAAACATAATTTTCGTGTTTCTTTGCCCTTTCCACAATGTGTTCTAAATTATTCAATCCTTATTTATTCCTTGCACTGACATCTTTCTTAAAAATTAGGCAGATAAAAAAATATAATTTATTTTTGAACATCCGCACATCCACTCGTATATCTCATTAATATTCGGTCGAATAGGTACTCTAGTATAAGTCCAGGCTTCACTTGTGGAACTATAATTAATTTCAGGATCAAGAGTAGGTCTTCATTTTTTCTTAATTAAAAGTGTATCTTCAAAAGTTACAGGATTTGTTAAAAGATTTTTCTCAGAATTAACTTCTGCTGTCGCGGGCTCTATAATAGAGAATAGTGAGAATACGCAAATGCAAATGAACCGCGATTATCGCATAAAAAAATTAAGTACTGAATGATTTCATTCATTTCTTTCCATTTTTCTGGGAATTTGGGTGGGCACGTGCCCTTGTGCCGTCCAGTTCCAGCCAATGAATTTGAATAGAATTCGAAACAGTAAAAAACTGCCCAAAGCCACTGTGGGTATAATATACCTGTTCCCGTAGTGGAAGAAACTTGATTACTCCCCTCTGGTGTCCTGGACCCCTGCCCTGGATTCTGCCCTTCCTTCGATCCGATCCTTCGCATAGGATGAGAACAGCTTTTACCGTCAGCACATGTTGAGTCGGGACACCCACATTCCAATTGCTTCACCAGAGCAGCTTGTCGTGCCACCCTCTGTTTTTCCATCAGTTGACCCACGATGGCTTCCACCGTCTCCGCCGTCTGAAAACATTTTTGTTCAGGGTAAATCAAGATGTTGTTGCTAGTCACGTAATGCAAAACTCAGCCTTATGTACAGTACAAAGTTTTACTGCTATCGCTTTTATAGCTTAATAATATAAGATGTTCTTCAGATTTTAGGATAAAGTACTGCAAGAAGCTTTTTACTCAAAAAGCTGACGTTTTGGCGTTCATTTTACGCCTTCTTTAGGGCTGAAAGTCATATAAAGACAAAAAAATAAGATATAAAAAGCAAAATTGTAAGTATAAACTTTGACAAGTCAGTTCAAAAAACAAATTTAAAATTTTTACACATAAAATTCACAATTAAAATTTGAAAGATTTGAATATTTATTTTGTATGTGTGTAAATATAAATCGGCACGACAACAAAAAATGGAAAGACCGATACATTGAACTATTGACCAGTTGCATACAAATATGAAAAAATTAATAAAATATAATACAATTTTTCATTCAATAACATTAAAATGTTAAAATACAATAAAATGTAAAGCATACATCCTTATCTATCGAGCACATCCCTATAGCAACAAGTGTATGATGTGCTAGCTTTTTTTGAGTTTAAAGGCCCTTATTACATGCGACGATCCTCCCCAAACAGTAACACCATTATACAAGCTGAGACCGAAAGAAAGCAAAGCAAGCATTCAGCAAGCTATCAATTGAGGTTTTGAATAAAAATGTCTTTGTCATAAATGGAAAGATCATATATAAGTGTTATAACAAAAACTGTTTTTGTTTTCTTTTTTTCGCAATAATTCAAAAGTTATATCAAAATAAAAATGGGTTTTTGAATCGAGTACCGAACACGCGCCGACGGCTCCCGAGCCCGTGTGACGTCACCATGGCGGTAAGGATGCTCCTTTGACCAACGACGTCCTACTCCGATACTAGATTCTAGATTCTCAGCCAATTGCGAAAATACGTACTGCTAAACTGGTAACTAGTGTATATTTGTTGCAACACAGTCGATGAATGAAGTTTGCAGCTCGAGACGAAGTCTGCGATCGAAATAAATATGTTTTTGAATGTTTGAAGTTGAATTCAGATTACAGATTCCAGTAAGTAAGTACCTAATCAAATATGTTTCGTTGAAAACATCTCCTCAATCGAAGGATGTTGATCGTAGAAAAAATGTGCGTAACAAGTGCTTTAAGCACATCAATAATTTTTTTGATAAAAGAAATAAAAAAAAAGTTGGAAGGCCTGGGTTTCGATCCAAAGACCCTGAGATCCACTAGCGGACTCTCTAACCACTGGGCCATCCTTCGATTGAGGAGATCTTTTCAACGAAACATATTTGATTAGGTACTTACTTACTGGAATCTGTAATCTGACTTCAACTTCAAACATTCAAAAACATATTTATTTCAATCGCAGACTTCGTTTTGAGCTGCAGACTTCATTCATCGACTGTGTTGCAACAAACATACACTATTTACCTGTTTAGCAAAGGAGCATCCTTGGTGACGTCACGCGGGTTCGGGAGCCGTCGGCGTGTTTTCGGTACTAGATTCAAAAACACACTTTTATTTTGATATAACTTTTGAATTATTGCGAAAAAAAAAGAAAACAAAAACAGTTTTGTTATAAAACTTATATATTATCTTTTCAGTTATCACAAAAGAGTACTTTTTTTCTTAACTCAAAACCTCAATTGAACGTTTAAGTCGACGCATTAAATAGATCTGTGAAGTAAGCTTTTGCAGAGATTATCTATTTATGTGACTTCCATTTTAGCTACCCATCTATTGTAATCCCTAAAAGGCTAACTGTAGTTTTGGTATTATTCTTATGAGTGGTGGAAAGAGTTAACCTTTGTGTTTTATCTCTATTTAATTTCAACGAATTTTACGCGAATTATATTTGTGCTCGCATTTCGGCATCCAAAATATCTTGTTCAAGCGAAACTACATAAGCTTGAGTTAGTGCAAATGATAGTAGAGTCATTTTCAAAACAAACACAATTCGTAAGACTGAGGTGATGAAAAATCTTATTCACATAAACTATAAATAAGAATGGCCCTAGGATTGAAACTTGCGGCGCTCCAGAAGAAATAATTGCTCTTATTTGTGAGCACAGCCTATTATGCTAAACAGTTTGCTGATGACCTCATTGAATCTACCGTGAAGTTCTATAGTTTTATTCATACTTTATAACATTTTATGGCTTAAAGGAAATTATAAAGACGCTACAGATAAAAAATGACAACACACTATGCAGGCCAACGATGTTTTCTAGAATCATTTAAATTTTTAGGTTCTATTGCCTTACCGATATCTCCAGTTCATTATTGAGATCCGGTTCGTCCTCGCTAAAGAACATTGGCTTCAGCTGCGATACCAATTCGTCCTTCGTCCATTCTTTCTTGTCTGCCCAAAGAGCCAAGCTTGGTGTGATCACGGCCAACTTGTTGTCATCCGGATAAGGTACGTTCAAGTAATGGACCAGTACGATGTCAGGATTCTATGAAAAGTAGATGGGAAATATCATTACTAGGATGTGGTGTTGATCCTTTTGCTACGAGGGCAAGTCAAAGTTATTTACTCTTTTAATATACCCACAGCATACCAAACAATCAGCAGTATAACTCAGGTTGGCCGCAATCATAGGCAATTCCCGCCATTTTGGGTTAGTATCTGTCAAAAGGGAATATACGTCGGTAGACACCATTGTACGATCCTTAAAATTTTTAAACACTGTGCTGGAAATGCGTATGCTGCTAAACATTTCAGAAATAAGTACTATAATTGCAGTAAATTTTTTTTTAGATTGCCGAATAAACCCGTAAGGTGAGTACATATAACCTACAAATAAAATATGTACTTACAAATGTATGGACGCTATTTTTACGGATAGAATGAGACGACTTAACTGACTTGATAGAAAACAGCTGATCAGCCAGCACGCTTTTGAGCTAAATTTTGTGCAAGCCTAGTAGTAGTAGTAGTAGTGATGGGGAGGCGAAACCAGGCAGGAAAACCACCTTTGACCTTTTTTGCCAACCCCACTGAACCAATCACTGAAAACACTAAAATTCTACACTCTAGAGAGCATCTTGTCGAACCTACCAGACCTCCTGACGAGAGTCAGTATGTCCGACCACCTCGCTGAATATAGTGACTCCTCCCCGAACTCGGTCGTGCCGAATATCTTAACCCTAAGGGTGCGATAAACTACACATCTGCCCAGGAAGTGGAACGCTGTCCCATCCTCCTATCAGCATCTGGAGCAAATGGGGTCCCCTACCACTCTCATAAGTGACAAATGTCTATTCAGCCGGCAATAGCCAGTGAGAACCCCCACCAGAAGGTTGAGCGTCTCTCTACCTTTATTCAAAAGCTATAGCGTTCGACCATTATCAGGGCCTGCTATGAATCTTTTGGCTTCCCTGAAGTTGTATCTCTCTAACCAGGCTTTCGCCAGTTTCTTGTAGGCCCAGCTGTCCAGGGCCATATTGACCTGGCGTCTGCTGATTCCCAGGATACGTTCTGGGCCGACGCAGGGGCTGCCGGCCCCTATCCTAGCTAATCGGTTCGCTCTCTCGTTACCCGGTATACAAATGTATCCGAGGACCCACAGCAGGGTCGCCTTCTTATGGCTTGCTAATTTCTGAAGGGCGGCAGAGCATTCTTGAGCCAGAGCTGATCTGGCCCTCGGAGCTGGCACCGCTTTTAGAGCTGCTTGGCTGTTAGAGCATATGCAAGTCTATGTTTTTTTAGTTTACAGAACAAACATTTGGAGCTCGCTAAAAGGTGTAACCGTTCACTTGAGTGTTTGTTAAAAGTATTTTTGTTTAAACTTAACTTAATCAAATTAAGTGTTACTGACTACTCATCAACGTTTGACGCTACCGTCTATCGAATCGGCTCAATAAATCCATGAAATTGATATAGTTACGTGTAAGTAGAAATTATGCATCTGAATTGATTTTTTCTTCAGTACATTTCAAAATACGATAGCGAGGTGCATGGACAAAAAACGTATCTATGAATTTTCTTCCCTATATTTTTATGAATAAAGTCTTTAATCACAATTAAAAAAAAGTTTTCATTTTTTGCAGAATATGTATAATATAATATATTATACACATCTTCTATTTTACATTATTTAAATGATAACATAAAAAATAACAAACATAATTTTACTTAAAAAATTACATTAGTGTATCGAGTATCTTTGTCGAATTGGTATCGGTATCCATCACAGAGTTAACATCTCTAGAGGGAGCCTAATTTCAATATTGGCCAGCCAACATCTATAGCGCTATTGCCACTCTTCTTCGTCCGCTTCCAGTTTCTTCAAAATCTGGCAGTTTCCGTAGTTTGAACACAAAGTATTTAACTGGGTATTTAACTGTACATTCCAATATACTTGCAATGTAACTGATTTACGTGAAGATAATTTGTATTGATTTAATGAAATCTCAAAAATGATAAATTTCATAGCGGAATGTCACAATAACTTTTAATATGTCATAAATCTAGCAACCTATAATCGGCGTGCCCTTAAGCTGTCATGTGGCTGTCATTGTAGTTGTGGTTATTGCGTATGTCGAGATTTTTGTGGTTTTAGTGTGTGTGTGTGTGGTGTGAATTAAAGTATTTATGAACAATATGATGAGATAACATAAAAGTGTATAGTTTGCTGTAATAGCGACGAATCGGTGAACACTTCTTATCATAGGTGAGTATAGGTTTTGTTTTAGTTTTCAGTAGCGTAATATATGGGGATAACTGGGAACAAAAGTAACTTCACTCCAGTTTGAGGAATAACAATGGTTGTTTAATGTATGTTATATGCATCTGTGTAGGTTTCCTTCGAATATAGTGATGAGAAACAAGTGGCTTGATGGATTACAGCTAAATACTAATACAACTTATTGGTATCAGTTTGTAACATCACAGTAATAATTGAATCTATTAACGAACATCCAATTTTAATATAAAGTCGCACGCCACTGGTAATGCCCTCAAGCCGTCAAAATTTCCGTTACATGTTGGCTGGTCAGCGACCTGTGCATTTTGTTGTTTACACTCCCTCTATAGATGTTAGCTCTGTGGTATGAATACTTTTTGTTATTTTCGCATTTTCCTACCCAGACTTCTAACCCATAACGGCACCGTCTAGGTCAAATTCTATAGGAATCATTTTTACGTAGGAAATCCTCAGAAATATTTTGCTGATTGTTTAGCATGCTGTGATATAACTGTGCCTAAACTCTGCACACTGACATTTGTCCGCGCTTATTTCATCGTTATACCATTTTTTTCATCCTATGGAGGTTTGACTCTAATTCCTTCATTTGTATCCCTTTTGTTGGAGATGGATCATGACGGTTTCATTAGAAATTTGCGCCATATAGAAGCAACGAGCAGTGATCCGATTCCTGTGGTCAAAGGGAGTGAAATGGAGGAATAAGGATCAAATTTTCATAGCAGCAGCATAGCACTGTTGTAAAACAATACAATAAGCGCGGACAAAAGTCAGTGTGCACAGTTTAGGCAGAATGATATCAAAAATGTAAATGCCTTTTGATCTGCCCTCGTAAAATATGATGCTATGAGGCTAAGATGGCATTGAAGTTGAAGTATGTAGGTGTGATTATGCACCAGACATCTTATTCTGTGAAGCGCTGTTCTAAACTATACTGTTCTTTTTACTACGATTAGGTAATGACTGGCAACCAGATATTACTGATAGCAAATTATATCATAATCATTAGTTATTTTTAAAGCATTACTTTTTATAAAAAATTAACAAAATATGTTTACTCCGATAAAAAAAAAGAATAAATAAACAAAGTCCAAAGTTTCTGAACTTTGTTATTTCCATTATATAAACATGTTACTGCAGGTACAGAACAACTCAAAAATAGTATTTAGGAAAATCTAGAAAGGTCATTATTTGGCTTTGAAAATTATAAGAGATATGAGAACATATTACTGGATAACATCAACGGTATGAAAACAGTGGTTAGTACTACTTTTTGGATTATAATAAAATACCTTGAAGACTGTCTTATAGTTATCATAAAGAGAACGTAACGCATTACACGTTATTGCACTTGGAACCAAAATTTAAGGCCTATAATTACATATAAAAATGTGATCCATTCCATTTAAAAAAATTAAAGTTTTTTTAGAAACATTTCATAACAGAAATATAAGTTTATAAAAGATATAAAAGCATGATTACTTTTAAAAGCATTCGCAATTAATAATGCAATTTTTTGAACAACTCCAATCATTTTCATCGTGTTATTACAGGGAGACTCCGAAATTGGTACTTCTTTAAACTGTGTATTGAAGTAATTAACTTTTTCAAATAATTTTTTTCCGAAAACTTTTCGGAAGTAAGCGAGATACAGACTCAAAAAAAAAGGTAAATCTGGGCTTGTGTATCAAGACGTACCTAGTTTGTTTATGTTTAGTGTTTCGAATTTTTGTATTATCGATTAAACATTTTACCTGTCAATATGTTCATACCAGTAACTTTCAATTTATCACAGTCAATTTTAAATCGGTAAATACTAAAAAATGTTTCATAATAATGTAGCAATTCTAGGATTTACTAATTTAAAATTAACTACTGCACTATCTGATAAGTAAAATGCCTGATTGATTTGACAAAAATCCGAGCAAAAGATTGAAGATAAACAGACCAGCTACGTCTTGATACACAAGACCAGATATATTTATATATTTTTTTATAGTCAGCCTCCCGCAAAGGCTGAAAGCCTATGACGCTGTAGAAGCGCTGCGAGAGGAAAAGTATCCGTGCACGTTAGATTTGAAACGCTGCAGGTTGTAGCCGTCGGGAAAAAATCCTCGGCAGCTCATTCCACAACGTCGAAGTTCTCCAAAAGAATGAATACTGGTGGAGACTCGTTCGACGAGTAGGCACCTCGACCTGGTAAGGATGAGCTAGTAGAGCCTCTCTCTAGTGTTCCTTGTTCGGACGGCCTTGTTTGCTATTATCTGAGAGCGCTCACTCGAACATCTTCCGTGATAGAATCTATAAAAGAAGGACTTGTCGGACACCCTTCTTCGATGTTCCACGCTGTGGAGGTCCTTTGTGAGGTTAGGCATATGGATTAGTCTAACTCCTCTCTCCTGAATCGTGTTCAAAAGCTTTAAAGAGTGCTTCGGAGCACATCCCCACACATGGGAGCAATGCTCCAATGATGGTCGGATCTGTGCCTTGTAGGGCAGCAGTAGTTGCTCTGGTGTATACAGTTTCTTACAGCGGAATAAATCTACAGGCTTCTGGGATGCCGTTTTAGCAATATTGACAAGGTAATCATGCCAAGACATGTTATTGTTGATGTTGGTCCCGAAAAGCTTGACGGAAGGTGACTCGACTATTGGATGACCCTCCATTCCCACAGACGGTAAGCTAACGTCAGACTTTTTTGTCAGTGTCGTTGCTTGAGTTTACTGTACTTTAGTGGCTCTAGCTGACGTACCATCTCCTGGAATGATAGTGGCTTACCTGACTCCATGAATGGTATTAATGTATCGTCTGCAAAGTTGTAGATAGGATTGGATTTTATGTATAGGAATGTGTAGGGATAGGATTGATCCTTTTTTATTCCGTATCTCGCCTATTTTTCAAAATGTTGTCTATTCTAAGGACCTCCTATACACAGTTAACAAAAAAGTATCACCTTAGGACTTACCCTGTATATTAAAAGGTTCATAGGTCACTTTGCGAAATAACTTTGACTGAAATTTATAGCTACTGTGAGTTATGTATAGGTTTTTAGTGAACAACAAACTAATGAAATTGATGGTCTCTGAAAGTGGATGCAGGATGTGAAACTAATGGTCGGACCTGGAATGCAGCTACAAAAAAGTCAGGATTTTGTGCTATGTCTGTGAGTACTTACACCTGTGTGAAGCGGTTTTGGTGGAAGACGTTCACAGGTGTTGGAGATAATATAGAGAAAATGACTATAGGTGTTTAAGAAGTTTGAAAGTAGGGAATTGTAGAAGAAAAAGACGAACATACTACCTGTAGCAGCCAATAACATCGTCGATGGAACGTTGGCAGGATGGCAGAGTGGACGTAGCAGCCATAGATGCACTGAAAGAAAAAAAAAACTTTTGGTTTTACACATTCACATGTAATAACAACACTTAATGTTAGTTAAGTTAGATGAAATAATAATAATGGCAGAGCATTAAAACACATACTCTATGCAGATGACAGGGTTATCACTGCTGACAGTCCAGAAGACCTTCAACGCCTAATAAACAAAGCTGTAGAGGTAGGACATAAACTAGGCATAAAAATTAATGTATCAAATACACCAAAAACAAGATATCCAACCCTACAACTTAACATAAATATCTATGACACTGCAATAGAGAAAGCTGAGAAATTTAAATATCTTGGCAGTTATATAACGACAAATGTAGACCCCTAACGTTGAAGTTAAATCACGCATAGAACAAGCCAGAGCTACACTCCCAAAGATGAAAAACCTACTATGTAACGCAGCCTTGGACTTAAACATAAGATATCGTTTTATAAAGGCATACGTGCAATCAGTTCTCTTGTATGGCGCAGAAACATGGACATTAAAGTGGATACCATGAACAGACTGGAGACTTTGGGAATGTGAACCTTCCGTATACTATTAAATAGATCATAGACTCAACATGTGTACAACCTGACAAGTGTAGCAAGATACTTGGGAATTTCGCCGCTGTCTCACACGCACACGTTATTTCATATCCTCTCGTCTCTTGCTATCCTTGTCTATTTCATATTTATCGCGGCTCTTGTTAGACTTGTCAGGCTGTATATTTAACGATTAAGTGCTTAGACGTATGAGAAGGGAAAGAGAGTTACTTGCAACAATAAAACATCAAGTATAATATACTAAAACTAATAATAGCAGGAAAAATCGGAGGAAAACGTGGTCCTGGTCGTAGACAACATTCATGGTTAAGAAACATACGCGACTGGACTAGTATGAAGACATCATATTTAATTCGTACCATAGTTAATGAACCTCAGATTGCAATTGATAATATCATGTTGGAAAAAATCTCATCAATAAAATATTTGGGGTTGATAGTGGATAAAAGTTTAAATTGGCAACCACATCTAAATCATATTACTAAAAAACTTACTCCGATGCTGCCCATAATATTTAAATATCGATATTACTTCACTAAGAAAACCAAATATAGCATTTATAACGCATTTTTTCTTGCACATTTGAGGTACTTAATTCCAATATGGGGAACTTGTTCAGAAACTTTATCTTAAAATGTTCAAACTCTACAAAATAAGATTTTGAAAATACTATTTAATTATAGCAAACTTACCAATACAATCACGTTATATACAGAACTAAAAGTTCCTCAGATGGATAAAATTTTAGAACTTGAACAATGTAAATTAAGAAGAATAACACTATAATTTTGTAAACGAAATACAAGATCATTCTACCAGGTCACAAAACAATATATATATCCGGTTTACAGTCGTACAAATATAGCTTTGAATTGTCCAATGCAATCCGCGTGTAGAGCTTATAATAGGTTACCAGCTGAAATTACTTCTAAGATATGTTATAATAGCTTCTTGTACAATTTAAAACAATACCTACGCATGTATGTAGTTAATTAAGTAGTATATAATATAATTAAGGATTCTAGTAGCAATCTAGTTGAAGAAAAAGAATAAGCACTGTTGATGAGTTTTGTTTATAACTCCCGAGGCCAGAACCTTCGGTACTGTTTAGAGAATTGTTAAAGTTTATTGTTATATAATTATTTTCAGAAATAAACGATGTTTCAAAAAAAAGTATACCCAAATTGATGTCAACCTTTATCCACTGGCGATGGCACCTGAAGAAGAAGAATGTTAGTTAAACTCTCCAGTTCGACCAAAATATACTTCAATAAGCATTTACTCAAGTCATTTTCCTCTTACACAACCGACGTATCAATAATTGTTGAACTTACAGTCCCTTCCCGATAATACTCATATATTTGTATAAGTTTCATGCATCTCAACCATGATGTATAGACTCTGCCAGTTTTCTGAATCACACAATCTAACGTGTCTCTCAAAATCCAACGTAATGTTTTTTATCAAGAATCTAGAAGTAAAGCTATAAAATTAAATCTGGCATTCAGAATTAAATCTGGCATTCAGAATTGGTACCCAAACTTTGACTTTTACTTCACACACCGATAAGTGTGGGTCTGTCGGTCTGTCGCGAGTGGTTTTTAGAAATGGTGCCTGTGGCCGCGCAGTAATTATTAAAAACCTAAAATTATAAAAACAGCTCACACCGATAGGTGAGGGAAGTATTGTGATCGCTAAAATTTTCGATTTTGAGATAATACGCTCTTTGGGCGTTTCATGATGTCTACATAACGAAAATCCACGTCACTCATTTCCGTCGGTCTGTCTGTCTGTCTGTCGGTCTGTCTGTTCGCGTTTTTCTACCCTCGTAATCTCAGTAACCGCTGCACGGATTTTGATGAAATTTGGGCAGCGTTATGCTGTGGGGTCGTAGTAGGTAATGTTCCTATAATTTTGAAAATCGTTATACGGGGGCCGGAGTAATTAGCAAAAAACGAAAAATTTGAAATATGCCTCAAACTTCGTTTTTAGGCGTTTTAGGGGTTCCTGACCATTTTCTACTTTTTCTTGGGTGGGGGTGAATTTGGGGTGGTTGGGGGGTGGCGGGTTGTAATACTGAAAAATTTGTTGTATTCGTAATGAGCTGTCCATTGATATGTGAATAAAAAACCTAGCGGCATGATGCACTTTTTTAGGTCCATCCGAACGTTGCATGCTTATTATAGAAACCACGTTCGATATCGCGTAACGTGAAAATTGTTCAATTGATTTTAATGAAATTTTGACACAGTATTACTCCCGCGGCGAGGATGGGAAACGCGTATGTTTTGGAAAAATCGGGTCAGTGGCGGCGCGGCAAGAATAAAAAAACTAAAAATATAAAAACATATCAAACTTTGTTTTTAAGCGTTTTAGGAGTTTCTGATCATTTTCTACGTTTTTTTGGGTGAGGGTGAATTTGGGGAGGTTGGAGGGTGGGGGTTGTAAAACTGAAAAAATTGTTGTACTCATAATGGGTTGTCTGTCCATTGATCCTTGAATGAAAAACCTAGCAGCATAATACACTTTTTACGTACATCCGAACATTGCCTTGCTTATTATAAATACCAAGGGACTTAGAATTTGTGATGTATACATACGAGAATTGTTTTAGATCGTTCTATATTTTAATGAAATTTTGACACAGTATTACCACCGCAGCGAGGATGGAAAACGCGTATGTCTTGGAAAAGTAGTGTCAGTGGCGGCGCAGCAATAATAAAAAAACAAAAAATACGAAAACAGCTCAAACTTACGGGTTCCTGATCATTTTCAATTTTTTTTTTGGGTGAGGTGAAATCGGGGCGGTCGGGGGGGTGGGGGTTGTAAAACTGTAGATGAAATATCTAGCGGCATATTACACTTTTTTAGGTCCATCCGAACATTGGTTATACAAAAACCAATTTTGTGATCTGTACATACGAGTTTTGCTTTATTTCGTTCTATGTGTATTGCGTAAAGTGAAAAAAATTGAACCGATTTTAATAAAATCTAGATACAGAATTTTTACCGCGGCGAGAATGGAAACCGACTTTGTTTTTGAAAAACCGTGTCAGTGGCGGCGCAGAAATAATAAAAAAAACCAGAAACATAAAATTAGCTCAAACTTCGTTTTTAGACGGGCTGGAGGCTCTTGATCGTTTCGCATCGTCCAGTTGCAGCATGCAGAAAAAAACTGTGTCATCCTGATTCCAAAGGAGGGAGGCGCAAGAAACTATTTACGAGGGTTTTTTGTGTTGGATGTTGTTTTTGCTGGCGGATGGGCGATAATTTAGTTGCAAGGGGATTTCAGACTATAGCTTCATGCAATGGGAAACAATAAAATGGTATCATCATTATGTGTGGGAAGTACTGAGTCAATCAACTTGACTCCATTTTTTTTGGTGGTGGTGAAGTTGGAGTGGTTGTGGGGTGGTTGTTGTAAAACTGAGGAATTTGTTCTATGCATAATAGACTATCCACTGATTTCTGAAAGGAAGACCTAGCAGCAGAAAACACTTCTTTTGCGGGCAGGCGAGCGATGATTTGATTGCAAGGGGATCTCAGACTATAGCCCCATGCTATGGGAAAATAATCACTGATGTCACCGTAAGGTTTATAAAGCACTGAGTCAATCAACTTGACTTAATTTTTTAGGTTATAGTATCACAGCATGACTTTCTGCGTTCTGCTTTTACTGAAAATGTGGCCATATCAGATAGCTGAAAACAGGTACCATAACTTCACCAATTATTATAACGATTTTCCCCGTTTTTATCTTTGTCGACAACAATAACTTACCTTTATCAGGGAATTATAACGTCATTATATTCCCCAACACAGAGCGAAATGCAATGTAATGATCTGATACGTACCACGCGAATTTCCATATCGAAATACAAAAAACCGTTTTCGTGTTTCTAAATCAAGCATTTCGATAATAAACGCCAAGCTCTAACGCTTGTTTTTGTATAGCATTCTATAAACCAATTCCGGTGAAGTGGAACGTTAGATTACGGTAAGGAGGTGGTTGATAACAACAGCGTTTATGTGATTGTATGCTTGATCTGATTAAACCATGCAAAGACCCCCGAACCTTTGTAGCAGTTGTCGCTTGTCACTATTGCTCGGCTGAAACGCATAATCGCTTAGTTATATTTATAAGCGCTATCATATGGTCAAACTCCTCTCTCGGCCAAATCGAATGCAATAACTAAAATGTCCAAATATCCAAGTTATGCAACCATGCCACAAAATTGATGTTATAAATTGGTGAAATATAAAGAAGTTATTATTATTATACAAAAAATAAGAGTCTAGCCAAACATGGCAATATACTCAAAAACAAATGAAACAAGTGGTACACGAGAATAACGAGAAATAATGAAAATAAAAAAATTACTCATATTTCACTTTTTTTCATGGTTAGCTCACAGCATAGTAAACAACCAGCACAATAACTCAAGTTGGCGGAAATTTACACGCGCATCCCCACTTTTGGATAATTTTTTGTAGGGATGGTAACGGTAGTTCGATACTTGTACTTCTGCACTAATATCGACTATTTTTATCTTAGATACATATTGAGCCATTCCAAGCTGGTATCGATACTTTTGTAGGTGTATCGGTATCGAAAATAATTATATTATTATTGAGGGGTATAATCAATTGCGAAAAATTCTCTGTACGAACCAAAAGCGCCTATGAGGCTAAAAAATATCGAGTTGGCACCGGTATCAATATTTTCATTTTCGCATCTCTACCCAAACTTCACAGCCGTAAAATCATCCATAAATCCTCCCAAGGTCAAATTTTTTGGGAACCATTTTTATATAGGAAATCCTCAGAGATATCATGCTGGTTGTTTACTATGCTGTGGTTAGCTTTCCACAAAGGCTGAAAGTCCATGGCGCTGTGGAAGTGCTGCGAGAGGATAAGTATCAGTGCACGTTAGGTTTGAAACGCTGCAGGTAGCAGCCATCGCATCCAGACACAAATTCTCCGGCAGCTCATCCCACAGCGTCCTACTTCTCCAAAAAAGAGGAATGCTGGAGGAGACTGGTTCGGGGAGCAGGAACCTCGACCTGGTAAGGATGGGTTTGCAGAGCCTCCCAAGTGTTCCTCATTCAACAGGTCAGCCACACTTCTTCGATGTTTCAGGCTGTAGTTTTATGAGGTTAGGCGTATCGATTAGTCTAATTGCTCTCTTCTGACCTAGTGTCCAGAAGCTTTAGAAAGTGCTTCGGAGCCCATCCCCACACATGGGAGCAATACTCCAACGATGCTTCGATCTGCGCCTTGTAGACATATTGTTGTTGATGTTGATCCCCAAAAGCTTGACGGAAGGTGACTCTACTATTGGGTGATCCTCCATTTTCACAGTTGGTTAGCAAACGTAAGATTTCTTTGCCAGTGTTGCACAAGATCGCAATCCGAGCCAACCAATTCAATTAGACGGCGTACATTAGACGCGTATTAGAAATGGAGTTGTCAAATATCTTGGTAATAGTAGTTCGATCCGACCGGTTTTTGACTCTGACAGCCAGAAATACCTCAAACCACATAAGGAGGTTGTCTATATTCCAGTTTTTCAAGTTGTAGTCCGTGAGGTCGATGGCGGAAAAGCAGTCAGTCAGTACCCAGATGTCAGCACACTGAAGCAAGTTCGTGATTATTGAGCGACCTCATAAAAAACTATGTAGGTTGACAGGAACAACACAGCTGTCATTCGCAAAGTCTATAACTCTTTTCAGGATTATGCGTTGGGAAATTTAATCAGCTCATGACAGGTTAAAATTTAGATAATTTTGAATATGTAGAAGGTTTGATGTGAAGGACTTAATACCAAGGGTTCAGAAATTTAGATAGATCAATTTGAGGAAACCTAGCAATTTACACAGCAAGTTAAAAAAATTGGCCGTCCAGCTCAATTTTTAATATGACTGCATAATCGTCGTCTAAAGCTCTAAAATATACAGGGCGTTTCATAAGTTGGGACTTTTCATACAGCGGATAGTACTCGCAAAGATAAGTAATTTTTCCCAGTAACATATAAACGAAAAATTTAGAGAAAACAAGATACTGACCATTAAAGAAATCCTCAATTCTAAGTCCAGCCCTGGGCAATGGCTCACCATGTCATAATATTACAAAAAACAAGGCAGCGCTAGCGGTGCCGATGCCGCTGAGAAAATACTAAAACAGACAGTTCGTCATACGTCGCGTTGCTGTGGCATAGTGTACGAGCGTGCTTGACTTGCTACATCTGATGATCGGACTTTAAAAACAACAATAATGGCGCACGCTTATAACAATAATGAACTGGTAGACATGATTTTAATGTACGGTGAGTGTGGTCAAAATACCGATGCGGCTTCGCGAGTGTATGCTGATCTTTTCCCTAACCGTACTCCTCCGCACCTCGTCGATCTGTCTCGTTCGTGCAAAGATCTAGCGACACAGGATGTCTGAATCCACATCGTGGAGGACACGCTGGAAGACCAAGGCAACCTCGTATGGTCCAAATTGAAGAAGACATCGTAAATCCTACCTGTAAGACGCCTGCGACGGGACCGCACTTACAACTTCATAGCAACCAAATAGTGAGTAATTTTTTTTACTGTTTTGCTGCTGGTTCACTGTGCATTACCTTTGCCGTTTCAAGGGCCGTTGCTTCTAAAGAGGAAAGTCCCAACTTTTAGAACACCCTGTATAGAACTCATGTGAATAGCGTACTTGCAGAGGTCGTGAAATCGTCTCGGGAGTACACATAGCGTAAAGAAAACCATATCAAGAAGCAGTAGGAAACAAAAAAACATGATTTTACTGACGGCCAAAGAAAGATATTTGCAAAATAAAATAAGGATATATTCAAATCTTTCCACGTGACTTAAACAAGGGCTGACGTCACAGGTATCTTATCGATATCGACAATCGATACTGCTACAGCGCAGGTCAGTGAGATTCAACTGCAAACTAGAGATGTTCTGAATTCTTTAACAGTGCGACTCAATTTATTGATACTGAAACATATTTGAAACAGACAATTTGGCAATTAACCCACTAGCATTTTCGTTGCAATACATTTTTATATCTGATAGGTATCATCACAGTTCATCCTGTTTGTGACCGAGATTCGCAACTAATCGAAGCCATCACTTTATTTCGGCGCATCCCATTATGAATGAATCCAAAGATAGAATCTAATTCAAGCCCATCCCTACAAGGTGAATTAGTAATCTAGCCTAACCTAACTTTTATTCTTTTGACTTTTGTATTTTGTATTACTTACTTTTGTGTGTGACTGTGTTTTGTGGTTATAATGATCAATGTCAAAATGTTAGGTTAGCACTGGCTATCGATATCGAATATCAATACTTTACATCCCATCACTATAGGATATTACTGACGTCAGAGGTTGTTTGCGCGGCATTTTCCGGCATTTGAAATAATTTTTGGAATATCTCTCACAGCCGATTCTAAAAAACCAAACAAGTGATTTTGTCATATCTACTAGGCTCTAAGGAACGCGTAAACGACATAATATTTTTTTCTGCAAGTACCCTATTGTCGCGCTATGACGACTGGCCTATCCAACGAATTCGAATAGGCTAGAAGAAGCAAAAGCCCATGCGCTAACAGGCATGTGAGTGTATCCATGACCCTGGTGTTATTATTTACCACTTGTTTACAAAGACGATGTTATTGTTTACAGAAATTGACAGAAATCCGCTGGATTTAAAGAGCTTTTATTATACAGACATAGACGTACGTTATATTATTTTTGAGGGAGTGATGGTCAGCGTGTGACGAAAGAGCAGCTCGGCGGGCAGTAGCCCGGGCTGCACATTTTTCTTCTTTGTTCTATGTAATAATAATAATAGTAACAAGATACGTTGAAGAGATAAGCATGTAACGGTGTGGCATAAGATAATGACGATTACGTTGAGGATATAGAAAAGAGAAACTATTTCAGAGTGATAGGAGAAAATGAAAGATGCCAGATCTTAAATACTCGTGGCATAGGATTTACGACCAATCGCAGCCAGTCCAAATTTATTGGACTATTTATGTACCATACGGGTCCACTAATTGTTTGAATATTTGAAAGGGAACTACAACACTACTAAGTACTTACATTGGGGTGCATTAAATGAAAACTTACACTGAACTTTTTCAATATATTTCAATATACATATTTCTATTACCAGATAATGTTAAAAATAAACTTAAATACAACAGACCTACAAAAAATACAACTTGAAGAACCCATCTACTTAGTGATTATGATTTGGTATTTGAAAGAATTTGGCCCTGAAAATATATAAAAGGGAGGTTTTATCACCTTTGTCAGGCTTCTCACCTTCGGAGTGTATGATTCTCACATTGGAGCAACAGGCAGTGCAGTAATAAATTTGCTGTATTACCTATTATTGCCTTAGAAACAGAGACACATTAACTATAACATATGGGAACGGGTACTTATGAGCATTATGTATCGCAATCTTCCCAGTTTCGAGACTATCATTACAGATCGAAACATTTTGAAGAAGGGAACCTGCAACAGGTAACCGTCTGGTACACAAATGAACAATAAAGTTTGAAGACAAGAAACGAGTAAAATAAATTTATTTAAATTCTACTATTTTTATAAATTTAGCATAAATTGTTTACGGCGCAAAATAAATTTTTTTTCAATAATTCATTTTACGTAAAACTGGAAAAACAAATTTAAAGTGACATTAACTTCGAAACGTTTCTTATTTAATCATATATCAAATCTCAGTTTTATGAATCGCGGTTAGCTAAAAAAACTGCATGTTCATGAGAATTAGCTGGAATAGAAACGTAAACGAAATGGAAATACATGAATATAATATTCTCTCGCTCCATGAGCTACACCCCTTTTGAGACGTCACTGGCATTTCTTACCGATTATAAGGTTTGCACGCATCACCCAAAACAAACAATAGAACTCAGAGAGTCCGCTACTTGTCGTCTGGTAAATAAAGGGTGAAAAAAAGGAAAGGGTCATGGTTGGTTCGAGATCTGGGTACCTGTGAATTGGGATTTCCGTTGATGCGACGTTGTCACGTTTTTTCAGAAATATTGGCTTGACCTAATTTAGCGGAAACCGAAATGGGGGCGAGATTGGTTTGTGTGTGGACGCCACTCCCGGGCCGCTGAGAAACTACTATGGTATTTTTAGGTTTCAGTAACTAACCTCACGGGTTCAATTGTTGAGGTTAAAATGGTTTAACTGGGGTTTAGTCAATTGTTAATCGGCTCATCTCAGTCCATGCTCTAACAGGCATCTGTATATTGGCAAGGCCCAGTTATTATTATTCACTGTGTTCACAAACACGATGTTATTTTTTACAGAAATCCGCTGGAATTAAATTTGTGGAATTGTTAAAAATGATCTTTTAATACTTTATGCACCGTTAAAACCCAAATTTTACTCTAAACTATAACAATGAACCCGAAACAATCAACCTAAAAAAGCAAAAAACTAAATACAAACAGACTAGGTAGGAACGTCTTGATACACATTACACAATCAAGACTTACTTTTTTCGATTTTGTAACTCGCTTATTTTTCAGTTTTCGGGAAAGAGTTATTTGAAAAAGTTGTTTATTTTAACGACTTCTATGTACAGTTGACAAAGAAGTATCACCCTGTATAATAACAATAAATTGATCAGTATCTTCCTTTGGAGCAAAAGTCTATTTTGTGATTTTCCTCACACGCTTTTTTCAACTTTACTATTACTGCAATGACTGCAAAATATATATTGTCAGTTGTCAACGAAAATACAATAGGTTTACACGGAGACGATCTGGCAACGTGGCCAAGTTATCCTTTGCTATTTTTTGCCTACGATCCTCTACCTCCCTAATTGCCTGCTACCAGCATCAAGCTGCTTGATAAACACAACGATAAACACAATATTTATAATATGCTTGACATAGTGGGCCCAAACAAAACGCTTGTTTCCTGCTTCTATCTATTCGAATTCGTTGGGCCTATCCGTCTTTCCTTGACAGAAGCGATAGTAAAGGGGTTTTTAATACGTCCTTTCAATCGTCGCCACGTTTTTCTCACCTAGCAAACACTTATTTTTCGTTGGAAGCCGCTAAAATAAACGACAGCACAGCAACAGAAGCAGAAGTAGCGTGGCAGCATCAGCGGAAAGTGACGGGATGGAATGCAAATAAGCGTGACAAATTTGCGACGGGGAGAAGGGCGAGAATCAGTGGCGGAGGCTAGTAACATGGAAGAGAACACGAACATTTTTTTAAAAGATTCTCTGTCATGGCTCATAACAGATAACATCAATAACCACATATCATCATCATAGTCACAATATCTTAACAGACATGTTCTGAACTCGTAAAATGCATTTACTCATTTTACCAGATTCTCTTGGGATATCTTTAAGATCTTTAATGAAGTAGTTTCCCATTTGCTTTCTGCATCCTCATGCCGTTGACCAGATGGTATCTGCTGGTTCGTCCGCCTTTAGAGGCAATTTCTCACCCCAAGGACAAGAAGGTGTCCTGACTCTTCTCAGCGCGTCCACACAAAGCTGTTGGTTGAGAAGAGGTTACTGTTTATACCGACAGTGGTTCGGTTCCTTTTAGTCGCCTTTTACGACACGCAGGATATACGATGGGAGATATTCTAACCCGCCCCCACACTATAACTGTAATTATAGATGTAAAAGGGGTGTTTTTGTCACTAGAAAAACGTGAAGGGAACATATCTTTTAAAAGAAAAAACATTTTATGTTTTTCAAAAGTTATTGTTAAGTGCTGCCGCTTGATGCATGTGCTTATTTTATAGCCAGTTGAGTGCTTGCTATGGAGGACAGGTCAAATCATCAACGGAGCAACCATTCTTAGCAGTCGTGAAATTTCGAATGATATCGCCATCTTCAAACCTTTAGGTTTAGGAGCTCTTTTGCGGTATAATTCTTTTATACACCATCTATTATTACGTTTTTGTATAGCTTTTGTTGATTACTTTTTTCTTTTAATTGTTATTATGGCTATTACAGCAGCAGTTACTTGATATACGTCTCTGGTGCCATCGCGTCTTGGCCTTAATCTATTAGCGTTTTCGACTTATTGCCCTATCACTGCACTCATAGGAACTGAGTGTGAAAATTATGTTCGTCTTACATTTGAGTGCAAAAATAGTGTGGTTTTTTGTTTTCGACTTATTCGCTCAATTGCACTTGAGTGCAAATTATCGCCACGGACTCTCTGAGCTCGTGCAGATTTTAGTGCATTTTTGACGTCTATATATATTAATTATAACCTATTTTATTTGTCAAAGAAAATAATTTTTTGAATCAAGAACTGGCTAGTGGGGTAGTATACATAGTAGTATGGATGCTAGGATAAGTTACGGAAGGCACGGGAAGTGTAGTTGGAAGAACTGCGAACATCGTAATCTTCGGATGACGAGGAAATTGAAGCATATCTAGTTAAATTGCAAACAACGGCTGCGTGTGTCCCAAAAATATGTATGTTTGTTGAGATGTTCATAAACTGACGAAAGCAGAGGTATAACAAGATATACATAAGTATTTACCAATATAGAAAGATATTCATTTTTAGTGGGGAAACCCTAGGGTGGCGCAAAAGCCATATTGCCCAAAATGCTGTTAGGTTTTATGTCGATAAATCAATAGATGATTAAACAAGGCGGATTCAAACTATTCAAATTCCAAAACCACCACAGAATGAAATTGAGCTCTCGTGATGCAAAATGACATCAAACTGTCATCAGTTGACTGAGCAGAACAGTTACTTCAATTGCACTGAAATTTGGTGTATGTTTGACTTACCAGTTCAGATTTATTGCACTTCTAGGCACCAGACGAGTTTTCAATGTGCACTGTAGTGCAATCGTAGTTAAAAATCAGTGCAGTAAGTCGAAAACGCTATATGTTTTCTGTCAACGGTTGTCAAAATATGAAGATTATTCTGCCGTAAGAAATTTAATTAAATTATTTGGTGATGGTATTCACTGACAATAAGTCCATATTATATCTCATGCTGGGAGGTCCAAAATGCTGCTGCAATAGGAAACAACAAAAATAGATGCAGATTTAGTTCGACTTTCTTCAATCCGTACCGACATGGTTCGGTACCGGTTCGGCACAATTCGAGTCGGCTTTCAGCACGTCGGGCAGGCCGAAAGAGTCGTCCACACTAATTCGGCTTTTGCATTCGGTCTAAGCCGAACCATGCGGCTCGGCATAACGTGGGCGCGCCTTTATGCAATGTAGACGAGCCGATCGGCTTCTGTTGAACAAAAAATAAAGTAGTCTCGTGGTTGTCCATGCCAGAACGTGGTTCATCCTCAATCGAAATTGATTTTTGTGAAAGCCATGAAGTGGACAGACGAACAAACCTTGGTCGCTTTTATAATTTGCCGTTACGTTAAATGAGAGAGCAAAATGTACAGGATTATATGGAGATGCTTTTAATTTACCGTCGACGGTAACGGCATACCGTGAATGTCAACGTTATGCCGTGCTGTCGTCGTAGCTGTCTCAGCTCCCTATCGTGCCGCCGAGCGGGAGAAGCGTGTTTGCAACAAGTATGCGTGTATTGTGACAAACAAAATGGCGTTTAAGTATGATATAATAACTTTGTTGGAACTCTTTGAAGCTAGGCACTGTATTTGGAAGAAATCTATATCAGAATTTAAAGACCGAATTGCAGTGACCGAAAATAATGAAAGGTTTCCATTGACATCCGGAAGTAATTGAAAAACTTCTCTGGATACTTTTTGAGTTTCTCAAAAAGAGTGTAGTACGGCCCTTCGAGGTATTTTACTTTTAGTGATGGGCGTCTCAAATACCTCCTTGGGATTTGTCTCCTTTTACGTCTTAAATACAACAAATAAAGAAGGAGTAACCGCCGTTTGTCCATGACTGATCATTGACTGAAGCAGACTGAAACGATTTTATCGTGGATATATAAAAGTTTTTCCGACGGTTCATACCGCAGCAGTATTCCACGGCACGGCACGACCTACAACATTATCGTGCCGTGCCGTGCAACGGCCAATTATAAAAGCGACCATTGAGTCTCGTCGAAATATACCATGCCCCTCCCTCCTTGTGGGACAGTTTAAACGCCAACTTCAAAAATAAAAACCAGAGACATGATGGTCGCATCGAAATCGCCGTTTCATTTGAAGTCGAAAAGCAGGGATTTGAACATAAAATAAAAAATTGCAAAGCCATTCTTTAAGGGAAAGTAATGGCTTTGCAATTTCGGGACGTTTACACTGCACAATCAATGTGGACGTTCCGCCAACCCGAATAGGCCGAACCAAACGTGCCGCCTGACACAGACCGACCGGCCTGATTCGGCATAATGTGAACGATCCTTAACATACAGGTATCTCAGGAATCTCTTTTGTACTTTTTCTAATCCCTGTTACCCGATACTTTAAACTGTTAGCCATGTCATCAGCGAACAACTGTTCGGCTAGTGATAACTAAAACTACTACAGATTGAGTCTTGATGTATCAATTTTAAGCTTTGAAGGAATACAAAGCTGTACTGAGTGCAAGATGACAAGTAATTGACAACGTTTTTCGTCTATGCTCTGAGGTCTACGCTTATTTTACATTTTCTTGGAAAATCCGGCGTTTTTTTCAGTACATCAGTACGGCTGGGCTGAATGATGATGATTACGCTTTAAATGAGGTAAGAATGAAGATAAAAGCATTTTCAGCTTAACCATACACAAGCACTCCATGTACTTACTTTATACTCTTCTCCAATTGTTCGTTGTTCGTTTTAACCAATAAATATCCCACTAGTGATGCAGGCTCTTCATTGAATCGTCCTTATTGCTAAATATAGGAGTATTTTGATAGTCTCTAACAATATACAAATCAATAAAATAATCTTTCTTAATAATATAATAATTTCTTTTAACTAACCATTTTTGCTGCAAATTTCTAGATATTGTAGCAATTTTTTGTTTATAAAAATAGTCATTACTTTTTGGCAATGAGATATTCAGTAAGAATATTACTAATACAGTTCTGATCGCAGGATTGCCAATCAACACCACTAGTAAAAAATTAAATCTGAGATACACTTCTTCGTCAGCTGATACCTATCAAATAGACGTCAAGCTAGTTTAAAGTATCAGGTAACAGAGTACATGCGACCTATATGGTGGTCTTATGTCATGTCAAATGATACACACCCTTGGAGAAAAACAAATGACGTCCGCCTACGTGCATGGATGGGCGGGCAGAGAGGGAGCGTTGGCCCCCCGCCCGGATTTTTAGATTACCGGAAAGGCAACTCTCCGGGAATCGATTCCAGACGCGAGATATATACATATATACGTAGACGTACGTGTATGTGTGGCGGTAGAGGAGGCAGTCGTGCGAGAGACCGATTGATAGAGCCCTCAGGGCAGGAAAAAATAGAACGGGCTACGAACTACGTGCTCGATATATTGGGCTGGTTAAGGGCTTTCTCAATATGTAGGTCAGTTATAACGTCACGCGCTGCTTTTGTTCGCAGCCAAGTAAAAATTCCCTCAAAACTGTCGTTTTCGATTTGAACGTGGCTTCATTACAACTTTTTTTATATCTGTGCAGCTGCGAAGATAAAGATTAAGTACCAGAGAACTACGGTTGCTTTGAAGATGCTAGTTTAGGGGGAAGTTTGCTAATAAGGACTATATAGGTCACTACCTGGCGGCCGTTCCAAATCATGGATAGTCTGGGAACAAAGTTCAAAAGGTAACTATTACGCGAACAATAACCCATGCTTTCAAAACATTGTCTATGCTGTTAAAGCAATTGGTAAGTAGGATTCGTAACAACAACATTATATATCGACTTCAATGACCCTTGTTGTTCGCTGAACTATAATCAGTATTCGGCGGGACTGATTTACATAAATATTTTAATAAAAAATTTATAAACCAGAAAATAATATTTTTCTATAAATAAATTATAACATTTTATTAATAATAGAAACTTCTAATCCTATAATTTTATAGGTTATTATTTTTTATTTTAAAGAAGAATTAATTTTTTGTACCTTTTGTATCCTGATGTCCCGATTCAATTAACGTAAAAAGAAAGAACAGGGGGATCATCTTAGTGTTATTGTCGGCGCCAACCCGCCAACATGGACGAGGTTGTTTCGTTGTGTTGTTTCGGTGGTAGCCGTGTTGTGTCATCTCGTGTTTTTGCGTATTGTATCAGCAATTGTGTGATTTGAGTGTGCCTAGTTATATGTTAAATGGAGGACCTACTGAGAAATTGGGGCTTAAAAGAGGTAAATCCCATATTTGAATATAGGCATTTAGATTAGTCAGACAGTTATATTTCAGGTAAAAGTGCAACAAACGGTGCAGGCTTATGTCTAATTCTTATACCATGCTCCTTATAACCTCATACAAAATCACACCATTAAGTATCCAAACGAATCGATCAGCTGTCTTCGCAATAAAATGTGTTGGTCCAAGGAAAAGAAAATAGTTTAGATTCAATTACCAAACACAGATTCGATTCAACGACAGGCTGCGATTGAATCATTCATTGGAATCCAACGACATCTTGTAGTTGAATCGACAATACGATATATATATATATATATATATATATATATATATATATATATATAGACAAAACAAAAACAAAAAAGGTGCAACCCGGGCTCCGACACACCGGGCTGCTGTTCCATTCCCCAGCGACTACTCCTCACACCGTGAGGTGAGCAATCACTGGGTCCGCGTATCGTGCGTCCTAAGCAGACGAAGGGACCCATGGATGACTGCCTTCTGCATTCTGGCGGCTAAGATGTGCGCCGCCGCACGGCACACCGGCATTTTGCGCAGTGCAGAGAGCAGCGTATCCCTCATACCACCTAGGGATCCAATGACCATTACTAGCAGACTCACAGTGTAGTCCGGCCAGAGCCTGCGAAGTTGTCCGAGGAGCTCCTGATACTTGGTCCGCTTTTCCTCCTCCTTAGAGACGATGTTCCCCTCGGCAGGTGCCGAGAACTCGATAACGAACATCGTCTTTTGTTGGTAGTCGAGGAGGACTATGTCGGGCTTATTTGCATGTATAAGCTCGAGCGTGGAGAATGAGTAGTTCCAGTAAATTCGGCACCTCTCGTTCTCCACAACGGACTCAATGTCCCCTGGAGCGTATGGCAGCACCGGTGTCTCATCTATACCGTATGAGTGCCTTAAATGGTAGTATAGCACTCGTAGAGCCGCGTTGTGCCGATAGACGTAGGCTGTGCCAGCGTACACCTTACACGCCGACAACAGGTGCGTAAGGGTCTCTGGCGCCTGCAGGCAGGCTCTACAGCGGATATCGGGCACATCCATACCCATAATCCGGCTACGGTATACTAAGGTGTTGAAGACACCGTCTTGGCAAGCCATTATAGAGCTCTCAGTCTCCGACTTCAACCCATTAGACCTTAGGAAGGAGAAGGTCAACTGCTCAGATAAACCATGCTCTTCTAGATGTTTGTAGAAGATTCCGTGCATTGGTTTATCTTTGTGAAGTCTTAAAAGCAATTGGACTTCAGCAGTTTTAATCCGGGTTTTTAATTGTGCGGGAGCAAGTTCCGTAACGGACTGCTGACACCTCCGCGTGAAGTCGAGCGTGAGACTAAGTTCTTCGGCTGCCCGTGTTGCTGCTTTAAAAAGGAAGGCTCCTTTACCCGCAATCTCGTGCTCTCGCACAAAGCGGATCAGGGGATCGGTGCTCGTCGTAACATAGCAGGCAGTGGCCAGTACTACTCTGTTGTGCAGATGCTCCAAACTCAATAGTCCACGCCCTCCCAGGTGTCGCGGGAGGTATATTCGCGGGACAGAGGATCTAGGATGTAGACTTCCCTCCATATTCATCCTTTTGCGGGTCTTTGTGTCGATTTGTCGCAGCTCTTCCACGTTCCAGTGGATAGCACCAAAGCTGTATAGCAACAATGGGACCGCAAGCATGTTTGTGGCAGCGACTTTGTTTTTGCCGGACAGTTCTGACGACCAGATCTGCCGGAGTCGGTGCAAATACTTGCGGCGGAGACACTCTTTGACCAATTCTGCCTCTTGGATGTGACGCTGCGCCACTCCAAGGTAGGTATAGGTATCTCCGGCATGCAGTTGTCGCAAGATGCTCCCATCAACGAGCTGCTCCTCATCTTCACTATCTCCGCAACGTCCTCTTTTGAGATGAACCATGGCACATTTGTCTATCCCGAACTCCATACCAATAGCTTGACTGTAATCCTGCACTACCCTCAGCGACTGCTCTAAATCGCGTTGTCCGGAGGCATAGAGTTTCAGGTCATCCATGTAAAATAAGTGGGTGACCTTGTGCCTCCGGTAATTGGGCTTGCCACAGCTGTATCCCTTAGTATTTTTCAGCGCTATGGACAAAGGCAGTAGCGAGATGCAAAAGAGCAAGGGACTCAAGGAGTCTCCTTGGAAGACCCCTCTTTTAAATGATACCAACTCTGTTCGAACCCTGGTTTCACCCGATGTTATAGTGAACCGAGTCTTCCAGAGCGGCATCAGTTGTTTGATGCATCCCACTATTTGATCATCTACCGAAAGACATTCCAACAGCCGCACAATCAGTTCATGAGACGTAGTGTCGAATGCCTTCCGATAGTCGATCCAGGCCATAGAAAGGTTTCGCAGGTAATGCACGGAGTCCTGTGTATTATAATTCGTTACCAACTAGACACTTCCCATTGGATAAAACATCGTTGTGTTTGAGGAACGCTGAGTGTAACGTCCTATTGAACCCAAGCGTAGGTCTTTGACTAAATGGCAGAATTTTCTGTGTGGCACGATTTGCGATGAACGGGTGTGTTCAGAGAATGCAGGGTATTTTATAATTTTGCAGTATGAATTAAACAAACAGTGCATAGGCCTATAAGCGCTTGTACACCTTCCCCTACTGTAGCTCCCAAGTCCAGGCCACATCCAAAGGTGAGGATGGCATTGGGTCGTACCCATCTTGTCTTCAGGTTCAAGAACCTAGTATACTCGGCCTGTAATAACAAAGGGCGTCACAGCGACAAACAAAGTGCGCCGAGGAGATTCCTTCTCCTCGTCACAGTGGACACACGTCAGGTTATTTGCCATCCTCACCACATACAAATAAGTTCTATAGCTTGACGAAAATGTTGAGAGACTCCTCTCTATCTCATAAGACGTTGAATTTGCAACTATACTTCTTCCTTCTAATGGTACTGCCAGCCCCACAGCCGGCTTAGGCTTAGGACTCAGGAAATGTGCTAGTTTGTTGGAATTGTTTTATCGAGTGGAACACAAAAAGTCACATATTTGTGTATACAGGGTGTCCCAGTGAAAATTCTGAATCGGACTTCACGTGATCAAAAATAAATACCTCATTGGGTGACACAATAATAAGAAAATATACTATATTTGCTCTAATCTACACCCCCAAAATTATAATTCGCTACTACTGCCCAGTTCCGATATATTGCTTGTCTTAATCGTCGTGGGTATCTAAATCCCAGAGTTACCCTTCCTCACTCTTGCCGACCCATTCGATATTAGATCATCATGCATAAGAAATCCTCTGAAATATGGTATTTCTAGCTTTCTGCCATAATAAACAAGGTTATTATCTATCAGCATCTTACTACACAATACACAAACAACAAATCATTTGAGGTATGGTATCAAATATAAATCGCTTCGTTAACAGTATTTGTAATACACCTAGCAAGATAGACTAATGCACAGAGACCGGTAAAAAATACTATCAAAGGAGAATTCCACCTACTTTGGCAATAGGTTTAGCTAACGGAAGATGAATTTGTGCTTTCCACTAATGGACTTAATGTGCTTCTGGGCATCTGATAATGCGGCAATAGTTGCTTTTCTTAGCACACTATTATCTTACGCGTACAATAGCATGCCAAGGTCTTCGGGCCCCCCCCGCAATTTTTTTCACGGGGCCCCCCTCTATATAAAAAATAATATTTCAAATCGGTTTATAGATAGAAAAAATTTGGTGTGACCTCAAGTTTATATGTTTATTTTTTTCTTTCGATTAACCACATTAATGTAACAAACTCTATCCATATTATATGGCCACTACGAGTTTTAGGCTTAGAAAACTGCAGAATTTGAGATATAATTAAACTTGGTTAAAGAAGATTACTAACACGACACAACACAAAACTATAACAAAATCAAAAATAAACAAATAAAACACCTTACCTCTAAAAATTTTATTATTATGATTTGACTTGCATTTCATGTAAACAAAAAAACTATTTTTTGTATGTAAAGCAACAAATGTATCAGCTATTTGGTCTAAACCTACGCCTTCTGCCCGTCCATTTTCTATAGAAATTAATGCCAGAGGACTTAAGCGCGATTCACCCAGTGTCGATTTTGGAAAACTTTTTATTAGTTTTAGTTTTGAAAATGATCGTTCTGCTTGAGCCGTACGTAAGCGCCAACGCATCGACTGGACTGTCTGGGATTCCCAGAAATAACATGTCGACACCAACGAATTCGAATAGGTTAGAAGAAGTAAACAATCCAATGTAGTGATTCAGCGGCAGCTTGATGATGGTATTTATAACATACTGACCGCTGATAAACCCGTATACCCTTTGTTCCTACACCCTTTTCGAGATAGCAGGTAAAGAACTCGAAAAATAATGGCATGAATAGTGGAATCATATAAATAGCAACCTTATTTTGGTTGACCGTTTCGGGTTTATTGTTATAGTTTTCAGTAAATTGTGGATTTTAACAGCACAAAAGTTAAAAGACTATTTTAAGCAATTGCACAAGATTTAAATATTGCGGATATCTGTGAAAAATAACATCGTGTTTGTGCACATAGTAAATAATAACGAGGTCTTGAGAACATACACATGCCTGTTAGAGTATTTTTCTATAGCCTATTCGAATTCGTTGGCATAGATATGCGTCGCGTCAGTGTAACGTTGCACTTACGCGTTTTGGATTCTCGTTCGACTACGTTGTCGTGTTGTCAAATTTTGCCATAAAATAAGTTCTGAAAAGGCAAAATATGGCAAAATATATTTAATTTGATTTTGGAAAATTATGATTCCATCGCTATAAAATTAAGTATATGTATTATGGCTATTACTATGTACAAAGTTTGCTCGAGATAGTCGGATGTCCGGCCGGATGTCCGGCCCCCCCCGCACCGCGGGCCCTGCGGGCCCTTTCGGCACGCCACTGTACTCGTAGTTTGAAAGTTTCTTCACATTTTTGCGCACCCTTCTTAGTAGCGGTATCTCAACATAAAGACTTGTTGAAGCAATGGCTAACCTTCATTAAGTGAGGAAAGAACTGAAAGAAGAAGAGTATCTAAATCGGCTCTCACCCGGTAAATCATCGATCTCCAACCTGGATGTAAAAAATTCCACTAAAATGCCTACCCCGCCAACGAATAATTTACGTTATCGTCAAACATCACATCGAATAACAGGTTTACTATTTTTCAGTGACGTTGGGGACGCTTTTTATTATTCAACAGCCATTATGGCACAACATGTGGTCATTGCCAAGTTAGCGTGTATTTGCAACCGTGAACGCAATTTTGTGCCGGTTGAAGGACGCACACACAAATATATTTTTGTGGATGTGGGATGTGAACACAGTAGTACAGTAAATACGTCCAATTTACCGGAATAAATTGCCCAACACTTTTTTGTATACTAATCGTTAATTTTTTGTACGCCCAGTGATCCTCGTCCCACGGGATTTTGAAAAACCTATGCTTTCCATTTATACCAAAATAATGTTTAAAAAGTGTGGCAACACAAAATGTATTTTACTTTTCACACCGATAGGTGAGGGGGATTATTGTGATCGCGAAAATTTTCGATTTTGAGATAATACACTTTTTGGGTTTTATGATATCTACATAATGAAAATCCACGTCACTCATTTTCGTCGGTCTGTCTGTCGATCTGTCTGTCTGTCTGTCTGTCTGTCTATCGCTCTGTCTGTCAGGCTGACCTATGAATGAAAAACCTAGCGGCACAATACACTTTTTGAGGTCCATCCGAACATTGCCTTGCTTATTATAGAAACAAAAGGACTTAAAATTTGTGACGTATGTGTACAAGTGTTGCTTAAAGCCTTGCACTCACTAGTAGAGTAGAGTTGCGCGATTTTGGTGTCAGAGACGTGTCTAAGGTTGTCTACGTAGACATGTCTATAGCCCAATCGCTGTCTACGGCCTGTTGCGAGACCAAAAATCGCAGGTGTATAGTCTCCCAGCAGGAACGGGAGACTTAATGCAACGTTAGACATATTACGTAATATTTTGATAGTGAGGACGTCTATCAGAGTCTAGAGACGAGACATCCCAGTCTGAGTCCAACTACCGAGTGACATCGTTCGACTCACAGGTCCGTGAATGAGCCTCCACTTGGTAGGAAACGCAGTGTGACTGGGAGCCAAGAAGAAGCTGGAATTGTTTCTCTAAATTTTGTTTATTGCCTCATTATCAACCTCCGACCATCAGAAGCAACTCTTCACAATCAGTAGGCGTCAGCCGAGTGAAATTCCAGAAACCCTTTCAGTCTTAATTTGTTTAGTAATGTATTGCCGGACGTATCTCCTTATACGAACACTTCTCGCGTCCACCAACGTTTACGTTTCTGCTTTATTTCACTGTTCATCATCACTAAACAGAAACTTATTCCGCACAGTGCAATGTCCTTCATAGTGGACAGCGGACATGAGACTGATGACACAGTACTGCTATCACGGCGAGAATGGAAAACGCGTCTGTGTTTGACAAATCGTGTCAGTGGCGGCACAGCAATAATCAAAAAGCTAAATTATAAAAACAGCTCAAACTTCGCTTTTGGATGATTTGGCGGCTCTTGATCGTTTCGCATCGACCAGTTGAAACATGCAGAATAAAAACTGTTACGTCTTGGTTCCTAAGAAGGGAGACGCAAGAAACTATTTACGACAGTTTTTGTGTTGGATGCTTTTTTGCAGGCGGGTGGGCAATGATTTGGTTGCAAGGGGATTTCAGACTATAGCTTCATGTGATGGGAAAGTAATAAAATGGTATCACTATTATGTGTGGGAAGTACTGAGTCCATCAACTTGACTCCATCTTTTATATAACTGAAAGGCGCGTAGGTGACGCCTAAATACCTGCGTACCGCGACTGCTACGAAGAAGTTAGGTTAGGGAAGGTTTGGTGAGAGGGGTCTTGAATAGGCCAACACTCGAAGCCTTATTGAAGCCCTAGGTACGAACTGCTCGCGAATGTGAAAGTGGCTGGAGGTGGTGCGTTAATACTGGTTCACCCTTTAGTCAATACCATTATTCCCATTTGATCGTATGCCCATAATAATTATTAAAATGAAACATAACTGCCTCATTCTATTGCAAAATGGTCGGAACATGACCTAGGGTAACTACAGAAAATTATTCGTGAACTGAAGATCTCCTGGAAATGGCAATATGCATAAGATTGTAAACCTAAATTGAATTGGTGAGTCCAAGAACAGAAGAAGAAGAAGTAGTAGCAACATATAGATATTGGGAAGCAGTACTTTAAAAAAGTATTGGTTCGCCATCTATCTACACTGACGAGCTTTAATAAAAGCGAAACGACGTCGTCTGTGATTGGTTTCGGATGAATGAATGAAATTGCTACTCTTTAATAGTTTGTTGTTAATTCTTATAAAATTGTATGGCACATCCACCATTTTTAAGAGTGACAAGATTCGATACATACACATGGTGAATGCTTCCATATTTATATACTGGTTTTCTAAGGTAAATCACATAATACAAAGTATAGACATTTTACCAATCGGTCTCATACCGGGCAACAACCGTTGTTCAAAAAATGACACGTGGTGATGCGTCAAGGCTCAATGATGAGTCAAATAATAATTGTCTGTAGGAATCATTTATTTACAAGTACATAGTTGTGGGTAAGTTTTTTATCTAATATCATCTCCTCATCCTCAGAACGAACTCACATTGATCTTAAAACAGTAAAATCTCCATATATTTCAAGAGAGGCAGTGGTTCTTGATCCCTGTGGCATGCCTGCGTTGTATGAAGAAGAGCAAATTTAATCGACAATGATGCAAAATTTACAAACACGAAGTCTGTCATCCAGTTATAAAGTTTCTTGAAAAGGCTGTAGTTTGTATAGGACTGCGGTAAGCCATATCTTGGTATCAATACTGTGATATCATAGAGCCCAGTGATATAAGCGGAAAATATGAAAGTCTCTCAGAGTAACTGAATCTGTGAGGCTCAGATAGCCGATAGCTTTTAAGAGATTGTCCACTACCTTCCACTTCCATTCTTTACACGCATTCCGCAGAGTTTCCAGGTATGGTTTCAATTCCAATCAGGTAGACACAGACTTAAGACTGAAATATTTCTTTACTGAAGTTCTAATGCATTTTCAGTTGTATGTTCACTGCCACCTATACTTCCGTAGCCTCGTACACAATTGAGATGTACAGCTTTGCGTGAAGCTAGTAAGCTGAGAGTGTTGAAACAGTCCCATACTAGTTGTGATGTAACCTCCTCCAGGAGTTCCAGGCTTTGTAGCTCCCACTGACTCACTGAAGTCACTGAACACAGCTTATGTAGAGCGTCTGTCTGTCCGTCCGTCCGTCCGTATACAAAAGATAGCCAAAACTACAGATGCTAGAGAAAAACTAAATACAGGTTCGGTTCGGAGCATGAAAAAACTAGTCTGGGAAAGATCCGGCTGTGTCAATATCTGGTAACCCTCCTGATAGGGTCGCCATGTAATATATGTAATACATCAATATCAATTGCTATAATGTATCTTTCTCTGGTACACACTACCCCAAACTGGGGGCTTACGGGAGCCCTGAGTAAAATCACTTCATACTCGAACGTGATGTATATTGATCTTCCTTGTTACAAACTACAGATGTACCTTATGTATAACCCACATCCCACATCCTACTGACCTAATTAACACACTCACTTTGTTTATAAACAATCTTACCTAAACATATACCTAATTATTTTCCAATGTCTCACGTACGGAACTGGAAACTTTCTTCCTAAGTGGAAAAAATACAATATACTGGGTGTTACCAGTTTCCTTCATTTTACTAACCTACAACACAACCCTTAGGCCCGATTTTATCAACATGCATATTTAACAAAGAATTTAACAAAGCTTTTCTATTGGTTGTTATTTAGCAAAAGCTTTCTATTGGGTATTGCGGGCTAGGTTAATAAATATCGTCCAATAGTATTTTATCAATATTGAAAGCAAAACGTCAAAGCTGGATGACACTTTTCATCAAACTATTGTTGTAACTTGTAACAAAGGCGATGAATGAAGTTTGGAGCTTGAGACGAAGTCAACGATCGAAATATCTTTTTGAATGGTCGAAATTAGATCACAGATCCCGGTAAGAAGGTACCGAATCCCAAATCAAATATGTACCGTTGAGGCGATCCGTTCGCCGAGACGGCGCCGGCGGGTGGCCGAGTGGTTACGGTAGCCGACCACGCGTGTCTGTTTTGTGGGATGTGCTGATGGCTGTTGGTTCGAGACCCTGCCCGTGCAATTACTTTTTTTTCATTTTTTTTTAACCAAAATATTTATTGATATACGTTTTACTCATATTACACAAATTTTTTTGTACGATCGACATAAATGTTTTTGAATCAAATTTTATTAGACATTTTACTTGACATATTACAAAAGCTAAGTACCGGAGGTGGTGGAGAATTCAATCAGTGGAAGTGAAGTTTATTCGTCAATATCAATCGCCAATTATTGCTCTGATAGCGGTATTAAAATGAAATTATTCCAAAAAGGTATAATTATTCGGAATTTTTGTTGTGCTAGTAAAACATGTAATAAAATTTGATTCAAAAACTCATGCACGTCGGTGGTACAAAAAAATGTGTGTAATATGAGTAAAACGTATATCAATAAATATTTTGGTTAAAAAAAATGAAAAAAGTAGTTGCACGGGGCAGGGTCTCGAACCAACAGCCATCAGCACATCCCACAAAACAGGCACGCGTGGTCGGCCACCGTAACCACTCGGCCACCCGCCGTCTCGGCGAACAGATCGCCTCAACGGTATATATTTGATTTGGGATTCGGTACCTTCTTACCGGGATTTGTGATCTAATTTTGACCATTCAAAAAGATATTTCGATCGTTGACTTCGTCTCAAGCTCGAAACTTCATTCATCGCCTATGTTGCAACAAATATACATTTTAGTTACAACTGTTACAAGTATTTTCATGAAGTACGTCACACGGGTCGGGAGCCGTCGGCGTGTTTTCGGTTCTGGATTCAAAAACTCATTTTTATTTTCATATAACTTTTGGATTATTGCGAAAAGAAACAAAACAAAAACAGTTTTGTTGTAAAACTTATATTTGATCTCTCCATTTATCACAAAAAAATTATTCAAAACCCTAATTTTTTGTCATCATTATCATTTAGCAGAAGAAAAAACCAGCAATCAAATGTACAGTTATGGCGGAATCTGATTGGTTGAAATTAGCAATTGCTAAACTTTTGATTAAACAAGAAAATGCAATTTTTCACCTATTTAGGATGAAAAATTAGACTGGAAAAGATACTAGATGGTTCATAATGGTCGAATTGTATATAAAACATGTCATTTTTAACCTTTTTGAGGTAAACTTCAAGAGAAATCAATAGTTTTCGAAGAACTTTGACAGATGCATGTTCTTGAACGGGCTGCTCTGATTGGTCAAAGCCTTTGTTAAAATGCGCCTGTTGATAAAATCGGCCCTTAATCTATTATAACTATACATATATACATACCACAGTATCATGTACGGTGTATTGATATTCCTGAAGCACAGGCAGCGTGACCCATCGGTTAAGACGCTAGGCACCAGTCCTTAATGGCGCGGGTTTGAATCTCACCGCGGTCAACAACTTTTTTCTTTTTTTAATATTAAATGTTAAATTTGTTGATTACTAGTCCGGGAAAAACCCGGTTTTGTCAATATGATGAAAAAATTCAATTTTTATACCAACAAATTACACAGTGAGAGCGCCGCTTGGATTTCCTTTCTTACTTTTTTTAAAGCAGCTATATAATGAATATGACCTTGAGCACACTATAGTCACAGGATAATTTCAGTTTAACACATTTTTGCAGTTCCATAGGTCAGAGGTCAAACTGACCCACGGAATATGTCATACAGGGCATTTCAGTTTCGACAATTTCATATTTACAACCTCAACGTCGCCATTTCTGACGATTTTCATTCATACTTGCCAAAAGATTGGTGATTTCTGGATATTTTCATGCCCAAAGCTGGTTACAAGCACACTTGTTATAACCTGCCAACATGCAATATTCGCTTTGAGTAATATATCCACGCGCTCCACCAAAACTGCTTTCTTACTGCGCCCGGCTGTGAATGTAGCGGGAATGTAGAATGTATGACGGGTTAGGTGCCTCTTTTCAACTTATGGCGTTGCCCGTATGGGCCGTATGTACCTTCTCTGTTAGACACATTGAAGATATCGTACTCCAAATCCAACTGTATAGAAGGGCAAACAGAGTATGGACACGTTTTTCAGCAAACCGAAATTCGTAAGAATATCGTGGCTTTACTCCTATCTATCTTGTTGGTTCGGTTTATTTTCGTTCATCACTGTATGTTTCATAAATAACGGCAAACGAATGTCAATAAAATAAACGGCGAGTATTATCAGATTTGGGGGAAAAACGTCCACCGATTCCATACACACATGCTTCCCAGGCGACAAAAAACAATATGTGTGTGTGGCTGCGCTCTCAATCACACTCCAGCTACTCTCTCTCCACTCGGACTGGCGTCGGGAGAATTTATTTCCAGTGCATTTAGTACAAAGAGTTCTTCAACCGTTCCCGCCGGTTTCCCAATAATAAATTGGCAAGCTGTCGCCCGATTTTTGTGAACGCGTCAGCAAACACTCAGTCGCAGCGGCGAAAAGAGAAATACAACCACCACGACGACTCTGACAGAGAAAAGTAAAAAATCGTCCTTTCATCACTTCCACCCTATATGGAGTCGCGCTAATATAAGATGCCCTTTGGGTACATTGGACTTATCATATCGATATACAATGTGTCCAGTCATCGGTGTCGGTGCCTTTAGGGGGATGAAATACAGTGTTTTTCTATCGACAAATCACCCCCCTAAAGTAGTTTTTCTCCCACCATAATAAAAAATGAACTCAAGTTGATTGACTCAGTACTTCCCACACATTACGGTGATAACAGTTTATTCCCGCCGTTTTCCCAATAATAAATTGGCAAGCTGTCGCCCGATTTTTGTGAACGCGTCAGCAAACACTCAGTCGCAGCGGCGAAAAGAGAAATACAACCACCACGACGACTCTGACAGAGAAAAGTAAAAAATCGTCCTTTCATCACTTCCACCCTATATGGAGCCGGGCTAATATAAGATGCTCTCTGGATACATTGGACTTATCACATTGATATACAATCTGTCCAGTCATCGGTGTTGGAGCCTTTGAGGGGATGAAAAACAGTGTTTTTCTATCGACAAATCACCCCCCTAAAGTAGTTTTTCTCCCACCATAATAAAAAATGTACTCAAGTTGATTGACTCAGTACTTCCCACACATTACGGTGATAACAGTTTATTCCCGCCGTTTTCCCAATAATAAATTGGCAAGCTGTCGCCCGATTTTTGTGAACGCGTCAGCAAACACTCAGTCGCGGCGCCAAAAAGAGAAATACAACCACCACGACGACTCTGACAGAGAAAAGTAAAAAATCGTCCTTTCATCACTTCCACCCTATATGGAGCCGGGCTAATATAAGATGCTCTTTGGATACATCGGACTTATCATATCGATATACAATGTGTCCAGTCATCGGTGTCGGAGCCTTTAAGGGGATGCAGAGTATTTTATCGACAAATCACCCCCCCCCCATAAGTAGTTTTTCTCCCACTATAATAAAAAATGAACTCAAGTTGATTGACTCAGTACTTCCCACACATTACGGTGATAACAGTTTATTCCCGCCGTTTTCCCAATAATAAATTGGCAAGCTGTCGCCCGATTTTTGTGAACGCGTCAGCAAACGCTCAGTCGCGGCGGCAAAAAGAGAAATACAACCACCACGACGACTCTGACAGAGAAAAGTAAAAAATCGTCCTTTCATCACTTCCACCCTATATTGAGCCGGGCTAATATAAGATGCTCTCTGGATACATCGGACTTATCATATCAATATACAGTGTGTCCAGTCATCGGTGTCGGAGCCTTTAAGGGGATGCAGAGATTTTTATCGACAAATCACCCCCCCCCATAAGTAGTTTTTCTCCCACTATAATAAAAAATGAACTCAAGTTGATTGACTCAGTACTTCCCACACATTACGGTGATAACAGTTTATTCCCGCCGTTTTCCCAATAATAAATTGGCAAGCTGTCGCCCGATTTTTGTGAACGCGTCAGCAAACACTCAGTCGCGGCGGCAAAAAGCGAAATACAACCACCACGACGACTCTGACAGAGAAAAGTAAAAAATCGTCCTTTCATCACTTCCACCTTATATGGAGCCGGGCTAATATAAGATGCTCTCTGGATACATTGGACTTATTACATTGATATACAATCTGTCCAGTCATCGGTGTCGGAGCCTTTGAGGGGATGAAAAACAGTGTTTTTCTATTGACAAATCACCCCCCTAAAGTAGTTTTTCTCCCACCATAATAAAAAATGAACTCAAGTTGATTGACTCAGTACTTCCCTCACATTACGGTGATAACAGTTTATTCCCGCCGTTTTCCCAATAATAAATTGGCAAGCTGTCGCCCGATTTTTGTGAACGCGTCAGCAAACACTCAGTCGCAGCGGCGAAAAGAGAAATACAACCACCACGACGACTCTGACAGAGAAAAGTAAAAAATCGTCCTTTCATCACTTCCACCCTATATGGAGCCGGGCTAATATAAGATGCTCTCTGGATACATTGGACTTATCACATTGATATACAATCTGTCCAGTCATCGGTGTTGGAGCCTTTGAGGGGATGAAAAACAGTGTTTTTCTATCGACAAATCACCCCCCTAAAGTAGTTTTTCTCCCACCATAATAAAAAATGAACTCAAGTTGATTGACTCAGTACTTCCCACACATTACGGTGATAACAGTTTATTCCCGCCGTTTTCCCAATAATAAATTGGCAAGCTGTCGCCCGATTTTTGTGAACGCGTCAGCAAACACTCAGTCGCGGCGGCAAAAAGAGAAATACAACCACCACGACGACTCTGACAGAGAAAAGTAAAAAATCGTCCTTTCATCACTTCCACCCTATATGGAGCCGGGCTAATATAAGATGCTCTTTGGATGCATCGGACTTATCATATCGATATACAATGTGTCCGGTCATCAGTGTCGGTGCCTTTGAGGGGATGAAAAACAGTGTTTTTTTATCGACAAATCACCCCCCCCCCAAAGTAGTTTTTCTCCCGCTATAATAAAAAATGACCTCAAGTTGATTGACTCAGTACTTCCCACATATTACGGTGATAACAGTTTATTCCCGCCGGTTTCCCAATAATAAATTGGCAAGCTGTCGCCCGATTTTTGTGAACGCGTCAGCAAACACTCAGTCGCAGCGGCGAAAAGAGAAATACAACCACCACGACGACTCTGATAGAGAAAAGTAAAAAATCGTCCTTTCGTCACTTCCACCCTATATGGAGTCGGGCTAATATAAGATGCTCTCTGGATACGTTGGACTTATTGTATCGATATGCAATGTGTCCAGTCATCGACGTCGGAGCCTTTGAGGGGATACAGTGTTTTTCATCGACAAATCACCCCCCCCCCCCCCCCCCATAAGTAGTTTTTCTCCCACTATAATAAAAAATGAAGTCAAGTTGATTGACTCAGTACTTCCCACACGTTACGGTGATAACAGTTTATCGTTTTCCCATAGCAGGAAGCTTTAGCCTGAGATCCCCCTGCTATTTCCAGCACCCCCCCCTATCTTATGCCGCTAGTTCTTTCATTCACAGGTCAATGGACATCCTATTATCAATACTACAAACTTTTAAGTTTTACAACCCCCCCCCCAGCCACCCCCCATTTCACCCCTACTCAAAAAAAAAGGTAGAAAATGATGAAGAACCCCTAAATATCTAAAAAAGAAGTTTGAGCTGTTTTCATAATTTTAGTTTTCGAATTTCTGCTACGCCGCCACTGACATAATTTCTAACAACATTTTCCATCCTCACCACGGTAATAATACTGTGTCAAAATTCCATTAGAATTGATTTAATAGTTTCTACATTACAAAATACAAAACGATCTAAAGCAATAAATACTCGCATGTATGTACACAGAAAATTCTAAGGTCCGGTTTCTCAATGTCCAGTTAAATATTTATCTGGAAGATAACAGCAACTGTCACGAAGTCACGTAAATCTTATCTGACAGTTGTATCCATAGCAACACTATCTGGCAGATACCTATCTGACACTTTACCTGGACATTGAGAAACCGGCCCTATGTCCCTTAGTTTTGGTAGTAGGCAAGGCAATGTTCGGATGGACCTAGAAAGGTGATTTATGTCGCTAGGTCTTCCTTCACAGGTCAGTGGACAGCCTATTATGCATACAACAAATTTTTCAACCCCCACCTCCTAACCACCCTAATTTCACCTCCACCCAAAAAACACAGAAAATAATCAAGAACCTCTAAAACGCTAAAAAACGAAGTTTGAGCTGTTTTTATATTTTTAGTTTTTTTATTATCTCTGCGCTGCCACTGGCACGACATATAAAAACCATACGCATTTTCCATCCTCGCCACGGCAGTAATACTGTGTCAAAATTTCATCAAAATCAATTCAACAGTTTTCTCCTTACACAGTATAGAACAATCTAAAGCAATACTCGTATGTTTACACCAGAAAAAATTCAAAGCCCTTTGGTTTCTGTAAATAGGCAACGCAATGTTCGGATGGACCAATAACAGTTATATATGTCGCTAGGTCTTCCTTCACAGGTCAGTGGACAGTCTATTATGAAAGCAACGAATTTTTCAATTTTACAACCCCCCACCACCCAATCACCCCAATTTCACCCTCACCTAAAAAAAGGAGAAAATGATCAGGAACCACTAAAACTCCTAAAAACGAAGTTTTTACAGCAATGTTTTTTTTTGTTTTATGCTAATTACTCCGCCACGGATACACCGATTTTCAAAATTATAGGAACATTACCTACTACGACCCCACAGCATGTCGCTGCCCAAATTTCATCACAATCCATGCAGCGGTTACTGAGATTATGAGGCTAGAAAAAATGCCGACAGACAGACGGACCGACAGACAGACATATAGACAGACCGACGGAAATGAGTGACGTGTATTTTCGTTATGTAGACATCATAAAACACCCAAAAAGCATATTATCTCAAAATCGAAAATTTTCGCGATAACCCACCTACCTATCGGTGCGGGAAGTAAAAAAATGGCAGCCATTTTGTTTTTTGTTTGATTGATGCACTAGTGTTGTACTAATTTAGCCATAGCTACCTATGTAGAGGCTCTACAAACACATAATAAGTCTCATTCGATAGCGAAACATATCTACCATGAACTAATGGTGAATATTTTCCAAATTTCATTTCGTATCAGGGAAAAAACTGTTAAAATAAAATAATTATGTGATTTTTTGCTGTTTGACAATTTTTGTTTTCCCAAAAAATCTGAGCTGTTAACCTACATTTCTTTACTTCTAAGCGATAGTACATGGCGTTCCCTAAAAAAATAGCTTACATCTTAGCCCTAAATAAATTAGTTTAGAAGCTATGATGGTTCGAATATGACCCTTTATTGTTTAATCCGGTATGGTAGTTGCGAAGGCAATTAAACAAAATACTTTGTGGTCAAGTCCGGTCAAGCGATTGTTCCACCGCGTTCAATCCATGGCGAATATCGTTCATTTAAATGGCGTTTACCGGACTTGATCCCACTTGATTTTTCCTTGTGGTGTAGAATGAAACAGAAAGTTTATGTCGACGTGCCAAATACATACAAGGAGCTTATTAGAAAAATTATTCAAGTCGGAAATAAATTACGGAATGACAAAGCGATGATCTGTCGCTCTACGCAACATGTGCCAGTACAACAGCATGTCTGCAACACCAAGGAGGACATTTCGAACAATGGTTGTAATATTTGTTTCCTTTTTCGCAAAATAAACGTAGTGACCACTAGGTATGTTTTTGGTTACCGGACTGCCGGATTAGACAATAAAGGGAAATATTTAAACCATTATAGCTTCCAAACTTAGGGCAAATATGTATAGCTATATTTTTTAGGTAACACCCTGTACTATCGCTTAGAAATAGAAAAATGTAGATCAAACAGCTTATAGATTCTTTGAAAAAACTAGAACTGTAAAAAATGCGCCAAAAATTATATTATTATTTTGGATTAGCCATTTTTTGTTTTGTCTTTATTTTATGGATGTAGTTATAGCTAATTTTAGTTTCATCCGGCAACATAGCGATTATCTGCGGAAAAACAAATTTTTTTTTCGGTACTACCTGACGAAGTCAGTTGGCAAAGATCGGTCGGTCGGGTCGTACTGTCTTTTACGTAGAATAACGCAAAAACCTATAGCTCAGTGCAACAGAAGAACGCACATAATTGTTGTGGTGGCAAGTAATTATTTCTCGTTCCTTACATTGCCTACTCCAAATCCTAAGTCCTGTACATTCCCGAGAAATTAAAATATACAGTCCACTTATTATCACCACTGACTGACGCCATCTTGGTAAGAAAGAAAAATTGCTGTTACATTATTTCTGGACAGGGTATTTTATCAAGGGGGTAAAATATTCTCAGGAATCGCAATAACCATTTTTTTTACCCTGATATGTAATGAAATTTGGAAAATGTCTATCATTAGTTCCGCTATCCCATGAGACTTATTTTGTGCTTGTATAGAACCTCTACTTAGGTAGCTACGGCTAAATTAGTACAACACTCGTGCATCAATTAAACAAAAACATAGTGGGTGCCATTTTATTATGGCGAGAGAAAAACTAGTTATGGGGTGATTTTTCGATAAAAAATATTATATATAATCTCATCCCCCTAAAGATTCCGACACCAATGACCGGACAGAGCCAATATTCAAATAACGTGAAGATGTATATTTGACAAAAATCACATGTTGAGTTTCAGAAGAATCTTCAACAATGCTGTTCAAGACACTGTGTGGTCACAAAGAAGTCAGTGAACAAAAAGAACCGCCAGCGGGCTTGACATTTAAGCATGAATATTTAATCGAGAGCGTATTTCAGCGTAACGTACCCCTTTCTAGTGATCTCTTCGTTCGACAACATAATTCCAATTTGGCGCAATTTCGACCATTGTAATTCAGTGGAGCGTACAGCTGATTCCCGCGCAAATTCCATCACTGGTTGAGGTCTTTGCAAAAGTCGAACGAAAACGGTTCGCCATAGCCGTATCAGAGGGCAGGAATCAGAATCATTGGGATAATAATTATAATTTTTTTTCCATCCTTGACTCCTCAGGTTACACCCGAAACCAGATGTTATGTTATGTGACCTCATCTAGATGTGGGCATATGACATTCATTTGGGCCTGATGAAGCCAAAATTGAGGGTAGGAGAGGCCCGGGCAGAAGACAGTGTTCATGGCTGAAAAATGTTAGGGACTGGACCGGTCTGAACTCGCAATCACTGTTAAGAGCTGCACAGGATAGAGAACGATTTGCCGAAATTGTAGCCAACCTTCATTGAAGACGGCACCTTAAGAAGAAGAAGAAGCCAATTAGCAGAAATACGTATCGCTCGGGTTACCATGCTTCAATTTTTCTGCTCCTCAACCTTTTCCTCTTTGCGGACATGCCCAAGATTTTCTACCTGTGTAAAGTATGTGATCCGCACGACTACCTTTGTGTATTGTCTTCCTTTGTGAGCTTTAGAAGTCCTACGGCAGGTAGCTATAGCTGGCCTCCTTGGCGACGTCAACTGTCGTCTCCAAAAAAGAGATCTGTTGGCCGAAGCCACTAATGTGCTGGCTGGCTCTTGTCGGTGGCTTCTGGCTGTGTGTGTTTTTTTCGTTTTCCATCCTTGACTCCTCAGGTTACACCCGAAACCAGATGTTATGTTATGTGACCTCATCTAGGTGTGGGCATATGACATTCATTTGGGCCTGATGAAGCCAATGAGCAGAAATACGTATCGCTCGCGTTACCACGCTTCAATTTTTCTGCTCCTCAACCTTTTCCTCTTTGCGGACATCCCCAAGATTTTCTACCTGTGTAAAGTATGTGATCCGCGCGACTACCTTTGTGAATAATTATAATGTGTAACGACGGGGAGACTATATTTATTCATACGAGTTCAGAATCACTTGGATTACTACAACTTGTAAAATGAAAGGGAGACTATCTTTATATAATTACATAACCACTGGAACTATGACAATTTGACAATGTACAGGATGTCTCATTTTGGGCACTTTAACGGGGTATCTCGGTTATTTTAGAAGATAGAGAGTTGCGGTTTTCGCGACAGTATGCTACTTTTTTGTGAAACTAAAGATGCCGTCAACAAAATTATCATGGCCATCTTTTTTGAGATACAGGGTGAAATCGAAAATTATCGATTTTGGGTCCACCCTCGTATCTCGGTTGTCTCTTACTTTATTGGAAAGTTTAAAAAAAGGTCTTATAGAATGTTTTCTCTAGAATTCAGAGGTGTGGTTTGATTTTTTCTTACTCTAATCATTTTTCAGTAATGAAGCAAATATATATTTTTTTAAATGGAATACCCTGTATATTATTTTTGAAGTCAATCGAAAATAATTCAAGCTTTTTGAAAATACATATTAGTATTAAGTTATTTTGAAAATTACGCTCAAAATTTGATTTTTCCAATTTTTACTTTATTTGTAGCAGTAGGCCATGGTTAATCAACTATAAATAATAAGCATCTAAGCAGTTAATACTCTACAAGAGACTTTCTACTCAAATTCGAAAAAACAGAATAAAAAAATCATGAATATTGTGTTATTATAATATTGAGTAGATAGTGGGCTATGACTCGTCTATTAAAAACAAAAAAGCAAATCTGTAAAAAACTTGCGAGACAGTCAGTTTTTATTTATATTTTTATTAAATATAGCTTTGTTCTTTCTGTGTTTTCATTTTAATTATTGTCAATTTTCTATAATAATGGCAGCTTAGATACCCAGAGAGACAGCAATCGTTTTCAGATATATTTGCTCATCTAAAAATAAATATAGTTAGGTACGGATCCTCTATTCAACTACGTCCTAAAACTTATTTCAAGGAGAATAGGGAGCAAAGGGAAACCAACGTATTAGGTTACATAGCAGCAACGCATTCATCATCTTGTAAGTACAAAGATGAAGCTGTAGGGGTACAAAAATCAACTGCAGAAATAGTTCTAAAAAAATACAATTACCGTCCATACATGTGTGAAATACTTCAACATTTACACAGGACCCAAGTTTGGGAATTTTTAATCGCCATAACACAAAGGAGACCAATAATTTTTTTAAATGCCATTAATAGAATAAGAAATTGTGCCAGACATGGATTCGAGAAAATAGTCTCCAACTTGAACCAATATCTCTAAAAGCTCCTCGATGTTTTTAGTTTTTATTTTGATTCAAATTCAAATTTAATAATGTGTTGATATTCTTTGGATATAATGTTTGGTTTTAAGTACTATTTACTGAACGTTATCACAAATAGTAGTTAATAGCGTATAAAATACAGTTTAATAATTGAGTTTAAAAGTATTGAGTATCTTGTGTCTTAATAACTGTTTACTTGGATATTGTTTTTAATAGATTAGTCATGGCCTACTGCTACAAATAAATTAAAAAATGAAATTTTGGGCTTAGTTTTCAGAAAAAATGTATACTAGTATATATTTTTGAAAAGCCTGAATTATTTCCGATTGACGTCAAAAATAATATACAGGGTGTTCCAATACCTATATAATGTTGCAAGCTTTAATGGTGTTTATATTTTACATTATCACAGAACTAAACTCAAAAAATATTCATTATAGCCTATGTGGGTGTAAAGGTGAAACATAAAAATGATTTCTTCTATGAATTCTGAGCAAAAACTGTATGCAACATAATACTCGCATGTGTACAGGGTGACCTAATAAGAATGGACGCCGGCAATATCTCGGTATCCGTTAATCGTATAACTTCGAGCAAAAAATATTATTAGGTAAATCGGCTGAGAGAAATCATTGGAAATTATTTTTAAGTTCCGCAAGTAGCCGCTAGAGGGCGTAACTGCTACGGTCAATCAGAAAAATGGCTTTTCCTCAAAAAATAAAGCAAATGCAAATAAAGGTACATTATAAATTCCACCGTCATGTAGACTGATGACCAAAGTAGTCGATGCCGATGACACATAGGTAAAAAAAAACAATTCACGATTTTTTTTTGTTAATCGTTTTTTGTTCTATTTTGTAAGATGTAGTGGTGGGGGAATGTCATAGAGCTTATTACTTAAATGGCTATAACTTTGGTATAAGTTAACGGAATTAAACAAGCTAGGTCTCGTTTGAAAGAGCCGTTCTTACCTAGTACTATGTTGTATAAAAATTTTCCAAGTTTATCTTGACTTAGTAGCTACAGGGCGATATTTGACATAATAACAATTATTACGCATTATTATGAACATTCTAAATGGTATGCTATATATTTTTTAACATAGGTATATAGAGGACAAAATTCTTGAAAAGTCAGTGAAAGATTCAACCTTCTAGCTATTTTCAAACCGGAGATATCAGTGAAACAAGTATTCTGACAAGTGTGCTGTGAGTTTCAGAAACAATTGCCACCCTATAGGGATATAGCCTCCATCTAATCGTTTTAGTAATCATTTTATAGATAATATTCAAGTAAAAACCCTAAAAATCATATTTTGACTTTCTGAAACACAAAAATAAATTACAGTATAAAATTAATTATTAGTTTAGTCATTATTAAAAGTAAATTTGAGCAGGCCACAAAGTGTTATATGAACTCAACAAGCAAGGATACTAAGAAAAAATCAATGTAAATAGATCTTAAAAATTAAGACCAATTAACAGCAAAATAAAGCAAAATGGTGGAGTTTTTCTTTAGATTTAGTATGATTTCCTTAACCTCATTTTCATTCGTCTGCTGAATATTCATCTCACTGCTACTTACAATTTCCTCGCATCTTTCGTTTTAAATGTGTTAAATGAGCGTTCCACAAAAAAGAGTCTGGTTTCTGTCGTATCCGCAGGTTTCTTTATCTCATGTTTTTAAACGGGTCACATACAGTGCTCGGTTCCTCAAATTAAACGCTCAGGTACCGGCATTAGTAGATAGATGGCGAACCAATACTTTTTCAAGGTACTGCTTCCCAATATCTATATATGTTGCTACTACTTATACAGGTATTGCCCTTCGGTCTACACCCATGTCTGTTCGACATTAATTAGGCATGACCGATAATACCTTCGGAATAAAAGCTCGCTCGGTGCCGTTGCCGTCGCTCGGAGGCAGCGATTCGACGCGTGTCCGGGCGGGCGCTGAAAGCAGCTTTAGAGCTCCGTTCGCCGCCTTTGAATCAAATCACGTCGCTTTATCTTGCTCCGACGTATCACGGCACCGAACTTCCGATGGACCATTTTTTTCTCGCCTTTTGTTCTACACCTTTTCACGCTGATTTGCGAGCGGCTCTCAATCACAGCACAGCTTCGTTCGTTATTTACTATCGGATAATTACACTGATCCACAAAGCTCCGTTGCTGAGCAACATTTTTGTAATCTTTTCTACCTTCAGAGTCATCTAGGACTCTTTTTGCTTGAATGCGGAGCTTCTGCCCAAAATTATCACCATTTTACTTCCCACACCGATAGGTGAAGGGAGTATTGCGATCGCGAAAATTTTCGATTTTCGAGATAATACGTTTTTTGGGCGTTTTATGATGTCTACATAACGAAAATCCACGTCACTCATTTCCGTCGGTCTGTCGGTCTGTAATGTCTGTCTGTCTGTCTGTCTGTCTGTCTGGCAGCGATATGCTGTGGGGTCGTAGTAGGTAATGTTCCTATAATTTTGAAAATCGGTGCATGGGCGGCGAAGTAGCAAAAAACAAAAAAAAGTTAAACATTGCGTTTTTCGTTATAGGAGTTCCTGACCATTTTCTACTTTTTTTTTTGGTGGGGGTAAAATTGGGGTGGCTGGGGGGTAGTGGGTTGAAAAACTGAAAAATTTGTTGTATTCATAATAGGCTGTCCAGTAATCTGTGAAGGAAGACCTAGCGACATAAATCACTTTTTAGGTCCATCCGAACATTGCCTAGCATATTACAGAAACTAAGGGACTCAGAATTTTCTGTATACATACGAGTATTTATTGCTTCCGATCGTTTTTTATTTTGTAACGTAGAAACTGTTGAATTGATTCTAATGAAATTTTGACACAGTATTACTACCGTGGTGAGGATTCAAAACGCGTATGGTTGTTAGAAATCGTGTCAGTGGCAGCGTAGCAATAATCAAAAAACTAAAAATATGAAAACAGCTCAAACATCGTTTTTAGACGTTTTAGGGGTTCCCGACCATTTTCTACCTTTTTTGGGTGGGGATGAAATTGGGGTGGTTGAGGGGTGGGGGGCTGTAATACTGAAAAGCCTGTAGTATTGACAATAGGCCGTCCAGTGACCTGCGAAGGAAAGACATAAGGCATAAGACAATTTTAGGGGAAGGACTGACGATGATTTGGTTGCAAGGGGATCTCAGACTAAAGCTTCATGCTATGGGAAAATAATAAACTGATATCACAGTAATGTGTGGGAAGTACTGAGTCAATCAACTTGACTTCATTTTTAAGATAACATGAAAAAGAGTCGCCATGAGATGCTCCCATCCACATGTGGATTTCTTAGTTTAAATTTGTACCAAGAAATAGTCGACAACCAGCGGGATTTGAACCTGCGACCTATAGAACGACACTCCAGCACTGACTATACAGGGGTAGGGCAGGGGGTTATCAAATTTTGTGGGTGTATAGATAAGCCTTTTTCAAAGATACTTTATTGATAGACCTGTGCGCTGATCATCCCTAATTTTTTCAATGCTTTTGTACGTACTCGTACACCTTTCCACACTCGAAGTTTGGGTCCCATGGCATAACCCTCATGATCCACTGACTTGACGCCACTTGATTTCTATGTATGCGAACGTGAAAAAGAAGTTCTCTACGAAGTAATAATTAACGACATAGAACCTTGTCCTAGAATCCACCAAAAACAAAAAATCATCTGGGATTGATTAAATCTCCTTGAATGTCATACTAAATCCTACATATGAAGCGCTGGTTGTACTCACTAAGTTAATAAACTGTTCGTTAGAATCAGGAACCCACCATGAATTTCTAAACACTTCTATAGTACCAGGGTTGCTCTATATCTCCGTCAATCCACCAGTACGCAGACAGCTGTTTCACGCTTATTAGCGATCATCAGTGCGCCTTAGGTCGATTGACGGAAGTAGAGAGCATCAGATTTTTCATGTCTACCAGACATAAGAAGCATGTGAGAGCAGGCAACAGAAAAGATCTGCCGGTGCGCCATCTGGTACCCGAAGGTAACGGCAAACCAAAGAAGTCGCTGCTAAACAGCAGCAGACTTCTTGGTGGAACGCCACGGCGCGTCCGCTTGGCCACCAGAGGAGCGCGGGTTCTATATGCTGCTGCATATGAAAGTTGATATACGAGGGTTGCTCTTCGTCAATCCACCAGTACGCAGACAGCTGTTTGCCGTCAATCGACCTATGGCGCACTGATGATCGCTAATAAGCGTGAAACAGCTGTCTGCGTACTGGTGGATTGACGGAGATATAGAGCAACCCTCGTATATCAACTTTTATATGCAGCAGTATATAGAACCCGCGCTTCTCTGGTGACCAAGCGGACGCGCCGTGGCGTTCCACCAATAAGTCTGCTGCTGTTTAGCAGCGACTTCTTTGGTTTGCCGTTACCTTCGGGTACCAGATGGCGCACCGGCAGATCTTTTCTGTCGCCTGCTTACTTCTATAGCAATTCCTATCTATTATCATATCTATATCAAAGAATTGATGAAGCTTTTGTCACAATGAGAGACAAGATTTGGCTCTACACCACCACAGTCGATATCGAAATATTAGAACACTTTGAAGAAAATTTGTAACTCTGTAATTACAGAACTGAAAAAAACAATTTCTTGTCTTGACTACATCCATCCTAAGTGCCGTTAATTTCAAATTTTATCAATAATACTGCCAACCTTAGCCATTAAATCAACATCAGGGGTATCAAGTGAAGTTAGTTCAAAAAGAACGAACAACAAAATACAGCAAACAAATTCTTCATTGTGTGGAACTACATTAGGGAGAGTGCTAAAGGAGTCTCAATAACACTTAGCTCCAATTTTTTGTTTGTTATACAATCTGTGATCTACTATTTCGTTTTTGGTGACAACGACCTATTATATAATATAAACTAATATTTGAACCAACGGACATGCATGAACTAAAACTTGGCCTAGAATCCATCAAAAACAAAAAATCATCTGGGATTGATGAATGTCATACTAAGTCTTACATATGAAGCGCTGTTTGTACTCACTAAATTAATAAATTTTTCGTTTGAATCAGAAACATACCCCGAATTCCTAAAAATTTCTATAGTAATTCTTATCTATTCAAAGCACCACAGGGATCCGTATTTGGTCCCATCTTATTTTTGGTATATATTAATATACTAATGACATTGAAAATATGTAAGTTGGCAATTCACTGTATTTGCAGATGACACTACAATACTCTGGCATAGTAATGACATACATGATTTAAAGAAAATAATTGAAAATTATATAAGTTTATTCAAAACATGGTGTGTCAGCGATTGTTTTATCTTTTAATATCTCAAAAACCAGATTAATGACTTTCAAATGTTTACTTAACGTGATTTACTTAGACAGCGGACAATTACATCATTGATAATTTAATTAATGAGTTAGCTAAAGTAACTTACACATTAAGAACAGTTAGAGAAACTCTTTGAAGCAATCCCACCAAAAGTTGCTATTTTACATTATTCTAAAGTAGGTTGAGTTACGGCGTCCCATTTTTGGGTGTCTGTTCTCATACCTATTTAAATAAATTGTTAGTTTTACAGAAGCGAGCAGTTAAGATGTATCGCCAAGAGCAGACCTAGAACTTCAGCATGCAAGCCACTATTTTTAGAATACAAAATTATGACCGTAATTGCACTATTTATTTTGGAAACGAGAGCATTAATCTACAAAAATAAAACAATATTTGAGACCATAAATATAGAATATAATATAAGACAAAAGAATGATTTTAAATTAATCATCCCCAAATCATCACTCATTAAAGATTCAATTATACAGGGTGTTAATTAAGTATGTTAACAAACTTCAACCACGAATAGCACTCCAAAAAATAGAAAGAAAATGTCATATGAACATGGGTCCGGAAATGCTTCCTAAGGGAGCTACGCTCCTTTGCATGGGGCACCCTGAAGGCGGTTTTCCCTCGATATTCTCGAAACCCTTCATAACAAAATTACGAAATTAGGTACGATGGGTAAACTTTTGACGCTGAATCTGATTCTGAATTCAGAATTTCATCATTTTAATCAGAGGCGTACCATACGGGAGGAGTTAAGGATAGAAATAACCCCATTTTCTAAATGGTAATTTCCCATCTCCCGATGCAGGTTGTTTACTTCACAGAGTTCTCGATCTCTTATTATACTTTCGAATTTCTTGTTGAAGATGTATTTCGGAGTTATGTGGTCCTTTCTAGCATCCATTATGGTGTGCCCCACATATTCTGCGATTTGGTTGTATCCAAGATCCTTGTAAATTCCTCTTGGTAGGGTTTGTAGTCTAGAGTAGCCCATTCTCGCCTAGCCCATTATTACAATTTGCAACGGAGGGAGGTCCAGGATGGTCTCTAAGACTGCAGTGGGTGCGCTTTTCATTGCACCTGTTATGGACGGACAAGCAAGTCTTTGCACCTTGCTTAGTTCTGCTATAGCAGCGCGCTGTTTCATTTCTGGCCACCAGACCAAAGACGCATATGTAATCATGGATCTTACCATCATTGTGTATGTCCAATGCACCATGGCTGGACTTAGACCCCATGTCTTGCTATGCGAGCGCCTCGATAGTACTAATGCCCTCTCGGCTCTTCTTACTACATAACCGTAGTACTATCAGGGCATTTATTGTCTACTGCGTATTTAGGGCTTGCGAGGCGGTCCAGAGACTTCACGTTTTCAGAACTAGCCCAAGAACGACACAAAACTGTGCACCGAGTTATTTTTAGATTTAACTCACGAGTTGACGGTAATTTCGTAGTAGTAAACCGTCTGTGCAGGATCTGAGCAAATATTCTAACGAATCGCAGGACAAAGAGACAAGCAGCGGCCCTTCAACCTCCACCTACATATACATATTCGCGCGGATTTTAATGAATTCTCCAACCGGCGTGGCGGCGTGGCTGACTTTTAATTGAAATATGCATTTTTCAAGGGGATGAAAGGTGAAAACCGCCAGCGCGGGACCTCAAGGAGAAATATTACACTCTCCACTCTCGCACACCTGCCGTAATTCATTCTCGTGCCGCCATTAAGGGCCGCTTAAAAAACCATAAACATTTTCGCTCTCGGCCCGAATAGGCGCCTTTTTCATCTCCACGGACCGAACTAGCCCTAAATTTCAACGTACTCAGCAGTAATGAAGAAGAATTTTACTTTTAGCTGATGACGTAACTACAACCCGAGGCCTATATCACAAATGTTATAACTGTAACAAGTCTACAAGTTATTAGTAGTTCGCGTTTAGCTACTGTACTCTTGTACTTTTTTAGAGATAGAGTGTTGCGGTTTTCGCGACAGTTTGCTACTTCTTTGTCAAACTAAAGATACCATCATCATGTGCATTAAGGTACTTAAGTAAGTATGTGTGTGAGGCAGTATCAAGGAACTTTTATTTTGCACAGATACATTCACTTATATCTTATGGTCTGATATGCTGGGGCATTGCAAGTGACAGCCAAAGAGTGTTTATATTGCAGAAAAGGGCACTGAGGATAATCAAAAAACTTCCTTAAAGAGCATCATGCAAAGATGCACTGAATATTATGACCTTGCCAAGCATATTCAGCCCATAAAAACAAGACCAAATTTGAAACATTAGGCAGCAATCGCTCACATACAACAAGAAATACTACTGTACTAAAAATACCTAGGCATCGCACAGCAACATTTCAAAGAAGTCCTGCATACCAGTGCATTAAAATATATAACCACTTGCCCTCAAAGTATAAGTGTCTGTCAATGAACAAATTTAAATGCACTATTAGGAGAACACTTATAGAAAATATCTTCTATAGTACTGAAGAGTATTTCGGTTCCAACCTTACCTGAGTTTAGACGTCTTTATACTTATGTCTGTTAGTCTGTCTTTTATTACAATTATTTATGTTTATAGTATAGAAGTTTGTTTAGAGCCTACCATCTCTAGGTCTAGATGTTTTATTCTGTCCATATACTTATGTGTTTGTTTGTGTTCTATACAGCTATTAATGTGCTTATATTTTTTTTGTGACGTGTCATATATCTTTTGATCTATTTGACAAATAAATCTAATCTAATCTAATCTAATCAAAATTATCATGACCCTCCTGGTTTTTGAGATACAGGGTGAAATCGAAAACTATCGATTTTTCGGGGTTGTAGGAGTGAATCGGGCTTGACTTCTAAGGTGATGTTCTGGCTCCATACTACAATCGTTAGTCCGTCCTTATTGTATGGATCACTGGTGTGGTGGCCATGTCTGAGGATAGAGATAATCAAAGCAAAGCTAAATAAAATTCAACGCTTGGCTTGTGTTAGTATAACAAGTGTAGTACGCACGACTCCGTTGAGCGCGTTAGAAGCACTGTTGAATCTCCCTCCACTCGACTTGGTAGCTCAAGGGGAGGCAAGGGTGTCTGCGTTCCGATTGTGGAGTCAAGACAGTTGATCCTTTGTGAATCATGGCAGGGGATACTCTGCCATCCTCTCGGAACTGCAAAGGAATGACCTTATCGCTTCGACTGCAAATTTACCGTGAGGTATCCTACAAGGGAAGAGTGGGGGCTAAGCGGCAGGCGGCCTTTTGAGGAGAGAGGGCCAGTCTGGTACACCGACGGCTCGCTTACCGACGAAGGCTCCGGCGCTGGGGTCAATGGGCCAAAAACAAAGCTCTCCCTCTCTCTTGGGGGAAACAGCACGGTATTCCAAGCAGAGATACATGCGACTTTAGCTTGTGTCTTTCGCATTTACAAAATTCAGGGGCCAAGCAGGCGGATCACCATCTGCTCTGACAGCCAGGCAGCATTAAAAGCATTAAGTGCTTGCAGGTTTACAACAAGGCTCGTTCTGAAATGTAGAAAGGTCTTGGATGACATTCAGGCGAGACCTCAGGTGTCACTTATGTGGGTGCCGAGTCATGCTGGAGTTAGTGGTAATGAAATGGCGGACGCGCTCGCAAGGCGAGGATCGAGGAACAACTTCTTGAGTCCTGAGCCAGCTTTGGGGCTGGCAGCAGGTACCATCAGAAGGAAAATAGAGGTGTGGTTGCAAAATCAGCATCTTATCAGATGGGGAGGAATGTCCGGATATCTCCGTCACGCTAGAGAACTTATTTCAGGACCTCTGGATAAGGTGGGACGGTTCTGTCTCTTGCTGGACAGAAGCCGACTAAGGTTACTTGTCGGCCTGCTATCCGGCCATAACAACTTCAAACGCCACTAACCTGTATGTGATGGGGGTGGTCGGATCATTATATGACGTGTACACGCTGTGGCGAGGAGGAAGAATCCTTGGCACACATTCTTTGTCGTTGAGAAGCCCTTGGGTATCACAGGCAGACTATACTCGGTTTAAGGGTTCTTGAACCTGAGGATAGGATGGGCAGGAACCAAGGCCATCCTCACCTTTGCGATGAGGGCTGGACTTGGGAACTAGGGTAAGGAGAGATGCAAAAGGGCCCGTTGGTAGTCCTATGCACTGGTGGTTCCAGCCTCTTTCATTCATTCATTCATCGATTTTTGGGACCAACCTCGTATCTCGGTTATTTTTTATCTTAGTAAAAAGTTTAAAAAATGTCCTCATAGGGTTTTTTCTGCGGAATCCAGTGGTGTAGTGTAATTTTTTCTTACTTTAACCATTTTTCATCAACAAATGAAAGCAAGTGTCGATCATCCACGAAAAGCGTCATCCATCGTCCCCCATTTCCGAATTCATCGCGCAAATTCCTTTGGCAATATCGGTGGGCGGAAATCGAAAGTAATCTCATAACGTAGGTACCTTTGGCAAAATCCAGGAAAACTAGCAACTACAACAAAAATTAAAGGCTGGAATCTGTAAACTTAGAGGATTGAAAAGAGAAGGTCGTGAGTCACCATAAAATTATTATTAGTTGTTTGAAACGTGATCGGTCACGAGCGCGCGTGGTTTGATTTTTACCTGTTTGATTATTCCTTCTTCTTCCATCTGTCTTTTTACGACTTGCGGTAGCTTACAGTTACTTCTTAGATTATTTAAATGACTATTTGGCTTCTGGAGGTATATGAAACTACCCTTAATGAAAATATTTCAGTAAGTTGCAATCCTTAGTTGCTGTTTGTGAGTATTGTTTGTGTTCTACTTTTTAATCATGGAGACTATGTTAAGTGTGAAAGGGAAGAAATTAATAGTCCTTGAAGAGTTTACGTTCCGAAGGGATAAAGAAACCACCCCGTGGTGTAGCCTACAGATGCTCTAGAAGAGGATGCATAGCATCTTTGCTGATGGATCAATCGGAAGAGATTGTTCTTAAAAGAAGTAATGAGCACAACCATGATGCTCCCACAAAACAAGCTGTGAAGGTAAATTTCTCAGACTTTTTTTACATCGTCAAGAAGTCGATCAAATTTGTGACAAATTAGAACACGTTCTGATTAATTAAAGTTTTTTGGGGTATCATAAAGACATTGCGGTCTGCTGACAATACAAACTTCTTTATTTGCATCTATTATAGTGATCAGATAAACCTACTATGTTCAAAACAAAAATTCGCATTTTATAATATCAAAAAGTAATTCATTTCTGTCAAGTCAAAAGTAACGATACCTCTGACTGGAGTTTCACAAATTCTTCAGTAACTAGGTATTAGCAACATCGCAAAAAATGACAAATGAATTAAAATCGGTTAAAATTATAAGACATAAGTTTACCTCGCCGCCCCGCGCGCTGGTGTCCACATACCTGCCTATTATCCAAAATATTTTGTGAGGCTTCCGACCGGCAGGATTAGGACAAATCTGACCGTGGCGCGCTAGTGTCCTATGGCTCATTTGGTGATCGAAATATTTCGCGCGCTTCTGACCGGTGGGATTAGGACCAATCTGTCCTATGGCCATTTGAAGTTTGTAGACGTTACAAAGCTCAGATCTGCTTCGGACTTCCATTGTCTATACAATTTCTTAGTACAACGTTTCGATTAACCAGCTGGTTAGCTATCTTCAATCGTCCTCAGGTGAACTGTCAAATATTTTCCTTTCGTTGCTATTTATTATCTTCTTGCTGAGGTTTGGTTTTTTTGTGGCTTGTTCGGATTAGTCGCGTTCTACTGAGTGCGTCAGATCCTGATGGCGTGTCGTTTTTCATGGCCTGTTCTGACCGGTCGCTGTTGTGTTCTGGTTCAGCGGCGTCGGTTCTTACTCACGATGACGTGGCCATTCGATTGTCTCTGACTCCACGTTTGTGTCCAAGTTTGTTCTGTTCAATTTTAGTTTTTCTATATTTCCTATGAGGGGCTGCCATATTGGTCCAATTTCCATACTAGGGTTGATGTACAGGGTGTCCCCTTTTGGGCACTTCTACGGGGTGTCTCGGTTATTTTTGAAGATAGAGAGTTGCGGTTTTCGCGACATGTGCTACATTTTTGTGAAACTAAAGATGCCGTCAACCAAATTATCATAGCCCTCTTGGTTTTTAAGAAACAGGGAGAAATAGAAAACTATCGATTTTGAGACCACCCTCGTATCTCGGTTGTCTTTAATCTTAATGAAAAGTTTAAAGAAGGATCTTATAGAATTTTTTCTGTAGAATCCAGCGGTGTAGTTTGATTTTTTCTTACTCTAACCATTTTTCAGTTATGAAGCAAACATGTATTTTTTTAAATGGGTCACCATGTATATTATTTTCGAAGTCAATCGGAAATAATTCAAGCTTTTCAAAAATATATACTAGTATGAATTTCTTCTCAAAACTAAGCTCAAAATTTCATTTTTTACTTTATTTGTAGCAGTAGGCCATGACTAATCTATTAAAAACAATATCCAACTAAACAGTAAATTATTAAGATACAAGATACTCGATACTTTTAAACTCAATTATTTAATTGTATTTTATACGCTATTAACTACTATTTGTGATAATGTTCAGTAAATATTACTTACTGTATTACATTACTTAAAACTAAATATTATATCTGAAGAATATCAACACATTATTAAATTTGAATGCGAATCAAAATAAAAACTGAGAACATCGAGGAGGCATTTAAAAGAATTATTGGTCTCTTTCATCTTGGCGATTAAAAATTCCCAAAATTGGATCCTGTGCAAACGTTGAAGTATAAGTGTATGGATGGTAATTGTATTTTTTTAGAATTATTTCTGTAGTTGATATTTGCGCCCCTAAAGCTTCTTCTTTGTGCTTACAAGATGATGAATGCGTTGCTTCTATGTAACCTAATACGTTTCTCTCCCTTTGCTCCCTATTCTCCTTGAAATAAGTTTTAGGACGTGGTCGAATAAAGGATCCATACCTAACTATTTTTATTTTTAGACGAGCAAATATATCTGAAAACGATTGCTGTCTCTCTGGGTATCTAAGATGCTATTATTATAGAAAATTGACAATAATTAATATGAAAACACAGAAAGAACAAAGCTATATTTAATAACGATATAATTAAAAGCTGACAGTCTCGCAGGTTTTTTACAGATTTGTTTTTTGTTTTAAATCGATGAGTCACAGCCCACTGTCTACTCAATATTATAATAATACAATATTCATCATTTTAGTAAGACATTATTATTTAACAAAAAGTATTTTGATTCTGTTTTTTCGAATTTGAGTAGGAAGTCTCTTGTGGAGTAATAACTACTTAGATGCTTATTATTTATAGTTGATTAACCATGGCCTACTGCTACAAAAAAGTAAAAATTGGAAGAATGAAATTTTGAGCGTAAGTTTCAAAATAACTTAATACAAAAATATATTTTTGAAAAGCTTGAATTATTTCCGATTGACTTTAAAAATAATATACAGGATGCTCTATTTAAAAAAATATATGTTTGCTTCATAACTGAAAAATGGTTAGAGCAAGAAAAAGCCAAACTACACCACTGGATTCTACAGAAAAAATTGTATAAGACCTTTTTTTAGATATTCAATAAAATAAAAGACAACCGAGATACGAGGGTGCTCCCGAAATCGATAATTTTCGATTTCACCCTGTACCTCAAAAACCAAGAGGGTCATGATAATTTTCTTGACGGCATCTTTAGTTTCACAAAAAAGTAGCACAGTGTTGCTAAAACTGCAACTCTCTATCTTCTAAAATAACCGAGATACCCCGTAAAAGTGCTCAAAATGGGACACCCTGTATAGTAGAGCGGACATTATGGACGCACTGCTTGAATAAAATATGTATTACAATTATCTCGCAAATAAAACAAACGGACATTCACAACGCAGAAGAAAAATTGCAATTTATTAACAACCTCTGAGTGGAAGCAGTGAGTGGAGAAGAGTGGCCTGCACTTCCCTGCTATCTACTACGACTGGCCTATACGTAGTAGCGCCAGTTCCCGACGCGAACGTCTGCGGTGGTCCTAATCGAAAACACCTGTTGGCTATGGAGGAGTTGCGAAGGAGTTTTACGCGACGCGACAGCAACTCTCGTGCGCTGGAAGTTACGCCTGTCCGCGACAGATGTGCGTTCGTTCGATGTCGTTTGAATACGAATGAACGAGGCGCGACGATATGTCTATAAACTTTTTTCATAGCCTCTATGAAAATATAAGTTGCGTTCAACTTATATTGCCTGGAAGCTGGGCTTCCATTGTTCGCGACTTGCGTGGAAGAAACTTTCACCTTCGGAGCGTTTATTCAATGTCGGTGAGATTTATGAAATATGGGTCCAATATATCTTACTCTCCTTCAAGGCTATACCTTTTTTTTAAACGCAGGAACAGACGTTAAGGCGGCTCCTAAGGAGAGCATAAACGGTAATTTTCAAGTGATTTCATCCCAATTCCTGACGCTCTAGTTTTCAATATTTTTGCATGAAATTTTTACATGAAGTTCAAAAGGAAATTGGACAGGGGGCTGTCGAAGCATTTTTTGAAAAAAGTTGATTGAACATGAAATATGATCGCTTGAAGTTGCCTATTTTCTTCGTCAACTTTGTAATTTTTTTAAGGAAAGCCTAGAAGCAGAATCGAAAAAGTGCTTCGATACCCTCTGGGCAATTTCCTTGTAAACACTATGTGAAAATTTCATGTTAAAATATTGGAAAATGAAGCGTCAGGAATTGGGATAAAAAACATCTGCAAATCGCCTTCCTCTTCAATTTTACAAATTTCGGGCGACGTGCTAACATGACTGTTTCCATTTCTTTCTAATATAGCGCGCACCTGTTTATTTATCACGCCCATCCTTTTCAGTTCCCCGCATCTTCCGGAGAAACTATTACGGATTGTAGGAGCAGCGTTAACTCCTTTGCTGTTTGGCGTAAGTACATTATAAGATGCAAAAATAGGAAGCAGTGTAGACGTAAATCTAAAGACCAACATCTTTTCAAGGTACCAAATCCATTTAGAGAAGATTGGCAACAATTTTGACAAATTATTTTCTGATTAGAACATGAGAATCCAGTTCCGTCCAGTCTCTGACGTTTTTCAACCACGAGCAACCCAGAGCTCTTTTGCCTTCGATTTTACCTTCTATTATTAGTTTCACTTCTTTAAGGTGATGACGTTCCTTGTTCATTTGTCACAGGACTTTGGCTCTTCGACTCCACACAGAAGGACCGGGAAAAAATAACATTTGGTGAAGCTATATCTTATTTGGGGAAGCTGTTTAAACCAGGGATTTACTAGGACGTCTGAAGATGTTCATTACATGCCTTTTAGAAGCCCAACTAAGGTAGAAAGATGACACAGAGAAATCATCGATTAAAATTAGACAGCTTCAATGATTTACCCTGATTTTCTTCTTCTTCTAAAGGTATTTTTAGTACGTTTTGGTATTCTAAGATGGCAGTATTAGGACACCTTCAAAGTGTCTTTATGAAACCTATTTTTCGGACTTCTGAGATAAAGTATTAGATCCTGAAGTATATACTGTATTTCTGCTTAAAATTGCATATAATGGAGCCTAGTACCTTCACTGACATCAAATATCTTGGGCGCTCAAGTGTATTAGAAACTATTCCTTGATTACAATGCTCAACAAACTATTGCGGTTTAAAAAAGGCGCAAATTGAATAAGGGCTTAAGTCAGGACTAGCTTTAGCTGAAATATGCTTCCTATAATATGGCTTGTTTCAAATAGACGAACATAGAACATTAGTCGTTTTATCTAAAGAAAGTTTGGACTACTGCAGCTCGAATAAGGCCTAATCGAAAAAAATACTTTGGCTGATTTATACACATACCAGAACTGCAATTCATGATATTTGAAGATGCTAATAATTAGTGCTCTCCATGTGACAACAAATGACTGAGGTTATGCAGTAGATACTGAACCAACTTTCATTAAAGAAAACTTCAGCGGAATGGCACAAAAATGCTTTCACCTCAAAGCAAACTGGAATAAAGAGAGCCCAAACATGAGCTCATCAGTAGGTACTTCAAGCTAATTAGCGTTAAAATAATTGGATTCAATGATATTGTGTTCGAACTGGGATACTTACATAAAAGAAATGAGAAAAATAAAGACAAACACAAAACCAAAACAAAAATGTATTACTTACCTCTGTCCCTTGCACTTTTAACTTCATATGATCTTCTCGTGTAGTCTTTCCATCTTTCCTCTTCTTCCAACAGTAACCGTCCCTGCGATACCTCACTTTCTTCCTGCTGTATAATAGCATAGAACCACTCTTCGGCCTGTAAAATAAATGAAAAATATTTATCATCACATGCAACGGCTTTCATAGTTCTTAAGTACTAAATCCAGCAGTTACTTTAGAAACTTTTAGGATATAAGACTTCTAAACCTATTCACCAATCAAGCTTTGGTTTAACACATAAAAGAAAACATCTTAGACAACAACTAGATTATCCCGTGACTACTCATTATACTGTGAGGTGATCAATCACTGTGTCCGCGAGTCGTGCACCCTAAGTAGATTAGGGGACCCAAGGATGACTTGTACATTCTGATGGCTAAGATATGTGCCATCGCAAGATATACCGGCATTGCGTGCAATACAGAGAACAGCGTATTCCTCATACCACCTAGGAGCCATTACCAGCAGACTAACCCTGTAGTTTGAACAAAGCCTGCGAAGTTGTCCGAGCAGCTCCTAATATTTGGTCTGCTTTTCCTCTTCCTCGTAGACGATGTTAACATCGGCAGGTACCGAAAAATTCAATAACGAAAATCCTCTTCTGTTGAAGGTCGAGGAGGACTATGTCGGGCTTGTTTGTCTGTACAAGCTCGAGAGTGGGGAACGAGTAGTTCAAGTAAATCCGGCATCTCTCGTTCTGCACAATGGACTATATTCCCTAGAGCGTATATACCAGAAGAGTGTCTTAAATAGTAGTCGAGTACTCGTAGAGCCGCGTTGTGCTGATGGACGTAAGCCGACCCAGCGTAAGTCTTACACGCCAACATGAGATGTATAAGCATCTATTGGCGTCTGTCAGCAGACTCCACAACAGGCATTTGGTACATGTATACCCATAACTTTACTATAGAATACCAAGGTGTTAAATAATAACAATTTTGGCAATATTATAGAACCGTCAGTCTCCGACTTCAACTGACTGAAGCTTAGGAAGGAGAAGATCAATTGCTCAGATAAACCCTGCTTTTCTAGATGTTTGTAAAATATTCCACGCACTGGATTATCTTTGTGAGTTCTTGAAAGAAATTGGACTTCTGCAGCTTTAGTGTGGGTCTTTAATTGTGTTCCGTAACGGACAACTGACACCTTCGCGTGAAGTCGAGCGTGAGGCTGAGTTTCCTGGCTACCCGAGTAGCTGTTCTGAAAAGAAAGGCTCCTTCATTCTAATTCTCACGAATTTATTTTATTATATGACTGTGAGTAAGCAAAACAGTTTATAGCAAGCCTGGATATGGGTCCAACGGCTTTTAAAAAGGCAAAAAATCACTCAACTTGTTGGTGAGCGTCTTCCCAGGCCAATGCAAGCTGGACAGAAATGTATCACTCATGAAGGTGGCTTCAGATATTGGAAAAAAATGAGAGTCTGTTATCACTTCCATCATGATCTGCAGTCTATTGTAACTTTAGGGTTCAGATATTTGGCAAACATGGAGTTTGAAGAGGAATTATTATATACAATCCTTCAAGACGCGAAGACTTTTAGTCTGGTTCTGTAGGGTCGGCAAAAACGGCCTAGGTTAGGTTAAGTTCAAAGTGAGTGGTGCCATTATGACTCCTTCCACTGCGACCATGTGGCTTACACCTATTTAGACTTCAACGTATAATCAGGGTGCATAAGCTCTCGCTTGTAGGTCTATGCACTAGTGGTTCTGGCCACCAGAACCGTAAAATTCACACATCTTCACAAAGGCGATGGTCATGATAGGTGAAACTTTCTTCAAGTCAGTTTTTTCCATTTGGGTGAGTCCAAAAGCTTGAAACCTAGCTCTTTACAGTACAGGACAGTAACACAAAATGTGCTGCGCTGTTTAGTTCTCCATATAGCAGAAACGAAAGTCTGCTGTTTGTTCTAGACCTAACTTCCGCAAGCGGTTTCTCAGACGACAATGTCCCGTCAACAAACCAACTAGGATGCGGAGATCATTCGTGTTCCATTCTATGATCCCCGGAGGCGGAGGGAAGGGGCATTATATAAACGCCTTCGAGTTTAATAGTCTTGGTGTATCTTGCCAGTGCAGGAGTGCTTTCCTATCCGCCTCTTCTAGAGATGGTTTTATGCGTGGGAATGGTTCTGATCCTATGAACACGGATTCGGTTTCTCCTCTTGCGAGTGTGTCGGCCACTACATTGCCTTCCATTCCGCTATGGCCTGGAACAAACTTAGTTTGTCCCTCGTTCCAAGTTCGTTGACGATATGTATGCAGTTTCATACGAGTCTTCAGTCAACCCGTTTGGAGATTTCTCCTTTTAGGACGTCTGACCAAGGTGGGTTGGTTCCTCCTCACTGAACAGAAGCCGGCTAAGGGTATTCGTCGGCCTACTATCCACTTTTAAACGTCACTTGTATGTGATGGGGGTGGCAAGTAATCCTCGATGTTTACATGCTGTGGCGAGGAGGAAAAATCCTCGGCAGATATTCTATGTCGCTGTGAAGCGCTTGGGTATCACAGGCAGACCATACCAGGTTCAAGGGTTCTTGAACTTGAGGATATTTGATGAGCAGGACTGAAAGCCATTCTCACCTTTACGATGAGGGCTGGACTTGGGAACTAGGGTAAGGAGAGTTGCATAACGTAACTCGTATAGTGCGTGACTCCATTTAACTAAATTTTACAGGGGAGTAAGAAAACTGATTTAAATAAAAATAACTAACATGAGTGAAACGTAAATTTGTTCAAATGACTATTATTCAAATTGTTTGGTTTCGGACATAGGCGTTTTTCAGACTGTGGGTAAGATATTTTACTATTGGATGGCGCAATATTACTTATTTTATGAAAAATTAAGTTATACCTTCACTTACACTGACGATAAGGGCTCGTTTGTACATCTACGCACTGGTAGTTCTGGTCACCAGAAACATTGTCCTTCTTTCATTCATTCAACCCGTTTCATCATATATAAGTTTTATAGAAAAACTGTTTTTGTCTCCTTTTTTTTCCGCAATAATTCAAAAATTACATCAAAATAAAAATGAGTTTTTGAATCCAGTACCGAAAACACTCCGACGACTCCCGAGCCGTGTAACGTCACCATGGCGGTCAGAATGCTCCTTTGACCAACGACGTCCTACTCCGATACTAGATTCTAGATTCCCAGCCAATCCTGAAAACACTTACTGGTAACTAGTGTATATTTGTTGCAACATAGACGATGGATGAAATTTGCAGCTCGAGACTAAGTCTACGATCGAAATAAATATGTTTTTGAATGTTTGAAGTTGATGTCAGATTACAGGTTCCAGTCAGTAAGTACCTAATCAAATATGTTTCGTTGAAAAGATCTCCTCAATTGAAGGATGGCCTAGTGAATAGAGCGTCCGATAGTAGATCTCAGGGTCTTTGGATCGAAACCCAGGCCTTCCGCCTTTTCTTTATTTTTTTTTATCAAAAAATTTATTGATGTGCTTTTTTCACATTTTTTCTACGATCAACCTAAATATTTGTTTGAATCAAATTTTGTTAGACATATGATATTGTTAAGCTTTATTGCCCAAAGTTAAATAAATAATAATACCAAGTACAGAATGTAATTACGAGTTTGAGTTACTTTTTTAACATTAAAAAACTTAAAAATGAATGAGTTGAATGGATGGAGGGATTTTGTTTTATTAACCAACTATTACATTTAAAAAAAAAATTAATGGCGATTGATATTGACCGACAAATCTCATTTCCACTGATTTTTTAAATTGCCCACCGCCTCCTGTACTTAGTTTTTGCACTGTGCAGTGCTAGTAATATATCTGACAAAATTTGATTTAAACACATATTTATGTTGATCTTAGAAAAAATGTGCGTAAAACAAGTGCAAAAAGCACATCAATAAATGTTTTGATAAAAAAAACTTGGACGGCCTGAGTTTTGATCCAAAGACCCTGAGATCCACTATCGGACGCTCTAACCACTAGGCCATCCTTCAATTGAGGAGATCTCTTCAACGAAACATTTGATTAGGTACTTACTTACTGGAATTTGTAATCCGACTTCAACTCCAAACATTCAAAAACATATTTATTTCGATTGCAGACTTCGTCTCGAGCTGCAAACTTCATTCACCGACTGTGTTGCAACAAATGTACACTAATTACCAGTTTACCAGTCCGTATTTTCGCGATTGGCTGGGAATCTAGAATCTAGTATCGGAGTAGGACGTCGTTGGTCAAAAGAGCATGGTGACGTCACGCGGGTTCGGGAGCCGTCGGCGTGTTTTTGGTACTCGATTCAAAAGCCCATTTTTTTTTGATATAACTTTTGATTTATTGCGAAAAAAAAGAAAACAAAAACAGTTTTGTTGTAAAACCTATCTTTTCATTTATCACACAAAAAAAAATATTTTTTTCTTGATTCAAAACCTCAATTCCTTTAATTTATTCGGGAGATACAGACGGCTCTTACCGGTGCATCTTTCAGTCTTCTCGTATTCAAAAAGCGGCGAAACAGCCGAGCCAGCTTACGTGCAGCTCATCTAATCGAAATCGGGTTGTGTTCTTTGCAAACCGAGAAACGCACCACCGAATCGAACTTGCAACGGTCCGCGTTTTCGCTGGGCGGGCGGGAAAGTTTTAATGCGAATTTCAGCTTAACGCTCTCCGATTTTAATTGCGATCAACTCTGTATAATTGCGATTTAAATGCCCCCACCCCACCCCCCCGGCCGCTCCACCTCCCTCGGCTGCTCCGTGCGATGCAGTTTTCTCCGAATTAAGGCCGGTTTGGTTTATCGACCAAGCGGAGCTGATTTGGAAAGTTTTCGGGAGGCTGGATGCGTGGCCAAACGGTTAGTTAAGAAGTTGTTTCGATAGTTTTCATTCACTGGTGTGGGGCAACTCATTTAGTTCAGCACCCCATTTGTCTGTGCCAGTAGACGTAAGTGTCAAAGCAAATAGACTGCGGGACCATGGGCTCCGACTGTGGATAAACTCAGGGTGGTGGGCCAACCTAGGGTAGACGGAAGATTCCTAGACAGCACAATATATTTCTGGAACATTCTTATTTCATCCAAAATAGATTGAGAATGTTCAGAACATTAACAGAATGTTCTATGGATGTTTTTATTGATTTCGTTCCCATGAGCCCACATAGCACTGGATATTCTATGAATATTCTTTAAATCTCCTATATGTTCCATGAATATTCAGTAGAATCATAGAATATTCGTTATTTCTCTTGATTATTCTGGATTATTAACATAATATTCTTTATAGAAGATTACTATTTTATCCACTTAGGATAATCAGTGATTATTCGTTTAATGCCTGAATTATTCCAGAATATACTAGTAATATTCTTCATAGAATATTATTTTAATAATTTACTAAGAACAAGATGTAGCTATTTTCTGACGAACATTTAGTAATATTTGTAATAGAAATATCTGCATGTAAGCAAATATTCAATATGAGGTATTATTAATTTATATTTGCACGTTTCTTAGTGAATTAAAAAACCTTCATCCGTTTTGCGTTCATCCTAAATATACCTAATAAGTATTATGTGCAATTTTCAAAAGTTTATTAGTCATTCGCCATTGCCAGCAATACAGATACGGCATCCACCGATGATAAAGTGACAGCATCTTATGCTGATGTATGTATGTGGTGTCGTCAGTTGTCAATCTTGTCTGGTTGTCACTCGCTTCAAGTGTTCTGTCATTCTGTACTACAACATGTGGATGTCGGCATTTTAGTAATTCACGAATTCACGAGTTTTATTCCTGAAAGGCCTGCATTTATACCCCATTTTATACAATAAAGTTGCTGGTTGTTATAAAGTGTGTGAAAGTGTTCCAAATTATGGTCACCTACTATGGTGTTAAGGTTCATTATATAATGTGAGTAGAATTTTGAGGTTAAATGCAACAAGTTTACATTTTTACACTTTATTTAGGCATCTTAACTTTTGTGACCATCTGCCAATAGTAGGTGCCATTATTTTTGGAACAGTATCCATAATTCCCTAAAAATGTTTCGTATATGAGGCAATTTAGACAAAATGTTCCTAGAATATTCAAAAACATTCTACCACGATTGTTCATGTAATATCCGTGCGGAATATTAGGCGGAATATTCTAGGAATATAGCGTGTTTTTCCCATTTCGAACGTTTACAGAATATTCTGTAAATATTTCAATTATCCATGGAATTTTTCCAGAATATTCATAATATCTGTAGTGAATTTGAACAGAATATTCTCATATCATCCGGTGCTATGTGGGAGAATGTACGAGGAATATTACGTCATGATTATTCCATGAACGCGTCGATCAAAATATTCTGATAATATTCATAAATTATTATTATCTAAAGAATAGTCTATGAATATGCTTTTTGGTATGATTCTTAATGTAGGTGTGGCGCCGTTACAGGTTAGGTTAGGCTTGAGAACTTTGAGGTTAGCTGCATTCGTCACGGTGGCGGTGGTCGGTGGTGTTTGCTTGTGCTTGTGCATTTTTCTCCTGTGATAATTGGATAGCTATCTGTGTTCTGGAACATGATGTTCACTTGTTATTTAGTTTACAACTTCATCTAGGAGCGACTAGGGTGAGTGAAACTATTTTGTCTCAGTAAATGATCGACTTTGTAGCACCATGTGGTAGCGACTCTCTTGTTCAGAGTCTAATATCTATGTTCTAGTCTTACTTGTCGTAGGTACCCTAATTAATATATAACCACTAGCAACACATTTGACATATTTGTGACTATGAATTTCTAGTGTTTATTCTACTAAATTTGATTAAAATACAACGACAACATTTTGGTGAAAATCTGGCATTGTAGTCAATGAAGTGTAATTGAATGTACAGCTATGCTTTAAAATGAAACGGGTTTTTTTATTTTGCAGGATAATACAGGAGGACGATTCCGTGCAATGAAATGTGTTTTTTAATGTGTACATTAAACTTATGCAATTATAAATACAGGTTCCGTGTTCTGTTTTATATAAATTTTTTCATCAATCCCTATAATAATTAGTCTGTGCCTAAATCAATGCTGCCCAAAACACTGTATGAAGGTTGGATACTAGGTTATATATGTTTACTACTCGCGTTAAGTACCTAGGCAGACAATAAGACTAACAAGTAAATGGAATTAAGTAATAAAAGGTATTAGTTTCTTTCAACATATATTCTTCAAAGATATACCAGGAATCTTTCTACAATATTTGATACATCTTGATAACCATCGTAGAATATTCTGAGGGAATAACCTATGTATGTTTCTTCAAAGATATACCAGGAATCTTCCTACAGTATTCCATACATCTTAATAATAATCGTAGAATATTCTGAGGGAATAACCTATGCACATTTTTTAATAACCTATGTATGTTTCTTCAAAGATATACCAGGAATCTCCCTACACTATTCATCTTAACATATAATCTTAATAATAATCGTAAAATATTCTGAGGGAATAACCTATGCACATTTTTTGGATTCCCATTTTCACATTCCTGGAATGTTCATCAGATAACCTATATATTCCTTGACTTTTCATGCAACGATACAATGTTCTAAAATGGTGATTCTTAGAATGTTCCTAGAATATATTGTGCTGTCTGGGTTGTGGCCGTACTAAAACCCATTTCGGAAATCTGTCACTTCATCGTGATGGGGAACCTTGAGGACTACAACATTAAAATATTTTCACTCAAATTTTGACGTTTATACAGGGTGATCCATATCTAGCTTACATGTGTAAATCCCCCACAAAGGAGGAGTATGTTATTAGAATCGGTCCGTTTTCGCAAATTTTACCAAAATCAACGTGCGAGGTATCATTTCCAAGGCAAAATTACTCATTTTTTGTATTATTTTTCCGAGTAACACCCACCACCCTCCCGCCATTTAATCATAGAAGTGGACCAAAAGCTAGAACGAAAAGCTCTCTATGTGAGTAAAGTTTAAAACTGTTTGGATCATTTTCGTGATAGTTAGTGGCATTTTAAGAAAATTTGCCACTTTCCATGAATTTTTAATCCGCCATTTTAAAAATTTAGCGGCATGCGCGGTAGCGTTTTCGACATAAGGAAACATACAAACATTAGGTTCACAGAAAAATCGGAAAAATTAGGGGTTCCGGCTGGATTCGAACCAGCGTCTCCGGTATTCTATCCCCACCGCTCTCCCGTATTTCTCTGCGAACCATGCATTTCAGTCATCCAGAGAAATCTAGCCGGCTGTTGGGTGAGTGTGAATCTCTGACCGCGATTTGCACGACAGCTCTCTTTCTTACTGAACAACGACTACCCAGTCGGCCAGGATTTCGTGGACCACGGATTCGATACCAAGTCGTCGACGCGGTACATCGGCTGCAATACGGGCGACCGTAGTGTAGTTGGTAACGCGTAGGCCTAGAATGCCGGAGACGCTGGTTCGAATCCAGCCGGAACCCCTCATTTTTCCGATTTTTCTGTGAACCACATGATTGGAATTATCTCCCTCATGCGGAGTAAGCAAGCACCTTCATTCCATAAGGAAACATACTTTTGTGTAGCATTAGAATTTCACGTTACGACATTATATTTTCAGTTATCCCCATTCCTACCCCTTTTTTATTATCGCAGCGAGACCAAAAACTAGATTTTGGTTTCTAATGATAGGCTTTTTTATAGTGACTAACTTTGAAGAAAATCGGAAAACTTTGGTTTTTTTATGTCCGTCTGAGTGTATTTGTCTGTACGTCCACGATTTCGTTCTCCAACAATTCTTCAAAAACGCCTCAAGCGATTGCTCCCAAATTTGGCCAACTTGAATTAATAAAAGTTTTTTCGAGCTGACAAAATTTTGGCGCCGATCGGACAATGGGGTAGAAAACGGTGGGGGTTCACAAAAAAATGTACTACGACATACAATTTGATAGCAACAGTTGAAAGCGAATATATCACACGTTAATTTTTTCTGAAATGGAGGCTAAAAAAATAAATTGAAATAGTCAAATGTATGAACAACAACCACGAATCGGAGAAGGTCCTAGAACGAGAGCTACCTCGTTCAACGCCCACATTTTTTTAAATATATTATTGCATATTTGTATTCCTTGGAGAATTTTTGTGTTACTTTATATATCACACAGAATACTTTGCAAGGACCGTTAAGATGTAAAATAGCATCTTTGGTGTAAGTAGATATCAGAAAAAAGAGAACAGCGTAGCGGTTATACATAAAATCTAGAAGAAGAATGAAAAAATATATTTGAGAGTTTTTCACTTTTACAACCTCCCATCCCCCAACCACCCTAATTTTACCACCAGAAAACGATCAGGAATCCCTAAAACATTCAAAAACGAAGTATGAGTTGTTTTCATATTTTTAGTTTTTTGATTATTGCTACGCTGCCACTAACATGATTTCTAACAACCATACGCGTTTTTGATCCTCACCACGGTAATAATACTGTGTCAAAATTTCATTAGAATCAATTTAATAGTTTCTACGTTACAAAATACAAAACAATCTAAAGCAATAAATACCCGTATGTATGTACACAGAAAACTAAGCCCCTTAGTTTCAGTAATAGGTAAAGCAATGTTCGGATGGACATAAAAAGGTGATTTATGTCCCTAAGTCTTCCTTCAAAGGTCAGTGGACAGCCTACTATGAATACAACAAATTTTTCAGTTTTTCAACCCCCCAACCACCCCAATTTCACTTCCACTCAAAAAAAGTAGAAAATGATCAGGAACCCCGAAATCGCCTAAAAGCAAAGATTATTTAACTTTTTTAGTTTTTTTGCTAATTACTCCGCCACCCGCCTTAAAAATTATAGGAAAATTACCTACTACGACCCCACAGCATATCGCTGCCCAAATTTCAACACAATACATGCAGCGGTTACTGAGATTAGGAGGCTAGAAAAACGCGTACAGACAGATCGGCAGACAGACAGACAAGAAATGGGTGACCTGGATTTCCGTTATGTAGACATCATAAAACGCCAGAGAGCATTATTTTCCTGCTTCTATCTGCTTTGTGGACTATTCTAAGGCGTTTGATAACGTAAACTGGCCTAAACTGTGGGAAATCCTCATCTCTATGGGAGTTCCTTATCACCTAATGTTTCTCATACAGCAACTCTACGAGTCTAATGTGGCTCGCGTAAGAATTGATGGTAACCTGTCTAGTCAAACTGCAACCAGAAAAGGAGTTCGTCAGGGATGTGTATTATCTCCGATGTTGTTTAACATTTACTCTGAATTTGTGATGAGACAGGTATTAGACAACTGGAATGGCGGTGTAACTATTGGCGGAAGCAAAATATCCAACTTAAGATTTGCTGACAATACAACCCTTATTGCAGCTTCTCAGGAAGAACTAGTAGCTCTATTAAACATCTTAGAACAACGTAGTGCAGAGTATGGTTTTGGTATTAACTACAATAAGACCAAGGTTATGATCGTAGGTAGAGAGCATGATAATTATCGAGAAATAAAGTCAATAGGCCGTTGTGAAGTAGTTCAAAGTTTTATATACCTCGGTTCTTTGATCGATAATTCGGGTAGCTGTGAAAATGAGATTCGACGGCGCATTCAACAGTCACGTGTGGCCATGGCAAAGCTTACTGAAATATGGCGTGACCATAACATCACTAAAGCTACAAAAATGTCGCTGGTTTAGTCTCTTGTATTCTCCATATTTTTGTATGCCTCGGAAATTTCGACTGTTAAAAAGGCAGATCGAGCTCGCATAGACGCTTTCGAAATGTGGATATGGAGGAGAATGCTGAGAGTTCCTTATACCGCCCGTCGAACTAACGTCTCCATACTGGATGAGGTCGGTAATCCAAAGATACTATCCTCCATTGTGTCGACGAGAATGCTTACATTCTTCGGACATATACACAGAAGCGATAATATGGAGAAACTTGTAGTTCAGGGTCATGCCCATGCGCCGTGGCCGCCCCCCTACACGCTGGGTGGATACGTCGAAACAGTTGCTGGATATGAGTGTCAAGAGCGCCACTAAACTGACAACAAAACGCGATAATATTCATGTCGGCAATACTCTAGCTCCGACTGAATGCATTTTACGAGTTCACAACATGTCTGTTAAGACACCCACACCCTCATGATGTCCAAGATTAAAAGATACTTCTGACCTGGCACACTCGTCCTCGGGCCTGTCAAGAAATGAAATACCGGGCATTTTATCGCCCTTCCTAAGCTCCTCGGAAGAAGGGAGAGAGGCAGCGAAATCCGTACAAATTCCGGCATATTTACTTTCAAAAATCCCCGGGAAAGGATTTCAATCACAAGCCGGCTTCGTCTCCAAGACGAGGGAACTTTTCCGGCCAACTTCGAGCTCCCCGTCTCGCTTTGGAGTCACGTATACACAACGAATCCGGCAAGTCGGAGTTTGTGTTACTTATTTCAATTTTCATGGCTATTTATAGCCGAGGAATTGTATATAACTTTGTAGCCTCCCACGCAGAAGATCGAAATAATAATTTATTCACCAGCAATACAGGGCAAATAAATTGTTTGACCCACAGAAGGTGCTGACCTTGTGCGTGGGTTATAATACATACATATATTTTAAAATACGTATATTAAAACTAATACTAACTATGTTAAAAACTTTATTATCCAGTATATTATCCAATTTTTTTTTTGTATACAATATGAGATTTAATGGATTTCACTGAAGCAGGAAGTAAATCATATATGCAGCAACATAAATATATTAAACTTTTTTGGCCTATTGACTTAAATATAGCAGGTCTTAAGGTTCTACTCTTGGTTCGTGTATTATGTTCATGGCTATTGAAGTTGATGTAATTTTTATGTTTGTGGACGAAATTCAATATGTTATAGCTATACAGGGTTATTCACGTTATTCGACACGGAGCATTATGGCTAAAGTATTTGATAAAAAAGAAAATAATAATTTCGGATGGATAGAGACCCATAAAGGCTACATTCTAAAAATATTTTCATGTTATACAGGGTGTCCCAAAAACACGAAATGTATCAAAGTTATGTTTTTTAAATGGAACACCCCCTATATTATTGCATATTCAGATTCCTCGGTGAATTCTAGTGTGACTTTATGTATCATACATGGGACCTAAAGCGAACCGTTTAGGTGTAAATCACCATTTTCGGTATAAGTAGATATCAGGAAAAAATTGAATATCGCAGAGATTATAAAATATGGAAGGCTGCGACTTTGCCGTATTACTAAGCATAAAATGCGTCAGCTATGGTGAGACCGTCAAATTTAAATTACGTTTATGCTTGGAGAAATCGGTCGATTAATTAAGGAAACTTCGACCAGCGATAACTTGATTTTTTCAAATGGGAATGCCTAATTTTTTTTATACGGTTAAACGTAGAATTTGATAACCTTTCTAATGCTGTAAGGTTGTGAACATCAATCTCTGGTAGTTTTCATTTAATTTTAAATTTTCAAACAAATCGGCGTTTTTCAATTTTCCTACCTATAAGCAACGTAGTAGGCCATGAAATATAAACAAAAACCTGTTCAGGTAGAAGAAAACAACTAACTTAGCTGAAAAATATACACGAACTAGACTAAAGGGACAAGATTATAAAAATTGCTCACAACAAACAAAGTCTAACCAGAAACAACGGCGGTAACATATCTTTGGTCAAAGAGAAGCTGGAGTATGACCGAAATGGCTTTAGAGATTGCCAATTTCCAAAACCATTAAAAATTTTGAAATAAAATAAAAAACTACTAGAGAATGTTGTAAGCAGTTTATTATTTTCATAATAAAATTTCACATTTAATGATATAAAAAAGTATGCGATTCTGTCAAAACTCAAGTCAAAGGTACCTCTGACTGGAATTCTGAAAATTCTTCAGTACCTATTAGCAAGATCGCAGAAAATGAAGAATGAATTAAAATTTGTTCAAATTATAAAACATAAATGGCAGAAACTTTAAATCTGATTTGTAAGTACTCCTTTTTTGCAATATTGCCAATAGATATTGAAAAATAGAAGGGCTCCAGTCAGACGTATCAACTGCGACGCAAATTAGTACTTTTTTACACCATTACATATGATTGATAGTTGCGTGCTGGAGCAACAGTCGCTGGTTCTTTTTGTTTCATATCAGGGTTTTTAATTGTCCTGGAAATTTTTAACCTTATTAAATTGCGGTAGCCAATAGACTGTAAAAAGTATCTATTACTGCCATTCTCCAGCTTCTCTTTAACCTTAGAAATGTAATCGCTGTTGTTTCTGGGAGAGTTGATTTGTTGTAAGGAATTTTTATAATATTGTCCCTTTAGTCTAGCTAGTGTGTATTTTTCAGCTAAGTTAGCTGTTTTCTTCTACCTGACAGGTTTTTGTTTATATGTCATGGCCTGCTACGTTGCTTATAGGTAGGAAAATTGAAAATCGCCGATTTGTTTGAAAATTTAAAATTAAATGAAAACTACCAGAGACTGATATCCACAATCTCATATTATTGGAAAGGGTATCAAATTCTGCGTTTAACCGTATAAAAAAAATTAGGCATTCCTATTTGAAAAAATCAAGTTATCGCTGATCGAAGTTTCCTCAATTAATCGACCGATTTCTCCAAGCATAAACGTAATTTAAATTTGACAGTCTCATCAAAGCTGACGCATTTTATGCTTAGTAATACGGCAAAGTCGCAGCCTTCCATATTTTATAATCTCTGCGATATTCAATTTTTTCCTGATATCTACTTATACCGAAAATGGTGATTTACACTTAAACGGCTCGCTTTAGGTACCATATATGATACATAAAGTCACACTAGAATTCACCGAGGAATCTGAATATGCAATAATAAATGGGGTGTTCCATTTAAAAAAACATAACTTTGATACATTTCGTGTTTTTGGGACACCCTGTATAACATGAAAATATTTTTAAAATGTAGCCTTTATGGGTCTCTATCCATCCGAAATTATTATTTTCTTTTTTATCAAATACTTTTCCCATAATGCTCCGTGTCGAATAACGTGAATAACCCTGTATAGTTGTCAGATATCAAATTTCTGGGACTCTTTAAATAAATTATTTGAGGGGTAAGTAGGTTCTTTATAACAAATAACCTTCAAAACACACTTTTGCAAGGAACTGATGCTCTTCAAATGAGTTTGATGCACTCCTCCCCAACCTAAGATGCCATAATTTAGTTGGGACTGCACAAGATAATAATACAATGTTTTTAAACAACGTATGTTTAGAAATTCTCTAAGATATTTGAATTTAGATCCTTGAAATGAACAAGTTAATCAAAGAAGACGCAAACTCGTTGATCTATAGGCCACCCAAACCAGTGGCGCGTTCAGCGCCCCCTCTTGGACAACAAAGGGTGGCTTTAGGATTCGTCATAGAGGTGAATCATAGTTATACAAAAAACTAATCCTATCAACTATCGACCTGTGGGTCTTTTCAGCATCATGTCTAAGGTTAGACAACAATAAAATCATAAATATGGTATGGTCTCCGTAAGCATAGATCTACGGGCGACCTCCTAGCCTATGTCACTGACTTGTGAAACAGAGCAATTGAAAATCATGGCGAGTCTCGTGCTGTTGCATTTGACATATCGAAAGCCTTCGTTAGAGTGTGGCATGAGGGACTTCTGGTCAAGCTTCCTGCTCATGGGCTACCACCTTGCCTGTGCCAATGGCTGAAAAGCTTTTCGAACGACCGATCTCTGTTTGTTATAATCAAAGGCTGTTCTTCAGGCGTATTTTCAATAGACGCTGGTGTTCCTCAAGGAACTGTACTATCCCCTACACTGTTCCTGCTATACATCAACGAGCTGAGGGAGATAATATCCAATCAAATCTACAGCTTCGCAGATGACAATACATTAATATCGTGCATGGAACCAGGCAAGCTATCATCCCAGGAGACGGTACGTCGGCGACAGCAGCATGCCTCACAGATCAACGTAGGTATCAAAACAATTGTCGAGTGGGGATTAGTAAATAAAGTTCAGTTTAGCGTACACAAAACTCAGGCAACAATACTGACAAAGAAGTTCCACGTTGGCTTACCAACTGTGGAAATGGAGGGTCACCCGACAGTCGAGTCACCTTCCGTCAAGCTTTTGGGGATCAACATTAACAATAACATGTCCTGGCAACCCCCCAGTATTGCTAAAATGGTATCCCAGAAGTTTGGAGTTATGTTCCGCTGTAGGAGGCTATATAAACCCAGAGCAACTGCTGCTGCTCCACAAGGCTCAGATCCGACCATCGTTGGAGTATTGCTCCCAGGTGTGAAGATGCACTCCAAGGTACTCTCTAAAGTTGGAACATCGAAGAAGCGTGGCTGACCGGTACCTGTTTTACAGATTCTATCACGGAAGATGTTCGAGTGAGCTTTCCCAGATAATAATACCGAAGGCATTACGATCAAGAAACACCAGAGAGGCTCTGCGAGCTCATCCTTATCAAGTCTAAGTCCCTAATCTCCGAACCAGCCTCCTCCAGCATTCCTTCTTTTGGAGAACTTCGACGCTGTAGAATGAGCTGCCAAAGAACTTGCTTCTCGACGACTACAACCTGCAGCATTTCAAATTTAGCATCTCGCAGCGCTCCCACAACGCCATAGGGTTCCAGCCTTTGGAAGGCGGACCATAAAAAAAGATCTTCATTGAATGGTGTTGGTACCTTAAGAACAGAGGATATTATCATGAAATGCGTGTACTTGTATTGAACGTTATGGAGAGTAGTTTGAGGGATAGTTATTGTAAAGTTTTGGAAAAACATTTCACTGTTATACCTACTATAACGCCAGTAATGATATTTACTGAACCATTCTCGTAGAGCACAAACTTGTGACAAGTTTGTGGTGAGTGTCTCTGATGCACAGAACTCCCAATCATCTGGTCGACTATCTATAGACGCAATAAATTACTGCTTAGTATTAAGACGGGTTCTCATGATTCAGTTTCGCTGAATCAGTGGGTTTGTGCTTTCAGTCAAACTGAAAGCCAGTCCTACTTTTCATTCAGTTTGACTGAATCAGTATTGAAAAATGAATACACACGTTACTTTTATCAATGCTAAATAGGTTAAAATTATTCATTAAAACTGAACAGTGTAAACGAACATCGCTTTCAGTATCACTGAATCAGTCAAACTGATTCAGTTTCGCTGAATCAGTTTGACTGATTTCAGTAAAACTGATCAGTGGGTTTGCGCTTTCAGTCAAACTGAAAGCCAGTCCTACTTTTCATTCAGTTTGACTGAATCAGTATTGAAAAATGAATACAAACGTTACTTTTATCAATGCTAAATAGGTTAAAATTATTCATCAAAACTGAACAGTGTAAACGAACATCGCTTTCAGTGTCACTGAATCAGCCAAACAGTTTGACTGATTCAGTGATAATGAACGTGTGAACACCTTTTCAGTGAAACTGATCAGTGGGTTTGTGCTTTCAGTCAAACTGAAAGCCAGTCCTACTTTTCATTCATTTTGACTGAATCAGTATTGAAATATGAATGCCAACGTTACATTTTATTGATGCGAAATAGGTTAAACTGATTCATGGAAACTGAACAGTGTGAACAAACGTCGCTTTCAGTATCACTGAATCGGTCAAGCTGATTCAGCGAAACTGAATCGTGAGAAACCCTCTTTAGGCTTAAGACGATTCAGTTTCACTGAATCAGTTTGATTGATTCAGTGATACTGAACAGATAATGAACGTGTGAACACCTTTTCAGTGGGTTTCTGCTTTCAGTCACACTGAAAGCCAGTCCTACTTTTCATTCAGTTTGACTGAATCAGTACTGAAATATGAATGCAAACGTTACTTTTATTGATGCTAAATAGGCTAAACTAATTCATGAAAACTGAACAGTGTGAATAAACGTCGCTTTCAGTAATACTGAATCAGCGAAACTGAACCGTGAGAACCCGTCTTTAGACACGCTTCCTGTGCTATATACAACCTAAGAGTTGTATTACCGCAATCTCGCTGTACATGCGTGTATGTGAGTTTGTCGACCCGTCGATTGGAAGACAAATTGCTAGAAATGAGGTGATTTGTTGGGCCGCGGCAAGCAAGGATTTATTAGTTTCTCTTAACTGTTCTTTTCTCTCCTTCACCACTTATAATGGCCACTTTTAGCAAAATTTCGGATTAGTAGACAAGTACAGAATTTAAGCAGCTAAAGTTCAACAACCAATATCAGGTACTAGAATATTTTTTTTAACACTGCGTTGTTAAATTGAAGTTCCAAGTACAAGGTATATCCAAAAAGTAACTGGAATTTATAAATTTTACGGGTTCAGAGAGTCCGACTGACAAGAATATTTTTTTATTATGTTGGTATCTACGCCTTTAAAGTATAAAGAAATTTCAACTGTATAAAGCTGAGACGTGTTTATATTAGGGATGCAAAAAATATGTTTTTTAATTAAAAACAAACAAGATGTTTTTTTATTAAAACAATTTTAGTTAAAACTATAAAAAGGAACATGTTTAAAACGTAACTGTGTAGATAGCTAGGTAATACTGCAACTAACAAGTAGCGGGTAGTAGTAGATACACTACATTTCCGTCGAATGGTACTAAGCGTCCAGATTTGTATAGAAAATGAGTACTGACCGAATGTCGGATGTCGGTGGGAGTCAGAGAGGTCCCTAATGATCTACGAATAAATGCACCCTTTCGCTGTAGAATATCACGTAGGGCATGTGAGGTTTGAAGATGAGGTCCTGTGTAAGAGTGTTAAGGCGGATCACCATCTGCTCTGACAGCCAGGGCATTAAAGGCATTAAGTGCTTGTAGGTTTACATCAAGGCTCCTTTTGCAATGCAGAAAGCTCCTGGATGACATTCCGGCAAGACATCAGGTGTAACTTATGTGAGTGCCAAGTTATGCTTGGGTTGTTGGCAATGAAATGTCGGACGCGCTCGCAAGGCGAGGGTCGAGGAATATTTTCTTAGGTCTTAAGTCGGCTGTAGGGCTGGCAGCAGGTACCATTAGAAGGAAAACAGAGGTGTGGTTCTAAAATCAGCATCTTATGAAATAGGCAGGAATGTCTGGACACCTCCGTCAAGCTAGAGAACTGATTTTAGGACCTCTGGCCAAGGTGGGGCGGTTCCATCTCTCACTGGACAGAGGCCCGCTAGGGCTACTTGCCGGCCATCTATCCGGCCACAACATCCTCAAAAGTCCTTGTATTTGAAGGAGGTGGCAAGTGATCCGGCGTGTATACGCTGTGGCGAGGAGAAAGAATCCTCAGCACACTTTCTGTGTTGTTGTGAAGCCCTTGGATATCACAGGCGAACCATACTAGATTCAAGAGTTCTTGAACTTGAGAATATAATATGCGAAGAATCCAAGGCCATCCTCACCTTTGCGATGAGGGCTGTACTTGGGAACTGGGTAAGGGGAGGTGCATGAGGACGCGTTTGTAGGCCTATGCATTGGTTTTGGTCACCAGAAAGCCTCTCTTCCTCATGCATTCATTCATTCATTCATTCATTCAAGAGTATTAACTGTAAGTTAACAACGTAACAACCCACTACCCTCGCCGCCATCATACGATCTAATATACTGAAAAAAAGATCCTGTCTGGGACTATTTCATAAGAGGAAATGCAAGACTGAATTGGTTGCATTGGTAGATAGACTGAAGAACCGGATGAAAGTTTGCAATAGGGCCTGTATGTCTACATCTATAACTTCTAATTCCGAAAATTTTGTTGCGGGTTATTCAATAGTATTGTAAAAGAATGTCGCTGAATTGTGACCTGCTGTTTTAAACTTACAATTACTAACATGAATTGAAAAAACTTGTTAAAAACATGTTTAAATTTAAAAACAGTTTAGAACAAATATGTTTAAAACAGGTGTTCGCGCTTTAAACGAAAATATCTAAAACATTTTGTTCCAAGCCTCGGTTTGCTCGATCTCGCCGGTTTTCGTTTGGCAAAATAAATTGATCGCATAGGATTTGTTTTTATATTTGCGTGAAATATGGAATAATATTCAACAAAGTGTGTGACATATTTACATCACACAATCGAATTCTGACAGTTTGACACCGACTATTTTGCAGCCTCGCCATAAATAAAACATATACGTCATTCATTTGTCGGTCTATCTAAAAACCTCAGAGTAGCAACTGAACACGGGGGTAGTAAACAACTATTTCTAATAGGCCGACATCTTTCCTTACGTTGTCATATTGACCACCAGATACAGCAATCATGTAATCATTCACTATCGTCTTAATTGTATAGTATCCAAAAATATTCCATTCTACGTTAAAAAGGACGGTATTTTGATGGTTCAGGAACCATTGCAGCAAAATCAATAGGTAAGTCTTACATAAATTTTGAGGAGCTGGGAAAGCCGATATAATTTTCATGCGACTTATTTACGGTAGAACCTCGACTGTCAAACGTTTGTTTTGTTTGGGCGTCTTTTGTGCTTGGTCAGTAAAATCGAATTCGCTATATGTTGGTAACTGTAGTGCAGCTTTACGGACTTGCTGTGCTATATTCGAGTGTAGTTTAACAGTTTTTCGAGATGGGACTCAAAAAGTGCAGTGTTTGTAACATGAGTTGCATTGGAAGAATTTTCAGGTTTGTTGGCGTTACACACCATTGTTTACAATTTGAACTGTCACTGCGAGGTCACAGCTGATCAATGTTTGGAGGCTGAACTGTCAAAAATTTGTTTATTTACTCAAGATGATAGATTCGAGCACGCCATGCTGAAGTGGTTTGTTTACTACCTTTATGTTCAGTTGTTACTCGTAGCTAAAAACGGAAAGGTAGGTAGGTAAATTTAATATACCCACATTTGGTGGATGTGCGTATACTGCATAATTATTATCACATTCACCATCTTTGGTGCATTCACCATCTTTGGTGCATTCACCATTTTCTAAATCCAAGGGATTATTAAATTTGTTGTCTTTTAAGAGACTTGTTTGGGTTACAAAGTCAAGTTGATTGACTCAGCAGTTCCCACACATTGTGGTGATACCATTTTATTATTTTTCCATTGAATGAAGCTATCGCCGTAGATTCCCTTGCAACCAAATCGTCGCCCGCCCGTCCGCAAAAAAAAAATCCATCACAAAAACTCTCGTAAATAGTTTCTCGCATTTTTCTCCGTAGGAACTAGGACGACATGGTTGTTATTATTTTATCTTCAATTGATATCCTAATCACACGGCATGCCAATTTTCCAAAATTTGAAACAGATTATGTTTTCAGTATCAGTCTTTAAAGGGCAATGAAAAGTGTAACCACCCTATCCGAGACCCGATACTACCTCGGCTCATTTTAACCACTCCAACAAGAAAGTAGACTATTACCAGAGATCCCTTTGTACCAAAAAACAGTTTAACGCTTTTATATTTTACTGCTTCTTTTTTAATTCATTTAATTCCTTGTTAGTTTAGTTCACCGCCATTAACACAATTTTCAAAAATCACAGACTCTATCAACCTCTACCATGGTTCACGGTATGATTTGGAAATTTCATTTCTATCAGTTTACACCTTATAGTATTATCTACAGCAATATAATTAAAAAAAAATATTTTGTCTAAGGTAGGGTAGCAGTTGGATAAACATGGAAAGTGTGTTATGCTGTTCCTTTACAGGATAATGAAGGTGTCATTACGATTGAAAAAAAAAATTGGTTTCACAACCCACCACCCCAAACTGTACCAATTTTACTCACTCTAAAAAAAGAGGAAAATGATTAGGAACACCCCAAATCGCCTTAAAACGAACTTTGAGCTGTTCTTATACTTTTAGTTTTTTGATTAATACTAAGCCATCACTGAGACAATTTCTATAAACCATACGCATTTTCCATCCACGTCACGGTAGTAATACTGTGTCAAAATTTCATTAAAATCAATTTAATAATTGCCGTTATACAATACAGCAATACTCCTATATATACATCAGTCCTTTGGTTTATCTCACACAAAAAATTTTTCCCCTCACCTATCGGTATGGGAAGTAAAAATATTTTTTTAAAAAACCCCAATTCGGTACAAAATAAAGCTTCTTACGATTCAATTTACATTCTTGATATGAACATTTTTCGATGTTGTCGTGGAAAAACATCACCGAACGATTTCTGCAGATTTGTGAAATAATACAAATTTTGAGAATATGAGAAATTTTGAAAGTGATCTAGAGTTATAGGTGAAGTAATCGTACGTTAGATCTTCTCACGGCTTAACTCTGCCTATTTTCCTTCCAAACAAGGAAGCATAACAACCCATCCGTCAGCCAATATTTTCGTTTTATATCATGACGTTTGAAATTTCTTGTTTTGTGCTAATCACTCCGCCACCTATCATTTACAAAATTACGAGTAGCAGTATTACCTATTACAACCTCACAGAATATAGCTACTAAGTATCATTATAACCTATGCAGCGTTTGCTGAGATTTCAAGACAGACAGGCAGATAGACCGACAGAAATAAGTGACGTGGATTTTCGTCAGTTACCACAAAAGGCCCAAAAAAGCGTATTATCTCAAGATTCAAGATCTCAAGATCGAAAATGTTCGGTGTGGGAAGTGAAATGGTGGTTATGAAAAAAATAGAAAAGACTGGCAGAATACAACAAAGTAACTTTGGAGTGGGTTCCTGGACACTCAGGTATACGAGGCAATGAAAGGGCGGACGAGCTAGCAAGACTAGGCTCGTCTGCCCTATACATTGGAGCAGAGCCCGCCCTGGGGGTGCCTAAAAGCACAATCAGACACCAGGTGGGAGAATAGATGAAACATCAGCACAAGGAGCAGTGAAACTTGTTGCCAGGATGTGTTCATGGAAAAACATTCATTAAAGCTCCATGCAAGAAGATAGCTGAAACACTGCTCTCCTTGAGTAGAAATCAGCTCCGAATAACGACGGGTCTCCTCACAGGACATTGTGGCCTGAAGGAACACCTGAATAAAATGGGACTCTACAATGGAGACCTCAACTGCAGATTGTGTGGAAGAGGAACTGAGTCAGCCCTACATGTGCTCTGTGAGTGCGAAGCGCTAGATCACAAGAGACAACAGCTCTTTGGGAAGACCAAGCTAGAACCAATGGAGTACGGCTCAGCACCAGGACCAGTAGGTAAACTGCATAAACTTGTGCAGGGATTCAGATTGCTGGAGTGGATACTGTAAAAGAGAGGAGCAATAATACAATAGGCCTTAAGGCTTAAGCATTGACGGGGACAGCAAGGTCGGACGGCTCCTGGAAAAAAAAGATCGAAAATGTTCGGTGTGGGAAGTGAAATGGTGGTTATGAAAAAAAATATCAATCTTATGTCAGGAAACTACGATCATCATTAGTCTCTCTTTTGTGCGGTACTTAATGACCCCCTTAATGACTAAATAAGTAACGATATGACCCTCGATGACACATAGGCAATAACCTAGACAATATCTATCATTTCTGTATGGCTAATCAGAACAGAGTCTGAATGTGCATACGTAAAATATGAAAAAACGTTTTCCGTAGCAGTTTTTCCAGCGTGCTCTCCGAGGTCCCTCAAGCATCGTTCGCCATTCCGTTTCACTCGGAGATCCTCAATTTCCATTTCCGCGGCAAATCGTTGGTAAACAAACTAAACCAGTTATACCGAGCCCTAACCAAAATAAAACTTCCAAGTTTTACTGAAACTTCCTGTGTTGCAGGCAGAGGCGTTTCTACAATTTTATTCAGAGGTGATTGCTACCAAGCCAAAAGTACTGGAATCGTGGAATATAATATGGGGTTGGTTTGAAGTTCTCAGTTTTCTTCACCTCGTTCACTAAATGATCATTTCTAAGACTGGAGTAGTATTATCTATGGATCAATACATTCCTTCCCTAGCCTATGGAGCCGTCGTCTGGTGGCCCAAAAGCCAACAGACGATAGCAAAACTCAAGCTCAGTCAGATGCAAAGGACTGCGTGCCTAAGTGTGACTGGAGCTATGCGTACAACACCAACTAGAGCGATCAAGGTGATGCTATGCCTGCCACCACTAGATATGCATCTACAAGAAGTGGCTCTGGCAGCCATGGCGCGCCTCAACACTCTTGGTATAAATCCAGAAGTAGGTTGTGGGGAAACTAGACGTCTCCTGTGGCTGACGGCTATCAAATCGATGCCTCGAATACAGGCGAGCACAGAGAGTATTTCCTTTCGATTTGTTTTTGATAGACCCTACTCAATATACGCAAATAGTGAAAACCAGACCTCTGATGAAGGAACAATCAATATTTTCACGGATGGATCAAAACGTAAGGAAGGGGCAGGCTGCGGAGTTTTTTCGAGAAGCCTGCGTTTTCATCTTAAGTGGACTATGGACAAATGTGCCAGTATAGTTCAGACAGAACTATCGGGCATAATCATAGCCGCAAACGAGATTACTCGCAGACAGATATCGAGAAAAACCATCAAGATCTACACAGATAGTAGACAATCATTAGTGGCCCTGAAGAGTCATAAGATAACTTCACAGTCACTATGGGATTGCCACCAAGTACTTGTAGGGGCCTCCCATGCAAACCACATCATGGTATGCTGGATTAAAAGTCTAAGTGCTGTGGTCTCTACACTGCCCTCCCATGATTACAGAGTACAGAATACAGAATACATTCCTTCCCAAAACTCTGCCAAAATTCAGTAGAAAACAAAGAATCGGACATAGCTTTGCAAAATAGTGACTGAAATTTTCGTATGAAGTAGGCATTATAGACATTTTTTATTTCGAATCACCGTCATGTTAGGGCCGGTTTCTCAATTTCTAGTTAAAAGTGTCAGGTAGCTGCCAGTTAGCAGTTCTATGGATATTAACTGTCACATAATATCTACGTGAATTCGTAAGTTTTAGCCTTCAATTGTTTAAACAATTTATCTAACAGTTAACCGTTAACTTCCAGATAAATATTTAACTGGACATTGAGAAACCGGCCCTTAGTCAGCAGATACGCGTAGTAATAGTAATGCCACTTTGGCCCTTTTTGCCAACCCCACAAAACCAAAACTGAAAGTACTAAAAACCTTACATCCTAGAAAGCTCCTCCTTGTTGAACCTACCAGCCCTCTTGACGAAAGCCAGTACGTCCATCTCACTAAGTATAGTGACTGCTGCCCTGACTACGTGCAGAATATCAGAACCATGAGGTTGGGATGCCCAGCACATCTACCCATGTCGTGAAACGCTGTTTCGACCTCATCCCAACATCTGGGGTAGATGGAGTCACCCTCATGAGTGACAAATGTCTGTTTAGCAAGCGATGGCCTGCATAAACCCCTACCAAAAGGTTGAGCGCCTCTCTGCCTTTATTCAAAAGCTATGAATATTTTAGCTTGCCTGCAGTCATCTCTCTCTATCCAGGCTTTTGCCACTTCCTTGTAAGCCCAGTCGTCCAGGACAACATGGACCTGGTGCCTACTATTTCCAATCATCTGGTCAGGGCCGATGTGGAGCCCCTACTCCTAGCTAGATGGTTCGCTTTTTCATTGCCCAATGTGTCCGGGGACCCATAATAGGGCCACGTTCTAATAGCCAGCTAGTCTTTGAAGGGAGTCAGAGTACTCTTGACCCTCGGAGTTGCCACCGTTTTCGGAGCGTCCTGGCTCTGGTATTTATGCTTTGTTCTAAGCATTATTTGCAGAATGCGCATACGTTTTGGCTGGAGTAATGAAAAAGGAAAATAGTAGTCTTCAAGAGTTCAGAGATTTAAAAAGGTTAACTGGTATATCACCAACAGCTAATAAAGATATCTCAATTTGTTCAAAGAACACGAACCAGAACACAACACGCTAGTTTGGGAAAGTAGCCAAGAGCTATAGAAAGTATTTCATGAATAATTTATTATTTCGATGATACTGCCCTTTCTAGAAAAAGAAGATAACGTAGCCAAAGAGTTATCTAAATACACGCCGCAAACTGGCAGGTCGAAAAAATAGGTCTAACTATTGATCAAAAATTGAATTTTATAAATCATATCGATAATCTAATTAATGAGTTAAAGTAACTTACATATTAAGAACAGCTAGAGAAACTCTTGGAAGAAACACCACATAAAGTTGTTATTTTGCATTATTCCAAAGTAGGTTGGGTTACGGCATCCCATTTTGGGGTGTCTGTTCTCATACCTACTTAAATAAATTGTTAGTTTTACAGAAGCGAGCAGTAAGATGCATTGCCAAGAGTAGACCTGGAACTTCATGCAGACCACTATTTTTGGAATACCAAATTATGACCGTAATTGCACTATTTATTTTAGAAACGACATCACTAATATACAAAAATAAAACAAAATTTGAAACCATAAATATAGAATATAATATAAGACAAAAGAATGATTTGAGATTAATCACCCCCAAATTATCACTAATTAAAGACTCTATTGTATACAATGGAGTGAAGATCTATAACAAACTTCCTCACTCTTTTAACATTCAAAAAGATTTAAAAGTTTTCCATAAAACACTGTTACAAAAACCTTATTGCACACTAGATGAGTTCTATGACGAGTTTTAGTGAATATTCCACATTTTATTATTATATAGCTTTGTCAATACGAGTATTGTAATTTCTTAGACAATAAACTATATTTATCTATCTATCTATCTATCTATTGTTCGTAAACCGGGCGCTCAAGTACCATCAGTGATTGTCACTTATCTATTGGGGGGAGATAATGTGATTTTAATTTTGCATTTATATAATTTTTGTTTGTTTTTTTTTTGACAAGGGGTCTACGTTAATGGCATGGTCATAACGTGATTCAACTGAATTGACTTCTAGGAATCAACTAAATCGTATTTATTTATTGAAAGCCTAGTTATAGTGCTTCAACCCCTACTACCTACACCTATGCCCCTTCTACACGCATCTACCCATATATAGAAAGAGAGAGAAAAATGATTTCACGGGTCAGCGTCGACCCGCTGTTTGTTTAACAAAATTGAAAACCAAATGAAATACACGCTTTGAATCGAAATATTTGTTTTGCCACTAAACAAATGTTTTCATGAATACATTTAAATTTTTTGCGGACTACCGCCTGTCCCGTAATCAGGCCGAATTTGTGCTTAGTATGCTTCATATTTATATTTTTTTGGAAGGTGTGCACCGCATCCGTTGATAAGCTTGTTTTTTATTCGGTATAGGCAAACTTCACTGAATAATGCAGAGAATGGAAGCCACAATTTTGTTACAGGTCTATCGGTCATCTAACGTTTATGACACAACTGTGTTTTGATGATCCGTGACTTTGAAAACTTATATTTTTCGGAAAAACTTTCTTTTTCTACATCATTTGGTTTTATATTGATACATTTAGTTCAATACGTTAATAATTTCTCATTCAATTTTTTCAGTTCCTTCAAAATAAGCGTTTGTTTCAGAGACAACCCTTTCATTAGACCCTCATAAAAACTGACAGCATTCAGATTCAGAGCAATGATGCGTAATTTTAGTATCGAGAAAGAAACCGGATGATTGAGTCTAGAGGCAGTTTGGAAACTTTTTTGTTATTGCACCATAACCCCAAAATGGGAAGGATTGGATAGAGGGGTGTTTAAAATCTGAATAAAAATCGTTAAGTAACCGAATAAAAATGCGGTAGCATTTTAGTACACTTACCGGCTAATGTTCCAAAAAAAAAAAATGTCATCCGAAATCTACGGTCGGTTTGCGCGTACCCATTTTTTTAAATAAAAAAATGGAAATAAAAAAAAAACGCGACGAAACCCATCAGAACTTGATGGAGAACTCTTTGCTTTTTTTGTAGATAACACAAAAAACATTGTCATCCGTTTCTGCTGGGCAGTGTATGAGAAATTTGAGTTCGATTTTCACGTCATTGTTAGAAATCGTTAAAAAATTGTTCATACTGTTTAAAACAAATGATGTTTTTAACAAATGTTCTTGGGTGACTCAACGTTGATATATATCAATGTCATCCATTTTTGTTGTGTTTAACCGCATTTTTCAACCCCTGTAGGGGGTGACATTATTGAACGCCCTCTATATCCTTTCAGAAGACGTTCAAATCACCCAATACGGGTTAAAAAATGAGGTTAAACATAATAAACAATGGATGGCATTGGTACATGTCATAGTTGGACCTACCAAGAACATGTATGAAAAAAGTAATCCGTTGTAAACAACATAAACAGTTTTTTAACGATTTCTAACAAAAAAATCGAACTTTAAGCTCGAATGTCTTATAAACAGCCCAACAGAAATGGATCACAGTATTTTTTGTGTTACCTACAACACAGAATTTTCTATCAAGTTTCGACTGGTTCCGTCGCGATTTTTTTATTTTCATTTTTAAAAAATCGGTACTCGCAAACCGGCAATTGACGATTGACGATTTCTTGAAACATTAGCTGGTAAGTGTACGCTACCGCATTTTCCGAGGCATTTCCATTCGGTTACTTAAAATTTTTCTTTTCACGTTTTAACAGCCCCCCACTATCTCTGATTCCTCCCGTTTTGGGGTTATTGTGAAACGATTAAAAAGTTTCCAAACTGCCACTAGAACCCAAATACCAAACGTCATCCGATTTCTTTCTCGTTCTCGTTCTCTTTCTCGTCTTACGCGTCATTGCCTTCACTAAAAGCTCTCAATTCTTACCATATTCTTACACCTGTCAATCTGAGCTAGATTGGCGTTGCCTAAAAAACCTCAAACAACGGGCAAATAAAAACCATTTAGAGGATTAAGAAAAGACTTCGTATTGGAATAACATCCCAGAACAAAAAGAGGCGAAAAAAATTATAAATATTTCGTTCATAAGGCTAGGCATTGCTTATATCGTTTTCCAAGGAAAATCTAAGGTTCCTTACTGGTATGTATACCTCACACTATCTTCAGAATTGTCAACTTCACAAAATTGGGCAAAACCTACTGACTGTGCAAACAAGTAGGTGAAACACCAGAGTATACTCTCTGTGAGTGTGCCAGTGATCGCCACTGCAGACTACAACATCTGGGCAAGGTGACACTAACACCTACAGAAATAAGGGAAGCACACCCAAAAACTGTTTTAAGGCTTACATAAGTCCTAAACCTGTTTTAAACGTTCAGGAAGGGCGAACCACAATAGATCCTCGAGTCGCAGTATTCAAGATTTCAGAAGTAATGTATTGTGTAAGGCTTTCGCGGCCATAGTGCGATGAACTGTCACCCTCAGAAGCTGTTACCTGTTCGGCATGTTCCGAGAAACTGAGGCCGCGTCATTGGGTTGAGCACCTATTTACCCTAGATTAGGAGTGGGAGTCTGTGGCTCTCCTGAGCGTCTTTGCATCTCTTAGTGCGGGTATCCATATTCTGAGTTAAGCTTTTAAAGAAACGAAAAATATGAAAACAGCTCAAACTTCGTTTTTAGGCGTTTTAGGGGTTAGTGATCATTTTCTACTTTTTTTTGAGTGGGGGTGAAATTGGAATGGTTGAGGGGTGGGGGTTGTAAAACTGAAACTTTTTTGTATTCATAATAGGCTGCCCATTGACCTGTAAAAGAAAGACCTAGCGGCATCATATACTTTTTTAGGTCCATCCTGCCTTGCTGCCTTGCCGATTAAATAAACCAAGGAACTTTCTGATGCATACAAAATACATAGGAGTATTACTTTGGATCGTTCTGTATTGTGTACGTAAAAACTTTTGAATTGACTTTAATGATATTTTGACACAGATTTATTACCGCGACGAGTATGGAAAACGCGTATGGTTTTTAGAAATCGTTTCAGTAGCGGCGCGGCAATAATAAAAAAACTAAAAATACAAAAAACACCTCAAACTTAGTTTTAGACGTTTTAGGGGTTCCTGATCATTTGCAATTTTTTTTTGGGTGGGGGTGAAATTGGAGTGCTTCGGGAGTGAGGGCTTACAAAACTCAAAAATTTGTTGTATTCATGATTGGGTGTCCATTGACATGTGAAAGAAGCACCTAGTAGAATAAAACACTTTTTTTGTGGTCGGGCGAGCGACGATTTGGTTGCAAGGGCATCTACTCTATAGTTCTATGCTATGGCAAAATAATAAAGCTGGTATCAATCGGAATGTGTGGGAAGTACTGAGTCAATCAACTTGACTAAATTTTTTTCAATTTGGCCTATTTTAACTGGTCCGGTTTCTATGTGTAGTATCCTCAGAGTAACAACTGAACATAGAGGTACCAAACACCTAATTCTAATAGGCCAACATCTTTTCTTACATTGTCATATTGACCACCAGATACGGCAATCATAATTGTTTACTATCGTCTTAATTGTATAGTATCCAGAAATATTTCATTCTACGTTAAAAAAGACGGTATTTTGATGGCTCAGGAATGATTACAGCAAAATCAATAGACATATTGACCTCTACTGAGTTACTGCATGTTTCTTCATCATAAACGCAAATTCTATCTTACATAAATTTTGAGGAGCTGGCAACGCATACACAATTTTCCTGCGTTTTGTTTACGGTAAACCGTAAACCCCGACTGTCAAACGTGTGTTTTGTTTGTGCGTCTTTTATGCTTGGTCAGTAAAATCGAATTCGCTATTTGTTGGTAACTGTAGTGAAGCTTTACGGACCTGCTATGCTATATTCGAGTGTAGTTTAACATTTTTTCGAGATGGGACAGTGCAGAGCAGTGTTTGTAACATGAGTTGCATTGGAAGAATTTTCAGGTTAGTTGGCAATGTTTGGAGGCTGAAGTGTCAAAAGATGATGGCTTTGAGCACGCCATGCTGAAGTGGTTTGTTTACTACCTCTATGTTCAGTTGTTACTCTTGAGGTAGTATCTCAGGTAGTAGTTGCTGTCATGAGGTTCCAAACCGTCCATAACACCCTAACGTGGTGTCGTATAGTAAACGGCGAATTTAGTAATTGAAAAATGTATCATCAGTGCTCGTAAACGTCCCCTAAAAACTATCGAGTATCGGCGCGGCAAATACCAGCTGCAATTACAGGATGCATAAAAGCTGATATTAAATTCCTGGCGCTAGGAAAACGGTCATTCCGACTAGTCGTATAAGCACTTGAATGCGCTTTAAGGGCGCCTGTTTAGTTCGAGTATACTATCGGTATATGTTTATGTTGTCTTGTTGGTATTCAGTTCATTAAATAACCTAGTGAGCTCTGTTTAGGGAACTTAAACTCTTGCGGGGAACATAAACGAAGCATCTCACTGTTATATTTCAACGTTATAAAAGGACTACATCCTCAAGATACAAAAGAACAGCCTACTTGCCCCAGAATTCTGGTTATAATTGGAAGTTTTTGCCTCTCTTTTGCACTGTATGTTATGGTGTAAAGGTGTATTGTTTAATTTAGATATTGCATGGATTCATATACGAGGAACATTTGAAAACTTCCAACCACAGATTTGCTACATTATAGATAAAATTAGCAGATTCACTCGTTTTTCTCTGCCGCCACTATACAGGGTGTCCCATTTTGGGCACTGTTATGGGGTATCTAGGTTATTTTAGAAGATAGAGAGTTGCGGTTTTCGCGACAGTTTGCGACTTTTTTGTGAAACTAAAGATGCTGTCAACAAAACTATCATGGCCCTCTTGGTTTTTGAGATACATGGTGAAATCAAAAATTATCGATTTTGGGACCACCCTCGTATCTCGGTTGCCTTTTATCTTGTTGGCGTAGTTTGATTTTTTCTTACTCTAACCATTTTTCAGTTATGAAGCAAACATATATTTTTTTAAATGGAACACCCTTTATATTATTTTTGAAGTCAATAGAAAATAATTCAGGCTTTTCAAAAATATATATTAGTATTAAGTTATTTTGGAAATCATGCTCAAAATTGGATTTTTTAAATTTTTACTTTATTTGTAGTAGTAGGCCATGGTTAATGAACTATAAATAATAAGCATCTAGGCAGTTATTGCTCTACAAGAGACTTTCTACTCAAATTCGGCAAAACATAATTAAAATGCATTTTTTAAATAATAATGTCTCATTAAAATGATTAATATTGTGTTAGGTGCTATAGTATTGAGTAGATAGTAGGCTATGACTCATCTATTAAAAACAAAAAAGCAAATCTGTAAAAAACTTGCGAGACTGTCAGCTTTTAATTATATTTTTATTAAATATAGCTTTGTTCTTTCTGTGTTTCCATTTTAATTATTGTCAATTTACTATAATAATGGCAGCTTAGATACCCAGAGGGACAGCAACCGTTTTCAGATATATTGGCTCGTCTAAAAATAAATATAGTTAGGTACGGATCCTTTAATCAACTACGTCCTAAAACTTATTTCAAGGAGAATAGGGAGCAAAGGGAAACAAACGTATTAGGTTACATAGAAGCAACGCATTCATCATCTTGTAAGCACAAAGAAGAAGCTGTAGGGGTACAAAAATCAACTGCAGAAATAGTTTTAAAAAAAATACAATTACTATCCATACAAGTTTGAGATACTTCAACATTTGCACAGGAATCAAGTTTCATTAAATAACCTAGTGAGCTCTGTTTAAGGAACGTAAACTCTTTCGGGGAATATAAACGAAGCATCTCACTGTTATATTTCAACGCTATAAAAGGACTACATCCTCAACATACATATAAAAGGACAGCATTCTCTCACCAGAATTCTGGTCATACTTGCAAGTTTTTGCCCCTCTTTTGGACTGTATGTTATGGTCTAAAGGTGTATTATTTAATCTAGATATTGCATGGATTCATACACAAGGGTATTCATTTGAAAACTTCCAACCACAGATTTATCGAAAATTGATTTGATTAAAATAAAAAACGCCAAGACACGTCAAAAGATTTGTCAAGGGGGACAAGATATTTACCAAAAACTATTTTATCCCTTGTACCCTTTGCTCCCCAGGGTCATCCCCTTCAAAATTTTAAATGACAAGGGGTATCTATTAATAGCTTGTTGAAAAGGTATATCGAAGTTCTTTATTTCGACGTTTGCTTTTTAAAATCGGTAGATTCGTTTTTGAGAAAATTAGAAAAGCATGCATCTTAATTTGTTCAGATAGGAAACAAAAACACACGAAAATAAAACCTTTTATTGCAACAAGTGTTCAAAATGTTGCTCGTTATTGGCCAAACCCAAACTCCCGACAGAAAGTTGCAAAAATATGGGAAATTTATGCTGGCCAAAATCAATCTGCGCGGCAAATTGCTGTTCCGTTTAACACTAAACATCAGGGGAAAATAACTTCCCTTCGGTATGTTTTGGACCTTGTCACGAAATTTACTCAAACTGTTGTAAACTAATTGCATTTTAACGCCTGAGGCTACCACTAGCACATATCTAACCTGTATAGACCGGGTTATTGACGTTATTCGACACCAAGTACTATCACCATAGTATCTGATGAAGACAAAAATAAAAAATTTCGAATAAGTAGGTGGGGGGGCTTATATCATTCAGACGTGAAAATGTTGGCGGCAGAATGTCTTCTAGATAACGTCATTTACAATTGATTCGGTTGGCATGTTCTTCCTTAGCCAAACAATTTTATTCACCCTTAAAATGTTTAATTTTCATTTTTAAATAGTTCTGATTGGGTATGTTAAAACCGAAATCAATCAGTTCGTTATAAAGTTTCAAAAATCCATCTTCACGCCCCTTTTTTGCGCATGTAGTTTTTATTGTTCGTATCTCACAGCTCTTCATATCTCCCGTGCACAACTAAAAATCGTGTTCCATCGATGCTGTCCATTCTAACGTGTCTTGCTTCTCCACTTCACTAATGATGCCAAACGCTTTTCACCACAGAGTTAACATCTATAGAGGGGGTGTAGACAACAAAATGCACAGGTCGCAGACCAGCCAACGTGTAACGGAAATTTTGACAGCTTGAGGGCATTACCAGTGGCGTGCGACTTTTTATTAAAATTGGATGTTCATTAATAGATTTAATTATTACTGTGATGTTACAAACTGATACCAATAAGGTGTATTAGTATTTAGCTATACTTAGAGAGTTACTCTTATTATAATTTCATTGTAACAGTTGATAATTTATTATTACCATGAAGTGTTTTTCAAAACATATCTAACAGTGTTCTGAAAGGTAGCCTGTTGGAATTGCTGCATCGTGTTTTTACTTCAGCAATAAAATATAATAATTGCATTAGGCAATATCCAGTTCTATAAAATTCTCATAGATAGATTTTCTGTAAGTAAATGTGGCATACATTTTTGCATTTCACGTCCTCAAATAGTTAAAAAATATCATTCACATGCAGTTATAACCTCACAAAAAACTCAATAATACAAATACTTAACCCGTAATATGCTAAATAAAGAACGGACAACAATATTGATAAATAAACTAGTTCAGCGGTAACAGGTACAATACGACGACATAGCTGCAGTAGCAGAGGCATCGTTATTAAAAACAGTGGAAGATTCAAACATCTAGCAAACAAGGTTGTATAACGAAGCGGCATCGTTAACCTCAAGGTATTACTTATGGATCTATCAGGAATGATATAACGAAAAATTAATTTCTTGGTTTTCCTGTGGTAAACTGCCGATGAATAGAAACTAAGTTATAAAAACTGATGAAAATAGGAAACTTCAAGCACTGAATGACATGGAAATTATTTGAACCCATTTCTAACGCAAAAAAATAATAATCGTACCTATAAATATGTATGATACTCAAATACCTTTCTGTGTTTAAAGTCACTAGTGGCTGTTGTTTTTCTTTTTCTAGATATTATATTGTATTACAAAATATTAAAGTGACACATTTTTTCAAAATTAACTTTGTTAGGATTGAAAAATGGTTAAAAAGAGATCGTCATACTTATGGTCAGCAAATACCATAGAAATATTTTGTGGAAAACACTGCATGGTCCGATTTATGATTATATACTGGGCTTTACTGATATCACTTGTAAGAATATTCCTCAAACTGGAGTGAAGTTACTGTTGTTCCCAGTTATCCCCATATTTTACGCTACTGAAAACTAAAACAAAACCTATACTCACCTATGATAAGAAGCGTTCACCGATTCGTCGCTATTACAGCAAACTATGCACTTTTTATAATAATAATACTTTATTCCCAACAGGTTACACCCAATAACAGGGAATGTTACAGAAATCAGTGGCTACTGTGTTATAAATAAATTAATACGCTAGATACTATATAGTTAATTAGATGCAGAAAACCTAGATAAGTATGTAACTATAACAGTCTGTCTACTATCACAGTTAATGTCACAAGCATCACATATAGAATTAAATAAAGTGCACATAGTATGAACAGGGGACTTCTTCATTACATTAGTATGACATGTAGAACAATAAAAAGTAGCTTGTTGTCGGCCTCCTGGTCTAGGTATGTTATCTCATCATGCAATTATGACAATATTGTTCATAAATAATTTAATTCACACCACAAATAGTCACAAAGTCAGTCAAATGTACACTAAAATCACAAAAATCTCGACACACGCAATAACCACAACTACAATGACAGCCACATGACAGCTTAAGGGCACGCCGATTGTAGGTTGCTAGACTTATGACATATTAGAAGTTATTGCGACATTCCGCTATGAAATTTACCATTTTTGAGATTTCTTAAGTCAATACAAATTATCAGTTACATTGCAAGTATATTGGAATGTATAGTTAAATACCCAGTTAAATACTTTGTGTTCAAACTGAGGAAACTGCCAGATTTTGAAGAAACTGGAAGCGGACGAAGAATAGTGGCAATAGCGCTATAGATGTTGGCTGGCTAATATTCAATTAGGCTCCCTCTAGATATGTTAACTCTGTGCTTTTCACAGAAATGTCTTTGAGCACGTAGACGTGGCAACCATTCACACGACTCGCTCGGGCCCTGCACTCGCGGAGAGTAGTGCACCCGCGGCGAGTATTTGCTTCGTGTGACCGATGCTTTAGAGAGGGTAATTCCTCTGGCTGGAGTCTATCGGAGCCAAAGATCTCGTGTCTCAGCCCGCTTAGCAACTCACATCCCGCAAGAAAGTGGTAGGCCGTTTCATTGGCCTCTCCATAGTTCATATATAGGGAGAATTCTTCAATTCCTAATAGCGATAGATGCCACCTGAGTCGACCACGAGGTTTTTAGTTCCCCGTGAGCCAAATACCGCCAGAGCAAGCTGGATTTATACCTGGGAGAGGAACACGAGACCAACTAATGAATGTTCGATAAATAATAGAGAAACTTTTTGAATACAACGTGTCTGCGATGTTCTGTTTCCCGGACTATAGCAAAGCCTTCGACACAGTCCAGTGGAGTCAATTGTGGAGCATACTGATCGAGATGGGAGCTCCCAAACATATTGTCCATCTTATAAAGTCACTGTATGATAACAATATGGCACAGGTAAAGATAGAGGGAGACTACTCAGCAAATTTCAAAGTGGAAAAAGGTGTCAGGCAAGGTTGTGTTCTTTCCCCAATACTTTTCAACTGCTATGCAGGATGGATAATGAGGAAAGCCTTGGGCGACTGGGGTGGAGTTTCTGTTGGAGGGAAAAAAATATCTAACCTACGTTACGCCGACGATACAATCATACTAGCCAAAGACAACCAGAAATGTATGAACCTCTGCAGAGCGTGGAGGAAGCAAGTTTAGAATCAGGCCTACGTCTAAACAGGTCAAAATACTGCCTCATGATAGTGGACAGAGCCAAGACATTACCGTCTTTACGGCTAATCAACGATATTGAAACGAGCGATCTAGTTATCTATCTAGGCGCACGTATACAAAACAAAGGAGGTTTTGAACCCGAAATAAAGCGTAGATGCGGAATGGCGAAGGAGGCGTTAAGTAGACTGGGTAGAATATGGAAAGACCACAACATCCAAAAAGTAACGAAAACCAGACTAATGAAAGCGCTGGTTTTCCCCATAGCAATTTATGGGTCAGAATCCTGAACTCTAAACGCCTCCTGTCGTAGAAGAATAGAGGCGTTTGAAATGATGTGTTATCGGAAGATGCTAAGAATAACCTGGACAGCACACAGAGCGAACATCTCCATCCTCAGGGAGCTCAAAATCAAAGATCATGACCGGCTTTTACCAACCATACAAGGTGGGATGCTCAAATTTTTCGGACACGTTATGCGCAGGGACCGGATGGAGAAGCTCATGGTCCAAGGGAAGGTGGACGGCAAAAGAACGAGTGGCAGATCCCCTATAAGGTTCATGGACCAAACAAGGGACCTTACGCACATGTCTCTCAGAAGTAATGCGTGCCGTGGAAGACCGAAAAACATGGCGATCACTGACACACCACAACCATGTATGAGTCACGACGTTCGGAAGCGAACTACGACTGAAGAGAGAGAGAGAGAGAGATGGGCCTTGACACCATGTCAAAGTTTACGGAATACATATAAGTTGGATCACTCTCCGTCGGCACTTTGAAGATCTTACATCTAAGCGATGCCGCGGCCGCACGCGCCAATTAGTTTTTGCGTTGGTTTTTGCCCAATTACGAGGGTCTTTTAGCCGGGACTTGCTAACGCCTGGGTTTTGCGCATATACGAGGGTCATTGAAAGGCTAGGTATTGACAGCCGATTCAGACATATAAATACAAATATAACGTTTATTTTGCTAATACACTAAGTTACATAAATGGATATCAAAAATAAAACCTAGTAGAACTATCACTAATGAATCTCAAATGATTTCACATATTGTAGCTATTTCGTAGATAAGTAAAAATTGATTCAAGGGTGCTGTAGTATTTTTACTATAATGTTTTGTTTATTTGGTTTATTTTTGAGACCACAGCTTATAAAATTTATGGTATAGTATATATACGAACTCGTATGTACAATTTTAAAAGATAATCATGTGGAAATGCTTTACTTGGATGTGAATAAATTATTTTTGACATTTTGCTTTTCAGTGTCATTCCAATTGCTACTGTAGAAACTAAATTGTTAAAGTTATCAATAAAAATATTTCCGAGCTCTAAAATATAATTTAGGATGTCCCTGGGTGGTATGGTAAGACCACCGAATGAATATTTTGTCTCGCTATACGCTTTTAGCGTGATACAATACTTTAAGTACCCGTAAGTCTTGAATTAATTACTTTATACCCCAAGTGTGCTAGTTTGTTGGAACTTTTTTATAGGGAGGAACACAGAAAGGCACATGTACAGGGTGTCCCATTAATAACTTTGAATCGAATGTCACGTGACCAAAAACAAATACCTCATTGGGTAGTACATTGACAAAAAAGCAACATCTGCTCTAATTGACATCCCCAAAATTATAATTTTCTACTACTGCCCAAGTTCCGACATATTGCTTGTCTTAGTCGTCGTGAAACACCCTGTATTCATATCCTTTACATTTCAAGGTTTACCACAAAATAATGATGAATCTGATTGTCTTTTTTCATCCGTCAATAAATTTAATTGATAAAACCAAACTTCTAAAAATATTATCCATTTCCTGCAAACAAATCCGAGATAACGAAACGTTATTTTTGAGACACTGTATACACTTCGCGTTAAACACGTTCAACCTCTACTTTGCGCCGCTCCGTATCTCCCGGCTGACGTCGGTATACTGCTACCGGTGAACCGGGGAGACGGAGCAAGGGGCAGGCCGTTTTGATATTTTTGCGGAGTGATCCAACTTATATGTATTCCGTAAACTTTGACCATGTGTTCAACCCGGCTATAAAATCAATGGTTTGTTTGCATCCCTCACTTTGCTACCGCTATTCAAATATAGCATCGTTCACCCACTTTTTGAGGGCTGATGTTATCTGCTGACTACTTAATCCTACAAGAAGGTTATTTAGGCTTAGACACCAAGGCTGCTTAGGTAATAAGGAAACGAATAAATATTGATCAAGCTAAATTGAGTAATGAAGATTCTTGTGCAACTAGCAAACAATGCTACACTGTTGTTATCCTCATCGTTTTATTAACGAAGGCAGGAACAAACAAGTCGAATACGGAATTCCTGTAGAGAATCGGAAGATTCGTGTGTACAGAAATAGCTGCAGTTGAATTTAATTATCGACAAGAAATTCCCTCTTACCGGGCCGAAAATAGAAGCCGGCGCTCCTACGTCTCCAGCAAAATCGAATATTCAGGATAGAATTCTCGAGGTGCACGGAGGCGCAAGGAAGGGAATAGATTTCAACTTATCGACAGCCGCTTTGAAAGATACTATACGATTTAGGACACAGACGGAACCCAATGACTTATTACACTCATAGCTACAGCAATGGTATACAGTATAGCTACAGTATAGATAAAATCAGCAGATTCAATCGTTTTTCTCTGCCGCCACTGTACAGGGTGTCCCATTTTGGGGACTTTTACGGGGTATCTCGGTTATTCTTGAAGATAGAGAGTTGCGGTTTTCGCGACGCTGTGCTGCTTTTTTGTGAAACTAATGATGCCGTCAACAAAACTAACATGGCTCTCTTGGTTTTTGAGATACAGGGTGAAATCGAAAATTATTGATTTTGGGACCACCCTCGTATCTCGGTTGTCTTTTATCTTGTTGAAAAGTTTAAAAAAGGGTCTTATAGAATTTTCTCTGTAGAATGCAGTGGTGTAGATTGGTTTTTTCTTACTCTAACCATTTTTCAGTTATAAAGCAAACATATATCTTTTTAAATGGAACACCCTGTATATTATTTTTGAAGTCAATCGGAAAAAATGTTAGCTTTTCAAAAATATATACCAGTATTAAGTTATTTTGAAAATAACGCTCAAAGTTTGATTTCTCCAATTTTTACTTTATTTGTAGCAGTAGGCCATGGTTAATCAACTATAAATAATAAGCATCTAAGCAATTATTACTCTAGAGACTTTCTACTCAAATTCGAAAAAGCAGAATCAAAATACATTTTTTTTAAATAATAATGTCTCATTAAAATTATGAATATTGTGTTATTATAATATTGAATAAATAGTGGGCTATGACTCATGTATTAAAAACAAAAAAGCAAATCTGTAAAATCTGTTCTTTCTGTGTTTTCATTTTAATTATTATCAATTTTCTATAATAATGGCAGCTTAGATACCCAGAGAGACAGCAGCCGTTTTCAGATATATTTGCTTGTCTAAAAATAAATATAGTTAGGTACGGATCCTTTATTCGACCACGACCTAAAACTTATTTCAAGAAAAATAGGGAGCAAAGGGAAACAAACGTATTAGATTACATAGAAGCAACGCATTCATCATCTTGTAAGCACAAAGAAGAAGCTGTAGGGGTACAAAAATCAGCTGCAGAACTAATTCTAAAAAAATACAATTACAATCCATACAAGTTTAAGATACTTCAAAATTTACACAGGATCCAGGTTTATTTATTTAATCTGTACCGAAGTCCAATAAAGACAATGTGCGTACCAAATTCTCGTTTATTTCAAAATTAGTCGTAATAAAAAAGCCTATTTCGTCGATGATTTTAGTGCTACATAAACATATTGCATGTCGTTAGACAGAAAACATCCTGATAAACATTAAACTGTGTTTATAAATAGGCATTAATATGGCTTTTTTCCAAATTATTTGCAAGTAACTAAAACAAGTGCATTACATTTTTTTTAAGTTTGGTGGATTTTTTCAGCCTTAGAAATTGTCGGATATAATTTTTTTGCCTCAGTTGTTATGCCCAGCCATTTCCCTATAAAATGGGTCTAAAAACTTGTGAATCGCTCAATAAATAATCAAGATATGGCGTTACAGCTGTGTGAACACATGGTGCTGTGATACAGAAGTCATAATACAAAAAGGCCTATTCTGTCGAAAATGTTCATGCTACATACACGAGTTGCATGTGGTTAGACAGCAAACATCCTGCTAAGCATTAAACTGTCTTAGTAAATAGGCACTAATACGGATTTTTTTCAAATTATTTGTAAGTAACCCAAATAAGTGCATTTCAAATTTTTTTTTCAGTTTGGTGAATTTTTTTAGCCTTAGAAATTGTCAGGTATTACCTTTTTTTGCTTTAGTTGATATGCCCAGTCATTCTCCTATGAAATGAGTCCAAAATATCGTGAATCGCTCGATAAATAATCAAGCTATGGCGCTACAACTACGCGAATCCATGGAGTCGTGATAGAGAAATTGAAAATGTAATAAAAAATTAATTAAAAGGTAGACCCCTCTTTTTCGCATTTTTTCTCGATAACATTAAATGTATTTTCGTACCTCAAAGTTTGTCGACATGATGGTGGAACACATTGTATATTGCATACCATTTCCATGGTACTTCCATACGTATGTTAGGAATTAGAATTATATACTGCTACATGACTATCACCCTATACAGGGTGGGCCAATAGTGCGTGGACGGAGGATTGTGGGCTTACTGAAAAATATTTCAAAAATCTGTCACTTGACCATGGTAGGTACCCTTGAGGGCTATAACGTAAAAATATTTTCACTTAAATTCTGACGTTTATACAGGGTGATTCATATCAAACTTACATTTTTTTGAATGGAACCCCCTATATATTATTGCATATTTGGATTCCCTGGTCAATTCTAGTGTGACTTTATGTATCACACATGGAACTTTAAACGAACCGTTTAGGCGCAAATCACCATTTTTGATATAAGTAGGTACCAGAAAAAAATTGAATATCGCAGCGATTATAAAACTTAGAAGGCCGTGACTTTGCGGTACGACTAAGCATGAATTGCGTCACCTAAGTTCAGACGGCTAAATTTGAATTCTTTTTGTACTTGGAGAAATCGATAGATTAATTAAGGAAACTTCAATCACAGATAACTTGATTTTTTCAAATGGGAATGCCTATTTTGGTTTAAAGAATCAAATGTAAAATTTGATTACCTTTCTAACGATATAGCGTTCTTGATATCAATCTTTCTTGGTTTTCATTTTATTTCAAATTTTTAGTCAAATCGGTGTTTTTCAATTTTCCTGCGAGAAAGCAACCTAGCAGGCCATGAAAAATAAGCAAAAGCTCGTTAATATGAAAGAAACCAACTAACTTAGTAGAAAGATGCAAACTAACTAGAACAACGAGACAAGATTATGAAAATTTCTTACAACATATTAGCTCTAACCGGATACAGCAGCGGCAAGATATCTAATGTCAATGAGTAGCTGGGGTATGACAGAAGTGTTTGTTTTCCATAGCCTACTAGCTATTGAGATCTACTAGAGCTTGACAACTTTCCAAAACGATTAAAAATTTTGAAACAAAAGGAAAACTACCAGTGATTTTTGCTTACAGTCTAACATGTTTAGAATGAAATTTCACATTTAATGGGATAAAAAATTAGTCATTTCCGTTTAGTTAAGTCAAAATTAAAGATATCTCCAACTGGAGCATTCTGAACATCTATTGAAATAATTGCTAGAACTTTTTAATTACGCTATGTTGTAATTGCGATTATTTAATGTAGTTTTCTACAAACTAAATTATGTTTTACAATTCAAATATTATATATTCAATACTGCAAATCAAGTTTAATTTTCCACGATTTTTCTAATAAGTAGAAGAAGAATTTGAAGGTTTCCAGTCAAAGGTATCATTACTTTTGACTTATGGAAATGGCTACTTTTTCATAGCATTAAATGTGGACATTTATTCAGAAGACATAGATATTCTACTGCCAGCAACAATCACTAGTAGCTTTTCTTTGATTAAATATTTTTTTACTGACTTTGGAAATTGGATAATAGCTAGTAGGCTGTGAAAAATGAGTGTTCTTGTTACTCCACGATTGTTTCTGGTTAGAGCTAAGATGTTGTAAGGAATTTTGATAATCTTGCCTCGTTGCTCAGGTTAGTTTGCATCTTTCTACTAAGTTAGTTGCTTTCTTCCATATTAACGAGCTTTTGTTTATTTTTCATGGCCTGCTGGGTTGCTTGCATGCAGCAAAATTGAAAAACGCCGATTTGACTGAAAATTTGAAATAAAATGAAAACCAAAAAAGATTGATATCAAGAGTGCCATATCGTTAGAAAGGTAATCAAATTTTACATTTGATTCTTTAAACCAAAATAGGCATTCCCATTTGAAAAAAACAAGTTATCTGTGATTGAAGTTTCCTTAATTTATCCTTTGATTTCTTCAAGTACAAAAAGAATTCAAATTTAGCCGTCTGACTTGTGGTGACGCATGTCATGCTTAGTCGTACTGCAAAGTCACGGCCTTCTAAGTTTTATAATCGCTGCGATATTCAATTTTTTTCTGATACCTACTTATATCAAAAATGGTGATTTACGCCTAAACGGTTCATTTAAAGTTCCATGTGTGATACATAAAGTCACACTAGAATTGACCAAGGAATCCAAATATGCAATAATATATAGAGGGTTCCATTCAAAAAAATGTAAGTTTGATATGAATCACCCTGTATAAACGTCAGAATTTAAGTGAAAATATTTTTACTTTATAGCCCTCAAGGGTCCCTATCATGATAAAGTGACAGATTTTTGGAATATTTTTCAGTAAGCCCACAATCCTCCGTCCACGCACTATTGGCCCACCCTGTATAGTCAAACGCTTCCTTTATTAGTCGGTCCTGAGCCCAGTTAAAAAGAACCGTCGGAATGGAGAAAGAAATACCACAACAAATAGATATTCATTCCGTGACAAAGATTGTGAGAGTTCGGTTGTAATGAACTGTTCTTGCAATCACCAGTGTATTATTGGGAGATCCCTAACACCTAAGGCCCATTTCGCACCAAATCAGTCGGTTACAGTCAAGTATAGTCACGTCAGACGCTCCCAGATTTACTGACTAGAACTTACATTGAAATTACGCATTATATGAAAAATTGCTTTCAGACTGACCGAGTCACGTCCGTGCCAGTCCCGTCCCGACCTGATCGGACTGCCTCTGACTCAGCCGATCGAATATTTATGCCAGTCCTGACAAGTCTTTTGAGAAATATTGCTTCCGGTATAATAGCTTCTCGGTAATTTGTATTTTGTTTTGTTATATCAGCAGCTATAAGACTCGATAACTGAAAAAATAAATCTGCACTCATTCTCAAGTAATTGTAAAATTTTCTTGGGTGGGCCAATAAATCAGGAAACAAGTGACTAAATGATCCAAAATGTAGCCTTCTTCTGTTAATGGGATGAATCCACAATCGTTTCTTTTTTTGTCACATTTTTCTCCTTTGTTGTAATCGGCGTAAAATCATTGCTTGAAAAAACTCGTACATTTCAACTAGATACGGTAGTCTGGTCACAAAACGTTGAACTGACTGGTTGTCGATTTCGTTTGCATGACTTACTTCATGTAAAAGCAATTTATTTCGGTGACTTGATTGAATGTGACTTAACTAGACTTGACTGCTGCTGATTCATTTGGTGCGAAATGGGCCTAACACGTATGTATATCATTCTGTATGAGGACCCCACAACGACAACTGCGTTACAATCCGTTTATGAGAGTATAACGATACACAGACACATAAAATTATGTTTAAGAGGCCTTTGAGAAATCTCAGCATATACACCGTATCCCAAATACGAATTCCGAAAACTTTAAGGAATAATTGCTTGTACCGATATGTTATGTAAATTATATAATGGGGTATTTTCCAACTTGCTAATATTGCCTGTTTAATGGATGAAATGAATTGCTTGTATCTAATTTGTAATGATGGCAGTGTCTGTTCAATTTTTTTCTGCCCACGTAGAGTAAAGATAGACTTTGAAAATCATCCCTTTGAAAAGAGCCCATTTAAATCTCTTAAACCTCCCGCCTAAGAAATTAACCAATCAAAAGTGATTTTTATGCCGGATGTAGATAGGATGTGACTATTTTAATTTGAATTAAGCTTAGATTCGAGGTTGTTACGTTGCTAATATTTTGCAAAGTTTTACTATAACGGATGTAAACTTTATTTTATGTTTACTTAGTTTCCCTCTTTTTGTAGACTATAAATGTTATATTGCACAGCTATTCCATTTTTTGCATTGTCATGTAATTAGCAGTTTACTCCGAGAATGTTACTTTTCACAATTTTACTCGTCATTCGGCAACACTCGTCTTTAACAGCCATTAACAGCCTATCACTAGTGTCATGCATACATAACCTCCCATGGTGTCAAGACTGTCACGGTATCTCATTTTAACATCGAGGTAGAATCCCATGGAGGCGCGATAACGTGGCTGAAAGCAGGTGCAGGTTGGCCATATTGATTCGACAGTTATGTCAAACAGCTGACGTTTCTTTGACAATTTCGTGTTTGCTTTTTTTGAGTGTTTTTACCGAGATTTTTAGTTATTTTTAAGTGATATTCTAGTGAATTCATAGAGGAAATAATGGTTCCATGTGCTTATCGTAGTTGCTCTAGCAGAGATGGCATGGATAAGGAGAAATCGACAGGAATTACATTTCATAGGTATGTATGCAAAAAAATACCAATGTACAGGACCGCATTTGTAATCTTGATCTCAATAAAGTGTAACGTGAGCAGACAGAAACAATTCTGCCGCAGCCCTCGTAGAAAGTGTAACGTATCGCAGCAATAATACAGTTGTATTATTCAATCGATGATGAATGTCGTCTCTACAAAGCCTGTTTTTTTCATATACTTAACTACGAATTTCGCATTAGATTGAAAAATCAACCCAATACTTCATATTTAAATCATCATTGTAATGAATTTTCAAAATTATTTACATAAGAAAGTAATCCGGCTCTGGCGAGGCGTCCATATACCCCACTTAACCACGCCTCCTGCTACCGTTTTTGTTATGCGAAATTGAACGTTATAGCGTCTCCTTGGGATTCTACCTCGATGCATTTAACCAAGATAGATCATGAAATGACGTAAACAAACATCTGTCAATATCAATACGAAGCGGAGGTTATGTCTGTAGATGGAGAAGAGACGACACAGTACAGTCACAATTTAAGGATAGCTCCATGAAAGACTTATTACGTCACGCTTAGACTTATTACGTTACAGCTTTGGCGCGAAATTTTATGTTTGAACTTTGCAGGTGCTTTTAAGCCACTTCGCATTCACAGTAAAAAGTAAAAATTTTAGTTACATGGTTTTTGGGGATGTAATATTAATATTCCGTCATAAAATTTTGTTCAGAAAATACCCCATCATCCATGGTGGTTAAAAAGTCGTAAATAGTACTGTGTGGCGGCTTCAATGACGGAAATATCGTATTTGTACGTAATTAACACCTGAAAGGCTAGGTAAACAATCGGCAAAAACATTAAAAAGACCTGTCAGCGTAACTCTTCTAAACGACCTTCTCCGTTTTTTGCTAAGAAATCGAAAGTAATTTCACTTTCTTTAAGGCGGGCCATACACGTTTCGATTATATTCACAAAAAAACACGTCAAATGTTGATTTTTCTAAACAAATGCGAGTTTAATTATGATTTCTTTTGACATCGACTTCCATTTCGAAGCCTAAGTGCGATTTATTTTTCCAGGATTCGTTGTGGGCCACAGTGTATATACACCTAGTAGAAAAATGGAAATAAGGGCCCGGTTCAAAACTTACGATATGTACAGGGTGTTTAAAAAAGATGGGGCAATATTCAAGGGGGTGACTCCTCAGGTCATTCCATGAAAAAAAGTTCATATAAACATATGTCCAAAAATGTATGGTTTCTAAGATACAGGATGTTAATTTTTTTTAAATAACGTTTTTTTCTAAATAATTCTATCATCTTCTAACCGATTCTGTTGAAATTCAGTAGCGTTGTTTCAAGTAGTAAGGGAGTGATTTTGCCCTAACTAGACAAAAAAATTATGTCCAGTGGCGTTAGAGGTGGCAATTTGATAACAATTATAAGCGGAAAAATGTACGCCACTGACACATTTAATGTTAATATTTCTTTGAGGTAAACCAACTACAACTACAACCTTTTTGTCTCCTGAATTTTTCTCGTATCTTGCTTTGTTTGCGGAATAAAAACTATTCTATTACATATCCATTTATCATAAGAAAAGTTACAAAAACTGTTGGAAGTGACCTCCCCCAGCTCGGATGCAGGAATCCAGTCTTCTCCTCATTGATTGGCGAACTCTCTCAAAAATACCGGGGTCATTACTAATTGAGTTACAGCCAGCAATGATTCGATTTCTCAGGTACTTCACATTTTCCACAGGAGTAGCGTACACTATTGACTTCAGGTGGCCCCACAGAAAAAAATCCAGAGGGTTTAAGTCCGGGGATCGTGCAGGCCATAAGTGAGGTCCACCTCGGCCAATCCAGCGGCTTCCGTAGGTTTGAGTTAAAAACTCACGAGCAACCCGACTAAAATGCGCTGGTGCGCCATCGTGCATAAACCACATTGCATGTCTTAATTCCAAAGGTAAGTTTTCCAGGAATCCAGGGAGAGTATGTTCCAAAAAGTGGCATTGTATCTCTCCGGTAAGTCTTGCAGGTAGAAATACTGATCCAATGAGGCAGTCACCCACAATTCCGATCCACACGTTCAACGAGAACTGATGCTGAAAACGGTCTTCAAATATTGCGTGTGGATTCTCATCACACCATAAATGATTATTATGGAAATTCCTTATCGCATTCCCTGAAAAACTCGCTTTATCTGTAAACAGAATCAGCATCAGTAGTTGAGGGATTTCAAACACTATTCGTAGAAGCCGTTGACAGAATTCAATACGTGGAAGAGAATCAGTGGGAAGAAGCGCCTGAACGCGTTGGATGTAATATGTATATAACATATTTTCTCTAAGAATTTTCCAAACAGCACCATTAGAAATATTTAGAACCTCAGCAATTTTTCGAGTAGAAGTACCTGGTTCTTCTTCAACCACGTTCAAAACATTCTCTTCCATCGCTACCGTTCTTGTCGTCCTTGGTCTTCCCGCTCCCCCATTCCGTTTTAATGTCCCTGTTTCTTGAAGGCGTCTATGAACATCTTCCTATCAGGAGCAATACGCGCAGGAAATCTTTCGATGCATTGCCATCAGCAAGTTCATAAATGAAGTGCATGTCGGTCATGTCGGCATTCGTATAGCGATTCATGTTACGAAACTTTAACAAATTTGACAAAGTGAATGAAAGCATTCAAATAACATCAACGTTACTAATGGGCCTATACCATGACCTTGAATTGATCAATTTATTTACTGCGGTATTATTTTTGATGATGCATAGGACCGTTTGCTGTAAAAAGTCAGCAGAAAACTTGATCCAAATGAGAATAACACTAAAAAGAAAATTGTACTGTACTTGAAACAGCCGATGATGACGTCACCTGTAGGGAACCAATGAGAAGCGTCCTTTCTGTAGGGAACCAATGAGAAGCGTCCTTTCGTGGTCCGATGACTAATAGTGTCTTCCACTGAGCAGCACTCACTGCGCTCTTGACAAGTGCAATTCTATCATCTGCTCTGACAAAATGCATATCGGTGAGGATAAGTGCAATTCCTGAGTGGAACGTACCCAAGCAGAACAGTGCATTTATAATGACAGCTGACCTTTTTTTCTAAGGTTAATAGAGCTGTTTATTTAAGTTATAAAGATATAAAATGTCTGAGGATTATAAAATTATGATGGCAAATGTGGTCTTCCGGGGGAAGAATTGAGAGTCCCTGAAATCTTCTATTAACTTGTAGCATGTAGTCCTTTTCACACGAAAATTAATTTTAAACTAAAAATGATTTTATTAAGTTTTAACTTTTTTTATTAGAAAAAAGTGTGTACCTCTTTATCGCTGAATTTGTGTACTACAGTTTCCACAAATTTTATAACTTTCGGCATTTTTCGCTTTTCCTTCAATAACATTGCAATTTCTTCTTCATCATCAGTACTTTCATCGCTTTCTAGCAATTCATTTAGAATTAGAAAATCTGACATTTTTAAGCCATATTCGCCATATTTGCACCGGCACTACAGCACGAGATCCCTAGGCTCGTGCGAAAAAGTTGCCCTGAGTGCGCACTACACTCAGAGAATGCGGGTAGTGGAACATACAAAAAATCAAGCAGTGCAATAGAACTTTACCAGTGGAACACAACTATTGCACTCAGTTCAACGCAGTGCGGGTGAGTGCAGCCCAGTGGAAAACACTATAAGAGCGGATGCTATTGTTTTGTACCAGTGAGCTCTTATTGGTTCCCTACGGATGACGTCACGACCTGGGCGGGAAGTGTATGGATTCAAAAAATTCAATATTTAGAGCAACTTTTTTCGGATACAAATACGACAGAAAAATTTTGTAAAATTACTTATGGCATCTACCTGGTGTCAGGGTTCGTTTAAGCCAATAAACCAAAAATGTGGTATAGGCCCATTTTTAAACTGACGTGCAATTCACAAGTATTCTTGGAATCTTAAAAGATGATAGAATACTTTTTAATTTTTATTTCGCAAACAAAGCAAGATACGAGAAAAATTCAGGAGACAAAAAAGTTGTAGTTGTAGTTGGTTTACCTCAAAGAAATATTAACATTAAATGTGTCAGTGGCGTACATTTTTCCGCTTATAATTGTTATTAAATTGCCACCTCTAACGCCACTGGACATAATTTTTTTGTCTAGTTAGGACAAAATCACCCCCTTACTACTAAAAACGATGCTACTGAATTTCAACAGAATCGGTTAGAAGATGATAGAATTATTAAAAAAAAACTTTATTTAAAAAAAATAACATCCTGTATCTTAGAAACCATACATTTTTGGACAAATGTTTATACGAACTTTTTTCCATGGAATGACCTGAGTAGTCACCCCCCTGGATATTGCCGCATCTTTTTTAAACACCCCCGAATTGAAATCAACAACCATCATGCGTTAGTGGTACGTACCTGATCTTGACCTCCTTGCTCTGCCATTCCGCGTGCCGATCGAAGCTGATAAGGATGGCGGCGATTTCCTGCAAAACGAAGAGAACGCCTCGTGAATTATGACTGGCTGGCACACATTTAACGCTTAACGCTGGCGGCATGCCGCGCGGCGTCGCGCCGGCTTGAATAGGGGACGAGAACGAGCAGCGATCGCTCACGAAGGTCAGGGTTGTTCGGTCTATAAATGGGGGGTGAAACTCGCGCGACGACCGAAAGCGATTCCACGCATCGAACTTTTATCCGCTGGGCCATTTTTAACACGCTTTTATTAGCTGCGAGTTTGTTTGTTTGTGAGTTTGTAACTCGACATAAAATGCCCAGTCAAAAGTCAGGGCAACAAAAAATTTGTTATAGACTCATTTATACAGGGTGGGCCAACAGTGCGTGGACGGAAGATTGTGGGCGTACTAAAATATATTTTAGAAACCTGTCACTTGATCATGGTAGGGAACCTTGAGGGCTGTAACATAAAAATAATTTCACTTAAATTTTGACGTTTACACAGGGTGATTCATATCAAACTTCAATTTTTTAGGATGCAACCCCCTATATATTATTGTATATATGGATTCCTTGGTCAATTGAAGTGTTAGTTTATGTATCATACATGGAACTTTAAATGAACCGTTTAGGCGCCAATCAACATTTTTGGTATAAGTAGGTATCGGTAAAAAATTTAATATCGCAGGGATTATAAAACCTAGAAGGCCGTACGATCAGGCATGAAACGCGCCACCTTAGATTAGACGGATAAACTTGAATTCTTTTTATAGTTGGACAAATCAGTAGATTAATTAAGGAAACATCAATCACAGACAACTTGATTTTTTCAAACGGAAATGCCTATTTTGGTTTAAAGAATCAAATGTAACATTTTTTTTTCATTTTATTTCAAATTTTCAGTCAAATCGGTGTTTTTCAATTTTCCTGCGTGCAAGCAACATAGCAGGCCATGAAAAATAAACAAAAGCCCGTTAATATGGAAGAAAACAACCAACTTAGTAGAAAGATACAAACGAACTAGAGTAGCGAGGAAAGATTATGAAAACTCCTTACAACATCAGCTCTAACCGGAAACAACAGCGGCAAGATATCTAATGTCAATGAGAAGTTGCAGCATGACAGAAGTGTTTATTTTTCACAGCCTACTAGCTTTTGAGGTCTACAAGAGCTTGACAACTTTTCAAAACGATTAAAAATTTTGAAACAAAAGAAAAACTACCAGCATTTATTGCTTACAGTCTAACATCTTTAGAATCAAATTTAACATTTAATGGGATAAAAAAATTAGTCGTTTCCGTTTAGTTAAGTCAAAAGTGAAGATATCTCTAACTGAAGCATTTTGAACATCTATTGAAATGATTGCTAGAATTTCTTAAATACGCTATGTTTTCATGTAGTTTTCTACAAACTAAATTATGTTGTACAACCCAACGAGACTGCAATTCAAGTTTCATTTTTCGTGATTTTGCTAATTAGTAGAAGTACTTACTGAAAAATTTGAACGGTTCCAGTCAGAGGTATCATTACCTTTGACTTACGGAAATGGCTACTTTTATGGCATTAAATGTGAAAATTTATTCAGAAGACGTAGATATTCTGCTCCCAGCAACAATCACTAGTAGTTTTCCCTTGATTAAATATTGCTTTACTGACTTTGGAAATTGCTAATAGCTAGTAGGCTGTGAAAAATGAGCGTTCTTGTTATCGCTATTGTTTCTGGTTCGAGCTAATATGTTGTAAGGAATCTTCATAATCTTGCCTCGTTACTCTAGTTAGTTTGCATTTCTATACGAAGTTAATTGGTTTGTTCCATATTAACGGACTTTTGTTTATTTTTCATGGCCTGCTGGGTTGCTTGCACGCAGGAAAATTGAAAAACACCGATTTGACTGAAAATTTGAAATAAAATGAAAACCAAAAAATAGTGATATCGAGAATAGGTCTGTTTTTACAGAGAATCACAAACCAGTCAGAGCCAATCAGTATTCCCCATTGCAGTTGTCAAACTATTTCTGACTAGTACTGGCCAATCAAATTGACGCTGACTAGTTTGTGATTACTGTAAGAACAGACCTTCTGTTATATGATTAGAAAGGTAATCAAATTATAAATTTGATTCTTTAAACAAAAATAGGCATTCCCATTCGAAAAAAAAAGTTATATGTGGTTGAAGTTTCCTTAATTAATCCACTGATTTCTCCAAGTACAAAAAGAGTTCAAACTTAGGCGTCTGACCTAAGGTGACGCATTTCATGCTTAGTCGTACCGCAAAGTCACGGCCTTCTAAGTTTTATAATCGTTGCGATATTCAATTTTCTTTCTGATACCTACTTATACCAAATATGGTGATTTGCGCCTAAACAGGTCGTTTAAAGTTTCATGTACGACACATAAAGTCAAAATAGAATTCACCAAGGAATCAGAATATGCAATAATATATGGGGGTTCCATTCAAGAAAATGTAAGTTTGATATGAATCACCCCGTATAAACGTCAAAATTTAAGTGAAAATATTTTTACGTTATAGCCCTCAGGGGTCCCTACCATGATCAAGTGACAGATTTATGAAATATTTTTTAGTAGGCCCACAATCTTCCATCCACGCATCATTGGCCCACCCTGTGTTGTTCCCCTACACGAAAATTAGAGCGTCTTCACTAGCCATGATACCAGTGGCGGCCGGTACTGAAGAACACAAGGGCACATGCCCACCGAACCACCCGGAAAAATTAAAATTGTTATAGTTACCGTTCAGTACTTTATTCCTTTATTATTCAATATTTTTGCGTTAGGGGCCGTCCATTAATAATGTGATCTTTTATTTAGTATTTTTTTAACCCCGCTCCCCTTTGGTTAAATGTGGTGAGATTTAACCCCCATTCAAAATCACGCGTATTTTTAGTACCCCCAAGAATCTTAAATTTTTCCGAATATTGTCTTTAAATACAGGTATAAAGTATAATGTTGCTTTATTATATAAACACAATTTTTTAATCATTTACAGACACCTGAAGATGGTCTAAATATAGTAAACCGAAACGTAATGAAGAAGAATTTCAGTTTTACTGTTTGACCGGGCACTAGAAAAATAAATATAGGATACAACCGAAGACTTAAAAAAAATAAACATGTTAAATCATATGAGAGGGTTCAGAGTATAGTATATACCGCACTTTTAGACAAAGCTGACTCAATGGGATTTTGCGAATTCATAGATAGCTTGTGATACTATTGACTAAGAGATGGCGCAGAAACCTTAAAGTTTGTTAATATTACACAGAGGTGTAGTAATGATAGCTTGAAGGGCGTGACATCCAACAGTTTGGTAGTTGCTATTTTTGTGAAATTTGTTCAAGAAGACCAACAGCTTTAATTATCGCTTATGCAGTAATGGTAGAGATAATGCCATGAATATTGATAAAAAATAATTTTTAATCTCCACTACATGGAGTATTAATAACTATAATTTAAAAAATGTAAAAATACGCTTTAATGATAAAGTTCGCAAAAAAATTGAAAATAAACGAGTCGGAATTGTAATGAACGAAAAACACTACTGTTTAAGCTTATTTTAAAAATTATTTTCATTTATTTAGTGGATACTATCCAGAAGAGAGCAATTAGACTAATCGATACGCCTAGCTTTACAAAGGACTTCTACAACCTGGAGCATCGAAGAAGGGTGGTTGACCAGTCCTTGTTTTACATATTAATCATGGAAGACATGTCCTAGTGAGCTTTCCTAGATGATAACATCAGAGACTGTCCGAACGAGGAACTATAGGGAGGCTCTGCGAGCTCACCGTTAACCTACTCCCCGAATCAGTCTCCTTCAGCGTTTCTTCTTTTGGAGAACTTCGACGCTGTGAAATGAGCTGCCGGGGAATTTGTTTCCCGATGGTTACAACCTACAGCGTTCCAAATCTAACCGACACCGACACTTATCCTCTCGCAGCGCTTCTGCAGCACCATATAGGCTTTAAGCCTTTGCAGAAGACTGGCCATAAAAAGACTGTTTGTGTACATGTGGGTTCATTATAATAAATTATTTTTAAAACCCATTTTTGCAAAGCATTTTTGCCCTCAAAAAATGAATTTAGTCAACTACAACAGCATCTATGACAACAAAACTCATACCATCGCGCTCTACATCTACTAACTTACGTTCAGGAGTGTACAATTTTTCTAATAAATTCGTCCGCTGGTGAAGGATCGAGGAGCAGTAATTCAGATGGAAATGCCGACGGAAAATAAGTACAGAAAACCCGGGGTCCGAAAAGTTATTTATATGGAAAAATAACGAAGTACATGAATGTGAATGCAGTTGGGCTGCATATACATACGACAAAAATAGTTTTGGAGATAGTATGCAGATTTCATGGAGCCATGAGCCATGGAACGAGTTAATCTGCTTTATTGATTTTTTAACGGACGACGGTACTTTGTATTGTAACACAGGAGTAATGCTCCAAAAGTCTTTGAATTAGATAGTTTGAGGGATATTAACAATAAGACAAATTGATTATTCTTCTGTCCAACAGAGTCGTGCGTACTACACTTGTTATTCCTTCGGTAGTTATGAAAATTGTGTTGATCCGATATAACAAACAATAAAGTATCGCTATCACAAAAGTACAAAGCAACCATGAAATAACCACAAACTTCTTCGAAATGTTTTGCCATCGTACAGATAATTCCAAACAAGCTGCGCGTGGTTCGGTTAAAAACGTAAAATCACAACTTTAAGCTTTCAGAGTTTTTCCAACCTTTTCTAACTACATACGGCAACAGCAACAGCAACAGCGGAATTACCCGTATACATAGGTGGACATTCCATAAAAACCCATAATCCCATCGACCGTGTAGTTTTTCTGGGCACTTGGGTGCATTGCAAAGCTAAGGATTTCTCCCAGTAAACGCGATTATAGCTACCTACACTGATGATATGCAGTACTATCAGTGCATCCTAACCACATGGAGGCATCAAATCAGCTACAAAAAGGCCTTGACGACACAGAAACTTGGCTCAGGAGGTGGCGTACCAAAGCGAACCAATCAAAATCCGTCCATGTAACGTTTACTAACAGAATGAACAACTGTTCGACTGTATCTCTAAATGGTCAGAATCTACGACAACAAGAATATGTAAAATATCTAGGCATGCACCTTGATCGAAGACTGACATGGAAAAAACACATCTTTACTAAACGGAAACAGCTAGGGCTGAAACTTCAAATCCTATATTGGTTGATAGGTCACAGATCCTCTCTACCGTTGAGCAAGAAAGTCTTGATATATAAGGCCATAATAAAACCAATTTGGCGTTATGGTATACAACTATGGGGATCGGCCTCGAATTGTAATATCGAAATACTGGAGAAGTTCCAAGCCAAAACATTACGACTCCTAACAAAAGCTCCATGGTATGTTCCAAATGAATTTCTCAGGCGCAACTTGCAGATCCCATCAGTGAAAGAAGAAGTGTCAAATATCGCAGAGAGGTACAGAACTCGTCTTCAAGAGCATCCCAACCCATAAGTCAGACACCTTATGCAGCATCTGGGCAGCCGCAGGTTGCAGAGACACATCCCAAGTGATCTTCCAAAAAGATTTGAGTGAATGTGTAGTGTGTAGTTCCCAGTACTAAACTTTGTGTATGTACAAAGATCTAAGGGGAAATAGTTACTGAACTGTTTCCTACATGTTAGTGTTAGTGCAACAAACTATTTGCTCATTGTGACTAGTTTTACAGACAGCAAATCAATTGGGGGTTAAACTAAAACAAAAACTAAACGCGACTACTAGTCCGACCATGCTGCAACTAGCAGCGGCGTGACAAAAACATATATTTCATGACTTTTCAGACACTCCCTGTATAGTGACGTTTTCTTACTAATTAATTAATTAACTATTTGTTTCCAAGATGATAGGATTTGGTTTTGTATAAATAGCGAGATTCCTTGATAGCTATGAAATATGTATATTCACATAGTGATCAAATATGACAGACCATAAAATATCACTGCCACAAAAATACAAAGCAACCATAAGATACCCACAAACTTTTTCGAAATGATATACCATCGTACAGATAATTCCACAACAAGCTGCGGGTGGTGCGAATAAAAACGTAAAATCACAACTTTAAGCTGCTTTCAGAGTTTTTCCAATCTTTTCTAACTACACACGGCTGTTCATTGCAACAGCTGAATTACCCGTATACATAGGTGGACATTCCATAAAAACCCATAATCCCATCGACCGTGTAGGTTTTTCCAGGCACTCCGCCATTAATGAAAATGTCCGCCGAGCATTTGTCAACATTATATCCCGGAGCTGGGACACCGGAGCAACCGGAATTCCCGGATTTCGGATTTAACCTGTTTGTCTATAGCCAGCGGTCGACAAGATTTAACATTTGACGAGGGATTGGAGAAACCGAAAAGTCAAGCTATTCGCACGGAGTTACGCCGCTACGCCTGCCACAGCACCATTTAAATAATGATAATGTGTCACTTGCCCGTATGGGGGCGGGTTAGAATATCTCCCATCGTATATCCTGCATGTCGTAAGAGGCGACTAAAAGGAACCGAACTACTGTCGGTATAAACAGTAACCTCTTCTCAACCAACAGCTTTGGGTGGACGAGTTGAGGAGAGTCAGGACACCTTCTTGTCCTTGGGGTGAGAAATTGCCCCTAAAGGCGGATGAACCAGTAGATGCCATCTGGTCAACGGCATGAGGATGCAGAAAGCAAATGGGAAACTACTGCATTAAAGATCCTAAAGATATCCCAAGAGAAACTCGTAAAATGAGTAAATGCATTTTACGAGTTCACAACATGTCTGTTAAGACATTGTGACTGTGATGATGAATGTGTCACTAGACTAGGCATGGGAACTTACATGAGACTTTAGAACAGGAACTGTTCTGTTTGAAACAGGTTTCTGTTAGGAACAGGCTGAAACAGGTGTCGCTTAGTGCGTTTTCCTGTTTCGACGGAACAGGTTAGTATCACGAAACAGCGCATGAGCGCAGTGATGAACTCATCCGTGCCAGTCATCGTCTGTTCCTCTTCCTGTTCCTGTTCCAGCTACACGTTGTTCTACGCTGCTTGCCGTCGGCTTGCCCGAGATTACCGATACGAAATAATTCGAGATTTTTTAATAACACACTGAAGAGGTTCGGTCCTCTCTTCTCTGAAGGAATACTTGACTGCAGCGAGCTAGTAGTACTGCTAACAGTAGTGTCGCCGCTATTGTCTCCCGTATTTTTAATTCGATGCATTGAAACTCCAGATATTTGGGCAATCTTCACCCTTGGATGATTTTTTTTAAGTTCCTTACCGAATATTTGTATGACATTTGTAGTCCATACATATTACACTTTGCGTTTGACTGATCGATAACGTAGAAAAAATCCAAACTGGCCTGATCTTGCTTCTCATCGAAAAACGTTTAAACAAAAAGCCCATGATATCATTAACTATCGCTTGATCACAAACAGACTACTTGTATTTGGTTTCGTAAACGCACTGGCTCGTAGCAATGTAGCAACCAGCAATCACCAATAAATAAAATATAAAAATGATTCGCAACAGGAGTGGGACTCCGTTCTGAATCAAGTAACCCGATCTCGCTAGATGTAGCTAGGTCTTCCTTCACAGGTCAGTGGACAGTCTATTACGAATACAACAAATTTTTCAATTTTACAAGCCCCCACCTCCCAACCACCCCAAATTTCAGCTCCATCAAAAAAAAATTAGAAAATGATCAAGGACACCTGAAACGCCTAAAAATGAAGTTTGGGAATATTTGATTTCTTCATTTTTTGCTAATTACTCCGCCTCCCATGCACCGATTTTCAAAATTATAGCAGAATTACCTACTACGACTCCACAGCACATTGTCGCCCAAATTTCATCAAAATCAATATGCAGCGGTTGCTCACCTATCGGTGTGGGAAGTAAAAAGCACAAGATATCACCAAAGTTTTACTTTTTCATATACAGTTTGACAGCGATTTGGATATAAAAACGGTCATAGCTTTTGAAATACCCTGTATAATGTTCCAATACCTCATATTTTTAGAACGGGGATCATTAGTAAAATCATGGTAAAATCTAAATTTAGGATAGTATAGAGGGTGTTTAATTTAAAAAAATCTATGTTTGCACACCACGTAATTATAAATCAGCCTGTATAAATCAAAATATTTTCTGAGCAAGGAGCATCTCCTTAGCTACAACCTTTGTACATAACTTTCTTCGCCATCTTCTACAGTTGTATTAAGCCATGTACAGATTTGTATCCGAACAGCGTATCGTAACATGATCACGTATCACTTTGGACGTCTGGAGTGCCGCGATCCATCTGCTGTCGGTTTTCGATGAAACATCAAAGGGTGTTATGTGTTCTCGTTACGGGAGTAAATATGCAAGTTTGGACGAGTATGCGTACCACCATTACTAAGCATTTCTCGTAGTTGTTTTTCGTTCGTTCCATACAGAGCAGGTACCACCTTCTACAATGGCTTTGAACTGGAAGCAAGAAAATACCTTGCAGTTCATTGATCTGAACAGAAACGCGGCAATATTGTGGGATGCAAGACACCCCAACCATTATAATAAAATTTAAAAAAGTGATGCGTTGGAAGATATTGCAAAGCAACTCAATATTGGTGCTGAAGAGTGGAAGAAAAAAATGAATACTGTACTTAAGGAGAGAGAGAGTAAAAATCACAGCATAGTCAACAACCAGCACAATATATATGACAATTCCCAATATAAAAATGGTGCCCACAAAATTTGACCTTGGGATCATTTATGGATGATTTTACGGCTGTAAAGTTTGGGTAGAGATGTGAAAATGAAAATATCGATACCGGTACCAACTCGATATTTTTTAGCCAAATAGGCACGTTTGGTTCGTACAGAGAATTTTTTGCAATTTATTACTCCCCTCAATAATTATATAATTATTTAATTATTTTCGATATCGATACCCCTACAAAAGTATCGATACCAGCTTGGAATCGCTCAAAAAGTATTTAAGATAAAAATACTGGATATTAGTGTAGAAGCACAAGTATCGAAGTATCGTTAGCATCCCTACAAAAGAATCATTCAAAAGTGGGGACGCGCATGTAATTGCCGCCAACCTGAGTTATTGTGCTGGTTGTTTACTATGCTGTGGTAAAAATCAAAGCGAGCTATGGAACGGGCAAAGGTAAGCAAGAACAGATTATGAAGTAACTATCAAAAAAAATGACTAAATTGTAAATGGAACGCTGATATGATACGGTACGTTGTTCTGAACGACAGTCAGCTTAAGAATAATTTTCGCTTCGTATCATAGTATCATCATCCCTAACGAGGTGTGATACGCCGACATGTTACGATATGCTGTTCGAATACAAATCTGTACATGGCTTTAGAGTTATGGACCGATCCAGTACTAAATACTCAGCCTGTATATTATTACAAGTGCCTCAATAAACTCGACATGCCACAATAATTACAAAAAAAGGAACATAAAAGTGTCCTGAATAATAAAATCTGTTTACAAAGAAGTTGTAACCAGCTGAAGCCGGTCGCAATAACAGCTCGGTGTGCGCAAATAGAAGCAATTTGAATAGGCGACCGATCATAAAATTTTATATACCTTCCAGCTAAGTGCCTACTAAATCCTCGGTAATTAGATTGCTTTTTCTTAGGTGCAATATTCACCGTGATTAATGAATGTATACTGGCTGCAGTGGCTGCTGGCTGGCTGGCGGTTTGCATATGCCGCGCCTAATAAATTGTCTACAACGGTGGCGAACCTGCGTGTTGCCTGCTACGAGCTGAATATTTGTAATATTACCGCGATATATAGAAAGCTATGAAACAGCCCTTCAGAAACACAAGCTTGATATTCAGAGCAATGACGCGTCATTGGGCTCAAATATCTACCAATACATGCAAAGTGACAATTCTACACTAACTAGTTACTTGCCACACCGATAGGTGAGGGGAGCAAGTATTGTGATCGCGAAAATTTTCGATTTCGAGATAATACGCTTTTTGAGCGTTTTATGATGTATACATAACCAAAATCCATGTCACTCATTTCCGTCGATCTGTCTGTCTGTCGGTCTGCCTGTCTGTCTGTCGCGTTTTTCTACCCTCGCAATCTCAGTAACCGCTACATGGATTGTGATGAAATTTGGGCAACATTATGCTGTGGGGTCGTAGTAGATAATCTTCCTATAATTTTGAAAATAGTTATACGGGGGGCGGAGTAATTAGCAAAAAAAAACGAAAAATTCCAAATATGCCTCAAACTTCGTTTTTAGGTGTTTTAGGAGTTCCTGATCATTTTCTACTTTTTCTTGGGTGGGGGTGAATTTGGGGTAGTTGGAGGGTGGGGTGTTGTGATACTGAAAAATTTGTTGTATTCGTAATGGGCTGTCCATTGATACGTGAACGAAAAACCTAGCGGCATGATACACTTTTTTAGGTCCATCCGAACGTTGCCCGCTTATTATAGAAACCACGGGACTTAGAATTTGTGATGTATACATACGAGTATTGTTTTATAACATTCGATGTCGCGTAACGCGAAAATTGTTCAATTGACTTTAATGAAATTTTGACATAGTATTACTCAAAAGGCTATGATGGAAAACGCGTATGTTTTGGAAAAATCGGGTCAGTGACGGCGCGGCAATAATAAAAAAACTAAAAATATAAAAACAGCTCAAACTTTGTTTTTAGGCGTTTTAGGGGTTTCTGATCATTTTCTACGTTTTTTTGGGTGAGGGTGAATTTGGAGTGGTTGGAGGGTGGGGGTTGTAAAACTGAAAAATTTGTTGTACTCATAATGGGTTGTCCATTGATCTTTGAAAGAAAAACCTAGCAGCATAATACACTTTTTACGTACATCCGAACATTGCCTTGCTTATTATAAAAACCAAGGGACTTAGAATTTGTGATGTATACACACGAGTATTGTTTTATAACATTCGATATCGCGTAACGCGAAAATTGTTCAATTGACTTTAATGAAATTTTGACATAGTATTACTCCCAAGGCGAGGATGCAATACGCGTATGTTTTGGGAAAATAGTGTCAGTGGCGGCGCAGCAATAATAAAAAAAACTGAAAATATGAAAACAGCTCAAACTTTGTTTTTAGTCATTTTACGGGTTCCTGATCATTTTCAATTTTTCTTTGGGTGGGGTGAAATCAAGGCGGTTGGGGGGTGGGGGGTAGTAAAACAGAAAAATTTGTTGTATTCATAATAGTCCGTCTATTGACCTGTAGAAGAAATACCTAGCGGCATATTACACTTTTTTAGGTTCATCCGAACATTGGCTTGCCTATTACAGAAACCAATTTTGTGATCTGTACATACGAGTTTTGCTTTATTTCGTTCTATGTATATTGCGTAAAGCGGAAATTATTGAATCGATGTTAACAAAATTTTGACACAGAATTTATTACCGCTGCTTACCGCTGCGAGAATGGAAAACGACTCTGTTTTTAAAAAAACGTGTCAGTAGCGGCGCAGCAATAGTAAAAAAACCAAAAACATAAAATCAGCTCAAACTTCGTTTTTAGACGGGTTGGCTCTTGATCGTTTCGCATCGTCCAGTTCAAGCATGCAGAAAAAACTATGGCGCTCTAGTTCCTAAGAAGGGATGCGCAAGAAACTGTTTACGAGGGTTTTTGTGTTGGATGTTGTTTTTGCGGCCTATGAGCGATAATTTAGTTGCAAGGGGATTTTAGACTATAGCTTCATGCAATGGGAAATAATAAAATGGTATCATCATTATGTGTGGGAAGTACTGTGTCAATCAACTTGACTCCATTTTTTAATGATACATTGCAATGATTGCAGTAATGGTAAAATGGATAAAGAAGCTTGTGAGGAAGATTGCATTGCAATACCCTATTGCCTCAAGGAGGGATAGTGATTCAATGTATATTTTTATTATATAGGAAACCAAAAAAAACCTACTAATCCGTTCAAAATTACGGTACCACAAAACGTGGCAAATGACGATTTAAAAATAATTATTGGTACGATGGTCAAGTAACATGTTGTATAAACGTTGCATCGACAGGCCTGCCTGCGATATCCAGCAAACCAGTATAAACAAAGGATAGCAGCAGCGCTTTGTTTTGATTTGATTATTTCATATTTATTGGGGATTTCCCAGTGAATGTTGAGTTTCTTCAGTGCATAAGAGCCGTATGACACATAAAAGTTTTTCCATGAAAATTACTCTGAAATTTATAGTGAAAAAATTCGCTAAACGGTTTTGACGTATCGTACGTCAAAAAGTTATATGAAATTTATCATCAAATAATTTGCCATAAAAATATAAAACCTGTTCTATAGTTTCTAGTATTTTGGTTGGAATATGCGCGAATTTATGCGCAAATCACTGGAAATTAATCAGGTCATCTAACATTTGACACGTGACAGTATTGACGTAAATGATGAGGTTAGGAATCCGGCATGGGCGCGGTTCCTTCCGTTCCTTCACTTGGCAACACACACTACCTGGGTTGCACCAGGACATAGTGGGATTCCTGTGTCGGGCGGGTCTATTCGGCTGGCCCGCCCGTTATAAAATCATTTCATGTTTTGTAACCTAACTTTTGACTTTATGGTTTTGTTCCTTGTGTTCTATCTACCTAAAGTGTTTGTTTAGTTGCTTTCGTATTTGGTATTTTGGTGCGTATTCATCAGGTCTTCATGGAACCGCGAGGAAGTTTTAATGTTGCTAGAAGAGTACAGAAAGTGGCCCAATTTATATGTAGTAAAATCGGCGAATTGTAAAAACAAAAACTTCCATCAGAGATGTCCTGAACGAAAAGAAGCCGAATATAATAATTGCAGAAATTCACAAAGTTAACGGTAATTTTAAAAAATATCATAAAACGTTGACATAGGTGACATTTGGTACACAACAGAGCATGCGCATGACATAATTTCGGTGAAGTTTGTGCCGTGTGGAATACAAGGTGGTTGATGTTTGAGGAAAAATCTAACCATTTTTTCCCGCAAAATACTTTACAATAATCGCTTCATAAATTTCAGAGAAATATTCATGGAATAACTTTTGTGTGTTATACGGCTTTAAGTGAAAAATAGACTATTTTAGAAAATTCCACAGGACGCTGAAGTGCTGTGCGATTTGCAAGAGACAATTTGAGCGTGATGCATGCATTGGTAGGAATGTAAACACATGGTAAATAATGGTTGTGTTCTAGCATCAGATTTCCAATGGTTTATAAATCTTTGAGTATGCGCAATGACGGAATCATGTTCAAACAAAATAAACTCCAGTTTGAAACTATTTCTTGTACGTTCGAACAGCAACAATTTATAGTTTGAGGACTGGTTTTGGATGATCAAAGCAGTACATAGAATTTCGTTGGTATTTGAGATTAGGGACATGCGCAGATTGTAGAGTCTTCTTCTGTTTTAGAGTTGACTTTATCAAACTAACTTTTCCTGTTTTGTTTTTCAGTCCAGGATATGATTTATTAAATATTGAAAAATTAATTCTTTTTAAACATTTCACTGGTTTGGTTAATAGACAAATCACATACCAATCGAAAGTATGAAGCCCATAGAATATGCAAACGTTAGGTTAGCTACGTTTTTCCCGTCCCAACTATAGGGTAGGCAGGTATAAGCAGGTAAAGCAATAATAGTAATTTGCACCGGTGTGGTTAATGCATGAAACTTATATCAAAATAAAGATAATTTTATTGCAAACGCGTCGATGTAGGGTTGTCTGCAAAAAATCAGTCTGGAATTCAGGTTGACGAATTTTAAAGATAAAAATAATGCTGCCAGTGAATACGTGCACCAGAGAGGTCCGAGCGAACTATCCTGTGTATTAACAAAGTGCGCGAATTTTGATATAAGTTTCATACATTAACCACACCGCCGGTGCAAATTACTATTATTGATGTACCTGTTTATACCTGCCTACCCTATAGTCGGGACGGGAAAAACGTAGCCAACCTAATGTTTGCATATTCTATGGGCTTCATAGTTTCGATTGGTCTGTGATTTGTCTATTAACCAAACCCGTGAAATGTTTAAAAAAAATTAATTCTTCAATATTTAATTAATCATATCCTCGACTGAAATTTTTCAGCCAACCCACACGCGATATGTTTTTTAACATATTAAATTTAATGTAAAATGCTTTTCATCCATTAACCAGTTCGGTGAAGGTCGTTCTATACTCGGATCTTAGACTATGAGGCAAAAATAGAAAATGCCAACCACAAAACAGGCTGTCACACATCATATGGTTTCACATGCGAATAGGATGTTCTAACAACGGATGATTCCAAACCGTTTGAAGTCAGATATCATGAATCCTAGATCATAGGTTTTGCTTCTTCCAACTTATACGATTTCGTTGCAAAGCACTAAATCAACATAAAGGCTGTAAAAGCACGCCCCTGAAGCCTAAGTCCATGTAAATGCGAAATGCGATCCCGCTCAAACATCAACAATAACAGTAGGACGCGACGCGGCGCAATATTCTTCGTCACCTTAAATGCGCTCTATCTTAACCTAAATATAGAAGTGCCGTAAATTTGCATTGCAAAATCGTAATTAACTGGAGAATAAATCTCGCGGTCTCGGTAGGTATACATATATACATGCATATTCATTTTCCCGCGCAAATGAGGAAATACTTTCAGAGATCGATACCCTGATAGGGAGAGGGAGAGAGCTGTTCTACAGGGTGTCTCAGACTGTGTGAGCCAGCACCAGTTCTTAAAGAATTCACGAAAAAGATTTTTTTTATAACTGAGCAGACCGCGCAGGCAGAGCCTAAATACCAGAGTACCGCGGCTGCTGTGAAAGGGTTATGTGAGGGGAAGCTTGTTAACGCGAGATTTGAATGGGCCAATACCCGCAGGCCTAATAAATACATCTACTGGCAGTCCATTCCAAGCCTTGGACACCCTGAGAATAAATATGCGGTTGTACCACTCAGTTCTTGGTGTATGAAGAACGACCGTCTTAGGATGAGATGCAGCGGTCGCACGGGTACATCTGATAGGAGCAGTGAGCGGCAGAACGATAGAGGATAGCTCAGAGGAGCAGATTCCGTTGGAATGTCAGTAGAAGAGTCAGAGGTCACAAACAACACGCCGGTGAGAGAGTGACTGAAGGTGGCGCGTTAAGGCCGGATCGCCAATTAGTCGAATTGCCCTTCTCTGGACGGCATCTAGTATAGACAGGGTAGTAAGGGCAGCAGCTCCCCAGACATGAGAGCAATACTCAAGGCAAGGTCTTATCTGGGCTTTATATAGCGTGAGGAAGTTACATGGTGAGAGATACTTTCTGACTCTAAATAGGTACTCAAGCAAGCTGTTGCAAATGACGCGACGTGTTCGTACCAGATCAGATTTTCTGACATTAATGTTGACTCCTAACAGCTTGAATGAGTGATTCTTTGGCAGTGCCTGGTTGTTCATTAGATCTATCAGTTATGGCAGAAAATGCTTTAAGTACTTCACCTGTCAGGTCCAGTATCGTATGACAACATAAAAATATCACATTCAAAATTCTGAGTTTCTTAGACCGTCCGTACACGTGTCCTCAATCAACTTTGAGAGCAGTGCAGATGCGTCTTCAGTTTTTACGGTGCATTAAAATGGTCAGGTACTTATGATGAGCTAATGGTGCTAGGGCTGTTCGGCCGGCTTCGACACGCTCCGCCGCCCTGGCGTTGGCGCGCCTTGCTACTTGACGTTTCGCCAACACGAGTGGTTGGCATCCTCAGATGCTATTACCTGTTCAGTGTGTTCCGAGAAACTGAGACTGAGACCGGGTTGAGCACTAATATGACCTGGAGATTTCCTGCGCATCTTAGAATCACTGCGTATCTTAGTGCGGGTATCTATATCCGGTTGAGCTTGTATGCTTCTTCGTTATTGTTGAAGTTGTTTTTATGTTTATAAATCTCGATGGATTCTCTCTACAATCTAGCGTAATAAGAGATCGTAGCAAGAACCTGTGTCTCTTCAAACTTGATCTTGTGACCACCGCTATCCTGGGGTGCTTGCTTCGCTACAGCAGGTTTTTTCATCTGGCCTATACGAAAATTTGGCTTGTGTTTTCTAAATTTTAGTTTATACGGATCTCTTTGTTGTTTCGATGTATACACTTCCACAAATACATGGTATCCCTGATGCTGTCCATTGATTCCTTTCGCCCTTTGCTCATCTTAAATGGTGTTGTATTTTCCCAGTTGGTGTTTGTATATCGTCTTGATATTGCCTTTTGCAGTAACTTCCCATTTCTGTATGTGGCCCCGGGGAACATAATCTACTACTGGTGGTAGTTGTGGTTGCTTTCCTACTCTACCAGCTCACATAGATCTTGTTATTTGCACTTCTGAGTAGTCGTTTGCCTTTAAAGCATTTTTAAGATACTCAGCACTGAGTTCGGCAGATTCACATACTCGTCTTGCCCGTTCTGTCACTGTTTTGACGTTTCTATACTTCTGGCATGGTCATGGATGGCGGTTCGACTTGTTATGCGAATATAGATCGCTGTCATATCATTTGATCCACAGAAAAATCGAAAAAATGAAGGGTACCTGCTGGATTTGAACCAGCGTCTCAGGCATTATAGGTCAGCGCGTTACCAACTGTGCCACGGTGCCCCATACCACAGCCGATATACAGCGCCTACGACCTGGTGTCGACTCCACCGACACCCACCACTCCCCCGTATCCCTCTACAAACCATGCATTTCAGTCATCAAGAGACATCTAGTCGGCAGTTGTGTGAATGTGAATCTCTCACCACTATTTGCACGACAGCTCTCTAGGCATACTGAACTACGATTCCTCAGTCGGCTAGGATTTCATGGGATGAAAGGTGCTTGCTTACTCCGCAAGAGGGAGATGATTCTGGCCGACTGAGGAGTCGTAGTTCAGTATGCATAAATAGCTGTCGTGCAGATAGTGGTGAGAGATTCACACTCACCCAACCGCCGACTAGATCTCTCTTGATGACTGAAATGCATGGTTCGCAGAGGGATACGGGGGAGTGGTGGGTGTCGGTGGAGTCGACACCAGGTCGTAGGCGCTGTATATAGGCTGTGGTACGGGGCACCGTAGCACAGTTGGTAACGCGCTGGCCTAGAATGCCGGAGACGCTGGTTCGAATCCAGCCAGTGCCCTTCTTTTTTCCAATTTTTCTGTATACCAAATAATTGGAATCATCTCCCTCTTGCGGAGTAAGCAAGCACCCTTCATCCCGTAGATCGCTGTGTTTCGGTTTCCTTTATAAATGTTTCATCCGCGTATCTGAACTACATGTTTGGCTTGTAATGGGAACTGTTCAAGGCTGTCTGCTCAATCTTGTCCATGATAAAGTTAGCCACTATTGGACTCAGAGGGCTTCCATAGTCAAACCTTCCATCTGTTCATGCATTTTCTTGCCCATGCAAAGTACGTTGTAGTAAACACATGTTTGAATAAGTTAACTATATCTGCTGGGAATATCTGTTCGATTTGTTGTATAACATTGTTCAGGGGTACTTCTGGGGAGAGTGCACACAGAAAAATCTGTCGTTCTGTCCAAGACTTACTCTTGGATTCAATGGGACGTTACACTCAGCATTCTTCAAATACAGCGACGTTTTATCCAATAGGAAGTGTATAGTTGGTAACGAATTATATCGTATTGTCGATTCAACTACAAGATGTCATTGGATTCCAATGAATAATTCAATCGCAGCCTGTCGTTGAATCGAATCTGTGTTTAGTAATTGACTCTAAACTACTTTCTTTTCCTTGGACTAACAGATTTTATTGCTAGGACAGCTGATTGATTCGTTTGGATGTTTAATTGTGTAATTTTGTATGAAGTTATAAGGAGCATGATATAAAAATTAGACATAAGCCTGCACCAGTTGTTGCATTTTTACCTGAAATATAACTGTCTGACTAATCTAAATACCTACATTCAAATGTGGTTGTTAGCTCTTCTAAGTCCCAATTTCTCAGTAGTATTGCTGATGCAATACGCAAAACCACGAGATGACACAACACGGCTAACACCGAAACAACACAACGACACAACCTCGTCCATGTTGGCGGGTTCGCGGCGATAGTAACACTGAGATGATCACCCTGTTCTTTATTTTTACGTAAAATGAATCGGGATATCAGTTTCGCCGAATACTGACTATAGTTCAGCGAACGACAAGGGCCATTGAAACAAAATTAATTTTTATCAGATGAATTATCACGAACTGCTGTTGCAGTAATAATTTCTGTACATTGAATAGATTTTATGCTTTATGCTTTGCTTAAATGAAACATAGGCTAAATTTCGAAAACAAAACGATGTTTTAATTGCACTATATGTCAATACTGGTATTCGAAGGATCATATATATCGTTAGAGCGAATATAAAATTATTTTGAATTTATTGGCGTGCCTGAGATTACTTCGAATATAAGGATTGAATTCTTTCAATGACATGGATTTGAAACCACTGTAAATATATTAATTTAAATCGATGGAAAAACATCCAAATACTAACAATTAATTGAAAGCGCAACAGTATTTTTTTCTGTGTGATACGACGTCAAAACTACTCAGAACATCGGCAAGTCAGGTACTTATCATGCATGTAACAAATAAATTGACTTTTCAGCCTTCGAAGCGGAACATCGATGAAAGTTGTCGGCTCGAAGTTAGGGATATATGAAAACCAGTACAAACAAAATCAGAGAGAGCCAAACGAAAGACGAAAAGGAAAAAGTAACCTGAAGCCGGCATAAAACGCAGGAAATTGCATTTGGCGTCACGTACGGATATTTATCAATTAAAAAGTCGTCTGCTGGCCAGTCGCAATAACTGCCGTCGTTAAATCATTTTAAATGCAATACACTTTGTTTCATTTTTCAATTATCTGTATGTGTGTCTGGTGCCCGGTCTCGGTTCACAGTTGTTTCAAACGTCGGACGCGCAATACCAGAGACGCTTGCAGGCTTTGTCTTTGTGCCCATTCCAGATTTTTATTTTGTTGGAACACAGAGGTTTCATATTAAAAGGGCGCTCTTCACGACACGTTTTCCTCATGTACAAAAAAGTGTATTTTTAATGTTGACCCGGCATACAAGAGACGCTTAAACCACTGTGGCGTGTACGATTTGGAATTCGAGGAACACTTTAACCCACCGTTAGTCGCGTGTACTCGAGTGTCGAGTTTAGTCGCGTGGTCTACATATGTAGCCCATTTTTAGTTTTGATATCCTACTCATGGTAGTTTTGTGAAAAACAATTTCTGCACGTTAATTCAGTTTATGGTGTTTGTTATACAAACAATTAAAATATTTGCTCCAAATGATGACGTAGTTTTTATACCGTTATTTACATGTAGTTATTTAGTTACAGATTATTATTTATACTTATAAGTACAAGCGATAATTTTCACATTTCTTACATTAAAAATATATAGATATGCAAGTAAAATATGAGAAAAGCACAACTGTGATCAGTACTTTTTCAAAAAAAGTGATACAAATAAATCGATTTCTTCTGCAACATGCAACACACAGATCTCGGATGTGATCTATGCACGCGTATTTACCGCAATTTGCACAAAACTTGCTTGCTGATTTGTTTCAGGCTCGAGGACAATATGAGCAACGTTCAATGAGATTTCTCGGTCGGTTTTGAGGAGGTCTAGGATACCTTTTCTCGGTTGCTAGAAGAGCCTGTGCTCGCCCCCTTAGTTGAACCGGTAATGTGTCAATTATAGACTCAATAGATTCAATTTGCGGTTTAATGAGCTCTCACGCTGTTTTCTAAAAAGTTACATCTATTTATTTGTTCTTCAGGATGATTAGCCTCATAAACGCAAAGTGCATTTTTTTCAGTGATATTGATTAGGTCATAAAAGATGATGCAAATTTCAAAAGTGTTTTTTGCCAAATTTTGTACCTTGAGTAATGCTGTGGATCTACACACATTAGGGATTCTCAAAGAAAACGCAATATGCAGACTATATGACGAGGACGATGAAACAGCCTCTCACATAATCTTTGAATGTGAGGCCCTACGCTGGTGGGGATTCAGACTGATAGGGCCAAACGCGAAGAGACTCTTGGACCTTCTCAAGGTCACAAAACTCTTCACAGATTAACAAACGCACAGGACAATACAATAAGCCAATGGCTGCAGTGTTGGGGCTACCTAACCCGGCCTTTGACCCCCCTAACCCTAACCCTAACTGTGGTTTAATTTACCGGCTAAACGAAAGAAATGTGTCTGAAAATATAACCACAGAATAAGTTTTGGATGTCGTATATTATACATATTTCTGATTTCTGGGGGAAGCCACACCTAAGCCACCTTGTAGTTACAGTAACACTTACCATGATGAAAATGTGTCTAAACAACTTTTAAAACCTATCTTTTTGGAAAAAAATCACAAACAGGAAACAGATGTAAGTTCTCTAGCTTGACGGACATGTCCAGAGATTCCTCTCCATCTGATAAGATGTTGATCTGACAACCACAATTCTGTTTTTCTTCTATGCGTACCTGCTGCCAGCCCCACAGCCTGCTCAGGACCCAGGAAATTATTTCTATTAAAATTGCTTTGCTTTTGACCCGCAGACCAATAGCATCAAAATGGTAATACAACTAAATCTAATTTCATGCAAGATGTGGTGAGGCTAGACGAAAGAGACCGAAACAAAACGAGACAGCATCATGTAAACGCTGGCTCTCGTTCTGGCTCGTGGTGTCTGCAAAAGTGTGTAAACCTGGCAACTTCTTCTTCTTTAGGTGCCATCCCCATTCTGGAGGTTGGCAATCGTCAAGGCAATTCGAACTTTGGAAACCGCCGCTCTAAATAGCTGGTTATTGGAGCAATTATACCAATCCCTCAGATTCTTCAGCCACGAATGTCTTCTCCTTCCTGTTGTTCTTTTTTCTGCGACTTTTTCTTCTATTATTACTTGAAGTAGATGATATTTCTCCCCTCTCATGACGTGTCCGAGGTATTGTAATTTTCTTTTTTTAAGGTTCGCAACACTTCTCTTTGTTTTTTCATTCTTATTAATACTGTTTCGTATGTACCTCTACCTATAACTTGTAACTTAAGAGATAGAAACATGTTTCTATCACCATGATGACCATGACGATCGGGCAGTTTTGGGTGCCTATCACGTGTCTACTCCGCTGTCATGGCACGCTGTCATATTTACGAGGCCACCCGATCGCATAGTACATAGTGCATAGGAACACGTTTCTAAGTTACAGAGTACCGGCGCAGGCTTAAATCCTGACTATTCAGCACTTTTTTCATTTTCATGAATGTATTTCTGGCTTTCGGTATGCGTATTCGTATATCAATAGAGCAATCGTTGTTCTCATTTATACATGTTCCAATGTAAGTATATCGCTTAACACGTTCAACCGCTGGGTTGTGTATATACAGATTTCCAATGTTTTGTGTGGTTTTAGATATTAGCATAAGCTTTGTTTTATTTATGTTTAATGAGAGTCCATATGTTTCACTACTTTCCACCACTTCTTTAAACAGGGTCTGTAAGTTCTCTAGGGTTTCTGCCAACAAAACTGTGTCATCAGCGTATCCTATATTATTTATTGGTGTTCCATTGATTTGGATACCGATATTTCGATCTTCTACTTTTTCTAAGGCCCTGCTGTTTATATCTTCCGAGTATAGATTGAATAGAGTTTGCGAAAGAACGCATCCCTGTCTGACTCCTCTCTTTATTTCAATATCGTTCGATATGTTCTGCTCTACTATTATCTTGGATTTTTGATTATAATATAGGGTTGATATTAATTTAACATCTCTGCGGTCTAGTCCCTTATCTTTCAGTAGTTTTTTAGATGATCATGTTGAATCGTATCGAATGCCTTATATGCTTATATGCCGTAAGCATAATTCATTTTAACCATGATTTTGCATGACACTCACCCTGTAAGTACCCGCCTATGTATGCGAAGAGTTGGACGCCATATGTTTATTTTTCTGAGGCACTTAATAAAGATAGGATAAGAGTCCTATGCCCTTAGCCTGTGAGAAAAAAAATATGAAAAAGTAAATACAGTGTACGGCTAACTTTCATAACACGTGGTGGTTTCAGTGGATGTGGTTGCAGCTAATTTGGTGAGTTGTTCACTGAGTATATTTCTGCATTTGTCCGTATATCATTGCATGTATGTTTTAACCATTGCATTGAAGCCATAACTGATTGAAATATTGAGATACAAGGTAGCTAACGAGAATCGCTGCGGAGGACCCCCTAATAGGACCTGGGGTACTGTCTCAACTCCCTGATGGGATAAAGTTGAAACAGTTAGGTGATTATGAGATTATTGGGAGCAGGGTACCTCAACCTCTCCGAAGTAATCACTGGCAGTAGCGTACCTGTCTAACTCCAGCCCACTACTTTAATTGACTGGGAGGACCCCCTAATATGAACTGGGGTACTGCTTAAGTCCCTAATATGACCTGGGATTTAGTAACAGTATGGGGTATGATCATGGGATTGCTGGGGAGCACGATGAAACGCACCTCATCGTCTCTGCAGTAATCATTGGCATTAGCGTACCTGTCTAGCTCGAGCTCAATTAATGAATTAAGGACCCCCTAATAGGACCTGGGGTATTGTTTCAACTCCCTAATGGGATCTGGGATAAAGTTGAAACAGTTGGGTACAATCAGACGATTCCTGAGGAGCACGGTTAGGGTGGTTAGTAATATAAACACCTCATCATGCCCGCAGTAAGGGCAGGATGCTGTCCGCCCATTGCGCTCATGGATTCATATCGTGGAGGTCTTCCATGCGGTAGGAAGCTACCGTTCTCCTTGATATGGGAGGTGGATCGCACTAATTATACCTGTGTCAGTTGCAGGGCATGTTCTCAGGTCAAAGTCTTCACTTATTTATAGAGGTGTGTGTGTGTAGATCTATCGCTAAGCAGATATGACTTACGAGTCACATTCGTAGGTAAGGCGCCGTAAATAGATGTGGCGGGTGTGGTCAGTTGTGAAGCCAAGACACACTTTTGCCGTCCGTGTGGCACCTTTGGGTTTGCGCTCTCCTCTGGTGAGCCCATATAATGGACGGGTTCCAAAGTGGCGGTACTGAGGGATTGCGCATTATATCTTAGAAAATACTGAGATTATCCTCATGCTATGTTCAAAGCCTCTGATGTAGTTCGAAAGCATTCTAGGCCTCTCAGCATTAATTGGGAGATAATATCAGTATCAGAGCAAACTAACATAACAGTAATTTTGTGCATGTAATGTAGTGGTTGAATGTAGAAGTTACTCATGAGCGTTTTCGAAATACAGGCCCGTCTCATACTGTCTCCGTCACCTCTTGTGCAGCAGGTCTTTCCTGTCGTCTTTTCACCAAGTAAGTGGTCTCTTCAATAGGGTCGTTCAGTGAAATTCCAATAACCATATGTATGCGCATTTTCATGAAGTATTACTTACATATAACGTACAAAAAAAATGTTCAACTTAATTGGATGAGAATTGAAAAAGTTACGCGCCTTGAAAGATTAAAATATTTCATGCACTCAAAATTCATCGTTGTGACGTCATTGGGTCGGTCGGTGAACCCAGACCGGCTAGCGGCTGTACAGCGACAATGGCAAGCATACGTTTGTAATACTGATCGGGTGGTTTTTTCTAACACATTCAAAAATCCAGATTCTTCTACAATCATTTTATCGGTAGTTCTCAAAACCTCTAAGTATGTAGGAAATAAGTTCATCAGGAGTACAAGCTATAAGATATTTGATAGTGTTGCTTTTTTTATATTCTGACCAGGAGAATGACTGCAGGATTGGATTTCTTGGTTTTTGGATGGAAATTTCGAAACAATCGATTATACACTGTACCTTTTTGAAGAGCATTTTTTGACTTCCCATAGAGATTTCCACTGAATAAATAATTTTAAACGTTCGACTAATTTTGGAACGTTTTTTTTTAATTATTGAGCAAACTGTTGATATATACAGAAATCGTCTGCTATAATTTTATATGGAAACCAATAAAAAATTACCCAGGAGTGGTCACTGTCGTATTTTTACAATGGGGAATAATATTTATAATTTTTCTTCATCTGTCCTCCTTCGATTATTATACTCAGCATCAACGAATTCGAATAGCTTGGTAAGTATTCAGTGTCGATGAAACTATTAAATAAATTATCCAATAGACGCGTATGCAGTTCACAAAGCTTGCATAGCAAGTATAGCATGCACCGCAGCGTTATTATTTACCGAGCACTCGAACAATGCGTGGCCAAGATGCCGCGCCGCGCCGGTCGGAGGAGTATAGTGACGTCACCGTCGCACACTCGCAAGTGCCGCGCGTTTTCAATTTGCAGCACTTTGATAATTTATTAGAATATGAAATCGAGCTCAGAAAACTCTGAAATTTTGCACAGCTGCTAAACTCAATATGCCCTTTTAGAATATGCAATAAAAATATATGCTGAACGAGCCTATTCCTGACTATTCGAGTGTATCAGAGTTCTTTTCGTATCACCCTCGTAAAACAAATTTTATGGTATTTACAGGATGTTACGTTGGAATTTTATTGTATCTTTAATTATTTTATTCTATTATTTTTACGTTTCTACATTATAGTCGATAAAACACGCATAAATATCTTGGTCATATCCAGACATCTTTGTGAAATTATATTAAAAGCGAATAGTGCCTCTCTTGTACCCAGACCACTTGGCATCAAAATCTGTAATGTTCGTATTTACGTAATACCCTTGCCATCAACAGAGAAAATCAAATATTGGAATAGTTGCACAGTTGGCAAGTAAAGTAGCAATCGTATGTTTCCGCTCAGTCAAAGCCGGCACTAATCAATTTTCGTATTCCGTGTGTAGCGTAGCAGTAAAATTAAAACGAAATATTTACAACGCGTCCAGTTACCGAAAATCAATTGTTCCCCTACCGGACTATTTTAAAACAACGCTATACGAGCGCGCTGTAAACTGGATGGAGCGGTACTTTACAATAAATTAATTCCGCTTTTGGTTTTGTTAATCTCACGGACAAAGCGGATTAAAATGGAATCAGACTGAAAAATTAAACGTGCCCCTTTGAAGTGGATTTTAGTTAGTATAATTACGTTTTTCGGGTGATTTTTGCAGAGCGATTTCCATTGAATTGAGTGCGAGTGGAAATAGTTGGCCTGTTATTGGAAGTTATTAAATAGGTATCACACAGAATGTAGATTTGAGACTTGGGTTTCACAACGAAATGACAACACTGTATTTGCATGGTTTTAGTTTTTAATGGATAACTCACACATTATTCAGTACGGTTACAATTGAGGCGTTTCTCGGAAAAACCTCATAAGTCAAATTTTGCCAAAATTTAGATAGTGGCATCATCGCATTTCTAACATCCATATACATAGATATAAATAATTATTTCTCGAAAAAATGTTATAGGTTCCGTACTATTTACAGAGGAAAATGGACTTGTTCTAAAAATATCCTAAGCCCACATTCTTTCACCTAAGAAAGCCATTTGTGCATATAAATTGTCATGCAAATTGATAACAAAACAGTACAACACAGCACCTAACACTGCTGGTAACTCTGTCATCGACAACGAGGTGGACAACGATGATAATATAGTAGTGTTGTGGTTGCGAAGACTGAGTGGTAGATATCGGGTTTTTGGTTAGCCAGAGTTGATTGTTTCAGTTAGTCGGTTTTTGTGTTAGGTATAGTTGTTCACTATCACTCTTTCTTTGTCTTTTGTATCGGAATTTATTTTATTTTCGTGCTGTTTGTATTAAGGACACTAATTTGTTAACCTTTTCTCTCAAAAACCTCATATGTCCATGTATTTTTTGTGTTTCACAATAAAATAATTACTGCTTGTGGACGATATGTCTTATATACTTTTACTTCTACCAGATATGGCAATAAATCAATCTAATCAAAGTTTTACACGCTGGAAAGTTTTTTCATTTTCCCAAATATGTTAGTTTTGGACTAATGACGCTTTTCCGATACACGCCTCAATTAGGATGAGTGTGAGTGTTTTTTTGACCTGACTGACCAGACCGCTTAGGCAGAGCCTAAATACCAGGAGACCGCGGCTGCTGTGAAAGGGCTATGTTAGGGAAAGTTTGGTAATGCAGGACTTTGATTGCCTAACATCCGCAGGCAAAAATGAATACATCTCCTGGCACTCCATTTCGAGTCCTGGACACTCTGAGAATAAGTATGCGATCGTACCGCTCGGTTCTCGGTGTATGAAGAACGATCGCCTTAGGCTGAGATGCAGCAGTCGCGCGGGTGCATCTGATGGGATCGATACAACTGTAGAGGATAGCTCAGAGCAGAAGACTCCGTTTAAATATCGGTAGAAGAATGAAAGGTCACTAACCGCACGTTGGTAAGAAAGCGGCTGGAGGTGGCGCGTTAAGATCGGGTAACCAATAACTTGACTTGACTTGATATCAAGTCAAGATCAAGTCAAGTATTTGTTTTCGAAGTTCAAGTCAAGTTCAAGTAACTTGAAAATCAAGTTTTTCAAGGTAGCCCATTTTTCTTGAAAAATATTTCTTTTTTGATATTAATCTGACTAACTGCTAAAACGCAACAACAATAAAAATCTATCTATATATAAAGATGTATCTTTTATTTAAAAAAGTGGAGTCAAGTTGATTGATTCGATACTTCCCAAACATAACGGTGATATCATTTTATTATTCTCTCATTGCATGAAGCAACCAAATCATTCCGCCTGCCCTCTAAAACAATCCTACACAAAAGCTCTACGAGCTTCAACAAGATGAAAAGCGATCAGGAACCCCAAATTGCTCAAAACCGAAGTTTGAGCTATTGAGCACTGACACGATTTCTAAAAACCATACGCATTTTCCATCCTCGCCACTGTAATAATATTGTGCCAAAATTTCACTAAAATCAATTCCAGGTTGTACAACACAGAACGACAGAAGTCCCTTGATTTCTGTAATAGGCAAGGTAATGTTCCGACGGACCTAAAAAGGTGTACCTATTATGTCGCTAGGTCCTTCTTTCACATGTCAATGGAGAGCCTATTGTGCATCCACGCTAGGTCTTTCTTTCCCAGGTTAGTGGACAGCCTATTATGAATACAACAAATTTTTCAGTTTTACAACCTACCACCCCCCCCCTCAACCACCCAAATTCAAAAATCAAAAATTTTCGCGATCACAATACCCCTCACCTATCGGTGTGGGAAGCAAAGAACATCCAAAAACGGAAACTCCAACAAACTTAGTTAAATAATGAATGTAATAATATGGAATAAAAATACGAAATATTCTGAATTCTGACAATAATACTTAATGAATTTGTGGTTCTTGGGTTTTTAGGCCGGCGTCGTTTAGCGTTAAAGCTTGACGTTTCGCCACCACGAGTGGATGGCATCTTCAGAAGCTATTTCACTTCGGCGACTTCCAAAATACTGACGGCTGGTGGATCTGCACCTGTATTTATACCTGGTAATGGTGACGTGGCTCAACCAGGTAGCGTTGGTAGCCCCGCTCCTTCGAGATATGGTAGTGTCTTCAAGTCCTTTAGGATGGGTACCCATGTCCGGTTGACTTTCTGTGTTTCTTCTTTCCTATTGAAATTATTACGATGTTTTTGTATTTCGATGGCTTATCTGTGAAGTCTGGCATAGTACGAAGACGTTGCGGCAAGAACCTGAGTTTCTTCAAACTTGATCCTGTGACTTCCCTCCTTAATCGCATGTTTGGCTACTGCTGATTTGTCCGTATGGCCTAGTCGACAGCTAGCCTTATGTTCTGCAATTCTTGTGTTTATAGATCGCTTTGTTGTTCCTATGTATACACTCCCACATGTGCATGTTATGCGATAAACTCCCACGGTGTTGTGAGTGGGTCTCTTTTATTCTTCACCGTTCTCAAATATTCCTGTATCTTTCTTGTGGACTTGTAGATGGTCTTGACGTTTTCCTTTCGTAACATTTTTCCTATTCCGTCTGTTATTCCAGGCACATGTGTGTAGGGTAGAAAAGCTTTTGCTATCGGTTTAGGTTCTGGTTTTGCCCTATTTCTTCTCATTGTGCTTGTTATTTCCTTTTCTGTGTAAGCTTTAACGCTAAACGACGCCGGCCTAAAAACCCAAGAACCACAAATTCGAAGAGCATCTAGCCGAGCATCTCGTATTAATGAATAATCAGACTTTGCCAGGAAGTCACTAATCCAAGCTTCGCAGTAGGGATTACAGAGAACGCGTGTCTTCAGTTACAATCCTTTTGAACTATTAGCTCAATCTTATTTGCAGTAAAGTCCGATGCCTCAAATAATCAAGCGCTACACGGATTCTCAGAATAACCCAATGGAAGCTGTAGCTACCTTAGATAGTCAGCTCTAACAACAATAATTACCAAATTCGCCTAACAGAGAAATTTGATCCAGACGGCACGGCGCGCGGTGGTGGATTCCGTAAACTACACTGAAAGTAATTAATCCGTTTGTTGGTTGTAAGTGAAGGAGCATCCCTGAGGGATTGCCCGATGAACAACTCCGGGCTCCGGGGAAGGGGGGGGGGGGGTAGGTGGGAAGGCGGCCCGCCGCCCTTCTTCGAGAAAGTTTAATTGAAATTATTTTAATTGCGTTCGCCAGGAGAACAATTCGGGAAATGCGCGCGACTATCCTGAAGGAAAACCGGGAAAGCCAGCAAAACCGTGAGATATTCGCCCGCAGGCGAAGCGGCGGTCTTGGAAGGTTTGCGCGGGAAATTATATGAGATGGTATTAGTGTCAAAGTTATACAGTCCACAAATATTGCATGACTTAGGGTTAGTCTGCTTTAGGAGCTTCCGCAGACGTTTTCACTGGAGGTATTTTTAAGCTCTGAATTAGAGATGTAACGAATGACAATTTTTCAGGATTCGCGAATAGGAATGCGAATAGGAATGCGAATAGCGTGGCCGACTCTACTGTATTGGCCGGAAACATGAAATATGGCAACACTGAGTAGTGGGCCCAGATTTTATTTGTTTTTAAATCATTAAGGCAAATCTTCCAGAGTAAAAAAGGCGATTGGAAGGTGATTTTTAAATTTTAATGTGTTTTTAATTATTTACTTGCACAAAAGAAACTATAAAAAGATGCCTGCAAAGTGTGCAGTACCAGGTTGCACTAGCACTTATGCGTCTAAGAAAGAAGGATATACGGTGTTCAATTTTCCTCAAGATGAACATTTGAAACAGAAGTGGGTGAAAGGTATTCCTCGTAAGGGCTGGTTATATTTATAAGAATAAAGACAATAATTTACAAACATTTCCAAGGATAAGACCTATTTTAAAGCACAATGTGGTACCTACAATGTTTTCTCGACCTCCCAAATATCACAGAAAAATACAGTTAATAGAACACATCTGGGCACACCTATGAAAAGATTTGATAGTGAAGGGGAATCAAGACCAACAGGAATGGCTTCAAAGTGACCTAATAGTGAATTTTCCTAGCTTAAGTGAAAATTTCCAAAGTAAATTGGGTGTTCATTTAATGAAGTGGAAGTGGCAGCAGGAAACAGGTTGCGTTTATTTTTATTTTGTAGTGTTTGACCATATGATGAACCAGACATCAGATTTAGGTGGTACCAAAATATTAATATCAATGAATGTAGACATTTGTTTAAATCAATAAATCATAATTTGTTGATGAAAGATAATTTCAGTTAGATTTTACCACTGTCGTTAAGAATATCCTGTTGATCTCAAATAGAAAATATTTTGGCACATTATTTTCAAATAGGTTTTCTGCTGATTTAATGTTAAAACCTTTTCTACGTCCAGCCAAAGAAGTTGCTAGCTTTACCACCATCCCAAATATTCAACAAAACTTTGCAGTTCTTTAAAAACTGCACCTGACAGAAAATAAGCCTTACGTTAAAACTGTTGCAGAGGGTTTATTATTCTTGGAAAAGTACATTGTTTTACAAATTGATGAAGTATCAGCTTGTATAAATGTTCTTGTCATTACGGAAATAATAGGTAGAACATAAAGAGCAGAACAAAGTTATTTGATAAGTATATTAAATACATACGGCTTATAGTTGGTAGGCTTAACCCTTCCATCAGAGTTTACAGCTCAAATTACAGTCCTTATTCACAATAGGTATTGTTAAAGTTTTGATTTCAAACCAATAGGTATAAAAGTATGTTTTTGGGAAATTGCACAAAGCAGTTTTGATGAAAATTGCAAAAGAATACATCAATATTACATATAGATGAGTTTGCTTTAGACACATTTGTTCATGTGATCAACCCCAAACTGATGAAGTTTTGCTTGAATTAATGTTGTTAGTGTAGCAAATATTTTTATTAATAATTACACTAAAACAGTTCAAGACAAAATACAGACTGACAAAACTAAAGAGAAGAAATCTAATGGAAATAAGAAATGTCCACCAGAAGGGAAAATCTCTGAACCTAAATACATGTTACATTTTTGTACTGATAGTACTGGCATTTTTCACCATTCATATTTTTTCAAAAAGTATTTTTCTTAATTTATCAACCGAGATGAACTCTAATACATATAAAATGTAATAATTATACTCTGAAACCATAAATTTAAATTTTCCGCGGAATGCCTGCCGTTCGGTCCACGGTAACCGGCCCACCACCGGATATTCATTTTTCGATTTGATCCAAAATTTATCTGTGGACATTGTTGAAAAATTAGCTTTTAATCTCCACTAATCTCAAGAAGGGACTCATATCCTCTGTCATTTAAATTTAACTTACTGTACTGTCATATGTTATGGAAGGGTTTGTTATCCACACATTTCTTTGACACGTGGTGAAATAAGTAATTAAACCAGTAAAATTTCTCCGCGGACCACTAATAGTCCAATGGACCAGCGCAGCGGTTGAGAATAGGTGGTATAGTCAAAGTTTACGGAATACATATAAGTTGGATCACTCCGCAAAAATATCAAAACAGCCTGCCCCTTGTCCCGTCTCCCCGGTCCACCGGTAGCAGTCTACCGACGTCAGCCTGGAGATACGGGGCGGCGCAAAGTAGTGGTTGAACGTGTGTAACGCGAAGTGTATACAGTGTCTCAAAAATATGGGATTTTGTTATCTCGGATTTGTTTGCAGGAAATGGATAATATTTTCAGAAGTTTGATTTTATCAATCAAATTTATTAACGGATGGAAAATGGCAATCAGATCCATCCTTATTTTGTGGTAAACCTTGAAATATAAAGGATATAAATACATGTTTCACGACCATTAGGACACGCAATAGGCCGGAACTGGGCAGTAGTAGAGAATTATATATCCAATTATTACTTTATTCGTATTGGTCTATACAATTAGTGCCACTCTGAAGGCTATGCCTTGTGTAGAGCATTGGCTGAAGTAATTTATATACAACTGAAATTTATGTCCCTAACCTACATGCTGCTACTTCGCCTCATGCCATCATCTGCCACTGGTGTTTGAGTTGTTTCATTTTATATGTCAGGTTATCTGCATGATATACGTAGAGCCTCTTAGTATTCCATAATATCTAATTTCTATTTGTAGCCTTTTCTTCACTGATGATTTTGATCGTAATATTTTGAAGGTATTTGTTTTTGATCACGTGACGTCCGATTCAAAATTATTAACGAGACACCTGTACATTTGTGCCTTTCTGTGTTCCACCCGATAAAACAATTCCAACAAACCAGCACACGTCTAAAGTGATTAATTCGAGGCCTACAGGCCTACAGGTACTTAAAGGATTGTATCATGCTGAAAGCGTATAGTGAGACAAAATATTCATTCGGTGGTTTTACCATACCACCTAGAGACATTCTGAATTATATTTTAGAGCTCGGAAATATTTTTATTGATAACTTTAACAATTTAGTTTCTACAGTAGCAATTAGAATGACACTGAAGAGCAAAATGTCAATAATATTTATTCACATCCATGTAAAGCATTTCCACAACATTATCTTTTAAAATTGTACATACGAGTTCCTATATATTATACCATAAATTTTATAAGCTGTGGTCTCAAAAATATGCCAAATAAACAAAGCATTAAGGTAAATATACTTCAGCACCTTTGACCCAATTTTTACGTATCTACGAAATAGCTACAATATGTGAAATCATTTGAGATTCATTAGTAATAGTTTTACTTTACTTTAGTTACCTAGTGTATTAGCAAAATAAACGTTATATTTGTATTTGTATGTCTAAATCGGCTGTCAATACATAGTCTTTCAATGACCCTCGTATATACGTAAAACCCTGGCGTTAGCAAGTCCCCGCTAAAAGACCCTCGTACTTGGGCAAAAACCAACGCAAAAACTAACTAGCGCGTGCTGCCGCGGCATCGCTTTGATGTGAGATCTTCAAAGTGCCGACGGAGAGTGACTCAACTTATATTTATTCCGTAAACTTTGGTATAGTTTCCTCCTAATTAAACTCCACGAGCCGCCATTGATCACAATACCGATCTGCATTTATTTGGATTCAGTTTTTCATCACTTCACTCAGACTGTTTAGCTATTGCGTTACCGTGTACCAATAAATTCCTTCAATATAAATATTCGCAACGAAAAATTCGTTTGGCGGCATCGAGAGCTTTAAATTACACTTTTGCCACGATACATCAAACACTAAAATGTGTACGGTAGCCGGCTAGCAATCAGTCGCTTTTAGTTTTTAGCTAATTTATATTTTTAAGCCCGCTGACGTTGATGTCCGATCCGTGTAAATCGGGATTTGCTAAAGGAATAAAAATTACTCTGCGTATACGAAAATCGATACCCAACAATATTTTATGAGCTTGTACAATATACAAGTCGGATATATTTTAGTTAACGATAGGGATGTTTGAGGATTGTCATAAAAAGGACATGCAAGCGAGTCATGGAATGAAAATATTTATGGATAGGTAAATCATGATATAAAATGAAAATATTGGCTGACGGATGGGTAATAACTCGTTTAATGCTTTCTTGTTTGGAAGGAAAATGGGCATAGATTTAAGCCGTGAGAACATCTATCATACAGTCCCATTACTTTATCTATTATAACTCTAGATCACTTTGGAAGTTTCTCATATTCTCAAATTTTGGAATACTTCAAAGATGCGCAGAATGTAAATTGAATCATAAGAAACTACATTTTGCACCGAATTGGGGTTTTGAATAAAAAGTAGTAACAGAAGTTTTTATTTGACGAATTTATACAATTGAGGTTTTGAATTAAGAAAAAAAGTACTTTTTTGTGATAAATTGGAAAGATCATATATAAGTTTTATAACAAAACTGTTTCTGTTTTCTTTTATTTCGTAATAATTCAAAAGTTGTATCAAAATAAAAAAGGGTTTTTGAATCGAGTACCGAAAACACGCCGACGGCTCCCGAACCCGTGTGACGTCACCATGGCGGTAAGGATGCTCCTTTGACCAACGACGTCCTACTCCGATACTAGATTCTAGATTCCCAGCCAATCGCGAAATTACGGACTGCTAAACTGGTAGCTAGTGTATATTTGTTACAACACAGTCGATGAATGAAGTTTGCAGCTCCAGACGAAGTCTACGATCGAAATAAATATGTTTTTGAATGTTTGAAGTTGAAGTCAGATTACAGATTCCAGTAAGTAAGTACCTAATCAAATATGTTTCGTTGAAAAGATCTCCTCAATCGAAGGATGGCCCAGTGGTTAGAAAGTCCGCTAGTGGATCTCAGGGTCTTTGGATCGAAACACAGGCCTTCTAACTTTTTTTAATTTTTTTTTATCAAAAATTATATTGATGTGCTTTTTGCACTTGCTACGCACATTTTTTCTACGATCAACATACATATGTGTTTGAATCAAATTTTGTTAGACATATTACTTGCACTGCACAGTGCAAAAACTAAGTACAGGAGGCGGTGGACAATTAAAAAAATCAGTGGAAATGAGGTTTGTCCGTCAATATCAATCACCATTAATTTTTTTTAAATGTAATAGTTGGTTAATAAAACAAAATCCCTTCATCAATTCAGTTCGTTCATTTTTAAGTTTTTTAATGTAAAAAAGGTAACTTAAACTCATAATCACATTCTGTTTATCACTTGGTATTATTATTTATTTAACTTTGGGCAATGAAGCTTACGAATATTAAATTTTCATAAGAATTTAACAAGTACTGTACAGTGCAAGTAATATGTCTAATAAAATTTGATTCAAACACATATGTTGATCGTAGAAAAAATGTGCCTAACAGGTGCAAAAAGCACATCAATAATTTTGATAAAAAAAATAAAAAAGTTGGAAGGCCTGGGTTTCGATCCAAAGACCCTGAGATCAACTAGCGGACTCTGTAACCACTGGGCCATCCTTCGACTGAGGAGATCTTTTCGACGAAACATCTGTAATCTGACTTCAACTTCAAACATTCAAAAACATATTTATTTCGATCGTAGACTTCGAGCTGCAAACTTCATTCATCGACTGTGTTGCAACAAATATACACTAGTTATCAGTTTAGCAGTACGTGTTTTCGCGATTGGCTAGGAATCTAGAATCTAGTATCAGAGTGGGACGTCGTTGGTCAAAAGAGCATCCTTACCACCATGGTGACGTCACCCTGGTTCGGGAGCTGTCGGCGTGTTTTCGGTACTCGATTCAAAAACCCAATTTTATTTTGATATAACTTTTGAATTATTGCGAAAAAAAAAGAAAACAAAAATAGTTTTGTTATACAACTTATGTATGATCTTTCCATTTATGACAAAAAAAAAAGTTTATTCAAAACGTCCATATGGCAAGTCAAAACAGAACAAGCCTAGTAATAATACAAAAAACAAACTTATGACTACCTACACCGTGTCCCAGGATGAATCCCGGAAACTTTACGGGATCATCTTTGGCACCGACTTATGTTATAATGTGTTTAAACTATGAGTTTATTCTCAATAGCTAAAAAGTTGAAATGTCCTTAATTAGATCCCAAAATGTTCTGGTGGTTAACTTTATCATCGTTACTAGATCACCAGCTGAGGTTAGCAATCAACAAAAATATTAAAAAAGACCTTTTAGCGTAACCGTACTAAACGACCTTCGCCCTTTTTTGCTGTAAAATCTAGTGTGAAATAAGGTGGGCCAAACACGTTTTGATCATCTTTACAACAAAACTTCAAACGCTGATTTCTCTTTAAAAAATGCGAATTTAAGAATAATTCATTTTGATATAGACTTCAAATTCCAAAAGCCACGTGCGACTTCTTTTTTTGGGATTTGTTCTGGGACACGGTGTATAGTTGACTTCACAGTTTTTTTTATAACTGTGCAGTCCGCGTAGGCAGAGCCTAAATACCAGAGCACCGGGGCTGCTGTGAAGAGGTTACGTTAGGGGAAGACCGGGGTGTTAGTTCGAGCCCAGGCCTTGACAGCTCTTCTTTTTTATATTTTTGTACCAAAAAATTCATTGGTATGCTTTTTGCACATGTTATAGATTTTTTTTACGATCGACATGAATTTGTTTTAAATCAAAATCTTTTTCCTAGAATGTTATAATGAATTTTTAATGAGATAATCCCGCGGATGCCTCTCAGTATTTACAATAATTCAGATATTGCACACTATTTGAAAATGGTAACATTCCTTAAGCGACACTCCGAAGGCTACAGACCCAAAAAGTCGAAGATCTTTGCTATCTACTCCTATAGTGGAAAATTGTCAATATCAAGAAATTTTAATATCCAGCATTCCATAACTTCGCTAAGAATGATTTTCAATAACTGAAGTTTCAACTTTAACAATAAAAATGAAATACGTCGGTAGGAAGTTATTTCATAGACCTTCTTAATTTGTTGGGCACTGCTGTCCAGGCTGTAATGAATAGGTAATTTCCTGTGTTCATAGATCTAAATCAATGCATGGTTGTATAGTTTGCTTATCATTTCTATTGAGTTATCCTTGAATGAACGCATCTAGATTATTTTTCTGTTCTTGTTAAGTTAATCATTAGTTGGTTTAAATCAAAAGTAACCATGAGTGGTGCAATTCACTGTACACAGATAGAAATCTGAAATCGGAATATAAGAATATCTATTGTTTGAATGTTATTCTGTTGACGTAAACAACATTATATTTTGCTGAAACTTTTGTTGTTTCAATGACCATTTCATTATTTGATAACAGTAAATCGTGTTGTTTCAATGAGCCCTATGATTTGTTTCACTTGAATTTTTTTGACTATAACAAGAACCGTTAGGTACAAACAATCCGTTGTTTAATCGAATAGAATTGATATGATAAGTGCGCGTGCGTCTTAGATGACGCAACACTGGCTGCAGTGGGGCACGCGCACGTCACAGTCGTCACAGAACTGCCGACGCGGCGCACCACTACATGCTGGCGGGCTCGCGCCGATTGCCAAAACAAGTGAGGCGTTTTTCATTTCGCTGTAGTCTAAGTTATTTTGAAATATTTGCGAAGCTCAGTGTTGTAGAACTTATAGAAGTTTTGTGAAAGCTGAAGTTCCTGAACCAAGTCTGGTGTCTGCAGTTCTGCACTGAACATCTTATACTTCGTCATGGATGATATCGGGTCATTATTAGTTCAGTTGGGACTAAACCATTTGATATCTCGTTTTGAAGGTAGGTAGAAGTGATGTTTTTCCTGCACCTGTTGAATAAGCACATTGAATATATGGTATGCTGTTGATTATCCAAACCAAAGTACCTAATGATTTTATACATACTCTAAATCCATTCTTGTTAAGATTGCAGGCATTTATAAGCAAGCAGATTGCGCGGATATTGCTTTGTTGTAACCAGGTTGCCGTGGAATTCAAACAAATTATGTTTTGGTGGTACACACCTCGCTCATATTTTGTTGAAGTTAATAGATTTGAGATTAAATCCAAACAAATGTTGTTTAATTTGACCCCTGTGTTATTTGTCAAAAAGCTTCTCTTCATGTTTTATTCACTATAGATTTTTGCATTTGTATTTTTCATTATTGAGATAAGGCTATATTCACCAAATATTTTTTTATTATATACATATAATCACCGACATAATATAATCCACAGTGTTGAAGGCAACTGTCTATGATTTTAATGTATGACAAAATACTTAGGTAGTATACTTTGGTTGACTTAAATTCCCATTCGTAAACAACCAGGGGAAGGGCAGTCTACTCCACATATGTTTGTATACCTATACATATGCTTGCATTCTCAAGTCGTTTATCGATTATAATCATCAATTCAAACATTCTTTTTAGAACATAAAATTAACAACTTGGCAGTAGTGAAATCTTTGGAAACAAGTGACATCAAGGATCTGATCCCAGCACTAGGAGACAGGAAAAAATTTATTTCACATGTGAATAATCCAAAGGATACACAAAATGATGTGAGTAAACATACTATCAACTGCAACAGCAGTTGTTTTCCTTTTATCATTGTGGAGAAACAAAATTTAGTTAATCACCATTAGTTAGGTAAGGTAATAAATAGATAGACACTAAAAAAATTAGTACTCATATTCTTGTCATTCAACATTTTTTAATGATGATAAGAAGGGCGTTACTAACAAAAATATAAGTAAGCACATTTTAGAACATAAAGTTCAATTTTCATTAGGATTTGATTTTACTTCCCACACCGATAGGTGAGGGGAGTATTGTGATCGCGAAAATTTTCGATTTTGAGATAATACGTTTTTTGGGCGTTTTATGATGTCTACATAACGAAAATCCATGTCACTCATTTCCGTCGGTCTGTCTGTCTGTCTGTCTGTCTGTCTGTCTGTCTGTCGGTCTGTCTGTCTGTCTGTCTGTCTGTCGCGTTTTTCTACCCTCGTAATCTCAGTAACCGCTGCATGGATTGTGATGAAATTTGGGCAGCGGTATGCTGTGGGGTCGTAGTAGGTAATGTTCCTATAATTTTGAAAATCGGTCCATAGGCGGCGGAGTAATTAGCAAAAAACAAAAAAAAATAAATATTGCTGAAACTTCGTTTTTAGGCGTTTTAGGGGTCCCTGATCATTTTCTACTTTTTTTTGGCTGGGGGTGAAATTGGGGTGGTTGGGGGGTGGGGGGTTGTAAAATTGAAAAATTTGTTGTATTCGTAATAGACTACCCACTGACCTGTGAAGGAAGACCTAGCGACATAAATAACTTTTTTAGGTCTATGCGAACATTGCCTTATGCCTATTACAGGAACTAAAGGACTTAGAATTTTTTCCGATGTATACAGGCTGTCCATTTAGTGTGTAATTCTTCGATATCTCGCAAGGTATAGCTGATAGAAGAAAATCTCAAATACAAAAGTTATTTGGTTACTTGAGACGCATATTCTAAAAATATTTTGAAATATACAGGGTGTTGCGGGAAAGTAGGATAGCGATCAACTTGATTTTTTTATATGGAACTATAACTTTCTCTCAAGTTCTTCTAGTGTCCATCATTGATCTCTATTCAACCCTAAAATATTTTTGGAATCGGTTGCGACGTTGCCAAGTTATAATTTATTTTCTATTAATTTCCGCATTTGCAAGGTCGCAAGTAATACGTCCAAATTGATATGTTCCTTTAACTTTCCTCAATAATATTATACAGCGAGTTACTTGAATATTAAGCGGATATTATTCTGGATGCTACCAGCAATTGGTATCTACAGGGTGTTTTTGGCAGAATTTTAAATTCCGGCAACTTAAAGGTCGTTTTACTTTGTTACTTCCCACACCGATAGGTGAGGGGAGTATATTGTGATCGCGAAAATTTTCGGTTTTGAGATAATACGTTTTTTGGGCGTTTTATGATGTCTACATAACGAAAATCCACGTCACTCATTTCCGTTGGTCTGTCTGCCTGTCTGTCGGTCTGTCTGTCGGTCTGTCTGTCTGTCTCTCTGTCTGTCGCGTTCTTGTACCCTCGTAATCTCAGTAACCGCTGCATGGATTGTGATGAAATTTGGGCAGCGGTATGCTGTGGGGTCGTAGTAGGTAATGTTCCTATAATTTTGAAAATTGGTGCATAGGCGGCGGAGTAATTAGCAAAAAACAAAAAAAATTAAATATTGCTGAAACTTCGTTTTTAGGCGTTTTAGGGGTCCCTGATCATTTTCTACTTTTTTTTGGGTGGGGGTGAAATTGGGGTGGTTGGGGGGTGGGGGGTTGTAAAGTTGAAAAATTTGTTGTATTCATAATAGACTACCCACTGACCTGTGAAGGAGTAAATAACTTTTTTAGGTCTATCCGAACATTGCCTTATGCCTATTACAGAAACTAAAGGACAGAATTTTTTCCGATGTATACATACGAGTATTGCTTTAGATCGTTCTATATTATGTAACGACGAAACTGTTCAATTGATTTTAATGAAATTTTGACACAGTATTACTACCGTGGCGAGGATGAAAAATGCGTATGGTTTTTATAAATCGTGCCAGTGGCGGCGCAGAAACAATAAAAAAACTAAAAATATAAAAACAGCTCAAACTTCGTTTTTAAGTGTTTTAGAGGTTCCTGATCATTTACTGAGTTTTTTTGAGTGGGGGTGAAATTCGGGTGGTTGGGGGGTGGGGGGTTGAAAAACTAAAAAAATTTGTTGTACTCATAATAGGCTGTCCGCTAATCTGTGAAGGAAGATCTAGCGACACAAATCACCTTTTTAGGTCCATCCGAACATTGCCTAGCCTATTACGGAAACTAAGGGACTTAGAATTTTCTGTATACATACGAGAATTTATTGGTTTAAATCGTTTTGTATTTTGTTACTTGGACACTATTTAATTGATTCTAATGAAATTTTGACACAGTATATTGTTACCGTGGTGAGAATCGAAAACGCTTATGTTTGTTAAAAATCGTGTCAGTGGCAGCGTAGCAACAATCAAAGAACGTAAAGTATGAAAACAACTCAAATTCGGTTTTTAGATGTTTTAGGGGTTCCTGATCATTTCCTACCAGTTTTTTGGGTGGGGCTGAAAGTGAGGTGGTTGAGGGGTGGGGGGTTGTAAAACTAAGAAGTTTGTAGTATTGATAATAGGCTGTCCATTGACCTGTGAAGGAAAGACCTAGCGGCATAAGACAATTTTAGGGGGGGGGGGGGTTGGCAATTATTTGGTTGCAAGGGATCTTAGACTAAAGCTTCATGCTATGGGAAAATAATAAACTGGTATCAGCGTAATGTGTGGGAAGTACTGAGTCAATCAACTTGACTCCATTTTTTTTAAATATATTATTGCATAGATTCTACTAATGATTCCAGTTCTTAAAATATAAGGTATTGTAACATTATACACGGTATTTCAAAAGTTATGATCACTTTTATATCCAAATCGCTGTCAAATGAACGTACTGTATATTGAAAATTGTTTATTCAAAAATCATTTTACTTCCCACACCGATAGGTGAGGGGAGTATTGTGATCGCGAAAATTTTCGATTTTGAGATAATACGTTTTTTGGGCGTTTTATGATGTCTACATAACGAAAATCCACGTCACTCATTTCCGTCGGTCTGTCTGTCTGTCTGTCTGTCGGTCTGTCTGTCTGTCTGTCTGTCTGTCTGTCTGTCTGTCTGTCTGTCGCTTTTTTCTAACCTCGCAATCTCAGCAACCGCTGCATGGATTGTGATGAAATTTGGGCAGCTATATGCTGTGGGGTCGTAGTAGGTAATGTTCCTATAATTTTGAAAATCGGTGCAGGGGCGGCGGAGTAATTAGCAAAAAACAAAAAAAATTAAATATTGCTTAAACTTCGTTTTTAGGCGTTTTAGGGGTTCCTGATCATTTTTTACTTTTTTTTGGGTGGGGGTGAAATTGGGGTGGTTGGGGGTGGGGGGTTGTAAAATTGAAAAATTTGTTGCTTTCATAATAGACTGTCCACTGAACCATGAAGGAAGATCTAGCAACATAAATAACTTGTTTAGGTCTATCCGAATATTGCCTTGCCTATTACAGAAACCAAAGGACTTAGAATTTTTTCTGGTGTAAACAACTAAACATACGAGAGTATTGCTTTAGATCCTTCTATATTGTGTTACAAGGAAACTGATGAATTGATGTTAATGAAATTTTGACACAGTATTACTACCGTGGCGAGGATGGAAAACGCGTATGGCTTTTATAAATCGTGCCAGTGGCGGCGCAGAAATAATAAAAAAAGTGAAAATATAAAAACAGCTCAAACTTCGTTTTTAAGCGTTTTAGAGGTTCCTGATCATTTTCTGCGTTTTTTTTTGAGTGGGGTGAAATTGGGGTGGTTAGGGGGTGGGGGGTTGAAAAACTGAAAAATTTCTTGTATTCATAATAGGCTGTCCACTAGCCTGCGAAGGAAGACCTAGCGACATAAATCAACTTTTTAGGTCCATCCCAACATTGTCCTAGTCTATTACGGAAGCTAAGGGACGTAGAATTTTCTGTATACATACGAGTATGTATTGCTTTAGATCATTTTGTATTTTGTAACCTGGACACTGCTAAATTGATTCTAATGAAATTTTGACACAGTATTACTGCCGTGGCGAGGATGGAAAACGCGTATGGTTTTTATAAATCGTGCCAGTGACGGCGCAGAAATAATAAAAAAACTAAAAATATAAAGACAGCTCAAACTTCGTTTTTAAGCGTTTTAGAGGTGCCTGATCATTTTCTGCGTTTTTTTGGATGGGGGTGAAATTGGGGTGGTTGGGGGGGGGGGGTGGAGGGTTGAGAAACTGAGAAATTTTTTGTATTCATAATAGGCGGTACAATAACCTGTGAAGGAAGACCTAGCGATATAAATCAACTCTTTAGGTCCATTCGACGACATTGCCTAGCCTATTACGGAAACTGAGGGACTTAGAATTTTCTGTATACATACGAGTATTTATTGCTTTAGATCTTTTTGCATTTTGTAATGTGGACACTATTAAATTGATTATAATTAAATTTTGACACAGTATTATTACCGTGGTGAAGATGGAAAACGCGTATGTTTGTTAAAAATCGTGTTAGTGGCAGCGTATATAGCAATAATCAAAAAACTAAAAGTATGAAAACAACTCAAACTTCATTTTAAGATGTCTTAGGCTGTCCATTGACCTCTGATGGAAAGACCTAGCGGCATAAGACAATTTTAGTGGGAGGGGGAGGCTGCCGATGATTTGGTTGCAAGGGGATCTCAGAGTAAAGCTTCATGCTATGGGAAAATAATAAACTGATATCACAGTAATGTGTGGGAAGTACTGAGTCAATCAACTTGACTCCATTTTTTTCTTTTAAATCCATGACTATGTAACTACAAAATTGTCATTACCTACATTAAATTTTTCTACATTATACCAAGCATTTTCATTTGAGAAGATTCAAATACACTGTATTTACGTATTTGTAGATGATAGGTATCCATATAGATTTTTTTTTATTTTCCTTGATTTCTATATAGATTATATATTACTAAGTCTGCAGTAGAGACTGTTCATTTTTAGTTTATTTATGTTTCCAATCACTTGCACACATAACTGCATATATTTTTCTGCTATTTTTTTTAGAAGACCGGAATTTATGTATTATTTTATTGGAATTATAGAGATATTTATATTTATGTTGTAGTTGAAAATAAATATTTTTATTGATTTATGATTTTTACTCATAAACTCGATGTCTCCATTATGCTAAACTTATAATTCCACTACTGTCTTTTATGTATGTGCTCTGTTATCAGATGAATATACATATAGTTAACTAGTTCAATACTTCTACTTCATAAATCTTGACAACTATATGCATTTTTTAATTGAAATGTAGACTATAGTTGACTACCTCTTATAAATAACTGAATAAAATATTTATTTAACTATAAACAACTAACATTTCCATGAAAGCTATAGTACCCTGGATATAACAATACGTTTACTCCGTATAAACAATTATTTGTTTGCTTTACTAAACTATAGTGATACCTTCAAAAATATGTTACATTGATATAAATAATCCATATTTTTCAAGGAAACAAATATGTGCTTTGGAAAGTCAAACAAACTAGTTATTTCATTGAAAAACTGATTTACTTGGCCCTATACCAAAGCACAAATTTATTTGGGTGAATAATTTTTTTTTGTTTCAAACAATCTTTTCTATCTGTGATAATATTTATTTAAGTTTACCAACCAAAAGTCAAACATCGAGTGTGATACCTCGATAAACCGATTCCATTACAATATATGTTTCGGTCGCTATATTGCAAAGTAAAAGCTTGGATTTCCATTTTTGGATAAAGTCGGTGATGCTTACTGCCGTTTGAAAAGTCAGAAAGGAGATGGGTTTAGGTTATGTTTCCCCATTGAAATGTCGCTACCCAAATCGAGCGTAAAATAATTATGCTACATAAAATGGCGTCCGCTCAATAAGCGTGAAATGAGTAATGAGACGTTTAGTGACTCTGCTCTCGAGCGCTTAGGTTCCCTGAACCACTGACAATAGATCCACTGAACGCAATCATAGATAGAAAAATTACTAAGAAACTTTTAGCGAATTTTGGGTATCACATACTTTACAAAAAAGTTATCGACAATAATGGTAATATTTGAGCTGTAAATAATATTAGTGTAAACAATACTCAAAAATAACTGATTATAATTTTTAGTTAGTTAATTGTATGGAAGACTGACATTCTTTTTTGCGTTGGGGCCGAACTCGATCATTTTTAATGTCTTCCGTCCTTTTTGTAGCATAATAATTTTAGGATCATTAGTTTTATTTATATTTATTGACTTGTATGTTGCTGCAAATAAATATTATTTTTTTTAAAACAAAAAAGTGCAGCCCGGGCTCCGACACACCGGGCTGCTGTTCCATTACCCAAAGACTACTCCTCACACCGTGAGGTGAGCAATCACTGGGTCCGCGAATCGTGCGCCCTAAGTAGACGAAGGGACCCAAGGATGACTGCCTTCTGCATTCTGGCGGCTAAGATGTGCGCCGCCGCACGGCACACCGGTATTTTGCGCAGTGCAGAGAGCAGCGTATTCCTCATTCCACCTAGGGATCCAATGACCATAACAGGCAGACTTACAGTGTAGTCTGGCCAGAGCCTGCGAAGTTGTCCGAGCAACTCCTGATATTTGGTCCGCTTTTCCTCCTCCTTAGAGACGATGTTCACCTCGGCAGGCGCCGAAAACTCAATAACGAACATCGTCTTCTGTTGGTGGTCGAGAAGGACTACGTCGGGCTTGTTTGCCTGTACAAGCTCGAGCGTGGGGAACGAGTAGTTCCAGTAAATATTATTAATTAGTGTTTAAAACAAAAAAGTGCAGCCCGGGCTCCGACACACCGGGCTGCTGTTCCATTACCCAATGACTACTCCTCACACCGTGAGGTGAGCAATCACTGGGTCCGCGAATCGTGCGCCCTAAGTAGACGAAGGGACCCAAGGATGACTGCCTTCTGCATTCTGGCGGCTAAGATGTGCGCCGCCGCACGGCACACCGGTATTTTGCGCAGTGCAGAGAGCAGCGTATTCCTCATTCCACCTAGGGATCCAATGACCATAACCAGCAGACTTACAGTGTAGTCTGGCCAGAGCCTGCGAAGTTGTCCGAGCAACTCCTGATATTTGGTCCGCTTTTCCTCCTCCTTAGAGACGATGTTCACCTCGGCAGGCGCCGAAAACTCAACAACGAACATCGTCTTCTGTTGGTGGTCGAGAAAGACTATGTCGGGCTTGTTTGCCTGTACAAGCTCGAGCGTGGGGAACGAGTAGTTCCAGTAAATCCGGCATCTCTCGTTCTCCACAACGGACTCTATATCCCCTGGAGCATATGGCAGCACCGGTGTCTCATCGATACCGTATGAGTGCCTCAAATGATAGTAGAGCACTCGTAGAGCCCCGTTGTGCCGATGGACGTAAGCCGTCCCAGCGTACGTCTTACACGCCGACAAGAGATGCATAAGCGTCTCTGGCGCCTGTCGGCAAGCTCTACAAAGGGTGTCGCGTACATCTACACCCATAACCCTTTTACGGTACACCAAGGTGTTGAAGACACCGTCTTGGCAAGCCATTATAAAGCCCTCAGTCTCCGACTTCAACCCACTAGACCTTAGGAAAGAGAAGGTCAACTGCTCAGACAAGCCATGCTCTTCCAGATGTTTGTAGAAGATTATTATTATTATTACTATATGATCATGTACATTTGTACCTGTTTTACATCGACATTTTTTCCGCGAATCTATTCATTGGTCAATCCATGGTCATCTTCAAGGTCAAACTGATTGTGTTGTACATCTGTGAATAAAACCATGGATCTTGTGACAGCATGCAGTGCTGCCAACACTGTTGCCGTGATATGATTAGCGGTTTTCGGAAGATCTATTTAATTCGTATTTATTTGTGGCCTTTTGACAGTAATTTGATCGCGAGTATTTATTTAGAAAATCTTTAATAATATACAGAGACGGGTATGCGATATGCATGACATGCATCATATTATTTTTAAGGTTGGCACTACCGAATTTTACGTCAAAATTGACCACAGATTAGAACAGGTTTTAAATCAGTAAAAAAATCCAAAAAGAAATCCAATGACTTATTTGGCGTCAAATACCTGTTATACACTTGTCAATTTTGACCACGAAGTTAATCCACGAATTAAAGCCTTGGATTTATTGTTGATGTAAAACTGGTATTACGGATATGAAATGTCAGTTCTGTATTATTATGCTGACTGGTGATACGCAGGTGGTGTGTATGTGAGTTTAGGATGTGCGCTCATGTTCGCGTATCACGCAAAGGAATAAGTCGGAAATCTCCGGTAAGGAGCTTATTATTTTTCGAGCAAAAGGAACAAGAGAATTCCGCGTAGCGCAGAACAGGGAGGGAAAATAAGCTATAAGCTGTTAGAGAACAAACGATCTGATTACACGGCATTCAGGAGAATCTACTCTGAAAACAGTAAACAACTTAGAACGAGTGCAGTGTCGGGCGATATTCTTTGGTAAATATTGCATCTTGTCGACTGCTATTGGGAGTCTTAGAGACTTGTTACATAGAGACTGATTTTGTTCAGCTTTTGCTACATTTCAGTGGGTCTCAAAAATTTTGCAGAGCGGTAGAGTAGCGTATACTGACAGATGCAAGATCTACAAGGAATCGAGTGCGTGCTTCACTGAACTTTGTACATTTCGGTTGGGTACAAGGCCACGAAGGTATTGATGGCAATAGGTGTGCAAACAAGCCTGCAAGAAGAGGGACGCGTTAACCCAGAACCAAGCTGTGGCATAAGCCACCAATCACACTCAAAACGATAATTTTCGCGTGGGGATTAGTAAATAAAGTACAGTTTACAAGGAAGTCTTACGTTGGCTTACCAACTGGGAGTGGAATAGGCAAGTCACCTTCCATCAAGCTTTAGGGGATCAGCATCAGCAATAACATGTCGTGGCATGACCACGTCATAAGTATTGCTAAAGCGGCATCCCAGAAGCTTGGAATTCTGTTCCGTTGTAAGAAGCTGTATACACCAGAGCAACTACTGCTACAAGGCACAGGTCCGACTATCGTTGAGTATTGCTCCCATGTGTGCGGAAGCGCTCCGTAGCACTCTCTAAAGCTTCAGTACTTAATAATGAATCCCTGGATACGGTCAAATATTATATTTCAAAAAATATATAATTATAACGACGTTTGAACGCCCAAAAAGTGTGTTATCTCAAAATCGAAAATTTTCCCGATCACAGTGCTCCCCTCACCTATCGGTGTGGGAAGTAAAACGAATGTATATAGTCTACAAAACTTAAAACCTAATCCTACTTTTTGAAAACACCTCATATATATGAATTTAAGGACGTTCGTGAATGAGAGCTGTTGGTAGACGTAATGATTTTTTTCAGCTTTGATCAGTTCAATCACATAGATATCTACCCTCAAAACTTTAAAACTGCTTATCGATCATTTCGGAAAGTTATTATGATTATTATTATAATTTTACCATAGACTCTCATGTGCAGATTAACCTTTTACTTCCCACACCGATAGGTGAGGGAAGTATTGTGATCGCGAAAATTTTCGATTTTGGGATAATACGCTTTTTGGGCGTTTTATGATGTCTACCTAACGAAAATCCACGTCACTCATTTCCGTCGGTCTGTCTGTCGGTCTGTCTGTCTGTCTGTCTGTCTGTCTGTCGGTCTGTGTGTCTGTCGCTTTTTTCTAGCCTCGTAATATCAGCAACCGATATGCTGTGGGGTCGTAGCAGGTAATGTTCCTATAATTTTGAAAATCGGTGTATGGGCGGCGGAGTAATTAGCAAAAAACAAAAAAAAAAAAAAAATATTGCTTAAACTTCGTTTTTAGGCGTTTTAGGGGCTCCTGATCATTTTTTACTTTTCTTTGGGTGGGGGTGAAATTGCAGTGGTTGGGGGGTGGGGGGTTGTAAAATTGAAAAATTTGTTGCTTTCATAATAGACTGTCCACTGACCCATGAAGGAAGACCTAGCAACATAAATAACTTTTTTAGGTCCATCCGAACATTGCCTTGCCTATTACAGAAACCAAAGGACTTAGAATTTTTTTCTGGTGTAAAAATACCAGAGTATGCTATGCTATGCTATATTGTGTTACAAGGAAACTGTTGACTTGATTTTAATGAAATTTTGAAACAGTATTACTACCGTGGCGAGGATGGAAAACGCGTATGGTTTTTATAAATCGTGCCAGTGGCGGCGCAGAAATAATAAAAAAAGTAAAAATATAAAAACAGCTCAAACTTCGTTTTTAAGCGTTTTAGAGGTTCCTGATCATTTTATGCGTTTTTTTGGGTGGGGTGAAATTGGGGTGGTTAGGGGGTGGGGGGTTGAAAAACTGAAAATTTTTTTGTATTCATAATAGGCTGTCCACTAGCCTGTGAAGGAAGACCTAGCGACATAAATCAACCTTTTAGGTACACCCCAACATTGTCCTAGTCTATTACGGAAAGTAAGGGACGTAGGATATTCTGTACACATACGAGTATTAGATGATTTTGTATTTTGTAACGTGGACACTGCTAATTGATTCTAATGAAATTTTGACACAGTATTACTGCCGTGGCGAGGATGGAAAACGCGTATGGTTTTTATAAATCGTGCCAGTGGCGGCGCAGAAATAATAAAAAAAGCTAAAAAAATATAAAGACAGCTCAAACTTCGTTTTTAGATGTTTTGGCCTGTCCATTGACCTCTGAAGGAAAGACCTAGCGGCATAAGACAATTTTAGGAGGGGGGAGGCTGCCGATGATTTGGTTGCAACGGGATCTCAGACTAAAGCTGCATGCTGTGGGAAAATAATAAACTGATATCACGGTAATGTGTGGGAAGAACTGAGTCAATCAACTTGACTCGATTTTTTACTTCCCACACCGATAGGTGAGGGGAGTATTGTGATCGCGAAAATTATCGATTTTGAGATAATACGCTTTTTGGGGCATTTTATGATATCTACATAACGAAAGTCCACGTCACTCTTTTCCGTCGGTCTGTCTATCGGTCTGTCTGTCTGTATGTCTGTCTGTCTGTCTGTCGGTCTGTCTGTCGCTTTTTTCTAGCCTCCTAATTTCAGCAACCGCTGCATGGATTGTGATGAAATTTGGGCAGCGATATGCTGTGGGGTCGTAGTAGGTAATGTTCTTATGATTTTGAAAATCGGTGCATGGGCGGCGGAGTAATTAGCAAAAAACAAAAAAATTAAATATTGCTTAAACTTCGTTTTTAGGCGCTTTAGGGGTTCCTGATCATTTTTTACTTTTTTTTTGGGTGGGGGTGAAATTGGGGTGGTTGGGGGGTGGGGGGTTGTAAAATTAAAAAAATTGTTGCTTCCATAATAGACTGTCCACTGACCCATGAAGGAAGACCTAGCAACATAAATAACTTTTTTAGGTCTATCCGAACATTGCCTTGCCTATTACAGAAACCAAAGGACTTTCTCTGGTGTAAACATATGAGAGTATTGCCTTAGATCCTTCTATATTGTGTTACAAGGAAACTGTTGAATTGATGTTAATGAAATTTTGACACAGTATTACTACCGTGGCGAGGATTGAAAACGCGTATGGTTTTTATAAATCGTGCCAGTGGCGGCGCAGAAATAATAAAAAAAGTAAGAATATAAAAACAGCTCAAACTTCGTTTTTAAGCGTTTTAGAGGTTCCTGATCATTTTCTGCGTTTTTTTGGGTGGGGTGAAATTGGGGTGGTTAGGGGGTGGGGGGTTGAAAAATTGAAAAATTTCTTGTATTCATAATTGGCTGTCCACTAGCTTGTGAAGGAAATCCTAGCGACATAAATCAACTTTCTAGGTCCACCCCAACATTGTCCTAGTCTATTACGGACCAAGGGACGTAGAATTTTCTGTATATACATACGAGTATTGCTTTAGATCATTTTGTATTTTGTAACGTGGACACTGCTAAATTGATTCTAATCAAATTTTGACACAGTATTACTGGCGTGACGAGGATGGAAAACGCGTATGGTTTTTATAAATCGTGCCAGTGGCGGCGCAGAAATAATAAAAAAACTAAAAATATAAATACAGCTCAAACTTCGTTTTTAAGCGTTTTAGAGGTGCCTGATCATTATCTGCGTTTTTTGTGGGTGGGGGTGAAATTGGGGTGTTTGGGGGGTGGGGGTTGAAAAACTGAGAAATTTCTTGTATTCATAATAGGCTGTCTACTAACCTGTGAAGGAAGACGCGTATGTTTGTTAAAAATCGTGTCAGTGGCAGCAATAATCAAAAAACTAAAAGTATGAAAACAACTCAAACTTCGTTGTTAGATGTTTTAGGCGGTCCATTGATCTCTGAAGGAAAGATCTAGCGGCATAGGACAATTTTAGGGGGAGGAGGAGGCTGCCGATGATTTGGTTGCAAGGGAATCTCAGATTAAAGCTTCATGCTATGGGAAAATAATAAACTGGAATCACAGTAATGTGTGGGAAGTACTGAGTCAATCAACTTGACTCCATTTTTTGGTAGAAGAATAAACGTATTTTAAGTTTTACATACGTATTTACGTATTTTTACATTTTTTTTTATTTATCTTGGTGCATAAAAAGGAATGGGCTAACGACCTGTACACATGCATGCCAAAAGGGTTGAATGGAAAAATAACCTAGGCCAAACTTTGTCCATGTGTAACATATCATTATAAATAAAGTTATAGATGGGTCGTAATATATATTACCCGCTTCACCCTGTATATCCTGGAACCCACCTCGTCATCCAGCTAAAACATACAACCAGAATTAATTACCAGCGCTCTATTTATACTGGAAATTACGAGCGTCGACATTTTGATTGACATTTACGTATAACAAAAGTTGAAAGTTTCACATTTTCCGTGCGTTATTAGTCACAGCCAACGTTGGAGTTTTATCATCTCACGACATTTTCGGAGCTCTTGTTTACCATTCCAACAACTTTATATTGAAAACCCCACATAGAGCTCGAATATAAAAGGAGACTGTTCGAGTATTTCGAGAGTAAATACTTCGCGGAAGCTATCCTTTCTCCAGTGTTGGTTTATGAAGGTCAATGTTCTTCCTTCAGAGTTCTATTGATTCTTGAAAAGAAAGCTATGATGTTGCTGGTTATACATACAGTGTTAAAACTGCTGTGGGTTTATTTGTGCTTAGTCGCCTAATTTGTATTGATACAACGGCTTTCTACTTAGCACATTGTTGGACACTGTGCTGGCCTGGAGTCCTCGTAATATGGCACCTCAAAATATTCCCATTTTTTTGCGTTTGTAACATGATTTGCGTTATCAAAATATTTTAGGGGTATTCATTTTTGACTCTTTTTTCATTTTTGAGGTTTTTGGCGGCAATAAAAAAGACGTCATGTCATATCACAGCAGACTTTACGTTCTAAATAAAATGGCAACCACGGCTATAACCGTCTGATCACTGTAACCGTGAAACATCTTGTGGGAGGAAAAGGACAATTTTCGAGACAAAAGCAAATTTATTAGAAAACGGAGGTATCCCCGAACAAAACAGAATCTAGACATAAATTTATGTTAGATGCCACTCTTCAAAGCAGTCTGGACACAAAGCAGGTTTATTTTCACAACCCTTGTATCTATAGCTAGTTTCTTTGCGTTTTCCAGACTTGAAACATTATTTGCATGTAAGAAAATAGGATTTTCTTTCATGATCCTCTGGTAGGGGCAGCTTCTCTGGAAAATGTCCTACACGTACTTCTAGTTTTGTGTTGGTGGACGACGAATATCTGTTTAGGATGAAAATATCTGGTTACCTACCTCCCACTCAGTACTGAAAACATGGAGACCAAACAAATACACAGTTGCAATATGGCAGTTATACACGTGGTCAATTCATCACATTGGAGGTTATGACGGTTATAGCCGTCGTGCCCTTTTACCCATGCACCTTAAAACATAGTTGGGATAGCGTATAGTGGGTTAGAATTTGGCAATTTCAGAAATGAAGAACTTTATGTTATGACACCAACATTGCTTAACAAGGCAAGTATACCGACATTCTGACGGTCGTCACCGTTCTGCCGCAACAAGCAGATAACTTTTTGACTGATATAGCCGTCGTGGCGTATCATTATCACTTCCAGCAGATGGCTATAGCCGTTGTGTCCAACAACGTGTTAATTTAGTTTTGTGAAGCATTTGCAACGTTTCTTGGGGCTTTCAATACGTTTTCAAACCGTTTTGAGTTTTGAAATATATCGGGGAAACGTCAATTGGATGCGGTTTCAAAACGTTTCCAGTTCAATGTCGATTCGCTAATTTTTAGGATCATCGTATCGAAATCCAAATGTCGTAGAAACACCAGCTGTCACTTTTAAAACGTTTTGGAATGCACCATGCGCAGTGTGTTGCTATCTAATGTCACTATTAACAGTTTGCTGAAGTTTATTCGAATATCGAAACTAAAGATTTATGACAAACGACAAAATAGATTATTAAAATTAGGAAATGACATTTGTCAAAGAGTGTCAGTTAAAGCGTTTTGAAAACAGTTTTGAAAGCTCGTGGAAACGTAGTTATTATAAGTAATGACTATTGGAACTATTTATTACCCTTTAACCATCTCATATTAGTACTGTGTGTTGAAGTATGGTCAGGCACGTATCTCGGATTTGGTTTTGTGGGGGGGGGGGGGGGTGTGTGTCCAGATTATGGGTGTCACTTGGTTGACCTTTCGAGGGGGGGGGGGTACAGATTAGAGTTGCCACCTTAAATTTGCGGTGAGGGGGGGGGGGCGGTGCAAATTTGTGGATTTCATTTTTTAGACGGCATTTTATAACATTTCGGGGGGGTCCGGACACCCTCGACCCCCCTTTAAATACGTGCCTAAGTATGGTGTATGGTCAAATCTAGTTAAATTGTTCACAAGGCGGGAACAACAATGTAGTGCATTTTAAGCTAAAATATCCAGCATGAATAACAAAAAAATTGAATAAAACAAAAGAAAGCGTCACAAGTGATTTAAAGGGAGACATCTGGTTACGTACCTATGATCGTTGTAATATTTACCCCTACATCCTCATGGCCAACCACTTATTTTTTTAAATTTCAAATCCTAGATCCACCCTTAATATTAGTTTTTAAAAATAATCATCAAGTATTATATTATTATTTATGAAAACTAGCAACAAAGGCAGGTTTCTTATTAACGAGTGATAGTGTAAAATAAATAATAATATTTTAACAAAAACATCTAGCATCATATCTATTCTTCTTAAGGGGGCTTATCCTTGAGGACGTTGGCTATTACATCTGCCCATTTAATCTTATTTGTGGCGGCTCTAAATAATTCTTTGGAGGCAGGTTTTTGAGCCAGGAGTTTCGTCTTCTTCCTGGTCCCCTCTTACTATTGATTTTGCCTTCGATGATGAGACGGAAATATTGTGTTTTCCTTTCTTTTATGAGGCTCATAAGCTCTGTTTTCTTGTTCATTCTCCGCAGGACTTCCTCGTTTGTCGTATGACTCACGTAAGATATTCTAAGCATCTTACGGTAACACCAGAGTTCGAATGCTCATATTCTTTTTTGTGTTGCTTCTGTCATTGTCCAAGCCTCAACACCGTACAGTACAGTGGAGAAAACATAGCGTTTCAGTAGCCGAGCTCTTAATGGTATATTGACATTTTCATACTATTTTTTTTTCTTAGCACAATTTACTTCTTAAGAAAAACGGAAAAAGAAACGGAAAGGAACGGACATTAACTGGCACATAAATTACTACTAACCAACCCAGATTATGCTAAAGTTTTCTACAAAGTAACTTCTACTCAGTATACGGATGAGAGTCACCCTGGGAAGATGGAAGAAGTGTGAGAAGGGATTCTGCCCAAAAAGCATTTTTTTCGCCCACGTGCGTAATTTTCCTACCATCCATTATAAACACCTAAAACCATCAACGTCAGAGTTGCGTTGCCTTGAAACTCCCTTATGAATATAAAAAACAAAGCAAAATGATTATAATCTCACACTTTAATCTTTAATCTTTCCACCTTATGGGCCGGTAATGGGTATATGAGTCAGTAGCGTAGCTGTACAAACGTAGATATATATGTATTTGTGCTACAGGGTGACCTTTTTTATATCCGTGATACTTATGAAATTAGGAATCAAATTGATTGAGCCCTGTAATTTAATTTAGAATACTTTTTTTTTTCTTTAGATATAAATGTGGTACACATATAGCTTTTTATTACGTTAATTTCTAACATAATATCAGAGCGCCTACTGATGCAGTCCAGCCGCTTTCACATCGGCGTGCGGTTGATGGTCCCTCACTTTTCCACCGTCACTAAAACTTATAGTGTTTTTCACTGGGCACATTTTAGTGCACTCCATGCGAGTGGAGAATACTGGAAAAGTTCACCCAGGGTAACACTTTTGCACTGAGTTCTTCCAATGGAATACACATCAAGAAACATCAACTTGTTTTGACAATAATCTTTGCATATATTACTACTACTATCTTAGACCAACTATTATACTATACTACTTACTCGTTTGTCTGAAAACTGTTCAATACTTTCCATAGGTTCTTACCAACAGCATATTTTGTACCGTCCACTGAACCGTCACGAAACTGTTCGGATCACTTGTGGTGCGCGTGCGTTGATTTTGGATGGTTTCGTGACCGCACAAACAGGAAAATCTGTTGGAACGGTTCTTTATCTTATTTCACTGGACTCGTGTCAGTTCTGATAGCTATCAAAAAAAAAACTAACCTCGATTTCGTTTCAAAAGCCACCGTCAAAAGCCAAGAGCTATATTAAAATTGATCGGGGCCTGAGCTTTCTGACGATGGCTTGGTGTTAATGTGGTGTTAGTCTATCAACCACAACCGAAAATGAGGATTATCTGGGTAATTTTAGCCATGAATAATGGTTGCCACTCACAACCAGGTATTCCTGTAGCTCTATAAACAAAGAACCTGGGTTATGTTTTCCATAAAAATGACCAAATTTATCATATCATACCATGTATAACATTATTGTTTGATTTCATTTCCATTTTTGGCTTTGGTGGAGTTTCGGCCAACAAACGAATCAGCCAAACAACAAGCAATAGCAAAAACAAAAGAAGCAAAATCAAATCACACTCGATGTCAACACTCAAGACTCAAGGAAGCAAGAAAACAGAAGGCGCATAGAATTGACAAAACGAAACTGCGCCAAGCGGGCGATTTACTTTCTACTGCGCATGTCAGTCCTCACAGTCCTTACTCTGGACCAAGTACCGATTTGACCGTACAGAAACTGTCCCATGAACGGTAACGAAATCTGCTGGAACGCTTTATGGACCGTTTCATGAACGGTCACAAAACGTGTTGGAACGCATTTCACGTTCTGCGCATGTCCGTGACAATACATTTTACGGTATTCAGGTCTGTTGGAAAGAACCTCATGTAATTGCTAACTCTGGGAATTTTTTCTTCCGAATTTCTTCCTAAATACATATTTGTTCATCCTCAAAGGATGAGCTGGATTCTGCCAATTCAAACAAGGAAATTAAAAGTTTGATATTTTCGTTCACTCTACTCATTCTGACTGAAAATAGTGAAAATCAACTAGGTATTACTGTATTCTAAGATCGAAAGTTTGAACAGATCAAACACAATTCTATGATTTGAGGTTTCCCGCTCAAATCTACTGTCCTTTTCTTGGTTCACTTCTACGACGCTCACTTTGAAATCGGTGCTAAATTATTGCACTCAGTTCGACCGCTCCGAGTTCAGAAATGCAAAACAGAAATCCAGTGCAGCCCGAGTGCAACCAGTGAAAAACGCTACTAGTCTGCTTCTATGAGCTATTCTTTTTAAATCCGCCAAGGTCAAATAACGATTTCAGATTTTTAGGGTAAACTTGAAGATCTGAGAGTACTGAAAATTTTTGATTTTCTTTACCTGGTTCGGAAACTCAAAACAATGGCCGAATTTGAAATTGGAACCCTCAAAATAGACATCATACGAGTTTTCGTCCTGATAGAAGGTAAAACAACGATTTTAGATTTTTAGGGTAAAATAGAAGATCTGAGAGTACTGAAAATTTTTGATTTTCTTAACCTAGTTCAGAAACTCAAAACAATGGCCGAATTTGTAATTGGCATCCTCAAACTAGACATCTTACGAGTTTTCGTCCTGATAGAAGGTCAAATAACGATTTTAGATTTTTAGGGTAAACTTGAAGATCTGAGAGTACTGAAAATTTTTGATTTTCTTTACCTGGTTCGGAAACTCAATACAATGGCCGAATTTGAAATTGGCATCCTCAAACTAGACATCTTACGAGTTTTCGTCCTGATAGAAGGTCAAGTAACGATTTTAGATTTTCAGGGTAAACTTGAAGATCTGAGAGTACTGAAAATTTTTGATTTTCTTTACCTGGTTCGGAAACTCAAAACAATGGTCGAATTTGAAATTGGCACCCTCAAAATAGACATCATACGAGTTTTCGTCCTGATAGAAGGTCAAATAACGATTTTAGATTTTTAGGGTAAACTTGAACATCTGAGAGTACTGAAAATTTTTGATTTTCTTTACCTGGTTCGGAAACTCAAAACAATGGCCGAATTTGAAATTGGCATCCTCAAACTAGACACCTTACGAGTTTTCGTCCTGATAGAAAGTCAAATAACGATTTTAGATTTTCAGGGTAAACTTGAAGATCTGAGAGCACTGAAAATTTTTGATTTTCTTTACCTAGTTCGGAAACTCAAAACAATGGCCGAATTTGAAATTGGCATCCTCAAACTAGACATCTTGCGAGTTTTCGTCCTGATAGAAGGCCAAATAACGATTTTAGATTTTCAGGGTAAACTTGAAGATCTGAGAGTACTGAAAATTTTTGATTTTCTTTACCTGGTTCGGAAACTCAAAGCAATGGCCAAATTTGAAATTGGCACCCTCAAAATAGACATCGTACGACTTTTCGTCCGGATAGAAGGTAAAACAACGATTTTAGATTTTTAGGGTAAACTTGAAGATCTGAGAGTACTAAAAATTTTTAATTTTCTTAACCTAGTTCAGAAACTCAAAACAATGGCCGAATTTGTAATTGGGATCCTCAAACTAGACATCTTACGAGTTTTCGTCCTGATAGAAGGTCAAATAACGATTTTAGATTATCAGGGTAAACTTGAAGACCTGAGAGTACTGAAATTTTTTTATTTTCTTTACCTGGTTCGGAAACTCAAAACAATGGTCGAATTTGAAATTGGCACCCTCAAGATAGACATCATATGAGTTTTCGTCCTGATAGAAGGTCAAATAACGATTTTAGATTTTTAGGGTAAACTTGAAGATCTGAGAGTACTGAAAATTTTTGATTTTCTTTACCTGGTTCGGAAACTCAAAACAATGACCGAATTTGAAATTGGCATCCTCAAACTAGACATCTTACGAGTTTTCGTCCTGATAGAAGGTCAAACAACGATTTTAGATTCTTAAAAACAATGACCGAATTTGAAATTGGCATCCTCAAACTAGACATCTTACGAGTTTTCGTCCTGATAGAAGGTCAAACAACGATTTTAGATTCTTAGGGTGAACTTGAAGATCTGAAAGTACTGAAGTTTTTTTATTTTCTTTACCTGGTTCATAAACTCAAAACAATGGCCGAATTTGAAATTCGCACCCTCAAAATAGATATCATATGAGTTTTCGTCCTGATAGAAGGTCAAATAACGATTTTAGATTTTTAGGGTAAACTTGAAGATCTGAGAGAACTGAAAATTTTTGATTTTCTTTACCTGGTTCAGAAACTCAAAACAATGGCCGAATTTGATATTGGCACCCTCAAAATAGACATCATACGAATTTTCGTCCTGATAGAAACTCAAATAACGATTTTAGATTTTTAGGGTAAACTTGAAGATCTGAGAGTACTGAAAATTTTTGATCTTTTCACCTTAGGCTGAAAAACAAGAGAACGGCCGGTTTTAAAATTGACACCCTCAATCTAGACATCTTACGAGTTTTCGTCCTGATAGAAGGTCAAATAACGATTTTAGATTTTTAGGGTAAACTTGAAGATCTGAGAGTACTGAAAATTTTTGATTTCCTTTACCTGGTTCGAAAACTCAAAACAATGGCCGAATTTGAAATTGGCACCCTCAAAATAGACATCACACCAGTTTTCGTCCTGATAGAAGGTCAAATAACGATTTAAGATTTTTAGGGTATACTTGAATATCTGAGGGTACTGATATTTTTTTATTTTCTTTACCTGATGCGGAAACTCAAAACAATGGCCGAATTTGACATTGGCACCCTCAAAATAGACATCATACGAGTTTTCGTCCTGATAGAAAGTCAAATAAAGATTTTAGATTTTTAGGGTAAACTTGAAGATCTGAGAGTATTGAAAATTTTTGATTTTCTTTACCTAGTTCGGAAACACAACACAATGGTCGAATTTGATATTGGCACACTCAAAATAGACATCTTACGAGTTTTCGTCCTGATAGAAGGTCAAATAACGATCTCAGATTTTTAGGGTAAACTCTCGGGTAAACTGAAGATCTGAGAGCACTGATATTTTTTTATTTTCTTTACCTGATGCGGAAACTCAAAACAATGGCCGAATTTGAAATTGGCACCATCAAAATAGACATCATACGAGTTTTCGTCCTGATAGAAAGTCATATAACGATTTTAGATTTTTAGGGTAAACTTGAAGATCTGAGAGTATTGAAAATTTTTGATTTTCTTTACCTAGTTCGGAAACTCAAAACAATGGCCGAATTTGATATTGGCACCCCCAAAATAGACATCTTACGAGTTTTCGTCCTGATAGAAGATCAAATAACGATCTCAGATTTTTAGGGTATACTTGAAGATCTGAGAGTACTGGTATTTTTTTATTTTCTTTACCTGATGCGGAAACTCAAAACAATGGCCGCATTTGAAATTGGCACCCTCAAAATAGACATCATACGAGTTTTCGTCCTGATAGAGGGTCAAATAACGATCTCAGATTTTTAGGCTAAACTTGAAGATCTGAGAGCACTGATATTTTTTTATTTTCTTTACCTGATGTGGAAACTCAAAACAATGGCCGAATTTGAAATTGGCACCCTCAAAATAGACATCATACGAGTTTTCGTCCTGATAGAAAGTCAAATAACGATTTTAGATTTTTAGGGTAAACTTGAAGATCTGAGAGTATTGAAAATTTTTGATTTTCTTTACCTGGTTCGGAAACTCAAAACAATGGCCGAATTTGATATTGGCACCCTCAAAATAGACATCATACGAGTTTTCGTCCTGATAGAACGTCAAATAACGACTTTAGATTTTTATGGTAAACTTGAAGATCTGAGAGTACAGGTTTTTTAATGATAAAGACACTGTGTGTCGAAACAATTGTCGCAAGTTTTTTAAATAAAAGTGGTGATCATCCATCGGAAATGCTTTTTTGTATTAGTATGGATCTCCATCAAGTAACGGCCAACTCCATCGGCTATTTAAGTTGATAGTTTTTAAACTGTGTATAGAAGTCGTTGAAATAAAGAACTCTTTCAAATAGGAAAACAGGAAAGTAAGCGAAATACAGAATAAAAAACCTGGTCTTGTGTATCAAGACGTACCTATTACAGCGTGCCCATTTAGTGTGTAATTCTTCGATATCTCTCAAGGTATACCTGATAGAAGAAAATGTCAAATACAAAAGTTATTCAGTTACTTAAGACACATGTCCTAAGAATATGATTTTGAAATATACAGGGCATTTCAGGAAAGCAGGATAGTGATAAATTTGATTTTTTTATATGGAACCATAACTTATTTTTATTCTTCTACTTTCCACCATTGATCTCGATTTAAACACAGAATATTTCTGGGATCTGTTGCGATGTTGCCAAGTTGTAATTTATTTTCTGTTAATTTCTAAATTTGCAAGGTCGCAAGCAATACGTCCAAATTGATATATTCCTTTAGCTTGTTTCAATAATATTATACAGTTATTTGAATATTAAACGAATATTATTATGGATGTTACTAACTATATGCATCTACAGGGTGTTTTTGGCAGAATTTTAGACTATGGCACTTTCTTTTATGCTCGGATTTTTGTCTCATCGATGAGACTTGTATAATTAACAACGATAAACAAAAAGTGGTTACTGCACTATCTGAGAGGTACAATCGATTTGACAAACATTCGAGCAAAAACTAAACAAACAGATTATTTTGGAAAGAATACATTCACCAATGGCCTTAGAAAAAATAATTGTTTGTCATCTTCAATACGTTACGCCTATGCCAAGCAGGAAGCGTTTTTTGCATGGAATATCATTAATAACCAACCTTTATTTTTATGAAAATTAGAGCTATTTTTCTATCCAGGATGCTTGAATGGATAAAACGCCAGCAACGTTGTTTAACGAAAAAATACCATTAATCGTTGGTTCAGTCGTTAACACTCTGTAGGACCAAGGAAATTAATGGTGGCTTTGTTAGCGTCCTGTGATAATGTCTGTTGCTTGGGTCATTAACACCACATCTACACGTGTTCTTTGTCAGACACTAGATGGAAATAAAGGTATGGGAAATTTATAAGAATAATATCGTCGCTAAAGAACTGAAATTTTACGCCTGTAGTCGTCTCTATGAATCTTTTGCCTTCTCTGGACAGCTAATAGGTTTTATGAAATCTAGAATGGAACTGCAGCCTACGTGTTGTGGTGAAAGTGAACAAAACACATCAAGTCTAGAGCAACAGAGTTGAAGCGTGAGAGTAATTGGCTTTAAAGGAGTTACAGTTAGCAAGAAAAAGCTACAAATGCAGTTACATAGATACCGCCAGAAATTCTATTTTTTTATGATTCGTAACTACTTGTCATATCGTTTCAAGTAGAAATAATAATCTCTTGGAACCGTACAACTTTTTTCACCACTTTTCTGGGGAGTTTTCTCTTTTTCTATCAAGTCTGCGCATGAATTTGATATGCCAAGGAATCATGGAGTACTTTATTCCAAAATCATGCTTCATCTTAAGACATGAGATGGAAGATGTACTGTGATAATTGTGATTTCATTTTATCGACGTTTTGTTTAATCTAGATCTCTGATTTCTGTGCAGCAATTTTTGGTCTCTCTATAACTCGAAAGGTACTGCAACCGTGTTGATGAAATGTGAGAATAGGTTATTACTACACTAACATCCATCTACAATATATTCAATCCCAAGATAGACTCCAAATAAACAGTCGCATGCAACATTCGCGTGGTTACTGTCCGCTAATGTCTGCGAACGCGTCAGTTATAGTCCAGTGCAATTATGAAATTCTACATGACTATTTAAAAGAGTTGCCCTATGAGCCCATTGCAACTCAAAAGTAGCCAGTTGCCAGTTTGAAATGATCATTAGGCAACGAACAGTTGACATTGCATATTTGGATCTACTTTACAGTCAGCCTTGGAGATTTTGACTTGCCAGATTATAACACACAATTTACACATAATGTACTGGACTATTAGGGACCCCACCGACACGAGCCGATCACGCACGCGGGCTTGTTTTCATTTGGCCTAGCTTGGCTGTGAATACAGTATAGTGAAGGTGGCTTTATAAAATGATAATATGACCAGCAATTAGTTACACATGTGCATCTTGCGTTTGCTTGCCGAAACGCACTTGCGAGGCCTACAGGTTCTACAAAGAAAGAACCTTAAGTACAATAAAATTATGAACGCCCCATGGTACGTTTCAAACAAGACACTCCGTAGAGACCTTCATATCCCTTATTAAGAGGACTTCGTTAAACAACAGGCGCAGCTATTCTATATCAAGCAGAATCGCACCGCAACCCTTTGTTGCGCGAATCAGTGGATTACACAACTGAACATACTAGCAAGCACGCAAGGTCGTGGCTCACTCTGTGAATAACAGAATTACACCGCAAATTAAGTATAGTAAAAATTAATTCCATTCCATGGAAACTAACCAAAATTAAACTCTCGATTATATTTTAGAAAATTGCCGAAACTTTGGAATAATGCCTTAGCATCTCCTGTTCTAAAATATGTTCTTCCCCCTCTTTGCTCTCCACCTTTCTTCCTTACTTTCCTCTTCCCTTCATTCTTTCACGTTGTTTGGTTCCTGGATTCCCAGACCTGACAGACTTAGGGCCGGTTTCTCAATATCCAGTTAAATGTTTATCTGGAAGTAAACGGTTATCTGTCAGATAAATTGTTTAAACAATTGCAGGTTAGAGCAGGTGTCAGAAAGGTCTGTCTTGTGCGCCATCTGGTACCCGAAGCTAACGGCAAACCAAAGAAAATCGCTGCTAAACAGCAGCAGACTTCTTGGTGAAACGCCACGACGCGTCCTATGGCGCACTGATGATCACTAATAAGCGTGAAAGAGCTGTCTGCGTACTGGTCGATTGACGGAGATGTAGAGCAACCCTCGTATAATTGAAGGTTGAACTTACGAATTCACGTAAATCTTATCTGACAGTTGTAACCATAGAAACGCCAACTGGCAGCAACCTATCTGACACTTTTAACTGGACATTGAGAAACCGGCCCTTACGAACTTATACCACAGCATAGTAAACAACTAGCAGAATATCTCTGAGGATTTCCTATATAAAAATGGTTCCCACAGAATTTGACCTTGGGATGATTTTACGGGTGTGAAGTCTAAGTAGAGATGCGAAAATGAAAATATCGATACCGGTACCAATTCGATATTTTTTAGCCATGTAGGCGTATTTGGTTCATACACAGAATTTTCTGCAATTGATTACACCCTTCAATAATTATATAATTACTTTCGATACCAATACCGCTACAAAAGTAGCGATAAAAGCTTGGAATCGCTCAAAAAGCATCTAAGATAAAAATACTCGATATTAGTGCAGAAGTACAAGTATCGAAGTATCGTTAGCATCCCTACAAATAATCATCCAAAAGGGGGAGATGCGCGTGTAATTGCCGCCAACCTGAGATATTGTGCTGATTGTTTACTATGCTGTGCTTATACTATGACACAAGGGCTAAGGTTCCACGAACGGCTCTGATAATCAACTATGACTTGACTTGACTTGCCAAGGGGTTTGAAGCATATCATCGTTGCCAAAATCACTTCTTCCAAGTATATGACTAGTAGTGGCTATGTTTGTTTTTGCTATGTCAAAACATTTCATGTGAGTTATATCCATCCATCTATTTCCATCAGACCCCCAATGCATTTGAAGCATTCTCATAATACCCTATTGACCGAGTTTCTGAGCCCCCACAGCCGAAACCCACGCCTTGACCTACCCCACCGGTTCCACCGAAATCACCCTCTTTTCCGTAACACCCGGAGCTCTAATAGTCGTTAATTGTCTCTCGGTAATCGGCGGCCCCTTTTACATTTTAAGCGCTTCAAGGGGGAGGGGTGCAATAAATAGGCGGGCGCCTATCCCCCTCGTCCTTTGCTCACCTCGCGGCTCGACGCAATGGCGGACCTTCTAGGGAGCATGCAAGGAAGTTGTCACTTCAAACGTACAAGTATTACGATATTGAACCAAATTTTGGAAATTTGTCCACCCCCGTGTGGGGGCGGGTTAGAATATCTCCCATCGTATATCCTGCGTGTCGTAAAAGGCGACTAAAAGGAACCGAACTACTGTCGGTATAAACAGTAACCTGTTCTCAACCAACAGCTTTGGGTGGAGGAGTTGAGAAGAGTCAGGACACCTTGTTCTTCGGGTCAGAAATTGCCCCTAAAGGCGGATGAACCAGTAGATATCATCTGGTCAACGGCATGAGGATGCAGAAAGCCAATGGGAAACTACTGCATTAAAGATCTTAAACATATCCCAAGAGAAACTCGTAAATGCATTTTACGAGTTCACAACATGTTTGTTAAGACATTGTGACTATGATGATGACATACTTACATTGGCCTAACATATATTTCGCATCAAAATAAAACAAAACAAATGTAGGCTTCTTGATGAGTCTGTGAATTCTGGCTTAGATTTTTTTACTGCATGCAGGATGTACGCTTCCATGCCGACATGAATAACCTCTATGGTTTGCTTGGCCGTAATGCCAGGTTTTTTGGCTTGGATGAGCCTCCGCTGACACATCTGTCACGGAAGGGAACTTAAGTTCAACTAAGTCATGATCTGAGTTGCCTAAAGTAGACTGTATCTCGATTTTACAAGAGACAGGATGTGTCATCAGAAAAATATCCAGAAGGCTGGTGGAGTGTGAGGAGGCAGAAGGAAAAAAAGTGGAGCCTCTCACTATTTGTGGCAGTCCATGGCTTATGGCGGACCAGCCTTCATTATGAACGTTGAAGTCAGCCCAGAGACCTATCTCCGAAGATGGATCGTTACTGTAGGTCGATCTTGTCGGACAGGTAATCCAGGAAACCAGTCCAGTTGTTGTCCAAGGATGAGCTTTAGATGCAGCAAATGAACTTGGAATATAGCATGAGGTTCAGCTTTACCCACAAAATGTCCTTACTACCTGATTATAGAGCGAGATATTTTGAGCAGGATAGGTTACTACGTGCAAAGCCAGTATTCCTACATTTTTCTCAATCAGAAGCGTCATTCGTAGTTTGGAATTCTTAGATAATTTATTGGCGCCAACTTGGATATTTTTGGACCGGGAATAGCATAGCAGGACTACAAAACTGCAAGTAGTGATGAACAACATTGATACTACTTTTGATCCCGTAGATATTCGTGAAAGATAGGCTGAAGTCGACAATGTTCCTCCGAGGAATTAACCCGAAGTTTTGCTTTGGCCAACAAAATTTAGTACACTAAAAATTTAGGAAAATTTATTTTTTTAGAAGGTTCAGAAATTGTTATTCTTGGAATTATTGGACACTCTTCTCCCGGAAATTCCGAATAAGAAGGGTATTTCAGCCGTTACAAAATGTTTGCACCGGAAGTGTTCATCATCACTGTTGCCTAAGGAAATATGGTGGGGAAAGGATAAAGTGGGAATTTGACCTGCAACCTAAGTGAGGAAACATGCGGACATTTCAACTTACTAACATGAGCAGGGTGGTACTACTACAGTGCGACGAGGATCAATGGGAGATACCGTCTAACCGCCTATTACTATCAAAGTTCAAAGTTTTAAGATGGTTCTGAATCAGTTGAGGATGGTCCTGGTCAACCACAACAAATTTCAGAAAGTAACAGATTGATTCAAAACGATCACAAGATTGGCATTAAATGAATTTCTGACAACGTTAATTTGTCACAAGGTTCGACAAAAAAATTGTTTTTGTGGTCTGCCTCCCGCAAAGGAGGTGCACGTTAGATTTGAAATGTTGCATGTTCTAGCCATCGGGAAATAAATTCCCCGATAGCTCATTCCACACCGTCAAAGTTCTCCAAAAGAAGGGATGCTGGGGGAGGCTGTTTATTCGGGGAGTGGGGACCTCGACCTGGTAAGGATGAGATAGCAGAGCCTCTCTAGTGTTCCTCGTTCGGACGGCTTTTGGTGTTAGTTTCTGGGAGAGCTCACTCGAACATATTCCATGATAGAATCTGTAAAACAGGGACCGGTCAGCCGCCCTTCTTTGATGTTCCAGGCTCTGGAGGTCGTCCTTTTTGAGGTTAGGCGTATCGATTAGTCTAGTTGCTCTTTTCTATGCAGAAGGTTTAAGCTTCGGAACGCACCCCCACACATGGGAGCAATACTCCAACGATAGTCGGATCTGTGCCTTAGTGCAGTAGTCGTTTCTGTGGTGTATACAGCTTCCTACAGCGGAACTAAACTCCAAGCTTCTGGGATGCCGTTTTAGCTATACTGATGACGTGGTCGTGCCAGAATATTTTATTGTTGATGTTGATTCCCAAATGATTGACGGAAGGTGACTCACCTATTGGGTAACCCTCAATTTCCACAGTTGGTCAGCCAACGTAAGACTTCTTTTTCATTGTTGTTGCCCGAGCTTTCTGTACGTTAAACTGTGCTTTATTTAATAATCCCCACTCTACAATTGTGTTGATATCTACGTTGATCTGTTATGCCTATTGTTGTCGCCGACGTACCGTCTCCTGGGATGATAGTGGCTTACCTGGCACCATGCACGATATTAATTTACTGTCGTCTGCAAAGCTGTAGATTGGACTGGGTGTTATTTCCAACAGCTCGTTGAGGTACAGTAGAAACAATATAGAGGATAGACAGACAGATACCGGCTGGCATTTGATGAAAATACGTTTGACGAACAGCCTTCGACTACAATAAGCAGAGATCGGTCGTTCTAGAAGCCAGGTGGCAGTCCATAAGCAGCAAACTTGATTAGAAGTCCCTCAAGCCACACTCTATCGAAGGCTTTCAATATGTCAAATTGAACAATACAGGATTTGCCATAATTTTGAATTGCTCTTCGTCAAGATTTAGAGCACCCGAAGGTGACGGCGAGATGAATTCCTGTATTAAACAAAATAAAGGGTTGTTGTAATTTCTGAAACATCGCTCGAACATTTAAATCCCTAAACCAAGAAAAAAACCGTTCAGATAGCGTTCAGCTGATACGCTACTGAATGACCCCCTCTCCCCATCAGACAATTTATAACTTCATCGATTTCGAATTATATTCCTCCTATTTCGTGTTTTAATTCCCAGTGACGACATCGCGGGGTAAAAGGGGAACCGGAGGGTTTTTATGTGCCTCTGATGTCTCCATTTTGGGGGGCGTCGGATGGCCGATTGAATGTTTATGGCTGCTGCGAGAAAGAGACAAAGAACGGTTGGTTTTGATAGGTGTGCGCGTTATGTGGAGGATTGAGTTTCGTTTGGAGGATAGCCTGTGATGAATGGGGCCCGCTATTGAGAATGACGTGAATATCTGGTGGATTAGTCGGTATTTTCTCTTTTCTCATTCCTGGATCAACTCATGAGGAAGTTCTCTTTCTAGAATGGTCAGAAATACGATGTTTCAGTTGATGAATTGGTGTAAATGTCCTTGGCAAATTTGTAGAAAGTATCTTACAGCCGATCTTTGTTATAAAAGACTAATGTTTTTCAATATCTCTTTTTAAAAACACACATATATTTTTTAGGCTGATTCTGCTATAATTTTCAAAATTCATCTATCTTGTTGTATCAGAAAAGATAGGCCACAGGAGGGTAAAGGAACCTAGCATATATGTTTCTTGTTACAGATTTTGGACATTAGGGACATGAATTTATTTTTATACGCAACACAGCTCATAATTCCAGCTAAAGTTTTTTTAAATCTGAGTCTGTAATTAAATATAGCCGATAAGCTTTCCATGTTTTCCATTTTTATTATTGTGAGAGATTATGGCTAAATGCTGTTTTAAGGTGTGCGATTACTGTAGCTTGTGGCGCTTTCTTGCGTGGCCTAACATGCTTACTGGCCAACAAATAAAACCATGTTCGGGTAGCAGGCGACAGAAAGGTTCTGCCGGTGCGCCATCTGGTACCCGGAGGTAACGGCAAACCAAAGAAAATCGCTGCTAAACAGCCGCAGACTTCTTGGCGGGACGCCACGGCGTCCAGCAGCATATAGAACCCGCGCTCTCTGGTGGCCAAGCGGACGCGCCGTGGCCTCCCACCAAGAAGTCTGCGGCTGTTTAGCAGCGATTTTCTTTGGTTTGCCGTTACCTCCGGGTACCAGATGGCGCACCGGCAGAACCTTTCTGTCGCCTGCTATCACATGCTTCACATGTCTGGTAGACATGAAAGACCTGATGCTCTCTACTTCCGTCAATAGACCTATGGCGCACTGGTGATAGCTAATAAGCGTGTAACAGTTGTCTGCGTACTGGTGGATTGACGGAGATATAGAGCAACCCTCGTAAAACCATGTTCATCTAAATCAATAAGTTTACTGACATTTAGGCCACCTCAGAAAGAATTGTTTGTTTAACGAAGAGAAGGAGACAAAGGACGATTGGTTTTGATAGGTATGTGCGTTATGTTGAGGACTGAGTTAGGAGAATAGGCTGTGATGAATGGGGGCCGCTATTGAGAGTGACGTGAATATCTGGGGGATTAGTCGGTATTTCCTCTTTTCTCGTTCCTGGATCATCCCATGAGGAAGTCCTGTTTCTCATCATCATAGTCACAATGTCTTAACAGACATGTTGTGAACTCGTAAAATGCATTAAGTCGGAGCTAGAGTATTGCCGACATGAATACTATCAATAGTTTTGAGAACTGTAGCTCGCCATCGTTCGCGATTTACTGTCAGTTCAGTAGCGCTTTTGGTACTCATATCTAGCAACTGTTTCGTCGTATCCACCCAGCGTGTAGGGAAACGGCCACGGCGCCGCCCACTCGGGGCGTGACCTTGAACTACAAGTTTCTCCATACTATCGCTTCTGTGGGTATGTCCGAAGAATGTAAGCATTCTCGTCGACACAATGGAGGAGAGTCTCTTTGGATTACCGAGCTCATCCAGTATGGATACATTAGTTCGATGGGCGGTATAAGGAATTCTCAGCATTCTCCTCCACGTCCACATTCCAAAAGCATCTATGCGAGCACGATCTGCCTTTTTAACAGTCCAAGTTTCCGAGGCATACAAAAATATGGAGAACACGAGACTGAACCGAGGTACACAAAACTTTGAACTACCTCACAACGGCCTATTGACTTCACTTCTCGATGATTGTCATGCTTTCTATCTACGATCATAACCTTGGCCTTGTTGTAGTAAATACCAAGACCATATGCTGCACTGTATTGTCCTGTTTCTAGACTGGTCAGAAATGCGTTGATGAGTTGGTTGTTCTTAGAAAACTGGTAGAAAATATCTCACAGCCCCTTTTTAATTAAAAACTATTCATATTTCAGTAACAAATATATCGTTTAAAGACGCTTTTATATTAGCTTCACCTGGGTGTTTGCTCTCCTCTTCCTTTGGACTCGATTAAATAAACAGGTTTCATTGAAACTTTGTAAACTTATCAACAATAATCTAATAAGTTTGTCTCATTATTTTGAACTAAAAAGTAAAGTGGCAATACAAAGTGAAAAATGATTCATAGTGTAAAGCCGGCGCCACATATGCGGTATTCGGTGAGCAGAGGTACCCCGATTATTTGCTATTCGGCTAATAAAGCCGCGCCACATATGCGGTATTCGGCGAGCAACGAACCTCGATTATATGCTATTCGGCTAAAGGGCGATACGTGCTCGCTATTCGGCGAGCAAGGTTGAAAAAACGGCGAATATTGATATTCGGCAAATACCCGCATATGTGGCGCCGGCTTAAGCTGAAGATAATAATGAACAAAAAATACTAGTATTATTGTGGCATTTTCATCGATTTAAAAATTTGTAATCATCACAGATACGAGTACTATTTACGATACTTGATTGTCAAGGATTGCACACTGAATATTCTGGTATACTCACAGTTTGTGGCAGCACTTTTGTACTCACCTGAAAAAAAGAGCTCAGTATTAAAATAATGTACAACACAAAAATAAGCAGACCGTAGGTGATTATCCATTATAGCAAAACCGTGGTTGAGTTTCTATTTCTGGCCTTAAAACCCCCGATACTGCGGAATAATTGAGAAGAAACTAAAATAAAGGTAAACTTTGACACCCTGTGTCTTGAAAATTAAGCATTTTAAGTCTTTATGTTACTCTCTCAATGCTTTTAAAAATGGGGGTCTGTCACCCGTCAAGCATTGTCGGTTGGATCTCTGGATACCCTGTATAAGCAAACTTTTGTAAAGAATATAGATGTAGTTTATATAGATGTAAAGAATATAATGTAGTTTATAATAATATGCTCTACATGTTTTTCCTTTGATGATTCTTTCATGCGGAAAGATATACCTACATGACTTTTTACGCCTCTATATCAAGACAATTATAGAGAACTTTATCTGCTTCCTTCTCAACATTTCGCTTTTATTTGAAGTATGCATGGCTAGCTTTACGTAGAGCTTTTTTATGCTTCAAGCGCCAGAAGTTAGACGAAAGGAATTCTAAAACGCGAGTTCCTGGACACATTGGTATACCGGGTAACGAGAGAGTGAACAGTTTAGCTAGAGTAAGGGCCAGCAGCCCCTGCACGGCCCAGGACCGACGCTTGGAATCAGCAGGCGCCAGGTCAATATTGCCCTGGGCGACTGGGCCTACAAAGAGCAAGCAACAGCCTGGTTAGAGAGAGAGACGACTGCAATCAAGCTGAAATATTCATACACAGAAAAAAATACTGTTACGTTTCCAATTAATTGTTAGTATTTGGATGTTTTTCCATCGCTTTAAATATATTTACAGTTGTTTCAAATCTATGTCATTGAAAGAAGTCAATCCTTATATTCGAAGTAATCACAGGTACGCCAATAAATTCAAAATAATTTTATATTCGTTCTAACGATATGTATAATCCTTCTAATACCAGTATTGACATATAGTGTAATCAAAACATCCTTTTGTTTTGGAATTTTACCCTATGTTTCATTTAAGCAAGGCATACAATCTATTCAATGTACAAAAATTATTACTGCAACAGCAGTTCGTAATAATTCATCTGATAAAAATTAATTTTGTTTTAACGGCCCTTGTCGTTCGCTGAACTATAATCAGTATTCGGCGGGACTGATGTCCCGATTCAAGGAACGTAAAAATAAAGAACAGGGGGATTATCTCAGTGTTACTATCGCCGCGAACTCGCCAACATGGACGAGGTTGTTCCGTTGTATTGTTTCGGTGTTAGCCGTGTTGTATCATCTTGTGGTTTCGCGTACTGCAAAAGCAATTGTGTGATTTAAATATATCCAGTTATATATTAAATGAGGGACCTACTGAGAAATTGGGACTTAGAAGAGCTAACACCCACATTTCAATGTAGGTATTTAGATTAGTCAGACAGTTATATTTCAGGTAATTATGCAACAACTGGTGCAGGCTTATGTCTACGAATCAATCAGCTGTCCTCGCAATAAAATCTGTTAGTCCAAGGAAAAGAAAGCAGTTTAGAATCAATTACCAAACACCGATTCAACGACAGGCTGCGATTGAATTATTCATTGGAATCCAATGACATCTTGTACTTGAATCGACAATACGATATAATTCATTACCAACTATACACTTCCCATTGGATAAAACATCACTGTATTTGAGGAATGCTGAGTGCAACGTCCCATTGAATCCAAGCGTAAGTCTTTGACAGAACGACAGATGTGATAGCAAGCCCTGATGAGGGTCGAACGCTATGGCTTTTTAAAAGACAGAGAGAGGCTCAATCTTCTGGTGGGGGTTCTCACTGGCCATTGCCGACTAAATAGAGGTTTGTCATGAATGAGAGTGGTAGGAGACCCCATGTTCCAGATGCTAAGAGGAAAACGAGTTCGGGGAAGAGTCATTATATTCAGCAAAATGGTCGGACATGCGGACTTTTGGTAAGAGGTTTGGTAGCCTCGATAAGGAGCTTTCTAGGACATAGGATTTTAGTACGAGGGTTGCTCTATACCTCCGTCAATCCACCAGTACACAGACGGCTGTTTCACGCTTATTAGCGATCATCAGTGCGCCATAGGTCGATTGACGGAAATAGAGAGCATCAATTATTCCATGTCTACAAGACATGTGAAGCATGTTGTAACAGGTGGCCAAGCGGACGCGCCGTGGCGTCCTACCAAGAAATCTATTGCTGTTCAGCAGCGATTTCCTTGGTTTGTTGTTACCTTCGGGTACCAGATGTCGATAGGATTTTAGTGTTTTCAGTGTCGATCCACTAGGGTTGGAAAAAGCTGAATGTGGCCCACTTGCCTGGCTTCGCCTCCGCATTACTACTGATACCACTACTATTTCTGCTTGAGATAGGATTTTGGATGGAGGCATATATTTCCTTTTGGCATTTTACTGGAGCCACAAATTTACTTTTGTAAGTTTGAAGGATTCCTCTGGAGGCTTCTACATTTCATCGGACTGAGCTACCGATTGCTAACTTTCAAATAATGCAGGGCTAAAAAACGAGACCTAGAAGAGGCGCTTCATTGTTCCTTAGCCCACATTTTTTCCTCCGCTATTGATTCTGCAGCACTATTTCCTTTACCGGCAGCAAAGCTCAAATTAAAAGAGAAAACAGGCACGTAATACGCGAACGACGTTCTTGAAACGCTTTTATGCAGGGCATTCCCGTGTCTGTAATTAAACCTCCAACTGGTTCCCTTTTAACGTTCCATCAGGACGAGTCCTGATGATGCTACTACGCTGCAACTATCGAATGTCGCTCTGTCTCAGTTCCCACTGTTCAATGGCTCTATGAAACGATACACTCGATGTGCGGGTGACAGACAGGGCCGTACCTATCTGCCGATTTTGAGTCAGATGTTTGGTATGGAGATCACAGACTAAATAAATTGTTTATCCCAGTACTTCTCATACATTCTTGGTAATCAAACACACTTCGAAGTCGCCAATTGCTCACCCTACGGGTCATTTTAATTTCATCCTCATGTCTGTAGACACTAACCGTAATAAATAACCAAATATTATTCCATAAGTCACCATACGACGTCTTGATAAATGACTATTAAGATGAATTTGGTTCAATTTCCTGAAAAATATAATGAATGTTTGATACACCATTTTTCCTAAGTTGAGTTTTCGAAAAGACCATATATGACTTTTGTAACCAAATTTTTTTTTTCGCAATAATTCAAAGGTTGTGTCGACAATTACTGATTGTTGAATCCAGTACCAAAAACGCCGACGGCTGCCGAAAAAAACCAAGCGCATGTGACGTCAGAATGTTAGTTTTCACCAACCACGTATAAATAGTGCATATTTGTGGCACGATAGACGATGAATGAAGTTTGCATCTCGAGACGACGTCTATATTCGAAATATATGTATATGTTCCTGAATGAATGAAATGGATCACAAATTCCAGTAACAGAGTCATCATCATAGTCACAATGTCTTAACAGACATGTTGTGAACTCATAAAATGCAATAAGTCGGCACTAGAGTATTGCCGACACGAATATTATCAATAGTTTTGAGAACTGTAGCTCGCCGTCGTTCGCGATTTACTGTCACCTCAGTGGCACTCTTGATACTCATATCTAGCAACTGTTTCGTCGTATCCACCCAGCGTGAGGAGGGGAACGGCCACGGCGCCGCCCACTCGGGGCGTGACCCTGAACTACAAGTTTCTCCATATTACCGCTTCTATGAATATGTCCGAAGAATGTAAGCATTCTCATCGACACAATGAGGATAGTCTCTTTGGATTACCGAGCTCATCCAGTATGGAAACATTAGTTTGATGGGCGTTATAAGGAATTCTCAGCATTCTCCTCCACGTCCACATTTCAAAAGCATCTATGCGAGCTCGATCTGTCTTTATAATAGTCCAAATTTCCGAGGCATACAAACTAAGGAGAACACAAGAGACTGACACCCGTATGCACCGTAAGTCAATTGCGCGATTAGTTGCGTAAACCTGGATTAGATTACTTGTTTACTATGCACCGCAAACTGACAATTTTGACACTGTCACTGTCAAAACAATCTTGCGAACACAACCTTGCCGTATCTCCAATCTGGATTAGTTAATCTCTTGACGGTGCATGGCTAGATGCCAAAGATTAGCAAAACGCGATTAGGGAACTAGGATTAAAATTGCCAAACGGTGCATACGGGTGTGAAGCAGTGATATTTTGGTAGCTTTAGTGATGTTATGGTCACGCCATATTTTAGTAAGCTCTGTCATGGCCACCTGTGCCTGTTGAATGTGCCGTCGAATCTCATTCTCACAGCTACGTGAATTGTCGATCAAAGAACCGAGGTACACAAAACTTTGAACTACCTCACAACGGCCTATTGACTTTATTTCTCTATGATTGTCATGCAGTCTATCTACGATCTCAACCTTGGTCTTGTTGTAGTTAATACCAAGACCATATGCTGCACTGTGTTGTTCTAAAACGTTCAATAGAGCTACTAGTTCTTCCTGAGAAGCAGCAATAAGGGTTGTATCGTCAGCAAATCTTAAGTTAGATATTTTGCTTCCGCCAATAGTTATACCGCCATTCCAGTTGTCCAATACCTGTCTCATCACAAATTCGGAGTAAATGTCAAATAACGTCGGAGATAATACGCCTCCCTGACGAACTCCTTTTTTGGTTGCTGTTTGACCAGAGAGGTTACCATCAATTCTTACACGAGCTGAGCTAGACTCATAGCGTTCCTGTATGAGAAATACTAAGTGGTAAGGGACTCCCATGGAGATAAGTACAAAGTACCTAATCAAATATATTATGTTGAAGCACTTTTTTCGGCCTCATGGTAGCTAAACGGCCAAGCGCTCAGCATTCCAGCCTACAATGTTCAGGTTCGATCCCAGGGCGTGAAACTTTTTTTTTTCTATTATTTTTTACCAAACAATTTATGGGTATGCTTTTTGCACATGTTACTCATATTTTTTGTGAGCTAAATAAATAGATTTTCGAATCAAATTTTATCTGTATATCACCAAAGTAATGAACAGTCTTTCGTTAGTACAAAAAATGATGGATTCATCCCGTTTCTATTACCCTCCCCATGGCTCTGATTTAACCACTTCTTTAGAAAGGTGGAGAATGATGAAGAACGTATAAAAAGGCTGTGGCGATATTATTGATTCGCTAATCGCTCCGCTCACAAACCATAGATTTCAAAAATAAAGCTTTACAAGAACCAGTATGGTGCATTTATATAATGTGGCACAAAATTCGCTACCTGCGGAACGTTGCCATGGTTTCGTTTGTTGTTGATATCTGTTCAAGCTTTGCCAAGTATATACTTGGGAAATTCATTATGAATCGATATACGAATCAGTCAAACTGATTCAGCGAAACTGAACAGTCAGGACCCGTCTTAACAGAGCATTCTATTCAATCACCATCATAGTCACAATGTCTTAACAGACATGTGGTGAACTCGTAAAATGCATTAAGCCGGAGCTAGAGTATCGCCGACACGAATATTATCAATAGTTTTGAGAACTGTAGCTCGCCATCGTTCGAGATTGACTGTCAGTTCAGTGGCGCTCTTGATACTCATATTTAGCAGCAGTTTCGTCGTATCCACCCAGCGTGTGAAGCGATGTAGATAAACTGTGCGCCACATTGAACGAAGCTAGCTTTGAAACTGGTTGACGTGGACATGGCGAGCTAGTGTCAAGGAAATAGTACAGTCAAACTGTCGTTAATTTGACAATTTGTTTAACAGAGCGAGCCGTAGGACCTTTGGTCTTCGTTCCAGATCTCACCAGGTGACATAAAGGCATATCATTATTATTTTTATTTTCGAAGTTTCTCTTCTATGTCTTGAGTATTGGATATTTTTGGAAAATTTTCGCCAAGGCCCAACTGTTGCAGGTAAGGCCTTAGACCTACATAATGAGGGGAATCTTGTTTTGTTTCCAGAGTCGTGGCAAGGTATGTACTTTTTTCATACCATTGGGAAAAGCTTTGACTGAAAAACTAAATTTGCTTTACGAGGGTTGCTCTATAACCCCGTCAATCCACCAGTACGCAGACAGCTGTTTCACGCTTATTAGCGATCATCAGTGCGCCATAAGTCGATTGACGGAAATAGAGAGCATCAGGTTTTTCATGTCTACCAGACATGTGAAGCATGTGAGAGCAGGCGACAGAAAGGTTCTGCCGGTGCGCCATCTGGCACCCGAAGGTAACGGCAAACCAAAGAAAATCGCTGCTAAAATGCAGCAGACTTCTTGGTGGAACGCCACGGCTTTGGTTTGCCGTTACCTTCGGGTGCCAAATGGCGCACCGGCAGAACCTTTCTGTCGTCTGCTAAATTTGCTTTATTGGCTGGGCCCATTTTTCGTTTTCGAGGTCGCAGTCCAGTTTATATTGATAATTAATAATATAAAACAATTATTGTTTGTGAGTGCTAATGTCGGCGTGTAGTTATAGTCTGGGTCTGTGTTTACTGAAAGTTTATTTTGCTAGTGCCAGTTAGTTAGAATGGTTTTCTACCGAAATCCACCTAGTAATAGTTCCAAAAAGTACGTGCTTTTTTAAGCTAGGAATTAGTGGGGTGTTTCTGTTTGACACTTTTTGACGTAGCTATTAAGATAAAGTGGTGAGGGATAATTCAGTGTTTATTAAAACGAATATCTAAAACTCCCAAATGGCTAAACTGCTATTACCTAACTAAGTCTCTTATTTAAAAAAGCATTTATTATTACATCAACCCCATTTTACCTATGATATGTCTTATTCTTAGTTATGCCGCTAGAGTGCATTTTTGAAATAGTAACCGAAAACTGTAAAATTCTGTCAAAAATCATATGCAATAATGTGACTTTTTTTACGAAAATCTAGCCAAATGATACCTAGGTAGGCTAGTGGAAACCATATGTCGATATCTTATTCCTAACTTAAAATCGAAGAAAAAAAGATATAATCCAAAAAAGACGATATTAAACTGGTACTCATTGTTACTCATTAGTCTATTTTCAAGATTTAACGACAAAATTTCATAATTTGATAATTCTTTAATAATAAGGGTATTTTTAGTTAAAAAATAAAATAAAACAAGTTGAGAATAAGAAAAAAGGACCAATTTTGAAATGGAATTAGTGCCTCCTTAAATACATTAATTTGTTTTTCCTTCATGGCCTACTCATCATATTCTTTGTAATTTCTTAAACTAAAAATACTTTTCAAATTTAAAAATTATTAAATTATGAAACTTCATTCTTATTTATTTAGCGGATGGTTATAGTACACATGAAAAAAGTAATAAAAAAGTAAAACATTTATTTATTTTTTTTTATTTTTGCGATCTAAATATTAACTAGACTGTAGGTCAATATAGAGCCTGGAAATCCATTCTACGGCTCATTTTTTGGCTTGGAGGAATTCCTTGTTTTGTTTGTTTCCGAAGAATGTAAGCATTCTCATCGACACAATGGAGTATAGGCTCTCTGGATTACCAAGCTCAACCAGTACGGAAACATTAGTTCGATGGGCGGTATAAGGAATTCTCAGCATTCTCCTCCACGTCCACGTTTCAAAAGCATCTACGCGAGCTCGATCTGCCTTTTTAACAGTGCAAGTTTCCGAGGCATAGAAAAATATGGAGAACACAAGAGACTGAACCAGTGACATTTTGGTAGCTTTAGGCACGATTTTATCAACACGGGCATTTTAACAAAGGTTTTGACCAATCAGAGCAGCCCATTCAAGAACTTGCACCTGTCAAAGTTCTTTGAAAATTATTGATTTCTCTTGAAATTTACCTCAAACAGGTGAAAAAAGACATGCTTTATATATAATCGACCATTGTGAACTCTCTAGTATCTTTTTAACTCTGATTTTCCATCCTAAATGGTAAAAACTTGCATTTTCCTGTTTAACAAAGAGTTTAGCAATTGCTATCTCAACCAATCAGATTCAACAAAACCGACACATTTGATCACTGGATAAAATGTACTGTTAATTTAATGATGATGATGACAAGAAATTCAAATTACTGTACTATTTTGATAAAACAATAATTTACAATCGATAATAATTATAAATACCTCCAATGTACCTTCGTATTATAGTGAAAAAGGGTAAAAATAACATTTTATTGCATTTCACAAAGCAATTATAGACACACACGATGCAAGCGTGCATTACTGGTTGCCTATCCTGCTTAAAAGCAAAGCCTTGCGATCTGGCAAAAGTATAACTTATATCCTTATTTTTCCTAAACTAGAAACCTTTCGTATAGTCAGAAAGTGAATAAGGTGCTTTAAATAAATGTGCTTCTGCGCTACGGTGCCTTTTACGCAGTGCCTACAATCTTTACATCCTCAGTGAATATTTCTATAAGAAGGTCTACTCTATAACAAACATGCATCCAGTCTATAATCAATCTGACTGCAATTGCAATTGGTAATTATACAATAATTATAAGGTAAACATTAAAAATCTAGCATTAATTTGCAAATCAATCACTTTGTTCTGATTTTCTGCTATGATTTTGATCCATGAATTCTAAAATATTTTTAATGAAAGTGTCATCCAGCTTTGACGTTTTGATTCCAATATTGATAAAATACTATTGGATGATACTTATTAACCTAGCCCGCAATACCCAATAGAAAGCTTTTGCTAAACAACATCCAATAGAAAAGCTTTGTCAAAGTCTTTGTTAAATATGCATGTTGATAAAATCGGGCCTAAGTGATGTCATGGTCACGCTATACTTTAGTAAGCTTTGTCATGGCCACCCGTGCCTGTTGAATGCGCCGTCGAATCTCATTCTCACAGCTACCTGAATTGTCGATCAAAGAACCGAGGTACACAAAACTTTGAACTACCTCACAACGGCCTATTGACTTTATTTCTCGATGATTGTCATGCTCTCTATCTACGATAATAACCTTGGTCTTGTTGTAGTTAATATCAAGACCATATGCTGCACTGTGTTGTTCTAAAACGTTCAATAGAGCTACTAGTTCTTCCTGAGAAGCAGCAATAAGGGTTATATCGTCAGCAAATGTTAAGTTAGATATTTTGCTTCCGCTAATAGTTATACCGCCATTCTAGTTGTCCAATACCTGTCTCATCACAAATTCAGAGTAAATGTTAAATAACATCGGAGATAATACGCATCCCTGACGAACTCCTTTTCTGGTTGCTGTTTGACCAGACAGGTTACCGTCAATTCTTACACGAGCTGAGCTAGACTCATATAGTTGCTGTATGGGAAATACAAAGTGGTAAGGGACTCCCATGGAGATAAGGATTTCCCACAGTTTAGGCCACTTTATGTTATCAAACGCCTTAGAATAGTCCACAAAGCAGACAAAAACGGGAAAATGATGCTGTCTGGCTTTTTCAATAATCTGTCTTAAGTTTAAGGTCTGTTCACGCGTACCGCGTCCTTTTACCAAACCTGCCTGCGCCTGAGAAATTTGCCAGCCAATGAAACCCTCCAAACGAGACTGTAAAATATATAGTAGAACCTTGCTTGCATGAGAGATTAACGAGAGTAGGCGATAATTGTCTGGATTTGTTGGAGATCCTTTTATATAATATGGCACAAAATTAGCTACCTACGGAATGTTGTCATGGTTTCGTCTGTTGTTGATGTCTGTTCAAGTTTCTCTGTCATTTGCCAAGTATATACTTGGGAAATTCATTATGAATGGATATACGGATCAGACTGACTCAGCGAAACTGAACAGTCATGACCCGTCTTAACAGAGCGTTCTATGCAAAGCGCTCCGAAAGAGCGCCCAGTTCCCCGAACGCTACCATTCTCATTGAGTAGGAAATTTGAGTACAACCCTGGTCAGAGAGCACAGGTGAAGTGTTTTTCCGCTCAAACGGATACGTTGTTCGTTTGTTTTAGCTGTAAAAGGGTTGCGACCGGCGTGTTTTCGTTGCGCCTCCGCTCCCGGAACGCACCGGAATCGGCGACCGGAAATAGACCGGCACTCCGTCGACATACCGACAAAAAAACCCGGCAAAAAAGAAAATGGAATGGGAAATGAACGGAATAATAGTACGGCGAACGATCGACGGAAATGGAAAATGTGTTTGTCAACAGAGACGGAAGATGTGGACCTCTTACTCTCGACAGTTCGACAGTTACCAGCATCTCAGAATAATTGTGGGATCCAGTGGCGGCTGGTGAGGTAGTGCCAGAGTGCCATGGCACTACGTTAATTTTCGACAAAAACATATTATCTCTTAAACTTTTCTTATTTTATATTAGTTTCCAACGATTTTTCTGTTTTATATGAAATGGCAATAGCGCCTCAGCGCATAAATGCTTGTACCAGGCAACACGTGGCATCGTGACAACTCACATGATGAGAGCTGACGACTTGACGCGACGGCGAGATAGCAACAGCCTACCGCCCGTTTCTTATAAGGCACAAACAGAGTGAGAGAAATCTTTTCACAAACGCTACGCTGGACGTTTGATAGATTTTAAATCAAAAATCCGAAGTAGATCGTGCCAGGCACATTACCCATATTTCCATTCATGGTTCATTATTTTGGTTTTGTTTCAGCAGTTTCGATTTGTTTATGTTTGATGCTGATGTCGGCTTTTCTCGTTAAAGGTTTGAAATTCTTATTAGTTTGAGTGAGTTGTACGCTGTTTTCGGATCGGTATTATTTTGTGTTAAATTGAAATATATTTTATATATATGTATTGGAGCGAGAACTAATAAAATTGGTGCATTAATAAACTCATTTAGTAATCTTCCGCTGGAAGAAAAACTGCAGATTAACGTCCAACACCGGATTTAAAAATTGAAAAACCTATTGGTAGTGGACAGAAATCGCGTTGTCGTGAATTTAATAAAACTATTTATGATAAAAACAATTAGATAAGTGGCTGTGAAGAAGTCAACAAACTTTTTTGTTTTGTTTGTGTTCTATTTGGAGGCGATGACACTAACTTGGGCGAAGAAAGGCACGGATGATCTTATTCATATATGGGAGAAAACGAAGACCTATGAAAAATCTAAAGTGCATATGAATAATGTTTAATTCCGCTTATCGGCTAGTTATACGTATTTTTTTCAATTTAATATCGGTTTGCAACTTTGGCTGTCATTCTGGCACTACCTCTCTAAGTTGGCACGAGCCGCCACTGGTCGGATCCAGTAAGATGGAGTGGTAGGTTCGGAATTTGCGTAATTCATTCAATAGTAATCAAATCTGGAAATCTGGAAATAGATTCATTATTAAACTTACATTAGACAGTTTCTCATCATAAAATAACTAATAGGCACACTATAATACACGCAAAACTTTACATTTCAAAAAAGAAGCACCCGACTAGCCAAATGCAATTCTAAGTCTAAACGCTTTATAGTAGTCTAATGAAGTTGTGTGGAGGAATTCGTTGTATGTATTAAACCTTTTTTTTGACAATTTCGTCGTATAAACCGAATTGTTGTTTTAAATAGTATTCTAATGATCCAAACAATATATCCTACGCGCGTTATACGATAAAATTAAAGTGATATAATACATTATAAGCAGACTTATATAATCAAAAAAATATTATCTTATGACACATCTATATCGCGCATTAAAAACACTGTTTTATCTTAGGCATCTCTAAATGTTGTTTTATACCTCTAGTATGTCTTTGTTTGTTTTCTCTGTGTTAGTCCCACCAATAAACGGTTTGTACCTCGGTTTGTACTTTTGGTGGTGGATCAAATAAATAAAATAAATAAGAAAGTATCTATTGTGTAAGACTTTAGTGACTTATAATAAGGCCCGTTATATAACGATTTTGAATTTTTATGATGAATCATTCTATTTTGTTGTGTTCCATTCTCTTCTGTAAGCTCCTTGTGCCTTTTCTCAAGAACTTCGAAAATTTTAAAGATTGCTGTAGAAGTCACAAGCTGAACAAATGCCACAAATATAAAAACGGGCCTTTACTGAGGTTAACTGAAACAATAAGAGGTTGTATAGTGTTGCTAGTTGAAACGTTATACGGTTGAATGAGACAATACTGCGTTTGGATTCTTAAGTATTTTGGAGCCTGGCTGCCACAACAATCTAAAGTTTTTGTATTGAAAAACAAATTACATATTTTCACGATGCTTTCTATTGATAATTTTTTTATTGTATTTCAGCCAATTTAGTTTTTAAAGGTGTGATCGCCACGATAGCTTACAACGTTGTAGTATATTTGAAATAGTCATTTTCTGGAAGCTTGAATTGTTATTTACATAAACAATGGTTTATTGGCAACCTCAAAATTTCGCGAATTTCAGAATCAATATGACTATTAGACAGATATTTGTATAGTTTCGTTGTCGGACAGTCTTATCGTATACCTCGCCATACTGCTAGAAGATATCACATAAGTTATTTAATTTGGCCAAAATTGTTGTATTATGAATTGCCGTGTTTAAAGCAGAACTATTTGTCCCCACAGGCAACTCGGTTGAAAACCTCAAAGTGACAATCAAAAACGTATGTTATTTCTAAAATGTTTTAATCAAACTTAACGAAAATAAAAGCGCTTCTTTTTTTGCCACATATAGGTATGCCTAGAATCTATCAGTATAATTTGCTTCTCACAAAGATTTGAGGTTTACAAAACTTCCAAATGATTTTATGAAATATTTTATATTATACACAAATTTACCTTGTTCGCGTGATTACTTATACCAGGTATAGCAAAAATCTACACAACAAATTATAACATTGTTGAATTTACGAAGTCCGCACACAGGTCTTAAATATATCTTTCATTTTTCATAGATTTATACAGCCGCTGATGGTCTTGGGTAATACTTAAGTTTGTAATTCGAAGCTGACATTTGCCAGGATTTGATGATGAAGGGTACTTGAGAGAAAGGGCGAGAAAGGCAGCATTGAGGGCGGAACTTGAGAGTAACGCCTGTGTTATTTCTATGTTCGGTAGCTTCTAAACCTCACCCTCCGAGTGGATGAGGGTGGTATCCCCATGATTTTTGAACCTAAGTAATTTCTGTGCTAAAAGTGTTCAAGATGTCGTCTACTAATTGAAAAGTGGAAATTCAAAAGCGTCTAGGTGCCAGATAGCTCGAGTTTGAGATTTCATTAATTTTGTAATCTATGTACCAACGCCAATAACGTACAAAACAGTCTAAGTGCCATTTTGTCTATTTTAACGTTAAATACTCGGTTAAAAGATGGCGCGACGTCTAAGTTGGGTAGCCAATTATAGGGAAAAACTGTCTAACTACCAATTCGTTACACATCACTGTAAAGGGGTTTTCAAGGTATAATCGCATTACTATTTAAAATGAGCGAACATGCGAAAGTTGTGCCGCAAAATACTGTGTTAAAGTGAAGAAAAAAGGGCACTGAAAGGCTAAAAATGAAAGAAAACGTTTAACGTTTCTGGTCAGTCATACCTCCTTTGCAGCTTTCACAGCTGTTAATATAAAAGATATGACGGTGAATGCATGTCACAATAATCCGTTTAAAGCTTTAATGATGCAACCCGAGGACTTTAATGACATTCAGAAACCTCCGACAAAATGCTGAACACAATGAAGTTAGAAATATTCCGATTTCCTGTATTATGGTTAATAAGAAAATTCCAAAGATAGTCAAAATAAGAAAATCTTTCAATGAACTGGAAGCATGGACCGAGTGCAATGTTTTCCAGTAGGAAAAAGAATACAGGATATTTTAGGAAAACTCCCTCTCCTAGAATGCGAGAATTGCTTCTCTGCTGAAAAAATTAAACATTTTAAAAATATGCTAGGCTACATAACTTTAAAATATTTACGTTATTGAGAAACTTTGATTGGTAATACCAAGAAATCAAAATAAGTAGCAACTTAATCTACGCTCACCATCAGTTTTATTTTTTTTGATGTATGTTTAGTTAGAACATGGACAGTTTTGAATCTATGTTAATTTTGTATTTAGACTGTTTCTTTGTTTTATAAGTCTGGGAATTTTTTTAACAAAACTTTTCTACTTTTTCATGTTTTTTTTGGAATGTTTTATGCTTCAAACACTTAATACTGATGATTAAAGTACTTTTCACCGCACTATAATTGTCTTTTTCTATATTACAAACAAAAAACTTAATAACTCAGAAATCACTTTTTGGCACTTAGACGCTTTTGAATTATCACGCTTCAATTATGTAATTCAATCCTAGAAACCGAAATTTCAAAATATTTGTCTTTGTTTCCTCTGCGTACAGTGAAATAAACCGTATTTATTAAAATTCCACCGATGCACTAGGAGTGTTCTCCATCAACTCAGGAGCATGTGTAAACAGCACTTGTTAAAACATGTTGTGCGCTTGACACAGCGTCGCTGTATACGAATGCGACATCCCCACTTGTTGCCACGTCGACCCGTTCTGACCTGTAACGTGAAACTGGAGCTTCACGTTCACACTCATATTCATTCCGCAATTGCCTCCACTTGAAGTAGTATCGCAGATGTATGAAAAGAATAATACTCGATCTTATTTAAAAAAGACTTCGTGCAGTGCACTTTAAAATGTGGCGAAGTTTAGCATATGCATCCTTAAGCAGAGGCCACAATCACTGGGTCGTTAATAGACGTTGTGGTGCAAGGATGCTCGATTGCTACTACTCGCAGTGCAGTGAGCAGCAGATACCGCAATCCACCTGGTGATTTAAAGCCTGTAAATTGCCCAAAGATGTCCAATTTCTTCATCCACGTTTCCCTTTCCTTCAAAGAGACTATATTGTTCTAATAAGCATGCACAATGTACAGGGTGACCTAATAAGAATGGACGCCGGCAATATCTCTCTATCGGTAAGCGTTAATCGTATAACTTTGAGCAAAAAATATTATTAGGTAAATCGGCTAAGAGAAATCGCTGGAAATTATTTCCAAGTTCCGCAAGCAGCCGCTAGGGGGCGTAACTGTTACGGTCAATCAGAAAAACGGCTTTTTCTCAAAAAATATACAAATAAAGGTATATTATAAATTCTACTGTTATGTACACTGAACAAATCTCGATTTTTTTTTGTTAATCTTTTTTGCTCTATCTTGCGAGATGTAGTAGTGGGGGAAGTAATAAGGCTTCTTATTTAAATAGCCGTAACTTTGCTATAAGTTAACGGAATTAAACAAGCTAGGTCTCGTTTGAAAGAGCTTTTCTTGCTTAATAATCAGCTATATAAAAATTGTCCAAGTTTATCTTGACTTAGTAGCTACAGGACGATATTTGACATAATAACAGTTATTACGCATTATTACGAAAATTTTAAACGGTATGCTATATATTTTTTAATATAGGTATATAGAGGACAAAATTATTAAAAAGTCAGCGAAAGTTTCAACCTCCTAGCTATTTTCAGACCGGAGATATCAGTAAAACAAGTGTGCTGCGAGTTGCAGGAACAATTGCCACCCTATAGGGATACAGCCTCCGTCTAATTGTTTTACACCCGTATGCACCGTAAGTCAATTGCGCGATTAGTTACGTAAACCTGGATTAGATTATTTGTTTACTATGCACCGCAAACTGACAATTTTGACACTGTGACTGTCAAAACAATCTTGCGAACACAACCTTGCCGTATCTCCAATTTAGATTAGTTAATCTCTTGACGGTGCATGGCTAGATGCCAAAGATTAGGAAAACGCGATTAGGGAACTAGGATTAGAATCGCCAAACGGTGCATACGGGTGTTAGTAATCATTTTATAGGTAATACGCAAGTAAAAGCACTAAAAATCATATTTTGACTTTCTGAAACAACCACCACGTGGCGTAGTAGGCGCTAATAAGTGCCGTATACAATTTTCATGATAATGGAACTTCTAAATGGAACAAACAAAAATAAATTATAGTATAAAATTGATTATTAGTTTAGTCATTATTAAAAGTCAATTTGAGTTATACGATTAACGGTTACCGAGATATTGCCGGCGTCCATTCTTATTAGGTCACCCTGTACAAGCTTGAATGTGGGATATCCAGTAAATCGATGTCTTTCGATGGGTCTCATCTATTCTACTGTTTTGTTTATTTATTTACTCCTTTTAAGTCATATAACGATTACCAAACTATTTTTGAACAGGTAATATTACCTGTGAACGAATAGCGCATGCAATTGCCTGCTAAAATTACCAGTACTGATCATCAAACGCTAATTCGACGGTGTACAGTATTTATTTTACAGAAGTGAGGTTAAGTTGTCAATAATTAGTAACAATTATGTAGGTATTTGAATCGTACTATTAATTGCTTCGGTCGTAAATAAAGTATAGTATTACTGGTAGCAGGGGACATCTACCCCTTTGAACGAAATCAATATTTTCATTTTTGACTTCTTTTACAGCACTATTTATGCTATATTTGTCTAAGATTCAAACTAGAGTTACCCTTCACTCATCTGACAGACATCTTTTTCTTAAAAAAATCCGGTTCATTTCTAAAGTATAAGTTCAAATATTGGTGGATGTGCCTCACTTGTTCAATGTAAAATGCATCGGAAAAAAAGATGCTCATTCACCATTTATTCAAACATTTTAAATCAAGTTCTCCAACCTTTTTCATGCCACAACCCCCTAGTATCAAAAAATCTTTCACGCCCTCAAATCCTTTTTCAGGTATGTTGAAAGTATTTAATCCATGCAAAACTTTCATTGAATAAGTTGGAAGCGAGATACACGTCACCTCATATACAACACAGAAAAAAATACTGTTGCGTTTCCAATTAATTGTTAGTATTTGGATGTTTTTCCATCGCTTTAAATATATTTACAGTTGTTTCAAATCCATGTCATTGAAAGAATTCAATCCTTATATTCAAAGTAATCACAGGTACGCCAATAAATTCAAAGTAATTTTAAATTCGTTCTAACGACATGTATAATCCTTATAATACCAATATTGACATATAATGCAATCAAAACATCCTTTTGTTTTCGAAATTTACCCTATGTTTGATTTAAGCAAAGCATATAATCTATTAAATGTACATACTGCAACAGCAGTTCGTGAGAATTCATCTGATAAAAATTAATTCTGCTTTGGCCCTTGTCCTTCGCTGAACTATAATCAGTATTCGGTGGGACTGATATACCAATTTAACGAACGTAAAATAAAGAACAGGGGATCTCCGTGTTACTATCACCGCGAACCTTCCAACATGGACGAGGTTGTTCCGTTGTGTTGTTTCGCTGTTAGCCGTGTTATGTCATCTCGTGGTTTTGCGTATTGCATCAGCAATTGTGTGATGTAAATGTGTCCAGTTATATATTAAATGGAGGACCTACTGAGAAATTGGGGCTTAGAAGAGGTAACACCCACCTTTGAATGTAGGTATTTAGATTAGTCGGTCAGTTTTATTTCAGGCAATAATGCAACAACTGGTGCAGGCTTATGTCTAATTCTTATATCCTTATAACTTCATACAAAATCACACCATTAAACATACAAACGAATCGATCAGCTGTCCTCGCAATAAAATCTGTTGGTCCAAGGAAAAGAAAGTATTTTAGAATCAATTACCAAACACCGATTCAACGACAGGCTGCGATTGAATTATTCATCGGAATCCAATGACACCTTGTAGTTGAATCGACAATACAATATAATTCGTTACCAACTATACACTTCCTATTGGATAAAACATCGCTGTATTTGAGGAATGCTGAGTGTAACGTTCCATTGAATCCAAGCGTAAGTATTTGACAAAACGACAGATTTTTCTGTGTGCATCGATTTTCATACCATATAAATACGATCACAGCATGTGGTTTCAAATAGTTTTTACAAAACCCATCTTGCTCTGTTTGTTAATCCACATTCAACGGAGAATCCCCTAGGATAGGTGGAGACTGTACAGCGCAGACTTCAACCCCGCACAGTGGTCGTATTTATTTATATTTGTCAAAGTGACCGACGCGGCGGAGTAACCTTTATAAATTACCAGAATTTATCGCGAAATCGACTCCGGCAGACGTCCGGAAGGAGCGTCCCCGGAGATACCGGAGTTGACCGGAGTTCTGTAATCCAAAGCGCTGAATGACGCCCCAGGTGACGAAGGCAGCCGCTTTTAAGCGAGCACCCGGATTCTGGTGAGTTATGGAACGGGATTATTTGGAAGGACGGACGGTTATATAGAAGCACGTATTGTGGAAAGGGTGCACCAGATATCTCATTCGTGATAGTGCAATAAGAGCCAATACCAAATCAGAGAAGTATGTAGGTAAAAGATTCTTTGCTTTCACGTGAAAACTTATTACACATGTTTGGAAGTTTCAAGTGTCTAGGAGGCACCTACAGAATGATGACTATACAGGGTGTTTCATAAGTTGGGACTTTTTTCATACAGCGGATAGTACTCACCAAAATGAGTGTTTTTTCCCCTCCTCCCTGGGCAATGAGATGACCATGTATTGTCATATCACAACAAAACAGCGCCACGCGTTTGCGGTACCTATGAGAAAACAATCAGTTCGTCATACTCGGGTCATACGTCGCGTTGCTGTCACATAAAAACAACAACAATGGTGCATGCTTATAACAATAATGAACGGGTGGACGTGATTTTATTGCACAGTGAGTGTGGTCAAAATATCGCTGCGGCTTCGCGAGTATATGCCGATCGTTTCCCTAACCGTACTCACCCTGCACTTCGTCGATTTGTCTGGCTTGTGCAAAGAGCTAGAGACACAGGATGTCTGAATCCACATCGTGGTGGAAACGTTGAAAGACCTCGACAACATCGTATGGTCCAATTGAAGAAGACATCGTAAATCGTACTTTTACCTGTAAGACGCCTGCGACAGGACCGCACTTACAACTTCCATAGCAACCAAACAGTGAGTACTTGCTTGACATTTTTTTTACTGTTTTGCTGCTGATTCACCGTGCATTAGCTTTGCCGTTTCAAGGGCCGTTGCTTCTAAAGAGGAAAGTCCCAACTTTTAGAACACCCTATATAGATATATACAGTCAAATTTGCTCTTTTTTATAAATCATGGTTTAAATTCTAAAAATTAACCTTTTGCTCATAGCATTTTTCTGTTAAGTTTTTATGTTCAATATTTGTAATGTAAAGAATTATTGTGAAAATATTTATATAAACCGTTTAATATATATCAACACTGAGAAAAAAGGGTTGCGGTAGATGAAATGCGGTAGAACTAAATACAATAATAAACGAACTCATTTTCCATAATTAGTTTATGCCTTCCTTCATACATCAAGGGTGGAGCGATATGACTACACATTTGTTCCTAGTGTGTTCAAGGCTTGGAATGGACTGCCACAAGACGTGTTTCTAGGGCCTGCGGGTGTTGGCCTATTCAAGTCTCGCGTTAACAAACTTCCCCTAACCTTTTCACAACCGCCACGATACTCAGGTATTTAGGCTTCGCCTACGCGGTCTGCTAAGTTATGAAAAAAGCAGAAAAGTTACTCTTTTTATACGGATTTATTTAGCAACAATTTCATCATGATGATGAAGATACTGACCTAGCCAAAGAATTGTCAAATTTGGAAAAATTGTTCAGCGTGTGGTTAGGCTGTAAAGTTATAATTTATATCTCATACTACATCTTTCAACATTACACACTTTTGCTCGTTTTTGTCCCTCTTTTCTAAAGAAATCTGCCGAATCCACCAAAACAAAACAAGATGCAAACAAAAATCTTATTGTGCCACCTAAAGCTCAAGCTGTTCATCATAGTCACAATGCCTTAACAGACATATTGTGAACTCGTAAAATGCATTAAGTCGGAGCTAGAGTACTGCCGACATGAATATTATCAATAGTTTTGATAACTGTAGCTCGTCATCGTTCGCGATTTACTGTCACTTCAGTGGCGCTATTGATAGTCATATCCAGCAACTGTTTCGTCGTTTCCACCCGGCATGTAGGGCAGCGGCCATGACGCCGCCCACTCGGGACATAACCCTGAACTACAAGTTTTTCCATATTATCGCTTCTATGAATATGTCCGTCTCGTCGACACAACGGAGGATAGTCTATTTGGACTACCGGTCTCATCCAGTATGGAAACGTTAGTTCGTTGGATGGTATAAGGGACTCTCAGCATGCTCCTCCACGTCCACATTTCAAAAGCATCTATGCGAGCTCGATCTGCCTTTTTAACAGTCCAAGTTTCCGAGGCATACAAAAATCTAGAGGACACAAGAGACTGAACTAGACACATTTTGGTGACTTTAGTGATGTTATGGGCTCTCATTAAACATAAATAAAACAAAGCTTATGTTAATATTTAAAACCACACAAAACATTGGAGATCTCTATATACAGGGTGTCCCAGAAATAACACGCCAGAGTGACATGGAAGGTAGATTGGCTTTAGACCAATCAGAAAACATCGACATGACCTTAGTAAAAGTCTTCTAGTTTTCGAGATATTGCCACTTTTAAGGTTTTTCAAAAAAATCCTACTTTTGCTCCTTTTGTTGCCTGTTATGGCTATAAGGATTTGCGGACTTATGATCTTTTTTTTCTCGGGCTACTATTAATAGTTGTTTGAGACGACAAGGTATTGACTTCATTGAAAAATATCACGGTATGTTAAAAAAACAACCGAATTCTTAGATTTTGTGTCAATGCGAAAACCTTAACCAAGGTTTAACTGATTACTGTGACAACGAATGAACTAGACTGAATCAGCAAATGCTCTTAAAAACCAACCTACTTAATGCTCTTTCAAAAATAGTATAACATTTATAGGTTCTTTTTACTAAAAATCGAATAGCTCCAAGTTTTGACATAGAAGTCGTAATACTTCTACGTCTAAAACGCCTAGATACATTGTCCTTTTTAATTCGTTGCAGGCATCAAAATAATAAATAGAACGTAAAACTGATTCTTTATTTCCATTTATTTTTAGTCACTATAACAGATTTTCAACTCTTATACACAACCTGCATCTTCTTAAAAATTGTCCCTTAAAACTTCTCAAATCTAGATCAGCAATTTCGCCTGCTGCTTGATGGATTCGTTGTCGCAATTCACCGGCTGATCGAATTGGTTTTCCATACACTTTATCTTTTAAACATGCCCAGTAAAAAAATCCAGAGGGTTCAGGTCTGGAGAGCGTGAGGGCCAAGAAACGATTTAGATACGCCAGTACGTCGTTCGATTAAACGTACTGAAGTTGATGGGTCCTCCGTCACTTGCTCTAATACAACTTCATCCACTTGAGTACTACGGGGTCTTCCCTCAGAACCCTTCCGGCCAGGATTTCTGCCTTCTCGGTAGGAATTGACAGTGCGAAGAATAATCTTCTTCATCGTAAAAACAGTCCACACACAATGATGGCAAATTAACAATCTGCGCAGTTCACCTCTAGTGAGTACACAGACATGGTGCTAATTTATGGAGAAACAAGAAGCGTTTCTTCACGCGGCAACGTCTCGTATAACGCAAGACTGGCAGCGAGATTGTACTCTGAAAGATACCCAAACCGCAGGCGAACGACCCATGAGATTATTCTTCGCACTGTCAATTCCTACCGAGAAGGCAGAAATCCTGGCCGGAAGGGTTCTGAGGGAAGACCCCGTAGTACTCAAGTGGATGAAGTTGTATTAGAGCAAGTGACGGAGGACCCATCAACTTCAGTACGTTTAATCGAACGACGTACTGGCGTATCTAAATCGCAGGCGCAACTTATTATGAAGAGATATGAATACCACCCGTACCACATCCAAAGAGTTCAAACGCTATTAAGCAGTGATTATGCTACACGTGTTTCGTTTTGTCGGACAATGCTGGAGAAGCATCAGGAAGACCCTAATTTTTTCGACAGGATTTTGTGGAGCGACGAGTCGGCCTGTAAAAGAGATGGGTATCTTAACTTGCATAATATCCATAGCTGGCAGTTGGAAAATCCCCATGAAATAAGAGAGGACCGTTCACAGCATCAGTTTATGGTAAATCTTTGGACGGAGATCCACAACGGATGCATCACTGGCCCATTCGAACTCCCTGCGACCCTCAATGCAGAAATATACCTGGATTTTTTGCAACATCATCTACCCATTCTTTTGGAAGATGTGCCTCTTGAGTCAAGAAGAAGGATGTGGTTACAGCAGGATGGGTGCCCTGCGCACTATGGTCGTGCAGTAAGGGCTTATCTTGATGAAACCTTCGCTAACAGATTGATTGGCCGGCAAGGACCAGTTTCTTGGCCCTCACGCTCTCCAGACCTGAACCCTCTGGACTTTTTTACTGGGCATGTTTAAAAGATAAAGTGTATGGAAAACCAATTCGATCAGCCGATGAATTGCGACAACGAATCATCAAGCAGCAGGCGAAATTGCTGGTCTAGATTTGAGAAGTTTTAAGGGACAATTTTTAAGAAGATGCAGGTTGTGTATAAGAGTGGGTGGTAAACATTTTGAAAATCTGTTATAGTGACTAAAAATAAATGGAAATAAAGAACCAGCTTTATGTTCTATTTATTATTTTGATGCCTACAACGAATTAAAAAGGACAATGTATCTAGGCGTTTTAGACGTAGAAGTATTACGACTTCTATGTTAAAACTTGGAGCTATTCGATCTTTAGTAAAAAGAACCTATAAATGTTATACTATTTTTGAAAGAGCATTAAGTAGGTTGGTTTTTAAGAGCATTTGCTGATTCAGTCTGGTTCACTCGTTGTCACAGTAATCAGTTGAACCTTGGTTAAGGTTTTCGCATTGACACAAAATCTAAGAATTCGGTTGTTTTTTTAACATACCGTGATATTTTTCAATGAAGTCAGTACCTTGTCATCTCAAACAACTATTAATAGTAGCCCAAAAAAAAAAAGATCATAAGTCCGCAAATCCTTATAGCCGTAACAGGCAACAAAAGGAGCAAAACTAGGATTTTTTTGAAAACCCTTAAAAGTGGCAATATCTCGAAAACTAGAAGACTTTTACTAAGGTCATGTTGATGTTTTCTGATTGGTCTAAAGCCAATTTACCTTCCATGTCACTCTGGCGTGTTATTTCTGGGACACCCTGTATACACGACCTAGCGGTTGAACGTGTTAAACGATATACTTATCTTGGAACATGTATAAATGAGAACAACGATTGCTCTATTGAAATAAGAATACGCATAGAGAAGGCCAGAAATACATTCATGAAAATGAAAAAAGTGCTGAATAGTCGGGATCTAAGCCTGGAATTGAAGATGCGGCTTGTGAGATGCTACGTATTTCCTGTATTGTACTATGGGATGGAAACGTGGACAATGAAAAAAATAGATACCCAACGCCTCGAAAGTTTTGAAATGTGGATATATCGTCCAATTCTGAGAATATCATGAGTAGACAAAGTTACAAACGAAATAGTATTAATAAGAATGGAAAAAAATAGGGAAGTGTTGATAACTATAAGGAAAAGAAAATTACAGTACCTGGGACACATAATGAGAGGGGAGAAATATCATCTACTTCAAGTAATAATTGAAGGAAAAATCGCAGGGAAAAGAACATTAGGAAGGAGAAGACATTCGTTGTTAAAGAATCTGAGGGACTGGTATAATTGCTCCAATAACCAGCTATTTAGAGCGGCGGTTTCCAAAGTTCGAATTGCCTTGATGATTGCCAACCTCCAGAATGGGGACGGCACCTAAAGAAGAAGAAGTGATGTTATGGTCACGCCATATTTTAGCAAGCTTTGTCATGGCCACCCGTGCCTGTTGAATGCGCCGTCGAATCTCACTTCCACGGCTACCCGAATTGTCGATCAAAGAACCTCGAGACACAAAACTTTGAACTACTTCACAACGGCCTACTGACTTTATTTTTCGATGACTCTCGTGCTCTTTATCTACGATCATAACCTTGGTCTTGTACTTAATACCAATACCATATGCTGCACTGTGTTATTCTAAGATGTTTAGCAGAGCTACTAGTACTTCCTGAGAAGCAGCTATAAGGATTGTATCGTCAGAAATCTTAAGCTCAAGCTGTTAATGCCTTCTAAATATCGGCGGAAAAGCAAACAACGCTTCTCTCACAGAATCTTACCAAGGCCATAATATAAACTTCCAACAGTCCCCAAACTCACTTTATTTTGTTGGAAACATTCTCATGGACCCTTTTTCTCGAGCACCCTCCAAGGAGAGTAGCATTAAGCGCCGCCCGGCAGTAAGTTATCCCTTAGGCTCTGGGATCTGGAATTTTCATGGTGCGGCTTCAGATTGGTTTCCAGATAATTACCGAATTTTAATTATGCAGGCCGGTCGAAGGGCAGGGGACGCTGTTTGCTGTGGCTACCGTAAACACTCCTATAAATTTATACAGGGTTATTCACGTTATTCGCTACGGAGCATTATGGCTAAAGCATTTGATAAAAACAGGAAATATGTTACTGGGAGAAAGCACTCACTTTGGCGAGTACTATCCGCTGTATATGAAAAAAAGTCCCAACTTATGAAACACCCTGTATAGACTACATGGAGAATTTTTGACCCTTTTCGAAACAGCTGATGACGAAATTTCGGAAGTTCTTATTGAATGTCTAGAAATACTTTTCAGGCATTACTGAATTTAACTGAGGGTATTATAAAGAAATAAGAGAGCCACTACACACAGAAAAATCTGTCGTTCTGTCAAAGACTTACGCTTGGATTCAATGGGACGTTTCATTCAGAATTCCTTAAATACAGCGGTGTTTTATCCAATGGGAAGTGTATAATTGGTAACAAATTATATCGTATTGCCGATTCAACTACAAGATGTCATTGGATTCCAATGAATAATTCAATCGCAGCCTGTCGTTGAATCGAACCTGTGTTTGGTAATTGAACTACTTTCTTTTCCTTGGACCAACAGATTTTATTGCGAGGCCAGCTGATTGTTCGTTTGGATGTTTAATTGTGTGATTTTGTATGAAGTTATAAGGAGCGTCATATAAGAATTAGCCTGCACCAGTTGTTGCATTATTACCTGAAATATAACTGTCTGAGTAATCTAAATACCTATATTCAAATGTGGGTGTTAGCTCTTCTAAGTCCCAATTTCTCAGTAGGTCCTCCATTTAATATACAGGGTGAGTTTTCAGTACCGGCTCGGTCGATAACTCCACTATTCTAGAAGATAGCGAAAAAAAAATGTACATAAAAGTTGTAGCCACGGATATGCTCCTTGCTCAGAAAATATTTTGATTTACACATGGTGATTCATAACTACGTGGTGATGCAAACATGTATTTTTTTGAATGAGACACCCTATATATTATCCCATTTTTTGATTCTACAAATAATTTCTCTACTTGCAATAAAAAGTATTATAACATTATGCAGGGTATTTCAAAAGTTATGACCATTGTTATCGCTGTCAAACGAACGTACTGTATATCAAAAAGTAATGAATCAAAAATTATTTTTTTTTACATGGGAATATTAAAGATATCCTCTAGTTTTAAAATCGGCTATAAAAAAGGCCCACGATGCATACTCGTATACAGGTGATGTAGAATGCAAAATCCAGATTTTCTCTTTTATTTCAAATGCAATCCTCAATATTTTATTATACCAAAGAATTGCTTTTAATAAGCTCTTTCATCTTTGTATAGCCCTTGTTGTACCTACATCCATCAGTTTCCGAGATATTTCGATTTTTCGCTAGATTTAAAATATAGCTTCTATTTGTGTACCGATATTTATTTATTTTGAGAAAGTTCTATGGAATATGTTCTTTATTTAACGAACAACTAAATTATAAGGTCATGATAGTATTCGAAGAAGTCAAAACCCTGAATCATCCAGATAATAAAGTCAAGTATGCTGAGGAAACAATTTTGTAGGCGTGATGCATAATTATCCAGCAAGTTTATCAGGTAGGCTTTGAAAAATTAACAGTTTTCATAACCTGCTCAATATTTCCGTACTGTGTGTAAAACGAGCTTTAAAAATTAATTTTTCCATTGAGGGTATTTATGAGAAATTGCCTACTTGGCTCTAGAATATATCAACCATGAACAGCAATATCCAGAACGGAGGCACTCTAAAACTAATGCGTTTGAAAGATTGAAGAATCGTTTTATTTGAACTGTGTCGTTTAATATTTACTACCTGATAGATCTGCTTGATAATCATGCATGACGTCTATAAAATTGTTTCCTCGGCACACTTGTCCCATATTATCTCGTTAAGTCAGTGCTTTGACTTGATCAAGGGCCATTATGGCCTTATGTCCTAGTTGTTTATTGAGCAAAAATAAAATTTGACAGTATTGGAGCTATCGACCAAGCCAGTACCAAAAACTCACCCTGTATAACTGGACACATTTAAATCACAATTGCTGATGCAATACGCAAAACCACGAGATGACACAACACGGCTAACACCAAAACAACAGAATGGAACACTCTTACCTTGAATCGGTACATCAGTCACACCTTTTATATACAACTTTTTTCGCTATATTCTACAGTAGTGGAGCTATCGACCGAGCTGGTACTAAAAACTCACCCTGTATAACTGGACACATTTAAATCACAATTGCTGATGCAATACGCAAAACCACGAGATGACACAACACGGCTAACACCAAAACAACAGAATGGAACACTCTTACCTTGAATCGGTACATCAGTCACACCTTTTATATACAACTTTTTTCGCTATATTCTACAGTAGTGGAGCTATCGACCGAGCTGGTACTAAAAACTCACCCTGTATAACTGGACACATTTAAATCACAATTGCTGATGCAATACGCAAAACCACGAGATGACACAACACGGCTAACACCAAAACAACAGAATGGAACACTCTTACCTTGAATCGGGACATCAGTCCCGCCGGATACTGATTATAGTTCAGCGAACGACAAGGGCCATTGAAACAAAATTAATTTTTATCAGATGAGTTATCACGAACTGCTGTTGCAGTAATAATTTTTATACACTGAATAGATTGTATGCTTTGCTTAAATGAAACATAGGGTAAATTTCGTTTTGATTGCATTATATGTCCATACTGGTATTAGAAGAATTATACATATCGTTAGGACGAATATAAAATTATTTTGAATTTATTGCCGCGCGTACCTGTGATTACTTCGAATATAAGGATTGAATTCTTTCAATCACATGGATTTGAAACAACTGTAAATATATTTAAAGCGATGGGTAAACATCCAAGTACTAACAATTAATTGGAAACGCAACAGTATTTTTTCTGTATATAGAGGCTCTATCAGTGACAGATGCACACCGTTTCACAGCTTCGCCACACATCCTCGCTGCGCATATTTTCACAGCAGATCTCTCGTGGAAACGTGGCCTGATACGTCCTACGAAAGACGACCACCAGAGCGGGATAAGTTTCTATCTCCTCACCTGTTAGACCCGTGTAATCGACGCCTGTCGACCTTAAGAACACCTGCTCCGGGCCGAAAGAGGGAAGATTAAAATTTCACCGTTCCGCTCGTTCAGGCAACTCTCTCAGTTGCCGGCTAAACTCCTTGGAAAGTAGGGAAAGGATGCACTCGGCCAGTTTCGCTCTGCAATTACAGTTAACGCTTTGATCCTCACGCCAGTGGCACAGCGGCAGCGTCGCCGCCGTTTTTGATACTTCTCTAACTTTGTTACAGGAGTTTCCTTCTGTATCTACAGCTTTGTGGCAATTGAAGTTTCACAGTAACTTTACCGCAGCAGTGATGTTGGAATGAATGAATTCAGGAGCATATTGGGGGGCATAAGGGGATTGATCTCCCAAGAGTTGATCATTGCTGTATAACATTATACCGTTTCGAATATATTTTTTTGTGATTTAGTTAAATTCCTCAATTATAGCTCAAATTATTTCATACCTAAAAGACTGTTATGTTGTATAAGAGTTTCCTTCTGTTCTACAGCTTTGTGGCAATTGAAGTTCCACAGTATCTTTACCGCAGTAGCGACGTTGGAATGAATGAATTCAGGAGCATATTGGGGGGGCATAAGGGGATTCATCTCCCAAGAGTTGATATAAAAAATCATTGTTGTACAGCATTGTGCTGTTTGGAATATATTTTTTCTGATTTAGTTAAATCCCCCAATTATAGCTCAAATTATTTCATACCTAAGAGACTGTTACGTTGTTACAGGAGTTTCCTTCTGTATCTACAGCTTTGTGGCAACTGAAGTTCCACAGTAACTTTACCGCAGTAGTGATGTTGGAATTAATGAATTCAGGAGCATATTGGGGGCATGAGGGAATTAATCTCCCAAGAGTCGATATAAAAAATCATCGCTTTATAGCATTGTACTGTTTGGAATGTATTTTTTGTGATTTAGTTAAATTCCTCAATTATAGCTCAAATTATTCCATACCTAAAAGACTGTTGCGTTGTTACAGAAGTTTCCTTCTGTATCTACAGCTTTGTGGCAATTGAAGTTCACAGTAACTTTACCGCAGTAGTGATGTTGGAATGAATGAATTCAGGAGCATTTTGGGGGGTACAAGAGCATCAACTTCTAAACTCGAAGATATAAATTTTCACACTTATAATTTGTATCTGAAAATAAAAATTATTCGCATTTTTGGGACTTTGTTATTTACCTTATCAATTCTTTTCTTTGCCCCCCCCTAAACAATTTTCTATGGGTGGCCTTGACACAATTCATTTAGAATAAACACTGAGGCCTTGGAAGGAAATTCTATAAAAATAATTTATCTTTTTGGATAAAACATTTTCCATAGGTAGGTACCTATGTCATGTTTACTAGGTAGGAAGGTATAATGATATTCTGCAACTGCCAAAATGATTTCCGATTTCCATAATTCCATGTTCCTTAAACAGTTCCTACATGCTCATATTATGGGTTAAAAATATAGGCAGGTTCATTTGGACTCCCACAAAGCATCCTAAGTAAGTATTCTCGAAATGAATCAAACTCACCAATAAGTTTCCATTTGCACGTGCATTTTTTATATTTGCACGTCCATTTTTTCCATCTGCATGTGCATTTTTCTATTTGCAAGTGCATTTTTTCCACCTGCATGTTCATTTTTTCCATTTGCACGTGCATTTTTGTCATTAGCACGTGCATGTTTTATATTTGCACGTCCATTTTTTCCATCTGCATGTGCACTTTTTCTGTTTGCAAGTGCATTTTTTCCATCTGCATGTTCATTTTCTCCATTTGCACGTGCATTTTTTTCCGTCTGCACGTGCAGTTTTTCCATTTGCACGTGTCATTTGCACATGCATTTTTTCCATTTGCACGTGTATTTTGTCATTTGGACGTGCATTTTTTCCACCCTACGTGCATTTTTCCATTTGCAAGTGCATTTGTGTCAAATGCACGACATTTTTGTCAATTGTACGTTTTTTTTGCCATTTGCACGTCCATTTTTTTAATCTGCACGTGCATTTTTTCCAATTTCACGTGCAGCTCGACACATGGCACGTTATTTAAGACAACAGATGGTGCAGTGTTGCAGTTACTATCATACGACCGACAAAATTTAACAACTATCTTTTCAGAAGCATAACGCGATAAAGCATGACGGTGTGGCCAAGTCAAAGCAAACTTGTCTCGTGTAGGCAGATCATGCCAACTTGATGGATTCGTCGTTAAATGTAACGAATTTCTGTGAATAGAGATGAACTACAGTAGTAAGTCAACTTACTATTATATTTTAAAGGAGTGTTGAGTGTTACAAGCTCACAAGCCTACAAACCCACATACAGGTGAAGCTAATAAAAGCGTGTTAAAAAGATAAGAGTGGTGGCCGAAGTACGACAGTATGAGGAAACAGCCGGTACCAGTCCAGTGAGTCAGCCTACTTGACTCGATTGTTTCCAGAGTTTTGTGTGGCTGAAGTTCATTGAATATGTTACCACTATTTAAGCCCCACGGCGTGTTTTTCATTCCACGAGCCTGGTTTCGCAATTGTGCTGTGATTAATTCCTTATCAAACGCAGGATTTCGAATGAGGTTTTTTCGAACGCCGGATTAACTAGGGTAGCGTTTCGGGGGAAATGATGTATAGCTTTGTTTTTTCTTTTTGATATGCCTATATTTATGGGTACATTTTGCGAGAGGATAAATGAAGGGGAGCCAATTATTCTGTAAAAACAGAGCATTGGTGTTTGCCGATCTCGGGTATACACCAGCCGACAATAAATAAAAAATTTGACACAATGGGGTACTTACAGATGCTATAAATCCGCGTCGAGGGTAAGTTTATAAGGAAGGAGATGATACTAAATGCTTTAGCGAAGACAATGGAGTCAAATTCATTGTCTCAGTACTTACTCTCCATTAAAGTTTTTATCTGCACACATTAAGTTGTACAGTGATCACCAATGTACTTTTGAACAGGTAATACTAGAATAAACACGCTGAATTATTTCTCATAACTCACGCTTCAGTTGTGATTTATGAACAACGCCTACTAGATACCAATATTGATCAAATCAACGAATGCGAATAGGTTAGAAGAAGTAAACAAGGATTTTGTTTGTCCCCACAATCATAAAGGGGCAGCTTGGTAATGCCGGCACACTGACGGCCGAATCGGTGATAAACCCGTATACCCTTTATATATCCGCGACGAGATGGCAGGTAAAGAACCCTAAAAATAGCGCACTATTATAGTGGCCTAATAAAGCAAGCAACCTTATTTCGGTTGATCGTTTCAGGTTAATTGTTATAGTCTTGAGCGAATTTTGGGTTTTAACAGTGCATAAGTGTTAAAAGACTCACCACTCAATATTAATAAATGACATTCAATTACTTTCACAAGAAAAAAACATGCTATGCATCATACATACCAGTCGAATAGTTGTAACATTGCTTCAGTTGATGAGGTTCGCGACCTAGGTGTTATTTTAGATACCAAATGGAGTTTTAACAGCCACATAGACAGAATAATCAATGAGTCGAACAAAATGCTCGGCTTCATCAGAAGGTACTCAAGACATTTTAATAGCCCCACAACACTTCTATCTCTTTACTACGCTTTCGTACATCGTAACATCTCATTTGCGTCCACTATCTGAAGCCCACATTACTATGTTCACGTTAAAAGGTTAGAATCGATCCAACATAAGTTCTTAAGGGTTCTTGCCTATAAGTCAGGTATTACAATAAGCAATCATGATTACAGTCACGTGATGAAACATTTTAAAATTATACCCCTGGAGGATAGAAGAGTAATATCCGATAACTGTTACCTACACAAAATTGTCAATAATCTCATTGACTGTCCGTATTTGCTAGCAAAAATTAATTTTTTATGTGCCAGCAAGGCCCAATCCTAGACATTATATATACTTCAACATCCCGTTCTGCCGAACACATTTGGGTTTGAATTCTCCACTTGTAAGAATGCAAAGAAATTTGAATACTTTTGGCAGAGACGCCGATATTTATAGCCATCAGTTTTCATCATTTAAGCGTTTACTAAAAAACAAATTTTTATCCGCAACTCCGTCTTGACCAAAATTGTTCTGCGGGGTAGTAATCTAATGATAATTATTGTAGTTTAAAATTGTTCAGCTTTAACATCTTACATTCTATCTTGTTAACATTGTAATGAACATATACTTGTAACTTAGTGCAAAAACTATGATGTGGATGTCATTTTGGAGATTTTCTCTGTTGATATCCCAAATTGCGTAAAATAAATAAATAAAGGGCTATTTTAAACAATTCCACAAGTTCAAATCCTGCGGATTTCTGTAAAAAATAACATCGTGTTTGTGAATACAGTATATAATAACAAAGGGATCTTGGGAACACTCACATGCCTGTTAGCGCATGGGCGTTGCTTTTTCTAACCTATTCGAATTCGTTGGATTGAATACAAATTCAGTTTTTTGCAGACGATACGCAGATTTATTATACTTTTAAAACCGGAGACGTTGCTGTTGCCAATTCTGTAATTAATCACGATATAGAGTTGATTGAGAATTATGGCAAAAGCCATACCTCAAACATAAATAAATCTAAGCCAAAAGTCCTCTACAGTCTGGTAAAATGAATAAGGTCCTAATAAAAAGTCAGTTTATCGAACCAGTTAAAGTTTTCGCAATATGTAAATTATCTCATAAAATATTTCTATGCAACTCGTCGAGTATTGTTTGCCAATAAAAAGAAAAGAATTGCGCCAAACAATAGTACTACCTAAACTTCCTTACTGTTTCATATTTTACTTTCTATTTTTAGATTTCGCCAACCCTTATAAAATACAAAAAGTGTTGAACTCTTGTTGTAGGTTTGTATGTAACGTACGCAAGTACGACCACATATCCAAAATTTTACTTCCCACACCGATAGGTGAGGGAGTATTGTGATCGCGAAAATTTTCGATTTCGAGATAATACACTTTTTGGGCGTTCCATGATGTCTACATAACGAAAATCCATGTCGCTCATTTCCGTCGGTCTGTATATCTGTCTGCCTGTCTGTCTGTCTGACTATCTGCCTGTCAGTCGCTTTTTTCTAGCCTCGTAATCTAAGTAACCGCTGCATGGATTGTGACGAAATATGGGCAGCGATATGATGTGGGGTCATAGTAGGTAAGGCTTTCATAATTTTGGAAATCGGTCCATAGGCGGCGAAGAAATTAGCCAAAAATGAAAAATTTCAGATATTACTCAAACTTTGTTTTTAGGCGTTTTAGAGGTTCCTGGTCATTTTCTACTCTTTTTTGGGTAGGGATGAAATTAGGGGTAGTTACAATCTAAATTTCGCCTACTGTATAAATCTTAATACATTTTAAGATGTTTATTATTATTGTAGGTGGCTGTGACACGTCAAATGCTAACAGTATTTATTTCAGTGACAGGGGTGTGGTTAAGTTGTAAGTAGTTTTTAGTTATTATGTAATACTAATAGTAATAATTTATTAATCGTTAGACTACAGGAGTAGTATAATATTATAATATATACGTATAAAACTACATAGTGATATCATCAAGACAGGAACAATTATTAAAAATTAAACTGAGATATCAATGCAACATGAAATAGACTAGAAATAATTATCTGTCTGTCATAAATTTCTCAACAATGTAATAAGCCTTCATCAGTAAAATATCTTTGACAAATTTTTTTCAGGTTGTGTGATTAGACAGTCTTAAGAGTAGAGGTGTAGGGGAAGCTTATTATTCAAGCGGATGCCAATGAAAGAAGGAATATTTTCAAAGATTGACAAACTATGATGCGGTAATACTGTATCCCGAATCATGCCTGGTATCATAGCTGTGAAAATGATTATCTGTGGCGAAGCCAGGTTTGATTTAACGAATATTAGTACATACATGATATAAATCGAAGGTAATGTTAGGATACGCATATGTTCAAAGATCTGCTTGCATGGAGTGAGCCTAGCGGTACTCTTCAAACGGCGTTTTTGAAGGCAGAAAATCTCAATAGCGTATGCAGAACACCCCCAGAATAGAATCCTGTAACTAGCTCCAAAGTAGAAATGAGAAAAGTAGTACTACTTATTGCTATAATCATAGATGAAGGACAGTATTCAACCCGCGGTAATGGTAATGACTCACCAACGACACCTTCACTAAAGCATTAAAAATGGGATTTACAAATAAAATTTCTTTCGCGAAAAGTCAGACAACTATTACCTAAATTCAAATTTCTTAGACAGTTTCTAAACACACGTTGTTCAGAAACATTGGTTTATTCTCTTGTGCAGTCCCAGCTAAATTATGGCATCTTAGGTTGGGGAGGAGTGCATCAAACTCATTTGAGGAGTATCAGTTCCTTGCAAAAATGTGTTTTGAAGGTTATTTATTATAAAGAACCCACTTACCCCTCAAATAATTGATTAATTAAAGAATCCCAGAAATTTGATATCCGACAACTATACAGTTATAACATATTGAATTTCGTCCACAAACATAAAAATTACATCAACTTCAATAGGCATGAACATAATACAAGAACCAAGAGTAGGACCTTAAGACCTCCTATATTTCAGTCAACAGGCCAAAAAAGTTTAATATATTTATGTTGCTGCATATACGATTTACTTCCTGCTTCACTGAAATCCATAAAATCTCATATTGTATACAAAAGAAACTCAAAAAATGGATAACGGACACACCCAGAGATATTTTTTCAGTGTGTCAGTTCAAAGACAATTTTGAACTGACACACTTACAAGTTTTTAATATAGTTAGTATTAGTTTTAATATACGTATTGTAAAATATATGTATGTATTATAACCCACGCACAAGGTCAGCACCTTCTGTGGGTCAAACAATTTATTTGCCCTGTGTTGTTGGTGAATAAATTATTATTATTATTATTATTATTATTATTCGTACTTAGATTACTTCAAATGTTTGCCTTACTCATCGTCGAGTACCGTGGCTATCTTCAGTCTGTGAATTCTTTTTAATTGAAACACTTGTTGACTCCAAAATAAACTTGTTTCCTTTTCATCTTCTATCTCTACATTTTGCTTCTTTTTAACGTCAGAAAACCTACTGCATTTTCTGCCTCATAAATCTCTCCCCGTGCATTGTATAATAGCTGCCCGCCATCTTGAACACCTTGTATATGTGGCAAATAGGAGGGCAAGCGAGAGAGCAGTACGCCGTGTCGTGGCGGCAAAATTGCCAGCAAGTTCAACCAGCCGGAAAATTGGGCCAGATTAAGATGCCATTCCAGATATTGTTTCGATTAACTGTCGATGTATATGTATAGGCAACAAGAAAGCCCAGCTCCACGTTTGACGTGGTTATAGTGGATCGAGACGACAGCTTGATATTAATCGCCTGTTGAATATTGAGGAGCTCGAAGGCGTCTAAGGAATTTAGAAGAAAATTGGGAGCCAGACGAAGCGATGGATTTGAAGGCCGTTGAAGTAGCAAACACATGATTAGAAACTATGAAGATCTCTCAATAAGTCCTTAGAAAGAATTAGAAACAACCACTTCTATTTTTTATGTTGCGACATAATTTATTTTCGGCTCTATTGCTTTTCTAAGCGTTATTTCATTTTTTTGGACAACCCAAAAAGGGGTGATTCACTCGCGAGCAAGATCGCTGACGTTTTTACTCGCTGGGATTTCGGAGAGTCAATAACTATGGTACACCTAGTACACCTTAGGGCTGGTTTTACAATAATGGGTTAACTCAAGGTTGTGTGTTGACCGGAGGTTAACCCTAAATGTCATGTTTCACAAATGGTGGTTTTCGATTTTACTTGAGGTTAACTCTGACTCTGAGTTAACTTGACCCCAAGAAATTCTTGAGTTAACCCCAGGTTTGCGATGACGCATGCGCATTAAGTTATGTCACTTTGGTTTTGCTACTTCCAAGGCGTTTGAAGATTCATATTTTATCGTTTATCTTAACGCTTTCCATCGTTCTTTTTATTCGAGGTGGATGGTTATGATGTAAATGCGTACATAGCAGTGATGAAGGAGCAATAAGATCAGGAATATTTTGACCTAGAGTCAATTATTTTGAGGAATGTGATGACCATGACTCCTTGGTCTTTTTTAAATTTTTGTATTTTCTTTCAGCACCTTTACAGATCTGCGGCTATTATTTGCACATTTGCAATTAAATTCTTCTCCTATCTTTTCCCAAACGTTGTCTTTTTCGCGCCATAGTGTTGCACCTTTTGTTTTGCATTCATTTACACGCCTGTACTTTTCTACTAACGAAATTAACACATATCCTTCATCCTTTGAAAAGCTGTTCGTTCTTTTTGGTTTCTCCATGCTGACACACCGGTACATGCACGCTTATTATTTGAAAAAGGCCCCAGAACCAATTACAACGCTAAGCAGTCCAAATACCAACCCAACCTAAAAATCATTTATCAATGCCGACCACCAAATAACTGCGAATGAAATGGAAAAACGTCAGTGGAAAAAACCAAAATGAGGTTGGAAATCGCATGGAACTGACAACTCACTGAACTCATCCTTTCACAGTCTTGTCAGAAAAACACAAAACACCAGCACGAAACACCTAACGAAGGAAATAATAAGAAGAAGAATTTTAAGTATTGCGGACACAGTACCACCAACCGCTAAAAATAAAATACAACTCGCGGTCAGTTAACCCTACGCCATTTTATGATTGTGAAACAAGAGGCGTTCCATTCTTCTAGTTAACTCGCAGGTCAAGGTTAGTAAACCGTCAGAGTGATCACTGATTGTGAAACTGGGCCTTAGATGTAGTAGCATTTGAAACTTGAAGTTTTCTTCTAGGCGGAATGGAAACTAGATACTTGTAATTACCTAATTACCTGGTTAATCATCCTTTGCAATAAGTTCTTTGCAATTGTCCTATAAGGGAATTCTTCACTTTGTTTATCGACCCAGCCGAAGTAGTCTTTTTTTTTCAATCTGACAGCCTTGCTGCCCTTGTCCACTTTTAGTGAAAATAACTTTCCTCTTTTAAACTTCCAATTATGCCCCTAGGTTTAAAAGTGGAAATGTTTTTGCAGTGTTTGTTCGTATAAACTGCATACTGTCTTCTGCAACAACAGCTTCGTCACTCTTCGTTCCGTTGTAATCACAGCGTTCCTCAGTAACCGAGACGAGCTAATCTGAACCCTCCTAAATAATGAATATTGTTTGTTTGGTATTTATTAGAACGGTGGCGGGACTCGGCGGTGGTCGGTATGGGAAGAGGCGATTCCTTTTTCCTTTTTCCCAGCTTCCCACAATGAGTGGGTCGGTCTACGGATTGCGCCCGTTCACGGCTAATTTCGGCGTAATGGACATTGAAGGATTTATGTTGTTCAGCCAAGTCAACCGAATTAGTCGGAAGTTGTTTATTCGCTACGATAGACCACCTGCATCCCATGCCGCTAAATAATCATTAGCTAATTTAGAAAAATCCCCCCTTCTAGATTAGTTAAGGTTGAACAGCATCAGTGGCGTGGTCACCGAGTCTATTTTGTCGCAGTGGAACTGACCTAAGTCAAACATTCTCATAGTCACAATGTCTTAGGGCCGGTTGTACAAACGCTCAGTGAACTCCCGGTCACGTAACCTTAAGTTCAGCGACGAACACGGTTCAACGGTTGACGTGTTGTACAAACTCCGTTCTGGGAAGGATCAGCTGAACTGGATCAAAAGAGGATTGGTAGCATTGGATATAGGGTATTTGGTGGCGAGACTAGATACTTTTCGTTTTTAATGTTTAATGTTATGCAGGTTATGTTAATGTCACGTCTATGAATGTCAAATTCGGACATTCATCAAATTTTACTGACGGTCAAGAAGTATTTTGCAATTTTATAATGGAATCCAAAAAAGGGCGACTAATTTTGCGGCGAAAGAAGAGGCCGTATTAATAGAATTTGTGAAAAAATATGAGACTGTTTTGGAATGCCAGAAAACGGATACAAATATTCATAGAATCAAAACGGAAAGGTTGAACTTGTCCAACTGTTTGCGTGGAGAGACATTTTGTGAAGCAAACGTACTGAAAAGCAATTACGAAAATTTAAAAAAAAAAAGACCAAAACAAAAATTTGCCGATGAGAGACAGTACATCCATAATACCGGCGGTGGGCCTTCGCAGGATTTCAAAATACAGGACTTGGACATATCAGTAAAAGAAAAATCGGACCCCAAATAACCAGGATTCACATCTACATTCGACGATGATGCGGAAACTTTTATTGCTGATGTGCCTACAATTATTTGAGAATTTGTTCACGATACATTAGGTACAAATATCGTTTGGCATTTTTCAGGTCGTTTATCCTAATAATGTCATCCTCGGTCAAAGCAGTGGGTCAAAGGTTCGTTAAAGTACTCCATCATGTAACTCAAGTGAAAATATCGCATTTGACTATGTCACTCACGTCGGATATTAGGGTTAGAAACTGATCAGCTGGTCGTAAACATCGCCATTTTAAACCTTGAACCGCCGTTAAACGCTCCCCGGTGGCCGTTCAACTTGATCCGAGGTTGAACCGAAGTCAACGCTTGAACTTTGTTGGTACAACAGCAAATTAGGGATGAACGCGGTTCAAAGTTGAACTCGAGTTAAACTGTGTTTGTACAACCGGCCCTTAACAGACATGTTGTGAACTCGTAAAATGCATTGAGTCGGAGGTAGAGTATTGCCGACACGAATATTATCAATAGTTTTGAGAACTGTAGCTCGCCATCGTTCGCGATTTACTGTCAGTTCAGTGGCGCTCTTGATACTCATATCTAGCAACTGTTTCGTCGGCCACGGCGCCGCCCACTCGGGGCATGACCCTGAACTACAAGTTTCTCCATATTATCGCTTCTGTGAATATGTCCGAAGAATGTAAGCATTCTCTTCGACACAATGGAGGATAGTCTCTTTGGATTACCGAGCTCATCCAGAAACATTAGTTCGATGGGCGGTATAAGGAATTCTCAGCATCCTCCTTCACGTCCACATTTCAAAAGCATCAATGCGAGCTCGATCTGCCTTTTTAACAGTCCAAGTTTTCAAGGCATACAAAAATATGGAGAACACAAGAGACTGAACTAGTGACATTTTGGTAGCTTTAGTGATGTTATGGTCACGCCATATTTTAGTCATGGCCACCCATGCCTGTCGAATCTCATTCTCACAGCTACCTGAATTGTCGATCAAAGAACCGAGGTACACAAAACTTTGAACTACCTCACAACGGCCTATTGACTTTATTTCTTCCTGATTGTCATGCTCTCTATCTACGATAATAACCTTGGTCTTGTTGTAGTTAATACCAAGACCATATGCTGCACTGTGTTGTCCTAAAACGTTCAATAGAGCTACTAGTACTTCCTGAGAAGCAGCAATAAGGGTTGTATCGCCAGCAAATCTTAAGTTAGATATTTTGCTTCCGCCAATAGTTATACCGCCATTCCAGTTGTCCAATACCTGCCTCATCACAAATTCAGAGTAAATGTTAAATAAGATCGGAGATAATACGCATCCCTGACGAAGTCGTTTTCTGGTTGCTGTTTGACCAGACAGGTTACCATCAACTCTTACACGAGCTGAGCTAGACTCATAGAGTTGCTGTATGAAAAATACTAAGTGGTAAGGGACTCCCATGGAGATAAGGATTTCCCACAGTTTAGGCCACATTACGTTATCAGACGCCTTAGAATAGTCCAAAAAGCAGATAAAAACGAGAAAATAATGCTCTCTGGCTTTTTCAATAATCTCTAAACGAGACTGTAAAATATATAGTAGAACCTTGCTTGCATGAGATATTAACGAAAGTAGGCGATAATTGTCTGGATTTGTTGTTAGACAGAGCCCCATAAATTCACGCGTCATCTATTGACTGGGTTTTCCACCCTCCTTCTGCCTCTATCCTCAGCTTCTTTTGAAAAATCGAAAAATACGAAATACAGGCTTATTCAAAATTTGCTGAAGCGGCGGTAGAACAGAGGCTAATTTGTTTCAAGTAGTAATCACCTGAGGCAGCTAAAGTCACGCATCAATAGACTAGTATCATGAATTTTTTATTACCTACCACGTACTATTTTGTGTTCCTATAAGTTTTATGCGTGCTTTTGTCCTTGTGTGTGGAACAGAATAGGTACCTGAATGGTCAAGTATGGCTTTGGAGTACACGAGTTCGTACATTTCCGGTAACTTTGCTGTAAGATCAAAATATGTAACAATTTTCAAATGACATTATGTGTTCGTAGGTGTAATAGACGTTTTATGTGCAATAATAACTTTTTTGTTATGATAAACTAAAGATTTCAATTTTTGTTATAATGATTTTTGATTAATTATTTTACGAGGAATAAAGATTATTTTGAATCGATTTGCTTTTTTTAATCCCTCTAATTGAATACAGGGATTATCCGTATTAAATAAGAAAAAATCGGTATTTGTATTAAAGCCTTTTAATTATAACAGTCTAATTCATTATCTGTAGAAAAAATGAAGTCAAGTTGATTGACTCAGTACTTCCCACACATTACGCTGTTACCAGTTTATTATTTTCCCATAGCAGGAAGGTTTAGTCTGAGATCCCTTGCAACCAAATAATCGCCAGCCCCCCCCTAAAATTGTCTTATGCCGCTAGGTCTTTCCTTCACAGGTCAATGGACAGCCTATTATCGATACTACAAACTTCTCAGTTTTACAACCCCCCACCCCCCCAACCACCTTACTTTCACCCCCACCAAAAAAAAACTGGTAGGAAATGATCAGGAACCCCTAAAACATCTAAAAACCGAATTTGGGTTGTTTTCATACTTTTCGTTCTTTGATTATTGCTACGCTGCCACTGACGCGATTTTTAACAAACATACGCGTTTTCCATTCTCACCACGGTAACAATATACTGTGTCAAAATTTCATTAGAATCAATTTAATAGTGTCCACGTTACAAAATACAAAACGATTTAAACGGCAATAAATTCTCGTATGTATACAGAAAATTCTAAGTCCCTTAGTTTCCCTAATAGGCTAGGCAATGTTCGGATGGACCTAAAAAGGTGATTTGTGTCGCTAGATCTTCCTTCACGGGTTAGTGGGCAGCCTATTATGGGTATAAGAAATTTTTTAATCTTTCAACCCCCAACCCCCCAACCACCCCAATTTCACCCCCACCCAAAAAAACGCAGAAAATGATCAGGAACCTCTAAAAAGCTTAAAAACGAAGTTTGAGCTGTTTTTATATTTTTAGTTTTTTTATTATTTCTGCGCCGCCACTGGCACGATTTATAAAAGCCATACGCGTTTTCCATCTTCGCCACGGTAGTAATACTGTGTCAAAATTTGATTAAAATCAATTCAACAGTTTCCTCGTTACACAATATAGATCGATCTAAAGCAATCCTCTCGTATGTTTACATCAGAAAAAATTCTAAGTTCTTTGCTTTCTGTAATAGGAAGGCAATGTTCGGCTGGACCAAAAAAAGTTATTTATGTCGCCAGGTCTTCCTTCACATGTCAGTGGACGGTCTATTATGAATGCAACAAATTTTTCAACTTTACAACCCCCCACCCCCCAACCACCCCAATTTCACCCCCATCCAAAGAAAAAGTAGAAAATGATCAGGGACCCCTAAAACGCCTAAAAACGAAGTTTTAGCAATATTTAATTTTTTTTGTTTTTTGCTAATTACTCCTCCGTCTATACACCGATTTTCGAAATTATAGGAACATTACCTACTACGACCCCACAGCATACCGCTGCCCAAATTTCATCACAATCCATGTAGCGGTTGCTGAGATTACGAGGCTAGAAAAAAGCGACAGACAGACAGACAGACCGACAGACAGACAGACCGACGGAAGTGGGTGACGTGGATTTTCGTTATGGAGACATCATAAAACGCCCAAAAAGCGTATTATCTCAAAATCGAACATTTTCGCGATCACAATACTCTCCTCACCTATCGGTGTTGGAAGTAAAAGAAAAGAATATCACAAATAAATAACCGTAATAAATAATCCTGTTTGATTGAGGGTACTAAACAAGTGAATAACCTTGGAGTCGTGGTTTAATTGTAACTATTAAACTAAGCTACAGTCACAGTGACATTTTTCTAACAACCACTGATTTCCCTACCACACTACCACAATTAATTCTAAACAGAATTCACTATTCAATTGCAGCAACTAAACAGTTTAATTGTCACGTATTTTGGTGCAAAATTTAATTGCAGCGATTAAAATTTTAATCGTAGCGATTAAAGTTTTTTTTCAATGCATCGAAACATAGCCCTTAAGCAACGTGATTTTATACATTGGATAACATCATCTGATAAAGTTTCCACACCGAAAACATCGAATGCTTCCGTCAAAACATACGGATGTTTTCATCGACACACCACGCCATTCGAACCTGCTTAATCGCGCGTTACCAAATAACAATCAATGGACGTCGAGGGCGTTGTTGTAATGGCGTCGAACATTAGAGAAGCGATCTAGCCGCCTACTATGATCGCTCGTTTCGCACTTTATTAGGCATAATCCCCTGTCTACTTCGAGCCGCTATCGTTGTTCTAGTTGTTGTTTGCTAAACGATTGATTTCAATTGTGAGCAGGGATGCATTCAGCCTTAGCTGTCATGCTTTTGACCTACATCGAGCACACGTGTGTATTTCAGAATAGGGTACTTGAAGAAAAAAATATTATGCCGTTTATGCGTTCCTTAGAGCCTAGTAAACATGACAAAATCACTTGTTTAGTCGGCTGTGAGAGATATTCCAAAAATTATTTCAAATGCCGGAAAATGCCGCGCAAACAACCTCTGACGTCAGCGATATCCTATAGTGATGGGATGTAAAGTATTGATATTCGATATCGATAGCCAGTGCTAACCTAACATTTTGACATTGACTGATGAGCCGTGGTAGTTGAGTTGAGTTGTGATTAAGCGAAGTTCAGCTGAGATAAGGTTTAGGCCCGGTTGTACAGGCTCAGTTCAAGCCACAGTTCTATTAAACTATGCTCAATGATGAACTTGGTTCAAAAATTCATTTCCGTTGTACCGCTATTTATAATCCCAGCTCTACAAAACCAGGTTCAAGAAAGAAGTAGTTAGGTTGGTAACATTAACGCATGCGTAGTTGGTCTGTTCTGTCAAAAATTAGTTGTTTGAATGCTGTTTTGTTGGTTATGGGTTGATGGAAATTGTAATAAACAATAGTTTTTCAGGTAAAGATACGTCTAAAACGATTCAAAGAAAGTTTTCAGTCGCATAATACCTCAATGTGACAAGAACCATTTGTTTAGCAGTTACAGCACAGTTCCTGAAAAACAATAGGATTACAAAATACTTTTGATTCATTACATAAACAAAAAAGTACTCGCCATTCTGATGGAGACTTTATTTGTGCTTTAACCTGGTTTATAACAAATCGAACACCTTGTTTAGAAAGTCGAAACTTTTGAATGAATTCATCGTCATTCCACGCCAAAAAATGATCAACTGTATCTCTGTATTTCTTTTGACGCCTTCTGGCGTTTCATAATATTTCTACTGCTTCATCGAAGTCTCCATCATTTGTTAGTTCCAGGAGATTTTCTGAGCTGCTGAGCCATTACGTACTTTAATTTACAACAAATGACTTTGCAAAATTTTATCTAAATCAAATTATTAAATTAGGTTACGACTAGGGTGAGCATCCGTCCGGAAAATCCCGGACATGTCCGGAATTTGAGCCGTAATCGGAAATAGTTGGCACAACTTACAGCAAAATGAACAAGTACAGCTAATGGGCAGGCAAAAAATTACAAAAATCGGTAAAATGTCCGAAATTTGAACCCCAATCGAGAATAGTTGACACAACATACAGCAAAATAAACAAATACAGTTAACGGACAGGCTGGGTACGACACATTATGTCCTTAGAACTCTGTTTAAGCGCCCAAATTCGAGCGCTCAGCTGAACCTTAAAAATATAAATTAGTGAACCGAGCTTAGAGTTGAACTGACCTTGTACAACTGGACTTCCATATTTGAACTGAGTTCAACGTTGAACTGTGCTTGAACTGAGACTGTACAACCGGGCCTTAGTGTTTCTGCATTGAATTGTGAAGTAAAGAAGTGAACAGTTCGTCCTTTTTGATCCTGGTGTGAAGAAATAGAGTCCGTCGTGACAATATTTTGTTCCAGGACTTTTGGTCAGCTTATTAATGTTAATATTTAATTGCAACAATAGGACCTGATGTCTCTAAATTCGGCGTAACAATATCATTCTTGCAGGAGCTGAAATGACTCACGAAATCTTCTGGGTAAGGAATCGGAATCCGTCACTGTTCACCTTCCATCGATGGCACTCGTACAGGCGATGTGTATGTAGGATTAAATCGCTCGGAAAGCTGTTTATGCATCCTGTGTGCACCGACATCACACACACTCGCACACGGAGAGGTCTCGGTGCAAATGGTGTTTGGAATGTTATTGTGATGAGGCCGCAGGTGAGAGCTGGCCGCCGTGCCGGATCGGTTTCCCGAGTCCATTTCAGTAATAATGGCACTGACGGTTCGGGTGACACATTGACACAAAGGGCGTCCGTGCGACCTGTGTAGCTTGGTTACCTTGAGGCTTCGTGATCACTGTAGTGTCGCGGCATATACTGAGATTGATACTACGTTCCAAAATCCCATCTATCGAGTGAGCAAATGAATTTTCGAGGATAGTCACATGATTCCAGACGTTAGGGAGGTTGGAATATTTATGAAACGGCAAAGATCTTTTTTTGACAATTTTGACATATTACATAACCTCTGCTGTTTTCTCTGAGTCAGAGTGAGTGAGTAGTTTCAGGTTTCAGTCACAGTTGTTACCATCTGAGCTCTGAGGCTGTTTTGCTTTTGTGAAAATATTTTGTGGTGAAACTGAAAGGACATTCAAATGGATTCAAATATTGAAAATATATGGAGGATGAGTACTGCTTCATTATAAGTACATTATGAAAACTGCATAGAGCTGCTAGTAGTTCTCTATAACAATAATATTCCTTTCTCATGAAGTACCCACCTTCATTTACAACTAAAACTTTGTCAGTTTCGGTAATACTATGATTATTTTCATCCAAAACATATTGAACTCCGTTTTCCATTATATTTACGCCTAGACGATAGATTAAAATAAAGGGACAGCATACAAATAAAGCAGAAGAGGTTATGTTAAGTTGTTAGCCAACGACGTTGTTGTTAGCTGTCCAGTGAAAAATATCTCTTGACAGTCTTGACACAAAGGTCGCTAAAATCTCAATTTGATTTCAGAGCAAAACGATGACATCCATGGCCTCGGGAATGCAATAACGGAACACAGATTTTTGTTGGCAGTTTGATGTTGAGTGAATACTGAAGCGCTACAGAGCAAGTCGAGGTCTTTAATGGGATTCTGGAACGTAGTATGTGTAGGGAATTTAAAGGTCAGAGGTACTGTGATAGTTTGTAATACACGTAAATGGACTTTGACTTCAGTGAAAATGCTGCCATCACATTCTTGTTGCTATGCGATAATTAATAATTATTACTCACCTCTAAATTATCCGAAATGCGAGGCACATGCGAGGTTTCATCGTAATATGAAGCCAAATAAAGATTTTCGATTTTTTTAGGTACTCCCGCCCGCCCGAGAGATCTGAATCTTTTTATTTTCCTCAAACGAGAGTAAGACCTAAAACTGCGACTAGATTTGTAATCATCACCTCGAAATTATCCGAAATGCTATGTTCCGTCGTAATATAAAGCCAAATAAAGATTTCTGACTTTTTTAGGTACTCCCGCCCGCCCGAGAAATCTAAAACCTTTTATTTTCGTCAAACGAAACTGAGACTTAAAACTGCGACTGTATTTGTAATCATCACCTCGAAATTATCCGAAATGCGAGGTTTCATCGTAATAGAATGCCAAATAAAGATTTTCGATTTTTTTAGATACTCCCGCGCGCCCGAGAGATCTGAATTTTTTTATTTTCGTCAAACGAAACTGAGACTTAAAACTGCGACTGGATTTGTAATCATCACCTCCCAATTATCCGAAATACGAGGTTTCATCGTAATATAAAGCCAAATAAAGATTTTCGATTTTTTTTAGGTACTCCCGCCCACCCGAGAAATCTGAAATTTTTTATTTTCGTTAAACGAGACTGAGACTCAAAACTGCGACTGGATTTGTAATCATCACCTCGAAATTATCCGAAATAAAAGGTTTCATCGTAATAGAAAGCCAAATAAAGATTTTCGATTTTTTTAGGTACCCCCGCCCGCCCGAGAAATCTGAAATTTTTTGTTTTCGTCAAACGAGACTGAGATACAAAACTGCGACTGGATTTGTAATCATCACCTCGAAATTATCCGAAATGGGAGGTTTCATCGTAATAGAAAGCCAAATAAAGATTTTCGATTTTTTTAGATACTCCCGCCCGCCCGAGAGATCTGAAATATTTTATTTCCGTCAAACGAGACTGAGACTTAAAACTGCGACTGGATTTGTAATCATCACCTCGAAATTATCCGAAATGCGAGGTTTCATCGTAATATAAAGCCAAATAAAGATTTTCGATTTTTTTTAGGTACTCCCGCCCACCCGAGAAATCTGAAATTTTTTATTTTCGTTAAACGAGACTGAGACTCAGAACTGCGACTGGATTTGTAATCATCACCTCGAAATTATCCGAAATAAGAGGTTTCATCGTAATAGAAAGCCAAATAAAGATTTTCGATTTTTATAGGTACTCCCGCCCGCCCGACAGTTCCGAATTTTTTTATTTTCGTCAAACAAGACTGAGACTTAAAAGTGCGACTGGATTTGTAATCATCACCTCGAAATTATCCGAAATTCGAGGTTTCATCGTAATAAAAATCCAAATAAAGATTTTCGACTTTTATACGTACTCCCGCCCGCCCGAGAGATCTGAAATTTTTTATTTTCGTTAAACGAGACTGAGACTCAAAACTGCGACTGGATTTGTAATCGTCACCTCGAAATTATCCAAAATGAGAGGTTTCATCGTAATAGAAAGCCAAATAAAGGTTTTCGATTTTTTTAGGTACCTACTCCCGCCCGCCCGAGAAATCTGAAATATTTTGTTTTCGTCAAACGAGACTGAGATTAAAAACTGCAACTGGATTTCTAATCATCACCTCGAAATTATCCGAAATGCGAGGTTTCATCGTAATAGAAAACCAAATAAAGATTTTCTATTTCTTTAGGTACTCCCGCCCGCCCGAGAAATCTGAAATTTTTTATTTTCGTCAGACGAGGCTGAGATTCAAAACTGCGACTGGATTTGTAATCATCACCTCTAAATTATCCGAAATGCGAGGTTTCATCGTAATAGAAAGCCAAATAAAGATTTTCGATTTTTTTAGGTAGGTACCCCGCCCGCCCGAGAAATCTGAAATTTTTTATTTTCGTCAAACGAAACTGAAACTCAAAACTGCGACTGGATTTGTAATCATCACCTCGAAATTATCCGAAATGCGAGGTTTCATTGTAATCGAAATCCAAATAAAGATTTTCAATTTTTTTAGGTACCCCGCCTGCCCGAGAGATCTGAATTTTTTTATTTTCGTCAAAGAGAGACTTAAAACTGCGACTGGATTTGTAATCATCACCTCAAAATTATCCGAAATGTGAGGTTTCATCGTAATAGAAGTCCAAATAATGATTTTCGATTTTTTTAGCTACTCCCGCCCGCCCGAGAGATCTTCGTCGTCGGTAATATTACCAAAGTTTTCCATTATGTATTAAGAAAACCAACTAACCAACCAGCAATCTGAGTAAAAACTCTAAAAACGTTTTTGTTTACAAAATGAACGAACGAATGAAGGTTAGGTTCCGCCATAAAACGTCATTCTTTATGTTGAACGGCCATGGTTGAACCGACGTTAAACGGTCTCTAGTCACGGTTCAACTTGAACCAGGTTTAAACTGTCACATGTCTGTGAACTCCGTCCGTACAACGCCAAAATGGAGGTGAACTAGGTTCAAAGATGAACCTCGATTGAACTCGGTTCGTACAATCGGCCCTAAGTAGGCTACCGTCCACACTCGAACTCCTAGATCCGCACATACGTACGATAATTTCAATCCGCAGACGACAAGTTTTCGAGCATTTGTAAGACCATTTCATCCAGACGATTTGACAATCCTGCACCTAAAAAAAACGGTACTTGATAGACATGAAACGTTGTATCAAAAAGGAATGCTTATATCCTTAAATCCTTAAATCCCGGGCTATAAATAACACGGAAATAAGTGGGAAAACGTCTTTAAACAGATTCTTCTCGGAACGACAATATTTTGCTGGTAGGATACACCCGCGCCCCCATAGCGGCAGAGTATCATCCATAAGCTTCAAGCTGAAGCGGCATTGTATCGTTGCCTGCTGTAACCGGGTAGTTTCACCTTTCAGAGGAAACAGAATACGCACGGAAACAGGATGATCGATTGGGGTGCCGCCGTTAAAATATCATTTCGTATACGATCGAGCCATCCGACCATTACTGACACATGTCCGGGAGAGTAACATGTTGCGCGAAAGAGAATGTTGCCTCGCTATGTGTCGGTACACGTTGAATATAGATTGCCGCTCCGACGAAACAGCTGTTCTATTATGGCCCAAGCCGTGTGTTGATAGCTCTTGTTTCGATGTGCTCGTGATAACCTGAATTGCGCCCCAGCGGTGCCAGAAAGAGTAAAGCAATCGCAATTCTTTGAAATAAACTATCCACACACATAAAAATAATTTCTTAGATGGAGCACAGATACTTTAATTCAAGTAAACCATAACTTCCTATACGCGCAAAGTTATGCTAATCTTAAAGTGAGAATACGATATCTTTGACCATACGAATAAGAGTTAGATTGAGAAAGTATCTTTATTGCAAAACTGGGAAATTCTTGATAGTAAGAATAGCAAAATTTTAAATCAAGCATATGGTAATCGTGACCGAAGTATTTCATAATCTTGACTGAAGCATTTCATAATCTCAACTGGGAGCATTTCATAAACTTGACGCAAGTAGCTCAACTGTATTCTAAAATCGTGATATTCTTGGATGAGGAATCTAATAGTATTAATTTGAGCATTAAAACTCTTCTATGAATATGTAAAAATTTTTCTGGAGAAATAGTTCTGCAAAATTTCTTAAATCACATTTAATATACTTAGTACTTATCTAGGAACACCCGAGTCAGGTCTTCGCATCCCAATTTTTTTAATAGCTCATTCATGGTTGGATAGATCCAGTGATAAGGAAGCTGATGGGAACTGGGATGCGACTCAAATGGCGGTGGACCAGCACTGCCGACAGATTCGATGACTGATGGTTGACGGTGGTATCACGGGTATCACGTGGCAATGGAAATTTTTTAACAGTTTGACTAGATACTATTATGTGCTATTATGCAGGATCCAGGATGCAGGTATTACGTTACGGTGCTAAAGACGGCGGCGAATGCGACAATCCGAAAACCGATAATGGCGGCGCGGACGTGGACGGGCAACAGGCTGTTGAGTTGAGAGGGTGGAGAGGTTAGAGTTGACCCGTGACACGCTGCGCGCCTGCGCACTCCGACGTTGGTAGACGTCAAATAAATGATTTACTTGATACAAATATAGAGTGTGCTTGTAAAACAGCGTTCATTTTCAAACCAAGATTATCATATTGTAAATGAAGGTTCGCATTTGCAAGCTGTCTATATTTTTGATAGAAGTAAACTGGACACCGCTGGAAAAAACGATAATCTTGATATAAAATTATGAAATATTTGTTACTAAATTATTATAGCCTTGGTTGCAAGTAAAATTGTATTTTCTTTCGGAGCATATTTCTTTAAAATAAGTATATAAATCAAAAATATATTATTCTCGATACAACTTTTCTATAATTTTCTCATCAAATATTCTTTCTTAGAGTGAGAACCAATATTCTTGTTGTGAGTATGTATTTACAAAAATATCACAATTCTTGACTTGAGAATTTCTTTTTATGTGTGCAGATTTTCAATAAAACATCACGCTAACATTTTTGATGATCAACATGAACAACAACATGTCTTGGCACGACCACGTCGTCAGTACTGCTAGAACAGCATCCGAGAAGCTTTGAGTTTTGTTCCTCTGTAGGAAGCTTTATACACCAGAGCAACTACTGCTGCCATACAAGGCACAGATCCGACCATCGCTGTAGTATTGCTCCCATGTGTGAGGATGCGCTCCCAAGCACCCTCTAAAGTTTTTGGACACTATCCGGAAGAGAGCTATTTAGACTAATCGATACGCCTAGCCTCACAAAGGACCTCCACAGCCTAGAATATCGAGGAAGGGTGGCTGACCTCTTCCTGTTTTATAGATTCTGTCACGGAAAATGTTCAGTGAATCTCCCAGATAATAACACCGAAGGCCGTCCGAACGAGGAACAGTAAGGAGGCTCTGCGAGCTCATCCTTACCAGGTCAAGGTGGAATGAGGTAATTTGTTTCCCGACGACTACAACCTGCATCGTTTCAAATTTAACGTGCACCGACACAGCCTCTCGCAGCGCTTCTACAGCGCCATAGGCTTTTAGCCTTTGCGGGAGGCTGACCATGAAAAAAAGCCTCGTCCATAACGTATGTAATAAGAAATAGTCACTGTAAAAAAGGCTGCCGAGACCAGCATTTTGAGGTTCGAGCTTCTTTATGTCTTCCCTCCAGAGCTAGAGCGTAAATACAAAGCTTTCAAATCCGCGTGGGATGAAACTTCTATCAGTTCAACTGCTGAAGAACTTCTTACTTACCCTAGTGAGGAGGTAGATCTCCATGCCCAGGAAACATCTATGAATTGCGACTGGTACTACTATCACTGGACACTGTCAGCTGAGGAAACACATTGAGACTATGAGGTTAAGTGATACACCCCTGTGCAGGGGATGGAGACTGTTGAGTACCTCCTGTGCGATTCAATTCAAGAATCCACTCTGGTGGAACGTTCGGTGCTGAGGGATCCGTGCGGGGATGTTCAAGGACCTAACGAGGCCTAAGCGTTATCTTGTTGAAGTTTTCAATTTGTAAAAGGTTTTGACCTACTGTGATGAGCTTGAGTTACTTTTACCTCCCACACCGATAGGTGAGGGGAGTATTGTGATCGCGAAAATTTTCGATTTTGAGATAATATACTTTTTGGGCGTTTTATGATGCCTAAATCCACGTCACTCATTTCTGTCGGTCTGTCGATCTGTCGGTCTGTCTGTCTGTCGGTCTGTCAGTCTGTCTGTCTGTTGGAGTTTTTCTAGCCTCGTAATCTCAGTAACCGCTGCATAGATTTTGATGAAATTTGGGCAGTGATATGGCGTAGGGTTGTAGTAGGTAATGTTGCTACAATTTTGAAAATCGGTGCATGGTCGGCGGAGTAATTAGCAAAAAACGAAAAATTTCAAATATGCCTAAAACTTCGTTTTTAAGTATTTTAGGCGTTGCTGATCATTTTCTACTTTTTTGGGTGGGGGTGAAATTGGGGTGGTTGGGGGGTGGACGACTGTAAAGCTGAAAAATTTGTTGTACTCATAATAGCTGTCTACTGACCTGAGAGAGAAAGACCTAGCGGCATAATACACTTTTTTAGGCCCATCGGAACATTGCCTTGTGTATTACAGGAACCAAGGGAATTTTCCGATGTATACGTACGAGTATTGCTTTAGATCGTTCTGTATTTTATAATGTTGAAATTACTGAATTGATGTTAATGAAATTTCGGCACTGTATTACTACTTTGGCGAGGATGGAAAACGCGTCTGATTTTTAGAAATCGTCTCAGTGGCGATGGCGGCGCGGCAAAAAAACTAAAAATATGAAAACAGCTCAAACTTCGTTTTTAGGCGTTCTAGGGGTTCCTGATTATTTTCTACTTTTTCTTGGGGTGGAGGTGAAATTAGGGTGGTTGGGGGGGTGGGGGGATTGTAAATCTGAAAAATTTGTTCTACTCATAATGGGCTGTCTACTGACCTGAGAGAGAAAGACCTAGCGGCATAATACGCTTTTTTAGGTCAATTCGAACATTGCCTTGCCGATTACAGAATACAGAAACCAAGGGACTTTAACTGATGCATACAAAATACATACGAGTATAACTTTGGATCGTTTTGTATTGTGTTACGTGGAAACTTCTGAATTGACTCTAATGACATTTTGACACAGATTTATTACCACGACGAGTATGAAAAGCGCATATGGTTTGTAGAAATCATTTCAGTGGCGGCGGGGCAATAATAAAAAAAAAATAAAAATGTAAGAAACACCTCAAACTTCGTTTTAGACGTTTTAGGGGTTCCTGATCATTTTAAACATTTTTTTGGTTTGGGGGTGAAATTGGGGTGGTTCGGGGGTGGGGGTTTGTAAAACTCAAAAACTTGTTGTATTCTGGCGTAGGGATGTGGCGACCCCATCGCCCAGAGGTGATGGTACACCTTGCATCGACAACGGGGCATCATGTACTATTATCTCTGCAATCAGCCACAGGGGGGAGAAGTGCAGTCACTTAGCTTCGCCCGCGGTGCAATCACCCCCACATCGGAATATTTCCGGGAAACTAGAAGTGGGTTCCCGGAAATAGGCGGCGCCAAATGGCCTCACGGTTCATGTTCCGTCGCTGGGCTGATGTTCTCGGTTTTCATAAGTGACAAATCAAATTAATTAAAAGTAAAAAATGCTTAATGGCTCTCCCAGGATCAAAAGATGCCGGAGGTAAAATACCTGGCCGTTCGGATCTCCGGGTGCCAGGTGGTCCGGGGGGAACATTAAGCGAAGTTTGTTTAAAAAATTGTGCTGCCACTCCTCGTCAGGCTAACAACAGAAGCCGTCCTTCGCAGCAACTTCGCACTGACGACAGGCCCGAAGGCCAGAGAAACTTTTTCAGAGCCGACTTTACAAATATACGAGGTCTTGCCTCCAACATAAACTCTGTCCATCAACACCTTCAGGCAGAGAAGCCACACATTCTGGCTCTTACGGAAACTCAAGTCGGCTCTTCAACAATGGATAACTGCTTTAGATATCCCGGATATGACTTATACACCCGATTTAGACGTAGGTTTGGCGTATGCGTGTACGTTAAATCTGGGCTTTCTTGTCATCGAGAAGAAGAGCTCGAACTGGAAGGATTTGACATCATATGGCTCAAAATATCCTTCCAAAATCATTCCAAATTTATATGCTGCATTTATAGGCCACCAAGCAGTTACAACTGCAAAGAGCTCTTCGAGAAGCTTTCAGCCACTGTGGACGCGCTGCAATCAGATCACCCTCATTCAGAGATAGTCTTTCTGGGTGACTTCAACGTTCACAACTCATACTGGCTGAAACACTCAAACAAAACGGACGACGAGGGACGTGAAGCTGAAGCCTTCGCTATCAGCTGCGGCTTGGAGCAGATAGTCAAAGAACCAACAAGGATTCCCAGCCGCCACGGAGATTTTGCTAGTCTGTTGGACCTATATCTCACAACTACTCCAACGGTCTACACAGTGAAGGTAACCGCCCCACTGGGATCGTCTGACCACAACACCGTCTCGACGCTATGCAGAATGCATTCTCCAGATCTCTACCATGCAAAGCCTCGTCGGATCTGGCATTACGGATCCGCAAAGTGGGACGACTTAAGGGAATACTACCAGTCCTTTCCTTGGAACGACGTCTGCTTCAAGTCACGAGACCCATCAGCTTGCGCCCAAGAAATAACAGAGGTATTAATATCCGGCATGGAAGCCTATATTCCTCATGTCGTCAAGCATCCCTCCAAAAACGAGCCATGGTTCAATCAGCGTTGCAGAGATGCTGTTACCTCTAAAAACCAACATTACAGAGAATGGAGGAAAAATCCAAATGCTGAGAGCCACCGCAGTTTTATCGACGCCAGAAATCACTGTAAGCGCGTGATTGACAGCAGCAAGGAGGAACACAACCAAAAAATTAAGAACAAGCTCCTCTCATGTCCTAGTTCGTCCAGAACATTCTGGTCTGTAGCTAAGGCTGTTAGTCAGAACTTTTCCTATTCGTCAATACCACCCTTGACCAGAGAGGACAAATCCATCGCTTCTGCTCCTAAAGAAAAAGCAGACATCTTGGGGAAGCTCTTCGCAGCCAATTCTACTGTAGATTTTCAAGGAAGTACTCCGACCACCACCATAAGCGTGAACTCGAGAATGGCAGAGGTCAAATTTCAACATCGAGATGTAAAAAGCATCCTCCAAAAACTGAACACCAATAAAGCTACGGGTCCTGACCAAATTCCAGCCATTGTCCTTAAACGCTGTGCCGATGAGCTTGCACCTATTCTTTGCAAGCTCTTCAAACTTTCGTACCAACGAGGCGTGTTTCCCGCTTCGTGGAAGATTGGCTGCGTACAACCCATCCCTAAGAAAGGCAAAAAAACTGATCCCACCAATTATAGACCTGTGGCTCTTCTCAGCATCATGTCTAAGGTCATGGAGACTGTCATTAACACACAGCTCCTGAAATACCTGGACAACAATAACATCATAAATGATCGCCAGTATGGCTTCCGTAAGCACAGGTCTACAGGTGACCTCCTTGCCTACGTCACTCACTTGTGGAACAGAGCAATAGACAATCATGGCGAATCCCGTGTTGTTGCACTTGATATATCGAAAGCTTTCGACAGAGTATGGCATGACGGACTTCTGGCCAAGCTTGCTGCTTATGGACTACCACCTGGCCTGCGCCAGTGGCTGAATAGCTTCTTGAACGACCGATCTCTGTTTGTTGTAGTCGAAGGCTGTTCATCAGACGTATTTTCAATAAACGCCGGTGTTCCTCAGGGATCTGTCCTATCCCCTACACTGTTTCTGCTGTACATCAACGAGCTGTTGGAAATAACATCCAATCCAATCTACAGCTTCGCAGATGACAGTACATTAGTGTCGTGCATGGAACCAGGTAGGCCACTATCATCCCGAGAGACGGTACGTCAGCGACAGCAGCATGCCTCACAGATCAACGCTGATATCAAAACAATTGTCGAGTGGGGATTAGCAAATAAAGTACAGTTCAACGTACAAAAAACTCAGGCAACAACACTTACAAAGAAGTCTCACGGTGACTTACCAACCGTGGAAATGGAGGGTCACCCCATAGTCGGATCACCTTCTGTCAAGCTTTTGGGAATCAACATCAACAATAACATGTCCTGGCACGACCACGTCGTCAGTATTGCTAAAACAGCATCCCAGAAGCTTGGAGTTTTGTTCCGCTGTAGGAAGTTGTATACACCAGAGCAACTGCTGCTGCTGTACAAGGCACAGATCCGACCATCGTTGGAGTATTGCTCCCATGTGTGGGGATGCGCTCCGAAGCACTCTCTAAAGCTTCTGGACACTATCCAGAAGAGAGCGATTAGACTAATCGATACGCCTAACCTCACAAAGGACCTCCACAGCCTGGAACATCGAAGGAGGGTGGCTGACCTGTCCCTGTTTTACAGATTCTATCACGGAAGATGTTCGATTGAGCTCTCTCAGATAATAACACCACAGGCCGTCCGAACCAGGAAAACTAGAGAAGCTCTGCGAGCTCATCCTTACCAGGTCGAGGTCCTTACTCCCCGAACTAGTCTCCTCCAACATTCCTTCTTTTGGAGAACTTCGACGCTGTGGAATCAGCTGCCGGGGAATTTGTTTCCCGACGGCTACAACCTGCAGCGTTTCAAATCTAACGTGAACCGATACTTATCCTCTCGCAGCGCTTCTACAGCGCCATAGGCTTTAAGCCTTTGCGGGAGGCCGACCATAAAAAAAAAAAAATTCATGATTGACCTGTGAAAGATGCACCTAGTAGAATAAAACACTTTTTTGCGATCGGTCGAGCGATGATTTGACTAGGGTTGCTCTTTATCTCCGTCAATCCACCAGTACGCAGACAGCTGTTTCACGCTTATTAGCGATCATCAGTGCGCCATAGGTCATATATCGGCTTTAATATGCAGCGGCATATAGAACCCGCGCTTCTCTGGTGGCTCAAAGAGGACGCGCCGTGGCGTTCTACCAAGAAGCATGCTGCTATTTTAGCAGCGACTTTCTTTGGTTGCCGTTACCTTCGGGTACCAGATGGCGCACCGGCAGAATCCTTTCTGTCTGCTCTCACATGTTTTACATGTTTAGTAAACATGGAAGAACTGATGCTCTCTATTTCCGTCAATCGACCTATGGCGCACTGATGATCGCTAATAAGCGTGAAACAGCTGTCTGCGTACTGGTGGATTGACGGAGATAAAGAGCAACCCTCGTAAATCAGCAATGTGCCTATATACCAAAAATGGGTAGGAGGATGAGTTGGCAGAAGATACTAAGCATTTTTTCTTGTAAAACATAATATTTTCATGTGTTTTTTTAGCCAAAACCCATAGGCGGAGTACGGCAAATAGGTAATATGAAATATAAATTAAGGTTTGGTAACTTGTTGATTAAATTATGATACACGTTGCTTAAGGCGTTGATATCCTGTCTGTAATGTTTTCAACTTAAGACAACCTTGGCCTTAACGTTTTTCTATACAATTATGATTCCAAGAATGAAGTCGCCATATATCAGCAGATATCAAATCTGTTATTCATGTTTTCTATTTCCCTCTGTCGCCCATCCAAATGCTGAACGCACTGGTAGCTGCCGCGCTCAGTCCAACCGCAAATTTATACACCTAGGTTTCATCATCAGATATACAGCAAACCACCTATAAACATGTCTACACAAATATTCGACAATTGTTAATTATATACACGTATTTGAAGGAATAGGAAGTAACATATGACTAAATATAAATTAAAGATGGCTGCTTTTAGAATCTAGAGGGATTATTTGCCACCATTTTAACTAGTAGCACAAGTTTTCTATAACGATATCGAAGTAGAGGTGCAGATTAATTTTTTTTACGAAGTAGGTAGACTATTTTAACAAAATGCTACTTCGGTACCTAACAGCTGACAACGTATATATACAGGTTGTTCCTAAATATCATGTACAAACAAATTGAGAAGATTATTTATTTTTTAAGGACTAAAATAAACATAGGTCCACAAGCGCTTCCTTACAGATCAATAGGGTGTTGAAATTTCAATATTTTTTCAGTTTTTGCTCAATAACTCTCTCAGTTTTTGAGGTATTTATCTCAAATTTGGAATACGGAATACGCAATAGGAGTTACATAAATGCACGTGTCAAACGGTTGCCAGAATCAGCAGGGAGTTATTTTTCAGGCGTCATGCCCCTTTTCTTATGTTGAACTTTTTTGGGGTGCGCCTTAGGTAAATTCAAAAAACAAAATAATATTTCCATCTTGTTTCACACAACAGGATTCTCTGTTATCAGGTAGATGAAAATAATGTATTTGAAATATGGTCTAGTCGGCTATAGCTTTATTTGGATAACTGTTTTGTTTTATAAAATTTGACACGTAGCGTCGTTTATACTTTCTGAGATATTTGACTTCAAATAATGGACAAAAAATTTCAGCCACCGTATCGAACTTAAGTTTCATCTAGCTAATTACAGAGCATCGTCTTTTCCTTTTCTCGAAAAGGATCGTACAATATGACAAAAAGTTTCTAAACAAAATGGAAAAATGATTATGTCTTTTCAATCTAACAGCGGCGCACCGAAAACAAGTTCAGGGTAATAAAAGGGGGCATGACCGCTGAAAAAAGTAGGATACTGTAGATTCTGCCTATCGGTGTGGGAAGTAAAATACATAGAAGCTCATGATCTAAACCAACCTAGTACAACGATACCACAACCAGGTGAAAACCATCACGAACCGACACATCTCCCTAACCTACATCTACAAAGGCCATCGTTCACGATCCAATGCAAATCAGTCTTGGTAGGGGAGCGCATATACAAGGCAGCGAGTAGTGAGCAGACCGTGTTAGTCGGCTTGTACAGGGCTGATTACGGCCCTCAAGGTAGCGGAGAGGGAAGGGCACCAGGGAGGACGACACACGTCGGAATGCGGGCGAAAGGGTCTTAGGGCGGGAAGGGCGCGGTACAAGGGGGCGGCGGAAGTTGGAGGTCGGATGTGGACTGATGTACGTTGTGTGTTTGCGTGAAATGGATGGTCACTTGCTGAACTGTGGATGTACTCTACACACTCCCTATTAACAGGACGAGTATCTCACGCTAAAGATCTAGGCCGAGAGCTAGCTGGTCTTAAGGGATATGTCTCACTTCCCACTGTATCCGGTTTTCTTTAGTTTAGCGTAAAGATACATAAATACAGTTTTATTATTATAGGCAAGCCTAAGTCATTTGCCGACTTTTTTTATAACTGAGCAGACCGCGTAGGCAGAGCCTAATACCAGAATACCGCGGCTGCTGTGAAAGGGTTATGTTAGGGGAAGTTTGTTATCGCGAGATTTGAATGGGCCAATACCCGCAGGCCCAATAAATACATCTTCTGGCAGTCCATTGCAAGCCTTGAACACCCTGGGAATAAATGTGCGGTTGTACCGCTTAGTTCTTGATGTATGAAGAGCGACCGTATTAGGATGAGATGCAGCGGTCACACTGGTACATCTGATATGAGCAGTGAGCGGCAGAACGATAGAGGATAGCTCAGAGGTGCAGATTCCGTTGGAATGTCGGTAGAAGAGTGAGAGGTCACAAACAACACGCCGGTGAGAGAGTGGCTGAAGGTGGCGCGTTAAGGCCGGATCGCCAATTAGTCGAATTGCCCTTCTCTGGACGGCATCCAGCTTAGACAGGGTAGTAGGGGCAGCAGCTCCCCAGACATGAGAGCAATACTCCAGGCAAGGTCTTATCTGGGCTTTATATAGCGTGAGGAGGTTACATGGTGAGAAATACTTTCTGGCTCTAAATAGGTACCCAAGCTTTTTACCTGCAGCTGTTACAATTGACGCGACGTGTTCGTGCCAGATCAGATTTTCTGTAATGTTGACTCCTAACAGCTTGAATGACTGACTCCTTGGCAGAGCCTGGTTGTTCATTAAAACCTGGTGTTGGCTTGGGCAGTTCTTGTTTGATAGCGTACAATTCTGGGTCTTGGAGGCATTAAATTTAACCATATTCTTAAGCCCCCATGTGGTAATGGTATCGAGATCCTTTGAAAGTGAAGCTGCCACTGCCAGTCTTCTGCTTTCCAGCTCGACCACAGAGATCGGTCTATTGCTCATGATGCCTGCATGCAGCGTACTGTCGTCCGCAAAAATGTGGATTGGGTTTGTAGTGCTACTTGTTAGGAAACAAAATTATATTATCATAGCTGGGAAGCGGCAAAAAATATTAAAGCGAAGTGAAGCTTCCGGGGAACTATGCTTTCATCATCAGGAAAATATTGTTGAAGTTGTTGCTTAGGTTAGAACAACCTCAACAGACTTTCCGTGATGATGGAGGCATAGTTCTCCAAAAGCTTGGACTTCAGTTTAAAGAGTACACTTCGCTTTAATATTTTTTGCCGCTTCTCACCTATAGTATGATTTTGTTTCCTAATAAATCGGATATTTTGCCAACATTGTACAGTTTTATTACCTATACAGGGTGAGTCCAGCTCAACTCCTCGGACTCTTGTGACCAAACGATTACCCTTTTTAGAAAGCTAACTATGCGAGTTAGGTCAAGTTGGACGACATCATAAAAATAATGAGTTTTATACATAGAATGACATATGAAAGTTATGTTTTTTCAAATGGAATATCCTGTATAGTGTGACTTTATGAATCACATATTGGACTCAAAATTAACCGATAGATGTCAGAAAAAGAATTAATACCTCAACAATTATAAAACCTAGAAGGCTGTGACTTTGCCGATGACCAAGGATGAAATGCGTCGGCTTAGGGTTAGACAATCAAATTTGAATTGTTTTTTTGCTTGGTGAAATCAGCAGATTAATTAAGGAAACTTTTGAATATTAATCTCTGATAGTTTTCATTTAATTTTCCTACGTATGTATAAGCAACCTAGCACGCAAAGAAATATAACCAAAAACGTATTCAAATGGAAGCAAATAACTAGCTTAGCAGAAAAAAACAGACGAAATAGCGTAAAGGGACAAGAGTATGAAAATTCCTTACAACAAATCAACTCTAACCAGAAACACCGGCGGTGACATATCTAAGGTCAAAGATAATCTGGAGTACGGCAGAAATGGATAATTTTCACAGCTGCTATAATGTACTACAGATTAAAATTTTCCAAACTGATTAAAAACATTCAAATAAAAGTAAAACTGCCAAGGTTTGTTGCACACATAAATTATTTACTATACGAATATATAAAACTGAACAGTTTAAAAAGCCTACCTATATGTATAATATAGAACATTGTCAAACAATCCAACCTAAGAATTCTTTGAGGATATCGGCGTGTAAAATAAAACCCAAACAAAATTTTGATGGGTACCTTACAGTCAGTCAGTAACAGAAGAATAATTGAATGAATAATTTGAGGTTATATGAGTTTCAGAATACCTCATTAAAAAAATAATTACTAAATTTGTCAATAAGGCTCATTTTTAAGACGACTCACTTTTTGTGTAACTATTATGTCCATATTTCACGAAAAAGTTAATTCCGCATACAATTTTTTCAGATTTTAGGAAATTATTTATTTTGCTGGATTGCCTCTTAGTTTGCTTAATATTATTATCTGTGCCAACCAGTATCAAAGCACCAGCTCAGCTGTACCTCTTTCGGCACATTTAATAAATACATTTCACAGACAGTAAACTCCTCATTCCATAAAACTTCCACTAGAAACGAGTAGTGTGTAATGGAATGTCAAATAAAAATCACCTATTCATACAAAAATCAAAATGTTTATTTTTCATGATAAAATTTTATATTGTAGACATTACACGGGGTTTCATTTGACGACATAACAAAAAACGTTTATGCAAATTTATAGATTGGTATAGATTAAAGCCCTTCCCATATTTTTTACCATAAACAACCACTTTTTATTAGATACATAAATTGGACGCAATACAAATATTTCCCTGGAAATTAATTTTATTCCGTAGGAATATTTAATGTTATATAAATAACGGTTGCATTAATATTAATAATTTCGGCCATCAAAGTTTTTATTGAACGATTCGTTTTAATGAAAAATCGAGAGGAAGTGCATAATTATTGGAATTATCGTTGTTTATTTTCGGTGTATATGTATATAGCTATTGCTACGTGTTTGACAACTATATGATTAATAGTAGGCGGACATGTTTTAATTTTCGCTTTTAATGTTCTAGACTGTTGATTGATTCAAATGGAAAGCAATTTGGATGTTGTGAGAGTTTCATTTGCCAAACAGCGATCGTTTCACGATCAGTTAGTTGTGACAGGTATAATCAAAAAAATATATATTGATATCCGCACAAACATTTCCGAACTATCGTTTTTATGTAAAATCAACTCATATATTTAAATATAATCGCTGCCACTCCTTTCACGTTGTGCATTACAGTTGTAGCAAAACTAGATAAAATTAGATTAACTTGTTTGGGGTGGACTCTGGTACTCACACATCAACCGAATAGTTCTGCACCCTAGTGAAACCATAAAAAAATTGTTCACCACCTCCTGGCGTACGTCGCTGCCTCGTGGAAGAGAGTAATTGAAAATCATGGCGACTCCCGTGTTGTTGCGCTTAACGTATCGAAAGTCTTCTGGTCAAGTTTGATGCTTATGGACTACTACCTAGCCTACTGGAGCAGTGTCTGAACAGCTTTTTGAACGACCGATCTCTGTTTGTTGTAGTCAAAGGCTGTTCATTAGACATGTGTCCAATGAACGCCGGTGTTCCTCAGGGATCTGCCTTATCTGCTTCTGTTGTTATCAGCGGGCTGCTGGAAACAATAACATCCAATCCAATCTAGAGCTTCGCAGGCGATAGTACATTAATGTCGTGCATGGAACCAGGCAAGCCACTATGATTCCAGGAGACGGTACGTCGGCGACAGCAACATGCCTCACAGAATTAAGTTAGATATCAACGGGGGTTAGTAAATGAAGTATAGTTTAACGTACAAAAAACTCAGGCAACAATACTGACAAAGAAGTCTTACGTTGGCTCACCAACTGTGGAAATGGAGGGTCACCCAATAGTCGAGTCATCTTACGTCAAGCTTTTGATCAGCATCAACAGTCACATGAAAAAGCTACAGGACCCGATGATTTAAATGTTGAGATCATAAAACTGCTGGATGATGAAAACCTTGATCTTCTGCTTAAATTATGCAATAGAATTTACAATACCGGAGAGATACCCAGGCAATGGCTGCAGTCCACATTTGTCACACTCCCAAAAAAACCCAACTCCAAAAGATGCAACGAGTACCGACTGATAAGCCTTATGTGCCATTCCTTAAAAGCTTTTTTACGTATCCTGCACTCCAGACTATGGAGAAGGATTGAGGAAAGTATCGGTGAAACCCAGTTCATTTAGAAATGGTTTGGGAACTAGAGATGCATTGTTCTCGATGCAGGTCTTAATCCAGAAATGCCTAGATCAGCAAAGAAATGTCTTCGCACGTTTTATAGATTATGAGAAGGCATTTGATAATGTGAGACACGATAAATTGATATATTTGCTCAAACGACTCGGGTTAGATGGCAAGGACATGAGGATTATCAAAAACTTATATTGGAATCAGTCAGCTCGTATAAAAACCGGAAATATGTCAACATCGGATATACAAATTCTCAAAGGCGTCAGACAAGGATGTATATTGTCGCCTTTGCTATTCAACTTGTACTCTGAGTCCATATTCCAAGAATCTCTGGAAGATGTGGAAATGGGAATAAAAGTAAAAAAAGGATTCGGTACTCCTAGCTAGCGATGAGAAGGAATTACAGTACACAGTGAACAGAGTCAACAATGTCAGTCAACCTTATGGTCCCAAAATAAACATAAAGAAAACAAAGTTTATGGTCATCACTAGATTAAATATGAATAATATAAGAATAGAAATAGACAATCAGGACGTAGAAAGAGTAAACAGATTCAAATATTTGGGATGCTGGCTAAATGATAAATGGGATCCTGATGAAGAGATAAGAAGCAGAATCGAAATAGCCAGAAATACTTTTTTCAAAATGAAAACGATACTCTGTAACCGAGATTTAAGTTTGGCTACTCGATGGCGAGCAACAAAATGCTATGTACTGTCCGCATTATTATACGGAGTTGAGGGATGGACATTAAAAGCTCGCACCATGTCACGTTTGGACTCTTTTGAGATGTGGCTATACAGACGCATATTACGTATATCATGGACCGAGCGGGTAACAAACACTGGGGTACTAGACAGAACGAATAAAGAACAGGAAATTTTAACCACAATAAAATGAAGAAAAGCAGCATATTTTGGCCATATTATTAGAAATAGTAAGTACGAATTGTTACAACTGGTCGTTGAGGGAAAGATCGAAGGACGACGAGGGATCGGACGAAAAAAGTTCTCCTGGGTTCGGAACTCACGCCAGTGGTTTAATATCAGAGAGGCCTGTACAATCATTCGTTTAGCCCAAGACAGAGAAGAATTCCAAATGATGGTCGCCAACCTCCGCTGAGGAGATGTTACTGAAAGAAGAAGAAGAACAGTCACATGTTCTGGCACGACCATGTCGTCAGTATTCCTGAAACGGCATCCCAGAAGCTTGGAGTTTTGCGCCGCTATAGGAAGTTGTATACACCAGAGCAACTATTGCTGCTCTACAAGGCATAGTCCGATCATCGTTGTTTTACAGATTCTATCACGGAAGATGTTCGAGTGAGCTCTCCCAGATAACAACACCGAAGGCCGTCCAAACTAGGAACACTAGAGAGGCTCTGCGAGCTAATCCTTAACAAGTCGAGGTCCCTACTCCCACAACCAGTCTCGTTCAGCAATTCTTCTTTTGTAGAACTTCGACGCTGTGGAATGAACTGCCGAGGAATTTGTTTCCCGACGGCTACAACCTGCAGCATCTCTAATATAACGTGCACAGCGTTTGAAAAAAACACGCTTTGATCTGGACGAACTTATTCAAAATATTTTCGCTGTAACGGAATATTTTTTATTGCAGGTAATGCACCTACCGCTACTTATCTAGTGAGTACATGACGCCCTTGTAAAACATGATTACTCTATTTTCTCAGTGTGTATTGCTCATCCAACTAGATTGCATAAACTCGCTGAGACATCGCGAAATACAGGCATTTTAAGAATATTTGCACCGTAAAAGTTTTTATGGTGCATCTAGCTAGGTAGTTCTTCGCAGTCGATGAAATTTTTACTGGAACATCCCAAAGTCCCGTTTCTGTGCCATCCTCTTAGACAGGCCGTAAAAAAGTTTACGATTGCAATTACAGAAAACTTACGACTTCTTACAATTATACTGGAAAACAGAGCCGGTTTATGTGGAAGGTGAGTCCGGATGGATTTCGTGAGGTTTGGATTATACTACAAAAGTTGTAATGGCTCTTTGAAATTTGGCACAGACGGAACTTGAGAGAAGTTTCTGAAACTATAGTTTTAGTTATTTGGAAATAATGACATAGGCTGACAATACACAAGTATACTTATCAGTTAACCCAAAAGCTTCAGGGAGCTTTAAAATTATGAACGCCAAAGTGCAGTAAAACGGGTTTGCACATAAATGACTATACCGTCTACACGCTACTATTTGCTGATGACAAAGTTATTATAGCTGAGGATGAAGATGATGCAAGGTATATGTTTTGTAAGCTGCAAGGGTGCTACACACACAAAAAGAAAAATTCTCAAGTCAAGAGTTGTGATATTCTTGTAAATACATACTCACAACAAGAATCTCGGTTCTCACTCTAAGAAAGAATATTTGTTGAGAAAATTATAGAAAATTTGTATCAAGAATAATATATTTTTGATTTATATACTTATTTTAAAGAAATATTCACCGAAAGAAAATATAATTTTTTTTGCAACCAAGGCTATAATAATATAATAACAAATATTTCATAATTTTATATCAAGATTATCATTTTTTCCAGCGGTGTCCAGTTTACCTCTATCAAGAATATAGACAGCTTGAAAATGCGAACCTTCATTTATAATATGATAATCTTGGTTTGAAAATGAACCCTGTTTTACTATATTCTATCAAGTAAATCATTTATTTGACGTCTACCAACGTCGGAGTGCGCAGGCGCGCAGCGAGTCACGGGTCAAATCTAAGCTCTCCACCCTCTCTACTCAACTGCAATAGCACATAACAGTATCTAGTCAAACTGTTAAATAAATTGCCATTGCCACGTGATACCTGTGATACCACCGTCAACCATCAGTCATCGAATCTGCCGGTAGTGCTGGTCCACCGCCATTTGAGTCGCGTCCCAGTTCGCGTCAGTTTTCCTTATCACTGACTCAGGTGTTCCTAGATAAGTACTAAGTATATTAAATGTGATTTAAGAAATTTTGCAGAACTATTTCTCCAGAAAAATTTCTACATGCTCATAGAAGAGTTTGAATGCTCCAATTAATACTATTAGATTCCTCATCCAAGAATATCACAATTTTAGAATAAAGTTGAGCTACTTGCGTCAAGTTTATGAAATGCTCCCAGTTAAGATTATGACGTGCTTCAGTCAAGATTATGAAATACTGCGGTCAAGACTACCGTATGATTGATTTAAGATTTTGGTATTCATACTATCAAGAATTTCCCAGTTTTTCATTGAAGATATTTTCTCAATCTAACCCTTATATGGTCAAAGATATCGTATTCTCACTTTAAGATTGGCATAACTTTGCGCGTATAGGAAGTTATGGTACACTTGAATTAAAGCATCTGTCCTCCATCTAAGAAATTATTTTTATGTGTGTATAAAAACTGAGGTCTCACTATTAGTATCTAAAAGACGGAGTATTTGGTTGTAGGGGAAAAAGAACAAGGAGATTTGGAGGTAGAGGGTGATAAAATAGAAAGCTGTGACTCATTTCAGTATCTGGGTGTTACTCTCTCTTCAAATGAAGAAGAAGAGCAATTCATCAGCTCAATTCGCTACTCTGGAGCTCATCAATAAGAAAAAAGACAAGAGACCATTTACAATTCAATAGTAGAGAGTATTACCACTTAGAAAGCGAGGAAGACCACCCAGAAGCTGGAAGAAAGATATAGAGGAAGCTATGGAGGCAAGAGGTCTGCAAGACGGAGATTGGATAGACCGGAGAAGATGGAAGTTGAGAAGCAAGAAACGGTTCTAGCTGTAGGAATCTCGCGTGTATGTATGTATGTATGTAGTTAACCCAAAAAATTATGAGCTGGGAACCATGAAGGCAAATAACAATTTACAAGAAATACACATGGTGTTATATGACGCGTGGGAGAGGGGAGAGCTGTACAGCTTATTTCTAACAAAGGACAAAGTATGGTCCGATTTTCAACTGTTTCAGAGTCATTTAATTTTCTTTCGTTATTTGATTTCCAGCGACTTCGGCGCATGGTTGTTAAATTTACGACCGCCCGATGTCATGTATCAAAATAATGAATGAAATGTCCACCTTAAAATCAGTTTTTCTATCGAGTGCTAATGTCCTGAAAAGTGAACCACCCTGGATACAGGAGAAACGAATACAAGCGTGTTAAGGAAGTGTTGTTTCATCAGGAAAATAGTCGGATGCATACATGTGTATGTCGTCATCGTGGAACAATTAGGGTTTTGAATAATTTTTTTTGTGATGAATGGAAAGATAATATATAAGTTCTATAACAAGGCTGTTTTTGTTTTCTTTTTTTTTCGCAATAATTCGAAAGTCATATCAAATAAAAAATAGGTTTTTGAATCCAGTATCGAAAACACGCCGACTGCTCCCGAACCCCTGTGACGTCACCAGGGCGGTCAGGCGGTCAGGATGCTCCTTTGACCAACGACGTCCTATTCCGATACTTGATGAAAAAAATTAAAAAAGGTTGGAAAGCCTGGGCTTCGAATAAAAGACCCCCAGATTCGCTATCGGACACTCTAATCACTGGGATATCCGACGATGCAGTGGATCATTTTAACGAAACACATTTGATTAGGTACTTTATTACTGGAATCTGTAATCTGATTTAAAAATCCAAAAACATATTTATTTCGTCTTGAGCTGCAAACCTCATTCATCGACTGTGTTGCAACAACTATACACATATACATATACATATACTATATTCACAGCCAAGCTAGACCAAATGAAAACAAGCTCTCGTGCGTGTGCTTGTGTCGGTGGGGTCCCTAATAGTCCAGTACATTATGTGTAAATTGTGTGTTATAATCTGGCAAGTCAAAATCTCCAAGGCTGACTGGAAAGTAGATCCAAATATGCAATGTCAAGTGTTCATTGCCTAATGATCACTTCATACTGGCAACTGGCTATTTTTGAGTTGCAATGGGCTCATAGGGCAACTCTTTTAAATAGTTATATAAAATTTCATAATTGCACTGGACTATAGCTGGCGCATTCGCAGACGCTAGCGGACAGTAACCACGCGAATGTTGCATGCGACTGTTTATTTGGAGTCTATCTTGGAATTGAATATACTGTAGTTACCAATTTACCAGTTAGTATTTTCACGATTGGCTGGGAATCTAGTGTCTAGTATCGGAGTAGGACGTCGTTGGTCAAAGGAGCATCCTGACCGCCCTGGTGACGTCACACGAGTTCGGGAGCCGCGAGCGTATTTTCGGTACACGGTTCAAAAACCTATTTTTTTTTTTGATATAACTTTTGAATTATTGCGAAAAAAAAGAAAACAAAAACAGTTTTGTTATTAAAACATTATGATCTTTCCATTTATCACAAAACAAAATATACATATGCATATATATAGGCAAGCCTAAGTCGTTTGCCGACTTTGTTAGGAAACAAAGTTAGCTATAGCCGGGAAGCGGCAAAAGATATATTAAAGCGAAGTGTACTCTTTAAACTGAATTCCAAGCTTTCGGAGAACTATGCCTCCATCATCAGGGCTGAAATATTGAATTAACATAAGCAACAGGTAAGCAAAAATGGAGTTTATGCTTACAAAGCTTGTTGAGCTGTTGAGCAAAATACGAAATGGAACATATTGGTTAGACTCGCACAAAAATTCTTTAAAAATATTATGATTTTTAGTAATATCCTCGTCAGCTAGTTCATCACACACAACATTTATGTTAAAAAATCTATAGATTGACAATATAAAAAAAAGATATCTGTTACGTTCGAGGTCTGGTACCACAATGACGAGTTTTCAAACTAAGACAGGAAGCGAGGTTATGAAATACCCGGAGTGGGGAATGTCAATCAAATGTAATTTCAGAAGTATCAATTATAATTCGAAACAGGTGTTGATGTTTCTTTCATAGTCCAGGAAACATAACACCAACCACAAATAAAGATATTACTTGTAATAAGCTTTTGAGTAATTTTATCTAAAAACTTTTATGATTTTTTATATGTATAAGTGGTGGCAGACGTGAAACTCAGTTGTACAGAAATAGTTATCAGGTACAAAAATAAATGATTTTACTTGTTTTAATTTTTCTCTTCTTAACTAATTAAATTATGGCAAACTTGTTGTTGGTAACAACTGTTAGGTTTAAAAGGGACTACCATCAAGCAAGGCTAATCTGTTAGTGTTATGTAATTTTTCACATTGAAGGAGGTATGAATATATGACACTTAAGTTTCTTATTTCAGTTTTCTTGTTCATACAATTGTCACATTGATAGATGTAAGCCATTTCTAAGAATAAACGTTTTGTTAAGTTGGATTCACTATTAAGCACTTTAGCTGAAGTATAGATTATAGAGTGGCCAGTACTCTGGACGTGTGACGCAAGAGCGCAACGCTTAGGGTGCAACCTTGCATCACTTTTATGTGACACGATACGGCCTTTTAAGTTTCTAGATGTCTGCCCTATGTAAATACATATATACATTTTAATTCTTCTCAATTAATCAAATATTCCTCAGATTTAGCCCTTTTCTGTTGAAGAAATAGCTAGGTGGTAGGAAATTTGGTCACATACATGTCATGGTTGAAACAAGCACGAGCAAAATAAGGTTGTTTAGAAAAACCAAAAAGTAGAAAAATACGTTGAACCAAGTGTATCGAGCTAAAAGAAGATAATGTAGAAAAATAAAGTGGCGTTTACAAAAAAAAGAGGAATTGCTTTAAAAGTCATAGAGTTATGGAATCACCTTCGTAACATTGACCTGTTTACAAAAAGTACATTTCACATTAATACATAAAGTCTGAGGTGGATGGATATTAGCTTAGCCGCGCAAAGAGATTGCATTACATAACCTTATTAATACAAAATCTTGGAACTAATCTCGTATCTTTTAATCCAGCCTTGGATGGAGGTTTGTCGTTAAAAGTTTTAATGCGGCTAGCGACTTCCTCTACGCTTCCATTAGATATGAAAGCTCTCGCAAATTGAAGCTATACGTCGCCGAAATAGAATCAGGATGAAAAGGAGAATATTTAAGCGCATTAGCGTTCTCAAAAATGGTAAGAAAAGCTTGATTCCTTTAAACAGTTCAGTTCATAATACGGTGCGGAAAGAAGAAATAAGAATTGTCTAATGAGTTCTTTCTGGCTTGGCCAATATAGCTGGTGGATACTGTTTATACCTCTTTAGCGTTTTGTGTTGTGTAAGACTTTCGCGGACATGAATTGTTGGTTCTTGGGCTGTTTGGCCGGCGTCGACACGCGCGCGCTTTGCTGCTTGACGTTTCGAGTGATCGGCATCCTCAGAAGCTGTCACCTGTTCAGCGTGTTCCGAGAGCGTTTTCGAAGAGCCCAAGAACCAGCAATTCATCTTTAGCGTTTTATCATCAGGGAGTAGTTTTGTGTTCAATTCTGTATTCTGTATTAGTGGGAGGATGACCAGGCACCTAGATATGATTTGGCCCCTTAGCCCACCTGGCTATAAAAAGTGTTGTACACCTTTATCACCTAAACATCGATGTTATTTGTGAAAATAACATAACAAGGAGACTTAAGAATGAAATGAAAGCATATTTTGAGCTTAATGAATGAAAAATACACATTTTTGAAAACATGTTACATGACACCTTTATCCACTTGTCTGTTCCATTAGTATTTAGTTTCATTTTGACTCATAGAATAAGTATATCAATTGTCAGAAGTGTACCGAGTGATATGTAATTGTTGCAACATTTTTCGCAACTTAACCGCGCCCTCTGACAGCTCTTTACCTTTCGCCTGCACTTCTGACAATTATTTTTTTTCCTACTGTCTTATAATATTTACGCTTTTATTGGAAACCTTCAGAGCTATACTTCCCCATTTTTCATGCGAAACCAAAATTTGTACTTCCTTGAGTGACACTTTTCTTAAGTAGCGAGAGCTCTCAACCCTTTGTGGACAAGTGGTTCCAGAACGGGACCACAAATCTAAATCAATCGTGGACCAGACAGCGCTGCCTGGAACCACGTTCTAGAAATAGCAGGTGGGGGTGACGCTTCCATTCGACGCGCACTTAGTTCGACAATAGACACTTATCGCTGCAGTGTAAATAAGAAATTGTCACTCTGCATGCCCAAGTTAATATGATGCTCCTTTTAGTGTATACTAGGTGAAAATGGCAGCTGCGTATCTTTTTATTTGGGTTTAGATACATGGTTTAGTGCATATTTTAAAAGCAATTTTAGGTTTTCAATTGTCACATTATACGGGGGTTGCTCTATACCTCCGTCAATCGACCAGTACAGATTGACGGAGGTATAGAGCAACCCTCGTATATCGGCTTTCATACGCAGCAGCGTATAGAACCCGCGCTCCTCTGGTGGCTAAAAGCAGACGAGCCGTGTCGTCCCACCAAAAAGTTTGCTCCTGTTAGCAGCGATTCTCTTTGGTTGCCGTTACCTTCGGGTATCAGATAGCGCACCGGCAGGACTTTTCTGTCATCTTCTAATTCCTTCTATTTCTGAAAAGAAGGTGTGGACCTCGACGGAACATGAACAAATGCATACAGCGGACTTATTCATACGTTTTTAGATGATATCCCATCTGATAATAAGGCATACGATACAGAATGTGATGGTGAAAACGATGAAGATGATACTGATAGGGACTTAGAATTCTCACAAGAAAATCCTATTGAGATGTCAGTAACCTTACATAATAATATTGAGTCCGAATAGGATTCGGAGAATGAGCTACCACTTTCTCCTTTCTTGTTACCAAGAACTGGTACCAACTTTGTTGATCAAAGTTTTAATTGGTCACAATCCATGAATTGTTGTGTCAATATTGAGCCATTCTCTGAGAATGTTGAGCCATTCACTGAGAATGTTGAGCTAAATATTCCCGGCAATATCGAAAATCCTGTATTTTTTTACTTTTGTCTCCTTCTTGAAAAGACTCTATTTGATACAAACTTATATGCGACTTAAAAAAAAATTGAATATACCGCAACTGTTAACAACGCTTAAAAAAGTAAAGGGTTTTATTGGCCTGAACATACTAATGGGTGTGAAAAGACCACTTTATTGCATCCTGTATGTAATGAATTTTTTCTGATTGTTACTAGGAAATACTCTTCTTGACGATAACACTGTGGAACCCAAAAAGTGGACCCTAAATAATAAATAAAACCCATCAAAAGCGGTTACAAGATGTGTGGGTACGAGCTAACGAATCCGCTTATTGTAGTACTGGAAAAGAACAACACAGAACCCGATGGCACTGCTCTTCGTGCAAGGTTGGATTATGCCTAACCCAAAATAAAAACTGCTATTATAAATTTTATCAAAAGCAGTGCATTAAATGTTCATTGTGTTATTTTTGTTTAGGAAATAAGCTACCTACGTATTTGGTAAAAAATATACTTTTTTATGTATGTAGATGTGTTTATATAACACATAATTACTCAAAACCTATACAAAAAAACTACAAATTTTTGTAAAATTTAGTTGGCAACACACATAATTAATGCAACACATGCATCAAACATTAAAATTTCTTGAAAAAAAATAATTTGGGCCACAAAGAGTTAAACTAATCGTCATTACCGCTCATTAAACAATATACTATTTTTTCTCAGTTGGTTAAATTGAACATAATCTGTGCACTCAGGTCGTGGCCCTATACAAAAAAGCCTGATACGTTCATGCAAATAATTCCTTCAATAATGCTCAGCAACGTGGCTGTCGATAAAGCCCCTGGTATTTTCGTATACAACACCTAATCTTGTAATTTGTGCCACACAGCTTTACTCCCAGCGAAATAACAAGAAAATAACATGGCTGCTGGCTGGGAAATTTTCAGCAGCTTAATTATTTCTTGATTTATTTTCCGGTCAACAACCGCCGAGGTTTCCGGCGCGTAGAATTTTTTGGAATTTTTTCCAGACACGAAAGTGGGTAATTTGGTATGCCTCGGTTTTATGAGGAAATTGCGGGTTTCCACTTGAAAGGCGATGTATTGAAGAAAAAAAGTGGAGATTAACTTGCGGAAACTGTCGATATGTGAAGTTGATGAATTAATAACGTGCTGTTTTTGTAGACGCAGGTCTATATTTGGATATAAATGAGTAATTTATAGGTGTTTTATGTGGTTGTAAAGAATCCACGCCTGGTGGTATTATTACTATTTTTTAGCTGTAGGGTATTATAGGGCCAGCAACTCAAAACAAAAAAAAATGAAAATGGGACAGAATTTGTGCAAAATCAATTGTCAAGTAGCTAGTTGAATTGAAACACACCACATTGCAATCAAGCAGATGCTGAAAAGTGGATGGCATCAGTCTGAATCTGAGTTGGCTCCTGAGAAAAGGCAATTATAGTGCGCGGCCCAAGGAGCAAGAGAGCTAACGCAGTCTTCCAACTAAGGGAGTGCAAGCCCCAACAAGCAAGTCCACAGTTACCTTAGGGTCACACTGGATAACGAAAGGTGTTATGGAGAACACCTTAAAAGAGTAGTGGCAAAGGCAGCGAAGAAGGCGGCAGTACTATCACGTCTGATGCCAAATGTAGGAGGGCCTAGTGTCTATAAAGTCCGGGATAGCTTGCAGAGACAGTCTCTGCTGAAGGAGAGCCTTGGAAGTGATAATGGTAATACCACCATTATAATTGCTGGCTGAAGAGAGGGCACTGATCTGCCATGGTCAAACAGGCAATGCGATATCCTGCGCTGAAGCCAAAAGGCTGACAGGAACTAAGTGGCCAAACACTGAATGAGTACTCTGTAACTTAGAAACGTGTTTCTATGCGCTACGTACGATGTGATCGGGTGGATTCGTAAATATGTCAGCGTAGTAGGCACGTTGTAGTAAGCACCGGAAACTGCCCGATCGTCATGGTCGTCATGGTGATAGAAACAAGTTTTGTCCGAAAAATAATCTTCGTTCTCTGATTTATCGATCTTCTAGAGAGTGTTAATATTCCGTCTTTCATTTCAATCCGTGTCATCTGTCATTAATGATTGATAAGTGACAAGTGTCATTGTTTCTGGATGTCATTCAATTACGACGTATCCACGTGGTTTAATTAAGATATGAATCAACGAATTTATAACAGATATCTGGTTTTTAATGTGTTTAAATTGTTTTAAAGTCCTTTTTTATTATCAGTCCAATGTTTTTGACAACGAATTTGTGTTTCCACAGAAATAATAATAATATTGTGAAGACTCTCCCTTTGGTGACCTTTACTCAGCAATCTCGCTAACTTTTGTAAGTACACCAATTTATTGAGATTGTTTCTCATTTTCAAAATTTCTATTGTAAATGGAATCATAGGTTTTCGAAAGCTTGGGATAAAGTTAAAAGAGTCCACTTTTGCGTTTATTTGTCGCGTTCCCAATTACTAACCGTTTGTTACCTAACTGGTTTTTGTTTCGGCAATGAGTGCCCCCCTTCGAAACAAGTTTCTTTCTCTAAGTTACAGAGTACCGGCGCTGATATCGCACAGTTGACGAAGCGACTAATACCGTCGACAAAAGTATGGGCGGAATGCAATCATCAACAGACGTCCCATTTCTTAACGCAGGTACTGTCTGGGCACGGGCCTTTTCGAGTGTATAGGAAAAAGATAGGACTGCTAATGGAAAAGAGATGCCTGTACTGCAAGGCGAAAGATACGACCGATCATGCCCTGTTTCTGTGCAAGAGGTAGGGGTCTTACAGACAGGAGGCAAGCGTCCAGCGTAGAGGGATGAAACATCATATATGGGACGGTCGATAAAATGTTCTCTGCAAAGGAGAAAGAGGAATTACTACAAGATTAAAGGAAGGTCAGAAAGTATTCCTACATGGTATAATCATTTCTTAATCTTGCACTGCAAAGAATATAGTTCACGATGAAGCCCAGTGCAGATGGAGATAGATAAGAGGTAAGACAGAGGGAACGAGTTTTAGCGGGTCGGGCCATGGTGGCATGTCGGATGGTTTAACGTTGGGCAGGCAGACTCTCTCACTCTCTCATACTTCCAGGTGTGGGACTGCTTCTGACCTTGTGATAAAGCCCATTTTCTTAAAGCCTCTATAATGAAAAAATTACTACTGGAAAACAATCAGAAGAAAGGTGAGGTTAGAGAGGAAAGCACAACGAACAGCGCACGTGCCTTACCGCGGTTCCCATCCTGTACAAGGAAATTCCATATCCTTGCAGTGTCCTTTCATAGCCTTCCGCGCTTCTGGCGTTTTTGCATGTCGTGCCGCTTTTTCACCATTTTATTAAGTCGTTTAAATAACAAAGTACCGAAGATAGTATAAAAACGTCGTCGTGGTCCGCCAGCCGGCGGCCCCGCTGTCGATTTATGGCCTCTTACAAATTAGACAATCGCGTGGCAAGGACCAGGATGGCTCTATTTCATACGGGCCCCGTTGTTGCCCCGTTCTGGGACCGGACGAACGAGTACGTCGCGTTGGCTATGACGGATTTTCGGCGGTTCATTTGTTTTAGCTGCTATAAATCGAACGATGGCCTCGAAATATCACGTACACTAAGCGACAAAAAGCTAGAAAATGATTTTTGGGTCTTCTTTAGCTGGGTCATTATCAACAAAAACGAAAAAGCAGGTCCTCCTATTTTTTTTTTTGTATATCACAACTGTAGAAGGAAGAGAAGGCAAGCAAATAACACCTGTAAACGGTAGAAAGCGAACAAATACAACCGAATAGAACACAAAACAGCCCATAACAACAGAAACCAATCAGATAACAGCGCTAAATAATATAAAACGACTAAGCACAGCCGAATACAACAGAAAAGAACAGAAAACAACTGAAAACTACAGAAATCAAGCAGATAACAACTGCCAACGATAGAAAACGACCAAATACAACCGAATAGAACAGAAAACAGCCCATAACAAGGAAGGAGGAAAGCAAGCAGATAACAGCGCTAAACAATAGCAAACGACTAAATACAGCCGAATACAACAGAAAAAAAAGAGAATACAGCTCAAAACAACAGAAAGCAAGCAGGTAAGAACTGTAAAATATAGAAAAACAACCAAATACAACCAAATAGATCCATAACTAGCTCAAAACAACAGAAGGCGTGCAGATAACAGCGGGAAACAACATAAAACGACTAAACACAGCCGAATACAACAGAAAAGAACAGAGAACAGCTCAAAACCACAGAAATTAAGCAGATAACAGCGCTAAATGATACAAAACGAATAAACACAGCCTAATGCAACAGAAAAGAACAGAAAACAGCTCAAAACCACAGAAATCAGGCAGATAACAACTGCAAACGATAGAAAACGACCAAATATAACCGAAAACAGCCCATAACAATGGAATGCAAGCAGATAACAGCGCTAAACAATAGAAAACGACTGAACACAGCCGAATACAACAAGAAACCGCTGTTATATACCAAAAAAATAAAGGCCAAGGGTGACTCTTGGAGCTTTTAGCCTTCTAAATGTTTACGGGATAGCTAAAAGTTACATGGAGGCAAGTATATTTCAAACCAAATACAATAATGGACGTAAAATCACCCCTGCGTTAGTTGTCGCCCCACACATTGAAGAAATTGGTTTCCTGTATTTATTGTTCGTTATTTTTGAACTAATTTTATGTTATATCCCTGACGTTGAATTATCGTCTAAGGTTGGCTGTCTTATTGGTAGAATTTGATATTAGGTCTTCTCAGTATCTCGCCAAAATGTCTCTTCCATTAATGCATTTAATAAATTCATAAAACTCGCTTATAACCGTATAGCGTCAATACTAGAATTAAAACGTCATGCATAATTATGAATGATTTCATGCGATTCTACTGTGTTTGGAAGACAATTATTGCAAATTCACCTAGAAAATGTACATAAAGCTATATATGTAAAGCATACGGCTCTCCTCCTTTAACCTGTGTAATGTGTGTGTCCAATCTAAATAATCACGAACAGATATAATTTGTAATTTATAAAGGATAATCAGGACTCTCTAACAACGTATTTTAAGTTTGTTTTAGTCAGAACTCTACTCGAATGAATAAACTGTCCCCTCCGTTAACCTATCCTCCGTTAAATTTTGAGGTAACGGAGGGGAGACTGCACAACGGAGCGGATAATTAGTACAAAAGGTTTCAATAATGGGATTATAAAAAACTATTTCCTGTATATACGATGAGCAAGTCACAGGCTAAAGCAGATAATTATAAACAAAAAAAGAAAAGTTCAAATATGAACAGTTATTACAGTACTAAACTCCGTGAAGCATTTCTTCTAAAAATGTCAGTATCTTCAAAAACAATAATTTTGGAGCTCGACGACTTTTGGAGTATTAAATATAATATTGAAATAATATTCTGAATTTGGTGAGAATGATCCAACTAGGAATGGCAATGAAACATCGAAGTACAGAAAATATCGTAAACACCGATGTTTTTTATCGGTTTTCTGGACGTTTAATACGTAGGTTTAAGAGATAATAGTAAATTAAACTGAAAAAGTTATGCCTGACGTCGTCCAAACTCTTGTACTGCTCAACAGTTAAAGCTAAAGCTGAAGTTAAAGCAGTCGCAAAACTGCGACCGCATCTGAATCAGCACCATCAAATTATCCAAAACACAAGGTTTCATCTCAATAGAAAATTAAAGACAGATTTTCGATCTTTTGGATGAACCTGAAGATCTGGAAGATCGAAAATTTTTTATTTTCGCCAAACCAGACTGAAACTCAAAACTGCGAGGGAATTTGTAATCAGTACCCTCAAGTTATCCAAAAAGCAAGGTTTCATCTCGAAACTAAATACAGAATTTCGATCTTTTGGGTGAACCTGAAGATCTGGAAGATCGAAAAATTTTTATTTTCGCCAAACCAAACTGAAACTCAAAACTGAGAGAGAGGATTTGTAATCGGCGCCCTCAAATTATCCAAAATACGACGTTTGATCGTAATAGAAAGCTGCACAAAGATTTTCGATTTTTCAGGCAAACCTGAAGATTTGAAAGATCTGAAATTTTTTATTTTCGCCAAACGAGACTGAAACTCAGAACCGCAATCAGTACCCTCAAATTGTCCAAAATAGGAGGTTTTATCTGAATAGCAAAGTAAATTAAGATTTCGATTTTTTAGGTTAACCTGAAGATCTGAAATTTCTATTTTCGTCAATCGAGACTGAAATTCAAAACTGTGACCGGATTTGTAATCAGTACCCTCAAACTGTCCTAAATACAAGGTTTCGTCTTAATAGAAAACCAAATAATTATTTTAAATTTTTTGCGTAAGCCTGAATATCTGAATTTTTTATTTTCGACAAAGGAGACTGAAACTCAGAGTATCCACAGGATTTGTTATCAGTACCCTCAAATTGTCCAAAATAGAAAACCAAATAAGATTTTTCGATTTTTACCAAGATTGAAAGAAAGATCCGAATTTTTTTATTTTCGTCAAACCAGACAGGTAAACCTGAAGATCTCAAAGATCGTAAACTTTTAATTTTAATCAAACGAGACTGAGACTCAAAACTGCGACCGGATTTGTAATCAGCACCTTCAATTTATCCAACTCGAGGTTTGCTCTTAATGAGAAACTAAACAATGGTTTTCGATATTAAACCTGAAGATCTGAAAGATCTGAAATTATTCGTTTTCGGCGAACAAAACTGAAACTCGAAACTGTAATCAGATTTGTAATAAGTACCTTCAAATTATCCAAAACCTCACAGGCAGGCTGAATATCGCCAGGCTGTAGAAGATGGGATGCGATAAACGACTCTAGAGTTGTATCCAAATCGCAAGATGATGTGATGATGGTAATGGAATGGTCATAAAATTGAATAAAACTGAAGAATGTAACGTATTTTGTGATATGGTCAAATGTTATTCTAATATCTTTAGCGAATAATTTTCGCATGACACTGGCCATTATATCATTAACAATCCCCAATCTGACTGTTTTACAAACCAAATATTTCCAGGATACGTTTCCGCGACCGTATAATCCTATAATTCTTTCCGTCCCCTTTTTTTATAAAAATTCATACGCACGTAATAAACCATAACCATAAACTACAAACTCCAAATTCTTCCCGTGTTATGATCGTATCTCACCCTTCATCCTATTTGAGTGAAATATTTGCCTGAAAAAATGTTCATTTCACGCACCACACAAGAAAAAAACTTGACTAACGACACTATTAGGTGTGGGGACTATTTATACAGAAAAAATAGTTCGGTGATATTAGATATTTTGCATGCATTTGTACGCCAACCTCTTATTTGAAAAAGTCATCCATGCTTCTCATGCCCGTATGCACCACAATCTCGATCGCAAGATAATTTCATTTTTATGGTCAGCCTCCCGCAAAGGCTGAAAGCCTATGGTGCTGTAGAGGCACTGCGAGAGGATAAGTGTCGGTGCCCGTTAGATTTGAAACGCTGCAGTTTGTAGCCGTCGGGAAACAAATTCCCCGGCTGCTGATTCCACAGCGTCGAAGTCCTCCAAAAGAAGGAATGCTGGAGGAGACTAGTTCGGCGAGTAGGGACCTCGACCTGGCAAGGATGAGCTCGCAAAGCCTCTCTAGTGTTCTTCATTCAGATAGTATTTGGCGTTATTATCTGGGAGAGCTCACTCGAATATCTTCCATGATAGAATCTGCAGAACAGGGATAGGTCAGCCACCCTTCTCTGATGTTCCAGGCTGTGAGGTTAGGCGTACACAGAAAAAAATACTGTTGCGTTTCCAATTAATTGTTAGTATTTGGATGTTTTTTTATCACTATAAATATATTTACAGTTGTTTCAGATCCATGTCATTGAAAGAATTTAATCCTCATATTTGAAGTACGCCAATAAATTCAAAATAATTTTATATTCGTTCTAACGATATGTATAATCCTTACCAGTACTGACATATAATGCATTCAAAACACCCTTTTGTTTTCGAAATTAACCCTATGTTTCATTTAAGCAAAGCATACAATCAAGTCACAGTACAATCAAGCATACAAAGTATATACAATGTACAAAAATTATTACTGCAACAGCAGTTTGTGATAATTCATCTGATAAAAATTAATTTTGCTTCAATGGCCCTTGTCGTTCGCTGAACTATAATTAGAACGAACAGGCAGACAGACCGACAGACAGACCGACAGACAGACCGACAGACCGACAGACAGACAGACCGACGGAAATGAGTGACGTGGATTTTCGTTATGTAGACATCATAAGACGCCCAAAAAGCGTATTATCTCAAAATCGAAAATTTTAGCGATCACAATACTCCCCTGATCTATCGGTGTGGGAAGTAAAAAAAAAGATTATCGGGATTCCGTTTTATTAATTCCGAATTAGAAACCCTAATAAATGAACTGTTGGTCCTTGGGCTATTCGGCCGGCGTCGCGCTTTGCTGCTTGACGTTTCGCACACGAGCGGTCGGCATCCTCAGAAGCTGATGCCACCTGTTCGGCGATCCGAGAGCGGAACACCTCTTGCAGTTGCAACTCCGAAGGAGCTTCATAAACATCCTTGAAAACTGCTAACATTGACACAAACAAAGCAAACTGAGCGCACATGCACGATACGTAAATGGTAGAGAGGGTATATACACACATTTCCTCGTAATATAAAATAAATATGTTTGTCGATGGGAGTTATAATAATACCTACATAGGAAAGGAAAATAGAGCCGTTGTTTATTTTAGCTCCCCTCGGGGAGCTTTCGCGGTGGAGATGGATATTACAAGAAAAGAATACTTTATGTAATAAAGTGGAAAGCAGGCATTTCAGGAACTAGTTTCACTTCGTATTTGTTGAGTGCATTCTAGCATTTTCCTTTTCTCGTACACGTGCACCATATTTTGATGTTTTTCTTATAATTCGTAGATCGTTGTGGGGAGTGAATTGAGAAAGTCTTGCTGGGCAATTTATTTGTTGTACACGTTGTTTACCTGAGCGCTGTATTAAGTTAAATAAGTAATACACTAGAGCCAGAGGTTTCCCTGTTCAGATTTCTTAATATCAACACAAGCCTTTTTAAAAGCTTTTATTTAACTTGTAATGCATGTCCGCTTGTTCGGGTGGAATCTTGCAACTCAATTTTGAGCAGACATCTTCAACCGGTTGAGTTGAAATTTTGTATACACGTTTAGTTTAGATGACAATGCACGATAAGTTATATGACGTCGTTCCAAATCCATTAGTGGAATAGTTATTTAATGCATTTCTACAATATGGGTGTCCATATTGATATGAGAACGCCCAATAGATGCTAAGGGGAATGGCAATCTAATGAGAGGAATGTAATCACTGACAATAGATGCACTGATGTCATTTTTAGTCAAACGATGCATTTTGTTGTGAGAGTTTAGGGAAAATACTATCCAAAGCCGGCAAGTTGATTTATCACTGCATGAACCTGACGCTGAAAGAAGAAATTTTTTGCATTTGGCGCTCAACTAGTGGCTTGCGGTGTGAGCAATAATCTGGCAGTAGTCACAGGAGATTCTGGATCGAATTGTACGAGTTCCTTTCGTTCCTTTATACAACCTACGCAGTGGTCATCACCAGGTTGTATCGACGAAGGTGACGACATCGACATGAGGTTAGGGAGTAGCTAACGGAACGCTGGTGCACCGAGCAACCGCGAAGGGTAGACCGGACAGCCGGCGTGTATGACTGTGATAGCGACGTAAGTGGTAAAGAAGATCCGCGGTAAGGATTTTCCAATAATAAGTTGTAAAGGAACATTTGGGGTGCAGGACTGACTTTGGGAAAGTAATAGGGATTGTATGTGGTTCGCTAGTTCTTTAGGGTTTCAGTGGACTGTATACGAACTTGAAATTGAAATTGAAATTTGTAGCACCATAAAAATCCTATTGTATTTATCGGCACCTACCTCGATTCTTCGTTCGAAGAGACACTGGGCCCAGTGGTGCTCGTCCTTGCTCTTCCAGTGGTTTCTAACTAGGGGTTTAGTACTGCAATTTTCTCTTAGCACTTCCTTATAACGTAGTTTTCTCGACCGTATAATATAAGTGGTTCCCTTTTGAATGCTCACGAAGTACTCGCTGCGGAGGTTGCCGATTCCAACGAAAATGAAATTTATGGTGCGGGCGCCAAATTTGAAATTATTGCACAAGATATGTCGATACACATACAGGGATAGACTCGAGTTGTTAGTCTGCTCTTATCACCAATACAGTTTTAAGGTTATGTTTAGAGTAGGCCTATATTTTTATTATAGTTCAGTTTAAGGTTTTCATGATGTCTAATAAAAGGAAATCTACAAAAATGAGTGTATATCAGGATAGCGCAAATTCTAAGTCTGTAACTGTCATTCAAATGATGGCAAATAATATGTATTTATAGATATAGTACGATGATGTGTTTTGTTGTAAGAGTTTGGGGAAAATATACTATTCAAAGTCGGTGAGTTGTTTTATCACTGCATGAACCTTGTTTACGACCTAAGAGAAGACAGTCTTTGCACAGTGAAAGGCCTTGTTGAGAGTGACTCGAAAAATAATATGACGTCATTCTAAATCAACTATGGTGGACCATCCAAGACGGCGAAATAGTTCTTTTTAATGCACTTCTGCAATATGGGTATCAAATAAAAGGGCTTGCCGAGAACAAATAAAAATTTTGCTTGATATAAATTGAAGTTAATAACTAAAAAGTAAAGAATAGATTAAAACAAAAAAACTTTTTGAATAGAAGCTTTTATTTGAAAGTTCTAAGAAAAAGAAAATGAAATGTTCCTTTAGAGTGTTAACTATCAACTTATAGCCTCATTATACACAATTTATATGATCATAAAAGCACGTCGCGCGATATACTTGTGTAAATTAACTAGTACCTATTCAATTGACTAACTTGGTCTGCTAAATTTAAGTGTGCTAAAATTTCAGTTTAATTGAATTCCTATAGATACTTACGCAAACCTCGCGACAAGCTTTTCTGATCATATAAATTATCATATAAATTGTGTATGATGAGGCTATAAGTCGATAGTTAACAGGTAGGAGCATTTTATTTTCTTTTTCTTAGAACTTTTAAATAAAAGCTTTTTTTAAAAAAGTTTTTTGATTTTAATTTATTAGCTTTTTTTGGTTGGTACTGAGACGTGGATAAACAAACGCATGCACCTAGAAAAAGCAAGCTGTGTTGGAACTTGCCTGAAACTAACGCAGAGGACATTGCCCCTAGTGTAGAGATGGTGCGTTACAAGGGGACTATCTGTAAATTCCTCGAAAACCGTCATGGTACCATTCACCAAGCAACGGAAAGCAAAGATCATCCAGGCACCATTTCTCTTTGGCAAGCAAATATAGGTTGCCAGAAAACTGAAACGCCTGTGAGTCAAGTTAGACGATCAATTAACTTGGAACGGTCAGATAAAGAACGTCACGAGCCCATTTCAGATTATTTTAAGAGTCATGAGACGAGCCATAGATTGTACCTGGCGTTTAACCCCCTCGATGACAAAATGGCTGTACAAGGATAATCGGAACTACGATGCTGTACAGTGCTACTGTATGGTGGCCAAAAGTTCATCAAAGCACAGCACCTAGGGCGCTCAAAAAAGTGCGGGCGGCGTGTCTGTATAAGACGGTCAATAAACTATCTATCTATCTATCTATCTATCTATCTATCTATCTATCTATCTATCTATCTATCTATCTATCTATCTATCTATCTATCTATCTATCTATCTATCTATTAGGCGCCATGAAGGGCACACCAATAGTAGCATTGGAGGTACTGCTAAACTTGACATTTACCTAGAGGGAGAGGCCAAAATGGCTCCATAAGGAATGCAGTGCTACGGCAATTGGTTTTACCACCCTGCCGTGAAACACGTGGACACCAAAATACCATATAAGGTCAACCTAGGTGATAGACTGGAATGTGTGTAGAAGAACCTCGATATATGTCAAATGGTATCATCTGTTCTGAAGGTATGTCCACGTTTTAAGCGGATAGTACGGATGAAGATCGCTGACCGCGCTTCTTTTCGGTCAAAACGTTCAGAGCTTTTTCGGGATGCCTCTATAACGGATATGTCAAATTCAAATGCTGCCCAGATAAGTCAACCAAAGAGTAGCATTCAACCAAAACAACAATGGCTAGTAGCCACACATTGTCTGTTATTGAGGCACGTAGGAGCCTTGAGATCTCAGGTCTGGATTCACATACAAAGCAAAACGCATATAGGCAGCTCTCACGCGAGATTCAGAGACTATGCCGAAGAGATAAGAAATCCCATATACAGCAACTGTGCCAAGAAATAGAGGTGCATGTCAATACTAACCATCCGAAAGAGATGTTTTTTAAGGTCAAATGCCTCAGTCGGGATTTTAAATCCAAATCTTAGGCTGTTAAAAATTCCGAGGGACAACTAATTACCAACTTGGATGAGGTTATTGAGGTATGGCGAAATTATTGCGAAAATCGGTATCATGAGGATGGCCCTCAGGCCCTCTCATTGGATTTTGAATATGAACCGGATATTCATTTGTCTGAAGTTAAAAACTAATAGAGCTACAGGCATTGATGCGATTTCTGCCGAAACATTAAAATGCTTGGGTGAAGATGGCATCTCTCTTTTATACAACATTTGTAAGAGAGTCTGGTTTTCCGGTGTTTGGCCAGATGAATGGTGCATATCCATTTTTGTTCCACTTCATAAGAAAGGATCTCCAACAAATCCAGACAATTATCACCTACTTTCGTTAATCTCTCATGCAAACAAGGTTCTACTATATATTTTGCAATCTCGTTTGGAGGGTTTTACTGGCTGGCAAATTTCCCAGGCGAAGGCAGGTTTCGTAAAAGGACGCGGTACGCGTGAACAGATCTTAAACTTAAGACAGATTATTGGAAAAGCCAAAGAGCATTATTTTCCAGTTTTTATCTGCTTTGTGGACTAATCTAAGGCGTTTGATAATATAAAGTGGCCTAAACTGTCGGAAATCCTTATTTCTATGGGAGTCCCTTACCACTTAGTAATTCTCATACAGCAACTTTATGAGTCTAGCTCGGCTCGTGTAAGAACTGATGGTAACCTGTCTGGTCGAACAGCAACCAGAAAAGGAGTTCGTCAGGGATGTGTATTATCTCCGATGTTATTTAACATTTACTCTGAATTTGTGATGTGAGGTATTGGACAACTAGAATGGCGGTGTAACTATTGGCGGAAGCAAAATATCTAACTTAAGATTTACTTACGATACAACCCTTGTTGCTGCTTCTCAGGAAGAACTAGTAGCTCTATTAAACGTTTTAGAACAACACAGTGCAGCATATCGTCTTGGTATTAACTACAATAGGACCAAGGTTTTTTTTTTTTTTTTTTTATGGTCGGCCTCCCGCAAAGGCTGAAAGTCTATGGCGCTGTAGAAGCGCTGCGAGAGGACAAATGTCTGTTCACGTTAGATTTGAAACGCTGCAGGTTGTAGCCGTCGGGAAACAAATTCCCCGGCAGCTGATTCCACAGCGTCGAGGTTCTCCAAAAGAAGGAATGCTGGAGGAGACTGGTTCGGGGAGTAAGGACCTCGACCTGGTAAGGATGAGCTCGCAGAGCTTCTCTAGTATTCCTGGTTCGGACGGCCTTTGGTGTTATTATCTGGGAGAGCTCACTCGAACATCTTCCGTGATAGAATCTGTAAAACAGACATAGGTCAGCCACCCTCCTTCGATGTTCCAGGCTGTGGAGGTCCTTTGTGAGGTTAGGCGTATCGATCAATCTAATTGCTCTTTTCTGGATAGTGTCCAGAAGCTTTAGAGAGTGCTTCGGAGCACATCCCTATACATGGGAGCAATACTCCAGCGATGGTCGGATCTGTGCCTTGTAGAGCAGCAGCAGTTGCTCTGGTGTATACAACTTCCTACAGCGGAACAAAACTCCAAGCTTCTGGGATGCCGTTTTAGCAATACTGACGACGTGGTCGTGCCAGGACATGTTATTGTTGATGTTGATTCCCAAGAGCTTGACGGAAGGTGATTCGACTATAGGGTGACCCTCCATTTCCACGGTTGGTAAGCCATCGTGAGACTTCTTTGTCAGTGTTGTTGCCTGAGTTTTTTGTACGTTGAACTGTACTTTATTTGCTAATCCCCACTCGACAATTGTTTTGATATCAGCGTTGATCTGTGAGGCATGCTGCTGTCGCCGACGTACCGTCTCCTGGGATGATAGTGGCTTGCCTGGTTCCATGCACGACACTAATGTACTGTCATCTGCGAAGCTGTAGATTGGATTGGATGTTATTTCCAGCAGCTCGTTGATGTACAGCAGAAACAGTGTAGGGGATAGGACAGATCCCTGAGGAACACCGGCGTTTATTGAAAATACGTCTGATGAACAGCCCTCGACTACAACAAACAGAGATCGATCGTTCAAAAAGCTATTCAGCCACTGGCGCAGGCCAGGTGGTAGTCCATAAGCAGCAAGCTTGACAAGAAGTCCGTCATGCCACACTCTGTCGAAGGCTTTCGATATGTCAAGTGCAACAACACGGGATTCGCCATGTTTTTCTATTGCTCTGTTCCACAAGTGAGTGACGTAGGCAAGGAGGTCACCTGTAGACCTGTGCTTGCGGAAGCCATACTGGCGATCATTTATGATGTCATTGTTGTCGAGGTATTTCAGGAGCTGTGTGTTAATGACAGTCTCCATAACCTTAGACATGATGCTGAGAAGAGCCACAGGTCTATAGTTGGTGGGATCAGTTTTTTTGCCTTTCTTAGGGATAGGTTGCACGCAGCCAATCTTCCACGAATCGGGAAACACGCCTCGTTGATACGAAAGTTTGAAGAGCTTGCAAAGAATAGGTGCAAGCTCAGCGGCACAGCGTTTAAGGACAATGGCTGGAATTTGGTCAGGACCAGTAGGTTATGATGGTAGATAGAGAGCATGCCAATCATCGAGAAATAAAGTCAGTAGGCCGTTGTGAGGTAGTTCAAAGTTTTGTGTACGTCGGTTCTTTGATCGCCAATTAGGGTAGCTGTGAGAATGAGATTTGACGGCGCATTCACGCATATGGCGTGACCATAACATCTCCATATTTTTGTATGCCTCGGAGACTTGGACTGCTAAAAAGGCAGATCTAGCTCGCATAGATGCTTTTGAAATATGGACGTGGAGGAGAATGCTGAGAATTGCTTATACCGCCCATCAAACTAATGTTTTCATGCTGGATGAGTTCGGTAATCGAGAGAGACTATCCTCCATTGTATCGACGAGAATACTTACATTCTTCGACCATATTCACATTCAATGCAACAACAGTCATATATCGGTATCTAAATATTTTAGTTGTGACATATTACACCGCGAAACTTGCTAGTTATGCTCTAAAATAAGGAAATCAGGGTTTTAAGAACCTGGTCTCAGACAACAATAACTCAGAATACTCACAGTTTGCAACAGGGTTAGTCGGTAAGTGAACTCACCTGAAAAAGAAAAAAAATAGGGATCAGAAGAATATAATGCAAAAACAGATACTTCTACTACTACAGAGATGAGAGGTTTTGGCTCCCATTTGGAACCTTTCTTATGATAATATTTCAGGTAATGAAAATAATACTTCATTGACCATATTTTTCATTAACTTCCATAATACTGAATCAATCAGTCCGAGTATACTGTTGCATTTGACAACGAATTCCCTTCAAAATGATATATCATAAGTATGGTAGTCTCAGATGGAGAGGAATCTCTGGACATCTTCGTCAAGCTAGAGAACTTATTTGAGGACCTCTGGCTGAGGTAGGGCAGAAGCCGACTAAGGTTACTTGTCGAACTGCTATCCGCCCATAACACCTCAAAACGTCATTTGTATGTGATGGGGGTGGCACGTGATCCGACGTGTACACGCTGTGGCGAGGAGGAAGCATCCTCGGCACACATTCCATGTTGTTGTGAAGCAGGTAGACTATACTCGGTTCAAGGGCTCTTGAACCTGATGAGGATATAAGATGGGCAGGCCATCCTCACCTTTGCGATGAGGCCTGGACTTGGGAACTAGGGTAAGGAGAGGTGCAAAAGGGCCCGTTTGTAGGCCTATGCACTGGTGGTGCTGGCCATCAGAAAGCCTTTCTCCCTCATTCATTCATTCATTCATGGTAGTCTCATTTAAGATTTTGAAGTAGGGGTTGCTGTACGTAAGGAGGTTGATGGCACATTGATGACGCATTTGGTAGAAGAGTTCTCCCTTGAAATACAAATCGACGTGTCACGGCGAATTTTATTTCTTTTTTTATCATTTCAGAGATAAGGTGGGTGGTAAAATTCAGCTGGGACGCACTGTATGTCGCTAAAGTGAAATGACTTGTATGTTCAACAGGTTTCACAATGTGTATCTCCGGAACTGCAGATTTTTTCAGCTTCCGTCGTACATAAAGGAAAAATGAGAATACCAGATAAAACAGTTCCAGAGTTCATCCCTCTGTACCTATTCACGTGCCTTCTGTCTAATTAGAACAGTGGGGGAAGATAAATGCAGTAATGGGACATGGCGCGTACATATATGCATGTGCCTGCCATCCGCTTTCTAGAATACCACGGCTGGTAATCTACGACTTCCGGGATATATATGGCGGATGCGTATATCAGCTCAACAAGAAAATAGCTTCATACCCAGATAAATAGCCACGTATTTTATGGTAAACAGTTATCATGTCTAATAACGTATTTTGCAAAACTTTTGAGAATTTTTTTCAAAACTCGGGAGGTAGTTTTACCGTTGAAAACAATTCAGAAATCGTTACCATGGTGACCAGTCAACATCTAAACGTAACAATAAGACCATCTTGGTTATGATATAAGTTGCCAAAATGTAAAAATTAGATATACGGAAGAGTATTTGCAGTCTAGTTGGACGACTTGAAAAAAGAATAAATTGTTCGCCTATGTAAAGATCAATATATTTCTATTGCCACAATTTATCGAGCGTTCCGTGAATGCGAAGAAGGTATTCCTTGTATAAAGTGGACGTCCAAGAGCGTTAAATGCTGTTACGGTTCAAGGAATGGTCAACTGAAGTGATCATCGAGTTGGAACCTTAACACGAAAACTTGGACGTACTTTTCACGTCAATGCTAGCACAATCTGTAGAGAAATGAAGAGAAATAACTTAAAATTCCGAAAAAGATGAAAATGTCCAAAGTATTCCCCAAATCAGTTAGAAAGAATTCCTCAATGCTGTTGCAATTTACGTCGTACTCATTTTGCTGGCAACATAAAAATTATTCTTGACGATGAAAAGTACTTCACATTTTCGAACTCAGAAGTCAAAGGTAAAGATGGTTTTTATACAAAAGACTTTGAAGCCTGCCCAGGTAATGTAAAATTTAAACGAAAAGAAAAGTTTAAAAACATAGTGTTAGTGTGGTGCGTTATATCAGACAACGGTATTTCAAAGCTGTACGTTGGACGAGTTAAGGGCCGAGGCGGTTACCGCAGAAGTCTATACTCAAAGACATTTGCCTAAACTACTCAATTTTATTAATGCCCACCATGCTAATGACAATATAATGTATTGGCAAGATCTGGTTTCAAGTCATTGTGCTTTGCGTACGAGAAACTGGCTAGAACAAGACGGAATAACTTTTGTACCACGAAACGACAACCCTCCCAATCTTCCTCAAGCAAGACCCATCGAAACATTTTGGACTCAACTGAGTGCCAAAGTTTATAAAAATGACTGGGAAGCTCAAAGCGAAGAGCAGTTAAGAAAAAGAATAATGCTAAAGATCAGAGAAATTGATTTAGAATCTGTCCAAAACCTAATGAGGAACATTGAGAGGAAATTGCGAGCCGTGGAAGACCATGGCCCATTAGCAGTACTTATATCATTTTTATATTAAGAAATATTGTTATTTTTTTTTAGTTCTTGTTACAGTTCAAATATATTATTGTGAGACATTTTGTTAAATTTTGAAAAACTTCTCAAAACTTTTGCAACATACGTTAGCTTTTTCAAATCAAAGAGTCGCGTGGATAAAAAAGGTAGACAAAATTCTGCTCTAATTTCACAAGTTCTTGTTTGTAACTTTCATTGTTAAGATACCCCAAAACAAAACTTTCAAAATATTTAGATAACGGATAAATAGCCACGTGTCTGATGATCTTTATCCAGCATACAGGAATACCAACTTTAAGTCCACAATAACTACCAATATTTCAATCCTTAGATCATATTTCAGCAGGTGGAAGCTGAAGCCACCGTAAATTAACAAAGACAAGTAGGGTCACTCATTTATAAACAAAAAGTTGAAGAACCGGGAAACACGAATTTGGAAAATGAATTTAAAAAACTTAAGAATCATGTCAATGATAAAATTAAAGTATTAAAAACAGGTATTTTAAAAATCAATGGGAATAGGTAGGCACAAATATAAAAAAACCATGGGGCCATATACAGAGCATGTCGCCGGCATTTTTTTGTGAAATACGCGCAAAATGCTCAATAACACACAAACACTACTTATTTAGCCACCCCGGTAGATCCGACCGATTGTATCCTGTGCACCGTGTCGCATGTTAGGTGGTGTTCGGTGGACTGACCCTGTAAACCACAGCTGTCAGCGTTCGGCTACTGCTCGAGATCGCCGGGCGCCAGAATCCGCCAGCTTGCGTAGTATCCGAGAGCACAGCAGAAAAGACCACACTGGAGGGAGAGCTTAGAGTGACCCTACTTGTCTTTGTTAATGTACGTTGCTGAAGCCAAGTATGAACAATACAATAACATCATGTTTTGGCCTTAGCAATAAAATAGAAAAAAGAGAGCTATTTACGTTAACAGCGCCTTGCTGCCCTATAATCCACACCCAAATACCTAAGGTTACCATTGGATAGGACAGTCTCATTTGAAAAAACATGTTCAGTCCATCGCAGCCAAAACAAACAGCAGAACCCACATCCTGCAAAAATTATGTGGAACCTCTTGGAGCGTCTCCGCTTCGACCCTGAGCCTCTGCTTCTCTGCGGCTGAATTTTGCTCGCCAGTGTGGCTAAACAGCTCATATACTAGAGCGATAGACGTCCAGTAAGACAATTCTATGAGAATTATTACGGAATGAGCCAATAAGATCAACCCCAACTTACTGGCTACTAATACTCAGAAAAAATAGCTCCACCACCCATCCATCGAAAAAATGCCCTTCTGAAAAAATTAACAAAATCAAAACAAATCCCTCACTGTCAATTGACGAATATATACCTGACCTCTCTTGGCGCAGATTACGGTCCAGAAAACCACCCATTACAACAGCTCTCCAACTTGAGTCTCATGGTTTTATCCCTGCAGTTAAATGGGCCGAAATCTGGGCGACTCAAAGACAAAAAAAGTGGATACTAATCCACCTGTTGGTCAAGAACCCCCTGGCTTTGAGCTCCACCGAAGGAAATGGTCAACCCTAAACAAAATTCGTACGTCGCATCGGTTGGAGTGTGCGCTGATTCGTTGTTTACAATGGGACAAACTCAAATCCCCACGACGCGACTGTGGAGCGGAACTCCAAACTGTCAAGCATATAGTGCAAGAATGTGGCCTCTTTGTACCATAAGTACTTCTCGAAGCGGTGTTAGATTCTCTCAATATTATGGACATGAACATTATAAGCACGGTACCAAATAATACAGTAATACCTAATACCCAAGACCGGTCTCTGTGGCCGAGCTGGAATGCACAAGACTGGCAGCGGCTGCTTCACATTAAAAGGATCTGGAGATCATTACTACTTGGAGTCTTAGGAATATGGTAAAATTTGAGCTTCCAGGACCCAGTGCTGCACACTATCAAACAAGAAGTGCCCAAGCCGGCACCCAGTTCTTATGAACAATCAGGCTCTACCAAGCAGTTACTCATTCAGGCTCTTAGGAGTCAACATTGCAGAAAACCTGATTTGGCACGAACATGTTGCGTCAATTGCAACAGCTGCTGGTAAAAAGCTTATATACCTATTCAGAGCAAGAAGAAACTTTTCAAAATCTAATCTACTAACACTATACAGGGTGGGCCAATAGTGCGTGGACGGAAGATTATGGGCTTACTAAACAATATTTCAAAAATCTGTCACTTGATCATGGCAGGGATTCTTGACGGCTATAACGTAAAAATATTTTGACTTAAATTTTGACGTTTATACAGGGCGATTCATATCAAATTTACATTTTTTTGAATGGAACTCCCTGTATATTATTACATATTTGGATTCCTTGGTCAATTATAGTGTGACTTTATGTATCATACATGAAACTTTAAACAAACCGTTTAGGCGCAAATCACCATTTTTGGTATAAGTAGGTACCAGAAAAAACTGAATATCGTAGTGATTATAAAACTTAGAAGGCCGTGACATTCGGTACGACTAAGCATGAAATGCGTCACCTTAGGTCAGACGGCTAAATTTGAATTCTCTTTGTACTTGGAGAAAACAGTAGATCAATTAAGGAAACTTGAATCACAGATAATTTGATTTTTTCAGATGGAAATGCCTATTTTGGTTTAAAGAATCAAATGTAAAACTTTCTAAAGATATAGCATTCTCCATATCAATATTTTTGGTTTTCACTTTATTCCAAATTCTCAGTCAATTCGGTGGTTTTCGATTTTCCTGCCTGCAAGCAACCTAGCAGGCCATGGAAAATAAACAAAAGCCCGTTAATATGGAAGAAACCAACTAACTAACCAACTAACCAACCAACTAACTTAGTAGAAAGATGCAAACTAACTAGTGTAATGAGGCAAGATTATGAAAATATATAAAATATATCGTTACAAAGGTAATCAAATTTTACATTTCATTTTATATACCAAAATAGGCATTCCCATTTGAAAAAATCAAGTTATCTGTGACTGAAGTTTCCTTAATTAATCTACAGATTTCTCCAAGTACAAGAAGAATTCAAATTTAGCCGTCTGCCCTAAGGTGTCGCATTTCATGCTTAGTTATAATCGCTGCGATATTCAATTTTTTCTGATACCTACTTATACCAAAAATGGTGATTTGCGCCTGAACGGTTTGTTTAAAGTTCCATGTATGATATATAAAGTCACACTAGAATTGACCAAGAAATCCAAATGTGCAATAGAATATAGGGGGTTCCATTCTAAAAAATGTAAGTTTGATATGAATCACCCTGTATAAACGTCAAAATTTAAGTGAAAATATTTTTACGTTATAGTCCTCAAAGGTCCCTACCATAATCAGGTGACAGATTTTTGAAATATCTTTTTAGTAACCCCACAATCTTCCGTCCACGCACTATTGGCCACCCTGTATAAATTCCAGATAAAACCTAGCCTGGAGTATTTCTCTCATGTTTAGGGAGCTGCTGCCCCTACTACCCTGTCTACACTAGATGCTGTCCAGAGAAGGGCAATTCCACTAATTGGCGACCCGGATTAACACGCCATCTCCAGCCACTTTCTCACCGGTGTGTGGTTACTGACCTCTCACTCTTCTACCGATATTCAAACAGAGTCTGATCCTATCAGATGCACTCGCGGGACTGTTGCATCTCATACTAAGACGGTCGTTCTTCATGCATCAAGAACCGAGCGGTATGACCGTACATTTATTCCCAGGGTGTCCAAGGCTGCGAAAACTACATCCCTTAAACTAAAGAACTTTCTTCTAGCACGAAGTCTTCCGTTGGCTCTGCGGCTTCGGGTAGTGAAGTGCTATGTGTGGCCCATATTACTTTACGGAGCAGAAACGTGGTCTCTTAAAGTACGAACATTGAACCGCATAGAAGCACTGAAAATGTGGACACTCCGGAAACTCCTCCGCATTCCCTGGACAGCACATAAAACCAAAGAAGTACTGAGAATCGCTGGCGTAAACAGAGAACTTCTTGATATTGTCAAACATCGGAAAATACCTTACCTTGGTCATATCCTTAGAGGTGCCCGATACTCGATACCCAAATTGATACTGCAAGGTAAGATAGAAGGCCGACGAGGTCCGGGGAGGAAACAGCACTCTTGGATTCGAAATATAAGAGTTTGGTGCGGAATAAGAGATGCCGCCACAATATTCAGACAGGCAGAAAATGGCACCCTACATATGATGTGAGAAGAATACGAGGGATCGCCGGCGTGCGGAATTGCACAGGGCACACGAAGAAAAAGAAGAAAAAGAGTGTCCAAGGCTTGAAATGGACTACCAGGAGATGTATCTATTGGGCTTGCGGGTGTTGGCCCATTCAAGACCCCCATTAACAAACTTCCCTTAACGTAACGTTTACACAGCAGCCGCGGTATTTTGGTATTTAGGCTCTGTCTACGCGGTCTGCGGCAGCTATAAAAAACTAAAGAAAAGTACAGCAAAATTAAAGTTTTTGGATCATTGAATTGTCTACTATTTCTGATGACGAAACCAAGGTTTTTTTATGCTGAAGCCGTAATCATATCTGTCGGCGATTATGCCTTTTTTTGGATTAAATTTGGGCTGATTGGGCTCAACTATAAAACTACCCACTTACCTTTGATTTGCTTGCTGATTTGCCTAGTCCCGGGACTCACTCCACATGTTTCTATCTGATGATTGTTAGAATTAGAAACTGCTGACCTCGCTCTTGGTTTTGCGAAAAGGGTGGTTCGATACCACAGGCGGCGCGATAATTGGGCGTTAGTGGGATAATAGCCAAGCCCAATATTAATTTGAATAAAATATAAAAACGAATATTATTCTATATCGTATAATAGAAGGGGGGTAGTCATTGTCGAAACAAAAACCAGTTAGGTAATAAACGGTTAATAATGGGAAATGCGGCAATTAAACGCAACAAGTGGACTCTTTTAACTTTATTCCAAGCTTTCGGAAACTTATGATTCCATCTTCGGGGCTACAATAGAATTTGGAATGAGTCACAATCTCAAAAAAGGGGATGTTAATACTTACAAAGTTAGTGAGATTGCAGCGAAATGATGTTAAATGGGAGAGTTTTCACAAAAACTAGTACAATTTGTGTAAAACACAAAATCGTTGTCACGAAACATTGAATGTTGATACAAAGGACTTTACACATTAAAAAACACATTAAAATCAGATATCTGTAGTAAAATCGGATATTAATTTCTTAAAATAACCACGTGGAAATGTCGTTTTAAAACGAATGTCATTCAGAAACAATGACACTTGTCACATGTCTATCACTCATGACAGATGACATGGAACGAAATAAAGGACGGAGTGTTAATGATCGATAGAAGATCGATGATCCTAAAATCGAAGGATTATTACCGCTATTTTGTAATATTTTATTTTTTTGGAAAAAATGAGGACAAAGAGCTAGAAAGTTCAAGTGTGACACCCAAAAGCAGGTGTATGCATATATTTTAATGTTAGACAATAGAGAAAATGTATTTTTTGAAAAAAGACTAGTTTAAAGTCTTTGTAACGTTATCTAGAGATAGGTAATTAAGTAGGGGAAGTATTAATTTTTATTGCTATTAGTTATAACAATATTTTAACTGAATTATTATATTGATTTTATGCTATGATCGGAATAACCAATGAGGATAATATATGAGTTAGTCAAACTCAAAAAACCGTATGAAATTATTTTAATATTAGAATTTTTGGAATTGTTTTAGAGAAGAGGGGGGAATGGACTTAGAGGTTCATTAATCAGACATAAATATGTCAATTGTGGGAAGGAATCTCTAATTTATAAAGCGAAGTCAACTATTATGGGACTAAATGGTGTGGGAGATAATAACAGTGAGATTTAACTTTACTTACACATGTATATTATACTTATCAATTTTTGGGGGAGAATAGTTATTATAGTTGTATGTTTAATACAAAGTCAATGAACGGAGTAAGGTTGTACTCATTTTGATTTGAGGAAAATTTATTATAAAACCTTAATTGATATCGTACAATATCTATGCCAGCTTGGAGTGAACTACGACTCCCATGCGCATGAAGAAGCACACTCCATGTAGTGGTAACTACTTCGGAAAACAACGTTGTTGCAGTCCAACAAAACTTATGCCCTGACCTAGGTACGAGGCGTGTAACGCAATCTGTGCGGTTCCACGTATTTTGCTGCTAGCGCCCTGCGACCACCAGTCGCATATTAAATTTTAATTAACGACAAACACATAGTAGGCTGTGGGCTAGGACGGCGCCACAGCCGCAGGCCACGCAAAATACACAGAAGGCTGCGAGCGAGGCCGTAAGTCACAGACGGCCATGGCGCGGCCGGGCCGCCGCCGCGACGAGATGGCGGCAAGTTTGAAATATCGCGTAAACACGGCCGCCGCCGGCGGAACAGCAGCCAACGTCGGGGGATCCCCCGGGCCGCCAGCGGGGGATCCCCCGACACACACACACGCGAAACCATTATTATGGATGCACACGTACGGATACGGAGGGCGCTGAAGACTTAGACACGGACGCAGGGTTGGATCTGCTCTAGGTTCAATAAATGTAGGAGCAGTATTGAGATGCTGAGGGGGGGACTACAGGGAAGCATAGATGACGTCAGAAATACAGGGTGTCCAGTGAACAACTTGATTTTTTTATATGGAACTATACCTTTTCTTTAAATTCTTCTAGCTTCCATCATTGATCTCTGTTTAATCCTGAAATATTTTTGGGATTGAGATAGTCGATATTTCGATTTAAAATCAAAAATATATAGGGTGTCACATTTAAAAAAACAAAGTAAAATTACCTTCAATTTGCCGAAATTTAAAATTCTGCCAAAAACACCCTGTAAATACAAATTGCTGGTAACATCCAAAATAATATCCACTTGATATTCAAGTAACTCGCTGTATAATATTATTGAGAAAAGTTAAAGGAATATAACAATTTGGACGTATTACTTGCGACCTTGCGAATCCGGAAATTAATAGAAAATAAATTATAACTTGGCAACGTCGCAACCGATCTCAAAAATATTTCAGGGTTGAATAAAGATCAATGATGGAAACTAGAAGAATTTAAGATAAAGTTATAGTTCCATACAGAAAAATCAAGTTGATCAATATCCTACTTTCCCGCAACACCCTGTATAGTAATAATAAACGTCTTTATTGAGAGTTCTACAGAAGGCGACATTTAAATAAATCTACCCTTACACCTTACCTCCTAACATGTTGCAGTTATCGAACAAATATATGTATAAAATATATTATATATAATGCATAGTTGCGGTTAGGAGTGAAAATATTAATACTCATAAGCATATGGCTAAATAAACAATTTATAAACAAATAAGGAACATAACAGAAGGAAAGAAAAAAACACTAAAATACGTTTTAAGCATTCAGCTCTTGACGTCGTTAGGTTAGCAAAAACTGTTTTAGCTTAGTTTTAACTGTCTGAGTTGATTTTATTTGCTTAATATGGAGAGATAACTTATTGTATTGACTGCATTGTACGAGAATGTCTTTTGGAATAAAGCAGTACGATATCTTGGGATTATTAAAAGTTCTGTGCTCCGCACGTTAACATTGTAAACAGTACCTCTAGTTATAAGTTTGTCTAGCAGATATGGAGGATTTGATGTATTCTATGCACAAAAGAATGTAATAAATATATAATAAATATAATAAAGCTGCTTAACTTTCAACCAGTTGAGGTCACAAAAATTTTTGGAAATATGGTCGTACTTGCGAATATCACATACAAACCTACAACAAGAGTTTAACACTTTTTGCAATCTATAAGAAGTGGCGTAATCTACAAATGGGAAATGAACAATAAAACAGTAAGATAGTTTAGATATTATAATTGACTCGCACAATTCTTTATGCATCTGTCTAGAAAGAAACTTTTTATTACCAAAAAACACTCGAAGAATTGCATAACACTGCTTAATATAGAGAGAAGAGAATTTACATGGTGCAAAAATTTAAGATTTTCGTATACTTCAGAATATTTTTAGAATATGCGTCTTAAGTAACCAAACAACTGTTGTATTTGACACTTTCTTCTATCAGGTATACCTTGCGAGATATCGAAGAATTGCGTACTGACTGGACACCCTGTATATGAGTTGTTTACATTTTTTGCGAGCAAGGAAAGCCACAAAAACTGGACACCTGCAAGCTGCAAGACAGGGGCGGCTTAGAATATTTATTTGTAAATATTTCCTCAATCTGAGCAAGATAACAACGGACATGTGACAAACATCTGGGTAAGGTAACAATGGACATTGAAAAAGTTAATAATCCCATCAATTTACCTTCGGGTGCTAGATGGCGCACCGGCAGAATTCTTTCTGTCTGCTCGTACATGTTTCACATGTTTAGTAAACATGGAAAAATGGATGCTCTCTATTTCCGTCAATCGACCTATGACGCACTGATGATCGCTAATAAGCGTGAAACAGCTGTCTGGTGGATTGACGGAGGTATAGAGCAGGCCTCGTACCATCAATTCAAGTTCACTGAATAACTGCTAAATCACTAAAGTCGCCAACCGATGGGCTTCAAATGATAAACGATGAACGACGACTTATTTATCTGAAATTATCACTACCACTACAGGTAGGGATTGAATCCATTCGTGACTCACACCACGCAGTCGATAGACTAATTGACTTATCAGTTTGTCAGGTGGTTGTCCGAACAGTCTCCGTACTCAGTTACCAGTGGCGACACTACACAAAGAAATTACAGAAGTTCAGGTATTTATTTGCCAAGTACTGCCGTAAGCAATAGCAGTTTCACTGTCCGAAATGCCCTTCTGGCATGAAACGCGGCTGCCCTTAGCAGTGATGCCCACATCCATCTCAGCATCACCACTTGTTTGGTTTTCATTCCATCGATCTATTTCGGGAACATAATATGTCCCTTCCCACGGTCGAAATATTGTACTCATTCTGAAGTTTCACACTCACAAAGAAATTGGTACTTCACACCTTACGCTCTCATCTCTCATCCAGCAGTTAAAACTGGCTAGAAACGTTATAATCCCCCATGCCTACCCTGGCCGCACGCTCGGTGAGCAGTAACAAGAATGCTTATTTGTCACAGCCTACTAACTACTGCAATGTACTAGAGATTAAAAATTTCCAAAACCATTAACAGCTTAGGACTGAAAGGCCAGCGATTATTGCTAGCAGTTTAATATCTTCAGCAGCGCAATTTCACATTTAGTGGTTGTGTGTAATGTGTTTTTATTACAGGCAAATAAAGTGCGATTTTCGAAATACATGTTTTATTATAATAATAGGCTTTTTTTATTGCATATTCTAAAAGAGCGTGTCGGGTTTTGCGGCTGTGCAAAATTTCAGAATTTTCTGAGCTCGATTTCATATTCTAATAAATTATCAAAGTGCTGCAAATTGAAAACGCGCGGAACTTGCGAGTGTGCGACGGTGACGTCACTGCACCTCTCCGACGGGCGCGGCGCGGCATCTTGGCCACGCATCGTACGAGTATTCGGTAAGTAATAACGCTGCGGCGCATGCTACTTGCTATGCAAGCTTTGTGAACCGCATACGCGTCTATTGGATAATTTATTTAATAATTGTTTCATCGACACTGAATACTTACCAACCTATTCGAATTCGTTGATACTGAGTATAATAGTGGAAGGAGGACAGAGAAAGAAAAATTACAAATATTGTATAGTTCCCCAATATGAAAATTTGACAGTGACCACTCCTGATGAATTTTTTATTAGTTTGCCACGAAATATAAATTGTGGCAGAGAGCTATGCATAGGAATGAATTTGTGGGCGATAAGTCAACAAAGTATTGCTGTGAGGACAATTTTAATATAAGTATTTTTATAACTACGTGAATTGTATTACTATCAAGAAACCGCCCGGTTATGAAATCGGAAAGGATGTGTATTGTGGGATTACGTCTGAAATAAAAAAAAGTTTTCAAGCATTTGTGCATCCCTTATCAAGGTATATTGATGTCAGTTGTTAGCAGATTTTGCTGGCACTGGTACACTAAAACATAAAAGAGATACAAATAGATTTTTTTAATCCAAATACTAACCTAATCGTATAACAATTATAAATAGCATTGGAAATATCAATTCTCATTTATATGTAGAACATGTGAAAGGCTGTTTTAAGTCCTTTGGTGTACCCGAAATTCATATGTATTTTAATTATGTAGAAAAAATTGTTTTATATTATATTATGTAGTTCTTGTGTCTCACTTTGCTGTATTTTTGGTGGAAAATCGTGGATATTTAGCTTATAAAATATCCCTACTTGAAATGTGTATCTTAGTCTTGTATATTTTGTTTAAGTTTGAGGAAGGTGTTGAAAATCACATGTGTTACAAACTATTTAAAAATGTAAAACTTAAGATGAAACCGGAAGTAGTTCCGCACATTTTTGATTGTCAAAAAGACCGACAAGCCTTACACGCTAGAGATCTTCGGAATGTCTTCCTTAAGACAACGAAAATGAGATTTAGATGAACCTAGTACCAGCACAAAAAGAACTCGATGTTCGTCACCAAGCAGCGAATCTAGCACCAATGTTTCGCAAGTAGAACTAGAATGTACTAAAGACAACGAGAGAGGGAACATTGGAAGACAGATAAGTATATCCATGTCAATATAAATGCGAAAGTTAGATCAAAATGTGTTGAGTGCAATATACTAAAGGCAGCCTCTAAGGGAAAGCAGAAACAAATGCCATTAAAACATATCCCAAAAAAAATGTTACTCCCCAACTAGTGGTTCGAGTTCGGATCATTGCAAGGAACTTGTAGAAAAGCGGACTGCTTTTCTTATAGATAATAATCGAAAATGTATATTGGGATACCCAGTCACTCATTATTATTTATAATTAATATGCTTGCTTGCTACAAAGTGCCAGTTAACAAAATTCGAAATATTTGTAACTTTGAAAAAAATTAAACTTAATCTTCCATATAAAATTATAGCAAACGATTTCTGTATATCGACTGCAATAGTTTGCTCAATAATTGAAAAAACCGTTTCAAAATTAGTCGAACGTTTAAAATCATTTACTCTATCGGAAATCAAAAAATGCTTACCGATACCTTTTCGAACAAAATTCAAAAAGGTACAGTGTATAATCGATTGTTTAGAAATGTCCATCCAAAAACCAAGAAGCCCAATCCTGCAGTCATTCTCCTGTTCAGAATATAAAAAAGCAATACTATCAAATATCTTATAGCTTGTACTCCTGATGAGCTCATTTCCGACATATCTAGAGGTTTTGGTGGCAGAACTACCGATAAAATGATTGTGGAAGAATCTGGACTTTTGAATGTGTTAGAAAAAACCACCCGATCAAACAAAAGATAGCGTCAACCAAAGCACTAAACTTATAGTTGAACGTATTACAAACGTATGCTTGCCACTGTCCTTGTACAGGCGCCAGCCGGTCTGGGCTCACCGACCGACGCGGTGACGTCACAACGATGAATTTTGAGTGCATGAAATATTTTAATATTTGAAGGCGCGTAACTTTTTCAATTTTCATTCAAATAAGTTGACTTTTTTTGTATGTTATATGTAAGTAATACTTCGTGAAAATGCGCATAAATATGGTTATTGGAATTTCACTGAACGACCCTATTGTGTATAATATTTTAATAAATTGCATTTGTTTACCCTTGCGGGTATCAGCTATAGAGTTCGCAGCACTGAGTTTGACTCTGATCCTGTATAGATATAATATCCTATATGTTGCAAACGACATTTGTTTTTTCTAAGCTTTGAAATCCTATGAAGCCATAAGTTGTCTTACTTCAAAGTTCCGTATAAATGAGGAAACCTAATCTTAATTATAGGGACTGTATCTGGCAACATTGATCAAATTAGTTAAATGTATCCCATAAGATAGTATTTCTAAGAGGGGCCAGTGCGACCCTGTGCGACCGGTGTGCTAAATAGGCCCAGCCTAGGGCTTTTCATTACACTAAAAGGCCCATTCCGCACTTTATACTATATAACATGCCTCTAATAGCATTTATTAGCGGGAATTAGATTCTCCGGCGAAATAGGAAAAATTCTCTTTCGGATAAGATGAAAAGACGTAGGATGAAAGAAATAGGTTGTCGGAGTAATTTTTGCACCATTACGGTTTCTTTCTCAGGAAGCACCAGATGTTTTAACATCAGCAAGGGCAATACAGTATGGGAAAACTAGGAATATTTTTAGACGGAGCCAGTGTCTGAACCAGTCTGATCAGTGACAACACAGCCACACCAAGATTAATAAAATTTGGAATTACTCTCTATCCTTACACCATCCTCATAAAACGAAGTCAAGTTGATCGACTCAGTACTTACTACACATTACAGTGATACCATTTTACTATTTTCACATTGCATTAAACTATAGCCTGAGATCCCCCTGCAATCAAGTCATCACTTGCCCGACCGCAAAAAAACATCCAAATTAAAAACTCTCGTAGTTTCTTGACTCTCCCCGTAGAAACTAGGACGACACAGTTTTTATTCTGAACTCTTCAACTGATATCCTAATGCTGATTTTCTGATACTTGAAAACACATTATATTACCAGTATCAATCTTTATAGGGCAATGAAAAGTGTTCCGGGGTTTTCCAAACAGCGGAGAACCCATCCTACCTTGGCTCCTTTCAACCTATCCAAAAAAATGTAAAAAATGTTCAGATATCCCTAGAGTATGCAAAAACAGAGTTTGAGCGACTGTTTCTTTTTTTATTTAGTTTCACCGAAACTAACATAATTTTCAAAAACCACAGACTTCATCGATCTCTACCATTTCATGGCTATCGGATACACATCACAGAATTACCCTGCGAATGCGACAAGTTTCTTAGTTAACCAACCCTCACCCTCATCGGCGCCCCAATTACACCTACACAAAAAAGTAGAAAATGGTCGAGAACGTAAAAACGGAGTTTGAGCTGTTTTCATGTTTTTAGTTTTTCAATTATTGCTGCGCCGCCACTAAAACCATTTCTAAAAACTATACGCGTTTTCCATACTCGCCCCGGTAGAAATACGGAGTCAAAATTTCGTTAACATCAACTCAATCATTTCCAGGTTACACAATAAAGAACGATTTATATATATATATATATATATACAGGGTGAGTCAAGCTCAACGCCTCGGGCTCTTGTGACCAAACGATACCACTTTTAGAGAAATCGACTTTGCGAGTGTATGTAGGTCGAGTTGGACTACATTTTAAATATAATGACCTTTATACAGGGTGTCTAATAAAAGCGTGACATATCAAGTATCATTAGAAAGCCTATCAAATTGCACATTTGATCGTATAAAAAAAATTATGCATTCCCGTTTGAAAAAATCAAGTTACCTTTGATTGAAGTTTCCTTAATTGATCTACCGATTTCTCCAAGTACAAATGTAACTCGAACCCGACCGTCTAACGTAAGCTGACACATATCATGCTTAGTAACACGGCAAAGTCACAGCCATCAAAGATTTATAATAGCTGCGATATTCAATTTTTTTCTGACATCTACCTATACCCAGAATTGTGATTTGCACCTAAACGGTTCGCTTAAAGTCCCATGTGTGATACATAAAGTCACACTAAAATGTACCCAGGAATCTAAATATGCAATAACATACAGGGTGCCCCATTTAAAAAACATAACTTTGATATGTCACGCTTTTATTAGACACCCTGTATAAAAGTCATTATTTTTAAGATATAGCCCAACTCGACCTACATACACTCGCAAAGTTGATTTTTCGAAAAGTAGTATCGTTTGGTCACAACAGTCCGAGGCGTTGCGCTTGACTCACCCTGTATATCTATACCTCGGGTTGTCGACAATTTGGGTGTGATGATTACAAACCCAATCGCAATTTTGAGTTTCGGTCTTGTTTCATAAAAATGACATATTTCAGACCTTTCAGATCTTCAGGTTTGCCTAAAAAATCGGAAATCCGTATTTCGATTTCTATTAAGATGAAACATCGTGTTTGGGATAATTTGAGGGTACTGATTACAAATCAGGTCACAGTTTTGAGTTTTAGTCGCGTGTGACAAAAATCAAATATTTCAGATCTTCAGATTTAGGTAAAAAATCGAAAATCTGTAATTTGAGGGTGCTGACTACAAGTCCTGTCGCAGTTTCGAGTTTTAGCCTCGTGTGACGAAAATAAAATATTTATTATTATTTATTTAGATCTTCAGGTTTACCTAAAAAACCAAAATATTTATTCGGCTTTCTATCAAGATGAAACCCCGTGTTTTGATTGATTTGAGAGTGCTAATTATAAATTCGGTCGCAGTTTTGAGTTTCAGTCACATGTGACGAAAACAACCCCTCACCCCTCAATTATCCCGATTTCACCCGCACCCAAAAAATTATAAATCTAATTATGAAACGTCCAAAAACGGAGTTTGAGGCATAGGTGGTCTTTTTTTATTTTTTGCTAATTACTCAGCCGCCCATGCACCGAAACTATAGTACCATTACGTAGCAGTACAGCAGTTACTGAGGTTACCATTAGATTAGATGCACGTCAACAGACAGACGGGCAGACCGATGGAAATGAGTAACGTGAATTTTCGTTATGAGTTCATACCTAAGCCATTTGCACTTTTCTACTTTTTCAAATAAATGGAAAGACTCTTGAACAGGTAGATAGGTTTCAATACCTGGGATGCTGGGTGGACAGCAAACTAAATCCAGACACAGAAATAAGATCAAGAATAGAATAATCCAGAAGCTGTTTTTTACGTCTCAGAAAGCTCCTCTGCGATTCACGCATCAGTCTTGACCTGCGTTTAAGACTATCAAAATGCTATGTATGGTCTACTCTCTTGTACGGAGTCGAAACATGGACACTCAAGACACAAACCATCAATAAATTGGAAGCATTCGAGATGTGGACATACCGCAGAATACTCAAAATACCATGGACATCGCGTACTACGAACGAAGAAGTCTTGCGCAGGCTGGGAACAGAACGAGAACTATTCAAAATCGTAAAAATACGAAAAACAGCATACCTGGGCCAGATACTGAGAAATGATAAATATCGATACGCACAACTTATCGTAAAAGGAAAGATCGAAGGCAAGCGGGGGCTGGGACGGAAAAAACTGTCATGGCTGAGGAATATAGGTCAGTGGACTGGCCTGGGATTCGAAGAACTGATAAGAACCGCTGAAAACAGAGAAGAAGTTGCCACTGTGATATCCAACCTTCATTGATGGCATGTTAAGAAGAAGAACTTTTTCAATAACTGAGGATATCTGTACCAATAGAATTTTGATTGTATGATTTTCACCAAGAACCGCCCATCTCCTCCAATCGACCACCAGAACATGTAATCCCCACCATTTTGCCTTCACACACGTCACCCAACCGACATGAAACGAGGGTGGCGCGGCGGTCAATTTTGCTGAGCGCCCCTTTAAAAAATTCTATTTATGTCGAGGCTTAAAATTATCTTTCGTTGGAAAAGCCGATTGGGCCCGATTAAGTGGACTAAGTAGCTTTGAACATGCAATTTGTGGCTGCGGTGCAACCAGAAAAAAGTCGAAAGCGTCGCTGCATGACCGCCGTGCCTGAAAAGTCGGCCTTATCGCGCGAACCGGTGACGGAACGCAATCGGCAGCAAAAGTGTCGATAAAAATTGGTTAGACCAGGGGTTCCCAACCCGTGCGCCGCGGCGCCCTAGTGCGCCGTAGAAAGTAAAGAGGGGCGCCGTGAGTCGATACTCTAAGTCTAAAGCACAAATATTTGTGGGTGCCTAAAAAGCAACAATACCTATTCTGACGCTCGCCACACTTTGAAGCTACTGGACAAGATTACAACGTTCAGGAAGAAACTACAAGTCTGAATAAAAAAAGACGAATGAAGGCGGCGGTTAAGACTGCTTTCCATAATTGCATAAATATGCGGGATCCAATGAACTGGTTGTCTCACAAGACCTGATGGCCCTTTTCACGGAACACTTATGGAAGCTCACTGAATGGTTTTCGAAATACTTTGCAGATAATGATGTCGAAAAATTTGCATGGATCCAAGATCCCTTTCATACTCAAGCTCAGCCAGAATTCTCCAAATCCGATTTGGTGAAGTTTTGGTTATCGATTCAATATGAATATCCAAACCTAACTTAAACAGCTTTAAGAATCTTTTTTCCATTCTCAACGTCATATTTATAAAGCTGGATTTTCAGTCGTAGCTGTAATCAAGAATAAATATCGCTCAAGGATCAATGAGGAGCAAGAAATGAGAGTCGCAGTGTCGAATTTTATTCCCCGTTTTGAAGAACTATGCGGAGACCACCAAGCTCAATCGTCACATTCATTTGACGGTCGTATTTTATTTTTGTTTTCCTTGACTCTTTCTTTTTGTTTTCTGTTTCAATTCTGAATTCTTATAAATATAATAAAACAAATTTCATTTCCCACTGAGGAAGTTTTTATTTTTGTATCTACTATTATTGCAGATACCTATTTGTTTCGACAGTATCTATTTAGAATAGCTGTCTAAAGTAGGGCGCCGTGACAAAATACCAAACCTAAAAGTGCGCCGCGGGTTGAAAACGATTGGGAACCCCTGGGTTAGACAGTGGCGTAGCATCTTAGGTCTAAGTTTGTTAGTTAGGACCACTCAAACACGAAAAACTTATAGTCCTCAAAACAACTGGAATAGATAGAGAAGAAATTCAAATGATCGCAAATCTCTATAGGACGCAAAACGCAGGAGTATCCAGAAAGACCAAAGAAAGAATTTACACATGGCGCACTGATGATCGCTAATAAGCGTGAAACAGCTGTCTGCGTACTGGTGGATTGACGGAGATATAGAGCAACCCTCGTATAGCGGCTTTCATATGCAGCAGCATATAGAACCCGCGCTCTCTGGTGGCCAAGCGGACGCGCCGTGGCGTCCCACCAAGAAGTCTGCTGCTGTTCAGCAGCGATTTTCTTTGGTTTACCGTTACCTTCGGGTACCAGATGGCGCACCGGCAGAACCTTTCTGTCGCCTGCTGTCAATTTACACAACTGTTATTTATAAGACCAACAGCGATATATGCTTGTGAGGCGTGGACAAATTATAAGATGGGAAAGAGAAATATTGAGAGCTATTTATGGAGGCGTAAGGACAAACGAGAAATGGAGGAGAAGAACAAACCAGAGACTGGAAGACATGTATAAGAACCCCGATATTATAGCAGTCATCAAAGCGCAGATAATAAGGTGGCTAGGACATGTGGAGAGCCTGAATGGGATCAGAATGGCAAAATAGTTCCCAACCGAAGAGCAATAGGAAAAAAGGAAGGGTAGAGCAAGGGAGAGATAGCTGAAGAAGGCAGAAGATGATTTAAAGAAAACTAATATTAAACACTGAAAAGAGAAGACGGTAGACGGAAATAGGTGGCGTGAAGTAGTGCAGGATATACTCAGAAATAGGTGGTGAAAGTATCCAAAGACAATCTTAAGTTATATAGGGTGTCCCACGACGATTAAGACAAGCAATATATCGGAACTGGGCAGTGGTAGCGAACTATAGTTTTGGAGGTTTAAATTAGAGCAGATACGGTATCCTTTTATATTATTGTGTCACCCAATGAGGTATTTGTTTTAGGTCACGTGAAGTCCGATTCAAAATTTTTAATGGGACATCCTGTATATTTGTGACTTTTTGTGTTCCTTCCGATAAAACAATTCCAACAAACTGGCACACTTGGGGTCTAAAATGATTAATTCAAGAGCTACACATACTTAAAGGACTGTACCACTACCATTATGGGCCGGTTGTACAAATGCGGGTTTAACACGAGCTTTGTTAAGCCTAAGCTTAGCTAACCTCAGGCTTAAAGTCGACACCCGTTGTACAATCGTCGGCTTAGATAAACCTGGCTGATAATGAAATCCACTATAGTTGGCATCAATGAAGCAATACGTACTGACATAATGATCTGAAAAATTACCTTTTCTGGTTAGGCACTTATGACAGTTTGTGTCAAATTTCGGCAACGACCGTTTCTGTCTCTGTTCTTCCATTTGATCTCTTTATTAAACTAGACACAAATCTTTCAAAAAATATGACCTAATAAAGTGACAAGCAATTTGAAAGTTCCTCCTTGACATATCATGTCACTTGTATCAGGTTAGGTTTAAACCTCAGCTAAGCTCACGTTAAGCTTCGGCCTACGTAAGCTCGTGTTAAGCTTGGAGTGGGGGGCTAAGCCAGCATTGTACAACGGACGTTTTGCAACTGACGTGGTTTAACGTCGGCTTACCTTAAGCCGAAGCCTAAGCTTGCATTGTACAACCGGCCCCATGAAACACTACCAAAGTAATTTAACTATAGGGGTACATGTTATAATCAATGGTAGAACAGAAAACAGTGGAAAACAAGAGAAAGCACGTAGATAATAACTGTAAACGGTAGAAAACTACAAAATATAACCCAATAGAACAGAAAACAGCCCATAACAACGGAAGGCAAGCAGATAACAACGATAAACGATAGAATACGACTAAACACAGCCGAATGCAACAGAAAAGAACAGAAAACAGCTGAAAACAAGAGAAAGAAAGCAGATAACAACGGTAAACGGTAGAAAACGACGAAATACAACCGAATAGAACAGAAAACAGCCCATAACAACAGAAAGCAATCAGATAGCAGTGCTAAACAACAGAAAACAAGTAAACACAGCCCAGTACAACAGAATAGAACAGAAAACAGCAGAAAACAACAGAAAGCAAGCAGATAAAATCTGTAAACGATAGAAAACGACCAAATACAACCAAGTAGATTCATAACTAGCTCAAAGCAATAGAAAGCGTGCAGACAACAGCGGGAAACAACAGAAAACGACTAAACACAGCCGAATACAACAGAAGAGAAGAGAAAACAGCTGAAAACAAGAGAAGGCAAGCAAACAATACCTGTAAACGGTAGAGAACGACCAAATAAAACCGAATAGAACAGAAAACAGCTCATAACAATAGAAAGCAATCAGATAACAGCGATAAACAATAGAAAACGACTAAACACAGCCGAATACAACAGAAAAGAACAGAAAACAGCTCAAAACTACAGAAATCAAGCAGATCGCAATTGCAAACGATAGAAAACGACCAAATACAACCCTATAGAACAGAAAACAGCCCATAACAACGGAAGGCAAGCAGATAACAGCGCTAAACAATAGAAAATGACTTAACACAGCCGAATACAACATCCTTCAAGTACCTGTAGCTCTTGAAGGGTATTCATATTCTGTTAAGCTTGTATGCTTCTTCTTTGCTGTTGAAGTTGTTCTTATGTTTATATATTGTGCAATCTGGCTAATAAGAGGAGGTCGTAGCCAAGACCTGTGCCCCTTCAAACTTTATCCTGTGGTTACTGCTTTCCTGGGGTGCAGCTACTTCGGATTTTTGTGTCTGGTCTAATCGGCAATTTGATTTGTGTTTCGAAATTCTAGTTTGATTAGGTCGGAGAGAAAAACCTGCAGTAGCTAAGCATGCCCTGCCACTGCTGCTTTTTCCTTTTAAACGCTTTAATAGACAATAAGAGACAATAATCTTTTGATTTCTGGTCCTGACAAAACCGATATCTTAGATCGGTTCACTACATACCGTAGCCATGTTACCAATACCGTTTCGAAAAAAAATCCGGCCCACCTTATTGCATATGTATACTCTGTATGTTCGCGAGCCAAAGCTATCGCCGCGCGCCGTCTAAAAAGAGCATTTCCAATACCCAAGACACAATCCGGATTCCGAGTATTCCGTTCCCCTTTGAGAGGAACCGCATGCACATACGGCGATGTGACCCGATTCCCCAGATAAACGCCAGCGAGCGTGTGTGTGTGTGTCACGTACATACCTGGAACGCCACCTGTTCCTTGCGAGGAGGCGTCCCCATCATCCGATACTCTTAAATATTTAATACCCGGAGCTTTAACCTTATACCCGGAACGTTTGCCGGCAAAGCCGCCACCGACGCGCCGCGCCGGCAGCAAGAGGCATCAGAAGCGGAAGCTCTGAAAGCATCTCTTTGAACGGCAGCGGGGCGCATATTTCCGGATGTGCGCCACACGACGCCGTGCCGCCCTTAGGCCTACTACTTACAAAGCTTTATCATGACAAAGGAATATTGCTTAGGGGATGGGTATACAGAAAAATATTTTCTACATAGTGTCCTTGACGTTATTGTCATTTTTTGAGCATTAAGCCTAATTTACCTACCTAGCCTAATGTAGCATGTGTAGTGAGCAACAGGTCACTGTCAAAACCGATACCAAATTTAGAAATAGCCAAAGTGATCAAGACGTCTAGTGGTGAAATTTAGAACCCAATGGTGTGTGTGTGTGTGTCCGTGATAACCAGATTATTTTAGCATGCATGTGTACCAACTCAGAGAGAATGAAATCAAAACACAGAAATGTTAGGATATTGTTTTTTTATTATTTGTTTCTTAACATTTGTTTTGTATTTATTAATCATGAGTGCTGAGTGTTTATGCTTTGGTTTTATTACTTGATTCTTTCATTTATTAAATCATGAGTGCTTTGTATTTCATATATTTTACTGGCGAGGTATTTATATTGATATGTTGAAATGTACGATTTAAAAATGTCTTAATAATAGTGGTAAACTGGCTCTTATTATTGATATTTGTATAATAAAGTAATTGTTATAAACATTTACAGTCTAAATGATAAATAATAATAATAATACATGGTAGGCTGGATCTCTGTTCAACGTCAGGGAGAAAAATATGGATAGGATGGGGAAAAATGTAAAATATCAGCATATATAAATAAATAAATATAACCAACCATATAAAGGAGTAAATAAAGGAGATAATTGGAATAGACCCAACCTGAGTTATTGCCAGGCTATCGACCTTCCGTAAATAAATATCATATATAAATAAAAAAAAATCAGTAAGGATTTAAATATGTAAATACAACTGAACACCACCAAGCTGCAAGCTCCAGGACCTAATACCTAGAGTAGACGGAAATCAGAGAACCAACGCCATAATAAGTCATCTTAAAAACCCGGAGGTATACTATACGTTGTGAAACACTTTAAATATTGTAGCCAAACCACATTAGTTAATAATAAAAAACTCAAAAGACAACATACCTGCAAATATTCGCAAAAAAAACTTCAAAATGCATTGTGTAAATTTTGGTGACTGAACTCTTCCTTTTTCAAAAACAATCCCCCCTCGTAATCAATAAACAAACTATGGCAACCAGTCTCCAAGGCCTCCCTACTCTATTCAAGTGAAAACCCAAATAAATAGCATCACAGAGCTGTATCTTTTGCTCTGATTGAAAATGAACATGGAACTATTTGCTCTATGAAAAGTCACTTGTGATCTGATAAATATCAAAATATCTGAACAATATAAGATATAGTAATAATCAAATACATTTCTTATCTGAACTTCATCGACTAATTACACTCATACTCAGATCTTACAATTTTTTTATAAATCATCTGTCGATGTCGTCTTCAGTCACGTGACCGCTAAAGGTGCGTTCTAACGTCTGACAGCCAGGAGCGCGTTCCGGATCACCACACATGCCACAAGGTCGCATGCCACAATCGCTAAAGGCCCGGTCAAACAGAGGGTTTTCTAGAACCTGGTGGTCCGGCGTTCTCCTACGCCACGTTACCGCATTCCGTTGTTTGTACCAAACAGGCCTGTTTGACGGGTTGAGCAAAAGCGTTACGCCAATTTTTGTCAAAATGTCTAGTGATTCAAACATAGACGACGAACTCAAGGCCCGGTGAAACAGAAGGCACTTTAGAACGTTCCATTGTATGCCATGCCAGAAACATTCAGTTACAAGTTTTGCCAAGTGGACGATATAGCCATAGCTTTTCCCGGATAAGAGCTTCAAGAACATTGAGCATACTCTTTCTAACGACCTGTTAGCTCTAAACAACTACTTCAAGAAATGAAGATTAGTACCGAGCCCCAACAAAACTGAAGTTTCCTGCTTCCACCTGAATAACAAACTAGCTAAACAGGAACTGCAGGTACTTTTTGCTGGCGAACCCCTGAAACATAACCATTTCCCAAAATATCTTGAAGTAACGTTAGATCGCACCCTCTGCTATAAGAAACATCTCGCATACACTGCAGGAAAATTGAGAATACGCAACAACATTATCCAAAAGCTGTGTGGAACGACATGAGGTGCCACGACTCCAACTCTACGAACCAATGCGCTAGCTCTTGTCTATTCGTGTGCTGAGTACTGTGCGCCTGTCTGGATTAACAGCCATCATACCAGACTAATTGACGTCGAACTAAATCACACTACGAGACTTATTACAGGCGCAGTAAAGACCCAACTCAATGGGTGCCTGTACTCTCTGGATTAGCCCCACCGCAGCTGCGAAGGACTGACGTCCTTCTAAGGGAGCATAACAAGATTACGGCCAACAACAAACTGTCCATCCACCGAGCTACACCCCCGTTGCAGATAAACAGACTGAAATCCCGACAACCACCAATAAGGGATGCAGAAGGGCTTAAAACCAATAACTTCGACTCCTTAAACCAATGGCGCTCCCAGTGACAAGGTTTTGCAGAACACCACTCACGATACGCATTTATGGGGGCAGCCTTACTTCCAGGATCAGAACTACCCCGGAAAGAGTGGGTAAAACTTAATAGTGTCCGAACAGGCCACGGCAGATGTGCCGACTCCCTTCACAAGTGAGGCTATGTGCAATCTCCCTTATGTGACCGTGGCGCGCCCAACCAAACTATAAACCATATTACGAGCGAATGTGAACTGCATGCGTTTCAGGGATCGCGAGAAGAGCTCTTCACAGCCACACCGTTGGCGCTGAAGTGGTTGAAAGAACTGGACATCAACCTGTAAATACCAAGGACTATGTATCTTAGTTTGTAGCTGTATAATTATATTTTATTTTAGTCTATGTTATAAGTTTTTTTCAATCTATATTTACTATTGTCATGTTTTTTAGCCATACGATAAATAAAAAAATAAATCGCTAAAGGCCAGGTCTAACAGAGGGCTTTCTAGAACGCGGCGGTCCGGCGTTCTCTAGCGCCGCGTTACCGCATTCCGTTGTTTGTACCAAACAGGCCTGTTTGATGGGTTGAGCAAAAGCGTTACGCCAATTTTTGTCAAGATGTCTAGTGATTCAAACATAGACGAACTCAAGGCCCGGTAAAACAGAAGGTATTTTATAACGCCGTAACGCCGCGTTCTAGAACGCCGCGTTACAGCGTTCCATTGTATTGTTAGATAACGCCGGAACGCCGCGTTCTAGAACGCCCTCTGTTGGACCGGGCCTTAAAAGTGTCGCACGTTGTATCAAGAGATATGCGGCATGGCAAGGTCTTGTATTCAAACCCGATGGATTACGTGCGACATTTTCATGCGTCAAGGCAGTTTTTAGGTTGTTTTGTTCGTCCGTGTAGAAATTTTATCATGGAGTGGTCTATAGAAAGTGTTAAGTTTCGTCCGAAACTCAAATTTTAAGAACAATAGAGTGAAACGTGATTCCTTACTTGGTCTTGCAAGGAAACACGATCTGGATGAGGACCAGATCAAAAAGAAAATGAAGAACCTTCGAAATGCATTCCATAGGGAGCACAATCGCATTGTCGATTTAAAAAGTGGCTCTAGATTTACAAAGGACTATAAAATATGGTTTGGATATAATCATAACGTTGATTTATAAAAAAATACAATAGACATCAAGAAGCCGTAGAAGGTGGAGCACCTTGAACGTAGCAGAAATATAATATGTCAGTGAGAGAACCCATGATATGCACTCATATTGTGACCTGTAGGAAGACAGAGCCTGTACACAAGGATCATCAACATAAGTACAATCTACATTCTCTCACTGCTTTTGACAGACTTAACATTTGAAGGGATACTTAACATAATACATTTTTGTATAAAACGTAGGGTAAATTGTAATTTTGCTACTATATGAGTTCTATGTATTTATGTAATCTAAAGCGAGGTGGTCCATTAATCCAGATTCTTAATTGTTTTTTGAAATGGTTTATTCTTCGAATTTACTTAACTCAGCTGCTATTTTGAGACATACAAACTAAATTGCCTAGGGAACTGTACAAACAAGGATTCTTCCTACCTATTCTAACAAGCAAGAATTAAACCGTATTTGGGTTGTATAAGCATAATCACATGCCCGATTTAAGACGTTTTGATTTTTCTGTATTCAAAATTGTATACTATAGACTTATTCGCATATTAATGAACCTAAGTCCCTGAAGGGAATGGGTAAATTGCCCAAAGCAAACTTGGCCTCTTTTCGCCCATCATCATCATAGTCACAATGTCTTAACAGACATGTTGTGAAATGGTAAAATGTACTCATTTCACGAGCTTCTCTTGGGATATCTTTAAGATCTTTAATGCAGTAGTTTCCCATTTGCTTTCTGCATCCTCATGCAATTGACCAGATGTATCTACTGGTTCATCCGCCTTTAGGGACAATTTCTCACCCCAAGGACAAGAAGGTGTACTGACTCTTCTCAACTCGTCCACCCAAAGCTGTTGGTTGAGAAGGGATTACTGCTTATACCTTTTAGTCGCCTTTTACGACACGCAGGATATACGATGAAAAGTATTCTAATCCGCCCCCACACGGGCGGCTTTTACCCATAGGCGCAATAAAATTTCCCACCCCCGTACATGTCCTGCACGTATAACACTCAACTCTTTGTTCATTAGTACCAAATCAAAAAACACATTTTGCCGCCAGAACAATTACGCTCACCGAAATAAAAAAATCTACATTTATTTGGAGCATACATATGGCGTGTGAGCAGGAGCCCAAAAAAGTTAAAAATGCAAATTACCAGTGCAGACGAATAAGTCCGTTTGAGGCAAATGAGTCTATTAAATGCTATAAAGGGAGGTAGATGCGAACGCAATTATCCGTTCTTTGTATGAGATTTTTCGCCCCTCTGGCAAATCGTGTGTAGGAGATTTGGGCTCTTTTGGGCAGAACCAACGCACAGTCCTTTGCTGAAGGCCTGTTGGATGCAATAAAACTCAAATCCGTTAATCAGGGCACGTGCATGTCTAATGTGAGATAGAAAATTTGTTCATGTATGACCACTTCTGAATGTGACAAATTCATTGTTTTGTATAATAGGAACTAAACGTCCTCACATTCTCATTTTTCAGAGCTAGATGATTACAGGGTTTCAGAGAACCTTAGAAGTGGTTGATTACACCGAAAAAATACTGTTGCGTTTCGAATTAATTGTTAGTATCTTGATGTTTTTACATCGCCTTAAATATATTTACAGTTGTTTCAAATCCATGTCATTGAAAGAATTCAATCCTTATATTCCAGGTAATCACAGGTACGCCAATAAATTTAAAATAATTTTATATTCGTTCTAACGATATGTATAATCCTTCTAATACCAGTGTTAACATATAATGCAAGCAGAACACCCTTTTGTTTTCGAAATTTACCCTATGCTTCATTTAAGCAAAGCATAGAATCTATTCAATGTACAAAAATTATTACTGCAACAGCAGTTCGCGATAATTCATCTGATAAAAATTAATTTTGTTTCAATGGCCCTTGTCGTTCGCTGAACTAAAATCAGTATTCGGCGGGACTGATGTCCCGATTCAATGAATGCAAAAATAAAGAGCAGGGGGATCATCTCAGTGTTACTATCGCCGCGAACCCGCCAATATGGACGAGGTTGTTCCGTTGTGTTGTTTCGGTGTTAGCCGTATTGTGCCATCTCGTGGTTTTGCGTATCGCATCAGCAATTGTGTTATTTAAATGTGTCCAGTTATATACTAAATGGAGGACCTACCGAGAAATTGGGACTTAGAAGATCTAACACCCACATTTGAATGTAGGTATTTAGATTAGCCAGACAGTTATATTTCAGGTAATAATGCAACAACTGGTGCAGGCTTATGTCTAATTCTTATATCATGCTCCTTATAACTTCATACAAAATCACACAATTAAACATCCAAATGAATCAGTCGGTTGTCCTCGCAGTAAAATCTGTTGGTCCAAGGTAAAGAAAGTAGTTTAGAATCAATTACCAAACACAAATTCGATTCAACGACAGGCTGCGATTGAGTTGTTCATTGGAATCCAATGACATCTTGTAGTGGAATGGACAACACGATATAATTCGTTACCAACTATACACTTCCCATTGGATAAAACATCGCTGTATTTGAGGAATGCTGAATGTAACGTCTCGTTGAATCCAAGCGTAAGTCTTTGACAGAACGATAGATTTTTCTATGCGTATTACGTGAAATGTTCAAGCAAAAGTATTTTAAACAATAGTTTTGGGAGCATAAAGTACTGGCGACAAAAAATGGTTTTTTATGTACATTGATTATCCGTTTAAAGTCTCCTTCAAATTTAATGCCGACGAATAATTGTATGGAATTTAATATGCCTACTTTCAAACATTACCAAGTTGTTGAGCTTCTATAGATAGACAGCAGATAAACCAAACTAATAGAGCTTGGAAGCAGCAAACCTTATCTGTCTCGTTTGACGAAAATCAAAAATGTCAGATTTTTGTGATCGTCACGTCAAGCCTAAAAAATCGAAAATCTTTATTTGGCTTTCTATTAAGATGAAGCTTCGTGTTTTGGATAATTTGAATGTGATTCTTGCAAATCCAGCTGCAGTTTGGAGCTTTAGTCTCATTTGGCGAAAACAAGAAATTTCAGATTTCAGATTTGTCTAAAGAATCGAAAATCTTTATTTAGCTTTCTATTAAGATGATACCTCGTGTTTGAGGGTGCTGATTACAATCTGGTCGCAGCTTCGGGTTTCAGTCTCGTTTGACGAAAATAAAAAATTTCAGAATTTTCGGCTCTTCAGGTTTGTCTTGAAAATCGAAAATCTTTATTTGGCTTTCTATTAAGATGAAACCTCATGTTTTGGATAACTTGAGTGTGCCAATTATAAGTCCGGTTGCAGTTTTGAGTTCCATGCTCATTTGACGAAAATAAAATATTTCCAATTTTTCAGATCTTGAAAATCGAAAATCTTTATTTGGCTTTCTATTCCGATGAAACATGATGTTTTGAATAATTTAAGGGTGTTGATTTCAGACCGAGTCACAGTTTTGAGTTTCAGTCTCGCCTCATGGAAATAAAAAGTTACAGATTTTTCAGATCTTCATGTTTACTTAAAAGTTCGAAAATCTTTATTTGGCTTACTACTAAGATGAAATCACATATTTAGGATAATTTGATTATGCTGACTACAAATCCGGTCGCCCTTTTAAGTTTTAGGTATCGCAAACAAAAGCTTAATGGTTTTTAAGTGATGGAGCCACAATTTTATTACATAAAATTAACTATCTGCTCGGGCTAACTTTTTGAATGGAGTCACATTTTTCTTTTGGTGGAGCCGCTGCTTTTTCTCTTTAGCTCCCGTTTTCGTTCGTGGGAATTTTTATGTATTACCATAAATTTCGTCCACACAAATCCACATGCTTCATATCAATCATCTACATTCTAGTACTGCAAAAATAATCCACTGTTTGTCAGATGAAAGTAGTTTTCACGCATCATGAGCAATAGTCCGATATATGAGGTCGACGTGAAACGAAGAAGATCTGGAGATCATTATCGCTTAGGACTTGGGGTATGGTCAGTCACTTCTTCAAGCTTCTAACGATTGTAACAGGTATTGAAGAAATCTCGAATACCTATTTAGAAAGTACCTGTCCCCGTCCAACCCCAGATAAGACCTGACTTGGAATATTGTTCACATGTCTGGGGAGATGCTGCCGATACTACCCTATCTATAATTGATGCTACCAGCGCCAACTCCAGACGCTTTCTCATCGACGTGGAGTTGGTGACCTCTATCTTTTCAACCGATATACAAACGGAGCCTGCTCCTCTGAGCTTTTTTCTATAATTCCGCGGCTCACCGAGCCTATTAGCCCGTTTCTCACCTCTAAGAGATTGTTCTTCATGCTTCAAGAAACGAGCGGTAAGACCTTACCTTAACATGGAGGGTATCCAAGACTTGGAAAGGAGTGACAAGAGATGTATTTATTGCGCCTGCTTCATAGCTACTTGAGTACTCTGGCATTCAGGCTTTACCCTAAAGGCTGCTTAGTGGTAATAGAAATATGCATAACCTGGAAATGATTGAGAAGTTCGCCGTTACGCTAAAAAATCGAGCGGTAAGACCTTACATTTACATGCAGGGTATCCAAGGCTTGGAAAGGAGTGCCAAGAGATGTATTTATTGCGCCTGCTTCATAGCTACTTGAGTACTCTGGCATTCAGGCTTTACCCTAAAGGCTGCTTAGTGGTAATAGAAATATGCATAACCTGGAAATGATTGAGAAGTTCGCCGTTACCCTAAAAAATCGAGCGGTAAGACCTTACATTTACATGCAGGGTATCCAAGGCTTGGAAAGGAGTGCCAAGAGATGTATTTATTGCGCCTACTTCATAGCTACTTGAGTACTTTGGCATTTAGACTTTGCCCTCAAGCTGCTTAGTAGTAATAGAAATATGCATAACCTGGAAATGATTGAGAAGTTCGCCATTACCCTAAAAATCGAGCGGTAAGACCTTACGTTTACGTTCAGGGTATCCAAGGCTTGGAAAGGAATGCTAAGAGATGTATTTATTGCGCCTGCCTCATAGCTACTTGAGTACTCTGGCATTTAGACTTTGCCCTCAAGCTGCTTAGTGGTAATAGAAATATCTTCTTAACATGCCATCTCCATCAATGAAGGTTGGATATCACAGTGGCAAATTCTTCTCTGTTTTCAGCGGTTCTTATCAATTCTTCGAATCCCAGGCCAGTCCACTGACGTATATTCCTCAGCCATGACAGTTTTTTCCGTCCCAGCCCCCGCTTGCCTTCGATCTTTCCTTTTACGATAAGTTGTGCGTATCGATATTTATCATTTCTTAGTATATGGCCCAGGTATGCTGTTTTACGTATTTTTACGATTTTAAATAGTTCTCGTTCTGTTCCCAGCCCGCGCAAAACTTCTTCGTTCGTAGTACGCGAGGTCCATGGTATTTTGAGTATTCTGCGGTATGTCCACATCTCGAAAGCTTCCAATTTATTAATGGTTTGTGTTTTGAGTGTCCATGTTTCGACTCCGTACAAGAGAGTAGACCATACATAGCATTTTGAGAGTCTTAAACGCAGGTCAAGACTGATGCGTGAATCGCAGAGGAGCTTTCTGAGACGTACAAAACATCTTCTGGATTGTTCTATTCTTGATCTTATTTCTGTGTCTGGATTTAGTTTGCTGTCCACCCAGCATCCCAGGTATTGAAACCTATCTACCTGCTCAAGAGTTTTTCCATCTATTTGGATTGGTTGCGGCACATTCTTGGATTTTTTAATCACCATTACCTTGGTTTTCTTGACATTTATTGTCATACCGAACTCTTCGCAGGCATTATGAACGCTGTTGAGGAGTCGTTGTAAACCCACATCTGAGTCAGCGATCAAGACAGTATCATCAGCGTATCTGATGCTGTTTATGTTTACGCCATTAACTTTAACTCCCTCTGAGATGTCTGCCAGAGCTCTGTCGAATATAAGCTCTGAATAAAGGTTGAACAGCAAAGGGGATAAGACGCAGCCTTGTCTAACTCCCCTGCCAATCCCGCTTCGCTCGGATGTGGATCCCTCAATTTTGATTCTAGCGCTCTGGTTCCAATATAGGTTCTGTATCAGAGTAATGTCTTTTTCGTCCAGGCCCACACCACGAAGAGACTCCATCAGCAGATCATGTTTCACTCTATCAAATGCTTTTTCGAAATCGATAAAACAAATGAAGATGTCTCGTTGTTGATCATAGCATTTTTGCGCTAGCACCAGTAAGCTGAATAAAGCCTCTCTCGTGCCCATCCCGCCCCTGAAGCCAAACTGGTCATCTCCAATGTTCGCTTCGCATTTGCCGGAGATGCGGTTATGGATTATTTTCAGTAGGACCTTCAATGCATGACTCATTAAACTTATTAGGCGGAAGTCTCCACAGTCTTTGGGGTTTGTTTTCTTTGGCAGTGGTATAAAAATCGATTCTAACCATTCTTGAGGTATTCTGCCAGTTTCATAGATGCGGTTATAGAGAGCGACGAGCAGGTCAACATTTTCTTCGCTTACTAGTTTCAATATTTCGGGGTATATTTCGTCTGGCCCTGGACTTTTGTTTGTCTTGAGTTGTTTTATTGCATATTCTACTTCAGATTTCAGAATATTTGGTTCTTCCATATTAATACCTGCTTGACAGGGCTCTGCTCTATCGTTTTCAAACAGAGTCTTGATGTATCTTTCCCATTCTTGTATTTTTCCCTCTGTGGAGTCCAATAGTTTCCCGTCTGAACCTAACATGTTGTGGGCTGTAGGTCTTTTGTTCGTCGCTGTGAATTCTTTCACTTTCTTATGTAGGTTGAAATGGTCATGCCGCCGCTGTAGTTCCTCAATTTCCGAGCATTTATCCTCTATCCAGCTCTCCTTAGCACGTTTTATTTTGGTGCGGATTACTCTGTTCAGCTGTCTGTATTTACTTATGTTACCAGCAGCTTTGTATTCCCTCCGTGTGTCCATTAAACTCAAGATTTCCTCTGTCATCCACTCCCTCTTGTTTCTTCTAGGAATTGATTTCAGATTTGCCTCAGCGGTCTTATTCAAGGCATCCTTAATAATTTTCCACGTGCTATCCACATCGGTGGTGAGGATAGGGTCCCGGGAGATATTTGTGAGGTGCTCGTTCAATTCTTGACTTACTTTTTGTTTTATTGTGACATCTCTTAGAAGTCCTACATCTGGTTTATTTTGAGGTTTTGGCTTTTTAATGATGTTCCATTTGGGTCTCATCCTAGCTACAACCGGGCTATGGTCTGAGCCAATGTCGGCTCCTGGATAGGTTTTGACATTGATAATTGAGTTGTGGAATCTTTTATTTATCATTATAAAATCAATCTGGTTTCGGACTATTCTGGTATTCGTGTGTTGTGGTGATGTCCATGTATAAAGCCTGCGAGGGTGATGCTTGAACCAGGTGTTTGTTACAGCCATGTTGTGTTGTTGGCAGAATTCAATAAGTCTTTCGCCCCTGTCATTTCTGTCGCCTAGTCCGAAATTTCCAATCAAATCCGACACTCGCCCTTGTCCTACCTTGGCGTTAAAATCTCCCATGATAATGGTGAGATCTTGTTTCTTAGTTATCTTTATTAATTCCTCGAATTCTGTGTACCAAGCCTCAAGCTCATCTGCGGATTTATCGGCTGTGGGAGCATACGTCTGTATTATATTTATGTTCATAGGTTTTCCCGAAAGTTGTATTAGCAAGTTTCTGTCAGAGACCGGTAGAAAGCTTGTAACTGCCTGACTGAATTCTTTTTCCAAAATTACTCCCACTCCACTATGATGTTTAGAGTCGTTATTGCCGGAGTAGTAAAGTGTTTTATTCGTTGCTCTGGTTATTCCTGAGCCTGGCCATCTAACTTCGCTCAAGCCGAGTATTCGGATGCCTAGCCTTTCCATCTCGTGACATGCATTTGCAAATTTTCCTGTTTCAGATAGAGTTCTTACATTCCATGTCGCAATCTTAAATTCCATTTGTAAGGTTTTTAACGTAGCCAACCCGGGGATTCTTCGCACCCCCTGGACATTTAAGTCCTGCCGGGGACTAGGGGCCATTGAATTTTGTTGTACTGCCATTGTGATTTTCTTGGGAAAGGAATACCAGAGTGGTTTCCCGTTGCCTTCTCTGGTTTTATATCAGCCGCTCCTAGCATGGAGAACAGACGCTGTTTGCAGCCGCCCACTCTGGGTCAGACGCTGCGATTTCACCATATCTGGCTACCCTCACTTGGTTTAGCCTGTGGGTCAACACAGTGTACCAGGGTGTGGCGCTTGGAGCCAACAAGTGAGAGTTGGGTGTCTCGTGAGGACCAGTTATCTGAGGCCTCCGCCCTTTTACAAGCTTGGAGTGACCGCCCCCAGACAAAAGGTGCTACCTCTCCAACACAACCCTACACCCTAATAGAAATATGCATAACCTGAAAATGATGGAGAAGTTCGCCGTTACCCTAAAAAATCCTGTTTTTCTTATCACTATAATGTTATAAGTGTCTATCCGACGTCTCATTTTTGTCTTCTCACACCGATCTTATTCACCCTCCCAATAAACATTGGAGTGATCTCCCACAGTCATCTTTAGCGTCATCCGACTCCTCCATTAACTCCCATCTTCCCCTTCGCAAATTTCGCTAAGAGGGTGAGTGGAACGAGACGTTATAATTTAAATTAAAGTCAGGGTAATAAGTTGGCCCAAGTATTCTCGTAAAGGGGGTAAATGGGTCGTAGCGAAAGGACAACAAACACTCCCTAGAAACTATCAGGATACGTGGGTTAAGGCTAAATTGAAACAAACAATTTAACTTTCTCCGTTCCGGTTCCTATTGCGTTGAATCGTTGGAAATTGTTAGGAAAGTATTTTGCTATAGTTGTTTTTAAACTAAGTGGACGCAGCCACAGATGTCCGCTTGGTACAAAACCCTAAACAAAATTGATTAGAAAAGTGTTTGTGTTCATCTGTGACAATGTACTCAATGACAAAATCATTTAGTTCTCAACATTTTGAGCACAGCATAGTAAACAACCAGCACAATATCTCTGAGGATTTCCTATATAAAAATGGTTCCCATAAAATTTGACCTTGGAAGGATTTATGGATGATTTTATGGCTGTGAAGTTTGGGTAGAGATGCGAAAATAAAAATATCGATACCGGTACCAACTCGATATTTTTTTAGCCAAATAGACGCGTTTGGTTCGTACAGAGAATTTTGTGCAATTGATTACACCCCTCAATACTTATATAATTATTTTCGATACCGATGCCCCTACAAAAGTATCGATACCAGCTTGGAATCGCTCAAAAAGTATCTGAGATAAAAATATTCGACATTAGTGCAGAAGTGTCGAAGTATCGTTAGCATCCCTACAAAAAAATCATCCAAAAGTGGGGACGCGCGTGTAATTGCCGCCAACCTGAGTTATTGGCTGGTTGTTTACTATGCTGTGATTTTGAGTATCCAAGGTAAACGACGTAAACAAAGAGGCAATAGACAAATAAATTATACCGCTTTCAACAGACAGGATGACAGCTTGGAAACACTGACTTTTTTTGTAAGCAACATCGACCACAAATCCAGGCAGACATTTGTTTACAAAATCTTCGGTAGGCATTGAAACATTATTGCCCGAATGCACTGATGGGGAGCCAAACTTACGAGATACATGTTCTTTGCCTTAATGCACCGTCAGACCTGTTGAAGATAGGACCTGAAGTGAAAGTTAGAACTATATATTATACAGGGTGGGGCATAAAAACAAAGTGTTTTTGGTTTGAGTAGTACTCATATATTGGAAAAGGGAGGAGCGCGCGGTTTATTACAATCCATTCCTTGACTCAAACCATTTCACTTTCTTACTTGCCACTTGCCATTATGGAGCGGAAGACGCTAGAACAATGCGTGGCATATGGCGTGGCATCATTGGCCCATATTTTTTTTGAGAAAATGGGGTCACCGCTTCAGTAACATCTGAACGTTACATTCATATGGTGAATACCTTTTTCATACCTAAATTGCAAAGAAGAGGTGTGGATATAAAAAATTTGTGGTTCCAGCAAGATGGGGCTACGGCATACACCGCCAGAACATCCATTATAGCTGTTCTTCGCCACCTGTTTCCAATTTCGAGGTTTGTGGCATTTCATGACCTCCTCCGTCTCCCGACTTATTTGTGATTTTTTTCTATCGGGCTAATTCAAGTCACGTGTTTGAAGGGCCAAGCCCCGTACGTTAAACGCAAAGAAGGAAGCGATTCGCCATGGAATCTCTCAAAAATCAACAGAGACATGCTGGAAACAGTGGACTGCAATTTTGGTGAACGGCTGCATTATATACCAGATGTAATTTTTGCACTTAGATATTTCAAAATGGTTTATTATCAGCTACGTTCTACTACCAATAATTTTTTTAAAGTAAAAACTAATAGCTTTATGATTATTTCAAAAACACTTGATTAATATGCCCCACCCTGTATAAATGTAATGCTTAATTATCTATAATTCCTCAACACTAAGCAACTTCACTTTAGACTCCAAGTGTGCTAGTTTGTTGGAATTGTTTTATCGGGAGGAATACAAAAAGTCACAAATATACAGGGTGTCCCATTAAAATTTTTGAATCGGACGTCACGTGACCAAAAACAAATGTCTTATTGGGTGACACAATAATGAAAAAAGATACTATATTTGCTCTAATTTACACCACTAAAATTATAATTCGCTACTACTGCCCAGTTCCGATATATTGCTTGTCTTAGTCGTCATGGGACACCCTGTATAAACAAGCTGTTCTTATTGCGTAACGTTTATTACATAGATAGAATTAGATTCAGTTAGAATTTGAGATTATAAACGTCTGAACCTACATAGTAGCTATTTTGGCTTACGACGCCGTTCCCCTCTATCCGCTGACCTTTGCTAAAAGGTAAACAAATAATGTATAATCATAAATCGGATGAGGGGTCTAACCCGTTTGTCGACGATGGCTCGGTGAGCAACTATAGATTTAATATGTACTTGATATAATATGTAGTTCTAGCTTTCCAAACAGCATAAACTATGTCTTTCGAGTTCCTTTCTAGGTACAGTAGTTGTTGTCACAGAATCTCCTGGGCAGTATCACTAGTACTAAGATTGCTAGCCCTCAAATATATACATGTACTACATTTGGTAGCTGTAATTTTACGACAAAGATTCCAACTTCTTCAAGCTTCCTAAAATGGAAATGTGAAAACACATTTTTCTCATTTCTTGTAGTGAAAGTTTTAGCTCTCCAGATGCACTAATTTTCATAAATTGTATGCAAAAACTGTCCATTCCAGGAAACTTCTTGCTGCAAAACGTTCGAAACAGGCTCGAAATTTTTGTGGCAAACTAATTTCCTGAGAGCAACCGTGTAAACTACAAGCTCTCAGCAAGTCGCAAGTCCTTTATGTACAAGTAATTTTGCTGTAATATTTCTCTAATGACGTCGTGCACACGCTACGCAAGTGACTTGCGAGAGTAACTCTAGCAACTTTATTTGCTAGTGGACACGAGGCTTTAGGGTACAAACGTAGCGGAGCGACGCTCGAGAGTAGCGGCGAGGCAAGCGACGAGACGAAAAACGCGAAGAACACAATATATCTACAGGGTGTTTCATAAGTTGGGACTTTTTGTCATACAGCGGATAGTACTCGTCAGAATGAGCGTTTTTTTCCAGTGACATATAAACGAAATATTTAGAGGAAACAAGATACTGACCGCTAAAGAAGTCCTCAATGCTAAGTCCGTCCCTGCTCCCTGGGCAATGAGATGACCATGTATTGTCATATCACAACAAAACTGCGCCACGCGTTTGCGGTACCCGTGAGAAAACAATCAGTTCGTCATACTCGGGTCATACGTCGCGTTGCTGTCGCATAGTGTTCGAGGGTACATGACGATCGGACTTTAAAAACAACAACAATGGTGAATGCTTATAACAATAATGAACTGGTGGACATGATTTTAATGTACGGTGAGTGTAGTCAAAATACCGCACTTGGTCGATTTGTCTGGCTTGTGCAAAGAGCTAGAGACACATGATGTCTGAATCCACTCGTGGTGGAAAACCTCGACAACATCGTATGGTCCAAATTGAAAAAGACATCGTAAATCGTACTTTGACCTGTAAGACGCCTGCGACAGGGCCATACTTACAACTTCCGTAGCAACCAAATAGTGAGTACCTTCTTGAAATTTTTTTATCACTGTCTTGCTGCTGATTCAGCGTGCATTAGCTTTGCCGTTTCAAGGGCCGTTGCTTCTGAAGAGGAAAGTCCCAACTTTGAGAACACCCTGTACAGTAGAGCGATACGTTTTGCGATTTTACATACACAAAAGTAATTTAGTGCTCGACTTTCCATACTCAAATCTGTATTAACAATGTTTTCCGACAGCGAAGATGAAATTTCATTGGATAATGCACTACCTTGCGGCTAAACGCAGAGAAAGGGCTGGGCAGAAATTACTGTGCAAACGATTTGGACAGTATTGTACATTATATTTTGACCTCAAGCATCCATGCAGATTTTTTGAGTTTTTGAGTACGCAGATTGCCACTTAACGCTGCGGGAACATCTCTACTGTTTGACTCAATTCCTACACTACTTAAATTTAAGTCGCGTCGCTCACCTCGCCGCTGTGCCTCTAGCCTCATCGCTCCACTATGTTTTTACTCCAACTCCGTTTTAAAATCGCCACTTTGTCGAAAAATTGCCACACCAGGGCGACTCTGCGAAACGCGTCTTCTAAAGAATGTTAAACAAACTGATTCCACCAATTATAGACCTGTGGCTCTTCTCAGCATCATGTCTAAGGTTATGGAGACTGTCATTAACACACAGCTCCTGAAATATTTGGACAACAATAACATCATAAATGATCGCCAGTATGGCTTCCGTAAGCACACGTCTACAGGTGACCTCCTTGCCTACGTCACTCACTTGTGGAACAGAGCAATAGACAATCATGGCGAATCCCGTGTTGTTGCACTTGATATACCGAAAGCTTTCGACAGAGTATGGCATGATGGACTTCTGGTCAAGCTTGCTGCTTATGGACTACCACCTGGCCTGGGCCAGTGGCTGAATAGCTTTTTGAACGACCGATCTCTGTTTGTTGTAGTCGAGGGCTGTTCGTCAGACGTATTTCCAATAAACGCCGGTATTCCTCAGGGACCTGTCCTATCCCCTACACAGTTTCTGCTGTACATCAACGAGCTGCTGGAAATAACATCCAATCCAATCTATAGCTTCGCAGATGACAGTACATTAGTGTCGTGCATGGAACCAGGCAAGCCACTATCGTCCAAGGAGACAGGACGTCGGCGACAGCAGCATGCCTCACGGATCAACGCAGATATCAAAACAATTGTCGAGTGGGCATTAGCAAAAAAAGTACAGTTCAACGTACAAAAAACTCAGGCAACAACACTTACAAAGAAGTCTCACGATGGCTTACCAACCGTGGAAATGGAGGAATCAACTTCAACAATAACATGTCCTGGCACAACCACGTCGTCAGTATTGCTAAAACGGCATCCCAGAAGCTTGGAGTTTTGTTCCGCTGTAGGAAGTTGTATACACCAGAGCAACTGCTGCTGCTCTACAAGGCACAGATCTGACCATCGCTGGAGTATTGCTCCCATGTGTGGGGATGCGCTCCGAAGCACTCTCTGAGGCTTCTGGACACTATTCAGAAAAGAGCGATTAGACTAATCGATACGCCTAACATCACAATGGACCTCCACAGCCTGGAACATCGAAGGAGGGTGGCTGACCTATCCTTGTTTTACAGATTCTATCACGGAAGATGTTCGAGTGAGCTCTCTCAGATAATAACACCACAGGCTGTCCGAACCAGGAACACTAGAGAAGCTCTGCGAGCTCATCCTTACCAGGTCGAGGTCCTTACTCCCCGGACTAGTCTCCTCCTGCATTTCTTCTTTTGGAGGAATCAGCTGCCGGGGAATTTGTTTCCCGACGGCTACAACCTGCAGCGTTTCAAATCTAACGTGAACCGATACTTATCCTCTCGCAGCGCTTCTACAGCGCCATAGGCTTCTAGCCTTTGCAGGAGGCCGACCATAAAAAAAATGTAAATGGGAGGTAGGGGATATACAACCTATTAAAAGCTATCGGTTATCTGCGTCCGATGCATTTATATTGACAGTCTAGATCTCGGACTGCCAATCGTGTGCTATGATGTGGTTACAAAGCAATAAATTCCTTGGTCAAAATAACGATGTTGGATCACTTCAAGCTTAATCCAAACAAATGCAAATGACCCCGTCTGGTTAATATCTAAAAGACTATAATACAGTTCCAGGTCTGCTCTGTAAGTAAAATCAGGTAGCCATATAATTATGTATAATTGACCGTATTTTGTTCAGAAACCGACGCTCATGTAAACAAAGCCTACTTTGCACACGGCATGGTGTTTTCCTTTAATTCACTCGGGCTTCATATGTTTTCGCTGTTCGTTTGTTTGGCAGAAAGGGGAACAGGCGGCAGGGAGGTGGGGGTAGAGGAGAGGGTAGGTCGAGTTTGCTCAGCACAGCAGCGTTTAATTAAGGAAATAGAAGAGCCGTTTCCTTATTATGAGATAGAGTAATGTTCTTTTGTGTGTGTCCTGTTTATTTTCGACGTCGTTGGCGCTCTCTCTTTTTACGCCTTAATTATTTACTAAATTACCCCTTCTGTTTTATTTAGGGGCGCTTTTTGCAGCCCCTCTTCCGCTATACCGCCCTTTAATTTACGGCGGCCGCTAGATGGTGTAAGCGTAGGAAGTAGGCGTGGGGAAGGCCCTCGGCGGTCTCCGGTAATTGGTACCTTATTAGCGAATTCACTTTGGTTGAAATACAGATTTGGAGGACACGTTTTAGGTGTTTTAGTTAACTGGTGTTTATAAGAATACAAAAGGCTTCTAAGACTGTTTCTTGAATAATAAAGTTTTTAAAAATTGTCATTTTTACTTCCAACAGCAATAGGTGAGGTGAGTATTATGATCGCGAAAATTTCGATTTTGAGATGACACGCTTTTTAGGCGTTTTATGGTACCTACATAACGAAAATCCACTGTCGGTCTGGTTGGCGTTTTTCTAGCCACGCCACGTAATCTCAGCAACCACTGCATGGATTTTGATGAAATTTGGGCAGCAATATGCTGTGGGGGCGTAGTAGGCAATGCTGCTATAATTTTGAAAATCGGTGCATGGGCGGTAGAGTAACAGGCAAAAAACTAAAAAATTCAAATACTCCCCAAACTTTGTTTTTAGGCGTTTTAGGTGTTCCTGATCATTTTCTACTTTCTTGGGTGGAGTCAAATTTGGGGTGATTGAGGGGTGGGCGGTTGTAGAATTGAAAAATTTGTTGCATTCATAACAGACTATCCACTGACCTGTGAAGGAAGACCTAGCGACATAGATAACTTATTTTGGTCCATCCGAACATTGCGTTGCCTATTACAGAAACCAAAGGAATTTTCTTCTTATGTTACGAGTATTGTTTTATTGTATTCTGTATTGTGTAACGAGGAAACTATTAAATTTATTTCAATGAAATTTTGCCACAGTATTACTACCGTGGCGAGGATGGAAAACGCGTATGGTTGTTATAAATTGTGTCTGTGGCGATGCAGAAATAATAGGAATTCAAAAAATTCAAAAACAGCTCAAACTTCGTTTTTAAGCATTTTGGAGGTTTCCGATCACTTTCTACTTTTTTTTTTGGTGGGGTGAAATTGGTGTCGTTGGGGGTTGGGGGGTTTTAAAAGTGAAAAATTTGGTGTATGTGTTAAACTCAATACCCGAATTCGGGCAATGCTCGAAAAAAATACGCATAACTAGTTTTGAGCAAGGAATGTTTCCTAAACACGAAATATTAATTTTGTACGGCTATTGAGCATTACCAAATAGGCAGAACTAGTCTTGCGCAACTTGAAATGCACAGGACTGGTTCTGTATATTTTGGCCTGGTATTTAGAGTTGTAGAGATTTTTTTGATACATTGTTGATACATTTTTATTGCAGAGACATGAAGGTTAGGTTAGGGTAGGTTCAATGAATATAGTGAGGATATGATCTTTTGTCGTCAGGTTATGTTTTTGTATGCTTGAAGCTTCAAGTAGCCGAACTAATTCGGATTCGAATTGAGCTTGCATTTTTTCCACAAGCTGAAACAAAAAACATTCAAAGCAGCAGCATAAACATAACCTTACTTTTTAAATATAACTGCTGCTGGCCATTCAGTACCACAGAACTACTTCTGTGCATTTCAAGTTGCGCAAAACTAGTTCTGTGCACTTCAAAATGCGCAAAACTAGTTCTGCCCATTTGGTAATGCTCAATAGCCGTATAAAATTAATATTTCGGGTTTGGGAAACATTTCTTGCTCAAAACTAGTTCTGCGTATTTTTTCGGACATTGCCCGAATTCGAGTATTGAGCATAACATGCATAAAAATCTGTCCATTGGCTGCGAAAGAAAGCCCTAGCGCCATAATACACTTCTTTGGGTCTTAAAATGTTCTGTACTTACATACATACGAGTATTGCTTTAGATCTGCCTATATTGTGAAACCTGGAAATGACCGAATTGATTTTAATGAAATTTCGACACAGAATTATTACCTTGGCGAGGATGGAAAGCACGTATAGTATTTAGAAACCATGTGTGGGGGCGCTGCAATAATTAAAAGAACTAACTACATAAAAACAGATCAAAGTTTGTTTTAAGGCATTTTAGGGATCCCGGATCATTTTCCATTTTTTTTTTTTCGGAAGGAGGTGGCTATGCTATGGGAAAATAATAAACTGGTATCACCGTAATTTGTGGGAAGTACTGAGTCAATCAACTTGACTTCATTTTTTCAGACGGGTTAGGGAAATTGGAGATCCGCTGGGTAGGTATATGGAACTAAAAGGAGATTGGAGGAGGGGAATTTTTGTTTTTCTTTTGTAGGCTAGGTGTAATTATTAGGGCGGTGATTAATATATCTTAAAACAACAATTTTTCTCAAAACGTCAACGTCGTATCAACCGACCACCTACCATGTTCGAACAAGTAACGAAAGATGTGGCAGGCTATATGTTTTAGTTTGATCGTCACTTTGGGCGATTTTTGAGTGATTTTTCGATTTCATCGGTGCAAAAATGAAAAATAGACTATTTTGGACAATTTCACAAGATGGATATACAAGAGATAATTTGAGCCCGATAAATGCAGATATTATCATCATCCATCTATAAGAATATAAACAGATGGTAAATAATAAACGCATTATCTTGCAAACAATCAGATGCCTATTAGAACATGGAATTTGCTTCTTCCAACGTATTCGAGTTCGTTGGTTAGAGGAGATTGAGCTATGGCACAAACCACCAAACTTCCCATTAAAGTCACTGCTAGGTGGAAACTTGCTGCCCCAATAACAAAACTTCGCGAAATCTGTCCCTAAACGACTCCGGTTTCTCAGGAGCATTTTTGAGTTACGGCTCGCCTTTGGGAGTAGCGATAATTTCCGGATTACCGGGACGGTAAAAACTCCGTTAAAACATCCAGCACATACATATTCATGAATCGGCTACGTACTTATCTAAGACGCCACTGTTTCTATCTGTCTCTCTCTCTCTGCCGCCCTTTGAGCTGGGGTGTGTTATCTTTGAAAATTAATGTTAACCAGACTGCTGGAAACCATAAACCTTCAAAATGGGGGTGAAATGTTAAAATGGCAAGTAGATTTGCATTACATAAATGAACGAGTTTCTTGCTAAGCGAGAGATAAGAGCAGTCAGGGGCGAATGGTTTTATAAGTTTATATACATCGAAGATATAGTGCATTTTAATGAAAACTATCGACCTTGAATAATTTTAAACAAGAAAATTCGTCAAAAATTATTTGTCTTGTAACATTCACTCCCTAAACCCCACGGTCAGACCTTCAGGTTTTTAAAAAAAACGACCTGTATATATCTTCAAAATTGGATGCGCCTCTGATACTAGATTTCAAAAACGTATAATACTTGGGATATAAAATGAATCACTTTTGAGAGAAACTGTTGATCACTGCTAAAATGCCTGACTCAAGTAAAAATGGTCTCTTATTTGTTTGCCTTATTAAATGTAGTGTCAAATGAAAGTGTTCAACTGCACTACTTATAATACTTGTAATTAAACTATAAAAATGATGCAAAAACCTATACCTGACAAGAATAGTATAACAAGGAAAGTTGTACTGCAAATTAAAATAACCGTGAAACTGTCATAAATTAATTACAGTCTATAAACCAATAATATTTGTTGTTTTCCTATCATGTGACAATGTGACAGCAATATGTGACTGTTGGAACATGAAGTTCACTCGACTGTAACATATGTTTTTAACATGCTTTCATTAGCTTAGCCTGTATGTTTGCTTGTTTATTTGTGAGCCTGTAACTCTGCTTTAGATTTGTGACACATTTCACAAAGTAATGGCCATTTTATCACCTGTTAGACCAAGAAGGTCTTTATTTAAAAAAATCTAGATCATAAAATGTGTGTTTTCAAACCACGGATTTCATAATACCTTCGGGTTTAAAATTTCAACATGTAAAGGTCGTTTCTGTGTGTTTGTAATTTACAATTATATGTTGTTTGTTTCCTGACCTGTTAGTGGAAGACGCCATGATAGCATAGTTTTTAAAAAAATTTTGGAAAAATTGTGACGATTACTATAGCTGCATTAAGAAGTCGTTTGCACTCAATGCAAGTGCTGTTTTTAGATTGGCAAACCTGAAATTTAAAGCCCAGAAGATGGCAATAAGCATTGCCGAAAGCTTGGCAGTTAGCACCAGAGTCTCCTCTATGCTGTGACCCAGTCTCTTTTTTCAAAATTTTGGCCACAACCCCAAGATTTTCTCATCTAAATTTAAAAAATACGATTTATAAAGATTCTCTTTCCATGATAAAAAATTTATACAAAATTATTTATGGCATCTGCATACTGTAAGTCCAAAAACAAAAAATGGGTATACCCCCTCCCAAAAACAAATATTTATAAGTGAAATGCAACACATTAGGCGATATCTCTGTTTGTAAAACCGTAAAATCGAAATGCTGAAGAACTTCACCAGGCAAGGATAAGGGCGTCTATAGTCTGCAAAAATATTGGTTAATAGTCATGTAATTTTTCTTTTGCCATGGCAGAAATTAAACAATATATCTAAAAGCGAAGAGCGTAATCGAATGGCTGGTGGATAAAAAAGACTCCCACCGCCTGGTAAAATGGCGCCGGCAAGAGATTACTTCCGCTTTATGGATTATCCAATTTCCTAGAAAATGTTGTGTTCACACAATGCCCTTCAAGCTATCGAATACCGACTGAAAACGCGTCGACATTTTTAGGCTAATAGTTCATTATCAGATTGCCCGCCGACTGAAGCCAGGCCCGTACTTAGGGGTCAAGGGCCACGCAGTATTTTTTTCACAGCAATCTTTATTTACTGATTTTTGTATTCATTGTTTATTTAATTATTTATTCCACTGTCCAGGGATAAAAAAGGTACATAATAGGCCGTACTCACAAAGAAGAGCATTTGCTTTTACTTGTGGAAATCTAAGCATTTACTTCACATTCTATTCAAAAGCAAAAAATGTAGTCCAGTTGATTGACTCAGCACTTCACACACATTCCGATGATACCAGTTTTATTATTTTCCCACAGCATGAAACTATAGTCTAGATGCCCCTGTAACCAAACCATCGCTCGCCCGACCGCAAAAAAGTGTTTTATTCTACTAGGTGCTTCTTTCACAGGCCAATGGACAATCTATGATGAATACAACACATTTTTGAGTTTTACAAACCCCCACCCCCGAACCACCCCAATTTCACCCTCAACTAAAAAAAAATTTTTAATTGATCAGGAACCCCTAAAACGTCTAAAAACAAAGTCTGGGCTGTTTTCATACTTTTAATTTTTTTAATATTGCTGTGCCGCCACGATTTCTGAAAATCAGAGACGTTTTCCATCCTCGCCAAAGTAGTAATACTGTGCCGAAATTTCACTAACATCAATTCAGTAATTTCCACATTATAAAATACAGAACGATCTAAAACAATACTCGTATGTATACATCGGAAAGTCCCTAGGTTCCTATAATAAACAAGGCAATGTTCGGATGGACCTAAAAAGTGTATTATACCGCTAGGTCTTTCCCTCTCAGGTCAATAGACAGCCTGTTATGAGTACAACAAATTTTTCAGCTTTACAGCTCCTCGGCAGTGTCTTGTATCTTTATTTGGTATTCTGACAGTCGCTCGCCACTTTCCGTCATTATCACAGCTCTCAAATACAATCTCCAAACTCTGAGTCAAACTCAGCACTACCAGCAGTGTCTGTACCTAGCCGAACATTAATAATGCTTTACGCATTCCTTTGTAACTGCAAGCTGAATCTGTAGGCGTTAACATATCAGTAATAGCGCGTGTTTACCTTCACCTTTTTTCTATGAGAATTTATTTGAAAAGAATAAGAATGGATTATGAGTATGAAATAAAGAAAAACCTTTTCCTTCTACCTTCTCCTTGTGAGCTCTACGTTTTCCTCCAACCTTTGCCTTTGAAGGAAATACTTTATTTTTATAAATAGGTACAGACTACGGTATAAGGGCCATATTCTCCGTTCAGCCGTTTAAATGAAGCTTACGAAAGCTTGGCTTGAAATGAAAGCTTGGCTTATGTTATTCTCGTATGCACCGATATATCATCAGCTTTGCTTAGTTAAGCCGCCGGTAAGTTTGGCAATGTTGCTTATTTTTGCCACATTGTTGTTTTGTGTCATAGAAACTTTATGTTTCATGAATCGACCGTCAGACGAGGTCTCAGCCAATTGTCATTTCGTACGGATTTATGTTTTTTTATGTTTACACTTCACATTATGACACGTGTTTTCATGAAGTTTGGTTGTTAAACCGTTTATGATTTGTACTCTTACTTTCATCTTGCGTTCAGTATATTGAAATTTATGAATAACTATGACTAAAAAAGTTAGTGCCCAATTTCATGGCTCCATACATTTGACTAAAAATTAGAGTAGTAAAATAGGAATTATTATTATGTTGATAACAGATTAATTTCACTAATTTCACAAGTCCTCGGACAGACACACATACAGTACAGAATACAGATACTCAAAATCAAGACCAAGGTACTGAGAATTTGTAGTTTGTACTGTTTGTAGGTTAGGATACACCGTAAAGCCAGGCTTAGCGTCGCTAAGCCGCCATGGTTGACCGATTAACTTTAAGCGCGATAAAAGGCTTTCAAACATGCGGTGCATACAAAATCTACAACTTAAGCGGGATTAAGGCTTAAGCTTGGTTTATATATATACGGGGAATATGGCCCTAAGTCCTGTTAATTTTTCTGTTTTAGACAGTAATGGTTGCATTGAGCAGAAAGATCGGGAGCCGCTACATTTGTAGTCGCTACTTCTCAACAGTTGGCGTTCTGCTGAAAATCATTATTTGTGATATCACGATAAATAGTTTGTGTCGACTGTCGGTTGTCAGTGTAATCTCAAATGAGTGGTCACATTTGAGGGTATTGAAAATAAAAATAAAAACATATGTCAAATTGTATCAAAGTTTTGGACTGTGTGAAGTAGTGTGGACGTTTTCTTTCAAATATGACAAGATAACCTATAACACAAGTATCATAACATGTGACACTCACAAGGTCAAAAGTAGCTTATTCCGCTCCGCACCAAGTGAGCGTAATTTTCTATTGCTACAAAAAATGGCGAGCGCTGGAGCGGTAGCTGCTAGGTAGCGCACGCGTTCAGTAGAAAATTTGGTAGCTGCTCCGCAACTGTTGAGTCTGCTGAATGCACCCTTTGACTCAGTTTGACGTTGAGAGATGTCACAATTTCAGCAAAATTAGTGCTAGTTTTAACGGTCCCTGATAGGTATCGAATAGCCCATCTGTCAGATAACCTATATTATTTATATGGCGCTATCCTTAGACAAGGAAATAGAGAGGACGGAACGCGCGCTGTCATTTCTGTTACCGAATGGCACCAAAAATATACCAAAGCGCTATTAAATTTACCTGTGATACGTGATTCCTGGCTCCTTTCTGCTGTTGTGGTTTTTACAACCCTAAGCTACACACCCTACCAATATGCACACCACAATATTTTACAATGATTGGTCTTAGAAACGCTAAGTATTATAAAAAAATATTTTGACAACTGTCAAATAGCTATTCATTTTCGGTCACAGCTAATTCATATAGCATCAAACGGGCGTGTGGTATCCCCTCTCTCTCCTCATCTAAGGCATTATCTGACAGATAATCTATATAACACTTATCAGGAACCAGTGAAATCAGTTCTTTTCGTATATATACCGATAGTGTTTTGTTTTTAGAGAAGTCATCCTGATTAAAAAACCTAAGAGATGATCGGTAGGTTTTATGTCACCGCTGGGTCCTATATTGGAAATTTCATGTTCAAGGACAAGCATAATCTTCTTAGCACATAAACTTCAGGATCCATATAGCTTCTCGCCATTGACAGCGTTAGATGAGACAATTACCGCTGATCAACGGTAGCACTGGCCATACAGGCCATGTGAAACAAGCACTAAAACAGACAGTAAAAGTCCTATAAACTCCCTCACAGAAACTTCACAACTCACGCTTGCAGCAATTTGAGTAACGTTCCGACTTTAATTCACCAAACTTCGCGTCACCTGTTTTTACTCGGGATATCTAAACTTCTGTCGCTTCTATAGACGAAAGGGACCTAGCACTAGTTTCTGGTTCGCTGTCATATAGTACAGTCAACATAAGAATTACCTGCGGGTCAAACAGACAAGCGAATTGCCGAAAAATGTATCAATGCTATAGTTTATCTCGTAATTATGCACAAAGTTCATAGCGGAAAGTAATAGTTTAACTAAATCACCACCAAAAGTTGGTGCTGAGTACTCAGTGACTTAGGGATTGAAACGAGTTTCTATCACCATGATGACCATGACGATCGGGCAGTTTCGGGTGCCTGCCACACAGTGCCACTTACGCTGACATATTTACGAAGCCACCCGATTCCACGATTGGCAAGCCAATATCTAGACTGCCGATAAGGGCTGTCATTTTGTCGGAAGCAGATATTCGTAGCCGTTGCCAAAAAAATCCATAGAAATCCTTAAATATCATTTTGCTATGCCAAATGAACTATACACATTGGGGGTTTTAGGATTGAAATTTTGGTGCTAACAGTTTCGAAGAGTGAAAAAAAACACTCAGTGATATTTGTATTGCACAGAGCACTTTTCAGGAGCAAAAAAGCTGTGTGAGCACACACACACACACACACACAAGTGAAATCGAAGAATCCATAGGCACAGTCCAAAATCCGCAGATCTACAGATAAATACGTAGAAGTGGCACCCATTTTTTGTTACTGCGCATGCTCAAAATAACTATAGCCATGAAATTTGTTATTTCTGGCGGGCCAAAAATGCCCCAGTGTCTCAAAATTGTTGTGCGTGGCGCTAGTCTCTTTATGGGCTCTCGACGCTAACTATTTATGGTCTCTATACTTTTTAGTGGTTAATTTGAAGGATTTAATAAATGTTAACGTCAGAACGCCATCTTCGGAGGTCTCCTTGACAGCTGACGGCTATCCTCTGTCGACCCAGGCTGTCTCACCCATTGATGCCGCAATGTTGCCAGATCGTAACATTCGGTCATCTTAGCTACTTTCATCCTCGAAAGTAGCATCCTCCAGGTGTTTCGGTCTTGCCTTTTTTCGTGCCTCATGGCTTCTTTCTTTATCGTCCTTTTCTTTTGTGTTCAGCCCTAGTCTTCTATCTGGATCTGTGTTTGTCTGTTCTTCGGTTTCTTGTTTCATCTCTTGGTCCTGGCATTTTCTTATGTCTTGATTTTCATCTCCCAACTGTTCTTCCTCGCTTTGTTCTTCTTCACTTCCTTCTTCTTCACTGTCTATGTCACTCAGAGTATAATATCTTCGCATGGAATCAACAGCTGCAACCCTTTTATAGAATTTCTGTACGCGGTGTATCTCTGGCAAACCCAAACATTATCTGAAAAGCTGGATTTGATTCGCAATTAGCAAAAAACCAAAAATGTTGAAACAGTCCCACACCAATATACGAGGGTTGCTCTATATCTCCTTCAATCCACCAGTACGCAGACAGCTGTTTCACGCTTATTAGCGATCATCAGTGCGCCATAGGTTGATTGACAGAAATAGAGAGCATCAATTCTTTCATGTCTACCAGACATGTGAAGCATGTTGTAGCAGGCGACAGAAAGGTTCTGCCGGTGCGCCATCTGGTACCCGAAGATAACGGCAAACGAAAGAAAATCGCTGCTGAACAGCTGCAGATTTCTTGGTGCGACGTCACGGCGCGTCCGCTTGGCCATCAGATAGCGCGGGTTCTATATGCCGGCAGAACCTTTCTGTCGCCTGCTAGTCCCATACCAGTTTTGATGTAATCTCCTGGGAGACGAAAACCTTTTAAGCGGACTGGGGGGACAGCTCAGAGAAGCGGGTTCCATTTAAACATCAGTAGAAAAATGTCGGCTCTCCAACCGTACGCCGATGACAAAGAGGCTGGAGGTGGGGCATTAATGCGGGGTCACCGATTAGTCGAATTGGCCTTCCTCGGGCCGCATCAACTATATGCCCAGACAGCACAATATATTCCTGGAATATTCCTATTTAATCCAAAATAGATTGAGAATATTCAGAACATTAACAGAATCTTCTATGGACGTTTTTATTGGTTTCATTCCCATGAGGATGTGCTAGGAGTATTACGTCATGATCATTTCATGAACGTGTCGACAAAAATATTCTGATAATATTCATAAATTAATATTATTTAAAGAATAACCTTTGAATATGCTTTTTGGTATGATTCTTAATGTATAAGGGCGTGGCACCTCTGCAAGTTAGGTTAATTTTGAGAATTTTGAGGTTAGCTTCAGTCGTTAGTCGTTACGGTGGCGGTGGTCGGTGGTGCCTGCTTGTGCTTGTGCATTTTTCTCCTGCGATAATTGGATAATTATTATCCGTATCGGTGTTCTGGAACGTGATTTTACTTGTTATTTAGTTTATAACTTCATCTAGGAGCAACTAGGGTGAGTATAACTATTTTGATTCTATAAATTACCGACTTTCTAGCACCATGTGGTAGCAACTCTCTTGTTCAGTCTAACCTCTATATTCTAGTCTCACTTGTCGTAGGTACCTACTCTAGTTAATATATAATAACAACCACTAAGAAGACATTTGCTATATCTGTGACTATGAATTTCCAGTATTTATTCTCTTACGTGGTACCCACTTTTTGCTCTAAATGTAGGTACTAAAATTGATTAAAGTACGACAACATTTTGGTGAAAATTTATCATTGTAGTTAATGAAGTGTATTTGAATGTACATCGAATGCTTTAAAATTAAACTGGTTTTTTATTTTGCAGTATAATAAGGGAGGACGACTCCGTGCAATGAAATGTGTTTTTTAATACAATTATAAATAGAGGTTCCGTTTTATATATCTTTTTTTTTCATTAATCCCTATAATATTAGTGTGTGCCTAAATCAATGCTGCCCAAAACACTGTGTGAAAGTCGGATACTAGGTTATATATGTATACTACTCGCGTTAGGTACCTAGGAAGACAACATTACTTACAAAAAATGAAATGAAGTGATAAAAGGCATTAGTTTCTTTCCAACATATATTCTTCAAAGATATACCAGGAATCCTCCTAAAATATTTGATACATCTTGATAAGAATTGTAGAATATTCTAAGGGAATAACCTATGTATGTTTCTTCAAAGATATACCAGGAATCTTCCTACAATATCCCATACATCTTAATAATAATTGTAGAATATTCTGAGGGAATAACTTATGCTCATTTTTTGGATTCTCATTTTCACATTCCTGGAATGTTCATAATTATATTCGTGGACTTTTCATGGAATGATACAATGTTCCAAAATGGTGATTCTTAGAATGTTCCTAGAATATATTGTGCTGTCTGGGTGTAGATACGGTATTAGTGGCAGCAGCTCCTCAGATACGTTACAACACGCAAGGCCAGGTATTTACCGGGATTTATTTAGTATAAAAGGTTTGGATGGTGGACCGTATAATAATTATTTTGCTTCTATATTACGTCAATAGACCAATAAATTTTTTTTAAAACACATAATCCTAGCTAGATCTTCTTTCACGTTAGGTGAGAGGATTTGCTATTGATATTTGGTTAAAGTAACTCACAGTTTGATTATGCGACGAATCAATTTTATTTCAACATCAAAATCAACTGAACTAACACGTGAAAATTTCCGCTAGCGCTATTTTCTTGTTCGCTTCTATAACACAATTTGCACTTTCGAAGTTCCGTTACTTCCTCAAATACTTCCCGTGCGAAGACGTTAATTTTTCAGATTCGCAAAAGTTTGCTATAGTTTTATGTCTAGTTCGTTTTGTTTGCAACTGGATTGATCGTAACAAGGCAGGGCATTGAAATAAAAGAAAGAATAGTTTAGTAGTGGTCTGATACGTATTTTAAAATAAATAATTCGTAACGAAATGAATAAGGTGACAGGCAATGATTTTCGAAAGGGAAAAACCACCTTCGAAGTATGCTTCAAGCTTTAGACTTTGCTGTTTTCATACCCATCAGTGCTTCTTACACATAAAAAGAAATGATCAAGTCTAGAGTTACGATAATTTTGTCAAAATATATTCACGACGTAAATAATTATGTATTCTCGCTCTAAGAAGAATATAATTTTGAATTTCATTCTAAAAAATATCCACTGAACACCAATACCATTTTCTTTACAACTACTTAGACTTCAGTAAGTACACTTCAACTAAGTATCTCATTGATTATTATTATTGTTGAAGCTATTAGTTTAGGTCAATCAAGAATATAAATATTTGCAAACTGCTGAGGCTGCATTATTACCTATTTATTTATTTAGCGTATGGCTACGTGGATTAATTGGCAATAAGTCTTAAACAATAAAATAAAATACAAGTATTAAATTTAAAACAAACAAAAATATATAATAATATAGTATTGGTTTGTAATAGTACACTACTTTTCAAGGACTCTATTCCCTTGAGTGAAATTCGAACACCCAGAAAAAGTGATATTCGCAAAAATGCACTACTTGCCAGTACCATCTCTAGTACACATCTAACACTTGATGTTCAGTCAGACGCTATTTACCCACATGGCACCTCCAAAAAACTTTATACGTGTAAAAACAAAGCATGGCTTTTTGTTGATCAAAAAGCTATGACATCTGTTGCAAATTTGGCAAGAGACCAGTTGGTTGTAGTAATAGCTTTATTGCCCAACAGCAGAGCCATTTAAAGGACAATTCTCATGAAAACAGCTGAGAAAAATACATTGCAATTACTTAACCTAGATGAAAAATTAGTGGAAGTAAATCTCACAAATCCTCAATATCTCAATGAAGTTTGAATTAAAAACATTACAGTACCTGCATATTTTGTTATAATTAGTACACATCGCATAAATCGGCGACTTTGTAAGCAGGTTGGTTCGCGCTCTGTCGCACCTGAAAAGCAAACAGCTCCTGGACACTAGAGGTACATTAAAATTAAGTTGAGCTTAGATATCAATGCAGTCAATGGAATTATGCTTGTATAAAAACTTCAATGACGCGATATCTCTTCTAGATTTAAGGCTAACAAAATAAAACCTACTACGTGAAATATCATAGTCTATACCCTGCTCGGGATAGATACCATCTGTTTTACAGCCAGATATTTCAAAAATTTCCGTTGTACTTTTGTAATATTTTGGATGCGACAGTTGTAAGTAGGATGTAGGATACCAAATGATTGAAGCGTATTCGATTATGGTATGGTTATGTGAAGATGCCCCCTCGAAGACGACAGTCCCAGTTTACCCCTCTGAACGGGGTCCGATTTTATTCGAACGAGAACGTGGTGCTTCTTTCAGAGCAATTGCTGTAATCATAGGGTGTAGCGTAGCTTCAGGTGTGCAAGCATGGCGTGCATGGATCAAAGAAGGGCAAATGTAGCGAGCTAGAGGTTCCAGAGCACGTACAAGGACTACAGACCGGCAAGATTGTCATCTACGACACTGGCTCTTCGAGACAAAATGCGGTACACTGGAGCTACTACATACCAAGCTAATGCTTGGTATGCAGCTTTATAGAGGCCCCTATCAATCCACATGGTGTACCACAGATTGCGTGAAATGGGCTTAAGATTATGTCAGCCGCGTTCAGTGCTTCCACTTACATCGAAATCATCGCCAACGGTTAGATTGGTGCCAAGAACACCGACAATGGCATTCTGAGTGGCATCAGACAGCCTTCTCCGACAAGGCCAGAGTTTGTCTGGGAGCACACGATGGACGCCAATGCATTAGACGATGACGGGGCGAACAAAGTGGTCTCCAGTTTGCTGTTGAGCGCCATGTAGACCGTCCTATTGGTGTAATGGTTTGGGTTGCCAGAAGTCACCTTTATTTGTGATTCGTGGCACAACTACAGTCCAACATCATGCGAATGAGGTGGTGTCGTTGCCAATCCATACGTCTGAGGCCTCGAAGAGGGTTATTCCAGCAAGATAATGCGCATCCTCCTCAGAGTAACACCTGAACATAGAGGTAGCAAAAACGAAAAATTTCAAATATTCCTCAAACTTCGTGTTTAGGCGTTTTAGGGGTTCCTGATCATTTTCTACTTTTTTGGGGGGGGGGTGAATTTGGGGTGGTTGGAGGGTGAGGGGTTGTAAAACTGAAAAATTTGTTGTATTCGTAATGGGCTGTCCAATGACCTGTAAATGAAAGACCTAGCGGCATAATACAATTTTTTAGGTCCATCCGAACATTGCCTTGCTTATAATAGAAACCCAAAGGACTTAGAATTTGTTATGTATACATCCGAGTGTTGTTTTAGATCGTTCTTTATTGCGTAACACGAAAATTATCGAATTAATTTTAATGAAATTTTGACACAGTATTACTGCCAAGGCGAGGATGGAAAACGCTTATGTTTTGGAAAAATCGTGTCAGTGGCGGCACAGCAATAATAAAAAAACAAAAAATGTAAAAATAGCTCAAACTGTTTTTAGGCGTTTTAGGGGTTCCTGATCATTTTTTACTTTTTTTTGGGTGGGGGTGAAATTGGGGTGGTTATGAGGTTGTAAAACTCAAAAATTTATTCCATTCATAATAGTGTCCATTGACCCGTGAAAGAAAGACCTCGCGGCATAATAGACGTTTGTTAGGTCCATCCGAACATTGCCTTGGCTATTACAGGAATCAAGGGAGTTGTTATTGGTAGGGGTAGGTATTGCTTTAGATCGTTCTGAATTTAGTAACATGGAAATTGTGTAATTAATTTTAATGAAATTTAGACACAGTATTATTACCGCGGCAGGGATGAACAATGCGTATGGTTTTCAAGAATCGTGTCAGTGGAGGCGCAGCAATAATAAAAAAACTAAAAAAACTTCGTTTTTAAGCAATTTGGGGGTTCCTGATTATTTCGTTTCGTCCAGTTGAAGCTGAATTGTGTCGTTTTAGTTCCTACGGAGAGATTTAGCAAACTATTTACTAGTTTTTGTGTTGGATGATTTTTGACGACAGGCGGGCGATGGTTTGGTCGCAACTGTTATGTGTGGGAAGTACTGAGTCAACCAACTTGACTCCATTTTTATTTTTCGTGATAGAGCACGACTGGGAGGGTATTTTTGATGTTCGCATATACTCCCATACACTAATCACTAAAAAATTAATAAATTCCAATAAAACACATTTTATTTGACAAGTATCGTTGGGCATATATTTTCAGTAACGAACGATGTGATATATCGTCCCCGCATGTGTTGCAAATAATATAAATCGCGTGAGTAGGACTGATATTTTAATGAAATTATGATAAGCACACGGCGGGAGGTATGATTGATAATATTACTGTCGCATTGTAACTATGTAGTAGACCGACACGTGAAAAGGAAACAGACGGGTGTACGGCGTGAAATGCGGAAACTTTTACGCTACATATATTCTTGCACAGAACAGCGTCGTTTCTTGTTTCCCTCGATGTATATGCATTTTAAGTGCAGAAGGATTTTGTAATTTTAGATACTGTGTTCTTTTCTTGTCATACATGTACAGGATAGCCTATTAAGAATGGACGCCAGCAATATCTCGGTAACCGTAACTGTTAAGAGAGAGGGCTTATTCTCAAAAAATATGCAAATAAATTACATACATATAAATTTTACCATAATGTGTGTATAATTCTTGATATTTTTTGTTCATCGTTTTCTGCTCTATCTTGTAAGAAGTAGTGGTGGGGGAACGTCAAATAAGTTTTTATTTGAATGGCATTAACTTTGGTATAGATTAACAGAATTGAACAAACTAGGTCTCTTTTGAAAGACCTCTTCTTGTCCAATAATTTGTTACATAAAATTTTTCCAAGTTTATCTTGACTTAGTAGCTCCAGGGCGGCATTTGGCATCATAACAATTATTACGCATTATTACGAGTTTCACAAATAATTGGTGCCCTATAGGGATATAGCCTCCATCACAACGTTTTAGTAACCGTTCTGCAGATAATACTCAACTGAAACCACTAGAAATCATTTTTTGATTTTCTAAAATAGCCACCAGGTTAGTAGATGGCAATAAGTCCTGTATTCAATTTTCATAATAATGGAACTTTTAGCTGTTATTTTTATTTTCATTTTCAGTGTTTCACACATCATCAAAGATGATGGACTCCATCGAAATATCTTAGGCAACACTAAAAATAGGAATATTTGGTGCATGCAAAACCGGTCCCGGTTCTCGAATTTTCAGAACCGGTTCTAAATGCACTTTACCCGGGTACCCGGTGCCGAGCCGGTTCTAGAATGCCTACTAAAAAAAACTGGATCAATTAATATTGAAGCAGTATTTATTTCAAAAAAATAACGAACATAACATAACATAGTTATTAGGAAGGTAAGTAAATATTAGGAACTTGAAATTAAACAAAAAGAAGCATAAAAACGTTCTCGCAACGTAAATGTTAAATCTATAACATAATCAGCGAAAAGTTATCATCTTCAATCAGTCTCTCAGCGGTCGTAACTCTCAGTGTGTTTACTTTTTCACCGATTTTTTTCTCATTATAATAGAATGACCATAAAAATGATATGACCGTCAAACTTCGATCTGATAACGAAGTGCGGAGCTTATTGCAGATAATCCCAGCTGATGAGAATAATCTCTCAGGCTCTACACTAGTGGGTTGAATTCTAAGAAGGTTGTCATAGGCTAAGGACAAGTACCTTTCTCTTTGACCGCCATTTTCGTAGAGGGCCATTTCAAGTCTTATAGAGAACTGAATCTAGCTCCATGCAATGCATTGAATGCGAACTGCAAACGCTCCGTCGGGCAATCCGCACACGTGTTAGTCACTACGGGTGCGCCAATCATAACCCAAGGCTCATCAAGTTACAAAACACGAGACTGGGCGAGCGAAATTTAAATTTCTTGCGGCACCGTTATGGAACCGAAACCCGGGTCTCATCTTTTTCAGAACCGGTTCTGTGGCCTGATGAAATACCCGGGTAGAACCGGGTATTTTAGAACCGGGTAGAACCGGGTGCATGCACTAAATATTATGCGCATGTGAATTAGGTTTATGTATTTATGTTTTGTTTGTTGTCCTTGTTGTCATACCACCTTACTCTGTTTTATTTTGCTGTGAATTAGCCTCAGTTTTTAAGACCTACGCACATCGAGTTTTCCGTATTTTCTTTTGCTTGTTGACCAGCTCAAATTGAGTTTCAATAATTATAAAAATGATAATCAATTTTATACTGTAGTGTATCATTATTTGTTTCTTTTAAAAAATCCATTAAGAAAATTGAATACAGCACTTATTGATGCCTACTGCGCCACCTGGTGGTTATTTTATAAAGTGAAAATATGATTTCTAGCAGTGTTAGTTAAGTATTACCTGTCGAATTATTACTAAAATGTAGTGAAGCAGGCTATATCTCTATAGGGCACCAAATGTTTGTGAAACTGACAGCACACTTGCCATTTTATTGATATCTACGGTTATCACCTCTAAGAGCTCAAATACCGCCCTGCAGCTATTAACTCAAGACGTTCTTGATAATTTTTATGTAACAGATTATTAGTTAACAACAGCTCTTTCAAACAAGACCTAGGTTGTTTAATATCGTTAACTTATACCAAACCTATTGCTATTTAAATACCTTCTTGACGTTCCATCACCACTATATTTTACAAGCAAAGAACGATTTACAAGAAAAAAATAGAAAGCTGTCCAGTCTACATGATGGTAATATTTATAATATACCTTTATTTGCAAATTTTTGGAGAAAAAAAATCGTTTTTTGATTGATCGTAACAGTTACGCCTTCTAGCGGCTACTTGCGGAACTAGGAAATAATTTCCCACGTTTTCACTTAGCCCATCTACCTGATAATATTTTTTCTCGTTATAGCCTCCTGCTCGTGCTGCAAACGTCCACGCGCGAACAATATACTATTACGTAAGGTTTATTGTAAGTTTTTGCAACGTCAGATGCACTGGAAGCAATATGTTGGCGAAAAACTAATTTTTATTACCATTGACTTTCGACATCTCGCACATCTGAAATTTTTGATTTTCGTCAGACGAGACTGGGACTCAAAACTGCGACTGGATTTGTAATCAGCACCTTGAAATTATCCGAAATGCGAGGTTTCATCTCAATAGAAAGCCAAACAAAGATTTTCGATTTTTTTAGGTACCTACTCCCGCCTGCCCGAGAGATCTGAAATTTTTTATTTTCGTCAAACGAGACTGAGACTTAAAATGCAACTGGATTTGTAATCAGCACCTTGAAATTATCCGAAGTGCGAGGTTTCATCTCATTAGAAAGCCAAATAAAGGTTTTCGATTTTTTTAAAGTACTCCCGCCTGCCCGAGAGATCTGAAATTTTTTATTTGCGTCAAACGAGACTGAGACTCAAAACTGCCACCGGATTTGTAATAAGCACCTTGAAATTATTTGAAATGCCAGCTTTCATCTCAATAGAAAGCCAAATAAAGATTTTCGATTTTTTTAGGTACTCCCGCCCGCCCGAGAGATCTGAAATTTTTTATTTTCGTCAAACGAGACTGAGACTTAAAAACGCAACTGGATTTGTAATCAGCACCTTGAAATTATCCGAAATGCGAGGTTTCATCTCAATAGAAAGCCAACCAAAGATTTCGATTTTTTAGGTACTCCCGCCCGCCCGAGAGATCTGAAATTTTTTATTTTCATCAAATGAGACTGAGACTTGAAAATGCAACTAGATTTGTAATCAGCACCTTGAAATTATCCGAAATGCGAGGTTTCATCTCAATAGAAAGCCAAATAAAGGTTTTCGATTTTTTTAGGTACTCCCGCCCGCCAGAGAGATCTGAATTTTTTTATTTTCGTCAAACGAGACTGAGACATAAAAATGCAACTGGATTTGTAATCAACACCTTGAAATTATCCGAAATGCGAGGTTTCATCTCAATAGAAAGCCAAATAAATATTTTCGATTTTTTAGGTACTCCCGCCCCCCCGAGAGATCTGAAATTTTTTATTTTTGTCAGACGAGACTGTGACTCAAAACTGCGACTGGCTTTGTAATCAGCACCTTGAAATTATCCGAAATGCGAGGTTTCATCTCAATAGAAAGCCAAACAAAGATTTTCGATTTTTTTAGGTACTCCCGCCCGCCCGAGAGATCTGAAATTTTTTATTTTTGTCAGACGAGACTGTGACTCAAAACTGCGACTGGATTTGTAATCAGCACCTTGAAATTATCCGAAATGCGAGGTTTCATCTCAATAGAAAGCCAAACAAAGATTTTCGATTTATTTAGGTACTCACGCCCGCCCGAGAAATCTGAAATTTTTTATTTTCGTCAAACGAGACTGAGACTTAAAAACGCAACTGGAGTTGTAGTCAGCACCTCAAAATTATCCGAAATGCCAGGGTTCATCTCAATAGAAAGCCAAATAAAGATATTCGATTTTTTAGGTGCTCCCGCCCGCCCGAGAGAACTGAAATTTTTTATTTTCGTCAGACGAGACTGGGACTCAAAACTGCGACTGGATTTGTATTCAGCACCTTGAAATTATCCGAAACGCGAGGTTTCATCTCAATATAAAGCCAAACAAAGGTTTTCGATTTTTTTAGGTAGTCCCGCCCGCCCGAGAGATCTGAAATTTTTTTTTTCGTCAAATGAGACTGAGACTTAAAAATGCAACTAGATTTGTAATCAGCACCTGGAAATTATCCGAAATGCGAGGTTTCATCTCAATAGAAAGCCAAATAAAGGTTTTCGATTTTTTTAGGTACTCCCGCCCGCCCGAGAGATCCGAATTTTTTTATTTTCGTCAAACGAGACTAAGACTTAAAATTGCAGCTGGATTTGTAATCAGCACCTTGAAATTATCCGAAATGCGAGGTTTCATCTCAGTAGAAAGCCAAATAAATATTTTCGATTTTTTAGGTACTCCCGCCCGCCCGAGAGATCTGAAATTTTTTATTTTCGTCAGACGAGACTGAGACTCAAAACTGCGACTGGATTTGAAATCAGAACCTTGAAATTATCCGAAATGCCAGGAATAATCTCAATAGAAAGCCAAATAAAGATTTTCGATTTTTTTAGCTACTACCCCCCCCCCCGCCCGAGAGATCTGAAATTTTTTATTTTCGTCAGACGTGACTGGGACTCAGAACTGCGACTGGATTTGTAATCAGCACCTTGAAATTATCCGAAATGCGAGGTTTCATCTCAATAGAAAGCCAAACAAAGATTTCCGATTTTTTAGGTACTCCCGCCCGCCCGAGAGATCTGAAATTTTTTATTTTCGTCAAATGAGACTGAGACTTAAAAATGCAACTAGATTTGTAATCAGCACCTTGAAATTATCCGAAATGCGAGGTTTCATCTCAATAGAAAGCCAAATAAAGGTTTTCGATTTTTTTAGGTACTCCCGCCCGCCCGAGAGATCTGAATTTTTTTATTTTCGTCAAACGAGACTGAGACATAAAAATGCAACTGGATTTGTAATCAACACCTTGAAATTATCCGAAATGCGAGGTTTCATCTCAATAGAAAGCTAAGTGAAGGAGTTCGAATTTTTTAGGTACACCCGCCCGAGAGATCTGAAATTTTTTATTTTCGTCAAACGAGACTGAGACTCAAAAATGCGACTGGATTTGTAATCAGCACCTTGAAATTATCCGAAATGCCATGGTTCATCTCAATAGAAAGCCAAATAAAGATTTTCGATTTTTTTAGGTACTCCCCTTCGCCCGAGAGATCTGAAATTTTTTATTTTTGTCAGACGAGACTGTGACTCAAAACTGCGACTGGATTTGTAATCAGCACCTTGAAATTATCCGAAATGCGAGGTTTCATCTCAACAGAAAGCCAAAGATTTTCGATTTTTTTAGGTACTCTCACCCGCCCGAGAGATCTGAAATTTTTTATTTTTGTCAGACGAGACTGTGACTCAAAACTGCGACTGGATTTGTAATCATCACCTTGAAATTATCCGAAATGCGAGGCTTCATCTCAATAGAAAGCCAAACAAAGATTTTCGATTCTTTAGGTACTCTCGCCCGCCCGAGAGATCTGAAATTTTTTATTTTTGTCAGACGAGACTGTAACTCAAAACTGCGACTGGATTTGTAATCATCACCTTGAAATTATCCGAAATGCGAGGTTTCATCTCAATAGAAAGCCAAACAAAGGTTTTCGATTTTTTTAGGTACTCCCGCCCGCCCGAGAGATCTGAATTTTTTTATTCTCGTCAAACGAGACTAAGACTTAAAAATGCAGCTGGATTTGTAATCAGCACCTTGAAATTATCCGAAATGCGAGGTTTCATCTCAATAGAAAGCCAAACAAAGATTTTCGATTTTTTTGGGTACTCCCACCCGCCCGAGAGGTCTCAATTTTTTTATTTTCGTCAGACGAGACTGGCACTCAAAACTACGACAGGATTTGTAATCAGCTCCTTGAAATTATCCGAAATTCGGGGTTTCATCTCAATAGAAAGCCAAACAAAGATTTTCGATTTTTTTAGGTACTCCCGCCCGCCCGAGAGATCTGAATTTTTTTATTTTCGTCAAACGAGACTAAGACTAAAAAATGCAGCTGGATTTGTAATCAGCACCTTGAAATTATCCGAAATGCGAGGTTTCATCTCAATAGGAAGCCAAACAAAGGTTTTCGATTTTTTTAGGTACTCCCGCCCGCCCCAGAGATCTCGCGCAGACGTAGGCAAATGAGCATTTTTTGTGCTTCACAGGAACGGTCTCTCCAAAGATTCAGCTCGTTCCGCATTATGCCGCAGATAGCCTTATCTTCTACTTTATTTCCTTGAGTAAGTAGTAATATTTGTTAGAGAGTGATATGTAGATGGCAGATAGGAGCTATTATACAGGGTTACTGGTAACTCGACCACTTTTCTGCAGGAAGTGATAGAGGGACTCAAATGCAGTAGATTTAATCCCCCATATGTAATTCCGAAAACCGATAGTTTTCAAGATAAGTAACATTTAATGTTTTTCAACGATATGTCTAAATTTCCACACTACATCCCAAATTTAGAAAAAACCCTGCTGTCGATTTTAGTAATTTCCAATTTAGTTTTTCACTGACACATACGCAAATCTAATTTAGTATTTAAATGTGTAAGAGTACTAAACAGTTACATACAATTATTTAAAAAATAAAGAACAAAGTTTTTACATTCACCGTGAAAGAAAATAGTCTAGCTCAAAAAAAGATACACAACCAGTCAAACAAATTATTTTAAAAACTTCCTTATCTGATGGCCTATTCCAAGTACGAGAATGACAGTGCAACCACAAGTAAATATTTAACAAAATTTATCAATATAATACAGAATCATCAACATATTCCAGCATGATGGTTGTCCAGCACATTACCGTATCACAATTCGGCAGTTGTTGGACAATACATACCCGAACAAATGGATAGGGAGGGGTGAACCCATCCCATGGCCTGCGCGGAGCCCAGATCTGACACCTCTTGATTTTTACGTCTGGGGTCACATGAAGGCATTGGTTTACGAGACTCCAGTTAATACTGCTGACGAACTAAGGCAAAAAGTTATCAATGCGGCGGAGGAGATGAAACAAACTTTCTCAACACGAGTTACAAAAACCGAAGTGAGGATCCGTACTTGTATCCGAAATCAAGGGCAACACATTGAGCAAGATCTCTAGAAACTTTGAGTGGATTTAATGTGTTTTACTTGGATAAAATCATCGACCGCATTTGCAAACATTCTAGTATGTAACTGAGTTATCAATAATGATTGTAATAGTCATTCGTTCTTTTTGAATAGGTGATTTTTATTCATTGCTGTTTATAATCTTCTGAAAAGGATATTAGGTAGGAAAGCTTTTTTAACGATTTGTTCAACCGTTTGTATAATTTTTTCTGAGCTAGATAATTTTCTTTCACGGCGAATGTAAAAATTTTGTTGATCATTTTTTAAATATTTGTATTTAGTTTGGAACTGTTTAGTATTTTGAAACATTTTAATACTAAGTTAGCTTTGTGTATGTGTTAGCCAAATACTAAAATAAAAATCATCAGAATCAACAACAGGTTTTTTTCTTAGTTTAGGATCTAGTGTGGAAATTTGGACATTTGGTTGAAAAACATTAGATGTTAATTATCTCGAACACTATCGGTTTTCGGAATTACATATGGGGGGTTAAATCTATTACATTTGAGTCCTCCTATCATTTCTTGCAGGAAAGTGGTCGAGTTACCAGTAACCCTGTAGATGACAAGCAAGCAACAAAATCTCATGAAGTCCAATGCTACTAGCAACAATTAACCTACCCTGACATCTAGACGGAAGCTTTGATAATGCTTCTGAAATAATTTCTCTCGACTTCATTAGAGATCCCTGGCGGCACCGGCAACTTATATTAATTTGTTCTATCCAATAGACTCGAAGAGACAATTTCAAGAGCAACGGGAGAATTTCCGCTACATATAGCGCCGCTGCGAGTGCACAGCGCGCAAGAAGTCGGCGCCGCCATACGTATATCTTTCCCTAACTGCATCGCTGCCTTGCTCCATGTAGCACATTTATGCATTTAACACAAAACGTCCCGCATCGGGCCGCCATTTTCTACGCCATTTTCTTCCAAATATCAATTGTTTCGCTTTAACGAAAATCAGGGAAACGGCCGTGTAATTCTGGCGCCCATTTTCTACTTCATGTATGATCATAGGGCTCTCCTATAGAGTTGCTCGGGCTCTGGCAATAAATAAGGGCCATGTTAGCAGAGAGACTCAGGCAGTATGCCCTTTAGAAGGGATGCTTGACGCGCTGAGGTAATCCATCAGGTTCTTCACACAAAAATGGATGGCCAGATACTTACACTCAAACAAAAAAGTACGTAATTATAATAAAAATCTTTGTGCTAACAACAAATTTGTTTATGAAATTTGCGCCAACCAACGGTTTTATGTATCCAATAAACGGAGTAGTACTAGCAGTAGTAGTAACCTTTATTTAAATATACAAAATATACATTTCAAAAGGCGGAGTTCAGCATCACCAAATTACAAAAATTTAGCTTGCTGGTCTTCCACTCAACCTTAAATTTTAGTTTATGATCGTAGCGTATTCTGCATATTGTATCAATAAGGCGATTAACTGTATTCACAAAGAATAGTTATGTATTTTATAGGCACTGTTAGTGGATTTCAGCAAAGCAAGTTTATTGATATAATAAATATACAGTGTGTCGCAGCTAAAATTTGCCACCCATCTTATTTCTGAAATTATCAAAACAATTGAAGATCGCCGTGACACGTCGATTTGTATTTCAAGGGGGATTTGTTCCATCGAATACGTAAACACTGTGCTATCAACCGCCTCACACCCAGCAGCCCCTACTTCAAAATCTTAAATGAGACTACCAATTTGAATTCGCTTCAAAATGATATATCATCAGTATCGTGGTCTCACTTAAGGTTTTTGCTGGAGGTGAGGGGGTTGATAGCACAATTATGACGAATTCGGGGAAAAAGTTCCCTCTCGAAATACAAAGCGACGTGTCGCGGCGATTTTCAGTTTTTGTGAAATTTCATAACGTGGGTGGCAAATTTCAGCTAGGGCAGCCTGTATATTGTGGTATTAGTAATCACCGTCTGATATAACAAATGCATTTTTCAATTCAATTACTGATGTTTTGGTCTTAACGTAATTTACTTTCTGTATCAAGTAAACGGTGTGACAGACAATTTATCATTTTTCTATTTCTCATTGGAAGGTGGGTCACTGTTCTTGGAAAAAGGCAAATAAAATTTAGATTTATTCAAATAAAAACTATTTATTTTTCAACTTGAAATATGTAACAAACAAAACAAAACTATAAAATAGAAGTGCCAACAACATTTACTTCTTCTAGACTGGATTTCATCAACACCTATACTTTATTCCATGTAGATTGGACACTGAAACAAAAAAGTGAATTTTCACCCAACATTCGAATGTCGTATAAAAACTATAGTAACCTCCGAACGTGAAAGAAACTTCTAGCGGGTATACCCCTAACATCGATCCCGAACGCCGTGCCGGAGAAAGAGATAAACGCGTGATGCGAAAAATTCTACAGGTACATATCGTCATCAATAATGCTCCTCCGTTCACCGGTTAGGTTCCCATCCTTCTTCCTCAGTTAAGCAAAAGCCAGGTATATGTGTTTGTACAGGTTGAATTGAATGACGAATCCATGCAGCAACGACTCGTGCCAGTACGGAACAGCAGAAAAGTTCGGGATCAATGTTGGGGTACCAGCTAGAAGCTAGTGAGCGCGAAATGTCAACGTAACATAATGTCGGAGGAAGGAAAAAGCTCACCTTTTAGTAGCTTGTCCCACCACAGAAACAGCAAGAAGCACAGTATTTCTATATTAAATATTATTTCTAAAGGACGCTAGGCTCCGAACAGAACAGCAACACTTTTTTTCACAGTCGCACAGTCCACCTACCAGACCTCTCGATTTGCCTTAATTCTTATCTGGAGCAGATGGTGGCAGCCCTCACCCTGCCTTTGTTCAAAAGTTACAGCGTACGGCACTTGCCCGGAAGTACTATAAAACCTTCTTGACTGTCTTCCAGTAAGGGTTCATGGCCGGTTTGGAAGCTTAGAGCCCCTACCCTACCTAGCTGATTCGTTACTTGTTACCACGCACAACAATAATGATTTTTTCGCGAGATTTCGGTGTAAAAGGAACCGGGAATGGACCGGTGACAGATGGGTTCCCGCTCCACGACAGTTCTAGTTCCTGAAAGGGATGGAACCGCCTTCTATTGACATAACAAAATGTCACCCTCCAGTACCTCACATATAAGTCTGGCGCCTAGGAATTCAGTTTCCAGTATCACGTGACCTTGATTTATTCGAATTACGTCACATCTCTCTCCTATTTCCGTTTGACGCTAACTTCCAGTTCTGTTCCCGGTAGTGCACGATAAACCAGGCTGGTTTCAGACCGGGTCGCAGTTGTTGTGATCAAGTACTGTCCCTCACAACGCATATAGAGGCAGGCTAACAGCAACACATGAAGACGGGAGTGGCGTTTGTTGACCTCACTGCCGCATACGATACGGTCTGGAGGGAGAGTCTCCTATATAAGTTGCTGCAGGTGATTCCCTGTCAGATCACTACAAGACTAATCAACAACATGTTATGCGATAGAAAGTTCCAAGTAATGCTAAACGAGAGAGCAAGCAAGCAGCGCAAATTGAACAACGGACTTCCACAAGGCTCAGTACTGGCCCTTACTTTTCAATCTATATATATATATATATATATATATATATATATATATATATATATATATATATATATATATATATATATATATATATATATATATATATATATATATATCTGACCTGCCAGAAACAGTCAGTTACAAGTTTTGCTATGCGGACGATATAGCCATAGCTTTTTCCGATAAGGGCTTCAAGAACATTGAGCATACTCTTTCTAATGACTTGTTAGCTCTAAACAACTACTTCAAGAAATGGAGATTAGTACCGAGCCCTCAACAAAACTGAAGTTTCCTGCTTCCACCTGAATAATAAGTTAGCTAAACATGAACTACAGGTACTTTTTGCAGGCGCACCCCTGAAACATAACCATTTCCCAAAATATCTTGGAGTAACGTTATATCGCACCCTCTGCTATAAGAAACATCTCGCAAACACTGCAGGAAAACTGAGAACACGCAACAGCATTATCCAAAAGCTGTGTGGAACGACGTGGGGTGCCACGGCTCCAACTCTACGAACCAGTGCGCTAGCTCTTGTCTATTCGTGTGCTGAGCACTGTGCGCCTATCAGGATTAACAGCCATCATACCAGACTAACTGACGTCCAACTAAATCACACTATGAGACTTATTACAGGCGCATTACAGGCGCAGTAAAGACAACCCCAACTCAATGGCTGCCTGTACTTTCTGGAAAAGCCCCACCGTAGCTGCAAAGGACTGACGCCCTTCTAAGGGAGTATAACAGGATTACGGCCAACAACAAACTGTCCATCCACCAAGCAATACCCCCGTTGCAGATAAACAGACTTAAATCCCGACAACCACCAATAAGGAGTACAGAAGGGCTTAAAACCAATAACTTCGACTCCTCAAACTAATGGCGCCCCCAGTGGGAAGGTTTTGCAGAACACTACTCACGATGCGCATTTATGGGGGCAGCCTTACTTCCAGGATCAGAACTACCCCGGAAACAGTGGGTAAAACTTAATAAGAGTCCGAATAGGCTACGGAAGATGTGCCGACTCCATTTACAAGTGAGGCTATGTGCAATCTCCCTTATGTGACTGTGGCGCGCCCCGCCAAACTATAAACCATATTACGAGCGAATGTGAACTGCGTCCGTTTCAGGGATCGCGAGAAGAGTTCTTCATAGCCACACCATTGGCGCTGAAGTGGTTGAAAGAACTGGACATCAACCTGTAAATGCCAAAGACTATGTATCTTAGTTTGTTGCTGTATATATTTTATTTTAGTCTAGGTTGTAATAGTTTTTTTAAATCTATATTTACTATTGTCATGTTTCTGAGCCATACGATAAATAAATAAATAAGAGGCCTTAGAGGGGCCATATTCTTGTGGGGTTCCAACTTCTGAACTGGTTCGCTTGAAACTTCAAGATGGAAGTACACAAAAGAACGACTAAAACAAAATACAACTCCGTCACATCCATAGCTCCCCGGCATTGTGCTTTTACTTCCTGCTCCTAAATGACGTAGACTGCTCTGTGCGGATCCGCAAAAATGTAGCACCTTCTCGCAACCAACTAAGCTTCTTGCAAGCTTAATTCTCAGACAAAACCTGCCTCATCTAGCTTCCCGAGAAGAAAAGGAAAAAGAAAAGGAAACGGTGAAGGGAAAGAGAGGGGAAGCGACATAGCCATATTCGAGCATACTTGCCAGTTAATTCGCTTAGACAAAAACAGCCCGGCGTTCGCGGAAAACGACGTAAAGATCGTGATCTCCATAAAACTATCCGGATGATTCTGCTTATATAACAACTCGGAAACTAATTAAGATGTATTAAGGATAATAACAATGGCGGGCGCCGGGTGCCGAGAGAGCTGAGGAATATTAAAACTTGGCGATGAGCACGGGGCACATCCGTCACTTCGCTCTGGAGCTCTAAACTTTAATTTGCCTGCCTTTAACGGTGCTTCTCGGTGCTTCGCTCTTACACCTTCCTGCCTCCAGGGATATACTTAGATACGGTAGGATAACAATGCGAGATATCATAGAACATGTAAACTTCCACAACATGTACACTCATTTCCAAAACGGTGTGATGGGGTACGGCTTACCGTGCCGCCTTGATCCTCTCCAATATGGGTTGTGCTGAAATATATTTTTATAACTGAATAAACAATACGTCCTGCAAATTATAGATACTCTCACACAATTATTCAAGTTGGGAGTATTGAATGGAAGCAAAGAAAGTTGTCTGTTAAGTGTTACATTTTACATCAATATATCAAATCATAAAAAAAACGTAACGACAGGACATGTCGAAGTATCTCTTTCTACATCTCCAATTTGGGTTGTACAAAAATTCCCTCTTTTGGGTAAATAATCACATAATCATGTCACTGCATCGATAAATCAACTAGGCTGGCTCTTTTTATATATAGTTTTTTAAATTTACTATTTACAGCTTTACAAACATCCTGTCCGGTTCATTTAAGTGAGAAGCTCACTTTCAGGAATGATATTTACAACAAAAGTACTAGGCACAAATAGATGCTATCAATTCCACGACATCGTTCAACCATGTTCCAGCGATCCTTTTCTTACCAGTCAGCTAAACTATATAATGCATATAGACATCTTATGTCCCCTTGTCGTGACTTAAAAAAAAGCTTAAAGAACACATTTTACAAATTCAGTCAGCATAGATTTGTATTCAACCTATATCTGCTTTTTCTGTTTCCTAAAAATTTGTTGATTAGAATACTTAAATATTATAAACGAAGCAGTTAGTAGGTTGAAACTAGGTTAGGGTTAGTTGTTATGTTTAGTTTTAGGGAATGGTTGAGTGGAATAGCCACAATGGCTAAACTTCGCCTTTTGTATCTTTGATGCAATAAAGACATATTATTATTATTATAATTCAGATTACAGTTGGTGCCAAGCTTTCATTATTAACTAGAAAATAAGTTCTCAAGTCAACAAAGCATGAAAGTTATTTTTAGTCTATCGTATAGAGTTGGATACTAGTTTGGGATTGGTTTTATATTATTACAACACCGTATCATGATAACTAAACTAGAAAATGGTGTAGATTCTGTATGGTAAAATATTCAATGATTCAATGAAGGCGATTCCATAATAGAGCAAAACTGTAAGGTTCATTAAACATGCCTGTCTGTATTGAAATATTCATTTAGAAATCATGCATGAAACAAGATTTGTAAAGTTTGCTATTCTAGGCGTACTCTTTTGACTTTAGACTTTCACTGCTTTGGTGGCTGCAGGCATAAATCTGTAATATCAGGTAATTTGGAAAGGTGTTTAATCACAAGAACATGACAGCGAATTCACCGAAGACGTCATGACCTGGAGCTTACTCGTGCAAGACAGTAAACACTCCACGAATGGTACGACATATGGCAAAGTCCTACTGAAGCCACATGCCGTCCCGGCACAGAAAATTGCATTGTCATGGCACCATATCGTTAAACCATTATCTTTCTCATCTTGAAAGAAACATGGCCTGGTTATATCTCTAGATGTTTTGTTGTTTGTTGAATTTTCGTAGATTTCAACCCCAAATATGGCAGTTCTATTGATTAACAAGGTGAAAACAGGCCTAATCAGTGTAGATGAATATGTTCGCGAAATTAGGTATCCCAAAAGGAAGCATATTGGGTTGCCTTGTATATATCGTATATACATACAACCGGCAACCAACAGAACATCAGTGGGCACATTTGCAGATGATAAAAGGAATTTTTTAGACCGACTAAAATTCCATCGTGGCTTCAAAAAAAAACTCCAAGAACATCTGAATATCACTGGAAGATGGAATTAAAGTGAATGAAAATAAATCTACACACTATAACGTTAGGAAACCGTCAAATATCTAGGATTACATATGGACAGCAAACTCAACTGGAAGTTACACATAACAAAGAAAAAAAACATGAAATTGAAATGGAAGTTAATGAACTAAACTGGTTAATACGGCATAGATCCAAATTAGCAATAGACACCAAACTACTCATTTATGAAACTGTTATTAAATCAATTTGGACATATGGGTATCTTGAACGTCGTGCACATAATTGCTGGGATCAAAAGAGAAAAATATTCTGAGCCCAAAAATCCATATTTAGTAGTGAGCGAGGTAGTGAGGTAGTTAATTAGTAATTAATTAATAAAAGGGCTGGACTTCGTTTTAGCGGAAACTGAAATAAGGGGTCAGACGGTTTGACGTCCTGAGTCAAACGAGACTATTCCCAGTCCGAGAAAATGCTCCGGTGAAAAACTACGGTGCTTTGAAGTTCTTATTTCAAAACAATTATTAATTAATTACTAATTAACCACTTGATCAAAAAATTCCAAACATGGATTTTTGGGCTCAGAATATTCTTCTCTTTTGATCCCAGCAATTATGTGCGCGACTTTCAAGACTCCCTGTATAGTATTGAACCTTGGGGATGCGCTAGCGAATCAAATACAGCAGTCATCTCACGAGCTGAATCCAAAGTTCTCTGAAGTATTGCTGACTTATCATGGTATATCTCCAACCATACACTTAGATTGCATGATCATCCCAAATCACTACTACCATCACTGTTGCTACCTGAGACCAGAACATGTAAAAGGAAGCTGCCTCACGATTTACAATTATTCTGAAGAAACGTCATTGGATGTTTACTTCTCCTTGCGACTACACGTACAAATATGTGTAATGTGGCAGTAGCCATCGCATTAGCATATAGGGTGGACAGGGTGTCCCATTTTGGGCACTTTTACGGGGTATCTCGGTTATTTTTGAAGATAGAGAGTTGCGGTTTTCGTGACAGTATGCTACTTTTTCTGTGACAATAAAGATGCCGTCTTGGTTTTTGAGATACAGGATGAAATCTAAAACTACCGATTTTGGGACCACCCTCGTATCTCGGTTGTCTTTTATCTTATTGACAAGTTTTAAAAGGGTCCTATAGGATATTTTCTGTAAAATCTAGTGTTTATTTTTTTTACTCTAACCATTTTTCAGTTATGAAGCAAACATTAATTTTTTTAAATGGAACACTCTGTATATTATTTTTGAAGTCAGTCGGAAATAATTCAAGCTTTTCCAAAATATATATTAGTATTGAGTTGTTTTGAATATTACGCTCAAAATTTGATTTTTTCACTTCTTACTTTATTTGTAGCAGTAGGCCCTGGCTAATCTATTAAAAATAATATCCAAGTAAACAATTATTAGGATACAAGAAACTCAATACTTTTTAACTCAATTATTTAATTGTATTTTATACGCTATTAACTACTATTTGTGATAATGTTCAATAAATATTACTTATTGTAGTCCATTATTACATTACTTACAACCAAACATTATATCTGAAGAATATCAGCACAATATTAAATTTGAATTTGATTCAAAATAAAAACTAGAAACATCGAGAAGCTTATAGAGATGTTGGTTCAAGTTGGAGAATATTTTCTCGAATGCAAATAATAATAATAATAATAACAACATCAGGCACCATAAAGCAGATCAACACAAAATCAATCATCTCCTGTACATGGATGATATAAAACTATATGCCGCCACAGAGGTGCAACTGAGAGAATTACTCAAAATAACAGAAGTTTATACGTCAGACATCAGGATGGAATTCGGAATGAGTAAATGCAAGGTGCTCCACATCAATAAAGGCCAATGGAAAAACCAACCCGAAAAGGAAGTAGTAACTGGCCAAACGCTGGACAACTTGGATAAGGACGAAACGTACAAGTACCTGGGCTTCAATCAGAACGTTAAGATAGACCATACACAAGTCAAGACACAACTAATACAAGAGTTTAAAGACCGCCTCATTAAACTATTAAAGACAAAACTGAATTCTAAGAATCTCACAAAAGCCATTAATACATTTGCGATACCGGTACTCACATACTCCTTTGGCATCATCAAGTGGTCTCACACGGACATAGAAAACATCCATATACTTATACGAACAGAACTCACAAAACACAGAATGTCACATCCGAACGCTTGTAAGGAGAGGCTCACCATAGACCGAAAACTAGGGGGCAGAGGAATTATAGATATACAGTCACTTCGCACAACACAGATACAAACACTCAGACATTTCTTCCACACCAAACAAACTAACTTACATAAGGCAATAGCAAAAGCAGACAAAAACTATACACCACTCAACCTCTCTAGTCCTGATCACGTAGCAGACACATACAATCATATCCAATCACAACAAGAAAAAATAAACACCTGGTCGCAGGAAGCACTGCACGGCAAACATAGATACCGCGTCACCCAAGACCACATTAACCAAAAACAGTCATACGCCTGGTTGCAGGATGGCCAGCTGTTCCCAGAAACGGAGGGTTTCATGCTTGCTATCCAGGACCAAGTGATTGCAACACGAAACTACAAAAACATATAATTAAAGATCCATCCATAACAGACGATAATTGCAGAAAGTGTCAACAACAAAAAGAAACCATAGATCACATAACGAGCGGGTGCAAAACTCTTGCCGGTACCGAATACACAGCCAGACATAACTCTGCGGCCAAGGTCATACACCAAGCATTAGCCACAACAAACAAGCTAATAGAAAACACAGATCCGTATTACAATTACACTCCGACATCAGTACTCGAAAACGATCAATACAAACTATACTGGGACGTTGAAATACATACGGACAAGACTATCCCAGCCAATAGACCAGATATAGTTTTCCAGTCAAAGGCCGACAAAATTACCTATTTGATAGATATTGCCATTCCCAATGATGTGAATATCCAAAACACCTACGCTGGGAAGATATCTAAATACACGGACCTTGCCATGGAAATAAAACGACTTTGGAAACAAAACAAAGTCACAATTGTCCCCCTCATTATGTCTGTCTCAGGCCTTACACCAAGCACGTTTACACAACACCTTCAACAGTTGGGCCTGGACGAAAAGTTACACAAAGTAGTCCAAAAGTCTGTAATCCTGAAGACCTGTAATATTGTGCGATCCTTCCTAAATTCCGATAAATAATAGTCCGGGTGTTGACTTGGCACAGCCCGTCAACACTTGTTGCTACCGCAATTATGCGAGAGGAACTTAGAAAGTCAGATGAAATAATAATAATAATAAAACGTCTTTATTTAAACTATTTCTGTAACGGGCGAAGTTTAGCCACATGGCTATTCCTCCACTTAACCCTAAATTGTTATATAAAACACAAATATGTATACGCATAAACGTATGTGTATGATGTATTCATATACACACACATCATGCTCAACGAAGGAGAAAAGAAAACACTAAAAGTTATTCTAACATTAATTATCATAACTAGTTCGTTGAAATGACTGAGAAAAGAAAAGTATAAAATTTATTTATGTTGTGATAATAAATATTCTCTAACACAATGCTTGAATTTTCTATAATGTAACTGCTTGAACGGCTCTGGCAAGAAATTAAAATATTTAACAGAGTTATATGTGAAACATCTTTTAAACATCGATGTTTTATGCTGGGGCATAGTTAACATATAGGGATGTCTCAAATTACGTTGCCTGATATCGGCTCTAAAAATCAGTTTGCGATACAAATATGATGGTTTCTTATTTTCTATCAGTCTATGGACAAAGCATGTTATGTGATACATATACATCTCTTTAACATTCAGCCAGTTTAAATTTCTAAACGATGAGGAGATGTGATCAATTTTTTTTAGATTTGATATCAATCTACAGCATGTATTTTGTATCATTTGCAATCTAAAAGCGGTTGCCTGATCCAAACAGGGCTAATATAGAATGAGACAGTACCTCAGCTTTGAAATGACCAAACTTTCACAAAGCATTTTTTTTAATTTATAATTCATCATGGATCTGTTGGCGAATAACAATTTTAAAACTCCAAAACAGTTTTTTACAACCAATGAAATATGTTGCCGAAAGCGAAGATCTTTGTCCAAAATAACTCCCAAATTCCTTGCATTGTCCAATATGCTGATAGGTAAGTCCTTTACTAAAATTTGGCTATTATCCTGAATACGTTTGTAATGATTTTTAGTTGCAAACAGTAACGCTACCGACTTACTGGCATTTAGACTTAGTGAGTTTTTTTCAGCATAGTCGACTATCGACGATATATCCTTATTTAAATCAGTCATGACAGAAGCATAATTTTGCGGTTCAAAAGAGACATATAGTTGAGTGTCATCTGCATATTGGACAATTTTAGAATTCTCTACTGCCTTGCCCAAGTCAGAAACATATATTAAGAATAGGAGAGGACCTAGAGTTGACCCTTGGGGTACACCTGATACTACATGTTCAAATCTGGAGGAAACATGGTCTAAGGAAACTTTTTGTTTTCGATTGCTAAGGTAATTAGATAGAAATTGTACAGCTAAATCATGTAAACCATAATATCTACACTTAGCTAATAATAAAGAGTGGTTTATCGTATCAAAGGCCTTTGAAAAATCAAGCAGTACCAAGGCTGAGGCCTGATTCTTGTCTAGCGCTCGAATGATCTCATCACTGACTTGGAGCGACGCTGTAGTAGTGCTGCAACCTTCTCTAAAGCCTGACTGGAAGGATGGTATAATGTCGTTATTAAGAAAATGGTTTTTAAGTTGCTTGTAAATAATTTTTTCTATAATTTTTGCCATAACGGGAAGAAGGCTAATCGGACGCAAATCTGAGAAATCTTTTGGATTATTAATTTTAGGGATAGGGATAACTATTGCTTCTTCCCAGCACTGTGGAAAGTAATTTTTTTCAATACAGATATTTATCAAATGAGTAATATATTTACCGATAACTGGGAAAGATAGCTTGAGCATTTCAACAGTTATACCATCACTTCCGCAAGCATTAGATTTTATTTGTTTTAGCACAGAGAGTATTTCCCGCTCATCGGTCATATTAAAATAGAAGGATTCCAAACCAGCAAGTTTATTGTTATTGAAGTATTCAATTTCATTTTTACATTTATCAATGTTGTCCTTATAGACAGATAGAAAATAATTGTTAATTGCAGATGGATTACGTAGGTGAGGTGGTATATCAGCACTTGTCTTTTTTTGGATATTCATGCACTTCAGAGTTTTATATAGTTTAGATGAATTTTTTTCTTTGCATATATGCTCCAAATGGGCCGATTTTTCCTGACGCAGGCACGCAAGTGCAAAATTTCTCAGCGCTTTGTAGGATTGCCAATTTTCTTCAGTTTTGTTAGCCTTATAAGCACATAATGCACTATCTCTCTGATGAAAAATCATCTTCAGATTTGACGTTAGCCATGGTGCATATGGCTTACTAACTCTGACAGTACGGATAGGTGCATTTCTGTCGAATACATACATTATATTGTTGTTCAAAAATTCCACTTTGTTATCTATGTCTTTGATCTGAACGATTCTTAGCCAATCTATATTGTCAAGGTCATTTTTAAAATCAGCATAATTGAAATTTTTGAAATCCCTTATAGTAACGTACTTTTGTTTAGCGCATGGCTTTTCAAAAATGGCTTCACAGTAGACTAAAAGATGATCAGTCATCAGATCAACATTCAAAGTTCCAGCTTTGTTACAGAGTTCAGGAAAGCTAACAAAAATGGGATCTAGTAGCGTTTCAGAATTTTGAGTAATTCGCGTAGGCTCCTGTATTAATTGTTGCAGATCATAGGATTGAAAACTTTGTGAGAGGTTATTATCAATATTTAGGAGGTTCACATTAACATCTCCAAGTACTACTATATGGTCATACATCACTGAAAAATTAGACAACAGTGTATCTAAGAGCTGAACTGCATTATTAATATTAGCCTTAGGTGGCCTGTATAAGACACCTAGAGCTATAGTTATAGACTTTAGTTTAATAGAAATCCAGAATTGTTCAACTACTAAAGGATTATCTATGGCACAATTTCTTAATATTTTAATGGTATTTAAAAGAATTATTGGTCTCCTTCGTGTTATGGTGATTAAATATTCCCAAACTTGGATCCTGTGCAAATGTTGAAGTATCTTAACTTGTATGGATGGTAATTGTATTTTTTTAGAATTCTTTCTGCATTTGATTTTGGTACCCCTACAGCTTCTTCTATGTGCTTCCAAGATAATAGGCGTTGCTTCTATGTAGCCTAATACGTTTGTTTCTCTTTGCTCCCTATTCTCCTTGAAATAAGTTTTAGGACGTCTACGTTGAATAAAGGATCCGTACCTAACTATATTTATTTTTAGACGAGCAAATATATCTAGAAACGGTTGCTGTCCCTCTGGGTATCTAAGCTGCCCTTATCATAGCAAATTGACAATAATTAAAATGAAAACACAGAAAAAACAAGGCCATATTTAATAAAAATATAAATAAAAACTGGCAGTCTCGCAAATTTTTTACAGATTTGCTTTTTTGATTTTAATAGATGAGTCATAGCACACTATCTACTCCATATTATAACACAATCATCACTTCAATGAGACATTATTGTTTGAAAAAGGCATTTTGAATCTGTTTTTCCGAATTTGAGTAGTATGTATCTTGTAGAGTAATAACTGCTTAGATGCTTATTATTTATAGTTGATTAACAATAGCCTACCGCTACAAATAGAGTAAAAAATTAAAAAATCGAATTTTGAGCGCAAATTTCAAAATAACTTAATACAAATATATTTTTGAAAAGCTTGAATTAATTCCGATTGACTTCAAAAGTAATATACAGGGTGTTCCATTTAAAAACATATATGTTTGCTTCATAACTAAAAAGTGGTTAGAGCAAGAAAAAATCAAATGACACCGCATCTTTATTTTAACAGCATCTTTATTTTCACAAGAAAGTAGCACACCTTCATGAAAACCGCAACTCTCAAAAATCTTCAAAAATAACCGAGATACCCCGTAAAAGTGCCTAAAATGGGACACCTTGTACATACACTGTGGTGTAGGCACAGTGATTGCTAATCAAGTTGAGGAAAAATATTGCTGTCCAAAATGGAAGCCAATTCAAATCTTTTATTGATACATCCTTTAGAGTCGACGGAGACCGTTCCAAAAATCCAAGATATAACTGTCGTCGGTGTTCTACTCACAATGACAAAACACTACGCTCCATCGTAGCAAGATAATAGCAATCTGTCTTTCCCTTCCGCCCCTTCAAGCTCCACATCTGATAGAAATAAAAACAATCCTCCTCAGCAGCGCACTATATTCCTATCCGTATCGATATCCATTAAGGACGGAGGACGTGTTTACCCATCCGGTGTTCAGTCGATATATATTTTTCCCGATATATAGATCCGGAAGGCTTCCCTTTGAGTAACTCATTTCTGCTGACGTTTTGTTCCCGGACTGAGTCCCGCATCTCCTCGATATTCGACGCGTGTGCACCTCGAATTACTCCCCTTCCTCTCTTCTGACAGTTATTTAACCTCGTGATAGATATTCTAGCGCCACACGGTGAATCGGATCAGGCACGTACATTGATCGTTGTCCCAGAAGGGATAATCTGGAATAGGGTACTTGCAGAAAAAAATATTATGTCGTTTACGCGTTCCTTAGAGCCTAGTAAACCTGACAAAATCACTTGTTTGGTTTTTTGGAATCGGCTGTGAGAGATACTCCAAAAATTATTTCAAATGCCGGAAAATGCCACGCAAACAACTTCTGACGTCCCTATAGTGATGGGATGTAAAGTATTGATATTCGATAGCCAGTGCTAACCTAACATTTTGACATTGATCATTATAACCACAAAACATAGTTACACACAAAAGTACAAAAGTCAAAAGAATAAAAGTTAGGCTAGATTACTAATTCACTTTGTAGGGATGGGTTTGAATTACATTTTATCTTTGGATTCATTCATAATGGGATGCGCCGAAATAAAATGATGACTTCGATTAGTTCCGAATCGCGGTCACAAACAGGATGAACTGTGATACCTATCAGATATAAAAATGTATTGCAACTAAAATGCTAGTGGGTTAATTGCCTGTTTCAAATATGTTTAAGTATCAATAAATTGAGTCGCATTGTTAAAGAATTCAGATCATCTCTAGTTTGCAGAATCTCACTGACCTGCGCTGTAGCAGTATCGATTATCGATATCGATAAGATACCTCGGACGTCAGCCCCTGTTTTAAGTCACGTGGAAAAATTTGAATATATCCTTATTTTGTTTTGCAAATATCTTTTTTTGGCCGTCAGTAAAATCATGTTTTTTGTTTCCTACTGCTTCTTGGTATGTGTACTCCCGAGGCGATTACACGCCGATGGCTTCCGAACCTATGTGACGTCACAAGGATGGTCACGATGCTCCTTTGACAAACGACGTCCTACCCCGACAGTAGATTCTAGAACTAGTGCATATTTGTTGCAACATAGATGATTAATGAAGTTTATAGCTCGAGATGAAGTCTACACAAATAAGGTACCTAAACAAATATGTTTCGTTGAAGCTATCTCCTCGTCAGTACGCAGGATGGCGCAGTGGGACAAAGTGTTAGACTGTGAATCTGTGTTCGAGCGGCTGCTGGTTCGAAACCCAGGCCTTGGAGTTCTTGTTTTATTTTTTTTTGTACCAAAAAAATTAGTGATATGCTTTTTACTCATGTTACGAAATATTTTTCTACCATCGACATAAATATGTTTTTGAATCAAATTTTATTTGACAACAAAAATTACGAATAATTTTACTTTTTTGAACTAATTTCATTTTGATATTGCAATTAGAGCAATTGGCGATTGATACTGACGGACTAACTTCATTGCCACTGGCTTTTTGAATTCTCCACCGCCTCCGATACTTAGTTTATGCACTATGCAGTGCAAGTAAAATGTCTAATAAAACTTGTTTCAAAAACGTATTTATTACAAAATGGTAGAAAAAAATGTGTGTAACATGAGTAAAAAGCATATCAATACATTTTTTGGTATAAAAAAGTCTTTAAACCACTACGCCATCCTGAGTCCTGCAGAGAAGATCGCTTCAACAAAACATATTTTATTAGGTACTTTATTACCGGAATTTGTAATCTAATTTCAAACACTCTAAAAGATATTTATTTCGACCGTAGACTTTGTCTGGAGTTACAACAGATATATACTAGTTACAAGTATTTTCACGATTGGCTGGGAATCTAGAATCTATACTCTCGGAGTAGGACGTCGTTGGTCAAAGGAGCATCGTGACCACCCTTGCGACGTCAGACGGGTTCGGTAGCCGTCGGTGCGTTTTCCGTACTGAATTCAAAACACATTTTTATTTTAATATAATTTTTGAATTATTGCGAAAAAAAAAACAAAAATAGTTTTCTTATATAAATTATCCTTTTCCATTTATCACAAAACATTTTTTTACTCAAAACCCCATTTTTTAAGGACAACCTGTTACGGGACGAGGAGGTTTTAATGCAGTAGGTATAAACTATATTGGATCTACTCTGGTCAGAACAACATTCTTGAAAATGCGTGTCTGCTGAGCGATAAAAGTCTGAATGCCCACATAAAATATAATTTCGTCAAATGCTATATTTTCCCGGTGCTTCTATATAGAGTTCGAAGCGTGGGGATGAAGATCAATACAATGAATAGAAAGGGGGCTTTTGAGATATGGGTGTACCGCCGAATGTTAAAAATACCTTGGAAAGACCGCGTTACAAGTACCGAAATTCTGTAGCGAATGAACAGTAAGGAATCCACCATTAAGAAGAAAAACACCGCCTGTCTTGGACATATCATATCACAAATTATTTTCTTTTTGTAGTTTCCTCTGGGCTTGAAGTATCACGACAGGTAGCTTTCGCTGGCCTCCGTGGCTCTAACGTTGGGCGAAACCCTATAAACATAGTGCTCCTGACGGAAGCCACAAACATGCTGGTTTGGCTTCTGAATGTTTTTTTTTTCATCGTTGTTCCTCAGGTTACACCGGCCTGATGACTCCATGAGCAGAAATACACGTATCGCCGGTTACTGCTCCTTCACCATTTCCTCTATTGCGAACATGCCCATAATTGCCCAATAATTTTTCCTACGGTTCTATTCATGATTCCGCACTACACTTTCCTTTTTTACAAATTATTAATGTAGCCACTGCACTTTCAGCTGCAGTCAGAAAATCTGCTCTCTGATCTCACCAGTGCCAGTGTAGCAACGTAGTGGGCACTCTTCTACGATATGTCTCACAGTTTTTTTTTATTATAGAGGGTTTAGGAAATCGGCTTGATCGTAAGGACAGAAAAATACTCACACACTCGGAATTGTGAGAGAGACTCTGCCCGCCCGACGTTGAACCAGCTTGAGTTCTCTGATCACATGTCCAGAGGACGCAACCACGTCCATCCGACATGTCATCACGGCCCGACCGGCTAAAACCCGTTCCCCCTTTCTCACCTCTAATGCTATATCTCCATCTGCACCGGGCGTCATCGTAACGATATTCTTCGCAGTACAAGATGAAGTAATGATTAAAACCCATTTATGAATAACTTCCAATCCTCATTTATCCTTGAAGCCGCTCCTCTTGCTCCTTTACAGAGAGTATTTTGTTGACCATCTCATGTATGATGTTCCATGCCTCCACGCTGGACAACATCAGCGGGGGGTCTCTGGGGTCAGCTCATCATCCAGTTTTTGACTTGCCTCCTGTCTGTACGCCCCTCATCGGTTGCACAGAAGCAGGACATTCTCGGCCGTATCTTCCGCCTCGCAGTGCAAGCATCTTTTGTCCATCACCCGTCCTATCCGTTTCCTATACACTCGAAAAGGCCCGTGCCTAGACAGTGCCTGCGTTAGGAAATAGGACGTCTGCCGATGACTGCATTCCGCCCATTCTTTTATCGACGGTATTAGTCGTTTCGTCCACTGTCCGACGTCAATGGCCTCGTTTCATATGCTTTGCCAATTACTTGCTGTCAGCCTTTTAGCCTCAGCGCGGCTTATTGCATTACCTGCTTGACCATGGCGGATCACTGTCCCCTCTTCGGCCAGCAAGTATATAATGGTGGTATCGCCGTTATAACTTGCAAGGCTCTTTCTTGTACATACCGTGCGATAGGTACTGGCCACCCTCAGCAGAGACTTTCTCTGCAAGCTGTCCCAGACCTTCTGATACCTTTTCCTTTTCGTGGATTTACACCACACAGGAGCTCCGTATAGAACGGCCGACTGTACAACCTGGCACGGGAGTGCCCGTTTGTTGCTACTGGGCCCTCCTACATTTGGCATCAGTCGCGACAGTATTGCCGCCTTCTTCTCAGCCTTTGTCACTACTCATTTAAGGTGTTCTCCATAGCACATCTCATTATCCAGTGTGACTCCGAAGTACACTATGGACCTGCTTGGTGGGACCTGCACTCCCTTTAGTTGGAACACCACGTTAGCTCTCTTGCTCCTTGGGCCGCGCATTATAATTGCCTCTGTTTTCTCAGGAGCCAACATAAGATTGTGATCGCACATCCACCTGTCAATCTTGCACAGCGATGCATTGACTTTATGAACCAGCTCTGTCTGTTTATTTGCCACAGTTTGCTTGCCGTCTGGTATACAGAGGGATTACTTGGGGACTACAGGTCAAAAATGAAGCTTTCCCTCTCTCATCGAGGGTACACCACGGTATTCCTAGCATAAATGTATGAGATTTTAGCTTGTGCCTCTCTTGTTCACGAAACTCAGGGGCCTTGAAGGTGGTGTTAACAGCAAGGTAGCACTGAAAGCATTGAGTGACTGTAGGTTTACATCAAGGCACGTTATGCAATGTAGAAAAGTATTTGATAACATCTCAGTAAGACAGGCGTCAATTTTGCGGGTGCTGAAATATACTTAAGTTTGCGGTAATGAAACGGTGGACGCCCATGAAGGTGAATGTTAAGAAATAATTTCGTGTGTGAGGTGTGGTTATAAAATCTGATGAGATAGAAAGACATTTTTGGATCTCTCTCAAGCTAGAGAACTTATTTTAGGACCTTGGGTCGAGGTGGGGCAGTTCTCTCTCTCTCACATTCTATGCCACTGTGAGGCCTTGGCAGACTATACTAGGGTCAAGTATTCATGAATCTGAAGATATAAGATGAGAAGGCCATCCTTATCTTTGCGATGAGGGTTGTACTTGGGAATTAAAGTAAGGAGAGGTATAGAAGGGCTCTCTTGTAGGCTTATGCAATGCTGGCTATTGTCACTAGAAAGTCTCTCTCCATTTATTATCTGTCGGTGCCACAGTTGCAGTATGGAGATTGATTTTTCTGGCGATTTTTCTCAAAAATACAGAAGGCTCCCTATTCATTTCGTTTCATGTAGAAAATCTGTCACAACTGTAGTAAATTGCGGTTTAAAAACTAAAGAACAGAACCGAACTAAAAAGTAAATAATAATTTTATTAAATAAGACTTCGTACCCTGTCAACATACAACAAGCTGCTATTATATAAGCAAATCTTAAAACCCATATGGACCTACGGCATACAGCTTTGGGGCTGTACCAAAGAAAGCAACATTCAGATTATTCAGCGTTTCCAAAACAAAGTACTGAAGTGTATTGTCAATGCTCCTTGGTACTCCCGAAACAGTGACCTCCATAGGGGCCTGGATATGGACACCGTCAGCCAGATGATCATAAAATTCACCAAAAGCCATGAACACCGGCTTTCAAACCATGTGAATGTGGAGGCCATCCAGCCCCTCGACAACGCCAACCAGACGAGAAGACTCAAGAGGACAAAACCCTTTGAGTTAGTTGATGAGTGGTAGTTTAAAGCAGAGCATAGTGCGATAGTTACACGTTAGTGTTAGTGTTTACTGGTCACTAGATCTACTTACTACGACTTCTATTGAGTAAGACCCTTAGTTTTAATATTAAGATTAGCTAAGTTAGGTTAGAACAAAATTACTTATTGATCGTAAGCGATCAGATTGTAATATAAAAAAATAATAAGACTTCGTCTAACAAAGATAGAAAGAAATGTATTAACATTGGGTAACTTCTAGACGTTCCGTCATTCTACAGTGGCCTTCTAATAAAAACCACATATTTCTGAAACAAACTTTACATATGTTTCGACCATATTATCTGTGGCTTTTATAAAAGTACAAAAAAATTATAAGAAGTTAATTTTAAATGACACTGTTTGACAGCTGTTCAAATTTTTTTAACTAACTTCCTAACAGTGGCTCTAGAAGAACCCAAGAGTGTTGAATTTGCATTGTTTTCAAATACAAAATATAAAAAAATAAAAGGAAAGTATGTCAATATGTCAAGTCGAAAACCATATTGCAAGAGATTCCAAAATCGACGTAACAGTCTCCTCAGTATCCCTGGTTATGTACGCACCTGATGCCTCGATACTTAGTCGATGAAGAGGAAAATGGAGGATGTTTTATTTTTTGTATTTTGTTTTCAGAGTCCGTCGGAGCCACTTACTGCCTGCCGTACTAGGGTCTACATTACAGAAATCAACGTTCCTGGAGTTTCTTCTGCCCGTCTCAGTTTATTTGCCGACGCTTTTATAAAAGCACATCAGCAACACTTACTTTATAAATTATGAAAAAACATCATTAGGTGATAGTGCGTAAAAGGTTACATTTGTGAATATCTGCAAATAAGCAAAGTCTGATCCGTCAGTTTCTAATACAAAAATAAAATAAGTACTTCTTGGTAATGTGTTTCATTGTTTCGATGAATTTGAAATTTACGTTAAACTCACCTCAACAATTGCTAGCTGTGATAATCTGTAATAAATTAGCTCCTTAAGGGACCTGATTATGTACACAAGAAAATCTCTAAAAAGCTATTCTTTTTCACAAGAATTTCTAATTTTCTGTCTGCCGAGATGTTAAAAGTATATCAGTCCATTATACAACCCCACTTTGACTACTGTTCTTCTGTACTATACCTTTTTAACTCAAATCAGCTGTCACAGTTACAAAAGTTGCAAAATCGTGGGATGAGAATTATCTTAAGTACGAATCGATATACACCTATTCAATTGATGCTGTCAACCCTTAATTGGTTATCTGTATCACAAAGACTATATCATCTTACCATGGTATTCGTTTTAAAAATAGTGTCAGGTATGGCACCAACGTATTTGTAATGCTTCAGCTATAATAGTGATATACATGCACATCAGACTAGAAAACAAACTATTTATATTTCTAAAACTAACAAGAAAAGTAGCATGAATTCTTTATTTTTTAAAGGATTCAATTATTACAATAGTTTTCCAAATACTACAAAATGCTTAGAATATTTAAACAACAATTATTGAAGTACATAAGAGCCATCTGATAATCTTTAGACTCACAGTTAACTTCGCTCTATTATTGAGGTTTCTAATAATGGCATTGTATACTGGCGTAGTATATATATAGTTTCAGCATTAATTTAATTATTTTTTAGTATTAATTTTATTATTTTGGAATAACCAATTTGTATTTTTTTAGCTATCACTACTTTATTTTGTATTAGGGTAATCCTATTTTGAAATAAAGCTTCTTCTTCTTCTGGGATACACAGTTATACATATGTATTTTCCATGTTAAGACACGGATTCCCATTTCGAATAGAACTCACTTGTTTTTCAAACTACATACACAGTATTTCAGAAGGTGATAGTTAAGACCTTAATGAATGACAACTATTTGCGATTTTCTCAAAAAAGTTTTTTAGTGTGCAAAAGACTCGCAGTACAAAATCATATACTCTTCAAATGTCTGTAATTTAACAACCAAACACGAAATCAAAAAAAGGCCAAAGCTGACAAAGCGCAAGCTTTCTTCTTCAATTTTCTTTTTGAATCATTACTGTAAGTTTAAAGGTAACATCAGGAGCTTGGAGATGCGAAATTAACTTTTATGGTGACCTTTGGACCTCAGCTTTGGACCTATTGACTTTACCTTTGGACTTTTGGACTTATCTCCCCTCATCCTAGACACACACTGGAAAAAGGGAACAGGCGACCACGCCTCCTCGCTAAAACGGGAATACGTCTTTTCTTGGATTCTCAATTTCGCGCGCTATACCCTAGATCCTTAATATGTTATACATATTTTATATAAACTGATCTACGTATTTCTTTAAGTGTATCTGTTTTGGTTGATTGATTCTGTAACTGGTGACCTTTTATGAGTTCAGTATACTTAACCTACATATTTATACCAACGAATTCGAATGGGTCGGAAAAACCAACGCCCGTGCTCTAACAGGCATGACTGTGTTCTTAAGATCCCGTTGTTGTTACTTACTGTGTTCACAAACACGATGTTAATCCTGTGAAATTGTTTAATTAACACGAATGCACCGTTAAAGCCCAAAATTAACTCAAAACTATAAGAACTAACCTGAAACGGTCAACCCAAACAAAGTTGCTATTTTTATTAAGTCACTATTCATGCCGTTATTTTTAGGGTTCTTTACGTGCTATCTCGTCGCGGGTATACAAAGGGTATATAGGGTATATCAGCGATTCAGCGGTCAGTGTGTTGCCATCATCAAGCTGCCCCTTTAGGATAGTGGGGTCAAACAAAACTCCTTTTTTACTTCTTCTAACCTATTCGAATTCGTTACACGTTACATAGCACATACATCGCGTTCCAAAACATATTTATGTCTGTCGCAGAAAAAAAAATGTACGCAACATGTACAAAAAGCATATCAATTAATTTTTTGGTACAAAAAAAATAAAAAGAGTTGCAAGGCCTGGGTTTCGAAAAACATCCCGCTCAAACACGGACATTGTCAGGTCGGAAGGCTGACTCTCTAAGAGGTTGCGCCATCATGGCTCTGACGAAAAGTTGCTTCAACAGAAATTTTTTGATTAGGTACTTTATTACTGGAATTTATAGTCTAATTTCAAATATTCAAAAAGATATTAATTTCGATCGTAGACTTCGTGTCGAGCTGCAAACTCCATTCAGCGTCTATGTTGCAACAAATATACGTTAGTTACAAGTGACTATTTCACGATAGGCTGGGAATCTAGAATCTACTATGGGAGTAGGGCGTTGTTGGTCAAACGAATACAATGTGACGGGTTCGAGAGGTATCGGCGTATCTTCGGTACTGGATTCAAAAATCCATTTTTGACAATTTTACTTCCCACACGGATGGATGGGTTCCGTCTGTCTGCCGGTCTGTTTGTCTGTCTGTCTGCCTGTTTGTCGGTCTGACTGTCTGCACGTTTTTCTAGACTCGTAATCTCAGTAAGCGCTGCATAAATTGTGATGAAATTTTGGATATGCTGTAGGGTCCCAATAGAAGATGCTGCTATAATTGTGAAAATCGGTGCATGGGCGGCGGCGTAACTAACAAAAGACAATAAAAAGTTAAATATGCATGCAACTTCACTTTTAGTCGGCTTAGGAGTTCCTGATCATTTTCTACTTTTTTTGGGGTGGGATGAAATTGGGGCGGTTGGCGGTTGGAGGGCAGTGAAACTCAAAAAATTATTGTATTCATAATAGGCTCTCCACTGACCTGCGAATGAAGGACCTAGCCATATAAAACCCTTTCTAGGTCCATCTGACCATTGCCAATTACAGAAACCAAGGGATTTGATATATACCTACGAGTATTGCTTTAGATCGTTGTGTATTGAGTAACCTGAAATTGATTTTAATGAAATTTCGATACAGTATTATTACCGTGGCGAGGATGGAAAATACGTATGATTTTTAGAAATCGTGTAAGTGGCGGCGCAGGAATAACAAATCTAATTTTTTTATTCTGATATAACTTTTGAATTATTGCGAAAGACAGAAAACAAAAATAATGTGAAATTATACATAACATCTTTCCATTTATCACAAAAAACATTTTTTTTTTAATTCATAACCCCAATTTGACTGAATTATATTTTAAAAACCTCACACTACAGAAACTCGATTCATCTATACTAATTGCTCGCATAATTTGGTTATCGGACAGCTGTTGATCATAAAATTACCCACTAAAATTAGACAGCGATGGTCATTACGGAAGATTTTGGTGGGTAACGTCATAAGTGCGGTTCACTTTGGGCGATGGTATCAAATGGTTTTGATTTGTTCGTTCAATCTAAAAATGTTCGATGTTGTGAAAGTGAGCTATTTCGGGAGGAATTTAGTGTAGTGGTTAGTTCGCAATAGCTAGTTTTCATTCGCTCATTAAAGGTCCTACTGAAATATGGTTTGGTTACTGATCTCCTCAGCTCATCGAAGGAGGAGGACAGGTCTGGTACAGAGACGATTCACTCGCTAGAGAGCGCTCGGGCTCGGAAGTCTACGGACCCCATACAAGACTTTCACTCCCTCTTGGGGGCACACCATAGTATTACAGGCTGAGGTCAATGCGATACTTGCTTGTGTAAATCGTATTCGGGAAACTGACGGGTCTAGGAGGCGGATTACTATCTGCTCTGACAGTCAGGCAGCCATCAAAGCACTGAGTGCTTGGAAAATAACGTCTTGACTGGTCGTGGAGTGCAGGAGGGCTCTTGACGACATCTCAGCTACACACAAGGTATCACTGATGTGGGTACCTGGGCACGCTGGGGTAAAGGGAAACGACATGGCGGATCATCCGGCTAGGATGGGATCCGGCAACAGTTTTATGGGCCCGGACCTAGCCTTAGAACTATCTAACTTGATTAGGAAAACAACTCACTGGATCCAATCGGTGGATCCAGAATCAACACTATCTGAGATGGAACAACATTTCTTGTCATCTCCGTCAAGCTCGGGAACTACTAGCAGGGCCTGCAGAGAGAATAGGGCGATTTTGTCTCTCTCTGGACAGGAGTAACTTGAGATTGCTAGTAGGCCTATTAACGGGTCACAACACCTTCAGGCGTTCGTGATGAGGGTGGCCAACGACCCAACGTGCACGTGGTGTGGTGAAGAGGAAGAATCCTCGGCACACATCTTGTGTCGCTGTGAAACCCTGGGTTATCACAGGCAGTCTATGCTGGGCTCAAGAACCTTGGAACCAATAGAGATAAAATGGATAGGGCCTAAGAATGTACTTGCCTTTGCTAAAAGGGCAGGTCTTAGGAACTAGCGTGGATAGAGGCGCAAAAGGGCCCATCGTGTGGCCTATGCACCAGTCACATTCTGTGCTGGATAGCCTCTGGTCCTTATTCATTCATTCATCTACTGTTACTGGATAGTGACAGCCAATGAAACACCTCCACATTACAGTGTGTCCTAGCTAAAATTATCTGTGAAATGATAAAGAAAAAATGAGTATGTCATTACGGCGCCATAAACCCTCTCGCTCCCAGCAACCTCTATTTAAAAATTTTAAATGAAACCACTATACTTGTGATACATCATTTTGAAGGAAATTCATTAACAAATAAAACATTTTAATCGGATTGCACATTCATTCCATCTTATGGAAGGTGATGGAAAATATGGTGATTATCAAAATGAAGTATTATTTCCCATAAAAACAGTCGAAGACATTTTTAATATCACCTGTAAATCTGTATGTACGGAACAAAACTTCCTAGCTTTTTTCAAACGAGATGTTAATAAAACAAGTATTATTGTATGTGCGCTGTTAGTTTCAGAAACAATTATTGGTGCCCTACAGCGATACTGCCTGCATCACAATGCTTTGGTAATAACACTACAAATAATTTAATATAGTTTATATACCAGAATATACCAGTAACAATAAAAATAATAACAAATTTTATACCATAATTTATCTTTTTTTCTTTTTAAAATTCTGTTATTACGAAAATTGAACACAGCACTTTTTGGCGCCTAGCACCATTTGGTGGTTATTTCAGAAAATCAAAACAGAGTTTTTAGCGGTTTTGCTTGACTATTTCATATAGAATGATTACTAAAGTATTCCGACGGAGGCGCTATATCCCTATAGGGCACCAATTGTTTCTGAAACTCACAGCACACTTGTCATCATACTTGTTTTATTGATATCTCCGGTTTGAAAACAGCTTGGAAGCTGATATTGCGATGCCTTTCCAAGAATTTCTCGTATGTCCATCTATGTTAAGAAATATATAGCATACCACTTGAGGTTTTTGTTATACTGCGTAATAATTGTTGTTATGTCAAGTACCGCCCTCTAACACGAGGGCCAGATCAACTTAGCCAAAAGTTTATATAACAGACTATCACGTAAGAAAAGCTCTCTTAAAAGAGACCTATCTTGTTGAATAAAAACTTCATGGACGTTCCCCCACCACTACATCTTACAAGGTACAGCAAAAAACCAATATGACATATAAAATCGAAAAAAATCTTCCACGCTACATGATGGTAATATGTATAGTATACCTATTATATTTGCATATCTTTTAAGAAAAATCCTTTTCTCTGGTTGAACGTACCAGTTAAGCCCCCTAGCAGCTACTTGCGAAATTTGAAAATATTTTCCAGTGACTTCTCTTGACCGATTTAACTAATAATATTTTTGCACGCAGTTGTATGATTGGAGGTTACCGAGATATTGCCAGCATCCATTCTTAGCAGGCCAACAAACTTCTAATAATAATAATAATAATAATAATACCGCGAGGGGTTGCTAGATCCCCTCAGTGGCGCCTCCCCAAGGTGGCGGATAGGGGAACGCCTCCCAGATATGGGTGGTACCGGGGAAATCAAATACCCGGGGCGGACCAAAACTAGCACGGTGGAATAGCGTCTGCATCCAGAGGATCGGCTATTCCACAATTAATAGGACACGACGGATCTCCATGTGAGGAGCGGTACTCCGACAGCGTCTGTTCTTCATGTTAGAAGCGGCTGTTTTCATAAACCCCCAGGAAGCCGCCCAACATCAACAGGCTATTCGGTGCGTGGCGACACCGAGGGGTATACCGAAGCCAAAGGATGCAAGTCGGTCGGCAACCTTCACAGGTCCATCCTCTGGAGGCAATTTGGACGACTGCCTCCGGAAATGTCGGCTGCGGGCCCTAAGGCTAACCACCTGACGGGCCCTATCTTCGGGTTCGACCACCTCGAAGGAAAAGCACCCACACCGAGCCGGTTTCGGAAGCCGGCGTTGGGCAAGGTGGCGGTGCTTCGATTTGCCCTGATGACGACCCCCGCAATAACCTGGACCGTTTTAGGTGGACGACGGAGCTCAAGGATGACCTGCTGAGCTGCTACGAGAGCAGTAGCCCGCGCCGTAGGGGATACATGTCCCGCATGTATGAGAGGTGGTGTGAAATGCACCCAGAGCATAGCACGCTTACCTCTCAGAATTTGCGAGATTATGTATCGTACCTCCGGAGGCAGGGATATGTTCGTGCTCCAGCTCAGCCTGCCCCTTCGGCGGACGGAAGGCCTGTTAACCAGGCTGAAAGTTCGCCGGTAAGGCCCGCTGAGAGGGAAATCGACCAAGTCGTCTCACCTGGGGATTTCAGGGACCGAAGGGCCTTGCATAACAACGGAAGGTCCTTGAAGCTGGCAGATTTAAAGAGAGAGGATGAGGTTGTTGGTGAACGTCTATCGGAGGCCTCTGACATTTGGAGCATCAATTGCGAAATTTACGCTGCGGCTCTGAGGCTAGCTAGACAGGGGAGAGTGAGAGACTCACCTGTTGAGAGAGCACAGAGACGGGTGCGCCAAATGGAAGCGAAAATCCAGTTGGCTCGCCAGGAAGCATCCCGTATCCAGTGTGTGATGGAATATAGAGCGGCTGGGAAGCCTTTTACGCGCCGAGTGCGCCAGATAGCCTACGGGTTGAGGCGCGACCATCATACACTCAGTCAAGCGGTACTGGTTGTTGTCAAGCAACACTGTCTTGACAGGATACGGATGCTAATCGCTGCTAAGCGATCGTTGGTGGCGCGGGCGAGAGGTCTGGAGCAGAACAGAATGTTCTACGAAAGACCTTCTCGCCTTTTCCAACAGCCGCCTCCAGCCATAGAGCAGCCGCCAACTGCTGATCGCGTGGAGGCCTTTTGGAGGGACATTTACGAACAACCCAAACCTCTCTCAGCAGACACTCCGGCCTTGGCGCAGTTCGAGTCCGTTTGTAGGAAGACTCCTAACTTGAATGTACTGCGTCACCCGATAAACACGGAAGAAATTCTTGACGCCTTACGAGGCGCAAAGAATTTCGCAGCTCCTGGCCCGGATGGCATAAACACCTACTGGTGGAAAAAATTCCCCAGTTGCCACCGGCATTTAGCTAGAGTTTTTAACTCGTGGCTAAATCAGGAGCAGCCAATTCCGGCTTGGTTTGTCGAGGGTCGAACCGTGCTTCTCCCGAAGACCGGAGATTTGTCTGATCCCAAAAACTACAGGCCAATAACATGTCTGAACGCGTGTTACAAGCTCTTCACCAGAATCTTGTACATGCGTATCCTTCAAGCTGTGAATTCTGTATTTCTCGACGTATATGAACAGAGAGGGTCAAAGAAAGGAGTAGCTGGCTGCAAGGAGAACCTGTTGATTGACCGATGTGTCACGCAGGACTCTGTGCAGTACAAGCGAAACCTTTCTATGGCCTGGATTGACTATCGCAAGGCATTCGACAGCACGTCTCATGACCTCATTGTGCGGCTGTTGGAATGTCTTTCGGTGGATAATCAGATAGTGGGATGCATCAAACAACTGATGCCGCTCTGGAAGACCCGGTTTACCATAACATCAGGTGAAACTCGGGTTCAGACAGAGTTGGTGTCATTGAAAAGAGGTGTCTTCCAAGGAGACTCCTTGAGTCCCTTGCTCTTTTGCATCTCACTTTTGCCTCTGTCCATAGCGCTGAGAAATACTAAAGGATACAGCTGTGGCACGCCCAATAACCGGAGGCACAAGGTCACTCATATGTTTTATATGGATGACCTAAAACTTTATGCCTCCGGCCAACGCGAACTACAACAATCGCTGAGGGTGGTGCAGGAGTACAGTCATGCTATCGGAATGGAGTTCGGGACAGACAAATGTGCATTGGTTCATCTCAAGAAAGGACGAAGCGGAGATAGTGGAGATGAGGAACAGCTCGTTGATGGGAGCATCTTGCGACAACTGCATGCCGGAGATACTTATACCTACCTTGGAGTGGCGCAGCGTCATGTCCAAGAGGCAGCATTGGTTAAAGAGTGTCTCCGCCGCAAGTATTTGCACCGACTCCGGCAGATCTGGTCGTCAGAACTGTCCGGCAAGAACAAAGTCGCTGCCACAAACATGCTTGCGGTCCCATTGTTATTATACACCTTTGGTGCTATACACTGGAAAGTGAACGAGCTGAAGGAAATCGACACGAAGACCCGCAAAAGGATGAACATGGAGAGAAGCCTGCATCCTAAGTCCTCTGTCCCGCGAGTATACCTCCCGCGACACCTGGGAGGGCGTGGACTATTGAGTTTGGAGCGTCTGCACAACAGAGTAGTACTGGCCACTGCCTGCTATGTAACGAACAGCACCGATCCCCTGATCCGCTTTGTGCGAGAGCACGAGAATGCGGGAAAAGGAGCCTTTCTTTTTAGCGCAGCGAAACGAGCAGCCGAGGAGCTCAGCCTCACACTCGACTTCAAGCGGAGGTGTCAGCAGTCCATTACGGAACTTGCTCCCGCAGAATTAAAATCCCACCTTAAAACTGCCGAAGTCGACTTCCTTTTAAGACTTCATAAAGATAAGCCAATGCATGGAATCTTCTACAAACATCTGGAAGAGCATGGCTTGTCTGAGCAGTTGACCTTCTCTTTCCTAAGGTCTAGTGGGTTGAAGTCGGAGACTGAGGGCTTTATAATGGCTTGCCAAGACGGTGTCTTCAACACCTTGGTGTACCGTAAAAGGGTTATGGGTGTAGATGTACCCGACACCCTTTGTAGAGCTTGCCGACAGGCGCCAGAGACGCTTATGCATCTCTTGTCGGCGTGTAAGACGTACGCTGGGACGGCTTACGTCCATCGGCACAACGCGGCTCTACGAGTGCTCTACTATCATTTGAGGCACTCATACGGTATCGATGAGACACCGGTGCTGCCATACGCTCCAGGGGATATAGAGTCCGTTGTGGAGAACGAGAGATGCCGGATTTACTGGAACTACTCGTTCCCCACGCTCGAGCTTGTACAGGCAAACAAGCCCGACATAGTCCTTCTCGACCACCAACAGAAGACGATGTTCGTTATTGAGTTTTCGGCGCCTGCCGAGGTGAACATCGTCTCTAAGGAGGAGGAAAAGCGGACCAAATATCAGGAGTTGCTCGGACAACTTCGCAGGCTCTGGCCAGACTACACTGTAAGTCTGCTGGTTATGGTCATTGGATCCCTAGGTGGAATGAGGAATACGCTGCTCTCTGCACTGCGCAAAATACCGGTGTGCCGTGCGGCGGCGCACATCTTAGCCGCCAGAATGCAGAAGGCAGTCATCCTTGGGTCCCTTCGTCTACTTAGGGCGCACGATTCGCGGACCCAGTGATTGCTCACCTCACGGTGTGAGGAGTAGTCATTGGGTAATGGAACAGCAGCCCGGTGTGTCGGAGCCCGGGCTGCACTTTTTTGTTTTAAACCATAATAAATGTCTTTATTAATAGAAGTAACAAATGTGTGGAAATCATCAATTGGGGCGAGGTTCAGCACATCCCTGACGGGAGGGCTGCTCTTCCACCTAACCCCAAATACACAGGAAAAGTGGCAGATGACATATGCAATATTATTCAACATACTTCTTTTCTCTTTTATTACTACTTAACTCTAATTTCCTTAATTTTAATTTATTTCAATTTATCTTCAATTCATCTTCTCTGCTGGCTCATTAAGTATTGTGTGAGCTTGCTTTTAAGTAACGATTTACTGGGTAGGTTCCTCAAGGCCTCAGGAAGGTTATTGTATACTCTAACGATATTATAACTAAAAGATCTTTTAAACTGTTCAGTATTATGTGAAGGGGTGGTAAGCAAATTTTTATGGCATAGGTCAATATTGTGTGCATCAGTCCGAAATTCTAATTTATCAGTCAGATACTGAGGTTCCTTTAATCTTATCAGTGAGAGATACGTACAACACGCGTGAAGAAGTCGACGATTTTTCATATTTAACCAGAGTGCATCATTCAATTTATGAGTTATGTGGTCATACTTCCTAATACCAAAAATAAGCCTAAGACAGCTGTTTTGAAGCTTCTGAATTCTAAATATATCTGAGGCTGTTAAACAAGAGTCGTAGATGACATCACAATAGTTTAGATGAGACAGTACTAGAGAATCGCAGAGCATTTACAAAAAAGTATTTCCGATGAATGACCACCACTTTTATTTAAAAAACTTGCGACGATCGTTTCGACACACAGTGTCTTTATCAAACAATGTACCCAAAAAGAAATTCTCAAGTCAAGAATTGTGATATTCTTGTAAATACATACTCACAGCAAGAATATCTGTCCTTACTCTAAGAAAGAATATTTGATGAGAAAATTATAGAAAAATTTGTAACAAGAATAATATATTTTTGATTTATATATTTATTTTTAATAAATATCCTCCGAAAGAAAATATAATTTTCTTTACAACGAAGACTGTAATAGTTTGATAACAAGTATTTCATAATTTTATATCAAGATTATCATTATTTCCAGCGGTATCCAGTGTACTTCTATCAAGAATATAGACAGCTTGCAAATGCGAACCTTCATTTACAATATGATAACCTTGGTTTGAAAATGAACGCTGTTTCACAAGCCCACCCTATATTTGTATCAAGTAAATCACTTATATGACGTGTCAAGTGTCAACTCTAACCTCTCCACCCTCTCCACTCAACCGCCTGTTGCCCGTCCGTGTCCGCCATTAAATCGGTTTTCGGGTTGTCGCATTCACCGCCGTCTTTAGCACCGTAGCATAATACCTGCATCCTCGATCCTGCATAATAGCACATAATAGTATCTAGTCAAACTGTTAAATAAATTGCCATTGCAACGTGATACCAGTGATACCACCGTCAACCATCAGTCAACGAATCTGCCGGTAGTGCTGGTCCACCGCCATTTGAGTCGCGTCCCAGTTTCATCAGCTTCTTATCACTGGATCTATCCAATCATGAATGAGCTATTAAAAAAATGAGGATGCGAAGACCTGACTTAGGTGTTCCTAAGTAAGTACCAAGTATATTAAATGTGATTTAAGAAATTTTGCAGAACTATTTCTCCAGTGTACCCATCACTAAAACTTTGCACACATCTTGCAAGTTCAGAAGTCAATTGGCTTCTACGTGTGTATGTCTTGCAGATAACGACATAGACGAGAAAAATTTCTACATGCTCATAGAAGAGTTTGAATGCTTGCTTCAATACGATACATTTCTTGGAATAAAACAACAGTGGCTTCGGTGACAGCTCACCAAAATTATCAAACGCTCAAATCAATACTATTAGATTCCTCATCCATGAATATCACAATTTTAGAATAAAGTTGAGCTACTTGCGTCAAGTTTATGAAATGCTCCAATTAAGATTATGAAGTGCTTCAGTCAAGATTATGAAATGCTTCGGTCAAGATTACCATCTGCTTGATTTAAGATTTTGGTATTCTTACTTTCAAGAATTTCCCAGTTTTGAATTGAAGATATTTTCTCAATCTAACCCTTATATGGTCAAAGATATCGTATTCTCACTTTAAGATTAGCATAGCTTTGCGCGTATAGGAAATTATGGTATACTTGAATTAATGCATCTGCGCTCCATCTAAGAAATTATTTTTATGTGTGTGATTTTAAACTTAAAGTATCATTGTTTTATATAGACACTGTGTGTCGAAACGATCGTCGCAAGTTTTTTAAATAAAAGGGGTGATCATTCATCGGAAATACTTTTTTGTATTAGTATGGACCTCCGTCAAGTAACGGCCAACTCCATCGACTAACTTCTAATTTGCAAATGTAGTAACTTCTTATATAACATACATAACTGGGCATAGCTTACGTTTTTTCGTTCAGAACTTTCCGTATAATGCGATGCTACTCGTTTCTCCTTATCATCCCAAAGTTTTTATTAGAAGTTACGCTTCACGCTCCCACTTTTAAACGTTATTATATTTCTATAACAGTATCTCGGCGAGAAATGGAATACCTGATTACTGTTCTCCTTGCAGCTGTATTTTAAAAAGGAAGCGCTACAAACGGTATACAAAAGCTAATTTCTGTTTGTGTTGTATGAGATTATACGCGAATATTTTTGCGTTTGTGTTATGCCTGTTCGTTACGCTGGTTTTTTAAAAGGAACAGCCGTGGAATAAACTGGTTGCAGTAAAAACCTAGCTTTACCATAATTTAGAAAAAGGTACATTTTATGCATACATCATATTATTCATAGAAGCTGTGGTAACTGAAGAAAAAATAGGAAAGGGAAGGCGATGGCTATTTTTTATCGATAATTTCTTCGAAAATAAATTTTAGAACAATGAGTTTTTCCAAGTAGATCGGAATATATTTTTTATATTTTTTTTTATATGAAAAACATATTCAATGTATTTGTATCTCTAATGACTTACAAATATTGCCACCTCGAAAGCAAAGCTTGTATGAGGTATAGGCATATACACATACGAAAATTTAGCTAAGCTATTGCATTTATCCTATCCGTTGGATGATCATGGCTTCTATTCAGTTTTATCGATAATTTCTAGAATCTTACAATATCTACAAACAAAGCAACATCTGAAATCTGAAGAACTATTATCAAGTGCAGACAGATTACACAATACGCAGAATGAATAGTATTATTTGCTATTTATAAAGCTTCAAGGAACAGTTTTAAAGAACAGTTGAAATCTAATTTCAAAAATTGGTTAAGAAATTATATTTTGGAAAAGCTGCGCGAAACTCAGTATATGTATATATAAACAAAGTTTCAATACATTTTTGGACAAAAAATGCCACTTTGCTCAAAAAAGTCGTAAAAATATCGTTTTTCTGCAATACAAATAATTCGAATTAGACATTTGACATCGTAAAAAATATTTATGGTTCGTACAAAACAAGCAACAGATCTTAGCTCACAGATTCGCAACCCAATGCAAAACAATCTTTTTTTACATACAGTTGCATTTTCTTAATCTACCGATTTCACCTAGTACAAAAAGAATTCAAATTTGACAGTAGTACGGAAGCTGACACATTTGATTCTTAGTCACAACGCAAAGTCACAGTCTTCTGTTGCGATATTCAATCTTTTTCTATTATCTACTCATATCAAAAATGCTCGCAAAAATGGTGATTTGCGCTAAACGGTTCGTTTCAAGTATCATGTCCGGTACGTAAAGTCACACTATAATCGACCAAGGAATTTTGTAGCATAGACTTTATTGCCCTCTACATTTCTTATTTGTAACATTTCTTTCTATCTTAAATAGGTAAGTATCTATCGTCCACTGACACATTGTTGATACACCCTCTACATGATCATGGCCGCCGCTAGCATGCTAAGTCACACAGATTTTGCAGCTAACATATTTTTTCATCAGAAAATTTTATCAAATAAGTGTCTGCAAATTTTTAACTCCAGTAAAATACCCCGGATTTTTTTTTGCGAGTTACGCAAGCCCTCAAAATCTTAGGTCACGGATCTGGACCAGCTAGATGTCATTCCATGTTTCATGCTATTGCCAGCATGTCGGGCTCGCAAATCAAGGTGCTACCAGAGAATGCTGGAAAAAGGACCGACTACCAGCGGCATTCGAACCCGCGCCTCCGAAATTCCAGTCCGGCGCAGTTACCAGCTGACCTACGGTGGTCATGGCAATCCAGCCGGCGAAGCGGCTCGACTGGGTGGTGCCTGGAGTCCAACGCGGTCAGAGATTAATGCTGACCCAACAGATTTCCGTCTATGCACAGATGCTGGCCGCTCCTTACTACCAGAAAATGGCGGAGGTGGAGCCGTCAGTGGGCGTGCAGAGAATTCCATGCTTTTTGAGGTGGCTTCGCCGGCTATATTGCCATGACCACCATGGCTTAGCTGATAAGAGCGCCAGACTGGAATTTCGGGGGCGCGGGTTCGAATCCCGCTGGCAGTCGGTTCGTTTTCCTGCATTTTCTTGTAGCACTTTGGACCAGCTAACACATACATTTTTTCATATCTACAGTACAAAAGCCTACACAAAAAATCCAGCCTCAGTATAATGGTCCGGTGAAATTTGTCTGTCACTTATCCTATATCATTTATTTATGGTCAAAATATTACTATCTAGTATCAATATCTATCTATTTTGAGTGGTATGTTGTGCATTGTTTTGTTGTTAGTAATGTCGACCTGGCCTATAACCAAAAACAATTTTTCCTTGAGGTATGAAAATGCGGGGCGGCCATTACAAGTCGGCCGAAGCATCAGCAGCGGCAAGAGGAAATTCGCTGACTATCACTTACATTTGTAGCGTGCAGTAGAGAGTAAACCGAACTAAACCAATTTAAGCCCGGCCCAACGGAATTCGATATAAACGGTAAGTAAGGTCGCAGCAACTGCTCTGCCAGCTAGTGTACTCGTGCTGCTGCTGAAAACCAAATGCATAATGCATATGTCCCAATTCCAGCCATTTGCAACTAATTGGATCTTTCGGCTTTTCCGTTGATGTAGCGCTCCTTTGCAGAAGGGGTCGTATTGGAGCTCGACGACACCGGATTTTTCGATCCGAGTGTACGAGTTCGACTGTATTGGGATTTTAAAAAAGTACAGAGATATTCTGGATCGCACAGCATAATTATGGAGGGCTTAGGAAATCGGCTTGATCGCAAGGACAGAAAACACTGGCTCAGCCGCAAGTGTGAGAGAGAGTCTGCCCGCTTGACGTTGGATCAGCTGGAGTCCTCTAATCACATGTCCAACGGACGCAAACGTGTCCATCCGACATGCAACTATTGCCCGATCGACTAAAACCAGTTCCTTTTTTCTTATCTCTGATGCTGTATCTTCATCTGCACCGGCATTATCTACTACTCTTTTATGGTGATCTCCGTAACACCTCTCACACAGAAAAAAATACTGTTGCGTTTCCAATTAATTGTTAGTATTTGGATGATTTTCCATCGCTTTAAATATATTTACAATTGTTTCAAATCCATGTCATTGAAAGAATCCAATCCTTATATTTGAAGTAATCACAGGTACGCCAGTAAATTCAAAATAGTTTTATATTCGTTCTAATTATATCTGTAATCCTTCTAATACTAATATCCTTTTGATTTCGAAATTTTCCTATGTTTCATTTAAGCAAAGCATATAATCTATTCAATGTACAAAAATTATTACTGCAACAGCAGTTCGTGATAATTCATCTGATAAAAATGAATTTTGTTTCAATGGCCCTTGTTGTTCGCTGAACTATAATCAGTGTTCGGCGGGACTGATGTCCCGATTCAGTGAATGTAAAAAAAAGCACAGAGGGATCATCTCAGCGTTATTATCGCCGCCAACTCGCCAACATGGACGAAGTTGTTTCGGTGTTAGCCGTGTTGTGTCGTCTCGTGGTTTTGCGTATTTCATCAGCAATTGTGTGATTTAAATGTGTCCAGTTATATTCTAAATGGAGGACCTGCTGAGAAATTGGGGCTTAGAAGAGCTAACACCCACAATTGAATGTAGGTATTTAGATTAGTCACACAGTTATATTTCAGGTAAAAATGCAACAACTGGTGCAGGCTTATGTCTAATTCTTATATCATGTCCCTTATAACTTCATTAGAATGATACAATTAAACATCCACACGAATCGATCAGCTGCCCTCGCAATAAAATATGTTGGTCCAAGGAAAAGAAAGTAGTTTAGGATCAATTACCAAACACAGATTCGATTCAACGACAGGCTGCGATTGAATCATTCATTAGAATCCAGTGATATCTTGTATTTGAATCGACAATGCGATATAATTCGTTGCCAAATATACACCTCCCATTGGATAAAACACCGCTGTATTTGCGGAATGATGAGTGTAACGTCCCGTTGAATCCAAGCGTAAGACTTTGACAGAACGCAGATTTTTCTGTGTGCATTAGCCAGTGATACCAAAGTACAGTACGGACTTGCTTGTTGCGACTTGCACTCGCAGTTGAAAGACCACTGTTTGACGTCTGTTTTCTCAGAAGCCAGCTCAAGCTTGTGATCGCACATCCACCTGTTTATCTTGCGACGATAACCAGTGCCAGATCGTCGGCGTATGATACCGTCTTTACGCCGCTGGGCAGCAAAATCCTTAGCACTCCATCATACAGGGTGTTTTAGAGTAACAGCCCTAAAGCAGATCCTTGAAGCACTCCTGTTGTCACAGGAATTTCGGTTCCGGCTATGCAAATTGATCTTGAGTCTAGGTAGATGCTTATAAGATTCCTTAGTTATCTTGAAACCTTCGGCGTTCCTAGTTTTTCCATGATCATCCTCCATGAGGCTGCATTAGAAGTATTGCGGACATCCAGCGTCACCAAATCACATCATTCCATCTTGGTTTCTTCCGCAATCTCCGTTACCGTTCCCAGGGCATCGAAGGTGGACCTCCCCGAGTAGAAACCGAACTGGCATGGCGAGAACCCTCCTGCCTTCTCTATCTCTTTCTCGAGCCTTTGTCTTATCAAAATTTCGTACATCTTTCCGATGGTATCTAACAGGCAGATCGGCCTGTTTGAAGGGGAAAGCTCAGGCGGTTTTCCCTCTTGCTTAGCAAAACCACGTGTACCTTTTTCCACGCCTTTGATACGGTTTGCGTACTCAGAAGGTGGTTGAACAGACCTGATAGAGACTGATGCTTACTATCTGGATCATCAAATACTATTATGACCTTATAATTGAATTGTCCGTTAAATAAAACTAAAATTCGGAAGTACTTTCTCAAAATAAATAAATTTCAGTACAATATAAAGTATATTTAATATTTGCAGAAAAATCTAAATGTCTCGGAAACTGTCGAAGGTAGGTATATAAAAGGTTATACAAATATCAAAGGGCATATTTAGAGCAGTTTTTTGGCATAATAAAATATGAGAGGTTATATTAAAAAAAAGAAAAGGTCTTTGCATTCTAAAGTTGAAAAATTACGTGTTTTGTATACAATCGACCATTATAAACCGATCTAGTATCTTTTTCAGTCTGACTTTCCATCCTAAGTGAGTGAAATTTTATTATGTAACAAAGGGGTTGACGTTTTGCTTATACCAGACGAATCAAATTCCACAAAAGCAGTACATTTGATCATTGGATTGTTGATCTATCAAATAAAAATGATGAAAAAGAATTCAAATTACTGTAATATTTTATCGAAACAAGAATGTTATTATCTATAATAATTATAAATACCTACAATAAATATATCTTTGTATTATAGTAACAGAAAAGACGAAATAAATGTTGCATTTTACAAAGCAAACCACACTATTTAACTGTTAACCAATCACGGCCCACAATAGCAGTAAATACCCTTTTCGTCGACAACGGAACTGGGAAGTAGTATAAGAGCAAATGTTGTATCTTTTCTTATTTTTGAGGTTACTTTTTTTGGTCACGTGATGTCCGACTCAACATTATTAATGGGACACCCTGTATATTTGTGCCTTTAAGTGCTCCTCCCGATAAAACAATTCCAACAAATTGACACACTTGGGGTCTAAAGTGATTAATTCAAGAGCTACAGTTACTTAAAGGATTGAACCACTACCATTAAGACAAAAAATGAAACGAACAGTAGCAAACTAATTGAAAAGTAGTGGTACAATCCTTTAAGTACCTGTAGCTCTTGAATGAATAACTTTAGACCCCCAAGTGTGCTCGTTTGTTGGAATTCTTTTATCAGGAGGAACGCAGAAAGGCACTAATATACAATGGGGTATTTTCCGAACAAAATTTTATGACGGAATATTGATGTTACGTTCCTAAAAACCACGTAACTAACATTTTTACTTTTTACTGTGAAACTGTGAACGCGAAGTGGCTTAAAAGCACCTGCAAAATTCAAACATAAAATTTCACGCCAATGCTGTGATGACGTAATAAATCGTCGTCTTTTCTCCATCTACAGACATAACATCCGCTTCGTATTGATATTGACAGATCTTTTTTTACATCGTTTCATGATCTATCTTGGTTAAATGAGATACCGTGACAGTCGTGACACCAGGGGAGGTTATGTATGCATGACACTAGTGACAGGCTGTTAAAGACGAGTGTTGCCGAATGACGAGTAAAATTGTGAAAGGTAATTATGAAAGATTCTCAGAGTAAACTGCTAATTACATAACAATGCAAAAAATGGAATAGCTGTGCAATATAACATTTATAGTCTACAAAAAGAGGGAAACTAAATGAAAATAAAATAAAGTTTACATCCTTTATAGAAAAACTATGCAAAATATTAACAACGTGACAACCTTGAATCTAAGCTCGATTCAAATTAAAATATTCACATCCTATCCACATCCGGCAGAAAAATCACTTTTGGTTAGTTCATTTCTTAGGCGGGAGGTTTAAGAGATTTAAATGAGCTCTTTTCAAAGGGATGATTTTCAAAGTTTATCTTTATTCCACGTGGGCAGAAAAAAATTGAGCAAACACTGCCATCATTACAAATTAGATACAAGCAATCCACTTCAGCCATTAAACAGACAATATTAGCAAGTTGGAAAATACCCCATTATGTCTCATTAACAATTTTGAATCGTGACCAAAAACTCATACCACATTAACACAATAACAAAGAAAGACACACAACATGTGCTATAATTTACATCCCCAAAATTATAATACTCTACTACTGCCCAGTTCCAATGTACTGCTTGTCTTAATCGTCGTGGGACACCCTGGGTTAAGAACCATTTTTTCTTTTTAGTGCTATAGAAGCGTGTAATTTAGTTTTCTTAGACTATATTTATGCATAATCAGAATAGTAGTAAAAAAACTGAGTATGAGTTAACCGTTTAGACTAATTTCTATAGAAAGCATTGAAATGTCCTGCCCCTGAGTTAACGGGAGCCGTTTTCACAAGATCGCCATTTAGTACCACCGCAAGGAGTTGGGGAGTTCGCGTCCCACAAAGCCGGACATCGCAACGTCGCGTCGTCGAAACTCCATCGACTTACCTCGTTGGTATTCCAGCGATGCCTTTGCGTGGGGAAGTGATCCGCTCTGGGCAGACTCTCCAGGTTCTCCGGAAGTTTGATGGGCTCTCCGTCTGCAAAGATATATACTGCTTAGTGACATCCTTTCCGGGATTCCGTTCGATATTATATACAGGGTGTTTACACAGCAGCTAGAAGTTCTTTTAAATGTACAGTATCTCCAAATCAATATGGCTTTTTCAAGGGAAGATAGACTACAATAACTTAGCCGTTTTCCATGACCAAATAGTTCAGAGCTTTGAAAATGCATTACAAGCGGATATAGTATACACCGACCTGATAAAATACTTTGACAAGATGCACCATGGTTCACTTATTACTATTATACTTTAGTAAAATCAAGTCACTATACACTGTTGCGGTTCCAATTAATTGTTAGTATTTGGATGTTTTTCCATCGCTTTGAATATATTTATAGTTGTTTCAAATCCATGTCAATGAAAAATTCAATCCTTATATTCGAAGTAACCACAGGTATGCCAATAAATTCAAAATAATTTTATATTTGTTCTAACGATATGTATAATCCTTCTAATACCAGTATTGACATACAGTGCAATCAAAACATCCTTCTGTTTTCGAAATTTACTCTATGTTTCATTTAAGCAAAGCATACAATCTGTTCAATGTACAAAAATTGTTACTGCAATAGCAGTTCGTAATGATTCATCTGATAAAGATTAATTTTGTTTTAATGGCCCTTGTTGTTCGCTGAACTATAATCAGTATTCGGCGGGACTGATGTCCCGATTTGACGAACGTAAAAAGAAAGACGAGGAGGATTATCTCAGTGTTATCCGTTGTCTGCGCCAACATGAACAAGGTTGTTCGGTAACGGGTTGTTTCGTTGTATTGTTTCGGTGTTAGCTGTGTTGTGTCATCTCGTGGTTTTGCGTAATGCATCAGCAATTGTGTGATTTAAATGTGTCCAGTTATATACTAAATGGAGGACCTACTGAGAAATTGGGGCTTAGAAGAGCTAACACCCACATTTGAATGTAGGTATTTAGATTAGCCAGACGGTCATGTTTCAGGTAAAAATGCAACAACTGGTGCAGGCTTATGTCTAATTCTTATATCATGCTTCTTCTAACTTCATACAAAATCATACAATTAAACATCCAAACAAAGCGATCAGCTGTCATCGTAATAAAATCTGTTGGTCCAAGGAAAAGAAAGTAGTTTAGAATCAATTATCAAACTGAGCGGTACAACCGCACATTTATTCCCGTGATGTCCAAGGAATGGACTGCCAGAAGATGTATTTATTGGGCCTGCGGGTATTGGCCCATTCAAATCTCGCGTTAACAAACTTCCCCTAACATAACCCTTTCACAGCAGCCGCGGTACTATGGTATTTAGGCTCTGCCTGCGCGGTCTGCTCAGTTATAAAAAACACAGATTCGATTCAACGACAGGCTGCGATTGAGTTATTCATTGGAATCCAATGACATCTTGTAGTTGAATCGAGAATACGATATAATTCGTTACCAACTATACACTTCCCATTCGATAAAACATCGCTGTATTTGAGGAATGCTGAGTGTAACGCCCCATTGAATCCAAGCGTAAGTCTTTGATAGAACGATAGATTTTTCTGTGTGTACAGCTGTTTAAAATTATGTGTATCAGAATACAACATAATTTTCTGGTGTCCTTTTTATAAACAGCAAGTTAGACGCCGGAGGATTCAGAATAAATTCACTAAATTCCTATTATTTAAGCTCTTACTCCCATGTTCTGAACTGTCGTACGAGATCAGATTCCAACTACACTACTTCCAGCTGTAGTTTCTAAGGCATCAGGTGATAAGTCAAAACGGTCGAGTTAATTTTCCAACTCGTCACTTGCAATTTCAAACTTTCAGGTGTAATTTATATGTCAGCTTGAATTTACAATTGACGAGTTGGAAAATTAACCTGACCGTTTCGAATTATCACTTGACGCTTTAGAAACTACAGCTGGAAAAGGTGTAGTAGGGTTAAATAACCTGGAAAATCGCAGAAACCTTGCATCAGCCAACTTTTTCTACAATTAGTTAATAATTATATTGACTGCGATTTTCTTTTAAAAAATGTATGCTAGCATGTTTCACAGAGAACACTAGAACCAGATAATTTTTTCGTACCAGCTATCGCACAAACTATGGTGCTCTTCGTTTTAGTGACAGACCGATAGAATACTTTAATGTAAATTTTAACCAAGTGGTTAATCGATAGCGTGAGAAATAGTATTTTTTCAAACTGTACAGTACAGCAAGACTGGAAGAACAACCACCTGTTGCTAAATACCGTAGCGTTAATTTTTAGGTCTAGCCTGCAAAGCCTCTCCCACCAGAGTACCTTGTTTCCGAATCCTTGGACCAATTTTTTGCAGAAGCTGTTAAAAGCTTCATTCTTATATTCTTATTATTGTTCATTCTTATATTATTTCTGCCTAAGTCACTATCTTTGGAAGCCAATTCTCAGTATACTTGCATAGTACGCCATTCACTTCTGCTGCCTGACCCAAGATCTACGACGTTTTCTTCGATTAATTTTGAGTAAAACAGTTTGTTGTTCATTTGCTAATAGCAAACACAGCGAACAACGGATTTTAATTTTAGTTTAATAATAATTTTGTATCTATATTCAAGATTACTGATACAATGATCCAACCACTATTGTATTCAGCAAAACATGAATAAACATAGTTTCCATTAATGCTCAAAATATTATCTAGACACTGCGTTTCGAGCTTCAACAAAACACATAGACTGCAAATCATAACTTTCAAATTAATAACTTGTAGAGCTTGATATTGATTTGTATTAAATTAGCATAACATTAGCATCAGTAGTTTGAATTTTTAGTTATCATTATAGTACTCAGGTATAAATATTTGGTCCAATGAGTGTCAACGCAAATGCATTTGCTTTTTTCAAAACAAGTTTCTCTGCTTTGTTCAGATGTATATAACCAGCAGACTTTCAAACTGCATTTTGCATTTTGACGCTTGTCAACAGGTTTCTCGTGTTTTGAGTTTCTAATGGAAATAACACAAGTCCAGGACATGCGATGTTTTACACAGAAAGCGAGGTGGACATGTGTTGTTTTTGTAGAAGTCTGTGATATTTGAGACTGAAATTAAAGGAATGTATGTCCTTTATGCAAGAAATAAGTACAGCGTATGAAAGATATTCTCTTCTAGCACAAGATAGACCATCATGCTAATTTTACCTGTTTTGTGACATGCGATGTTTTTGCCAGAAAGTCTTCAAATGCATTTTGTCTGTCTTATTGTTCATAAAGAGTATTTCATCATAGGAATACAGCCCCACATCTATATCGAATAAGGAAAATTTGGACAAAATGAATTTTGAAAGTCTGCTCCTCATAATTATGTTATATAGATAAATCAGTGTCTATCATTATGCAGAGCTACATCATAATATGCCTGGACTACATAAGTGTGAGTACACCATTAGAGCGAGAAATGCAGTGCTCAAGCGGAGCTTTCCTGTTGTGTGTATGCGCGGTGTTACCTTTTCTTCCTCTTTAGGTGCCATCCCCATTCTGGAGGTTGGCAATCATCAAGGCAATTTGAACTTTGGAAACCGCCGCTCTAAATAGTTGGTTATTGGAACAATTATACCAATCCCTCAGATTCTTCAGCCACGAATGTCTTCTCCTTCCTATTGTTCTTTTCCCTGCGATTTTTCCTTCAATTATTACTTGGAGTAGATGATATTTCTCCCCTCTCATTATGTGTCCCAGGTACTGTAATTTTCTTTTCTTTATGGTTAGGAACACTTCCTTTTGTTTTTTCATTCTTATTAATACTGTTTCGTTTGTAACTTTGTCTACCCATGATATTCTCAGAATTCGACGATATATCCACATTTCAAAACTTTCGAGGCGTTGGGTATCTATTTTTTTCATTGTCCACGTTTTCATCCCATAGTATAATACAGAAAACACGTAGTATCTCACAAGTCGCATCTTCAATTCCAGGCTTAGATCCCGACTATTCAGCACTTTTTTCATTTTCATGAATGTATTTCTGGCTTTCACTATGCGTATTCCTATTTCAACAGAACAATCGTTGCTCTCATTTATACATGTTCCGAGATAAGTATATCGCTTAACACGTTCAACCGCTAGGTCGAGTATATCGAGATTTCCAATGTTTTGTGCGGTTTTAGATATTAGCATAAGCTTTGTTTTATTTATGTTTGATGAGAGTCCATATGTTTCACTACTTTCCACCACTTCATTTAACAGGGTCTGTAAGTTTTCTAGGGTTTCTGCCAACTAAACCGTGTCATAGGCATATCGTATATTATTTATTGGTGTTCCATTGATTTTGATACCTATATTGCGATCTTCTACTTTTTCTAAGGCCCTGCTGATTATATCTTCCGAGTATAGATTGAATAGAGTTGGCGAAAGAACGCATCCCTGTCTGACTCCTCTCTTTATTTCATTATCGTTCGATAAATTCTGCTCTACTCTTATCTTGGCTTTTTGGTTATAATATAGGGTTGATATTAATCTAACATCTCTGCGGTCTAGTCCCTTATCTTTCAGTAGTTTAATTAGATGATCAAGCTGAACCCTATCGAATGCCTTATTATAGTCGATAAAACACGCATAAATATCTTGGTTCATATCCAGACATCTTTGTGGTGTTACATTAAAAGCGAATAGTGCCTCTCTTGTACCCAGACCATTTCTGAAGCCAAACTGAGTTTCGCTCACATCTTGCTCTAGTTTTTTATACACTCTATTATGTATAATCATTAATAAAGCCTTCAGAGTGTGGCTCATTAGACTTATTGTACGGTAATCTGCACAACGTCTAGAATTTACTTTTTTAGAAAGCGTCACAAAAGTAGATAACAGGCAATCTTCAGGTATTGTTCCGGTCGAATAGGTTACGTTAAATAAGTCTACTAGTATTTGAAGCTTATCTTCTTCTATTAGTTTGAGGATTTCGGTTGGAGTTTCATCGGGGCCGGCTGCTTTTCTATTTTTCATTGTGTTTATAACATATAGAATCTCTTCCTTTCTTATATCCGGACCTTCATCTACCTGGGTGTTCTCGAGGTTATTTGCCTTTCTATCGTCTTCAAATAGTTCCCTTATATAGTTTTCCCACAGTTTTAACTTCTCTTCGATTTCTATTATAAGTTTGCCATTTTCAACCATCAGAATTTGTTGTTGTCTGTATTTTTGTGTATTTGTGAATTCTTTAACTTTCTTGTGTATATTATGATGGTCGTGTTTGGCTTGCAGCTCTTCTATCTCTTCACATTTTCTCCTGAAAAATTCTTCTCTTGCTTGTTTAATTTTTGATCTTATCTCCTGTTGTATTTCTTTGTATTTATTGTTGTTGCCCTTGAACGATCTTCTTTTGTCCATGAGCTGCATGATTTCCTCTGTCATTCATTCCTGTTTATGCTTCGTCTTTTCTTCTTTTAATAGTGTTTTGCTGAGTTCCATTATCGCCCTTTTGAAGCTTCCCCATGTTTCATTTATACAGGGTTGGGATAAAGTATGGAACCAAGCAAATAACTTTGGAACGAAAAGAGTGATATTGCTGAAAATTTGCAGGCAAGTGTAGTGACATCTAATGCATCCGAAGATATTATGTCAGCTAGCCGGTTTAACCGGAAGTACCGTCAACTTTTTTAATTTAAATGGGACACCCTGTATATTTTTGCAGATTTTAATTCATCATTTTTTTCCGAATACGTCCATAGTGGGTTTAGTATTTGTTTCTTAAAAAATTTGTCTTACAAATTCGTCCGTGGCGGTCTGCGGTCTTCCCGTTTGAGGTAATTTTTTTTGTATTTTTGTTTTTAGTTACCGTCAAACGTGTTATAGGACCCCTGTCGGGACGTAAATCATTAAAAGTTGACACACTTCTTTGTGAGTTCTCACGCGATCGCCAAAACCGACTTTGAATGACCGGCATTTTAAACACCTGAAATGATAAAGAAGCTATATCTTTCCCGTTTTTACAGAAACTAATGCTAAACTCACTATGGACGTATTCGGAAAAAGAAGATGAATTAAAATCTGCAAAAATATACAGGGCGTCTCGTTTAAATTAAAAAAGTTGACGGTACTTCCGGTTAAACCGGAAGTACATTAATAGCTAACATAATGTCCTCGGATGCACTAGACGTCACTACACTTGCCTGCAAATTTTCAGCAATATCACTCTTTCCGTTCCAAAGTTATTTGCTTGGTTCCATACTTTACCCCAACCCTGTATATGTGTGGTTCTCTTGTATGTGTGAGTCAATCTGTGTTATGTTGTCATTTATTCTTTTTTGTGTTACGTTTAGAAACATTTAATTATCTGCAGTTTGAAATCTGAAGTTGAAGTCGAACTACTTGGCTGTGTTTTTTCTGTTAAACGCATCCCGGGGCTTCAATCTGAAGGAGGCCATCGCTCATCCGGCAGTGCAGCCGTGCGGCCGCGGACGTTAGCCGCATTTGTAAGAGGCGGACAAAAGCGAGCGATAAAAAGCAGCCCGTGAATATTCTGGCAGCAGTTTTCGAGCGTCCTTCCAGGGCGCGACTGACACATTGGCTTTTATAAGGAGGAAGGCCCTTACGTGAGGGAATTTTTTTGGACGCCGGGAAAAAGAGGGAAGATCAGGAGCGTACGCTTTGTAAATTCGGAGCCGGAGAACATTTCTGTGGCTTGGATGAACAAGGGCCTATGTGCAAATTCTCTGGGGATTTGGACTCAACTTCATAAATAGAATGTGCTCTTTCCGATGGAATAGGTCCTTAGTCAAAAGGCATTTTCGTTGAGAATTACACAGTATGTAAAAAGGCCTAAGTATGAACACTTCAGTAAATATAAAGGCCTATGTATACCTTAGGTCTTTTTACCACGGTCTTATCTACACTAACTAACCATTTTGCATGTCGTAAATGGACTTATCTTTTAATATAGACCCACTAAATGTGGCCTATATGGACTTGAGCCTTTATTCTTTTTTTGCTTTTTGCTTGACTTTGAAGCTTAACTAAGTGTCGGCATATAGGATACAAGAAACATGAGACCTATGTTATCTTCGGCCGTTTTTAGTTTGCAGATAAAAAGGTTCAAAGGGCCTAAGTGTAACATAGATATATAATTAGTTTTAAACGTAGGTCCTATCTACTACTTAGGCCCTTATTATTTTGAAAAATATGTAATACTTTAATTCCGATGTATGTCGTAGGCCCTTGACATTTCGTATACAGCGTATACAGCGAGTTACCTGAATATTAAGTGGTTATTATTTTGGATGTTATCAGCAATTTCTATCTACAGGGTGTTTTTGGCAGAATTTTAAATTACGGCAAACCGAGGGTCACTTTACTTTGTTTTTTTAAATGCAACACCCTGTATTTTTTATTTTAAATCGAAATATCTACCAATACCCTATGTCGCTTTGTGATACTTTTTTTGCGTTTGCGACGTTGCCAAGTTATAAATTATTTTTCCAAATTTTTTAAACAAATAACCCCGATTTTAATTTATTTTAAATAGAATCCTCTACTTATTTATACTGCAATGAATTGCGCATGTCGAATTTAGTAAGATCTCACAATTTCAAAATTTTGTTTCTATTAGTTACTGAGATACGGCAACACCGCTTTTTCAATAAACGGTACCGAAACGCTTAAATATTTCCAAAACTGCCACAGCTGGACAAGTGAAATTCAATACTTGGGGGTTTTTGAACATACAGAATTCAAAAACGCTAACATAAGTGTTGTCAGGTTTACCAATTTTACGCCATGATTTTGAATGGAATGCCCTATTTATGGAGTCTAACGTAAAAATGGTTGACAACACTGATGTTACGATTTTTGAATACTGTATGTTCAAAAACCACCAAGTAGTGAATTTCACCGTTCCAGCTGTGGCAGGTTTGGTAATATTTAAGCGTTTCGGTACTGTTTACTGAAAAAGCGGTGTTGCCGTATCTCAATAATGAACAGAAGCAAAATTTTGAATTTTTGAGATCTTACTAACTTCGATATGTGCAATTCATTGCAATATAAAATAAGTAGAGGATTCTATTTAAAATAAATTAAAATCGGGGATATTTGTCCAATGTTTTGAAAAATCATTTATAACTTGGCAACGCCGCAAACGCGAAAAAAATATTACAAGGCGAGATAGGGTATTAGCAGCTATTTCGATTCAAAATAAAATATACAGGGTGTTACATTTAAAAAAAACGAAGTAAAATGACGTTCAAATTGCCGGAATTTAAAATTCTGCTAAAAACACCGTGTAGATACAAGTTCCTGGTAACATCCTAAATAATATCCAATTAATATTCAAGTAACTCGATGTATAATATTATTGAGAAAAGCTAAAGAAATATATCAATTTGGACGTATTACTTGCGACCTTGTAAATCCGGAAATTAATAGAAAGTAAATTATAACTTGGCAACGTCGCAACCGATCCCAAAAATATTTTAGGGCTGAATAGAGATCAATGATGGAAACTAGAAGAATTTAAGTAAAATTTATAGTTCCATATAAAAAATCAAGTTGATCACTATCCTACTTTTCCGCAACACCCTGTGTATTTCAAAGTATTTTTAGAACTTGCGCCTTAAGTAACCGAATAACATTTGTATTTGACATTTTCTGCTATCAGGTACACATTGCAAGATATCGAAGAATTACACACTAACTGGACACCCTGTATACATAATGATACTGATAATAATAATAGTACAATTCCCAGTGTGTATATCGACTGAACTGCAAGTCAACCCTTGCATTATGAAACGAATCTATATGCGACTTCAAATTTCAACCTAAAAAAATGAATATTTTCTAGTCAAGACTTTTATCAGAATTGTAGTACAAAAAAGAAGAAAATAGGATGAAATTACTAAGGGTTATGGCAACGTCCTTACTTCTCCCACCGCATTTTTTTCGCTGTTCAATTTACTTTGTCATACAGTAGTGTGAAGTGACACGGTGCATTATTTATGAAATTACCTCTTACCATGGTTTAGGCACGCCACTGGAGTGAGAAGGCACGGAGAATGACGTCAAGGGGATAATAAGGGTTTTCGGAGCGCATCAGCAAGTCTTTTTTACAGCAGCTCAGCAAATGTGAACAGGTAGTATTGATGCGTTTTCCTTTGTGTCTTTATGATGTGGAAAGTTGGATAACAGGAAACCATTTTGTTTTTTTCGTACATAAGGGAAAGAGTGAGATTTGGAAAACATGTTTTTGTAGGGCGTAACAGGTTTTTGGTCTAGCCTGCTCAACGTAGTTCGGAAATTGAGGTTGGAGAGTAAATAGTAACGCCACACCACACGGTCACTTTGGCTCATGTAACGGTTGTTGGTGAATCATTTGTGGATCGTCACTAGCCCAGAAGCAATGGTTCAGCTTATTTACAGCTCCATCCCAACAAAAATGAGCTTCGTAGCTTATTATGATTTTTTTTCCAAAATTCCTCAGTTTCGTTTTCAAGGTTTAAGATTTATTTTTTTATTTAGCGTATGACTTACATCACAGTACATATATTTATTTTATATTCACAAACAGATGTTCAGTTTTGATATATAATCAATTGCCTCCTGTGTAGCCATTAGGAAATCTTTTAAATTGACGATAGCATTACAATATTGAAGACGTTTTTCAAAGTCTAAAAGCAAAATTTTATGGGTTACCTACAAATGAAATAATTAATTGAATATTAAATAAAATTAATAAATTTGTTTAAAATTGTAGGAGAATACGTGCAAATCATTCACCAAAATTCGTTGCAATGAACGTCGGGTGGTTGTGAAGATCGTTTTCTTGTTGATGTGCTAGGCGTTTCCACCTCATCACTACGTACGCGATCTACCTATATTATCCCTTGAACGAGCTGAGCGAGGTCTGTCAATATACGTTTTATCAGATGTAGATCCAGGGGCCATAGGACGCTAGCGCGCCGCGGTCAGATTGGTCCTAATCCCACCGGTCAGAAGCGCGCAAAATATTTCGATCACCAGATGGGCCATAGGACACTAGCGCGCCGCGGTCAGATTTGTCCTAATCCCACCGGTCAGAAGCCCCCAAAATATTTTGGATAATAGGCAGGTATGTGGACACCAGCGCGCGGGGCGGCGAGGTAAACTTATGTCTTATAATTTTAACCGATTTTAATTCTTTTTTTTGGGATCTTGCTAATAGTTACTGAAGAATTTGTAGAACTCCAGTCAGAGGTATCGTTACTTTTGACTTGACAGAAATGAATTACTTTTTTATATTATTAAATGCGAAATTTTGTTCTGAACATAATAAGTTAATCTGATCACTATAATAGATGCAAATAAAGAAGTTGGTATTTTCAGCAGACCGAAATGTCTTTATTTTAAACAATTTTAATTAATCAGAACGTGTTCTAATTTGTCACAAAATTGATCAATTTCTTAACGACGTAAAAAAAAGTCCGAGAAATTTACCTTAAGAGCTTGTTTTGTGGGGGCATCATGGTTGTGTTCATTATTTCTTTTAAGAACAATCTCTTCCGATTGATCCATCAGAAAAGATGCTATGCGTCCTCTTCTAGAGCATCTGTAGGCTACACCACGGGTGCCGGATAGTCATTTAAATAATCTAAGAAGTAACTGTAAGCTACCGCAAGTCGTAAAAAGACAGATGAAGGTTCGCAAGAATAAAAGGAATGTGGTCATTAGGAATAACCAAGCTTAATTTTCTTTCGGTGCGCAAGTGACCGGTGCCCTTTTTGTAAACAGGTAAAAATCAAACCGCGCGCGCTCGTGACCGATCACCGATCCAGGTTGTTGGAAATTCGTCGCTAATCGCCGAAATGTCCTTGCAGTTGGAACACCGCGTCTTCAATATTTTCTACGGTATTCTCGTTGAGCTGTGATCATCGATGAATCACTTTGATAAACATTTTTTACGATTTCATTCATAAAATAGCCATAACACGAACTCGAACAGAAGTCACTTATTATCTGGTCAACCAATAGTTGTGAAAAAACATGGCCGATTTCATTCATAAAATAGCCATGGGCGTGCGGACTTTACGTGAATACTTCAGGGCTATGATGCGTCTTCCTTTTGTATAAATATTCATTTTTAAATAAGATAATAACAACAATAATGACGAGAACCAGTGTACCTAACAAGCTGACAGGAGAATAAAGTCGACAAAACAGATATTCAAATAGTTTGGGACAATCTGTAGCAAGATTATAAACACGGTATACCAAACGCCACTGGTATTTCGATATTTCCAGACAGAGAGAGAAACAGGAATATAAAGTTGGTGGCAGGGCGGCCAATAGCAAGATTTAATCTCCATGGCAACGGTATGGTAGCAGATCCTCAACCAGTAAGGTTCCCTACCAAGACGTTGGATGACAGGATTCGTAAGTTGTTGCCGATTCACCTGAAGTTGATGATATCTTCAGAAAAGATGTACATTTTATAACAGGCAGATTATGACATATCGGTTATTAAATAAAAATACATTAACAAATATATAAAAATACCAGTTATTAAACAAAAATACATTAACAACTATATTAAAATAGCTATAAAAATATCTTAAACTGCTGTTACCGTTAATTTTGCTTTTTTATAAATAAACTTGGCAACATCGAACATTTTTGTCCGCATTCCTTTTGTAGCTTCAGATCCGCTGGTCAGATAATACAGATGAAACCATGACAACATCCCATAGGGTACTTGACTTTGCGCCATCTTGTATATATGTAAATCCCTCGATCTCCTGTCAGCTGTCAGTTGCCGAGCTAGGCTGTGGAGTCTAGCAAAAATTCCGCACATGTATCCTTTAGCAGATTACTGTCGGAATTTAGAACCAAATTGTTTCCCTAATGTGCGTTCGCCGTGGATGGTGACCTTCATAATATACCCTTGTTTCCTCTAATTAGTTTACGCACAAAGGGAATGCTAATAACACCTCGAAAAGAGAGGCGAAAGCTGTTGTGCTAACCAGGTTGCCAGATCAAGGCAAATGTTAGATGCGAAGCATCTTAAACGATCAATGAATGCATAAAAATCTCATAATACTAGTCACCATTATTCACATAAAGTATACTTTGTACTGTCATCTGTCAGTCGTGTCAACAGCGATCAGCTGTTAAGCTAAAAAAAAGGTTTCATTAACGAGACATTCTGTAAAAATATTCCTAAAACGGTCCCCACTTGCACGATTGGCATCGCAGGTCACTATTAAAAAACTGATTCTTCACTTCTTAATCCCCGAATTTCCTTTACACGTGATATTATCGTAACAAAAAAATGTTCAAACGAAAACTGAGTGGAATGTTTGAAAGTATTACATACCATGTTTTAAGAACATTTTTTTTGTACTTCAGCCCTTAAAAGTCACCCCCAACTTTGTTTTTTAAATAGCACCTAATAGTTTTTCCTACACAAATCAGGTCCGTATTTTATACGAAAACCCATTTTTCTGTAAGCATAAAATATATAAACTAAGGGTTTGTTGGAGGCGTAATATTTTTGTAAGAAAACTGATAAAAAAGAAAACTAAGTTGGCCTTTCAAGGGTACAGAATGGCCTATCATACCATGCTTTGGAAACATTTTTTTTACTTTAACCCCTAAGAATTATTCCCTGCTTTCTTTCCAAATAGCACCCCACAGCTCTTCCTACATTAATAAAGTCATTATTAAATTTGATATTTTGTAGTGCCTTTGACTTCATACACAAACAATTTTTTTTCTAAAGTAATTAAAATAAGATAAATAAATTGAGCATTTGTTTGAGGCGCAATATTTGCTTAATAAAAGAGCATAAAAAAGAATTTTTTTCGAAAGCATGTATTATAGGTCATTCAGTATCCTCAAAAGCCCATTTAGTTTTATTTTTATCCATCTTGTTGCGTCAAGCAAATCCTTATTTTATTTACGTTATGCTTATGATTGTACCAAAAAAATAGGTTTGCGTAAAAAATGTACTGCAAGATTTTATACAGGGTGAGTCAAGCTCAACGCCTCGGACTCTGGTGACCAAACGATAGTACAGGGTGTCTAATAAAAGTGTGACATATCAAAATTTTGTTTTTTTAAAAGGAACACCCTGTATATTATTACATATTTAGATTCCTGGGTGCATTTTAGAGTGACTGTGTGTATCACACACAGATTTTTAATATATTCTTCATTTTCGGCGATTTTGCTTATGAGTATAGAAGAATTTGCAGAACTCCTGTCAGAGGTATCGGTTACTATTTTTTTAAATCATGAAATGTGAAATTTTGTTCCGAAGCTATTAAACTGCCAGCAACATTACGTGGTAGATTTTCTTTCATTTCAAAACTCACAATGGTTTTGTGAATCGTCAATCTTTAGAATATTGTAGTAGCCGTTATGCTGTGAAAAATACCCATTTCTGTCGTACTCAAGCTGCTTTTTGACCTTAGATGTGTTATGTCTGCTATTTCTGGTTAGAATTGATTTGTTGTAAGTCATTTTTATAACTTTGTCCCTTTGCTCTAGTCCGTCCGTAACTATCTACTAAGTTAGTTGTTTTGCTCCATCTGAACAGTTTTTTGTTCATATTTCATGGCCTGCTAAGTTGCTTATAGGTAGGAAAATTGAAAAATCCCAGCTTTACTGGAAATTTGAAATTAAATCAAAACTACCAGGGATATTTACGACCGCATATCATTGGAAAGCTTATCAAATTGGACATTTGATTGTATAAAAAAAATTATGCATTCCCATTTGCAAAAATCAAGTTACCTTTGATTGAAGTTTCCTTAATTGATCTACCGATTTCTCCACGTAAAAATGTAATTCGAACTCGATCGTCTAACGTAAGCTGACACATTTCGTGCTTAGTAACACGGCAAAGTCACAGCCCTCTAAGATTTATAATAGCTGCGATATTCAATTTTTTTCGGACATCTACCTATACCCAAAATTATGATTTGCACCTAAACGGTTCGCTTAGTTCCCATGTGTGATTCATAAGGTCACACTAAAATGCACCCGGGAATTTAAATATGCAATAATATACAGGGTGTTCCATTTAAAAAAACATAACTTTGATATGTCACGCTTTTATTAGACACCCTGTATAAAAGCCATTATTTCTAAAATGTAGCCCAACTCGACCTACATACACTTGCAGAGTCGATTTTTCGAAAAGTGGTATCGTTTGGTCACAAGAGTCCGAGGCGCTGAGCTTGACTCACCCTGTATAAGGACTTTATTTGCGTAGAAAAAACTATTTTGTGCTATTTGAAAAATAAAAGATTAGTAAGGGTTTTAAGGGTTGAAGTATAAAAAACATGTTTTAAAAGCATGGCATGATAGACCCTATAGTACTCCACTCAGTTTTTTTTTAATTTTTTTTTGTTACGAGAATATCACGCGTCAAGGAAATACAGCGACACCCTGTACATCAAACGCATGTCAACCCAGTACAAAACATCGAGGAAATTGGTATAAAACAATAGGCGTGCGACCTGTTTCGTGAACCTTGTTTTTAGATTTGCCTGTATATAGTAGGCATAGTGCGTAATCTAGCAGTAATTATGGAAAAAAAAGTTGGGCATGTTCGGACGGTGACCTTCGTAATCCACCCTTGTTCCAGCTAATTACTTGATGCATAAAGGGAATGCTAATAACACGCCGAAAAGAGAGGCGAAGCCTGGTGTGAAGCCAGGTTGCCAGATCTAAGGAAATGTCGTTAGATATGAGGCATTTTTAAATGATGGAAAACCCATTGAGTTATTCCTGAAACTGAATACCAATCACCATTATCCACAAAAAAGACTGGAAAGCAAGCCACTACCCTGATAGTAAAAGAGCGAAGTGTGATATTATTAGAGTAAGAGGGTCGAATTGTTTATTCCAACTTGTTTTGAGATAAGTCTCTTAATACAAAAACTAATCATAGGACCTACCTACTTTAGCAGGATCAGGTAGCAAATACCACACCTTTTCATAAAAACTTATTTTTTGCAACATGCAGTATATTTTTGTTGTCCCTTTGCCCTCTATCACCATCACCGTCTATGTTGATAGAAATTACAGTAAATACTCGAGTATCACTACTATAATGGGTCTAAATCTAGGTTAATGTAAGTGCTATAGCTATTTGGAGTATAACAATAAAGACTCAATGATTAAGTCTAGTTCATCCCTTCTCAAGCTATTAAGATCGCATTCATCATATAAAATCTCCTTTCATAGCGTTTTAGTGGAAGACAGACTTCCTTATTGAAGTGAGGGAGTCACAATATATTTTGTACTTATTTTTTTTGGCATTATCAGGGTTCCAAAAGAGGTTGAAACATGCTGGTCTAGATCATTGGATTCAGAAAATCAGGGTTTATTGAAACTCATTTTAATGAGCCTACAAGTATTGGCCTATTTCGGCCCAGCGTCAACAAATATCCTCAACTTAAGCTTCTCACCCTCGCCGTACGGTAAGGATGGCTGTGGAAGCAATGAGATTTTGGATGGATATAAATCAAAGTAAGACAAAGAATATGGTCATGGGGCAAATGGAAAAAAACTTATGATGATCAAGAAATACAGGCAAGTATCAAAGGAAATCAGAAGTATGGAGCCTTGAAAAATCTTATGAAATCCACGTAATTGTGTATCCAGAAAGACCAAAGAGAGAATTTACACAACTGTTATAAAAACAACAGCGACATATTATGCTTGTGATACGTAGACTATGAACAAAGAGGAGGAAGAAAAAAATATAAGATGGAAAAGAAACATGTTGGTAGCTATTTATGGAGGCGTAAGGACAAACGAGGGATGGAGGAGAAGAACAAACCAGGAACTGAAAGGTATGTATAAGAACTTCAATATTATAACAGTCATGAAAGCGCAGATAATAAGGTGGCTAGGACATGTGGAGAGGCTGAATGGGATCAGAGGAGAACAATAGAAAAAAAAAGGAAGGGTAAACCAAGGGAGAGATGGCTGAAGAAGGCAGAAGATGAATTAATATTAAATACTGAAAAGAGAAGACGGTAGACAGAAATAGGTGGCGTAGAATGGTGCAGCATATACTTAAAAATAAATGATTAAATGATGAAACAATGGAAACAAGCATCCAAAGACTTTTAGAAGAATTTTAAGTTGCCTACATAAATTTTAGTGGTATAAGACTGTACACATCTTTGCCCTAGGACTTCATGGCCTATTGCGCAAACTAATAATAATTAACCTTTTCATAGCAGCCGTGACACTGTGGTATTTATCTTGCCTTCACGTTCTGTTGAGCCATAAAAAAATTTATAAACTGATTCCCTTATTGAGACATTCTTCAAGTCTACTACTTATGAAGTTATTTTTTTGCCCTTCATATTTCAGAGAACCAAAAGAGTGGCTAACATGCTAACATGTGCTTTTTGGGATCAATGCCATTTTTTTTGTCGTTTAGACAAGGGGGGATACCTTTTGTTGCATAATGGTGGCGTAATATAGAACAGTATGGAACCTTATAGTATGACAATTGGTAGATACTGCATTGTCGTACACTGGTACTAACATTTTCGTTAACAGCTTCCACTTTTCCAGTTCCTATCTTAAAAATTAATATCGCGGAGTGTGAAATATGGAAACATTATTCTTGGATGTATTTCCCTGAGGCGGCAACATTGCATGCTTGTTACACATGCACATCGTCAACTCGTGGAATTCGTGATTTCGTGGTCGATCTGATAAAAGTTGGGTAAGTATATATGGAATATGGTAATATATAAGACCCTGTAATGATCAACATGTGGATGGAAATTACGTCCCCCGAAACCTTAAAAAATGACTGTGAAGAAACCTCAATTCCAGGACTAGTTTTTGGGTCATGAGAAGGTGAAAAGCTAGTATTACAGATGCCAAAAATGTATCAGAAACATAACAATGTGGCTCAACATATCTAGTTTTGAAGCACCCCATCCCGAGGAACTAGTTTCCTTAGATGAAGCATTGGAAATGTGTATGTGCAGACACTTTGTAAACAATGTAAAACTTTGTTTGGCTTGAAATGTATAAGCACTCAAGCGACCAATAAGAAAAATTTTATATCTCGGGCGGGCGGGTGAACCTAAAAAAATCGAAACTCTTTATTTGGCTTTCTACTGAGACGAAACTTCGCGTTTCGAATAATTTCAAGGTGCTGATTACAAACCCAGTCGCAGTTTTGAGTCTCAGTCTCGTTTGACGAAAATAAAAAATTTCAGATCTCTCAGGCGTGAGGGTGAACCTAAAAAAATCGAAAATCTTTATTTGGCTTTCTACTGAGATGAAACCTCGCGTTTCGGATAATTTCAAGGTGCTGATTACAAACCCAGTCGCAGTTTTGAGTCTCAGTCTCGTTTGACGAAAATAAAAAATTTCAGATCTCTAGGGCGGGCGGGTGAACCTAAAAAAATCGAAAATCCTTATTTGGCTTTCTACTGAGATGAAACCTCGCGTTTCGAATAATTTCATGGTGTTGATTACAAATCCAGTCGCAGTCTCATTCTCGTTTGACGAAAATAAAAAATTTCAGATCTCTCAGGCGGGCGGGTAAACCTAAAAAAATCGAAAATCTTTATTTGGCTTTCTACTGAGATGAAACTTCGGGTTTCGGATAATTTCAAGGTGCTGATTACAAATCCAGTCGCAGTTTTGAGTCCCAGTCTCGTTTGACGAAAATAAAATATTTCAGATCTCTCGGGCGGGCGGGTGAACCTAAAAAAATTGAAAATCTTTATTTGGCTTTCTACTAAGATGAAACATCGCGTTTCGGATAATTTCGAGGTGCTGATTACAAATCCAGGCTCAGTTTTGGGTCTAAGTCTCGTTTGACGAAAACAATAAAATCATTACTCAAGGTGCTACCAGAAAATGCCGGAAAAAGAACCGACTGCCAGCCTGCGAGATTCGAACCCGCGCCTCCAAAATTCTAGTCCGGCGCTGAGCCATATGGCTGTCATGGCAATCCACCCTGCAATGCGATCCCAAGAAGTATCGAATTCTCTTCAAGCCCACAGACAGCTCCACTTGCGCCATCTTCTGGTAGTACGGAGCAGCTCGTATCTTTGCATCGAAGGAAATTTGTTAGGTCAGCATTGATCTCCGACCACGTTCGACACCAGACGCCACCAGGTCGAGCCAGCACAGAATGAATGTTATGCCATGTTTCATGATATTGCCTGCATGTCGGTACATATCATAGCGTATTCCCTTATACCTCATACAAGGCATAGTCTTCGAAGTGGAAGTACTTTGTAATCAATTACAGATAAATAGCGTTTTAGTCAGTTATTTGAATTGCTTTAATTTATTATTATTTTCCTTGATAAACATTGTATTATTATGTAAATGCATTTATAAACTATTAGATTTAACATGTACTCGTATGACTTTAGATTTATTTCCAGAGTGTCCAAGGCTTGCAGTGGACTGCCAGGAGATGTATTTATTGGGCCTGCGGGTGTTGGCCCAACCAAGTCCCGCGTTTACAAACTTCCCCTAACATAACCTTTCCATATCAGCTGCGGTACTATGGTATTTAGGCTCTGCCTGCGCTGTCTGCTCAGAAAATATTTTTTCTGTTTTGACGGGTGTAAACATGGCTAATGCATGAAAATGAATAAATGAATAGGGTACCTGCAGAGGTCGTGAAATTGTCTCGGGAATATACATAGCGTAAAGAAAACCATATCAAGAAGCAGTATATTCAAATTTTTCCACCTGACTTAAAACAAGGGCTGACGTCACATGTATCTTATCGATATCGACAATCGGTACTGCTACAGCGCAAGTCAGTGAGATTCAACTGCAAACTAGAGATGATCTGAATTCTTTAACAATGTGACTCAATTTATTGATACTTAAACATATTTGAAACAGGCAATTAACCCACTAGCATTTTCGCTGCAATACATTTTTATCTCTGATAAGTATCACAGTTCATCCTGTTTGTGACCGAGATTCGCAACTAATCGAAGCCATCATTTTATTTTGGCGCATCCCATTATGAACGAATCCCAAGATAGAATCTAATTCAAGCCCATCCCTACAAAGTGAATTAATAATCTAGCCCGACTTTTGTACTTTTGTGTGTGACTGTGTTTTATGGTTATAATGATCAATGTCAAAGTGTTAGGTTAGCACTGGCTATCGATATAGAATATCAATACTTTACATCCCATCACTATAGGATATCACTGACGTCAGAGGTTGTTTGCGCGGCATTTTCCGGCATTTGAAATAATTTTTGGAATAGCTCTCACAGTCAATTCCTCAAAACCAAACAAGTGATTTTGACATGTTTTCTAAGCTCTAAGGAACGCGTAAACGATATAATATTTTTTTCTGCAAGTACCCTATTGAATTGGAGGTACCGATTCGAGCCTTTTACCTTAAATATCAACTAAAGACTTTATTTCCGATTCATCATCATAGTCACAATGTCGAAGCTAGAGTATTGCCGACACGGATATCAAAAGTTTTGAGAACTGTAGCTCGCCACCGTTCGCGATTTACTGTCAGTTCACTGGCGCTCTTGATACTCATATCCAGCAACTGTTTCGCCGTATCCACCCAGCGTGTAGGGGAATGGCCACGGCGCCGTCCACTCGGGGCCTGACTCTGAACTACAGGTTTCTAGATATTATCGCTTCTGTAAATATGTCCGAAGAATGTAAGCATTCTCGTCGACACAATAGAGGATAGTCTCTTTGGATTGGCTAGCTCATCCAGTATGGATACCTTAGTTCGATAGGCGATATGAGAAACTCTCAGCATTCTCCTCCGTTTAAGCAAACTTATGTTATATGGCAAATCAGTGCTCCTAAGCCAATCCAAATGAAACCAATTTGGTACAAAAATATAAAAATCACGTGGTATTGGATCACATGCCCAATGTCCAGTCATACGCAGTCGGCAGGTATATTTCATCGATGGCGATGTTCGAAAATACATTTCGTGCATTAGAAATTGGCATCGAACCGTTTCGATGTAAAGTGACATTTAAAAATGCAATTTTTCATTTAACAACAACACATTTAGCTCAATCTGCTATCCATAGCCTGAAAAATACACTGTTGGAACAATATGTACATTTTTCACCTCATTGCTTGGTAAGAACATTTCAGACCGCAGTTATGGTCGCGAAAATTTTTGATTTTCATACAAGTCTGTGTTTACCTTTTATATCTACCAAGAATATCTGTATCTCATCTTATCCATTCTGTCGGTCTGTATCTCTGCTATTTTTGTCATTGCATAATCTCCCTAACCGCTGAACCGACTTTCTGGCGATAGAGTATACTTAGCCAAAAGCTAGAATTCTCAGAACTGCTCCAACTTTCGTTTTCACGCGGTTTGGGACTTGCTGATCATTTTTCATTTTTTCGAAAGATTATGAAATTAGAGTAGTTTGAAGCGTAGTTGATGGAAGGACACTTTTTATTTGTTTAATAGGTTTACTTTAAAAACTGACCTTACTCATATTGTGTACTTTGCATAGCAATCCAAAGATTGCTTTGAAGATACATCTATTTTGTATATCATAGTAGGTGTTTTTGCAAGCAATGAATTGACAATAGATTATTTAGCCCAGTTATACTACAGTATATTCACGTATCATTTACGTCATGTCAAAACAAAGTTGGTTGCTATGCGATAGGCTGCTGGCTTAATCTCTGCGGTCCTATTGGTCTATGGGTCATTAATCACTTGGTAGCTATATGAAGATGGTTGCTTAAAGGCGGGTTCTGACTATTCAGTTTCACTGAATCAGTTTGGCTGATTCAGTATTCATGAAAACGACGTTTTCATAACCTTGAAGTGCTAGAACTGATGGCACTCATGATGACGGAAAATATTCTCGCACGTCAGTTTGACGTTTGTATTCATTTTTTCATACTGATTCAGTCAAAGTGAATGAAAACTAGGACTGGCTTTTAGCACAGCATAGTAAACAACCAGCACAATAACTCAGATTGGCGGCAATTACACGCGCGTCACCACTTTTGGATGATTTTTTTGTAGGGATGCTAACGATACTTCGATACTTGTACTTCTGCACTAATATTGAGTACTTTTATCTTAGATACTTTTTGAGCGATTCCAAGCTGGTATTGATACTTTTGTAGGGGTATGGGTATCGAAAATGATTATATAATTACTGAAGGGTGTAACCAATTGCACAAAATTCTCTGTACGAACCAAACGCGCCTATTTGGATAGAAAATATCGAGTTGGTACCAGTATCGATATTTTCATTTTCGCATCTCTATCCAAACTTCACAGCCGTAGAATCATCCATAAATCATCCCAAGGTCAAATTTTGTGGAAACCATTTTTATATAGGAAATCGTCAGAGATTTTGTGCTGGGTGTTTGCTATGTTGTGCTTTCAGTTTGACTGAAAGCACAAACCCACCGATCAGTTTTACTGAAAAGGTGTTCTCACGTTCATTACATGTTCAGTTTCACTGAATCAGTTTGACTGATTCAGTATTAATGAAAGCGGCGTTAGTTCTCACTGTTCAGTTTTCATGAATAATTTTAACTCATTCAGCGTACATGAACAGTTACAACCCGCCTTTAATGATACACATTATAGACCAATAGAAGCGCGGCGATCACACCAACGAACAACACTCTTTTGACTCGACGTAAATGGTATATGAATGGGGTATAGACCATGATATTTTAGCAAATAGATCTTACTGAACATGTCAGTTAGAGTTACAGGTAAACTTCAATTTCTACTTTATCATTCAGTATAGTTGTTTGTAATGGGCAAAAACTTAAGATGTTATCTCCTAATATTACGTCTTTCTATGTGACCATGCTATCAATAACACCAAAAGCCGTCCGAACGAGGAACATAAGAGAAGCTCTGCGAGTGCATCCCTACCAGGTCGAGGTCCCTACCCCCCGAACCAGTCTCCTCCACAATTCCTTCTTTTGGGGAACTTCGACGCTGTGGAATGAGCAGCCCGCGAATTTGTTTCTCGACGGCTACAACCTGCAGTATTTCAACTCAAACGTGCACCGATACTTATCCTCTCGCAGAGCTTCTACAGCGCCATAGGCTTTCAGCTTTTGTGGAAGGCAGACCATGAAAAAATATATCTTTGGTATGGTAAGTTATACATACAAAGTGAATGAATCAGTTTGGCTGATTCGGTATTCATGAAAACGACGTTTTCATAACCTTGAAGTGCTAGAACTGATGGCACTCATGATGACGGAAAATATTCTCGCACGTCAGTTTGACGTTTGTATTCATTTTTCCATACTGATTCAGTCAAAGTGAATGAAAAGTAGGACTGGCTTTTAGCACAGCATAGTAAACAACCAGCACAATAACTCAGATTGGCGGCAATTACACGCGCGTCACCACTTTTGGATGACTTTTTTGGTATGGTAAGTTATACATACAAAGTGAAACTAATTTGGATAATAAAATAACAAAAAATTTGGAATTTTGTCAAAAACATCTACACTCTGTTGGACAACAAACTACTACTATGACCGGTAGGGAATTCCTTCAATCTACTTAAGCTCTCACTGAAAAGCATGTGTCATTATCCAAATTCTAGGTATAACATCATCGATAATATCGAAGGAGGCATGTTGCAGGTCAACATTGGGAGAAAAATAACAGTCCAGATTGATGCAGCACTGCAGCAAGTTGGGTTAGCTTAATATTGTAATGTATACATACAACATGTAGGCCCGATTTTATCAACATGCATATTTAACAAAGACTTTGACAAAGCTTTTGTATTGGATGTTATTTAGCAAAAGCTTTCTATTGGGTATTGAGGGCTATGTTAATAAGTATCATCCAATAGTATTTTATCAGTATTGGAAACAACACGTCAAACCTGGATGACACTTTTGTGAAAGATATTTTAGAAATTCATGGATCAAAATTATAGCAGGATATCAGAACAAAGCAATTGACTTGCAAATTAATGCCACATTTTCCATGTTTAAATTATAGTTATCGTATAATTACTAATTTCAAACTGCTATAATTTGTGATAATAGTAGTAGGTACCTATATCAATCACAGCAACTACCTACCTTATTTAATAATTACAAATCTCACGTCCGTCAGTCAGCTGGATTATAAGAAAATACATACTTTTATGAAGAATCAATCTTTCATTGTACACATTGTACATAACATAGGGTTATACCACGTTATACTTAGCTATAAAATGGCAAGCTTTGCCATTCTGGCGTTCTGGATAGGGAACCAGTAATGCACATACACGTTTAGGAAATAGCTGTAACTTTTGAAATGTAACAAAATGCTATTTTTACCCCTTTTTACTATAAAACAAAGATATATTGCAGGTGTTCATAATTACTATCGATAGTAAATTATTGTTTTATCCAAATAATGCAGTGAGTGAATTTCTTGTCATCATATCATATGATATACCAAGAAACTAGTGATCAAAGGTACGGCTTCTCTGGAATATGGTTGGTTGAGATTAACAATTGTTAAACTTTTTGTTAAACAAGAAAGTGCAATTTTTCCCCATTTAGGATGGAAAACCAGACTTGAGAAGACACTTGATGGTTCAGAATGGTCAATTGTATATAAATTATGTAATTTTGACCTTTTTTGAGGTAAACTTCAAGAGAAATCAATAATTTTCAGAGTACTTTGACAGATGCATGTTCTTGAAAGGGCTGCTCTGAGTGGTAAAAGTCTTTGTTAAAATATGCACGTTGATAAAATCGGGCCGTAAACTATTGTAAAAGCCTCATACAAGGCCTGGCCTTTCGAGGTTGCGATATTTACGTAGTTATATAGTATGGTATTATCAACAGTCCTGCTTCCATACTTTATTAATTAATATAATAATTATTAAAAACTAATTATGGCAGATTCTGTTCAACAAACACTTATGATTAAACATTAAAAAAGTATCCTAGGCCATCCAGCATATTATACTCAATATAAAGTACTATAAGTTAATTACCTCTCCACAAGTTTGAGCGACGCTTGATCTTGGTTGCGGATATGTCGGTCGATCCGTGTGTCATGTCTGGTTTACCCAGACACCAGAAAAAGTCGGGGAGAAGTAAGGGAAGAACAGGAAACAAGGGTAGGTTGGAGAAGAGCAAAGAGGAGGAAATGCGTTGGTTGGAAGGTATAGCTTAACATAGTCAATTTGAGCGTGTTACAGGTTATACAAGCTTATACTGCAGCACATAAATGAAACCTTATTGTGTAATATTACATCGAACTGGTAATAGCACAACATTTTTAATAGCCATATCAATTTTATAACTAGATAAAAATCAATCATAAAGCGGGAGATCGGTCGTTAGCGAAGTATAAAGTACTAATAACAAAACGATTATTTTAACTCTATGGGGAGTTAGCGGAAATACTTTACTGCCGGAAAAATCAAATAGGGCGATGAATAAGCGACAAGCATAGGAAATACTCCCAAAACAAAAACACAGATAAACTAACTTCAATTAATAGAATATACAGGGTGTCCCACGACGATTGAAACAAGCAATATATAGGAACTGTGTGGCGATTCTGTAACTTTCGCTATACTAGCGAAAGCAGACGAAAGCGAAGCTAATCATTTACGAAAATGATTTTTGACGGCATTCCATAACCAACGTTTAACGCTTCGTTACGCTTTCGGCATGGAGCTCGATGACTCACGAGCATTCAGGAGTTGGCTTAAATATATTTGGATGAGACTATGCAAAATCCAGCAATGCCGACCATTGCGAAGAATTAGTTTTTTCTCTTCGACTCATTGCTGGTAATTAAGTATACAAATAAATTTAAGCGAATTGTCACTTTGACACACAGCAATAATAACGTCAAAACTTGACAAGCGAGATCCAAAATCCTTCGCTATCGCTTATAACGTTCTTCTGCGTTTCGGTATATCCGAGTCGGAACGAAGACATTTATGGAATACCGAAATGAACCAAAGCGTTAAAAGAATGTCGCTATCGCTTCGCTTAAAGTTACAGAATCGCCACACTGAACAGTAGCGAATTATAATTTTTGGGGCTGTTTATTGGAGCAAATATAGTATTTTTTCTTATTATTGTGTCATCCAATGAAGTATTTGTTTTTGGTCACGTGACGTCCGATTCAAAATTTTTAATGGGACACCCTGTATATTTGTGGCTTTTTGTGTTCCACCCGATAAAACAATTCCAACAAACTGCACACTTGGGGTCTAAAGTTATTTATTCAATAGCTACAGGCACTTAAAGGATGGTACCACTACCATTAATTATAACATGTACCCCTACAGTTAAAATACTTGGTTGTGTTTCAGAATGGTAGTGGTACAGACCTTTAAGTACCTCTAGCTCTTGAATTAGTCACTTTAGACCCCAAGTCTGTTAGTTTATTGCATCCCTTGACCTTGAGTAAAACAGCTGATTATTTGTTGAGCCGTGACTGCGGCATGTCTCGTAATTGTATTCAAATTTGGGGAATCTTGTGGGGCATGCAAAGATGGTTTTCTTTAGTTCTTGTGACCCAAGACGTTTAAAGTCTAGTTCTTGTGACCCAAGACGTTTAAAGTCTACATCGGAATACCTACGAGAGGGATTTGTACTGTTATAAAATAGCTTTAACACAACGACGTCACAATACAATCGTTCCGCGTTCATAGTCACGTGATGTTACAAATTTCATCTAGTTTTAATTATTTTTAAAATCATAATAATTATAAATATGAATATTATTATTAATAAGTTTTTATAGTAGGTACATAACAAAAATCTATGATTTTTTTGAAATCCTAATAGTGTTTGACAGGAGACAACTATTGCTGTTACAACCTGATGGTTACGGAAAGTTCCACTTGGTATCAATTTTCAGCTATTTCATAGTGTTACTCATTTTCAGCTATATATACATAATACTGATGCTCATCAAGCGTAATCCGTATAATTAGCCTCCCATGTAAAACGTTTAACATCTATTTAATGAATTCATTAAACGCACAAATATTTATTTGCGAATAATTTTGTAAGCTGTCCGCTGGCGTGACTGTGAAATCTCGTCCAAAATTTACGAGTCGGTACTTACGCTGAAACACAATTGCAAGACATTCAACGTATTTTGATATTCGGCCAAGAACCATGTGATATTTTCGTTATAATATTCTTTTTGGACTATCAAAATAGACAGTTGATATTTATAGCGCTCGTAGTGTAAATGTAGTAAAGATATTTTGGTATCAGAAACAAATTTGCATCTACGAGGGAAGTGGACAAACGTGCATTGGCTACGGAGTCAACTATTTCGTTTTCGTTACAGGATTACATTTGGGTAAGACTTCGTTTTAGCGGAAACCGAAATGAGGGTCAAGAGTGGTGTCAAACGACGCGGTTTGACGTCCTGAATCGAACGAGATCACTCCCAGACCGAGGAAACGTTCTGGTGGAGAACTACGGTATTTTGAATAGTTTCGTTACCTAACCTAACTTATCCAAAAAAGTTTACTTGTTGAGCTCAAAATCGGTGTTAATCGACGTGGCTGGGCATCGTAACTCGAACTTACCACTTCCAGAGTGAGGAAACATTCCGTGAAAATCTACGCCACTTTAAAACTTGGCAATTTCAATACCTTACCTGATATAACCTAACTAATACGGTCGGGCTAAAAAGGGCTGTCAGTCGACTCGGGTTGATGTCCTCACTCGAACTGTATCAATTAATTGACTGAAAAGAACGTTTATTTTGATTCTCAGTTTAGGAAATTAAGCCAAAAAAGATCTTCGAGGGCCTGCGCCTGGGACCTATTCCGGCACACTGAAAAAACTAAACAGGTGACCTACCCTACCTACCTGGGAGCATGTTGCATAGAGTATTCAAAATTTACAAAACTAGTGACGTCTGGGGGGGGGACAGCCTCCCCAGGCACCCCTATCTTTGCAAGTGAAGAAACCTAACTCAACTTAAACCTACCTAAGTTCTAGGAACATTAATAATTCAAAGCATCATAGCTTTTCTATTTTGCAATTCTTGGTGTTGCTTTTGGTGTCGTTGTACACTACTCGTCAAGACTTTCGAACTGACCATATATTTCTTGGAAAAAATATCGAAATATTGAAGTCGTTTTTAGGTTAGGGTTGAAACTTCAAAGAGGCGTAGATTTTTATTGGGCCGTTTTCTTAGTCTGGGTATGGTCTAATCCCGCCGAGAATCCCGCTGAAGGCGTCAAACCGAGTCAATTAACACTCCTATAAACCCCATTTAACCCATTTTGACCTCAACAACTTGACCACTGAAACTTTAAAGTACCGTAGCGTTTCCTCGGTCTGGGAGTGGTCTCGTTTGTCTCAGGACGTCAAAGCGAGTCGATTGACACTACTTTTAACCCCCATTTCGGTTTCCGCTAAAACGAAATCTAGCCTACATTTCTTTTAGTATTTAGCTGAGAGTGGTTTCATTATATGATTACGACCCGGTAACATCCGAGTGATTTTAACTAAAAATAAAGTAAGGGGGATATACGGGGTGTTTCAAAAAAAGGTGGTCCGGTCTCTTGGATAGGTAAAAAACTGAAAAACAATTGAGGTATTGAATAAATTTTTTTTTTGTCATAAATGGAAAGATCATGCATAAGTTTTATAACAAAACTGTTTTTGTTTTCTTTTTTTTCGCAATAATTCAAAAGTTATATCAAAATAAAAATGGGTTTCTGTATGGAGTACCGAAAACACGCCGACGGCTCCCGAACCCGTGTGACGTCACCATGGCGGTAAGGATGCTCCTTTGACCAACGACGTCCTACTCCGATACTAGATTCTAGATTCCCAGCCAATCGCGAAAATACGTACTGCTATGATAACTAGTGTATATAAATATGTTTTTGAATGTCTGAAGTTGAAGTCAGATTACAGATTCCCATCTAATCAAATATGTTTCGTTGAAAAGATCTCCTCAATCGGAGGATGGCCCAGTGGTTAGAGAGTCCGATAGTGGATCTCAGGGTCTTTGCGGTCTTTGGATCGAAACTCAGGCCTTCCAAATTTTTTTAATTTTTTTTATAAAAAAAAAATTATTGATGTGCTTTTTGCACTTGTTACGCACACTTTTTCTACGATCAACATAAATACGTGTTTGAATCAAATTTTGTTAGACGTATATTACTTGCACTACGTGACTTTGAATTATTTTTGTACTTGAAGAAATCAGTAGATCAGTTAAGGAAACTTTGACAGCAGATAGCTTGATTTCTTCAAATGGGAATGCCTATTTTTTATACAATGAAATGTTAAATTTGATAGTGTTTCTGACGATATAAGATTGTGAATATCAATTATTTCAAATTTTCAATTAAACCAGAGAAAATACCTATGTTTACTTCTATCTCTAATGTACTCTGGTTTAAAACTAAGATTCTCTCTATTTTCTGAACACAGTTTCTCCAAAAAAAACTAATTTGTGATCATGCCGACCTCAATATTAAAGTTCTCCATATATACTTCTTATCTAATCTAATTAACTTACTATTAACACTTCTGTCAGTGTTACTTCCTCACTATACTGTCTTTCTCTAAAAGTCTGTAAAAGTTTCGAGCTTCATCCAACAGGTGTAAGAAGTTGTCTGGTTCTGACAACCCTCTATCATCGCCTCCATTTTCGGTATTCTCCTTCGGTAACAGGAGCCAAATCCAGCAGTGGCTATAATGTTCAGGACCTAAGCTCCTCTCGCTAGCCAGTTGGATGGACACTGCATCATTTGACCATTACTTGCGGCTTCGGACTACACTAACCTCGTGCTTGATTGAATAGCTTTTTTCTTCTTTTCTTTTTCCTCATTTTGGCTCTTGGTTTTACTCCTGTATTTGGCTTGGACTCTTCAGCAGAGTGGACGGACATATCAGAACTTAAGAAAATTCACTACTTCACGTCCCTTATTAATATTTCTGGAGCTTCACCATGTTTTTTGGCAGGGACGCCACGTAATATATCAATATCAATTGATGTAATATTATGTTCCCTGTTACCTGCTGCACCAAACTGGGGCTTACGGGTGCCCTGAGTAAAACCACTTCGTACTCGAAACGTGATGTATATTGATCTTACTTGTTACAAACTACAGATGTATCTTATATCTAACCCACATCCTATTGACCTACTTACCACACTCACGCCGTTTATAAACAATCTTTCCCAAACATATACATAATTATTTTCCAATGTCTCACGTACTGCTGCTGGTAACCTCCTTACAAAGTGGAGCAATACAATATACTGGGTGTTACCAGTTCCCTTCATTTTACTAACCTACAACACAACCCTTAATCTATTATAACTATACATATATACGTATCACACACCATCTACTTTGAAACTCAAAAACGTTCGTTCAAAAGAGTCTATGTACCATTTATAAATTGGATTCCATATTTCAGTATTACCTGTGCAAAAGTATTTGGTAATCGCTTGATGGAATAACATAAACCATTTTTATTTAACAATATAAAGCAGAAGGCTCTATTAACAACAATAACTATGCAAAAACTAAAACCGTTCTCTGAATAAGAATTTACGATTAAAGTTGCTTCGTTTATGCGTGACAAGCAAAAATCAGACTTTTCCTTATTTTTCTGCACCTCATTCAATTTACAATTGCTGCATGCAACTACCATAAAAGAACGATAAATCCGACGCTGATATACGGTTCGCATTTTCCAATTTAAAAATTATTATTCATTATAATTAGAACGAACAGAAGCAGCGTAAACGGTAACGACATAATACCATTTTCGAAAGTGAGAGTGGATGTATGAATATAAAAAATACTCAACGCATACATTTAATATTCCTTTGAATATGGTTGCCGCAAAATATGTATGGCTTATAGCGGTGTATACGTACATAAAATGTGAAAAAATGTCCCCCACACATACACATGAAAAACGATTCAGCTTTGAGAACATGTTAGTTGTCAACAGGTAATATTTTTATGGTAACAACTTAAGTCTTAATTTCTCCACGTTGCAGTAACTAGGGCTGCACTATGATAAATTTATAGCAAGAAAACCTTTAAAAAAAGCTTTTATATAAATCAATTCCTAAGTGTACTAAAATGCTATCGCGTTTTCATTCGATTACATAACGTTTTTGTTCCACGTTTTAACACCCATCCTCCATCTCCGTCCCCTCCCATTTTGGGGTTATGGTGGAATGATAAAAACACTTCCAAACTACCTCTAGAACCCAAATACCAAGCTCCATCCGGTTTCTTTCTCGACACTAAATTTACACGTCGTTGCTCTGAATAAAATATTTTCCTCATTTTTTGGGCTTTCTCGTGCCCGAAAACATTGCAGAAAAGTGTACGAGATGATTCTTATGCCATACGCTATCATAAAAACATCATAATACTAGTACAAAGCCCTGAACGTGGCAACAAACATGACCGGAAGCTTGACTTTTAATACCAGAGTCTCTTTTACGCAGTGACCCGCGTAACGTATGTTGTAAAAGTTTTGAGAATTTTTTTTAAAACTCGGGAGGTAGTTTCACCGTTGCAAACAATTCAGAAATCGTTACCATGGTAACCAGTCAACATCTAAACGTAACAATAAAACCATGTTGGTTATGATATAAGTTGTCAAAATGTCGTACAAATTAGATATTTGGAAGAGTATTTACAGTCTAGTTGGACAATTTGAAAAAAAAAAGAAATAGTTCGCCTATATCAAGATCAAAATATTTCTGCTGCCACAATTTATCGAGCGATCCGTGAATGCGAAGAAGGTATTCCTTGTACAAATTTACAAAAAAGTGGACGTCCAAGAGCGCTGAATGCTGCTACAGTTCAAAGAATGGTCAACAGAAGTGAACATCGAGTTGGAACTTAATACGAAAACTTGGACGCATTTTTCACGTCAATGCTAACACACTGTGTAGAGAAATAAAGAGAAATAACTTAAAATTCCGAAAAATAAGAAAATGTCCAAAGTCATCAGTTAGAAAGAATTCCTCAATGCTGTCGCAATTTACGTCGTACTCATTTTGCTGGCAACATAAAAATAATCATTACTGACGATGAAAAGTATTTCACATTTTCGAACTGAGAAATCAAAGGTAATGATGGTTTTTATACAAGAGACTTTGAAGCCTGTCCAGGTAATGTAAAATTTAAACGAAAATAAAAGTATGAAAACATAGTGTTAGTGTGGTGCGCTATATCAGACAACGGTACATTCACAGCCGTACGTTGGACGAGTTAGGGCCAAAGCGGTTACCGCAGAAGTCTATACTCAAAGATATTTGCCTAAGCTACTCAATATTATTAATACCCACCATGCTAATGACAATATAATCTTTTGGCCAGATCTGGCTTCAAGTCATTATGCTTTGCGTACGAGAAACTGGCTAGAACTACGCGGAATACGTTTTGTACCACGAAACGACAACCCTCCCAATCTTCCTCAATCAAGACCTATAGAAGCTTTTGGGACTCAACTGAGTGCGAAAGTTTATAACAATGACTGGGAAGCACAAAGCGAACAGCAGTTAAAAAGAAGAATAATGCTAAAGATCAGAGAAATTGATTCAAAATCTGTCCAAAACCTAATGAGGAACATTGAGAGGAAATTGCGAGCCGTGGAAGATCATGGCCCATTAGCAGTACTTTAATATCATTTTTATACTAGGAAATATTATTATTTTTTGTAGTTCTTGCTACAGTTAAAATATATTATTGTGAGATATTTTTTGAATCTTTTAAAAAAAAACTTCTCCAAACTTTTGCAACATAGTTATTTTCTTCAAAAGTTCTGTCCACATCCCCACTTGACGAGTCAGCTGAGAGTTTTCACAAATATCCAGATTGTTTCCGCGCGAAACAGCGGAATAGCAGATAAAGCAATTGGCGTAATCCGGGCATAAGGGACTTGAGCCTCGGCTGGAAATAATCTCCTAAAAATGGTCAATAAAGCTAATTACTCGACGTACACAGCAGCACAACACATAGCGGCGGCGGCAGTAGAAGCACCAGCCGGCACCCGGCGGCAGCAGCTACTAAATATCAACCGCAAGAAGTTAATCTGTTTAGAGCGTGCCAACTTCCTAACAATCCCCGTTATAAATAAAACTTATTCCTCGGGACGAAATAAATTAACCAACTATCTCTCTCCATCTCTCTTCCTGTGTCGCTTTATGCATATACGTACCTAGGACGCAAATGGAACCATTTGTTCCGTTGCTAACATCGCAGCTACAAGTCGTAAGGAAAGGAAGTATTATTATTATTATTAAGAAAAGGAAAACAAAATAGTTGCGATTTAAGCCTTGACACGCTAGGGTGCTTAGTGTCTAGTCCGTCTCAAAGTGAGGCAAGAAAATCACTATTCCTGCTTTGTTCCTCTGTTGTCTTGATTTTAAAAGAGGTGATACACGTACGAACTTTAAGTACGTGGTTCTTAAGTTCGCGAACTTACTCGGCTCGACGTCGGTGACACACGTGAAGATGAAATCACTCATTTTAATAACTTTCTTAAATAAACAAAACTTTTAACAAACGCCAAACACGACAAGCGTTGCGCATCGATGGCCTGCTGAAACAAAGTGGTGGCTCGCAGCTCGCAGTACGAGCCGAGACAAGCTACGAGCAATATTTCAAACCAGTTGGATCGCCGGCGATTTGCGCGACGGGTTTAAAGTACGCGTACTTACGGTGACACACAGGCGAAAAAGGTCGTCGAGCAATAAGTGCGCATACTTGCTGGTACGTGTATCACCCCTTTAAGTATTGCCGACACGAATATTATCAATAGTTTTGAGAACTGTAGCTCGCCATCGTTCGCGATTTACTGTCAGTTCAGTGGCGCTATTGATACTCATATCTAGCAACTGTTTCGTCGTATTCACCGAGCGTGTAGGGGAACGGCCACGGCGCAGCCCACTCGGGGCGTGAGCCTGAACTACAAGTTTCTCCATATTATCGCTTCTGTGAATATGCCGAAGAATGTAAGCATTCTCATCGACACAATGGAGGATAGTCTGTTTGGATTACCGAGTTCATGCAATATGGAAACAGTAGTTCGATGGGCGGTATAAGGAATTCTCAGCATTCTCCTCCAGGTCCACATTTCAAAAGCGTCCATGCGAGCTCGATCTGTATTTTTAACAGTCCAAGTTTCGGAGGCATACAAAAATATGGAGAATACAAGAGACTGAACCAGAGACATTTTGGTAGCTTTGGTTATGTTATGGTTACGCCGTATTTTAGTAAGCTTTGTCATGGCCACCCGTGCCTGTTGAATGCGCCGTCGAATCTCATTCTCACAGCTACCTGAATTGTCGATCAAAGAACCGAGGTACACATAACTTTGAACTACCTCTCAACGGCCTATTGACTTTATTTCTTGATGATTGTCATGCTCTCTATCTACGATAATAACCTTGGTCTTGTTGTAGTTAATACCAAGACCATATGCTGCACTGTGTTGTTCTAAAACGTTCAATAGAGCTACTAGTTCTTCCTGAGAAGCAGCAATAAGGGTTGTATCGTCAGCAAATTTTAAGTTAGATATTTTGCTTCCGCCAATAGTTATAACTAGTATCAATAGTACGCGCGAGTATTGCGAGGAGCACCGCCAAGAAAACCATCTCAGATTGGGCAGAGAGGAAAGAACTCCTACACTGGCGAGATACGCCTGGGCTACTGCACTTGGAGGCGTTCATACGATACCCCTCTAGACAGCCCCCCCTCCGAACATCATAGAATGGAACAGGAATTATCTCCGCATTCTAGTTGGTCTGTTGACGCGACATTGTGATCTGAGGAACCACTTGCAAGAGTTAGGTCTTCAACAAACATCACCTTCGTCAAGAGGTGTGGATCGTACGGTGAACTTTAGACAGGTGTGTGCCACAATAGACACAATAGAGTCGCAGTGGAAGGAGGCATAATCCCCCCACTCAGCAGTGGCGTAACTTCAAATTCGCCGCCCCCCCCCGCAAGATACTTCCAGGGGCCCCCCTGCACGAAATTTTCCGTAGCCTCTTTTTTTCATATTTTATCTATCTATACAGGGTGAGTTCTAGGTTGACTCTTTTTTAAACTGTGCATAGAAGTCGCTAAAATAAACAACTTTTTCAAATAACGTTTACCCGAAAACTGCAAAATAAGCGAGATACAGTATAAAAAAAGGTAAGTCTTATCATCAGGCATTGTACGCGTACCTGTCAATTAGTGCACTAGTCACTTTCAGTTTATCGTAGTTAGTTTTAAATTGGTAAATCCTAAAAAACGCGTTTATAATAATTTGTCGCTTTAAGGAGTTACCAATTTAAAATTATCAAATTCAAACAGAATGTGACTACTACACCATCTAACAGGTGCAATGCCTAATAGATAAGACAAAAATCCTAACAAAAAATTGAACATAAGTAAACTAGGGTCGATACGTCTTGATAAACAAGCCTAGATTTACAATTTTTATTTTGGATCTCGCTTATTTTTCAGTTTTCTGAAAAAAATTATATGGAAAACTAGTTTATTCCAAGGGCTTCTATACACAGTTAAAAAAGTATCATCTTAGGACTCATCCTGAGAAAATCTTGGGGTTGTGACCAAAATTTTGAAAAGAAACACGGGTCACAGCATAAAGGAAACTGCCAAGCTTTCGGCAATGTTTACTGCCATCTTCGGGGCTTTTACATTGAGGTTTGCTCGCAAAAAAACAGAAATATGCATTGAGTCACAGATTTTCAAATGCAATTCTCAAACAAAAAAAAACGCTAAACAATTTTTGGCTAATTTAACCCGCTGTCTTCCACAACACAGGTCACGGAAACAACCAATACATAGGTGTAAAAACAAACGAAACAACGACCTTTACATGTTTAGATAACCCGAAAAATTACAAAATTCATGGTTTGAAAACACACATATTTCGATTTAAATTTTTTTAGAAGTTTGTTGTTTAGTTAGTGATTAACACCTATGTGTTGGTTTTTTGTGTGACCTGTGTTGTGAAATACTTCGCGCTAAATTAGCCAAAAAGGATGGCGCGTGAGGACCCTGGGCCTCCAAGACTACGGGGCCCCTAAAACTATGGGCCCCTCCCCGCAGCTGCGGGCCCTACGGGCCCTTAGTTACGCCATTGCCACTCACCTTCAACCTAACCTAGCCTAAATCAAAGTTTGCGGAATACACATAAGTTGGATCACTCCGCAAAAATATCAAAACGACCTGCCCCTTGCCCCGTCTCCCCGGTACACCGGTAGCAGTGTACCGACGTCAGCCGGGAGATACGGGGCAGTGCAAAGTAGAGGCTGAACGTGTTTAACGCGAAGTCTATACAGTGTCCCAAAAATATCGGATTTTGTTATCTCGGATTTGTTTGCAGGAAATGGATAATCTTTTTAGAAGTTTGAGAGTAATCAATTTCGCGAGAAAAGATATTACCAATAAATTTGAATTTATTAACGGATGGAGAATGACAATCAGATCCATTCTTATTTTGGTGGTAAACCTTGAAATGTAAGGGATATAAATTCAGGGTATCCCACGACAATTAAGACAAAAATATGTCGGAACTGGGCAGTAGTAGAGAATTATAATTTTGGGCATGTAAATTAGAGCAGATGTTGTGTTTTTTTTTGTCATTGTACTACCCAATGGGGTATTTGTTTTTGGTCACGTGACATTCGATTCAAAATTATTAATGGGACACCCTGTATATTTGTGCCTGTGTTCCTCCCGATAAAACAATTCCAACAAACTAGCAAACTTGGGGTCTCAAGTGATTAGTTCAAGAGCTACAGGTACTTAAAGGATTTTATCACGCTGAAAGCCTATAGTGAGACAAAGTATTCATTCGGTGGTCTTACCATACCACCCAGCGACATTGTAAATTATATTTTAGAGCTCGAAAATATTTTTGTTGATTACTTTAACAATTTAGTTTCTGCAGTAATAATTTATTCATATCGATGTAAAGCATTTCCACATGATTATCTTTTAAAATTGTATATACGAGTTCGTATATACTATACCATAAAATGTATAAACTGCGATCTCAAAAATAAGCCAAATAAACAAAACATTAAGGTAGAAATACTACAGCACCTTTGAACCATCTGTTTTTACTTCTCTACGAATTTATTTTCGTATGGCTTACATGCAGCGTACAGAACACAGATACAGGTATATAATAACCAATAAGTGATAGCACAAAGAAAAAAAAAAAGAAAAAATCACAGAAAAAAAAATTACACATGAACCTAACTAAATATCAATATCCAAGTTCCTAATCCAGTCAAGAGCTGCATCGTCAGCTTTCATAAGGTCACTCCAACTTCCCCGATAGGAACACAGGGGGCATTCGTCCCTAATGTGCCTGATTGTCTGGTTGGGAGCCCCGCAGTCACAGGCCGGAGACTCCGTCACTCCCTTCTCTACGAAATAGCTACAATATGTGAAATCATTTGAGATTCATTAGTAATAGTTTTACTAGGCTTTATTTTTGATATCCATTTATGTAACTTAGTGCATTCGCAAAATAAACGTAATATTCGTATTTGTACGTCTAAGTCGGCCGTCAATACATAGTTTTTCAATGACCCTCGTATATACGTACAACTCAGGCGTTAGCAAGTCCCCGCTAAAAGACCCTCGTACTTGAGCAAAAACCAACGCAAAAACCAACTGGCGCGTGCGGCGGCGGCATCGCTTTCATGTGAGTTCTTCAAAGTGCCGACGGAGAGTGATCCAACTTAAATGCATTCCGTAAGCTTTGCCCTAAATCTTCCACTAGCGATCCGGTCGGTTTGGAGTGTGGTGGGGCTGTGTAGTGCTTGTAGCGTTTGTTAACATTTATCTGATATTTAGAGACACGCCACTGGCAATTCATTGAAAGTTCGGAACTAAGAGGCGCCGCATCGTTCCGAATTTGGCGAGATCCACGTGTTATTCTCGCGGAATTCCTGCCTGGTTGCCGGTTTTGCATACTGATGGCCCTTTTCAACTGGGACCAATATCGTCCGAAGTATGAAGCGCTGTGCATCAACGTTGATAAGCCCGCCCGATCTCATGCACACGAGAAAATGCGATTTGGGAGAGAAACACTGCACAAGTTTAGATTGAAAGAGAAAATTAGCACTGATAGTACAGTCTATCTTGTTGAGAAGATATTATATCAGTATCACATCTTTTATTGAAAGCAGAAACCAACGTTACCTTAAGGGTCTAGGGTAATGCGCGCGAAATTGAGAATCCAAGAAAAGACGCATTCTCCAGTGTGTGTGTCTAAGATGAGGGGAGATAAGTCCAAAAATCCAAAGGTAAGGCCAAAAGGTCCAAAAGTAAGGTCCAAAGATCACCATAAAAAATGAATTTCGCATTTCCAAGCTCCTGGCGTTACTTTTAAACTTAAAGTAATGACTCAAAGAGGAGACTGAAGAAGAAAGCTTGCGCTTGTGCAACTATTTAGCCTTTTGTTGATATCGTGTTTGGTTGTTAAATTACAGGCATTTATAGAATGTGCGAATTTGAAGTTTTTTTGCACATTAAAAAACTTTTTTAAGAAAATCGAAAATAGTTGTCATTCATTAAGGTCTTAACTATCGCCTTCTGAAATATTATACATGTAGTTTGAAAATAGAGTGAGTTATGCGAGAAATTATGAGTCCGTATTTTACATGGCAAATACGTATGTATAAATGTGTGTATCGAGGCCCCATAAGACCGGCATAGTGTTCGTAGACCTAACCGCAGCTTATGGCACCGTCTGGAGAGACGGGCTCTTATACAAGCTGTACCTTATCATAACACTGCAAAACAATAGGCTTTCAGCCAGATCATTCCAGGTTGTCATGACCTCTGATACGAGCAAAGTGCGACATTTAAATAACGGATCACCCCAGAGCTCCGTCCTATCGCCCGTCTTGTTCAATATATTCTCGATTTACACATCCCGATTGAAATTATCCGTACTTTCATGTCAACAACATTTCTATGCCGATGACACACAATTATACTTATCTTTTTTTCCTGACGAAGCTGATCAAGCTACTTGCGCTTTAAATTTTGACCTAAATTCATTATATGTCAACTCGCTGAAACATTGCCTTAAGCTAAACCCTCTCAAATCATCTGTAAGTATCTTTGGTAAAAAATATATTCGGAATTCAATCAACTTACCCATCACTATCAATCATGATCTTATTGAGAGAAAGTTTGCTGTGAAAAACCTGGGACTTGTGCTAGATGAAGAATTAAGATTTAGCGAACACATTGAATATAAATTACAGATTGCATACTTTAACCTAAAATTAAGCTATCAAAACAGACAGTTCCTTATTATTAATGCGAAAAAGATGCTCTGTGAGTCTCTGGTACTATCTCAGCTTGATTACTGTGATATGGTTTATGATACATCTTTAAGAGTTTCAGATATATATCGAATTCAAAAGCTTCAAAATAGTTGTCTCTGGTTAGTTTATGGTATAAGAAAGTACGATCATGTAAGTCACAGACTAAAAGACGCAAACTGGTTAAGTATGAAAAATCGTCGCATTCTTCACAGTGCCTGTATGTATCTTTCACTTCTAAAGTCAAATGAACCCCAGTACCTTCTTGAAAAGATGAAGTTTCGTATCGAAACACATAATGTAAACTTGCGATCAAAACATCTGCTTACCCAGCCTATACATAACACTGAGCAGTTTAAAAGATCTTTCTCCTACAATGTCGTTAAATTTTACAACAATCTGCCGAATGATCTAAGAGTTATATCTAGTAAGTCAGTGTTCAAAGCAAAATTCGCTCAAGCTTTGATGAGCCAGCAGAGTAACCAGTCAGTACCTAGTTAATGTCAAAGAATATGCAGCTTCCGATAGTGTACAAAATTATTATGTACTAAACCATAATGGTTATCTTGTGTTATCCTTTCTTTCTCTATGGGGTTAGGTGGTAGAGCAGCCTTTCCCGTTAAGGGCATGTGCTGAACCTCGCCCTAATTGAAAATCTTAATTATTTGTTTTATCACTTTACATTAATAAAGACATTTATTATTATTATTATTATTATTATTATTATTATATACAGGATGTCCCACGACGATTAAGCCAAGCAATATATCGGAACTCGACAGTGGTAGCGAATTATAATTTTGGGGGTGTAAATTAGAGCAAATATAGTATCTTCTACTATTATTGTGTCATCCAGTGAGGTATTTATTTTTGATCACGTGACGTCCGATTCAAAATTTTTAATGGGACACCCTGTATATATGTGACCTTTTTGTTCGTCCCGATAAAAAAATTCCAACAAACTCGCACACTTGGGGTCTAAAGTGATTAATTTAAGAGCTACAGCTACTTAAAGCATGGTACCACTATACCATTGATTATAACATGTAGCCCTACAGTTAAATTATTTTGGTTAAATAATTGGCTATCAAATATAAACTGTAAGATACAGCTTGCTCAAACGAAAGATGTCACTTGACCCTTCGTTAGTCGCGTGGGCTACACTGGTAGACCACGCGCATTTATATATGCACCAACCATCTATCCCACAGGTGGCTCTTGAGTCCGTTTCAGTACCTTTCGACAATGTTCCCAACTAAACGTCCAGTTGATCTGCTGTATTTATAGTGAGCTCATCGCAAGGCTATTAGCGCCGAAATACGACTGGGCTACAATCGTAGACCACGCGACTAAACGCGTTACAGTTCAGCGTGGATGCAGTTTTTCCCGTTTGTGATTTTTTGCCCAAAAAGTCTAAAAGTTTAGACACATTTTCGTCATGGTAAGTGTTACTGTAACTACAAGGTGGCTTAGGTGGGGCTTTCCTCCAGAAACCAGAAATATATTATGCGACATCCAAAACTTTTTCTGTGGTTATATTTGAGACACACTTCTTTCGTTTAGCCGGTAAATTAAACCACAGTCGCTTGAAATAATACTGTTTATTGACGTTTCGGCTGCTTCCACAGCATTACTCAAAGTAAAAAATTTGGCAAAGAACATTTTTAAAACTTGCATCACCTTTTATGACCCAATCAATATCAGTGACAACAATGCACTTCACGTCTATGAGGCTAATCGTTCTGAAGAACAAATAAATAGATGTAACTTTTTGGAAAACTTAGCATGGGAACTCATTAAACCGCAAATTGAATATAGATCTGTAATTGACACATTACCGGTTCAACTAAGAAGGCGAGCACAGGCTCTTCTGGCAACCGAGAAAAGGTACCCTAGACCTCCTCAAAATCGACCGAGAAATCTCATTGGACCTTGCTCATATTGTCCTCGAGCCACAGACAAATCAGCAAGCAAGTTTTGTGCAAATTGCTGTAAATACGCGTGCATAGATCACATCCGAAATCTGCCTGTTGCATGTGTAGAAACATAAAAATCGATCTATTTGTACCATTTTTTTGACAAAGTACTGAGCAAAGTTGTGCTTTTCTCATTTTTTATTTGCGTCTATATATTTCTAATGTAAGAAATGTGAAAATTATCGCTCTTACCTATAAGCACAAATAATAAGCTGAAACTAAATAACTACATATAAATAACGGTATAAAAACTACGTTCATGTGCGTTTCTATTATAATCTCCTTAGTTTTATCATCTGGAGTAAATATTTTAATTGTTTGTATAACAAACACCATAAACTGACTTAACGTGCAGAAATTGATTTTCACAAAACTACTATGAGTGGGATATCAAAACTAAAAAATGGGCTACACATGTAGACCACGCGACTAAACTCGTCACTCGAGTACACGCGACTAATGGAGGGTTAACGAGATGACTGTTGCCATTGCGTGGGCTTTATTAGAAATCGACAAACTTATCAAAGCACCCACGTAGAAGACAGGAGACCATTATTTATGTTTAAAATCCAGAGAAAAACATCCTTTCGAGGGCAAAAGCGATTTCCAATTAAACGACTCCTGGACAAAAGGCCATCAGCCTCGCTCACAAAGAGATTAAACGATTACGGTTTCTCCGTTCTGAAGAGAAGTAATTTTATGAACACAGAAAGAAAATATGTACGCCAAACGGACTTTCTTTGGTAACTTCATCTAGATTAAATCTCGAAAACGTGAATTCTGATTTTAATGGATGCTTTCAATTTGAACGTCTTTAATTAGTGATCCTTGTTTTGCTTTGGAAGAGCTGAAGACATAACGATGAACCTGTAGGTCATTTTGTTTACAGCATCGTTCAAAAGTTAGGGCTGGAGCGTGAGTAATGAAGAAAAAATTCCAAGCTTTACAGGTGATACTATCTGTTCAAAAGTAACAAGTGAAAGCGCAGCATCTAAAGCGCTCACAAAAGTGCAGTGGGCTGTATGTGTGAGTATAGCGGGCGCCAAAAAGCGTACGATGAACCTGTAGGTAATTTTCCTTACATCATCATCATAGTCACAATGTCTTAACAGACATGCTGTGAGCTCGTAAAATGCATTTACTCATTTTACAAGTTTCTTTTGGGATATTTTTAAGATCTTTAATGCAGTAGTTTCCCATTTGCTTTCTGCATCCTCATGCCGTTGACCAGATGTATCGACTAGTTAGGCCGCCTTTAGGGACAATTTCTCATCTCAAGAACAAGAAGGTCTTCTGACTCTTCTCAACTCGTCCACACAAAGCTGTTGGTTGAGAAAAGTTTACTGCTTATACCGACGGTAGTTGGTTCCTTTTAGTCGCCTTTTACGACACGCAGGATATACGATGGGAGATATTCTAACCCGCCCCCACACGGGGCAAATTTTCCTTCCTCAAAAGTTAGGGCTGGAGCGTGAGTTTTTTTATATATAACTGAGCAGACCGCGCAGGTAGGGCCTAAATACCAAAGTACCGCGGCTGCTGTGAAAGGGTTATGCTAGGGGAAGTTTGTTAACGCGAGATTTGAATGGGCCAATATCCGCAGGCCCAATAAATACATCTTCTGGCAGTCCATTCCAAGCCTTGGACACCCTGGGAATAAATGTGCGGTTGTACCGCTCAGTTCTTGATGTATGAAGAACGACCGTCTTAGGATGAGATGCAGCGGTCGCACGGGTACATCTGATAGGAGCAGTGAGCGTCGGAACGATAGAGGATAGCTCAGAGGAGCAGATTCCGTTGGAATATCGGTAGAAGAGTGAGAGGTCACCAACAGCACGCCGGTGAGAAAGTGACTGAAGGTGGCGCGTTAGGGCCGGATCGCCAATTAGTCGAATTGCCTTTCTCTGGACGGCTTCTAGTATAGACAGGGTAGTGGGGGCAGCAGCTCCCCAGACATGAGAGCAATACTCCAGGCAAGGTCTTATCTGGGCTTTATATAGCGTGAGGAGGTTACCTGGTGAGAAATACTTTCTGGCTCTAAATAGGTACCCAAGCTTTTTACCAGCAGCTGTTGCAATTGACGCGACGTGTTCGTGCCAGATCAGATTTTCTGTAATGTTGACTCCTAATAGCTTGAATGAGTGACTCCTTGGCAGAGCCTGGTTGTTCATTAGAACCTGGTGTTGGCTTGGGCACTTCTTGTTTGACAGCGTACAATACTGGGTCTTGGAGGCATTAAATTTAACCATATTCTTAAGCCCCCAAGCGGTAATGGTATCGAGATCTTTTGAAAGTGAAGCTGCCACTGTCAGTCTTCTGCGTTCCAGCTCGACCACAGAAATCGGTCTATTGCTCGTGATGCCTGCATGCAGCGTACTGTTATCCGCAAAACTTGGGATTGGGTTTGTAGTGCTAGAGAGTAGGTCATTGATATGAAGCAGAAACAATGTCGGAGCCAATACCGATCCCTGCGGAACGCCGGCATTGATGCTATGGAAAGAAGAGGAAAAGTCGTCTACCACGACAGAGATTTTCCGACCTGAGAGGAAGTCTGCGAGCCAACGGCAAAGCCTAACAGGGAGCCCATAAGACGGGAGCTTGTTTAGGAGACCTGCATGCCACAGTTGAGTAACGAAAATAAAAAATCCATGCTGTTTGTAGGTGATACTATCTGTTCAAAAGCAGCAAGTAAAAGCACAGCATCTAAAGCTCTCACAAAAGTGCAGTGGGCTGTATGTGTCTCCAGAATGAAGAAGGTTTGAGAGGAGTGTGATTAAACTTCATGAGAAGTATGAATGTGGGCTGATAAATATAAAAATAATATTTGTTTATCATCATACGTGTTTCTATATAGATTTATAAGCTTTCCAAGATGTATTATATGAAAACCTAAAAAACCAAAACTCCAAGAAAATAATCTAGTCTTGTTATCGTAGTAGTCCCAAATGGTAAATAAATATTGTTAAAAAACTAACATAGACGCTTGTAAAGAACACCAGAATAATTTATAAAATAAACAATAATGAACCAAACATACTAGTATGATTGTGAAAAAAGCGTCGGGCTCTCGATTTCCGAATCTTCTTCTTTAGGTGCCATCCCCATTCTGGAGGTTGGCAATCATCAAGGCAATTCCAACTTTGGAGGCCGCCGCTCTAAATAGCTGGTTATTGGGGCAATTATACCAATCCCTCAGATTCTCCAGCCACGAATGTCTTCTCCTTCCTATTGTTCTTTTCCCTGCGATTTTTTCTTCAATTATTACTTGAAGTAAATGATATTTCTCCCCTATCATGATGTGTCCCAGGTACTGTCTTTATGGTTAGCAACACTTCGCTTTGTTTTTTCATTCTTATTAATACTTTGTCTACCCATGATATTCTCAGAATTCGACGATATATCCACATTTCAAAACTTTCGAGGCGTTGGGTATCTATTTTTTTTTTCATTGTCCACGTTTCCATCCTATAGTACAATACAGGAAATGCGTAGCATCTCACAAGCCGCATCTTCAATTCCAGGCATAGATCCCGACTATTCAGCACTTTTTTCATTTTAAAGAATGTATTTCTGGCTTTCTCTATGCGTATTCTTATTTCAACAGAGCAATCGTTGTTCTCATTTATACATGTTCCAAGATAATATATCTATCGCTTAACATGTTCAATCGCTAGGTCGTGTATATAGAGATTTCCAATGTTTTGTGTGGTTTTAGATATTAACATAAGCTTTGTTTTATTTATGTTTCATGAGAGTCCATTTATGTTTCACTACTTTCCACCACTTCATTTAACAGGATCTGTAGGTCTTCTAGGGTTTCTGCAAACAAAACTGTGTCATCGTATATTATTTATTGGTGTTCCATTGATTTTGATACCGATATTGCGATCTTCTACTTTTTCTAAGGCCCTGCTGATGATATCTTCCAAGTATAGGTTGAATAGAGTTGGCAAAAGAACGCATCCCTGTCTGACTCCTCTCCTTCTTTCAATATCGTTCGATACGTTCTGCTCTACTCTTATCTTGGCTTTTTGGTTATAATATAGGGTTGATATTAATCTAACATCTCTGCGGTGTAGTCCCTTATCTTTCAGTAGTTTAATTAGATGATCATCCTGAACCCTATCGAATGCCTTATTACAGTCGATAAAACACGCATAAATCTCTTGGTTCATATCCAGACATCTTTGTGATACTACATTAAAAGCGAATAGTGCCTCTATTGTACCCAGACCATTTCTGAAGCCAAACTGCGTTTCGCTCACATCTTGCTCTAGTTTTTTATGCACTCCGTTATGTATAATTTTTAATAAAGCCTTCAGAGTGTGGCTCATTAGACTTATTGTACGGTAATCTGCACAACGTCTAGCATTTATTTTTTTAGGAAGTGTCACAAAAGTAGATAACAGCCATTCTTCAGCTATTATTCCGGTCGAATAGATTACGTTAAATAAGTCTGCTAGTATTTGAAGGTTATCTTCTTCTATTAGTTTGAGGATTTCGGTTGGAATTTCATCGGGGCCGGCTGCTTTTCTGTTTTTCATTGTGTTTATAACATATAGAATCTCTTACTTTCCGAATAATATGGCACAAAGCGCTCACGCCATTTTCACAATCATACTAGAATGTTTCGTTCTTTATTGTTTTAAGCTTATTTTAAAAACTGATTTTTAACCTTTTCGTCCTATGTGTTATTCAAAAGCGTGTTTTTTAGTTTTTTAAACTATATTTACTTTTAATTTTTTAGTTAGCTTCATCACCCTTGCGTATTTTTTTTATTTTTTAAACTGCATTTATTAATACTTTGTGTAGTGAAGACTAACAATAAATTGTTTTTGATCAATATAACTGCATAAACGATAATTAGAACGGTCGACTTTCCTGAATAAATTTCACAAAAATACCAACTCCCAAACAGTTGTAGGTCACGCCTTTTAAGCTCTCGTAGCTACGCCTGTGTACAATATTAACAAGTTTTAGGCCCAGTTTCACAACGCCTGGCCACTCTGACGGTTTACTCACATCGACCTTCGAGTTAACTCGAACAATGGAACGCCTCTTGTTCCACAATCATAAAATGACGTAGGGTTAACTGACCGCGAGTTGTATTTTATTTTTAGCGGTTGGTACTGTGTCCGAAATATTTTAAATTATTTTTCTTCTTATTTCCTTCGTTAGGTGTTTCGTGCTGGTGTTTTGTGTTTTTCTGACAAGACTGTCAAGGAACGAGTTCGTTGAGTTGTCAGTTTCATGCGACTTCCAACCTCATTTTGGTTTTTTCCACTGACGTTTTTTCATTTCATTCGCAGTTATTTGGTGTTTGGCATAGATAAAAGATTTTTAGGTTGGATTGGTGTTTGGACTGCTTGGCGTTGTAGTTGTTTCTGGGGCCTTTTTCAAAAGGAGCGATTAACTTTTCAAAAGATGAAAAATATTTGTTCATTTCGTTAGTAGAAAAGCACAGGCATATTATAGAATGCAAAACAGAAGGTGCAACAACATGGCGCGAAAAAGACAATGCCTGGGAAAAGATAGGAGAAGAATTTAATTGCAAATGTGCAAATAATAGCCGCAGATCTGTAAAGGTGCTGAAAGAACAGACCAAGGAGTCATGGTAATGTATTCCTGAAAATAATTGACTCCAGGTCAAAATATTCTTGGTCTCATTGCTACTTCATCACTGTTATACGCATTTACATCATAACCATCCATTTCAAATAAAAATAACATGGAAAGCATTAAGGTAAACGATAAAATATGAAACTTCAAACGCCTAGCAAGTAGCAAGACCAAAGTGACATATAACCTAATGCGCTCCGCAAACCTGGGGTTAACTCAAGAATTTTTTGGGATCAAGTTAACTCAGACTCAATCTCAAATGAAATCGAAAACCACTATTGAAACATGACATCTAGGGTTAACCTCCGGTCAACACACAACCGTGAGCTAACCCATCATTGTGAAACTGACCCTTAAGGTGTCTGCACCATCTCTTAGTCAGCGGAGACGAACGGTGGTCCGACGGATTTGGAGCCGTCAAAATCGTTTTCGCGCAAAGTTGGAGCGTTCAGTGTTCGGTCCGACCTCTTGATCCAAAGGTGAGTTACAAGCCCACAAACAAATAAACAAGCAGACATACAGGTGAAGCTAACAAAAAACGTTTTAAGAACAAGCCACTGCATTTAAAAACGGCAATAAAAATAAGAAGAGAGGGAATTTCTGAAAAGTAGTTTTAATGCAAGACCTCAGACAAGGCGTTCAATCCGTATTTCATTCCACAGCTCACAGGAAGTAAGGACCGAAGAACAGTAAATTGAAATTACGTGTACATTTACTTCCTTGCAACCTTGACAAGAAAAAAAAAACGCTATAAAAGCACGTATAAACTACGAATAATTTCAGCTCAGCACAAAAATTTTCCAGGGAATTATACATTTATTTCAGATCAGAGCCGAGCGAGAAGGCGTAACAGATTACGTTTTTCATTTAAGGGTAATTAAAAATGTGCCTCGCTAGAATGTTTCCATTTTATGAGCGACAGAAAGCGGAAAGCAGGTGCGTGATCCATATTAATTGCAGAGCTCCAGCTGGTGCATTAAGTTATTTTAATGTTGAGGTGTTATTAACGTGTAGGTATGTCCGATGGAAAGGCGAAGTATTGAGGCCAATTCTGTACAGGATAACAACAACGTTTTATATTTTTATCTCAACATCAGTTTCAACTTTAAGGTACAAATTGAACCTCCTGGTTGTCGTTAGCAATTAAACAGGAGGTTAACTGGGGTGGAGCGAATACTGCCTTTTAGGTTTTTTCAGTTACCAAAAAAAATACGATTGCCACAAGACTGACCATGGGTTCTTTCCAACAGGCCTGAATACCGTAAAATGTATCGTCATGGACATGCGCAGAACGTAAAATGCGTTCCAACACGTTTTGTGACCGTTCATGAAACGGTCCATAGAGCGTTCCAACAGATTTCGTTACCGTTCATGGGACGGTTTCTGTACGGTCAAATCGGTACTTGGTCCAGAGTAAGGACTGTGAGGACTGACATGCGCAGTAGGAAGTAAATTGCCCGCTTGGCGCACAATTTCATTTTGTAATTTCTATACGCCTTCTGTTTTCTTGCTTCCTTGAGTCTTGAGTGTTGAGATTGAGTGTGATTTGATTTTGCTTCTTTTGTTTTTGCTGTTGCTTGTTGTTTGGCTGGCTCGTTTGTTAGACGAAACGTCACCAAGGCCATAAAATGGAAATGGAAGCAAACAAGCTGTGTTTTGATAAATTCGGTCATTTTTATGGAAAACATAACCCAGGTTCTTTGTTTATAGAGCTACAGGAATACCTGACTGTGAGTGGCAACCATTATTCATGGTTAAAATTACCCAAATAATCGTCATTTTTCGGTTGTGGTTGATAGACTAACACCAAGTCATCGTCAGAAAACAATTTTAACAAAGCTCTTGGCTCCTCGCTTTTGACGGTGGCTTTTGAAATGAGATCGAGGTTAGTTTTTTGATAGCTGTCAGAACTGACACGAGTCCAGTGAAATAAGAGAAGGAACTATTCCGACAGATTTTCCTGTTTGTACGGTCACGAAACCATCGAAAATCAACGCATGCAACCACAAACGATCCGAACAGTTTTGTGACGGTTCAGTGGACGGTACAAAATATGCTATTGGAAAGAACCTCATGAAAGTCTAGAAACTGATGGGTCATTAATACTAATAAAAGAGCAAATATGCAGCTCTCAGCCAGATTTCCTTGAAAAATAAACCAAGTCTTCTCGAAAAGCTGCCTACAGCTCATCACGTGGAGGAGGCTGTATCTCGAGGTCCACCCTACCCTTAAAGCAAAATGTTTACTTTTTTTTGTTCTAGAACAACCACAAATTATTTCTTTGTATCAAACTACGGTAATATTTTGGGCGATTCCCGTCTCGCGCACGCTCAACGTCTTTCAAGTGACAAGGAAATTTCATGAAAAGCTTCGTTTTCACTGTGATAGTAACTATTATAAAAGTATTCTCATGATAGGCAGTCGAACATGAGGTTTTCAGTAGCTCAGACTTTTATCACATACTAAGGGCGCCTATCAAACATACACTTAATTTCGCAAGATCGAAATTTCGCTCCACACTAATGTTAATCAATGTCATAAATATGTATCAGGTAGGGTAATGTTCGACAAAATAAGGAATAACGCAAATATATTTTGCTATTTCTCTCTTATATTCTGTGATAAATGGTTTAAATTTGGAAAATGAACCTCATTACAGCTCCTCAGCACAGAGCTGATATTTTCAGAGATCTTCTATGTACTGCATCTTTTATAAGTTACACAACCAGGTTTTATCAGACACTTATATATGTATCATCTTTTAGAATCAAAAGTAAGTCCTCAATCGATAACTTTACACTTTGAAGTATCGTTTGCTGTTAACGTGTAGCACAGTATCTTATAGAACAAGGGAATAATATATTTCTAGTTAACTTGTTTATTATATTCTTTGTTGCCATGAGTTTTAGGATAAGTAGGGTTGAGTGGATGACCAGTAAGCCAAATCTTTGTGACTAAACTCCGCGTTTTACTTGAGGGCAAATTGGTTTCAAGTCTGAATAGTTGCTTCTTGGCTTTTCATTATTTATAACGGGATAATAAATCTGGAACAACTAACTACAGTCACTTTTTACAAAGTTTTATATTTTTTGCACTTACAAGTTTAAAATAAAACACCCATTCTGAGCCTCATTTCAATACATAGAACATGCATAATCCAATATTTACTGAGTTGTTGCACTTCTACTACTGAATACATGCTACACTGCAAACGAAAGACGTCACATGGGACATAATACCGTTGATCGCCATATGAATTATAATACATAATTATGACCCTTCGTGGCAGCCCAGCCCACTGGTCGCGCGCGGTTACATTACTACATTTTTCTCCAAACCATTTACATCGGACTAACAGCTTGAAAGCACCATCGTAATCCTCGATATTTGATCTATAACGCCCTCAATAAATTAAAAATCAATAAAGTTACAGGCATTGATGCTCTTTCTGCCGATACGCTAAAATGCTAGGGTGATGACGATATATCTCTTTTACATAATATTTGTAAGAGAGTCTGGTCCTCCGGTGTTTGGCTAAATGAATTGCGCATATCCATTTTTGTTACGTACTACTACTACAACTTCGTAGACAACTTAATGTATCCAGAGAGTCCAAGCTCAAACTCAAAATAAGTTTGTTTTATAGAGACCGTGTCAAAGAGACTCTCTAGGATAAAGAGGCTTTGTCAAACGCACAGTTATCTGATAGATGCATGACAGAAAAAACTATTTAAACATCAACTACAGCGAAAAGTAATAAAAATATGCCATTTGGGCAGCTGAAACAGAGTTTCAAGTTTAGATTTACTTTCTCCCACCTCCTAAAATACATGCCTTTATTATTGTCTGCAGCGCAAACGGCCAAAATGAAAATATCCCAGTACTCCACTTTGGTTCAGCTCTTATTACTTTTCCAACTTTTTTTGCTGACCTTTTCGGTTATAAAAAAACCACATCGGACCTGTTGCTAGAACGCAAAATGAACAGGGTCACAAACTTATAGGAGCTTTTTGCCCTGCTCTCGATATAAAACGACCCTTTTACAAGTCCTGTAACTTTGTTACATTTACGACCAAGTGCTGGAGGGGCTTTAAAGCGTTTGGAATGGAACGACTCATTTAACCTACCTACATTAAATCTAAACGTTCATTTTTATGGGGGCAAATCAGAATCTTTGATGGTCCCGAAATTAATGTGGGTTGTTCCAATTTAACATTTTGATAGTAAATAGGTGTGTAGCGTTTGTTGTTGCAACTGATATCTGATTCAGTCACAGCCCACTTCGAGAAAAATCTACATTTGGAAATTCTACTGTGTACTGACGTTAGAGCAACATTTACAAAGTATACTGTTTCACGTAAAAATACTTGAAACAACATGATCTCCATCATTTACGCTAATATAACTTCTGTTTCTTTTTCGTATGACTAGGACTTCTCCTGCTGTTTGTCTGCCTCTTATTCTGTCTCTGTTGTTGACGCTGTTGTTGACATCAAATTATCTTCCCATCTACTCTTTGGCTGTCCTGGAGGTCTTCGATTGTATGGTTTGTTATTTTTACATATGTTAGCCAATCTGTTGGGTCTCATTCTATTTACATGTTCGTCCCACTCTTTCTTCCGTGTCTTTATCCAGTTATTGATACTATTCATGTTGCATTGTTCTCGTATGTTTTTGTTTGTTTGTCTGTCCTTGAGAGTTATTCCCATAATTGATCTTAGTGTTTTCATTTCTATGCTGTTGAACATTTGTTTTGTTCTCTTTGTGTCTGCTCGTGTTTCTGCCGCATATGTTAGAATTGGTCGCATCGTTGTTTTATATACTTTAATCTTGCTTTCTGTAGACATATATTTGTTCTTCCATACAGTTTCTCCTTAAACATCCACTAACTCTACCTGCTTTTGTCGCCTGTCTTTTAACTTCTGAAATCAAGTTCCTATCACTGGTTATGTCAATGGCCAAGTAGTTAAATGTCATGACTTGTTCAATAATTTTACCTTCTACTTCCAGTTTACATCTACGTGGTTCTCTACTGATGATCATGCATTTTGTTTTCTCCGCTGAAATTACCATATTGTAGTTTTTGGCCGTGATGTTGAAAGTGTGCATCTGCAAAGACAACTCCACAAGACGATCTCGTCTTCATTATTAGCGCATCGTCGGAGTAACACACTATGTTGATCTTATGTGGTTCCATTCTAACTAATATAACGTGACACAAAAATTTATATAATCATAGTGAGGCTAAATGGATAGTGAGTGGCGCCCTCTACAAGCGGCAGCCGAATTAAGAATAGATTTGAATTCCTTGCTTCAAAAAGCCCCGAATTCTTAATTTCTTGCAGTTACGTGATCCTGTTAATGAATTTATTAAGCCAAAACGAAATGATAATTACAAATTTGACACCATGTAGTTCGGTTATTATCAACTTTTGCACTGAGGTAAATTTAGTGGAAGCCTTAAAACCTCACACACACACTACTTCGCTGCTGTTGATCGTTCTCAAGAACCTAAACGCTAGAGAAGTCAACTGGTCTCTAGACTACCATTATAATTTGCTCATCACACACAAGGCTCAAAAATAACTACTACCAACAACTAGGATGAACTACGTTATGAGTTATGAGACTGTTATTAAGGGGCCTGGATACACACATTTATACATACGTAATTGCCATGTAAAACACAGACTCATAGTTTCTCGCTTAACTCATTCTATTTTCAAACTACATAAATATATAATATTTCAGAAGACGATAGTTAAGACCTCAATGAATGACAATTATTTTCGACTTTCTTAAAAAAGTTCTTTAATGTGCAAAAAAACTCGCAATGCAAAATCATACATTCTTTAAATGCATGTAGTTTAGCAACCAAACACGATATCAAAAAAAGGCTAAATAGTTGCACAAGCGCAAGCCTTCTTCTTCAATTTGCTCTTTGAGTCATTAATGTAAGTTTAAAGGTAACGTCAGGAGCTTGGAAATGCGATACTCATCTTTATGGTGACCTTTGGAACTTACCTTTGGACCTTTTGACCTCACCTTTGGATTTTTGGACTTATCTCCCCTCATCTTAGACACACACACTGGAGAAAGGGAACGGGCGGCCACGCCTCCTCGCTAACACGGGAATACGTCTTTTCTGGGTTCTCAGTTTCGCGCGACATACCCTAGACCCTTAATAATTATAAGTTCAGGAAGTTTTGTTTTCTTCCGACACCACCAGCATGTCGGAAGAAAGCAGATATCCTGGCTCAGAAACTTGAGGGATTGGACAGTCCTAAGAACAATTGGGGACCTTGTACACACGGCAACAAACAGGGAAGCGTTTGGAAATGTGATCGCCAACATCCAGTCAGAGTGGATAGGCAGCTGAAGAAAAGGAAAGAAGTTTTGTTGGAAGTAAGGTCACCACCAAAAAAATCCATAAGCTTCCTATTTCTTGAACCACCGATAATCTTCTACCGAAGACTCGAAGATAAGGTGGTCCACTGTTTTAAGAAAATTTATCGTACCGTCCGTAAACAGTACAGTAAATATGTAAACATTTAGATAATTCGACATTGAAGATTATTTGAGTCGTACTCTGTACAGGAAGCGGTGTGCAATAAGGGCTCCTTAATGCATGGTTACATATTGTTTGCCTAGAGAGAGATACGAGGCAAAAGAACGCGGGGAAAATTAGTGCTTTTTCTGATGTTCCGCGTGAAATATAGTTGACGATCTGCTATTTTAAGTATTTTGTTGTGCTTTTAAAACATCTAATAAAATTTGATTCAAAAACACATTTATGTCGATGATAAAAAAATGTGTGTAACATGAGTAAAAAGCATATCAATGAATATTTTGGTTAAAAAAAAAATAAAAAAAAGTAGTTGCAAGGGCTGGGTCTCGAACCGAGGCCACCTTCGAAGCACAGTGATTCGCTCGGCCACCCAGCATCTTGCAGAGCGGATCGCCTCAATGAAACATATTTGGTTAGGTACTTTATTACTGGGACTTGTGATCTAATTTCAACCATTCAGAAAGATATTCATTTCGACCGTTGACTTCGTCTCGAGCTGCAAACTTCATTCATCGCCTATGTTGCAACAAATATACACTTTGGTTACAACTGTAACAAGTATTTTAACGAAGTACTTCACACGGGTTCGGGAGCCGTCGGCGTGTTTTCGGTTCTGGATTCAAAAACACATTTTTATTTTGATACAACTTTTGAATTATTGCGAATAAAAAGAAAACAAACACAGTTTTGTTGTAAAGCTTATATTTGATCTCTCCATTTATCACAAAAAAATTATTCAAAAACCTAATGTTTGTCATCATTATCATTTAGGAGAAGAAAAAACTAGGCACCAAATGTACAGTTTTTGCGGAATGTGACTGGTTGAAATTAGCAATTGCCAAATTCTTTGTTAAACAAGAAAATGCAATTTTTCACCCATTTAGGATGGAAAATCAGACCGGAAAAGATACCAGATGGTTCATAATGGTCGACTGTATAGGTATTGAGGTAAACTTCAAGAGAAATCAATAGTTTTCAGAGAACTTTGACAGATGTATGTTCTTGAACGGGCTGCTCTGATTGTCAAAGCGTTTGTTAAAATGCGCCTGTTGATAAAATCGGCCCGTACTGTAATATTTCCATCTGCTACTTCCGGCAACGCCGTAGACTGTCGTGTGCTGAATGGCTGGAGTCAGTCGCTTGTCCGACTGTGCCTTCCCCCTCCCTTTCCGCCTCATCTGTCTCCCGCATTCTCTGCCCGGTCGTACAATACAGGGTAAGGCATGTAAGATAACCCACTACCTTATCTCAGAAATTGTATGAGACAAAAAGTTTATTACAAAAGTTGTTTGATGTGAGTTGGACTTTAGTTTTGTTATATTTTTGTATATACAGGACGGTCTGTTGTGCCTGAATGAATGTCAGCTTTTCATTTCAAAGGAAATGCTCTATATATCGCACCTCCAATTCAATACTGCCATAAGTGCAATTTTTGTAGATTTTGAGATAAGGCGCTATTTCATCTTCAAATGTGTCAAACCATCACATGCAATAATGCCACACTTCATGAAGTTATGGAATATGTACATTTGTTACATATGGCTCCATTGAATTTGCAGTTACATATACTTCAATATAGCCACATTTACATATATGGCAGTAGTTCATCAGAAAAGAGCTGCCATTTGCTACCATACCACCGCAAATGTATTATGTGGCTGTATTGCACGTAAAGCCGGCATAACAATTCTACCATATAACGTAAAATTATTTACTTGTTTTCATAGTTTCACGCTTCTGTCATTATCGATTGAACTTTTTAAAAAGCCCTATATGGGCAGGAGCTAACAACAACAAGATGAGTGCTAGATCCAAATTGATTATGCAACATGCTCTGTTGGCTGCGGAGTCTGGATTAGGTAAAAATAGAGGCTTGTGTTAGGCGTACAAAAACAGTAGTGAAGAAGAAAGGCAAGGCAAGCAAATAGAACCCGAACGTCACCTTAAAAATAAGATAAAAAGTAGGGAAAAGGATAAGAAAGCCGTCGCAAAAAGCCGATAAAATAGTGACACTGTTGGATCCTGCTTTGATTTACAAGCGGTGCTACCAACACCTTCTGTTGGTGTTTCTACATTCTTTTATAAATGTAGACTAAACTGGTTAAATTTCACTATCTTTGAGATAAATTCTAAGAAAGGGTTCTGTTACTTTTGGAATGAGGCTAAGTTGCCAGCAGGAAAAGACGTGAAACAATTGTCGAGTGGGGATTAGCAAACAAAGTACAGTTCAACGTACAAAAAACTCAGGCAACAACACTTACAAAGAAGTCTCACGATGGCTTACCAACCTAGAAATGGAGAGTCACCCCATAGTCGAATCACCTTCCGTCAAGTTTTTGGGGATCAACAATATCATGTCCTGGCACGACCACGTCGTCGGTATTGCTAAAACCGCATCCCAGAAGCTTGGAGTTTTGTTCCGCTGTGGGAAGTTGTATACACCAGAGCAACTGCTGCTGCTCTACAAGGCACAGATCCGACCATCTCTGGAGTATTGCTCCCATGTGTGGGGATGCGCTCCAATGCACTCTCTAAAGCTTCTGGACACTATCCAGAAAAGAGCAATTATATTAATCGATACGATAATCGATACGCCTAACCTCACAAAGGACCTCCACAGTCTCCTACAGCATTCCTTCTTTTGGAGAGCTTCGATGCTGTAGAATCAGCTGCCGGGGAATTTTCCCGACGGCTACAACCTGCAGCGTTTCAAATCTAACGTGAACCGACACTTATCTTCTCGCAGCGCTTCTACAGCGCCATAGGCTTTCAGCCTTTGCGGGAGGCTGACCATAAAAAAAACTTGTATTCCGATAACTGTGTCGGACAGAATAAAAATAAGATTATTGTCTCTATGTACTTATTATGCCATAACAAATAGTGTAGTGCACGGTGTTACTCATAAGTTTTAAAAAATGGGTCATACTCAAGACGAAGGTGACTCCATGCATTCAGTTATTGAAAAGGCGAAAAAAACGAGCAACCAAAAGCGGACCTATTTATGTTCCCGCGCAATGGCCGCCATTGATAAGAACTTTCAAGAAGGTTGGCGACCCTTACGTGTTAAACGAAATGGCTACTGAGGAGTTTATGGACTTCAAAGGTCTTTCTAATATATTTTTTTATAACAAATTTTGTAAAAATTCTGAGAATGAAAAAGTAGTTTGGAACGATATACAAGTATTAAAGGTAGGCAAAAAATACCCTGATAAAGTTTTCTACAAAACAGATTTTGATGAAGATACATTTAAAACAATAGTTCTGTCAAGTCGTCGTCCATGTGAAGTAAAGCCCTCTTTAAAGGTAGCATATTCAACTCCACTGGTGGTTAAACAGAAAATTATTAGAACTGTGCAATAAAAACCTTATTAAAATAGTTCATCAACCATATTATAAAAATATGTTAGAATAGTTTTGCCGAAATAAAATAGTGCTTCTTAAAATTATGATTCCATTTACTAATATGGCCCTATGATTTTATATATACCCCAGCGCAATACAGCCATATGTTACAAAAGTCACCCAGTGGATGAAATTTTTTTTGTAATAGTAGATAAATTGGATTATACTTGTCAAAAGGCTATTACTACCATGCTTTCAATAGTCTAGTCGGAAAACTAGGTCAAATATACAAGAAAATCTCTTAAGCCACATCTAAATGTCTGTTTATCTCAAAACGCATATTTGCAGTTGTGGCAGTATTGAATTGGGGGTGCGATATTTTTCGATTTTCAGATTAAGCTCTTAATTCCAAATATTTTGAGCTATTACGTTTTTCCAAATTCTGTCTAGTTTTTGTGTGAATCGATATTACAGATTTTTTTCCAAAAATCAATGTTTATAAAAATCACGTACAGCTGTAGCTGTGGCAGATTAAGTTTTTAAAAGAAACCTGAAATAAAATTTATTGCAGGGTATATCTCAACCCTTGTTACCTCGTTGGGTAATATCATAGCTTCAGTAAGAAAACTTTATATTATGAACTGTTTAACGTTCCTATTGAGAGTAATACATCTTGAAACATTCGCTTTGAAACACAAAATCTCAAGCAACACAAGATATGTTTCCATGTAAAGGATTTTCTGTGAATAAATTGAAAGTAAATTCAGCACGAACTGCTTATGCTCACAAGAAGTCCAGTTGCCTATATTCTCGGCCGATTTCAATGTAAAAAGGTCCGTGCCATCGTGCGAAGTGAAGCCAATACAGGTGTATTTACATATCATAGCTCGATTCCTTTGAAGCCTTTTCCAGTTCAGTCCGACCTCATTTGAAATCGATCAGCTTTCGAACGTCCCGGAGGATTTTGTAAATATAAAATGTTTACGTTCGGCCTTCCTCAGCTGGGAAGATGAATTGGAAATGCGTCGATAAATAGAGGGGCGGCAAATGTTGATATATCCGTTTCAACGTTCATTATATAACGCCAAGGAGTCATGCGGAAACACGTGTAGTGTATACAATCACGAAAAAGCGTGGGCAAGTCAGCAAAAATTAAAGGGCGAGGGTAAATTGAAGGAAGGTGGTAACTCGTTCGATAGTATGCATGTACAGTGAAAGCGGGTAGTTTGCTTTGTCCAGCGCCGAACCGCTCGCAGATAGAAGCAGACAAAGCGGGGAAACGTTAAAATAAAGTTAGTACACAATACACGCATGTATAGGGCACTTTCAGCGCCGGTCGGGTTTCCTGCTTTCGTACACACAGTGAAGCAGTCTGCCTGCTTGCGTAGTACCTGCACGTAGGAAACCGCCCTACTGTGTGTAAGCCTCATTCTTGCTATCAGATGTCATCATCATTCTGACATCATCACAATATTTTTATTTATTATATATTTACTTTCCACACCGATATGTGAGGACTGATGAATTGAGGTTTTGGATAAAATTTTTTTTGTCATAAATGGAAAGATCATATATTAGCTTTATAACAAAACTGTTTTTGTTTTCTTTTTTTTCGCAATAATTCAAAAGTTGTATCAAAATAAAAATGGGTTTTTCGATCCAGTACCGAAAACACGCCGACGACTCCCGAGCCGTGTGACGTCACCAAGGCGGTTAGGATGCTCCTTTGACCAACGACGTCCTACTCTGATACTAAATTCTAGATTCCCAGCCAATCGTGAAAATACTTGCTTAGTGTATATTTTTTGCAACTTAGACGATGAATGAAGTTTGCAGCTCGAGACTAAGTCTACGATCGAAATAAATATTATATTTTTGAATGTTTGAAGTCAGATTACAGTAAGTAAGTACCTAATCAAATATGTTTCGTTGAAAAGATCTCCTCAATCGAAGGATGGCCCAGTGGTTAGAGGATCCGATAGTGGATCTCATGGTCTTTGGATCGAAACCCAGGCCTTCCAACTTTTTTTTTCTTCATTTTTCTTTATCAAAAAATTTATTGATGTGCTTTTTACACTTGTTAGGCACATTTTTTCTACGATCAACATAAATATGTGTTTGAATCAAATTTTGTTAGACATACTACGTGCATTGCACAGTGCTTGTTACATTTTTATGAAAATTTAATTGTTAAGCTTCATTGCCCAAAGTTAAATAATAATACCAAGTGATAAACAGAATATGATTACGAGTTTGAGTTACTTTTTTTACATTAAAAAAACTTAAAAACGGATGAATTGAATGGATGAAGGGATTTTGTTTTATTAACCAACTATTACATTTCAAAAAAATTAATGACGATTGATATTGACGGACAAACCTCATTTCCACTGATTTTTTGAATTGTCCACCGCCTCCTGTACTTAGTTTAAGTTTAAGTAATATGTCTAACAAAATTAGATTCAAACACATATTTATATTGATGGTAAAAAAATGTGCAAAAAGCACATCAATAAATTTTTTCATAAAAAAAATAACAAAAGTTGGAACGCCTGGGTTTCGATCCAAAACCCTCAAGTCCACTATCGGACTATCTAACCACTGGGCCATCCTTCGATTGATCTTTTCGACGAAACATATTTCATTAGGTACTTACTTACTGGAATCTGTAATCTGACTTCAACTTCAAACATTCAAAAACGTATTTCGATCGTAGACTTCGTCTCGAGCTGCAAACTTCATTCATCGACTGTGTTGCAACAAATATACACTAGTTACCAGTTTATCAGTACGTATTTTCGCGATTGGCTGGGAATCTAGAATCTAGTATCGGAGCAGGACGTCGTTGGTCAAAGGAGCATCTCGACCGCCATGGTGACGTCACACGGGTTCGGGAGCTGTCGGCGAAAAAAAAGAAAACAAAAACAGTTTTGTTATAAAACTTCTATATGATCTTTCCATTTATCACAAAAAAAAATATTTTTTTTCTTAATTCAAAACCTCAATTATAACATAAAGGCAACGGTCCTCCGCCTTGGCAGTTAACGACGGTGGAGAATACTTTGAAAACAATAACGCCAGTTATTCCGTTATTCTCTCTTCATTTATCATGTTTGCAAAAATATTTGGTATGACCTACATACTATAATGTTTATTAAAATCTTGCTGATTTAATTGGTAATAGTAGGTGTGCTGGCTTATTTTGCAGTTGTTAAATAAAATGCACTACAGTGGAGCAATCAATTAGTGCAAGACGGTTCTCGTTTCAGGTATTTTTGGTACGTTAAGCAAAATAATGAAAAATGTCAAATAAGATGGTGTTGTTGCCAAATATTATATGATGTCTACATTAATCTCCCAACAATGTTTATCCTAACAAGAATTTGCACGGACTTTTATCTATTAAGATTTTACCTGTCGGGATCCAAAGTCAGGAGTATTGCATGCTACAATGCTAATGGTTGTTGACAGAATATGTTGGAATGTCTCGATAACGAAAGTATTCCAAACGATAACGTACTCTTATTTTTAATTTGCACCTTCCTAACTGCAATACTGCAATGAATCTAACACTGTTGCCGATGACACGACGATGTTACATAGCGGAAAATCTATAGAAGCACTATGCAGTGAAAATGCCATGTTTCGAGAAAGTTTAGAAAAATGATTCTTGGCAAATAAGCTGACATTAAATGATTCCAAAACACAATCGATGATAATCAGTCTACGTAAACATACCATTGATTCCTTAGAGTCAGTAAAATTTTTAGGGGTGTGGGTAGATACACATATGACCTGGGAGGCCCATGCTAACTTTCTGAGCTAGCAAGATGCATTTTTATAATCAGAAATCTAAAAAACTGTGTTTCTCATGACGTTCCTTTAACCACATACCACGGTTACTTCCAGTCAAAAATGTTATATGCAGTACCGAACTGGGGCCATTCGATTCATATGCCCAAAGTTTTTGCTCTCCAAAGACGCTGCATCCGATACATTTCAGGACTGAAATATACGCAACCCTGTAGAGATGTCTTCATTACACTCAAAATTTTAACACTACCGTCTCTCTATATATTTGTTGTTTACGCCATATACATATCAACTTGCATCTATACAAAACCCATAGTGACATTCATAGCTATCCCACACGGAATATGCATAAACTAAGTATACCTAAACAACGACTTCAAACATCTAGAAATGGCTCTAACTACTATTGCATCAAATTCTATAATATTTTACCAGAACCTTTCAAAAATCTGAGTCATGAGTTGTTTAAGAAAAAGCTTAAGTCATATCTATTAGACAAAACGTTTTGTACCTACGAAGAATTTCCGAGCCATAATTTCAGCGAATCTAAGTAGTGGTTCTGTATATCTTTGTTTCAATTTACACACTGTATCTGTCTAGGTGTGTCTGTTTGTTTGTTTTTTATAGGTTTGTATCGGTTTTTTGTAAAATTTTATTAATAATAGTGTATATATTTTCCTTTTATTTGCATAATGTATCTTGAAAATGTGTGTTTGTCTGTTTTTTTTATTTATAATTATCTGGGCATTTTAAATAATTTTATTATAATAGTGACGACTTGTGAATAATCTTGAACTCTAGACTCTTTAGTGTGACTTGTGTAAACACGTAAGTGTATTTTAACACGAATAGTTGAAGTTATCATTCTTTGGATGTGTAAGTACATTATACCTATTATTATATTATATTTTTTTATGGTCAGATTCCCGCAAAGGCTGAAAGCCTATGGTGCTGTAGAAGCGCTGCGACAGGATAAGTGTTTACGTTCGTTAGATTTGAAACGCTGCAGGTTGTAGCCTTTGGGGAAACAAATTTCTCGGTGGCTCATTCCACAGCATCGAAGTTCTCCAAAAAAAGGAATAGTGGAGGAGACTGGTTCGGGGTGTAGGGATCTCGACTTGGTAAGGATGAGCCTCCCTAGTGTTCCACGTTCGGACGGCCTTCGGTGTTATTGTATGGAAGAGCTCACTCGAACATCTTCCATAATAGAATCTGTAAAACAGGTCAGCGTCTTCGATGTTCCAGGTTGTGGAGGTACTTTGTGAGGCTAAGCGTATCGCTTAGTCTCATTGCTCTTCTTTGGATAGTGTCCAGCGTCGGTACTCTCTAACTTAAGAGATAGAAACATGTTTCTATCACCATGACGACCATGACGGTCGGGCAGTTTCGGGTGCCTGTCACATGCCTGCTACGCTGTCACGACACGCTGTCATATTTACGAGGCTACCCGATCCCATAGCACATAGTGCATAGAAACACGTTTCTAAGTTACAGAGTACCGGCGCAGAAGCTTTAGATAGTGCTTGGAGCGCATCCCCACACATGTAAGCAATACTCCAACGATGGTCGGTTCTGTGCCCTGTAGAGCAGAAATAGTTGCTCTGATGTATACAGCTGTCTACAGCGGAACAAAACTCCAAGCTTCTGGGATACTGTTTTAGCAATATTGACGACGTAGTCGTGCCAGGACATGAGATTGTTGATGTTGATCCCTAAAAGCTTGACGGAAGGTGGCACGACTATTGGGTGACCCTCCATTTCCAGTTAGTAAGCCAACGTGAGACTTCGTTGTCAGTGTTGTTGCCTAAGTTTTCTGAATGTTAAACTGTACTTTATTTACTAATCTTCACTCGGCAGTTGTTTTGATATATACGTTGATCTGTGAGGCATGTTGCTGTCTCTGACGTACTGTCTCCTGGAATGATAGTGATTTGCCTGGTTCCTGGCATGATATTAATGTACTGTCATTTGCAAAGCTGTAGATTGGATTGGGTGTTATTTTCAACAGCTCGTCGATGTATTCTGAAACAGTGTAGGGGATAAGACAGATCAGTGAGGTACACCGGTTTTTTTTGAAAATACGTCTGATGAACAGTGTTGGACTACAACAGACAGATATCGGTCGTTCAGAAACTTGAATTTTCAATAGATTTAAGGGAAAAGCTTTCCCGATGCCTGCTCCATCAGATACAAAAACATCACCGCTGAGTTGAATATCAATACTCTCTGTAATGAAGATGAGCAATACTGTTTTTGATCAGTATTAATAGCATAATCATTACAAACAGTTGGATGTCACGCCTTTTAATTTCTCGTCGCTATGGCTACCATCTCTTAGTCAGTAGCATGATACTACGACTTTAGAAGGTATGCTTACGCGCATGATGTCTTCCGTCTCGCTTCTACATGTGACGTCAGCGTGTGACAAACGGGGTTTGTTTACTTGTTTAGTTACAGGTTATAGCCGAACATTTTCAGTTTATTTTCTAGCGTCTACTCGTTTACCGTATTAAGTTTGATAAAACATTAATTATTTGCGATTCTCGAGTTTAACACATATTTGAACAATGCTTTATTGTGCGGTTGTGGGTTGTTCCAACAATAATAATAAAGAAAGTAAAAACTATTCGTCACACTACTGTTACTTAGGATGGTTTGGACAATTTGGCAGGTTTCAATGCATTTAAGTTGAAAAATAAGGAGAAACTGGGTTGTATCCTAGATTGCACAGATACTTCTCTCACTTGGGTCAACCATTTAACAGAAGGTGGACTACAAAAACATACAGATGAGTTCTTGGCAAAATGTAATGAACTCGGCCATATATTTTCCAACTATAATGGAAACGCTTCGAAAATTGAAAAAAAACCATCTTGCGAATTTACACAAATTATCAGAGAATTTAGATGTGACTGATGAAGGAAAGATGAGCTTGTTCTTTAGATGTAAAGTGTATTTCAGAATACGAATTGATTTAGAATTAGAGACACCTCGAATATTAGAAAACTGAAATTCACTAAGATTGTAAAATAGTATACAGGGTCCTGCGACTGTGCATTCGGCTTTCCTAGCGCCTTTCCTATTTGAAATAAAAAAAAATGCTACATAAAATAGAAATGCGTTAAAACATGGTTGGAGATTTACCGTTTGCGGAACTTTTTTTGGTACTTCTTTTTCAGTTCATATAGAGAAAGGCTAGTTTTTAATGCTCTTATTCACCCCTTTTTCAGTTCTTATTGTCTGTCCAAAATATGTTTTCTTATAGACTCATATTTATAGAATCAATACCTAGCTACAACACAAGAGCGCAACAAATAATGTGCCTTATACCCAGGCCACCAGAAACCATCACTACAAGTGCATCAAACTTTTTAATTCAAACATATTATTAAACAGAAACGTTTTGAAAAAAATTGAAAAAAAACCCTGTTATTACTAGGAATCTTTAGAATACGAGAATTCACCTGTACTAGTTAAATACAATGCCCAGAAATATATTGTACTGTTGTATTGTGTTATGTTTTTATTTTATGTTTAACATATACGTATAGTGCGGCTGTGACATATATTTGAATAAATAAAAAATAAGAAAATTTGATAATGTATTTTTCTCATCCCATAATTTCAAAAATTCCAACGTTACCAATCATTAGCAGAAAAAAGACAATATTCATTCGCCATAAACATAATGCCATTATGCTTGTTCATGATTTTTAAAAACCTCTAATGACAAAATCATGTTATTTATTTCTTGTCTACCTTTTGATAAGAGAATTATACAGTAAATACATATGCAAATTGGCTTGAAGAGCTGGTGACGCAACATCATAATCTATATATAAAAAATAAGAACCGTAATCAAAGGCTCCTGAATGGAATATATAAAAGTTCCACCCCCTACCCGAGAAATTTTCCCACAAAAAGATGGTTTCACCAGGCACTCCAATCGACCTCTTATATGAGATTTCAGGAAAATACGTCGAGATCGCTCTGGCTCTGTTCACAATGTAAATTTTTTTGAGTACATACATTCAAATCTTTTTATCTGAAATTCAGTACACTCGGAACTACTGCAAACGGGCCAGGCGTCCAGTAATATCAATTCTCTGTATAACTATTTCACCAATTTTTTATTCAGATACAGAGCAATATGTATCGTTTATATTATACTGTGCATGAGCTATTTTCATTTTGTATGAATATTAAATATCTAAGACAGATATAACAAGAAACGAAATAAAACTTTCAAAAATCAATGCTTTGGCGCCATGTGCTCGTACACTTTTGTCACGCGGTGACGTCATGCGCAGACCGGTTCGAAATCTGTCCGTCTAGTGATCATGTCTGTCAGAGTCGTAGTATCATGAGTCAGTAGTATCAATTGAAGAGTAGCAATTTCATTCATTCATCCGAAACCAATCACAGACGACATCGTTTCGCTTTTATTAAACGGGTTACATAAACAGTACTTGGTTCCTCAAATTAAACGCTCAGCTACCGGCTTTGGTAGACAGATGGCGAACCAATACTTTTTCAAAATATTGCTTCCCAATATCTATATGTTGCTACTACTAGTATGAGTTTTGCCAGCTAGACACTATCATGCAATTTCATTTACTCATCTGAGACCTAAATCACAGTGACGAGCTTTAATAAAAGCGAAACGACGTCGTCTGTGACTGGTTTCGGATGAATGAATGAAATTGCTACTCTTTGATTGAGTCAAGTTGCTTTTTAGCATAAACCGAATGTCGAGAGTGTTAAATGAGTCTTCCACAAAAAAGAGTCTGTTTATTGTCCCGCAGGTTTTTATACCTGGTGATTTTAAACGGGTCACATAAGCAGTACTCGGTTCTTCAAATTAAACGCTCCGGTACCGGCTTTGGTAGATGGCGAACCAATACTTTTTCAAAGAACAGCTTCCCAATATCTATATGTATACGGTCAGCAGTATCACAAGCTGTCTATAAATGCGCAAAATCCCAATGAGTCAACGTTGCTTACGTCCGCACCACATATCCCGCATATCGCCGACCTAGTCCCTAATCAGTTAGATTACATAAAAGTGAGCAAGATGACACTGAGCTGCATGAAAGTGAAAATTGCTTTGTTCGTTTTTTGAATAAAGGCCACATAATTGTTAATTATTTGAGAAATATAATAACATATTGTAACATACTGAATATTATGGTATTCGTGTATTGTGTATTAGTTGTCATGCATGATGTAAAGTGTTAGGTTAGATCTTTGACGTCATCGAATCGTCGAGTTTTCGGGATTGACGGATGGGCATTCTAGAGTGTCATCTGAATGTCTCGAATTCCCTATACTCTGTTACCTGATACTTTAAACTGGCTTGACGTCTATTTGATAGGTATCAGCTGCCGAAGAAGTGTATCTCAAATTTAATTTTTTACTAGTGGTGTTGATTGGCAATCCTGCGATCAAGACCGTATTAGTAATATTCTTATCTCATTTAAAGCGTAATCATCATCATTCAGATCAGCCATACTGATATACCTACTGAAAGTAACGCCGGATTTTCCGAGAAAATGTAAAATAAGCATAGAGACCCCACAGCATAGACGAAAACGTCACTAGTCTCTTAGTAGGGCTTGCACTCAGTACAGCCCTGTATTCCTTCAAAGCTTAAAATTGATACGTCAGCAAGACTCAATCTGGGGTATTTTTAATTATCACTTGCCGAACAGCTGTTGGCTGTTGACACGGCTGACAGTTTAAAGTATCGGGTAACAGGGTATAGATGGTTCGATGAAGTGTATATAAGGCGCCATGGGTAGCGTGGCAGGAGTAGTTGAGTAGTCGGGTTGAGTTGTAGCTGAGATAATGTTAAGAGATATTTTATTGAGTTGTGAAGTAAAACGGTGAAAGTTATGTCCAGTTTGATTCCCTGGGTGAAGAAAAAGAGGCCGTCGTGACAATATTATTATATGATTGACGCATCTTGCATGATAAAAGCGTGTTAATAAGAGTAGTAAGCTACTTGCTCTTAATCCGTAGGAGAGTTACAAAGTCACAAACATACAGGTGAAGCTAGTAAAACCGTGTTAAAAAAAACCGTTCATTAAAAAGCGTCTATTATATTGCGTATAAGGGCTTTATAAATCACGGATTTATATTTAGAGCTATAACCTATGACTTCATGTGTGCATGTTCATTTCAGAATGCAATATGCGAGGATACGGTGTTATGAGTAGCTCCTGAATGTTTGGGGTCGCCATTTGTGACTTCTCTGCTGGGGACCAAAGCGTAAATTAAATCTGACCGTTGGTTTATGCCGCAAACCGTAAACGCAGTAAAATCCGGACGTAAATCCCTTTTAGGGCAGCCATAAATCGCCCTCTGAAAAATCACATTAAAATACCGGAAATACGGCCTGTCCGGAGACAGGACCGGACTAGTTAAGCATGTTGCTTTGGAATCGAATACATTATAGTAAACTAAAGGGCCGATTTTATCAACAGGCGCATTTTAACAAAGGCTTTGACCAATCAGAGTAGCCCGTTCCAGAACATGCATCTGTCAAAGTACTCTGAAAACTATTGATTTCTCTTGAAGTTTACCTCAAAAAGGTTAAAAATGACATGCTTTATATACAATCGACCATTATGAACCATCTAGTATCTTTTCCAGTCTGATTTTCCATCCTAAATGGGTGAAAAATTGCATTTTCTTGTTTAACAAAAAGTTTAACAATTGTTAATTTCAACCAATCAGAATCCGCAAAAACTGTAAATTTGATCGCTGGTTTTTTCTTCTGCTAAATGATGATGACAAAAAATTAGGGTTTTGAATAATTTTTTTTTGTGATAAATGGAGAGATCAAATATAACTTTTACAACAAAACTGTTTTTGTTTTTTTTTTGCAATAATTTAAAAGTTATATCAAAATAAAAATGGGTTTTTGAATCCAGAACCGAAACACACCGACGGCTCCCGAACTTGTGTGACGTACTTTGTGAAAATGCTTGTAATAGTTGTAACTAAAATGTATATTTGTTGCAACATAGGCGATGAATGAAGTTTGCAGCTCGAGACGAAGTCAACGATCGAAATAAATATCTTTTTGAATGTTTAAAATTAGATCACAGATCCCAGTGATAAAGTACCTAAACAAATATGTTCTGAGGCGATTTTTTCTCTAGCATGCTGGGTGGCCGAGTGGCATAGTGGTCGACATCGTATGACTTGGTATCGCTGGTGGTGTTGGTTCGAGACCCAGCCCGTGCAACTACTAAGCCACTTGGCCACCCAGCATGCTATAGAAAAAGTCGCCTCAGAACATATTTGTTTAGGTACTTTATTACTGGGATTTGTGATCTAATTTCAAACATTTAAAAAGATATTTATTTCGATCGTAGACTTCGTCTCGAGCTGCAAACTTCATTCATCACATATGTTGCAACAAATATACACTTGTTACAACAATAGTTTTGTTATAAAGCTTATATACGATATGATGAAAAGTGTCATCCAGCTTTGACATTTTGCTTTCAATATTGATAAAATACTATTGGACGATATTTATTAACCTAGCCTATAAACCCGATAGAAAGCTTTTGATAAATAACATCCAATATCAAAGCTTTGTTAAATTCTTTGTTAAATATGCATGTTGATAAAATCGGCCTTTAATATAGTAAATAGTAATTTTTTTCAATGATCATATTATTTACTACGTTTACGTGGTATTTCAATTTAACTTGAATACAATACCATATCCGGCGTTTCATGTGTTTACATTCTTAGCCCTTAATATACACTACAAATTTATCTTTTATGACACAATTGTCACACTGGGGTCTGACTGACCCCGAAGTCATTTTTCCAAATTTTTAAATGTAGCTTATATAATAAAACCTTTCATTCAGTTAATTCACTTCTCAAATATATTTTATTAACACAGGTTTCAAACAAAAATTAAAAAACTAAATACATGATGTTCCGTTTACATCAATGTAACAAAACTTAAATTGTTAACAGAAAACTAAGCCACACACTGATAAATGAAAACAAAAAAATGAAGACAACATAGCAAATTTTTTGTGATTCTGTTTTCAGTCATTGGTTCAGTGCCGTTGGTAAAAAAGGGCCAAAGGTCGCCTACTCCCTGGCTTCGCCTCCCCATCACTACTACTGCTTGATTCTAGTAACGTCTCCAAAGTACCCTTTTCTAAATTAATAATTTCATCTGTACATTTCGTTCACACAATCTGAGTCTTTATGGTAGTCGCAAATGGGCTTTGCACACGGGGCCTCTGACAAGGCCATCCCCTGCATTTTCAACTAAAATATTCTGAATTTTCAACTCGAAATGTCTCTAAAGTTCCTTTTCTTAAATTAATCATTTCATCTCTACATTTCGGTACTACAGTTCACAGATTGAGTCTTTATGTTTAGTCACAAATGGGCTTAGCATATGGGGCCTCCAACAAGATCCTCCTCTGCATTTTTAGCTAAAATATTCTGAATTTCCAACTCTAGTTCTCTCTAGGTCAGAGGGCAATGAAAATCGTTATCGGGTATTTAAATTTTTTGTAATATTCAATGAAACAGCAAAACCGCGCACTTGAAATATCCGCCTCACTGGGGTCAATTAGACCCAAAGCTAACTTCACAGGCAAACGGCTCCACAGCTCTGGACAAGCTAACGTATCGGACCACATGCACAGGTCTATATCAAAGTAAACCAAATTTAGGTGCATGCTTAAAGATATACTGTCCAAAGTAAAAAAGCAGTCTAGATTTAAAATAATGTCAGGGTCTCATAGACCCCAGTGTGGTTATTAAGGGTTAGTTTTCAGATTTGCATCCATTTCGTGAGGTGGTGAGCAAGCTGTCAAAACTATACTAACCTACACATCGCACATAACCCAGCCTAGTTTTTGTTAAATACTTGAACTTTGGAAGCTTTGTGTGTTCACGATTTTATTTTTTTGTGGTTCTCCTTTTTAAAAATGATATTACAGGCTATGGGTCGTATTCATAGTCGTCCCTTGAGTAATAGTAGTAGTAGTAGTAGTAGTAGTAATTAATTAGTGTGAAGGCGGGTTCATGAAGCTTTTCCTTTATCGCAATTTAGCCGTAAATTAGCGTTTGTGTTAATTCTAAAGTTGAACCTACCGTCAGTAATGAAATTGTTCATGAAACCGCTTTGAATTTAACTTAAGAATTAGGTGTAAAGATCGACCTTGAAAAGATAATTCACTTCCAACTTTACCTTACCGGAAAAGAAAAATCTAAATCTTAGGAGTGTCTGAGCATGCGCGAAACGCACAGAACATAAAATTATGATCTGGCATGAGGCAACCACCCTTGAGATCAACTTACTCTTTTCATTAATCTTCATTTTTGGTCGTAGTTTGAAAAACAAATTTCGCCTTTCGCAAACAGTATAACCGCCAACGCGCCAAGTCTTAAAAATATAACCTTAAAATCAAAACAGACCGTTGAAAACAGACAGATGTGTAACATCACATCTGTCATCCTTAACGCCAAATTGAAGTTTCATGAACGTCGATTCAGCTATGGCTAAAGTTAAGGATAAAGTTAATACTAACGTTCAATTTACGGCTAAGTTACGGCAAAAGTGCTAACATAGGTCATTGTAAAATAGTTACGGGAAATATGAAAATTACAAACTGTCGTCAATAAAATGAATAAAAAATATCGAGGAATAATACTACCCTAATAGTAAGCCCAAAATAATTAAGGTTCCCTTAAGTAATACTCAAGGGATACTTAAGGGGCCCTCAAGTGTGGCTTTCTTTGCGTATCTGTTTCCTAGACAACATCTACGAGACGGCGGGATTCATTTGACGACGTTGTCATATTTCAAATATATGTCAATTTGTTATGGCTATGCCAACGCATTTTTGTGTTTTCTGTTATCTCCTTTTGTTTTGTGCCAGTATTTCGTGTTTTGTGCCGGACAGTTTTCCAGATGTAACAGAAACTGTCATGTTGACATTTCGTTACTTGAGAATCCTTACTCAAGGGACCCTCAAGTATTGAAGGACCCTTAAGAATCAACTATGAATACGACCCTATATACGCGCAGTCGTCGATTCAGTTTCAATCCAGTTGCTCGTTTATATGGATTTTAGTACGATACGATCCACATTCGATCACCGAAAATATCGGTATCGACCTTGAAACTCAAATAACTTTCGATCCGGATTTTGTAGTGTTTACATTTAGTATTCAATACTCAAATCGAATTCGGTTCAAACTGAATCCCACATGTAGACATAGTAACTAAAACAGTTTCATCTGCTTCGAAATTGTTAGAATTTAGTCCATTTTCTTAGAAGATATGAAAATGCTGTACTTTGCATTCACCAAATCTAAGCTGGAGTATAACCGCTGATTTTGTATCCAATTTATAAGAATTCACTACCTAAAATGGAGTCCGTACAGTGTAGAGCATGGAAGCATTAGTATTTTTTAGGTGTAGCGGCAAGCATCCTGAATGAGGAATTGATCATGGAATTTTATTGGATATTTTTGGCATTTAACTCTGAAAGTGCACATGCTTTCTTCATAAACTTCGACAACGTCGCATGCTACATCTTGCGGAGTATTGCTATTATTTAATGCGACTAGCAGCATGTCAGATAGTGTTAACTTGGTTTTTAGCAGAATTCTGATGGTGAGCGACACTATCTGGCTACTGTGAGAACATTGTAGATGCTACAAATTTACGTGTGTGGACCTGTTGCTCTCGACCCAAGACAAATCAAAAGACAGGCAATTCATTTGTGTGATGGGAGTTACAAAGGTGGTTTAGACCTTAGAAAAGAGTCAATCTTACAACATAACTGATTTTAGTTTAGTAAAATGCGATAAGACGTTATGCTCCCTCACAGTATATGTCTGCCCAAACTACCTATCACCAGTGATTAATATATGAAAAACTTTTACATAAAGTGAAATCAATCACTGCATGTACTACTTATGAACTAAAAATATTTTATGGAGCGATGTATTCAGCTATGAAAAATAAAATAGGAACAGCATAGCTCTATACCAGTTTCATTTTAATATTTTAACGAAACGTAAAAGCGTATTCAGCTTTTTAATGTACTGGAAACTCGCAAAAATTCTACAAAATAAATAATTCTTGTCGTTTCAAGTTCATGCAATTTAATATTGGCCAATAGATGTATTAGTGAATTTACATATGCACACAGACAACTACTGCTCAATTTGTATCTTCATCAATTATTAACAATTATTTTGTGAGATGTAGCTTTACCAACTGAAATGTTAATGTATCGTAGCATACATAGATTTAAATTTATCCAACATGAAATCTGGATTCGAATATGGTGCCTTAGATCAAAAACGCATGAAAGTTGTCCTTTTTACTCCCCCGTGAAGACAGTATTGTGAGGAGATGATTCTGATCATTATGCAATTTTTAGGGAGGAGATGAAACTGATATGGTGGGGATAGTGGGGGAAGGGCGGACTCCAATGTTTTTCGAATTGATAAAGGGACTTTCATTAGCTACCTGTTGTTATTATTAGTGACACGTCAACGACTGGCTTTTTTCTTGACGTCAATAACAAGCAGGTTCCCCTTTTTTTAAATTTTCCTATCCAGATATAACAGATAACAGATTTGTTAGATATAACACCGTATGCCTGTCGTCTGTCTATCTGTCTGGTAATTTTTGGTCTATAAGTAGAAAAATGTTTCTTTACTTTCAATAGAATTTCCAAGTTAAGGTTATGATGCTAGAAAGATGAAACATCAATGAAGTTTTTGGAAATTACCCCAGAGGGGGAATGATAAATAAGTTTAAATAATCCCGCAATTTTGCTTAGGCCAACAAAATTTAGTAAATCGTAAAATACTGACAAGTAGTCCACTTTCTTTCATAATATCAACGCAGGGGTCCCGTGGGGATCGGTATTGGCTTCGATATTGTTTTTGCTCTACATCAATGATCCGCTCTCCAGCATTATTAATCAAATTCTCAGCTTGGCGGTTAACAGTACTTTGCACACGATCTCTGCGATCGAGCTCAAAAGCAGATGGTTCACAGCAGCTGCTCCGCTGTCAAAAAACCTGGGACCATTACCGCTTGGGAACTTGAGAACATGGTAAAATCCAATGCTTCCACGAACCAGTATTTTCAAACAATAAGTGCCCAAGTGAGCACCCGGTTGTAGCGAACAGGAAGGCATTGACAAGAAGTGACTCTTTCAAGCTTTCAAAAGTGAATCAAAGGAAACATTTTCCTTCGAACTATCCTCTATAATGACGCTGCTCACCAAGCCTATTAGATGAACCAGCGATACTGCTGCATCTCACCGCAACGCGGTCGTTCTTCATACAGCAAGAACCAAGCGGAACCTTACCTTTCTTACCAAATTATTTGTTTACTGAACTTCAAAAATTAGTAACATAGAAACTCAACAATTGAACATAGATAGATCCCGCCATCTCTGTTGTATTTTTTTTGCTTTGGCTGTTTGTAAAAATCATAAACCCGCTATTACCAGATATTATATTACGATCTACCTCGCATACGCATATATCATAAACATAGCGAATACAATATCGATTAGAATGAGCTTCGTATTAAAGTTAAGGCTAATTTTACCACACAGTCGAGTAAAGTGAAAGCTGTTGAGGAAAATGACTATAAAAGGATGAAGGGGTAAGTTAGTCATCTTATTACGTCTGAAAGGATCAGTACCAAATCACATAGTACGTTAAGTATATTAGAAAATCAATATTCATGCATTGTTCAGGACGGGCTAAGGAGAAGCATCTCGAAGAATTTATCTTATCTTCATATTTATTGCGAAATCATGTGAGTCCGAAAATATCTTTAAAATAGAAAATAAAGTTGTCCTAATTCTAAGCTATTTACGTTCACTGCTAAAATAATTATTATTTGATTATGTACTTCAATTTGGTGAAAACTAGATACTAAATCAAGCAGACTGAGGTATTCGCACATTTGGGCGTTTAAATTCCTGTAATCCATTTTTTTGGAATTATCCAGATCGAGGAACTGAAGGGCGATGTGCTAGGGTGAATTCTACCCTGTATAAATAGTATTTAAGGTTTATGTATCTGTAAAAAATAAGCAGAAGAAATATATTTTAAAATTGAAGTATATGAATCATTGTCCGCCTTTAACCGCATTAGTTTCTAGTTACTTTAACGGAGCGTCATCATCATAGTCTTAACAGACATGTGAACTCGTAAAATGCATTAAGTCGGAGCTAGAGTATTGCCGACACGAATATTATCAATAGTTTTGAGAACTGTAGCTCGCCACCGTTCACGATTTATTGTCAGTTCAGTGGCGCCCTTTGTACTCATATCCAGCAACTGTTTCGTTATATCCACCCAGCGTGTAGGGGAACGACCACGGCGCCGCCCACTCGGGGCATGACCCTGAACTACAAGTTTCTCCATATTATCGCTTCGGCGTATATGTCCGAAGAATATAAGTATTCTTCTCGACAGAATAGAGGATAGTCTCTTTGGATTACCGAGCTCATCCAGTATGGAAACGTTAGTTCGATGGGCGGTATAAGGAACTCTCAGCTTTCTCCTCCACGACCATTTTTGGAAAACATCTATGCGAGCTCGATCTGCCTTTTTAACAGTCCAAGTTTCCGAGGCATACAAAAATATAGAGAACACAAGAGACTGAACCAGCGACATTTTGGTAGCTGTAGTGATGTTATGGTCACGCCATATTTTAGTAAGCTTTGTCATTGTAACACGTAACACGTTGAATGCGCCGTTGAATCTAATTTTCACAGTTACCCGAATTGTCGATCAAAGAACAGAGGTACACAAAACTTTGAACTACTTCACAACGGCCTACTGACTTTATTGCTCGATGATTATCGTGCTCTCTATCTACAATCATAACCTTGGTCTTGTTGTAGTTGATTAACTACAACTAACTAACTTGGGATTCGAAGACCGTACACTGCAGTGTGTTGTTCTAAGGAAATAATTTTGTGTCAAATTTGGTCGATCAACATAGTTTGGTAATACTCATAGGAATTGTCAGTAGAAGATGCTTCACTTCCGGTTGTATTCTGCATCTGATCTGAACTCTGACGACTGAGACTGCTCGGCGTTTAACATAAACCACGTGCAAGTTCCAGTCGAAAGTGAAGATTTTTCTATTAGTTCACAGATTCTTGGAGCTAAAAATGTATCACAATACCGTTTCAATGTTGAAGTCTTTATTCGCGTACCGACAGTTTTTACAACCACTTCACACTATACTTCTCTAACTTCATCAAATCGGTGTTTCAGTTACTGAGATTACGCAACCTAATATAATTTCAACGATCATAATACGCATGTTGCGAAAACGATTTTACGTCAACACATACAAAGCACTAACTCTATTAACCTCACTAACTCCCGTAGATCTGACGTCGTAGCGCGTTACGAGAAATAAAAGTATTCAGAGCACTTTGCAGTTCAAGTCAGAAATATTCTTTGTAACTACACCCTCTGTTTTTATCCAGTTTCGCCAAAGTACACAAGGATGTGGCTGCGAAACAAAAAGCGAACGTAATTCTTTTGTTTATTCTGCAACAACTTTGATCTTCTGTATATATCGCATGTGTGTGCTTTTCCACTGAGCAGATTTTTGTTTTCGGTTGAAAGCTCTTCACCTCATGATAGAGAATTACATGTCTTTTCAGCTTCGGCTTTTTCCGATAAACTCCAGGTCTTTCAGTTAGCAGTGGATTAAAAGGTGGAAATATTCTGTTAGCTGACTCGTTTATCCAGAAGGTAATTCAAACAGAAAAATACGCGTCTAACTTGATGCAACAGGGTTGTACTTTATTTTGTAAAAAAATACTCGAGATTTAGAACTTTAATTCAGGCCAGGAACTAGGGGGGATTAAACGGAAAACGAAATACGCAACGAAAAAGTCAAAGTGTTTAAACAACTTCACTCGTACAATATGCACATATTGGACGTAGCGGTTCTCACGGAGACTACGAAAAAAAGACAATGCAACAAATATGTCGATGACATTCTTGGTGTAGAGAAAACTCAAATGACAGTCTGGTGTGATGACAGTCCCGAAAAGAACTAGAAACAAACACAATGTACTGGAATGCGATCAACGAAATGATAGTAACAGTGGACTTGCAGCTTAAAGGAAGAAAAGTACGATTTTTTGGAATATGTTCACCCACTGATGACTCTGATGAAAGACATTTTTTTGGACAAACTCTCTGAGGAATTGTACAACTCAAAAAATCAACAAGAAATTATATTATTAAACGGTTTTAACGACAGAGTTGGAAAAACTCTCAACAGCAAAGTTGTTGGACGACATGGTGAAGATGTAGTGAATAATTAAGGGATTCCCTAACAGATGAGAGCTACATCGTAATGTTTTCTCAAATGTGCGCAACCAGTTCATTTATAAGGGTTTCCACCATTCTCATAAATATTAATATTAATACCGCAAGAAGAAATAGTCGTATTGTGCGTTAATTTATTGGGGATCTAAGGACAAGCTAAACAAGCGAACCGGAACTTCCAAAACCACTATTTTGAGGATATTAAAACGAAATCCTTTTTAGACAGTATTTTGTAGGTGTTTACTGGGAAACGATCAAAAATTTCTTGAAAAATGTTGTGTGGACCGACGAATCACGCTTTACTCGATGTGAGATTGTAAATTTTCATAATCAACATGCATAGCCCTATGAAAATCCCCACCAAATTAGACCAGGAAAGTTTCAGCATGAATTTAGTATTAATACTTCCCTGGGAACCTACAGTGGTAACCTCTTTGGCACTTATGTACTTCTACAGCGATTACATTCTAGAAACATACACTAAAGCTTATTTGACTAGAAGTTGTATGCCTTGTTAATCTTAACAATCACCAACAGTTCCTGAGGAAATCGGCGAATATCTCGAAAACGCAAGAATATTTTATTTTTTTTGGAAGGCACGAATCATCGAATAATATTGTTGTTATTTGCAAAAAATCCAGTGGAGTAGGAGTTTTTTAAGGGTAATTGTATAGTCACATCGTCACCACTACTTTCTGTAACCTATCTTATCCCTCAGATCATGGAAGATCTTTTTAGCTTATCCTATGTACCAAATTTCAAGTTAATATAGATTTTTTTAAATTTCAACATGCTGTATCATAAAAATGCAGCTGTCCCGGATGAGAAATTGTCATTATTTTAACATTATCTATGATTTCCTGAACTTAGCCATTATAAAGTGGACCATCCTGTATATTTAACAACTTTCTCTCAACAAGACCCCAAAGAAAGTTCGGCTATCACCTAAACTGTGCCATATATACTAAATTCCTCATCTAACAGTAAAAAAAGAGATTAATTACAGTAATACCGGCCTTGATAATGATCGTGGACACCCCACTAAGAAACGATATAATCTGCAAGAAGAGCGTCAGCAAACTTGAGAGCAGATAAACATTAGAAGTTGGTCGAAGCACATAATGTGGGCATAGTCTGGAGCGGTGAAAGTTGCTAGGAATAGAAGGGAAAGTCGTGACGTGGATAAGGATCCGGCTCCGTTCCCGTCGGTGCGGGAGTTGAAAAGAGGGACTCTGGAATTATGGGAGTTGTTGTCAAGTGGGGAGCTTCAAGGACGTGACGAGCAGGATAATGGCCATTATAGCAAAGAATATTATGGTGGCGCTATGTTGATGATGATCAAAGTCGTTTGAAGATGCAATAAGTAGCAAACTGGTATTCCTGACTCTCAGGGTCAAGTTTATGGGAGCTAGACAGATATATCATAAGCTCTCGATAAAGCTGATCATTACTTTTTTTTATTTAATTTAAGCTGCATCAACTGCGCAGGGTTATTAGCAGCGTACGGTTCTACCATAAAAGTGTTAAAAATCCTAAATTAAGTTATATAAATGTGAGGTCTTAAGAAAACTTAATGTGTTTATATAGTTTGAGGTTAGACAAGCATTTAGATTGTCAGTCATTTGGCACAAAACTCTATGACTAGCATACACTGGGCACTGCACTAACATATGTTCCACGGAGAGGTCGGTGTCGCAGGTATCGCAGGATGAGCAGGTTGGTGGTTCCTCCCTCTCGAAGATGTGTCTGTGAGTGAGAAGGGTGTGGCCGATGCGTAGTCGTGTTAGAACGATCTGGTCTCTTCTTTTTTTTTGGAAGTTGTAGCTTTTCACTGAGCGTCGGTAGTATAATGTGTAGTTTGGTAGATTTGGATGTCCAATATATTTGCCATTGTTCGAAAATAAATTGTTTTATGAAAGTTTTGAGGTCGTGGTATGGAACTGTCTGTATTAAGGCCGTGTGAGTTCTAATCGCTCGAGCGGCAGCCTGGTCTGCTCGTTCGTTGCTGATGGTACCTACAGGAATTTGACTACTTTGCCTGATTTATTAAGTAGATATAACTTTTCTTTGGTTTCCTTCAGCATTTGGAGGTTAGGGTACATTTGTTACAGTCCTAGCAATACACTCATGGAGTCTGTGACTATTAGAGTCTGTTTGTCTTCGTAAGTTGCCTCCATGTTGAGTGCTTCTCCGATAGCCGCGGCTTCGCCTGTGAGAAACACTGCAGATGGATGGAAGCTTGATAGAAACCTCTTCTTCTTCGGTAACAGCTGCAGCTCCGATTCCTGCTTCTCATTTAGACGCGTCGGTAAAAATTACTTTATGGTGACAGTACTGATGGATGATTTCGTTGTATATGGCTCGGAGGAGTGAGTGGTTTGTTTCTATTTTCGGATATTTTCTGAGTGCTATGTTTGGGAAAATATGAGCAGTTAGGTAATGAATTCTTGAAGTATTCTGGGTTAAAACCAGTAGTTCTTACCATTTCTGAGAAAGGATGGTATCTTCCGTGAGTTGTTAGCGACGAGTTTGCTGGGAAGACCATGTGATATGTAGCAAGGTTCCTATAGTACGACACTTTGCCAGCGTAGCATAAGGACATGTACATCCTTCGGTATTGTAAGGAGGGTATTTCTGTAATGGCATGCAGACTATCAACTGGGCTGGATCGTGGGGCACCTGTTCAATTCTAATAGCCCTGTTTTGTATGGTTTATAGCTTATTGAGTAGCGTTTTGCTAGTAGTTTGATAGCTGATACAGCCATAGTCAATTTTGCTTTTTATCATCGCATTGTAAATCCTCAATAGACGTGTGGTGTCGCTACCCCAGTTCCTGTTAGGCAAGATCTTGAGAACGTTTAATCTTTTCTGGCATGAGGCTACTAAGTGCTAAATATGTATAGGTCCCACTTTAAAGCGGAGTCAAAGATTATTCCAAGAAATTTCATGTGGTCGGTTTGTACTATTGGCATATTATTAAGAGTTAGCATAATGCATAATCACCACATTATTGTCTCTTATTAAATCAAATCTTTTGAATAAAACACTATTTGTTGAATATGGCGACACCAAATCTAGATATTACACAGAATCTGTGGTTCTTCAAAGCTCCAAATTGGGTCCTCTGTTACTTCTTATAATTATTAATTATCTGTCAATTAATCTTCCTTGCATGCACTTAGTTTTCGCTGACGACGCTCAAAATATGTTCTGAAGTCATTCTATTGGTGACAGCCTGAAGCTTCAAGAAATGTTGAAAGTTGGTGGCAGAAGAATTTACTCACCCTAAATGTCAAAAACGTCAAGTTAAAAAACGGTAATGTTAGCGACACTTCGCTTTTTTTGTACCGAGGTATAAAATAAAGACGGTTTATTATTATTATTCTGATTTTTCAAGTTTCTCTCGCATGACTGCGGTAGCAACAAATGTTGATTGGCTGAGCCAAGTCAACACCTGAACTATTACGGGTCTGAATTTATGAAGGATCGAACAATATTACAGGTACAGGATTACTGACTTTTGGAATATTTTGTGGAACCGTTCGTCCAGTCCTAACTGTTGTAGGTGTGGGAAAAATGTGTTTGGTGTAGGGCCTGAGACCGACATGATTAGGGGGACAATAGTAACTTTGTTTTGCTCCCAGAGTCGCTTTATTTCTATCGCAAGATCAGTGCATTTAGATATCTTCTCAGCGTAGGCGTTTTGAACATTCATATCGTTGGCAATGGCAATATCTATCAAATAGGTAACTTTGTCTGCCTTCGACTGGAAAACTGTATCTGGTCGATTTGCCGGGCTAGTCTTATCTGTATGTATTTCAGTTATGTCTAGTTGTGTACTCGGTTCCAGCGAGAGTTTTGCATAAGCTTGTTATATGGTCTATCGTTTCTTTCTGTTGGTGGCACTTTCTGCAATTGTCGTCGGTTATGGATAATAATGTATTTCATGTAATTCCTTGTCGCAATTACTTGCTCCTGGATAGCAAACATAAAACCCTCAGTTATTATTATTATTATTTTTATAAAAAGTGAACGGTTGTTACTTATACTCACAAGCAGCACCCTATTGTCAATTATATCAATGACCAGAACCACCAGACTTACCATATAGTCTGGCCAGAGCTTGCGAAGTTGTTCGAGCAGCTCCTGATATTGGGTCCACTTTTCCTTCCCCTTTGAAGGAGATTTATTCACCTCGGCAGGTGCAGAAAATTTTCAACAAAACAAGAAGAGATAGTGAAGTTCCTAGGCATTTACTTATCGGAAAACTGCAAATGGGAAATCACATCAACCAGCTGAGAAATGTGAAAAATCAGTAAGTCGTTGTTTGTCATGCAGAAAGGAGTATTGAGATTCATTGCAAGGGTTAAGAGCAGAACCAGTGTAGAGAAATGTTTGTCGGCATAAAGACTTTGACGTGTGTCTACATACATATATGAATTATTATTATTATAATTTAGGAACAAACAATAATTTTAGAATTCTGAACGATTTCCACAACTATAATACGAGGGGCTTATTCCTGCTTCTGGTTCCAACACATAGATTATCGAGTACTGAAGGTAGCCCTAAGCTCATTGCCATAAAATTATGTAATAAGTTGCCAGAAAGGCCAAATCACCAAATTTGCATCTGATGACTTGTATAGGAGAAATGTCAAAAAGCTTCTTTTAGACAAGGTCTATTATACAGTGACTGAATTTGATATAAATAAATGTGATCACTTTCATTGAAACGGGTATGTCTGTATTGCATTTTGTTTCTTTTATGTCATTTATTAACTGTGTGTATTGCATGTATGTTTGTGTACTATATTTATCAATATGTACAGCTGCTGCCTTGATCATTATCATTATTTCTGATAATCTAATGAATAAATTATTATTATTATTATTATGAACATCGTCTTCTGTTGGTGGTCGAGGAGTACTATGTCAGGCTTGTTTGGGTGTACAAGCTCGACCGTGGGATACGAGTAGCTCCAGTAACTCCTGCATTTCTCGTTCTCCACAATAGATTCTATATCCCCTGGAATGTATGGCAGCACCGGTGTGTCATCTATACCGTACGAGTGCCTTAAATGATAGCACAGCACTATTATAATTATGGAAGACAGAGCCTGTCAATGTTCCAATATCACAGCTATTTTCGAAACGACGCTATATCTTTCACCAGTCAACCAATCAAACTATTAATGCTAGACAAACAAAATGCTGGGTCATACTGATGAGAAATGTACACGAAGAGCTATCTACTGCAGAACCCGTGCTTACACACAACTGTTTCCTCCATAACACCGATCGATTTTGATACAAAATTTCATAACTTCAAAATGTAGTTGTTTTCGGTTAATTGTAGCCGAACTAAGCCATTACGTACACCCGACAATGCTGAACATTGAATATTAAGGGTTGTTTCGGGGGTTCATTTAGATCTGTGTATCATTGTCGGCTTTTATACATTCGGGGCCTGCCAGCACAATACGCAGTTTTGAAAGGCATGATGGTAAACACGCTCTAATCAAACATTGCTCTCTACCAGCCTGCTGTTACGGTTGATCCTTTGTTTAGTTGTATCAGATTCGAAACTTCTGCATCAAACAAACAGGGCAGAATGTTGGCATAAGCATGTAACAGCCTACTGTTGATAGCAACTTTTGATAATCAGATATGTACGAATGGTGGTTTCAGGGCTAAAGAGAAGCATCAGAAACTGGAGGTTGGATCTTTCCTTTTTAAAGAGAGTATTTTGTAGAAATGAACGCTATACCAGACAAGGCAAAATAATATGCCTATACAGGGTTATTCACGTTATTCGACACGGAGCATTATGGCTAAAGTATTTGATAAAAATGAAAATCATAATTTCGGATAGACAGACACCCATAAAGGCTACATTTTGAAAATATTTTCATGTTATACAGGGTGTCCCAAAAACACGAAATATATCAAAGTTATGTTTTTTTAAATGGAATACCCCGTATATTATAGCATACTCAGATTCCTTGGTGAATTCTAGTGTGACTTTATGTATCATATATGGGACTTTAAGTGAGCTGTTTAGGTGTAAATCACCATTTTCGGTATAAGTAGGTATCAGGAAAAAATTGAATATCGCAGAGATTATAAAACTTGGAAGGCTGTGACTTTGCCGTATTACTAAGCATAAAATGCGTCAGCTTTGATGAGACTGTCAAATTTAAATTACGTTTATGCTTGGAGAAATCGGTCGCTTAGTTAAGGAAACTTCGATCAGCGATAACTTGATTTTTTCAAATGGGAATGCCTTATTCTTTTTATACGGTTAAACGTAGAATTCAATAACCTTTCTAATGATACAAGGTTGTGAATATCACTCTGGTATTTACATTTAATTTTAAATTTTCAAACAAATCGGCGTTTTTCAATTTTTATACCTATAAGCAACGTAGCAGGCCATGAAATATAAACAAAAACCTGTTCAGGTAGAAGGAAACAACTAACTTAGCAGAAAAATACACACGAACTAGACTAAAGGGACAATATTATAAAAATTACTCATAACAAACAATGTCTAACCAGAAACAATGGCGGTAACATCTCTAAGGTCAAAGAGAAGCTGGAGTATGGCAGAAATGGATTTTTTCACGGCCTACTAGCTACTGTAATGTACTAGAGATTGGCAAATTTTCGATGTCTACATAACGAAAATCCACGTCACTCATTTCTGTCGGTCTGTCTCTCTGTCTCTCTGTCAGTCGGTCTGTCGGTCTGTCTGTCTGTCGGTCTTGCGCGTTCTTCTAGCCTCGTAATCTCAGTAACCGCTGCATGGATTGTGATGAAATTTGGGCAGCGATATGCTGTGAGGTCATAGTAGGCAATGTTCTTATAATTTTGAAACTCTGTGCATGGGGGGCGGACTAATTAGCAAAAAACAAAAAAAAATATTCCCCAAACTTCGTTTTTAGGCGTTTTAGGGGTTCTTGATCATTTCTACTTTTTTGGTAGGGGTGAAATTGGGGTGGTTGGGGGGTAATGGGTTGTAAAATTGAAAAATCTGTTGCTTTCATAATAGACTGTCCACTGGCCTGTGAAGGAAGACCTAGCAAACATAAATAACTGTAAAACTGAAAAGTTTGTATTATTGATAATAGGCTATTCATTGACCTGTGAAGGAAAGACCTAGCAGCATAAGACGATTTGGGGGGGGGGGGGGGTACTGGCGATGATTTGGTTGCAAGGGGATTTCAGACTAAAGCTTCACCGTAATGTGTGGGAAGCACTGAGTCAATCAACTTGACTTCTTCATTTTTTTTTATTTGTTTGTTTTATTTGTACATTCTATGTGTCCCACTCTTTTGAATCACAAGGCTCATTTGATATAAAAAAAGCACTTATAAATGGTTCTATTCCATTCTATTTCTCTTTTCCTACTTCGTATGAAATATCCGGACTGAAAGTGCAACAAATAATGTTTAGCTGTGATGCCACGCCCACTTAATGAAAGCGTTTTACAGCACACGTTTGTTCTGTTACATAGAGGCCATGATTGGCCCCGGTTTACCCCTCCCCTTCCCTGCTTCATTTTTTTTGGACAAACAGGCCATAGAACAAAGACCGAAGTGTGCCATGGCTCAGATCTGATCTCAGCATGCAACACATACCCTTTATCGGCTGTATGCATTCTACGGCCAGATACAATCGAAACTTTTGCCGCCAGTATGTAGAAACGCGCTCTAACTTATCGGCCGAGTGTTATCGTCGCGTCCATAGCACACTTTATACCATAGTTGTTCATTTAAACCCGACTGCCTGACTGGGCAACCCCTATCAAACCGATCATTCCGTAAGGTACACGCATGGATTACTATCGTTATAATATATATGAATATATAGGGGAGCGGAGGATAAAGATCTATATGCTCCTACGTACACACATACCTATGGCATAACCTCGGACAAAGGGTTCCTGCTGTTTCGTTATTTCTAACGTCATGTGTGTGGTTACGCATGAGAACATAGAAAACTCATATACTCAATCAAGGCTTCTAGTTAAGGGGCCTGGATACACACATTTATACATACGTATTTGCCATGTAAAACACGGACTCACAATTTCTCGCATAACTCACTCTATTTTCAAACTACATATTATGTAATATTTCAGAAGGCGATAGTTAAGGCCTTAGTGAATGACAGCTATTTTCGATTTTCTCAAGAAAGTTTTTTAATGTGCAAAAAAACTCGCAATGCAAAATCATACATTCTATAAATGCCTGTAATTTAACGACCAAACACGATGTCAAAAAAAGGCTAAATAGTTGCACAAGCGCAAGCTTTCTTATTCAATTTGCTCTTTGAGTCATTACTGTAAGTTTAAAGGTAGCGTCAGGAGCTTGGAAATGCAAAATTCATTTTTATGGTGACCTTTGGACCTTACTCTTTGATCTTTTGACCTTACTTTTGGATTTTTGGACTTATCTCCCCTCATCTTAGACGCATACACTGGAGAAAGGGAACAGGCGGCCACGCCTCCTCGCTAACACGGAAATACGTCTTTTCTTGGATTCTCAATTTCGCGCGCTATACCCTAGACCCTTAAGGCAATGGCGCGTAATTTTCGTGTCCAGCAAGAAACCGGATGACGCTTGGTATTTGAGTTCTAGAGGCAGTTTGGAAACTTTTTTGTCATTGCACCATAACTCCAAAATGGGAGGGATCGGAATGCGTTCAGTAATATCACCGCATTTACAATCAGCATTCTCAAATTGTCCAAAATACAAGGTTTCATCTTGAATGGAAAGCCAAATAAAGATTTTCGAATTTTTAGACCAATACTTAAAAATTTTTATTTTTGTCAATATAGACTGAAACTAAAGACAGCTTCCGGATTTCTAATCCGCAGCACCAAGCGATTGAGAACACGAGGTTTTAATTTTAATAAAAAGCGTAAAAAAGGGTTTCGATTTTTTAGGTAAATCTGAAGATCTGAGAGATCTGAAATTTTTTATTTTCGTCAAACAACACTGAAACTCAATTTGTAGTTAGCACCCCCAAATCATCCAAAACATGAGGTTTCATTTTAATCTAAAGCCGAATCAAGGTTTTCGATTTTTTAGGTACACCTGAAGATCTGAAGGATCTGAAATTTTTAATTTCTGTTATCCAGCGACGATAAGGAGTACCAAAGATTTGTGTTGCTCAAATACAATGATTTTAGTGCATTGTAATTTGTTTTGGAATATCCACGTCCATATAGTGTGTCCTTGCTGCCTGTGTTCTCAAGTTACCTGTGATTGAAATTCCCTTAATTAATCTACTGATTTCACCAAGTACAAAAAGAATTCAAATTTGGCCGTCTGACCTAAGGTGACGCATTTCACGCTTATTCGCACCGCAAAGTCATGGCCTTCTAAGTTTTATAATCGCTGCTAAACATACCTATTAAAAGCTTCTATTTAACTTGTAATGCATGTACGCTTGTTCGGGTGGAATTTTGCAACTCAATTTTGAAGCAGATATCTTCAACCGATTGAGATGGAAATTTTGTATACACGTTTAGTTTGGATGACAATGCACGATAAGCTATATGACGTCGTTCTAGATCCAATAAGAGTTTGGAGAAAATAGATTATTCAAAGTCGGTGAGTTATTTTATCACTGCATGATCCTTGTTTACGACCTGAGAGAAGAGAGGCTTTGCACAGTGAAAGGGCTTGGTGAGAGTGACTCGAAAAATAATATGACGTCATTCTAAATCAACTATAGTGGACCATCCAAGATGGCGAAATAGTTCTTTTGAATGCACTTCTGCAATATGGGTATCAAATAAAGCTTTTATGATAATATAAATTGTGTAGAATGAGGCTATAAGTTAATAGTTAACACTCTAAAGAAACATTTTATTTTCTTTTTTTCAGAACCTTTAAATAAAAGCTTCTTTTAAAAAAGTTTTTTTGTTTTAATTTATACTTATAAAAAATAGTGATTTGCACCTAAACGGTTCGTTTAAGGTCCGTAAATGATACATAAAATCACGCTGGACTTCACCAAAGAATCCAAATATGGAATAATTATAAGAGGTTCTTTTGAAGAAATGTAAGTTTGATATGAATCACCCTGTATAAACATCAAATTTTAAGTGAAAATATTTTAGTGTTATAACCCTCAAAGCACCCTACTACGATCAGGTGACAGATTTTTGAAATTGTTTTAGTAAGCCCACAATCCTCCGTGCACTCACTATTGGCCCACCCTGCATACATTGTTGAGTTTGAAGTGCAAATAGAAAACAACATAAATATTTCGATTCGCGGCAATCGTAACAGCGGATGTTAAGTAAAAAGACCGCCAAATAAATCAGAGTTAGCTCTGGAAATTTTGGATCGTCCTCGCACATAATACGTCGACGGGTGGGGGGGGGACGCATACACGGCCCGCGGAACGGCGGAATGCAAGGGCGTAGCTACGATTTAATTTTAGGGGGGCAGACAGGGGTATTAATGAAATCAAGAGCGTGGCTAAGAGGGGGTTTAGGGAGTCAACACCAATGAAGGATTTTTTGACACTTTTTTAAATAAGTGTGCAAGCTAATGTCAGTAATAGTTGTTATTGACAGGGGCCAGAAGATGACGTTATTTGTATTTCATAGGCCATAGGCCCATTCTGCTAAACCACGTCTAAACAGTTTAACTAAAAACTAGATTAACTAACTAATCGACAGGTGGCAATAAATGTTTCTTGAATAGCTGCCTGAAATTACATTCTATTCTATCGTCTTTACTACGTTGTACGTAAAACCGCTTTGGATCAAAGCTAGAGTGTGGTGGGGCACCGTTAGTAAATTCACATAGGTACGTAATATTCACAGTGTGAACAGATTCACGACAGGCGAGTTTGACATTTAGGTATTTTATATCTATTTATCGTAAAGCAAGTTACACATACAAAGGGTGCTGTCTGCTTGTCTTAAGGTGTAGTTCCTTAAGGTTTTCTCTTGTCACGTCTTTGTTCCGCCACATGTTATAGCATAGTTCGGAGCGGTGGCGGTATAATGGTATTGCTCAATGTGTTTAAACTGTTTTAAAGTCCCTTTTTATTATTAATCCAACGTTTTCGACAATGAATTTGTGTCTCCACACAAATTGTGCTATATTGTGAAGACTCTCCCTTTGAGCATCTTTACGCAGCAATCTCGCTAACTTTTGTAAGTACTTAACACCAATTATTTATTGAGATTGTTCCTAATTTCCTAAGTTTCTATTGTAGCCCTGATGATGGAATCATAAGTTTCCGAAAGCTTGGAATAAAGTTAAAAGAGCCCACTTTTGCGTTTATTTGCCGCACTCCCAATTATTAAACGTTTTGTTACCTAACTGGTTTTTGTTTCGGCAATGACTACCCCCCTTCAACTATATTTACGTATGTGTAGAAGATAAATATGGGTATGAATAATTTAAATGAAATTTGTTTATAAAATTATTAGATTACTTATGGATTCAGTAATAATATGATTTATTTATTAATTCATGTCTTTCTTTGCTATCTACTGTACTTAACCATTCTTTAAGACATTTTTTGAATCGTTTATTAGATTGTAATTCCTATATTTTATCAGGTATTTTTTGATATAGTTTTGGTGCCAAATAAATGTGTGATTTTTGCATCAATGTTATTGTTTTAGGTATGCCTTTCGCGTGTAATTTATATCTTATATTGTGGTCGTGCTTGCTCATTTGACTTTTTGTAGTAACGAGTGATAGCATGTAATAAATAAAGTTGCCTGACATCGTTATCAGAGTTTCCCTGAACAAATCCTCGATTTTAAAATTGTGTTTTGGAGGATATCTAAATCTTTTATATATGTTGTGCATGCAGCACCCCATGCCAATATACCATAAATGAGATGGCTTTCAACTAATGCAGTGTACGTAGATGCCTTTCTGTAAAAATGTAGTAATTTTATGTTATATGAAATGAATCTAATTTTTTTTAATAAATTAATAATATGTACATCCCAACGTAAGTGTGAGTCTAAATATATGCCTAGATACATTATACTGTTCAATCTGTCAGTTTTAATTTTTTTATTATTTATGTTTAACGTAATTGTGTTGAAAGAAGGTATATACCTAGATTAAGATGTAAACGGTAAAAATTGTGTTTTAGAAAAGTTGATTGTCAATTGTTTTTGAGTAAGCCATTGAATAATTTTGATAACCGAAAGTACTCGTAAGGTTTTTTCAACAGTTTTCATTCAACTTATAGCCTGCTAGGGGGAGGGGGCAGCTGCCCCCCTGTGCCCGTACTTGGTTACACCCTTTGCGGAATGGCCATATTCAGGAGCCGTTCGCGGGCCGGCCGGCAGCAAATTAACAGATGACAAACGCCCGCCGGCACATGCCAAACTCCCGAGGAACTCCCGAAAAACAGCTTTTCGGCCGTCGCGAGGGGTGAGGGAGGGGGCGGAGGGGGGACCGCGGCTCGTTTGGCAGCCGCCCCGCCGCCGATAAATCACCGCTCTCTCATGGCCTACTTCACATCACCGACGTAGACGTCGGATCCGGCAACGGGCGCTCTACGTCTAACTTTCTTCAAATAATGGAGGCGAGTAGATTCACCCAGGACTTATTTAGGAGAGACCGGGGCAGAATGGGATACTTAAAGAAAAACACATCATACAAAGAAAATTAAATGTTTTATTGTATTAACCTTTAGTCACATAGGAACATAAGGATTCAAATTAAGTAATACAAATTTTTACAGCAACTAAACAATTCATTCTTCGGTGAAGAGGAGCAAAAATCAGTAAGACTATTTTTTCCCATTATGCCCCGCCATTGAGGCATAATGAGAAATGACACGGGGTAGAATGGGAACATACTTCAGTACAGCTGACAACGTTCACAAGTATGTGCGTGGTCGTCCTCGTCATCAACTCCAGCGCAGGAATTATGGGCCCAACCATGCTACACATCAGCGATCCTTTGACTGACTGCGAATATAAGTACTCACAGTAAATGCGAGCACAATCACCATAATCTTCTTGTGATGAGTCACTGACTCTCTCAATTAATCTTTTTAGTCCTCTTAATTGTACACTTTTTAGGTTCTCTAGCATCCTTTTTTGGCCTTTCTTTCTTTAGTGTTGTTTCCAGATTGATTTTTCTTAATCTTCAGCCCATCAGACTTCTTTTTTTTAATTTTTGTTTCTAATTCCCTTTTAAGTTCATTCTTAGATGGAGAATTCGTCGTCAGTCTACCTCGTTTCCTTGTCTTTCTTTCTTGAGTTCTAATTTCTGTTGGTACAACTATAATATCTGCCGGACTAATCAAAAACGAGGGATATGCCATTTGCTTTCCTTCTTATTCAATAAATAATGATAATGGGGGTCTTTGCTGATTAACTATCGCTGTGCCAGGAGAAACAGTAGGATCGCTGTCGATCGATGGAGTTGAAGCATTAGGACATTTTATTTGAGAAGTTGATGCACCTGATTCGTCAATATTGTAAGTGCTGGCTGCTATTTGGTTTATTAAAATAGCTAAAGCTGAGGTAAAATCTCCAGGCTGGGATAAACAGCGTTTACTGCTCTCCTTATGTCATCCTCGTTCCATTCTGCGTGTTTTACGTTTATAATTGCGACCCTTTTGACTGAAAAAAGTTGAGGAATGACAAGAGATACATAGCACATAATACGGGGCAAGATGGGATAGTATCCCGTCATGCCCCGTTCGTTTTGCCCCAACAAACATATTATATGATAAATTCAAGTATTTCTTACCTAAACCAGTTAAGGCTACAAACGGTATCTATTACTAAAACTCTATACTGCCGCTACGTCTTCTGGTTGAAAGTATTGCTAAAACTTGGCTACTCACCTGATAACACATCGATGTTCCACACAAAACTTTTCAAAATTAGGAGAAAATTCAGTTTTTTCTCACAGCGTAGCCAATACGAACAGCGCCACGTTCCTCATTGGTTGACCGACGTAAGGCAACTAAGCTCGCACTAATAACACTGCTGCTAGCGCATTTCAGTGTATGGATCATACATAGGAGCACTTTTCCCGTTCTGCCCCAGACCTCGTTTTGTCCCGGTGTCCCTACTTATTTATTTATCACGGAAACTCCATTTTTCCAATCATTGACATTCAAGTTTACACAGTGGCAAAAAAACTAAAGGTATACACAAGAAAAAATAATTACGTATCTTCACAGTCGTCCTGTAAAGACATTTTACATAACCTGTAATCTATTTTTTTCACATAATGTATTCTGGGATTCACCAACACTTGTTTTGTGTTGGAATAAGTAACAAGTTATAGAAAAACTATGCATTCTTTGTCGTTTTCCATAACATATTATGGTTGTTGTTACATAATATGCTGTGTTTCGTGCATAATTTTTATTGCTATTGTACATAGTTTATTATGTAATATATTATACAGAATGTGCCACTTATATTATACGTATGAATGCGGGTTCATATTTTGGACATTGCTGAAGGGATTTTCCAATATTTTTGTTCGAAATGTTTTTCCACAAAAAGACAGAATCTTGTTTTGCCATTTGTTTCTGTTAAATATGTACAATAAAGCACACTGTAAGTATAATGTGAATAAACATGTAAAAGAAGTGCCATAAGATGTAACAGAATCGCACTATTATACAATGTAATTATAAAATGGGACAGATTACTTTTTGCGCTATTAAAAATAAGGATTTGGACTGTAGATATATTAGAGTTCAGTCAAAACATTTCTGTAAATTCTCTAGATTTAAACATTTACGTAGAACATTTTATCCCAAACCGAGGTGACATTTTTACATCAGTAAATTATTTAAACGGCATTCTATTACATTTCATTGCAGGCAAATAAGTTGTACGCCTTGCCAGTTCCTATGGACACACTGGTGGCTGTTATATTTCGTCAGTGTATGGCATTTGAACTGGCAAGTACAGCAAATAAACATGATGCTAATAAGTTTACCTTCAGAAACACAACCTTCGTCCTTCACAAGATATGTTAAATACACAATTACACTCCTATAAATCACCAAAACAGGTTGCAAAAGGTTGGTGGCATCTGTTGTACGTTCCTTACGCGAAACACGAGATTTTAGGTTATGTGTTTATAACCTATGAATAGATGGCGCGCTTAGACGGCACGACTTCCTTAATATGTTATGTGATTTCACATAATCTATGAAGATTCATAGTGTTTGTGTGAATTTAATGTGGACAGTTAATAATGCTTTGTAACTTTATTTTTATTGCATGTTTTCTAATGTAAAAATACCTGTTCACATATTAAAAGTACACGATATCTGTAATAATACAGTATTATGTAAACGCACATGATACATAGTGTAATGTCATGAAAAACATGATATATTATTCAAAGCTTACATAACACAGAATGTGATTTTACCCCCACTTTCTTGCAGTGTACCTATAACAAACAATGCCTAACCTTTAACTACAAGCGCTGGTGTACTGCGTGTACCATCGGTTTTGAGTACGTTCAATTTCCTGAAAGATGTAAGTTGTCACCCTGTGGTGTCACCTCTGCCGTTCTGCGTAACCCTCAAAAATGGTATTTACTCGTCGTCAGTTATCAGTTGTCTCGCAAACTTTTCCGAGCAAGTAAAGTTTGACCGCTAGTCCGTCTGGTGCCTAGAATACACCGCGGTTGTAGTTGTGCAAAAAGTATATTATCATTGTTATTTAACAAACGTATCCAGTTGTTTTGGATTTTTTATAAATATACTTTTGATACCTACAATCCCTTTTAAAAAAAGCTATATAAATGTAATTATGAAAATACTTCAGCTAATGGTGCTTCGTCTGGTGCACAGAATACACCACGCTTGTACTAGTGAAACAGAAAAGTGATTTTCCCAGGGATAAGGTACGAGTGTTTTTTTGTAGTAAAGTAGTTAATAGTGTTAATACTAAATTTGCAATTAGTTTGTTGACATTTATTACCTAAGGTATAATATATATGTAGGTGGTGTACAGAATACACCACGCTTGTACTTAGGTTTCGAAACAAGGCGCGTGTAGCAAAAGGTTAAACTAAGCAAATTATGGATAAAATGGAAACTTGTATAAGAGACTCAACAGTAAGGAGAACGGTATATCAAATGAGCAATGTAGTTTTCGCAGGCAATCAAGAACTCTAAATTAATGCATGATAATAACTATAAAAAAATTATGATTACCCAAAATCCAGAACATTAGGAAAAATATATATACTTGCTGACGATACTTTCATATACATATCGAATTATAAAATTAGACATTGCGTTGACACTTCTAAATGATTATTTTAAGAAAATTATCAATTGGTTGAATGTAAATAAGCTTAAACTGAATATTAATAAAACAACATATATAATAATAGACAAACATTTAAACGAAACACCAATTACCGTTTTGGTTAATAATGACAAAATTGAAGTAGTTAAATATTTATATTGTAGTAGTTATAAATAAATAAGTCTATACTACTACTATTACTAAAACAAGCGTATCTTCTTCTTCTTAGGGTGCCGTCTCTCTTCAGAGGTTGTCAATCAAGGCAATCCTAATTTTTGATGTAGCTGCTCTGAACAGGTCTATTGAACTACAATGAAACCAGTCCCGGAGATTCTTCAACCATAATAAGCGTATCTATTCCATCAAATTTAGCGCAAAATTAGACACTTAAACTTATTCAAGATTCTGCACATCCGTGTGAGACTTCCCCCTCTTCGAAGTTGATTTTCCAAATGAGGGACCCAACGTAATAGGTGCGCCTAAGTCAAATTTTTCAGTTTTTGACAAAAACGCTTTCAAAGTTTATATTTCTCTCTGGAAACATTACCTTTTTGAATAATAATTTGATTTGTTATAATCTTGTATCTTGTTACTTTTACAGTGAGCGACTTTAAGAAAAGCTACTTTAGTGGTCTACATTCCAAGATGTTTCCAAAATGGATTTTTTAGTTTGGATTTCAAAAGGGTAATAAGAGACTGAGACAAACTTTGAAGTATTTTAATTTTATAACATATGAGAATACAGAATACATTACAAATACGAAAGTTATTCATTTCGATTACGTTCTTCTAATCAAAGTTTTAAGAGTGCCAAAATTTTCCGTGTTTGCTGCACTTCTGTACAAATAGTTATTTCACATTTGAAATGGGACAAACATGTGAACCTCTTAGTAAATAAATTAAGATCCATTCTGATCAAATTAAAGAAGAAATAAATCCTTTTACTATGTTCATTGCCATCTAACCCGCAGCAATAATAACCAATTAGAAGTACCAACTCCAGAAAAAAGTATTTTTCTCCGACCATACAAATAATCGGCACCAACAGCATTTCACTTATTTTTGTCCGAACTAAGAGAAATTCAAAATGATAATATTTTCGAAACTAAATTCAAAAGATGGATGTTATTTTTGACTAGATTAGAGATAGGTGAGCATCTTGATGATAAATAAATCAGTCTAGATTTCATCATGCTAGGCTGGGGGGTTGTATGTGAAGATTCTACTAAATTGCTTTGCTTTCATATGTTCTCGATTGATTATGTTTAATTTGGTGGTAAAGAAAATGAGGGTCAGATTATTATTGCAGAACACTGTCCGATTATATCTCAAAGCCCAAACGTTGACTTGAGTAGAACACGTACTATTTTTCACACCTTTTTTTGGTTAAGGGTCTAAGGTATAGCGCGCGAAATTGAGAATCCAAGAAAAGACGTATTCCCGTGTTAGCGAGGAGGCGTGGCCGCCTGTTCCCTTTCTCCAGTATGTGTATCTAAGATGAGGGGAGATAAGTCCAAAAATCCAAAGGTAAGGTCAAAAGGTCCAAAGGCAAGGTCCAAAGGTCATCATAAAAATGAGCTCCTGACGTTACCTTTACACCTACAATAATGATTTAAAAAGCAAATTGACGAAGAAAGCTAGCGCTTTGTCACCTATTTGGCATTTTCTTGATATCGTGTTTGGTTTTTAAATTACAGACATTTGAAGAATGTATCATTTTGCATTGCGAGTCTTTTTGCACAATAAAGAACTTTTTTGAGAAAATCGCAAATAATTGTTATTCATTAAGGTATTAACCGTCACCTTCTGAAATACTGTGTATGTAGTTTGATAAACAAGTGAGTTCTGTTCGAAACAAGAATCCGTGTTTTAACATCGCAAATACATATGTATAACTGTATATACCCAGCCAATTCATACATTTCAAGAAATTGAACCAAATCTTGTGCAAGAAATAGGGTAGACTAGAGAAGTATTCAAAATAGGGGAAGTTTGATGAAGCAGATTTGAATACACCAACACCCGCAGGCTCAATAAATACATCTCCTAGTAGTCCTTACATAGAATACGCAAAATTATGTGGTTTATCATCTGCCGGCGTGCAGTGTGTAAAAATGTAACCCAGTTTCATGTGCAGCATGCATCATCGTAAATTTGGCGCCACAAGCGAAAAACATTCGCGACGTTATTCATTCCTGTCGCACTCTTGATTGTCACCTCTTCCTTCTTGATTGGCCCGAAATAGCCGCGTCGCCGCTATTTCGGGCAGCGATGCAACGAAATTCGGCGCAAACCGACGCGTTTAGGTGCGTGCGCGGATTACAATGATCGCTATTCGTGTGTACATGTTGTTTACAAGCGGGAAAGGGAGCAGAACGACACTAAAATTGTCTAGGTGTGAACGATCGGGTCAGGTCTTGGTATGCGATGCTGAGGCTCGTCTCACACGCATATGTCGGTAGACGCTAAACAAAAATATAGAAGCTCTGCTTCGCGACGATTTTCGAAAAAAGCGTCATTTTGGTAAGTGATATCGAAAAAAGCTTCAAATGATTTATGGAGAGAACAACATTCTGCATAAGTTTTGTCTTCACAAGTTTCGTGTGCGACCAACACTTTCCTTCTGTGATTTTCACTAAAATCAGAATTTGATTGCGGATTAAGATGAAGAACTTTATCAAAAAGTCGTGGAACATTTTCTTTTCCTAAAAGAATGATATCTTTTCATTTATTTGTTATCTGGAGCTGCCTAAACTCACGCATTTGGTTTTAAACTGGTTTAAACTTTCTTTCGATAGCACTTACCACAATGGCGCTATTTGTAGAAAAGCGTCACGAAACAGTTTTCACCCCCCTCCCCTCCACCATCGAGCGGCAACCCTCAGAGGCCGCATTAAACAACGCCGAGGTGGCATTATTTTCACTTAAGGTATGCACAAATACGATATTTTTTGCAATAGTACATATCGGTAGTAGGTAGCGGTGTGTTCCTGAATGTCTTAATTTTTTACTACTTAGAATTTTCTGATCTATACATGCGAGTATTGCTTTAACAAGTATTGCTTTAAAATGGTCTGTATTGTGTAGCATGGAAACTACTAAATCTATTTCAATTAGATTTTGATGCAGTATCATTATTATTATTATTATTGTGGTTTTTAAAAATCGTGTCAGTAGCGGGGCAGCGATAATCAAGAACCTAAAAATATAAAAACAGCTCAAATTTGGTTTTTAGGCATTTTAGGGAATCGTGATAGTTTTCTACTTTTTTGGGTTTTGGTAAAATTGAGGTGATTGGAAGATAGGGCATTGCAAGTATTTTTAAAAATAATCCATAAACGAATACGTAGGGTAAAGTAGGGTAAATCGTACTGTCTTCTAAATCGTACCACTCATATTTTTCCCTATGTCTAGCACATTAGCTGACATCTATATATTTTTTCGTAAAGCCTGGTTGACTATTATCGTTGGGTATTTTTAAGGTTTAGGCTGTAGGTGGCGCTTCGGCTTGAAAAAGAGGTTATGTTTCATCCGCATTTTATCTTGTAGTTCTTTGGTACCGTTTCAGAAGGATTATTATCTACCGGGTGAGATATACCACCATTATTTGTATTATAGATGGATACTACACCATTATATTGAATAATATGTGAGTTTCAGAGCATAATTTTGTTACCATTTACCAAAAATTCTGAAAAAATGATACTGAACACAGTTTGATAAATCGTACCTCGCTTAGTTCTGGAAATCGTACTTCAAGTAGGAACAAAATAAAAAAGTCGAGCCTGTGGTATGAAAAAAAAAATTATTTGGGGTACTTTCAGAGACAAAACCGCCAACTTCTTCCAACTCAGAAAATATTCAAAACATTGTCGATATAGAAATGGATCCATCAGATTGGAATTGCTTTATATGTGAAGATTACATAACAGAAGACATGGTCCAGTGCAAATGAAATGCAAGCCGTGGGCAACGCTGGATTGAGGTTTTATGGGGCCCGGGGCTATTACAGTCTTAAGGGGCCCTTTATAAATAACATAACATAATAATAAATAATAATGACAACATAATATAGCTCTCGCGGGGCCCCACTAAACCGCGGGGCACGGGGCTCCAGCCTCTTTAGCCCCATGGTTGATCCGGCCCTGGCCGTGGGCCCACTCAAACTGTTGTGGAAAAGTAAAAAAATTGAAGAAATATGTACTTATGTGTGAACTGTATTTAGTAATAAAGTTATATAAAAAGGTTTCTAGCATTAACAGATAGGTACGATTTAGCGAACCGACAGGTACGATTTATCAAACTAGTTCGCTAGATCGTACCTTTTGCATCACTTCGATTTTACTTATTTTTCTTGGCCTCTTGCAAGAATTTCGTTTAGGTTGTTACTATTTTTTAAGAAGAAGATATTCCTTTGTCAGAATAAATAATTTATTTATTTGTAGTAAAGTAGATTGAAGCTGTATAGACCGATTTTCCAAAAGTGGTACGACTTACCCTACCCTACCCTAACTAATACGAGGAAAATTTATTAAATACACAATTTGACTTCAGAAACGCACTGGGAACCAGAGAGGCTTTGTTCGCTATCCAGGTTCTATTCCAGCGCTGTGGACTGTGACGTATACGTTTTCCTGATAGACTACCAAAAGGCATTTGATAAAGTCAAACATAATAAAATGATGGAGGCTTTGAGAACAATCGGCATTGACGAGAAAGACCTACGTCTTATAATAAATTTGTACTGGCATCAAACAGCAAATATAAGAGTGGAGACTGACTATTCAGAAGCTATCAACATAAGGCGCGGTGTCAGCCAGGGGTGTGTTTTGTCCCCTACTCTGTTTAACCTCTACTCTGAACATATATTCAACATTGTACTGGACACCGTGGACGCCGGGGTTTTGATCAACGGAGAGAGATTGAACAATATACGCTATATGCGGATGGTACTGTCGTGTTTGCCGATTCCGTTGAGGGCCAACTATCAACCAGTTGAAAGAGTAACCAGCTATACTTATCTGGGCACAACGATTAACGAGCAATGGGACCACTCTACATAAATAAAATGCCGCTTAGAGAAAGCAAGAGCCACCTTCGTTAGAATGGGAAACCTGTTCAGGAATAGAGATCTTAATTTACAAACCAAATTAAGACTACTCAAATGCTATGTCTGGTCTGTGCTCTTGTATGGGGCTGAGTCGTGGACGTTGACGGAAGCGTCCACAAGGAAAATTGAGGCTTCTGAGATGTGGCTATACAGGCGAGTTTTCAGAATTTCCTGGGTTGACAACAACAGAATTTTCGAAAGGCTTCAAAAAGAGACCGAACTCGTGGGCATTATTAAAAAACGCAAATTGGAATACCTGGGTCACATAATGAGGAACCGAAAGAGATACGGTCTGCTCCAGCTGATACTTCAGGGAAACATCGTCGGAAGAAAAGGACCCGTTAGGCGCAGAATCTCCTGGCTGAGAAACCTTATAACTTATTTTTCCCTGACCACACGAGGATTGTTCAGAGCTGCAGCAAGTAAAGTTCAAATTGTCTTGCTTATCGCCAACGTCCGGAACGGATAGGCACACTAAGAAGAAGAAAACTGAAAACTTTGTTGTATTCGCAATAGACAGCCCAGTCCGTAGATCTGCAAAAGGAAGACCTATCGGAATAACACACTTTCATCTCCCTCACCGATATTGAGATTTTTTACACAGCTCTCATTTGTTTGCAACCGTTACTGAGGTGCAATGTTGGAGAGTGTTCGGCTTTAGGGAAATTATATTATTTTTTGGATGCGCCCCTAATTCGTATTAGCGTCCTTTTCCCCTGGTCGTTGCCCATATCAGCACGTTTGAGCAGGAGCATCCTTCCGTAAAATAAAGCGTCAGGGTGTTATATACGATCCAGGTTCTGCAACGCAGTGTTTGTGTTTTGCAGGATGCCCTCAACATATTGCAAACGGCACACGACAAATGTCTTGAATCTCTCCTTTATTACTAGAGGTTTCGTGTCGAGAGTTTTTACTGTAGTACAGGAGACAGCCCTTGCATTTCCTCGAGTCATTTTATACAGCCTGGGCAAAGTTGAATCTGGAGTGGAAAATCTCCACTACATCTCTAACAGAGAAGGTACATACGGGCAAATCCATTAGTTAAAAATAGACACCTAACCTCTCATACACATTATATTCGCACATCAAAACCGGGCGCACTAAGAAAGCAGTTTCGGTGGAGCCCATTGATGTCTTACTATCGCATGTTGCCAGGTTATAAGTAGTCAGCCTTTGGCATGAAAATCGCCAGAAATCGCCAATTTTTGGCATGCGTGAAAAAATTGTCTGAAACGAAGCACCCATTTATGACATAATTCTATGGGTAAGGGTGACCTCTGACCTACGAAACTGCAAAAATATGTCAAACTTCAATCATCTTATGTCAGTGGTCAAGGACATAATTATGTAGGATGCAGTTGCCTATATTGAACTGTCTCCTAAATTGAACATTTGCCGTTTTTATTACTTCCCGTAAAACTAGGCAATGTTGCCATCGGGTATTCGACACCACAACCTGAACCCTCTTGCGGCTTAGTTGATGTTTAGATTAGGACAACCTATTACAGATCTCTGAAGTGGTGAAGATTTTTACCACGTGCAGAGTAATATTTTATGAACTTGGCGAATGCTTCAAATCTAACTAAAACAATGTAGGTTTGTTCTTTCAATTTTATAATTTATCTATTAGATACCAGTGTTCTATAGCGCTACTTAACAATAGCGTTGTCAAAAACTCATTTAAATATGGGGCTAGTCTTGATTTTGGAGCTCATATTGAACCACTTACGAAACCTCTAATTGAATTCCGGTCCAGCTTAAAACCCTGCTGGTTCAATTAAGTTCATTCTTAATTTCTAATGGTCCTGAACCTAAACTTTCGTGGTTTTGTACTGAACGCAAGACTGAAGATCAAGTTAAAATAGTTTAGTGCTTGCAATGCTACAAGTATGCCGGTGCAGACACATGGGACTTATTTTATTACACATTTTGTAAGCAGTTATTAGAAAAAAGATCATTTTTCGGTGTTTACCAACTTTTCTTAAATAGAAATTAGTTCATTTCAGTTTAATTTATTTTCTGGAAGTATTATACCTACTTTACCAATATAGGAGCACAGGTTCGATTTAAGAGACCATGAGTTCAATTTGAGCACCTGGTTGCCTAAAATAGAATATTTGCAATTCCATATTGATTTTGTTTTTCTTTTATCGTTTACAAATATAATAAGGCCTTGGTCTCCTGGAGGAGATTACATCAAAACTGTATTCTGTTTCAACACTCTCAGCCTACTAGCTTTACGCAACGCTGTACATATCAGTTGGCTACCGGTCCACGTACACCATTGATGGCGATGTGGACACTTGAAAATACACAAACATCACCACGTGTTTTTTTTACTTCATTTAAAAAAAAAAGATTTCAGTATTAACCCTTTGTCTATCTGATGGAAAATTAAACGACTTCCCAGAGAGATCAATTTATTTTAAAACTTGTCATTTGCTATTTGCGAGTTAACTAGATTTTTTTAAATAATATTCATTTTGGGACACTGGGGAGTTTTTTGGAGCACCAAAACAACGAATACCATGACTATCGTTATTTTGAGCATGCGCAGTACTGAGAAATAGGTAAAATAATTAAGGGCCGGTTGTACAAATGCGGGTTTAACACGAGCTTTGTTAAGCTTAAGCTTAGCTAAGCTCAGGCTTAAAGTCGACATCCGTTGTACAATCGTCGGCTTAGTTAAACCTGGTTGATAATGAAATTCACTACAGTTGGCATCAATGAAGCTGAAAAATTACCTTTTTTGGTTAGGCACTTACGACAGTTTGTGTCAAATTTCGGCAACGACCGTCTCTGTCTCTGTTCTTTCATTTGCTCTCTTTGTTAAATTGGACACAAATCTTTCAAACAATATGACCTAATAAAGTGACAAGCAATTTGAAGGTTCCTCCTTGACATATCATGTCACTTGTATCAGGTTAGGTTTAAACCTCAGCTAAGCTCACGTTGAGCTTCGGCATACGTAAGCTCGTGTTAAGCTTGGAGTGGGGGGTTAAGCTAGCATTGTACAACGGACATTTTGCAACTGACGTGGTTTAACGTCGGCTTACCTTAAGCCGAAGCTTAAGCTCGCATTGTACAACCGGGCCTTAATAGTGCCCATTAACGATAACGAAGGTCAACCGATTTTAGTTGCATGATCTCTCTTCTTGAAGTATCACACGTAAAACAACTGGCCATATTGCTGCTTCACGCAGCCTTATTTTTGAGGTAAAAACCAATGAAACAATCAGCATACACTTGTGAGGTCCGAGAGGCATTTTGACCACATTCACCGCACACTAAAATCATATCCACCAGTTCATTAGAGTTATACTGGTCGCACGATTTTTGTTGTTTTTAAAGTCCGATGTAACACGTCAACAACTCAAGAGGTTTCAAATTCGTGCTGATACCTACATGTATGCTCCATAGTAAACTGAGTTCTTTCGTGCTTTGCCTCCGTTTTGATCTAATCGCACAGGGATGGAACATTTCATTTATATTGTCACGACGGCCTCTTTTTCTTCACTCAGGAAATCAAACTCGACGTAACTTTCACCGTTTTACTTCACAACTCGATACAATATCTCTTAACCTTATCTCAAGTACAACTCAACTCAACTGAACAGAACTACTGCCACGCTACTCGTGGCGCCTTATATACTTCATCGAACCATCTAGAAAATTCTAGACATTCAGATGACATCCGTCAGTCCAGAAAATTCCAGACGATTCGATGACGTTTACACATCAAAAATCTAACCTAACATTTTGAAAGAAACATCAACAACAATACAAATTAGAACGCTATATATAGGATGTCACAATATGTTAATGGGAAAAATTACTTCTTTTGACGAGTACGTTATGCCCTACGAAGTCCTAACTTAAAAGACACTTTGTATACATGATTATAACAAATGAAGGTAACCAAACAGCATTACAATAATTTCGGATTTTTGTGCTCTTGTTACAGTGTACATCACACACATCAGACGCAGTAGTAATTCAAGATAAGCCTCACCGACATTATGACGTGGACTTGTTAAAGCAAACGTTGCCAAGGCACTCTAGATCCTGGGAAACGGACGGCCGGCGGCTGTTCCAGAACAATCGACTATCGCCCGAAATTACCGGTATAATTGTATTAACATGGCTTGCTTGGTGCGCGCATTACCAGCGTTTGAGATGGAGACATAAGATGTTTACCCGCAGACGTATCTCGAGTACTTATCACACGTTACTCGCTCTGTTCCAGGGATGATTTTATTACCGGAGATTAAGGGTGTTTTACGAGCGGGATTTCGACATGACAGTTCGGAGAGCTTTGCAGCTTACCTTGCTTTATCCACGTTCCCTGGATGTACTCTAGAAGCTCATATTTGTGAGTGCTTGAAAAGGGAAAAACGTACCTACACTGAAAGAAAAAAAATCGTGATGTTCAGTAATGTACCGGGTGGACAACTAAGAGTGGCTGCCGACAATGTACAGGGTGTCTCAAAAGTTGGGCTTTTCCTTTTCAGAAGCAACTGACTCTGAAATGACATCGCTAATGTGCGGTGAATCAGCAGCAGAGGAATTAAAAAAATGTAAGAAAATAAATACCGTTCACTGTGAAGTTTTGAGTGCGAACATGAGTTTTATAGATACAGTTCGAAATTCGCGCCGCAAAACTGAAAAGCGCTAGTATTTCTTCTTCAATTTGGACCATTTAGAATTGTCTAGGTCTTCCAGCGTATCCACCATGATGTGACACAAACATCCTGTGTCTCTAACTCTTTGCACGAGATAGGCAAGTCTACAGAGTGCAGGGTAAATACGGTCAGGGGAACGACCAGCATACACTCCCGAAGTCTAAGAGCCATTTTCACCACATTCACCGTAGACTAAAATCATATCCACCAGTTCATTATAGTTATAACAGTTGCACCATTTTTGTTGTTTTTAAAGTCCGAGATGTAGCACGTCAACAATACATCAGAGACCTCAAACCACTGCTACGTCTGCTCCGTAACCACCTGCGCTTTTTGTGTCTGTTTTGATCTAATCGCATAGAGGCGAAATTAGAAATGAGGATTTTATTATTGGTCAATATGGCGTGTATCTAATGCCCCATGGAGAAAAGTCCTAACTTACGAAACACTCTGTATAGATAATCATTAATCATATAACTAAAAAATATCAGGTAAATCGCCTAAGAGAAATCGCTGGCATTTGATTTCGACTTGCGCAACTGGCCACTAAAGAGCGAATAGATAACTTGCCGACTTTTTTTTCTATCAATAATATGACTCAGTTATATCTAAATGAATCATTCCTCAATTATTATTCCCCAAAGTTAAAAATAACGTTGTTATAAGGACTCAAAATTTCGCGCGCTGAAAGAGCATTTGAAACGACCTAAAATAGGGCGCCACACCCGTTGACGTCATAGTGTATAACAGTGCGTCGCTGATAAGAAGCTCTCCCCTATCGTATCCATACATGATGCGAATGTAGACCAATTTCCACTGCACTGATTGATTTATTTGTTATTAGTTACTAGATAATAATGATAATAATGTGTCTTCATTTTTATGAATGTTACAAAAATTAGTAAAACAGTGCAGAATGGGAGGGGCATTCAACTATGTTGCTCTTCCATGCAACCTAGATCTAGACACGTGTTTACGTATCGGGTGCATTTCATCCCTATTTTGAAACTGAGCTGGTATTTTTCGGATGGCAGACAAGCTAGTAATTGTTGAACATGAAAACTCTTGCTAAACATTTCAAGTATATTAGAAAAAATGTTGTCAAGGTGATTGACTCAGTACTTCCCACACATTACGGTAATACCAGTTTATTATGTTCCCATAGCATGAAGTTTTAGTCTGAGATCCCCTGCAACCAAATAATCGCCAGCTCCCCCCTCCTAAAATTGTCTTATGCCGCTAGGTCTTTCCGTCACAGGTCAATGGACAGCCTATGATCAATACTACAAACTTTTCAGTTTTACAACCCCCCCCCCAACCACCCCAATGTAACCCCAACCCAAAAATAGGTAGGAAATGATCAGAAACCCCTAAGACATCCAAAACCCAAGTTTGAGTTGTTTTCATACTCTCAGTCATTTGATTATTGCTGCGCTGCCACTGCCACTATTTTTAACAAACATACGCGTTTTCCATCCTCACCACGGTAATAACACTGTGTCAAAATTTCATTAGAATCAATTTAATAGTGTAGTGTCCATGTTACAAAATACAAAACGATTTAAAGCTATAAATAGCCGCCTGTTGAAAAAAAAAAGCTATAAATACTCGTATGTATACAAAAAATTCTAAGTCCCTTAGTTTCCGTAATAGGCTAGGCAATGTTCGGATGGACCTAAAAAGGTAATTTATGTCGCTAGGTCTTCCTTCACAGGTAAGTGGACAGCCTACAATGAATACAAGAAATTTTTCAGTTTTTCAAACCCCACCCCCAACCACCCCACCCTCACCAAAAAAAAAAGAAAAACGCCGAAAATGATCAGGAACCTCTAAAACGCTGAAAAACAAAGTTTGAACTGTTTTTATATTTTTAGCTTTTTTGTTATTTCTGCGCCGCCACTTGCAGATGCATGTTCTTGAATGGGCTGCTCTGATTGATCAAAGCCTTTGTTAAAATGCACCTGTTGCTAAAATCGGGCCTACTAGCCACACGTCGGCGACAACGTTCGACGTGGCGTTCCACGTTGACGATGTCGTGACGTTGACATGTGGCCAGACCCTAAAGCAATACTCTCATATGTTTATATCAGAAAAAAATCCCTTGGTTTTTGCAAAAGGCAAGGCAATGTTCGGATGGACCTAAAAAAGTTATTTATGTCGCTAGGTCTTCCTGCATGGGTCAGTGGACAGTCTATTATTAAAGCAACAGATTTTCCAATTTTTCAACCCCCCACCCCCCCCCCCCAACCACCCCAATTTCACCCTCACCCAAAAAAAAGTAGAAAGTGATCAGGAACCCCTAAAACGCGTAAAAACGAAGTTTGAGCAATATTTAATTTTTTTTGTTTTTTGATAATTACTCCGCCGCCCATGCACAGATTTTCAAATCTATAGGAACATTATCTACTACGGCTCCAGAGCATATCGCTGCCCAAATTTCATCACAATCCATGCAGCATTTGCTGAGATTTCGACGCTAGAAAGAAGCGACAGACAGACCGACGGAAATGAGTGACGTGGATTTTCGTTATGTAGACATCATAAAACGCCCAAAAAGCGTATTATCTCAAAACCGAAAATTTTTGCAATCACAATACTTCCCTCACCTATCGGTGTGGGAAGTAAAAAGGGACATGACCGATTATTATGATTTGCCGACCGAAAATGACAAACTATGTTTGCAATTAAATGCCAACTTTCTCAGGTCAGAGCCAATAACATAAATAAAAAAAAAAATGCCAACTTGACTTGATAAAAAACCCACCAGGTAGCATTACGTCCCTAGACATGATGCGTGCTTCAATTCGGTAATTTGGCTCCCTGGGATGCGTTATGGTTATTTTTTACCTTCTATTCGAATAGTTGATAACGAGTGGGTCGTTTTAGAAAGCCCATAGAAATATCTAATCATTACTATAATTTATACATCATATATTTGCCATATATTTTTATCGAATGAATCATGTTGATTTTCGGAAAAAATATCAAATAGTAATCGGTTTTGTGTCTTAATTACTTTTTTCGGAGATATTGAGAACATTGGGCAGAGATTTTTAACTACAACAATTACTAGCTCGTCTGCTGTCCGAAAAATATCGGTTTCAAAAAAGGCATGTCTTATTTTTGACAATTCCGATGACGAGTCACAAAATTTCAAGAAAACCTTGAATCATCGATATCTCGGAACTCGCTCATTTCCGACCCCCCAGTTGATCGGGGTCAACTGGTAGTAAATGATTATTAGAATAACTCTTTTCAAGGAATATGTCAAACAGTTTTTGTACTCACTTGCTAGCCTTGACGCGTCGAACTTCTCCGAGAGAGAAGTTTTCATTATTTTAAATGAAATTTGCCACCATAAACACGCCCATAAATGGTAAGTTATCGGACCGGCATTTCACATATCCTTTGTCGATCATCATCAACAACAATACGATATAGTGCAATCAGATTACACAGGAGATAAACACGAACGAAAGAAAAAACTGCAGCCGCAACGGTAATTCGGGAACAGAGGGTACAAGTGATTCACCGAGCTTGGCGCCTAAACACCGGTGGCGTATCGTACTACATGACGTCACGACCAACGACGACGCATTTTCGGCCGCTCGGGATAATTTCGCCCGATATTTAAATCTTTCTAGAGGGCGTTTGGAATGAAGCAGTAGTTTCTGTTGATAACAAGTGTATGAGTACTATATGTACAAACGATATTAGGTACACTTTGCCGAATTTTCTTCTTTTTCAAATTTCCTATTATAAGAAAAAAGGCTTTTTCTCAAAAAATTGGAGCATATTTTCATATAAATGGCTACAACTTTGCTATAAGTCAACGGAATTAAACAAACTAGGTTTTATTTGAAAGAGCTCTTCTTTTCTAATAGTTGCTAGAGGTCACGGAGAATTCAATTTTGTCGACAATACAGTCAGAGAATATGCGCATAATACATCAGACATGAATTGATGCTACATGCCAAAGCAATGACGTCAACAAGCTGGCCTGATATCATCTTTGCTCTACTCCAAAGCTTTCTACTGTGCTTCAGTGAAACTATCTACTTTTTTAAACAGCATAACCTGAGATGTATCCTGCATTTGCATAGTGATTTAAAAAAATACTCATGAATACGCAGTACCGAATTTACAGAGATTTTACGGGTCATATTTTCTGCAGAGATCCAAAGTTTATGAATTTCTTGACTGTCCGTCGGAAGCTGGAAATATCTCTTGTATATAGGAGTCATAAAGTTTATGAACCAGTAAAAGTAAAGATTAGGGTTCCTAAAATATACTGCCTTAGTAGTAGCTTATGAAAATATTACTTGACGGGTTTTAGTTCATCTGCATTCACGTAGTTTTTTTTTACACAGAAATTTCTGTCCACCAGCTATGATAAGCTTAAATGAATGTACATATACAAGGTGGTCCAATATGCGCTCTAGCGGCCGTACCATTTAGATTAGAAGGAAATGTCCCCAATAAGAAGCGCTTCTTTTCAAATGGTCTACTTGCAGAAAATAATAGCTTTGAGCGAAACAAGAACATATTCCAAATTACATTTGGAGCTACATAACACAAAAACATATAATCATTAGTTTTGAAAAGATATCCAACAAAATAGGTTTTGGATTGCTGCATCCTATACTTATGAAAATTTAACTCACTATAAACAATACTATAGCATACACTTTTTAAGATACTTGAGTCTAATATACCTTATTTAGTTTAGTCATATGTTAGTTCACAAGGATCTCATTGAATTGAATTCCTATATTTTTAGCCTATCTGTAATTCAGACATCTTACAAAATATTACACATAAGTATATCAATCCCAAACATGTGCCTACTCACTGGTACAGAGATTAACCAACAGCCTTACTATCTATAACTGTAGTTTACCAGTAGAACAATTCTTCTTTTAAATTTGTAGTAACTGGTGTTAACCTGAACTTGCCAAAATTGATGGGTCAGAAAGGAAAGGCTGTCAAAGCGTTAACGTGAAGTATAGTCCAGTTATTCAAGAAAGACTAAGTGACATTGGTAAACGGTCATGGTAAAATCACTGGTGTGAATCAGGCACAGCAACAAAAGAAGAAGTTCTACCGAAATTGTAAATACGAAATTGTAAATCCTCATAGCCACTGGATCAGAAGTTACTCCATTCCCTGGTATAGAGGCAAAGAAATAATAAATAATATAATCAAACAGTACTAGTATGATGAGTTGGCAAAGCAACGCAAGTAGGCCATGTTTGACCAGAACCATAGCGTGCCTTGGTAGGGCCCCATATATATATTTGTTTTGGGGGCCCTTAGGAATGGTAAAGATTTCTCACAATAGAAAAAAATATGTCGGGATCTCCAGTACAGAACCAAAATTTAGAAACCTTCATGGCGTTTTAGAAAACTCCTTGTCAAACCTAAATAATTTCAAAAATGGCAAACACCTGGATATACCGGAAGTAAGTATCAATTTCCTTATTTCAAATAGAACAAAGAAAGTTGCGGTTTTCGTTTTTAAAACGAGCAAGAAACATACTTGTGTTTCGTAATATCATTGTTTCAAAAACGCATTAAATCTATAGACTAGCAATTTTCAAATTTGAAAAGTTTAAAACATTAAAAGCTTTTTTTTCAGATAGGGTGGTATGATAAGTTCCACTACAGTGGATATGAAATTAAATTCTCTTTTACCTTTATTACGGTATATCCAATTATACAGTAGCGCATCTCTCCAGAATTTTGGTGGTTTGCGCATAGCATCCCGCGCATCGTTCGCAAGGTGTTTAGCACGGCGATCGCCTGATTCGTGTTAAGTCTATGAGAATGAAGTCTTTGACAGAACCGGATTAAGGAATTTGGTGATACGCTGATATAGATATCGAGAGGCGTGAAGTCAAACGTTGCACCGCTGTAGGCTGTATTAACAATTCCAAAAACTGTGACTATAGTTTTTGAAGCTTCCTCAAGATGTTGCCAGGTATGCGATTCCTCCAATGTTTAATATGATCCTTTATTACCTTGTAATATTAAATGTGATAGCATAGCTCCATTTGTCTCTAACAAAGCTGGCGGCTATTAGGGTAGCTGTGTGTTTTTTTCCAGTTTTTTTAGAAGAGTTAGACGTTACGGAAAGTCGTTCTTTAATTATGAGCCTAAAGTCAGAATGATAATTTCTTACTGTTTCCTCACAGCACCACAACGTTCAAAAATAGAAAATTCTCAATAAAAAGAATCAACATGCTAGTTTCAAAAATATATCATTTTCCTCTATGAACATGGATTCTTTACTTCAATATGCCTATTCATATGTAATATACAAATACAGAAGGAAAGGTAGTTTTGGTAAGTTTATCTAGTTAGATAAAAAACAGTTTTGCAATTTTTTCATGAATAACGACCAGTTTAGTATATTTTATCGTTGTTATAAACATATTGATCATTATTTTTTATGGACACCTAACAAGTTTTCATCGGCTCTGCTGTTTACTACGTTTTCGTACCTCAAACGTTTTTCTATGGTGATTGATAAAGACAAATTTAAAAGTCGTGCAATAACTAGACATAAATGTTATTTTGGACGCTACGTCGTTACATATACCCTTATTTGAATCATATAAGATATTATAAAGTTTTTATATTTATTTAAATATTTAAGGTTAAGTAGGATAAGATAAAATAAAGTTGAATAAATATCGGATTTTTGTAATTTACTTACAAACAATGAAACCACCTATTTTCTTGGAGTTAACAATTTTCTTTCATACACCGACTATTTCTTGTTTTGCTTCTAAAAAAATGTTTACACCCCATTTATATGCAAAGAATCCATGATGAATTAGAAGAATCAGTACAAAACATTTTCGCGTACAATAAATGCGAATGCATGGATATAACTTAAAAATTGTAATTCAGAATTCCAAAGACATCTGCCTAACCTCGATGAAGAATATCACATTACCACACTGCTCTCAAAATTTACTCTATTTATGAGACATATCGCGTCCATTAAACTTATTGCAATAATTACGCTTCTTCACTTGATTATTGCTAAGCCGACACTGTGCTCAAAACGCAAACGACAATACTTGCGGCTCGTGGTGAGGAGCCGACATGGGGTTATGAGAGGCCAGTTTTTCGGAGACAAATTATCTGCATGATTTCTAGGGAGTTGCGCTACTGTATAATTGGATATCCTGTGCCTTTGTTTAGGCATATGTAGCTCAATGTTTGGTGGTTTCCAAGATATTCACGATTTTGTAATTATTCCAGAATGGTACGTAGGAATTGGAAAAATCTAATGTAGCGTAAGTCGCAGATGAAACAATTGGCTGAAAACCTTTCATCCAAAGTATTTCGGCTTCTAATACTAAAATGTGCAGGCATTTTATCTAACTGTACCAGATTATTCTTAAAAACTCCAGCGGTAATTTTTCCGGCAGGTTTTCCAAATTTTCATTATCAACCGTAGATCGGTAATGAAGTGTTGGCGGACCTATGTTTATTTGAAATTTCAGTTATAATAAAAAAAAAACCAAAGAATCTCCTCCTTTCGTTTGTACATAATATTCAGGAAAACCCTGTACTCGAGTTTGTCTACTGACTCCAGTAAATACAGTCCTGTTCTGGATGACGTCAACAACGATGCAACTCCAACAGGAGCCGCGATCAAATTGAGTAATGCATTTACGTGGCGTCGTGCTCTAAATTCTTTGAATTACGTTTTATTTATATTGTCAGAATATAGTTCATCGTACCGTGCACCGCACGTCTATGCGCGAAATGCATGAGTCATTTGTACCTAGTTACTAGATATAGAAAAGTTATGCGATTTTTGTTCATAGTGACGGTTTTGTAAAAAGGACTTCCAGCAGAGAAGACATTCAAGGTGATGCTCCTCCACCATTTTTAATAATCGGGGATCTGGGCAAAGGACTGATACTAAGAATTCGTTGATACTAAGGATCTCCTCACAGTCCTCACACGTGTCGATTCGCATCATTCAAACAAGAAGGAACTAGGTTAAATTGTTGACATGGGTTTTTGGTACTGACTCTTTAACATATTATAAATTTAATATAAGTAAAGCTTGATAAAGAAACGAGTTTTTAAAAAATTCAGTCTTGTGTTGAAAAATCAGGATACCTTATTAAAACATTATGTATACGGGGTTATTCACGTTATCCGACACGGAGCATTATCGCTAAAGTGTTTGATAAAAAAGAAAATAATAACTTCGGATGGATAGGGACCAATTATGGCTACATTTGAAAAATATTTTCATGTTATACAGGGTGTCCCCAAAACACGAAACGTATCAAAGTTGTATTTTTTAAACACCCCGTATATTATTGCATATTCAGATTCCTTGGTGAGAATTCTAGTGTGACTTTACGTATCATACATGGGACTTGAAGCGATCCGTTTAGGTGTAAATCACCATTCTCGGTATAAGTAGATATCAGGAAAAAATTGAATATCGCAGAGATTATAAAATTTGGAAGGCTGTGACTTTGCCGTATTACTAAGCATAAAATGCGTCAGCTTTGATGAGACTGTCAAATTCAAATTACGGCTGAATCAATTAATATCAGGGGTTAAGATTGTGAGATTTATATGGGTACCATGCACATTGGTATCGCTGGCAACGAGGAATCAGACAGAGCAGCAGCACGGGCGGTAACTTAGCCTATAGCCACTGTACAGCAAATCTCACATGAAGATATCAAGGCTTCTGTTAAGCAGTACATTTGGGACCGATGGCAGAATCAGTGGAACACAAATCAGAACAACAAGCTGTTTGAAATATCACCAAATGTGAGAACCAATCTGCAACTTCCCGGTACAAGAATAGGCCAGGTGGTGCTTTCCCGGATTCGAGCAGGCCACACCTTTGCAATCCATGGATATATCCTGAACAGAGGCGAAGAAATGCAGAGCGCTGTGTGTGAAATCAGACTAACCATCAAACACAAATTAATGGACTGTCCTAAGTTTACTAGTGAAAGAGTGACTTGTGAAGTGCCAACAAACATTAGAAGTGCCCTTACAGAACAATATAAGACCACCTAAAAATTCCCAGAAGCTATCGGATTAGATATAATTAAACTAATTACCCTGCTATAGCCGCTAATAACCCTGCGCGGTTGATGCGGCTTTGTTTTCGTTAATTAAAAAAAAATTCGGAATCTAGACCTTACCTTTACCTACAACTTTAATTGCAAACCTTTTTTGTATCTTTAATAGTAACGGAGGTATCAAACTTCGGAATATAAGCTGACCACCCTGTTTATCATAGCATCCAATTTTTTTTCACGAATTGTAACCAAATCTTCTTCAAGAAATAGTGTAGACTGCACTGCAAAAAACCAATAAGTGTTCCAATAAAAGGAAGAAGTTGAAGAAGTTAGGGATAATAGGACACATATGTGCAAAGCTACCGCTCTAAGCCGTTCGACGTAGAAATTAAAGGAAGTCTCTCCTTCCAAGTGGCGATATTGCCTTTCCATTTAACAACTTGGTATCCGACAAGCCGACAAGTGAGCGGAAATTCTCCGTTTTATTGGGTTAATTTCGAAGACTAAACCGTCTGATTTCACGGACGGGAAGTTAACTTTCTACGATTACACGTACTTCCTAACGAACTTACGTGAAAGTTGCGTCTATATCAAAAAGGCGAACTTTGCACAGGATGTATCAACAATACCTTGAAGTTAACCTTCTCATTACAACTTACAAATCAGTTGTAGACAGGTAGCTCCTATATCAATGGTCACCAGTATCAAGTACTTAGGAATATATCTAGATTGCCATATCAAATGGAAGGAGCATACAGAATATGTTGTCAAAAAGACACGTTACGTTATAAGCAAATTTAAACTCCTTTCCGCTATACTTGCCTATGAGCAGATGATCGTTGTATACGAAGCACTTGTTCATAGTCATATACGATATTGTATTGCGGTGTGGGGCGCAGCATGTAAAAATAATATAAAAGCAATAGAAATTATACAAAAACGTTTAATACAAATTTTATACAGGGTGGGCCAATAGTGCGTGGACGGAGGATTGTGGGCTTACTGAAAAATATTTCAAAAATCTGTCACTTGATCGTGGTAGGGACCCTTGAGGGCTATAACGTGAAAATATTTTCACTTAAATTTTGACGTTTATACAGGGTGATTCATATCAAAGTTACATTTTTTTGAATGGAATCCCCTATATATTATTGCATATTTGGATTCCTTGGTCAATTCTAGTGTGACTTTATGTATCACACATGGAACTTTAAACGAACCGTTTACGCGCAAATCTCCATTTTTGGTATAAGTAGGTATCAGAAAAAAATTGAATATCGCAGCGATTATAAAACTTAGAAGGCCGTGACTTCGCGGTTCGACTAAGCATGAAATACGCCACCTTAGTTCAGAGGGGTAAATTTGAATTCTTTTTGCACTTGGAGAAATCAGTAGATTAATTAAGGAAACTTCAATCATAGATAACTTGATTTTTTCAAATGGGAATGCCTATTTTGGTTTAAACAATCAAATGTAAAATTTGATTACCTTTCTAATGATATAGCATTCTCGATATCAATCTTTTTTAGTTTTCATTTTATATCAAATTTTCAGTCAAATCGGTGTTTTTCAATTTTGCTGCATGCAAGCAACCTAGCAGGCCATGAAAAATAAACAAAAGCTCGTTAATATGGAAGAAACCAACTAACTTAGTAGAAAGATTCAAACTAACTAGAACAACGAGGCAAGATTATGAAAATTCCTTACAACGTATTAGCTCTAACCAGAAACAATAGCGGTAACAAGAACGCTCATTTTTCACAGCCTACTAGCTATTAGCCAATTTCTAAAGTCAGTAAAAAAATATTTAATCAAAGGAAAACTACTACTGATTGTTGCTGGCAGTAGAATATCTATGTCTTTTGAGTAAATTTTCACATTTAATGCTATAAAAAAGTAGCCATTTCCGTACGTCAAAAGTAGTGATACCTCTGACTGGAACCCTTCAAATTCTTCAGTAGCTACTTCTTCTTATTAGCAAAATCGCGGAAAGTGAAACTTGATTTGCAGTCTATTTGAATTGCAAAATATAATTTAGTTTGCAGAAAACTACATGAAATAAACACAATTACAACATAGCGTAATTAAAAAATTCTAGCATTATTTCAATAGATGTTAAGAATCCTCCCGTTAGAGATGTCTTCACTTTTGACTTAACTAAACGGAAATGACTAATTTTTTTATCCCATTAAATGTGAAATTTCATTCTAAAGATGTTAGACTGTAAGCAAAAATCGCTGGTAGTTTTCCTTTTGTTTCAAAATTTTTAATCATTTTGGAAGGTTGTCAAGCTCTAGTAGACATCAATAGCTAGTATGCTGTGGAAAACAAACACTTCTGCCATACTCCAGCTACTCATTGGCATTAGATATCTTGCGCCTGTTGTATCCGGTTAGAGCTAATATACTGTAAGGAATTTGCATAATCTTGCCTCGTTGCTCTAGTTAGTTTGCATCTTTCTACTGAGTTAGTTGGTTTCTTCCATATTAACGAGCTTTTGTTTATTTTTCATGGCCTGCTAGGTTGCTTGCACGCAGGAAAATTGAAAAACGCCGATTTGACAGAAAATTTGAAATAAAATGAAAACCAAAAAAGATTGATATCGAGAATGCTATACCGTTAGAAAGGTAATCAAATTTTACATTTGATTCTTTAAACCAAAATAGGCATTCCTATTTGAAAAAATCAAGTTATCTATGATTGAAGTTTCCTTAATTAATCTACTGATTTCTCCAAGTGCAAAAAGAATTCAAATTTAGCCCTCTGACCTAAGGTGACGCATTCCATGCTTAGTCGTACCGCAAAGTCACGGCCTTCTAAGTTTTACAATCGCTGCGATATTCAATTTTTTTCTGATACCTACTTATAACAAAAATGGTGATTTGCGCCTAAACGGTTCGTCTAAAGTTCCATGTGTGATACATAAAGTCACACTAGAATTAACCAAGGAATCCAAATATGCAATAATATATAGGGGGTTCTATTAAAAAAAAATGTAAGTTTGATACGAATCACCCTGTATAAAAGTCAAAATTTGAGTGAAAACATTTTTACATTATAGCCCTTAAGGGTCACTACCATGATCAAGTGACACATTTTTGAAATATTTTTTAGTAAGCCCACAATCCTCCGTCCACGCACTATTGGCCCACCCTGTATAAAGTGAAATCTACATATCCTAGTAACTTGTTATGTTCTAAAACAAAAATTCTAGATATCCGCCAAACATTTTTCATGTCATGCGGTATTTACCAATATAAAAATTAATCAAACTTGACAAAGCACGAACATAAACATGACATAAGATATGCATGTAATGTTGTACCAAAAGCAAGAAAAAATACTTTATTACGATGTCATACATTTCTTGCTCCAAGACTATACAATGAGATACCAGAAAGCATAAAATGTCTAGTGCCTTTAAATTCATTCAAGTATGGTTTAAAACAATGGATAGTAAATAATAGTCGCATTAAAATTCACCAACTTATAGACATATATAAAATACCTATTATTACTAATATATACAGAATACATAGTATTTAAATATAAATATGCCTGAATTAACCCTTATTTGTTGTTTCTATTTTATAATAATTACCTTGCACCCAAGCACAAATTTTTAACTTTTTTGGGGCACTTGCTGTTTATTGAATTTTATTTATTTTATATTTACAATAAACGCTACTACTACTACTATTAGTAGTGTTACCAAAAGAAATTTAGTCACTTGCACTTGACATGTCTAAAGCCTTTGGTAGAGTGTGGCACAAGGCACTTCTGGTCAAGCTTGCTGCTTATAATACGTAGACTATCACCTGGCCTGCACCAGTGGCTGAATAGCTTTTTGAACGACCGATCTCTGTTTGTTGTAGTCGAAGGCTGTTTATCAGACGTATTTCCAATAACGCCGGTATTCCTCAGAGATTTTTCCTATCCAATACACTATTTCTCATCAAAAAGGTACTGCAAATAACATCCAACCCTATTTGCAGCTTCGCAGACGACAGTTCAATGACATCATGGATAGAACCAGGCAAACCATTACCATCCGAAGAGACGGTACGTCGGCGACATGCCTCGCAGATCAACGTAGATATCAAAACAACTGTCGAATGAGGATTAATAAATAAAGTACCTACAGTTTAACGTACAGAAAACTTAGGCAACAACACTGAGAAAGAATTCTCACGTCGGGTTACCAACTGTGGAAATATTCGAGTCACCTTCCGTCAAGCTTTTGGGAATCAACATCAACAATAATATGTTCTGGCATGATCATGTCGTCAGTATTGTTAAAGGGTCATCCCAGAAGCTTCGAGTTTTGTTCCGCTGTAGGGGGCGGTATACACCAGAGCAACTGCTGCTCTACAAGGCACAGATCCAACCATCGTTGGAGTATTGCTTCCATGTGTGGGGATGCGCTCCGAAGCACCCTCTAAAGCTCCTGGGCACTATTCAAAAGAGAGCAATTAGACTAGTCGATACACCTAACCTCACAAAAGGCCTCCACAGCCTAAAACTTCGAAGAAGGGTGGCTGGATTGTCCCTGTTTTACAGATTCCATCACGGAAGATGTTCGAGTGAGGTCTCCTTACCAGGTACAGGGCCCTACTCCCTCCAGTATTCCTTCTTTTGGAGAACTTTGACGTTGTGGAATGAGCTGCCGGAGGATTTGTTTCCTGATGGCTACAAGCTGCAGCATTTCAAACTAACGTGGCCATAAAAAAATGATTTACTCAGTACTTCCTACACATTACGGTAATACCATTTTATTCTCCCATAGCATGAAGGTATAGTCTGAGATCGCCTAGCAACCAAAGCTTCGCGCGCCGCCGGTCAGAAAAAAAATCTAACACAAAAACCCTCGTAAGTAGGTTCTTGCATTCCTCTCCGTAGGAACCAGGACGACACAGGTTTTATTCTATAGTGCGTCTCAGCTCTATAACTTTTGTTTACCAAGTGGGAAGTTCCCCAAAAAATATAAGGAACCATAATAGCACAGCCCATTGGTGAAAACATAATATAAACTAGCAATACACCGCAATGGCACTGTGCTATATAAACTGCAGTAGTACTAAGCGCAAAGAATATACATAAATGCTATATCTCTGGGATGTACTGTACAATCTTGAAGCGTATTCCAATCATATTGCGCACTGATTTTCCGAAATTCTTAAACAAATTATATCATCAGTATCAATCTTTAGACAGTGAAAAGTGTTCTATAGATACAAAAAATACCGAGTTTCCTAACCACAATACTTCGGATTAAATCGAACACCTCACAAGAAAAGTAAAAAATCGTCATAGATCCCTTGAGTACACAAAAACAGAGTTTGAACGGTGTCTACCGCGGCCCACGGTGCAGTCTGGAAATTTGATTGCTATAAGTTAGTGGTGAGCTACACACACTACATAATTATCTAGAACTATACAATTTCGAAAATGATTTTCTAAGTAGCAGCATTCGGATAAAGCTGAAAAGTATTTCATTTACAGGGCAACGAAGATCTACGAATACAACAAACTTTTCAGCTTCACAATCCCCTATCTCCAAATTACCCCAATTTTACCACCTACAAAAAATATGGAAGACGATCAGGAACCCTCAAATCACCTGAAACTAGGGTTTTGGATATTTTTATATTTTTAGTTTTTCACTGACACGATTTCTAAGAGCCTTACGCCTTTTTCATTCTCGCCACATTAGTAATACTCTGTCAAATTGTGATTGAAGTGAATTCGACAATTTCCAGGTTACACAATACAGAATGATCCAAAGCAATACACGGCAGATGCGAGAAAATTCTTATTCCCTTTGTTTCTGTAATAGGCACGGCAATTTTGTGGTGGACCTCAAAAAGGACACTGTGCAGCTACGCCTTTCTTTTACATTATGAATAACAATAAATTTTTCTCCACCTGAAAAAATTAGAGGATAATCAGGAACCCTTAAAGCTCCTAAAATCGAAGTTTTACGAATACTTAATTTTTTGCTTTTGTCTAAGTAATTCGTCGCCCATGCACCAATTTTGAAAATTATTAAGCATTACCTGTTCATCAGACGTATTTTCAATAAACGTCGGTGTCTGTCCTCTCCCTACACTTTTTCTGCTGTACATCAACGAGCTGCTGGAAATCACATCCAATCCAATCCACAGCTTTGCAGATGACAGTACATCAGTGTCGTGCATGGAACCAGGCAAGTCACTATCATCCCAGGAGACGGTACGTCGGCGACAGCAGCATGCCTCATAGATCAACGCAGCAATTGTCGAGTGGGGATTAGCAAATAAAGTACAGTTCAGCGTACAAACTCAGGTAACAACACTCACAAAGAAGTGGCTTGCCAACCGTGGAAATGGACGATCACCCCATAGTCGAATCACCTTCCGTCAAGCTTTTGGGGATCAACATCAACAATAGCATGTTCTGGCACGACCACGTCGTCAGTATTACTAAAATGGCATCCCAGAAGCTTGGAGTTTTGTTCCGCTGTAGGAAGTTGTATACACCAGAGCAACTGCTGCTGCTCTACAAGGCACAGTTTCGACCATCGCTGGAGTATTATTGCTCCCATGTGTGGTGATGCGCTGCGAAGCACTCTCTAAAGCTTCTGGACACTATCCAAAAAAGAGCAATTAGATTAATCGATACGCCTAACCTCACAAAGGACCTCCACAGCCTGGAGCATCGAAGCAGGGTGGCTGACCTATCCCTGTTTTACAGATTCTATCACGGAAGATGCTCGAGCGAGCTCTCCCAGATAATAACACCAAATGCCGTCCGAACCAGGAACACTAGAGAAGCTCTGCGAGCTCATCCTTACCAGGTCGAGGTCCTTACTCCTCGAACCAGTCTCCTCCAGCATTCCTTCTTTTGGAGAACTGCGACGCTGTGGAATCAGCTGCCGGGGAATCTGTTTCCCGAAGGCTACAACCTGCAGCGTTTCAAATGTAACGTGAACCGACACTTATCCTCTCGCAGCGCTTCTACAGCGTTATAGGCTTTCAGCCCTTGCGGGAGGCTGACCATTAAAAAAAACCTACGACTCCACAGCATTTCGCAATCAAAATTCCATTAAAATCCATGTAGCGGTTATTGAGATTACGAGGCCAGCAGACAGACCAACGGATAAGCGTATTATCTCGAGGACGAAGATTTTCACTATCACAATACCCCCTTCACCTATCGGTAGTAGTAGTAGTAGTAGTAGTAGTAGTAGTAGTAGTAGTAGTAGTAGTAGATCTTTATTATTAGCATAATGCTATTTATAACTTTAGAATTAATTAATTTAAATATACATCAATGCTTAAAAATCAGGCCTCATTATAATACTGGTTAAAAAGAAACACAATATATGTATGTAAACAATACCGCTACTTATACATAAAATATAAATTATATCTGGATATTAAAAAAAACGATATACAAACATAAAATCAAACACCTTGAAGTATCCTGATTTATATTAATTACTATTGATTAAGTAACTCAAATAATCGCTCCTTCAATACCCTTAAATTTGGTGCTGTTTTCACATAATCTGACAATTTGTTATATTTATTGATTCCATGGTCAAATATAGAGTTTTTACTACTCATTAAGTTGCTGGGATGTATGTGTACAAGTTCTTTTTGCCGTGTGTTATGGCCATGTATATTATAACGATTTTGAATATTGTGGTAACATGTTGTGTAAAATTTTATAGTATGTGGAAAGTAAGACTGATATTTTGATACCCACAAACTTTCTTGAATTTTATTTTGTAAGCCCTTCTCCGATTTATCATTACAGCTCGGGGGTCGTTTTCTGTATTTATCGGCAAGTTCCTTCAGCATGGTAGCGGGCGCTGTGGTGACATGGCATCGCGTCTCTTCTTGCCCATCCTGATTTACGATCTCCTCCGTCCCACGCTCGCCGGTTTTTACGGGCTTTATTATGAGGATCGCCGTAAATACTCTGCTTCCGAAGAAGGACGCGGGCTTATATAGCTTAGACGTCCCGCTACTTCCCGGGAATTTAATAAAGCATTTTTTCGCCGACTAATTTTACGTCGGATGGCGCGGTCGTCATTTCTCATTTTCTGATAACGAGAACGTCGCACATTGTCTTCACACTGCACTGTATCGCTAGTTGCAGAGACAATACAGAATAGGGTACTTCTATAGGTCGTGCAATCGCCTCGGGAGTATACATAGCGTAAAGAAAACCATATCAAGAAGCAGTAGGAAACAAAAAACATGATTTTACTGACGGCCAAAAAAAGATATTTGCAAAATAAAATAAGGATATATTCAAATTTTTCCAAGTGAATTAAAACAAGGGCTGACGTCACAGGTATCTTATCGATATCGACAATCGATACTGCTACAGCGCAGACCAGTGAGATTCAACTGCAAACTAGAAATGATCTGAATTCTTTAACAATGCGACACAATTTATTGATACTTAAACATATTCGAAACAGGCAATTAACCTACTAGCATTTTCGTTGCAATACATTTTTATATCTGATAGGTATCACAGTTCATCCTGTTTGTGACCGAGATTCGCAACTAATCGAAGCCATCATTTTATTTCGACGCATCCCATTATGAATGAATCCAAAGATAGAATCTAATTCAAGCCCATCCTTACAAAGTGAATTTGTAATCTAGCCCAACTTTCATTCTTTTGACTTTTGTACTTCTGTGTGTGACTGCGTTTTGTGGTTATAATGATCGATGTCAAAATGCTAGGTTAGCACTGGCTATCGATATCGAATATCAATACTTTACAACCCAACACTATAGGATATTACTGACATCAGAGATTGTTTGCGCGGCATTTTCCGGCATTTGAAATAATTTTTGGAATATCTCTCACAGCCGATTCCAAAAAACCAAACAAGTGATTTTGTCTCTAAGGAAAGCGTAAACGACATAATATTTTTTTCTGCAAGTACCCTATTCTTGGTGCAACTTTCTACACCAAAATAGAGCTGATATCACATGGATTTGAGAAGTTTTTATTTTTCAAAAGGTGGACTATTTTTCAATAATGTGTTGTAACTATTCCTCTGGTATAAGGTACATCAATATGGACTAAAAAATGGAGTCAAGTTGATTGACTTAGTACTTCCCACACATAATGATGATACCATTTTATTATTTCCTATTGCATGAAGCTATAGTCTGAAACCATCTTGCAACTAAATCATCGCCCACCCGCCCGTACAAAAACATCGTAAATAGTTTCTTGCGTCTCCCTCCTTAGGGACTAGGACGCCACGGTTTTTTTCTGCATGCTTTAACTGGACGATGCGAAACGATCAAGAGCCTCCAATCCATCTAATAACGAAATTTAAGCTGATTTTATATTTTTGGTTTTTTGATTAAAGTGATAAATCAAAAATCATTTTTTTAAACAGATGGATTAAAAATATTCTCTAGTTTTAATATCGGCTATAAAAAAAGCCCGCGACGCATACTTGTATACAGGGTGACGTAGAATGCAAAATCTAGATTTTCTGTCTTTTACCACCAAAGAATTGGTTTTATATGCTTTTTCATCTTTGTATAGCACTTGTCATGGCTGCATTCATTAGTTTCTGAGATATTTCGATTTTTCTACAAATTTTAAATATACCTTCTATTTTTTAGGTAGGTACTAGAATTTATTTTTATTTTGAGAGAATACTATCAAATTTTATTTTTGCTTAACAAACAACTACAACATCAGGCTACAATAGTACTTGATCAAGTCAAAACACTGATTTAACAAAATATTATAGGTCAAGTGTGCTGAGGAAACAATTTTATAGACGTCATGCATAATTATCAAGCAGATCTATCAGGTAGGCTATGAAATATTAAACGACACAGTCCAAATAAAACGATTCTTCAATCTTTCAAACGCATTAATTTTAGAGTACCTCCGTTCTGGATATTGCTGTTCATAGTTGCTATATTCTAGAGGCAAATAGGCAATTTCTCAAAGATTCTCCTAAATACAGTCAATGGGAAAATTAATTTTAAGAGCTCGTTTTTCACACAGTACGGAATTATTGAGCAGGTTATGAAAACTGTCAATTTTTCAAAGCCTACCTGATAAATCTGCTTGATAATTATGCATCATGCCAACAATATTGTTTCCTCAACATACTTGATTTTATTACCTCGATGATTCAGGGTTTTGACTTAATTAAATACTCTCATGGCCTTATGATTAAGTTTTTCGTTAAATAAAAAAACAAATTCAATAGTGCTTTCTCAAAATAAATAAATTTCAACACAAATAGGAGCTATATTTCAAATTTACAGAAAAATCGAAATATCTCGGAAACTGATGGACGTAAGTATAATGAGTGCTATACAAAGATGAAAGAGCATATTAAAAGCAATTCTTTGGTATAATAAAATATTGGGAGTTACATTTAAAAAAAGAGAAAATCTGGATTTTGCATTCTACAACACCCTGTATACGAATATGCGTCGCGGGCTTTTGTTATAGCCGATTTTAGAACTAGAGGATGTTTTTTATCTTCCTGTGCAAAAAAATAATTCCTGATTCATTACTTTTTCATCTACAGTACGTTCGTTTGACAGCGATTTAGATATAAAAATGGCCATAACTTCTGAAATACCCTGTATAATGTTGTAATATCTTATATTGTAAGAAGAGGGATCATTAGTAGAATCTAAATATGTGATAATATATAGCATATCTCATTTAAAAAAATATATGTTTGCATCACCACGTAGTTATCGATCACCCTGTATAAATCAAAATATTTTCTGAGCAAGGAGCATATCTGTGGCTACAACCTTTATGTACAACTTCTTCTGCTATCTTCTACGGTAGTGGAGTTATCGACCGAGCCGGTACTAAAAACTCACCCTGTATGTTGAATGAAATAGCAACCCTGTCTGCACCACGTTGAAAGTAAAAGGAGATCGGATGGATGACAAATGACGGTATTATTCTGTTAACAGACCCTTCGCGTCCGATTCATTATTCATCAAGTAATCGCAGCATTCGTAACTGTAGACGCACTGAATAATTCGAAGAACAACCAACATCCAACAGCGGACCGGCTGAGTGGGTGTTGCTCGTCCTCCGTGCCGTTTCCATTTGTCGAAAGTTAATTTATTTAGATTAATGACTGCCGTCGCGTCTTCTTGTAATTAAACTTGCTAATTTGCAGAGGCGCCACGCGTCACCGCTGCGACGCCGACGCCCGAGAAGTCGCGGCAAAGTTGGCCGTGTACGTTATGTTCCTCGAATACTCAATTGTTTGTTGCTGTTGTTTCATTGATTTGTTCCGTCAAGATTCTGCCGATGAAGGAAATAGTGTCACATTCACAGAGTTAACATCTCTAGAGGGAATGTAAACAACAAAATGCAAATTTCGCTGACCAGCCAACATGTAAAGGAAATTTTGACAGCTTGAGGGCATTACCAGTGGCGTACGATTTTATATTAAAATTAATAGATTCAATTATTACTGTGATGGTACAAACTGATACAATAAGTTGTATTAGTATTTAGCTATACTTAGAGAGTTACTCTTATTATAACTTGATTGTAAAAGTTGATAATTTATTATTACCATGAAGTGTTTCCCCATATTTTACGCTACTGAAAACCAAAACAAGACCTACGCTAACCTATGATAAGTGGTGTTCACAGATTCGTCGCTATTGCAGCAAACTATGCACTTTTTATTTCGTCCCATCATGCAATTATGATAATATTGTTCATAAATAATTTAACTAACACCACAAATAGTCAAAAGGTCACTCAAATATATACTGAAACAACAAAAATCTCAACATACGCATTAACCACAACTACAATGACAGCCACATGACAGCTTTAGGGGACGCCGATTGTAGGTTGCCAGATTTACGACATATTAGAAGTTATTGCGACATTCCGCTATGAAATTTACCATTTTTGAGATTTCGTTAAATCAAAACAAACTATCTTCACGTAAATCAGTCACGTTGCAAGTATGTTTCAATGTATAGTTAAATACCCGGTGAAATACTTTGAGAAACATGTGTTCAAACTGCGGAAACTAACAGATTTTGAACAAACTGGAAGGTTCTTAAGCGGACGAAGAAGAGTGGCAATAGCGCTATAGATGTTGGCTGGCCAATATTCAAATTAGCCTCCCTCTAGAGATGTTAACTCTGTGGTCACATTGCTTGGTATAACAATCGATGATGCGGCTATGTTGGTCCAGCCATCTCGATCTTTAGTACAATGAACTATCAACTGAACTATTAATCTTGTTTAGTTGAAACAAAATATTGATATAATTATGTGTTTTAAGAACCTTATATTAAGCCCTTTTCCATTCTGAAATGCAATATGGCATTACTATTTCAACGGTATATACAGGATAAATATCATGTACAAACGAAAGGAGGAGATTCTTTGGGTTTCTTATAACTGAAATTTCAAATAGACGTAGGTCCGCAAACTCTTCGTTATTCGTTACCAATCTACAGGGTGTTGAAATTTCTTAATTTTTTTCAAGAACCTCTCTCAATTTTTAATGTATTATGTCAAGTTTGGGATCAAAGATACTTAATACGAGAAATGTCAAACGGTTGGCAGAATCTATAGGGTGATATTTTTTCAGGGGTCATGCCCCCTTTTCTTACCCTGAACTTCGTTTCGATGCACCGCTGGTAGATTCAAAAAAATAAAATCATTTTTCCATTTTGTTTAGAAACTTTTCTTTGATAAAACAAAATAGGTATCCAGATAAAGCCATAGCCTACTAGACCATATTTAAAATACATTATTTTTATCTACCTAATAACAGAGAATCCTTTTTGGTTTTTTTCTCGATAAGGATTGGAGATATAAAAAATTACGAAAGGACAAAAAAAGATGGAAAGATTATAATTTTTTTTGTTAGTTTGACATGATGTGCAATTATGTAACTCCTCTGCGTATTTTATATTCTAAATTTGAGATAAATATTTCAAAACTTGAGAGAGCTATTAAGAAAACGCTGAAAAAAAATGGAATTTCAACCCCCTGTAGATCGATAACGAGGCACTTGCGGACGTATGGTTATTGAAAATACTCCAAAGAATCTTCTCCCTTCGTTTGTACATGATATTTAGAAATACCCTGTATGCAGAATGTTTGGCGTAAGGTTAGCCAAACTCCGTAGACATACAAATAGATAAATCCATTTCAAACATATTTTGTTAATAGACCTGTGCTCTAAATATCCCTGAATTTTTTATATCATTGCATTTGTAATATTTCTAAGAATTTAAAAAAATTGACTTTCTCTTCTGTATTTTTTTTAATGTTTATAAGAACTTATTTTTTCAGCGTTTTTGATCTTTAGAGTATCAAGTTTTGAGTGAAGTTATTAGTCCAAAAGTCTACGGAAATAATTAGTTGAAAGCTTACATTGCTATTATACAGGGTGAGTCAAGCTCAACGCCTCAGACTGCTGTGACCAAACGATACCACTTTTCACAAAATTAACTTTGCGAGTGTATGTAGGTGGAGCTGGACTACATTTTAAAATAATGACTTTTATACAAGGTGTCTAAAAAAAGCGTGAGATATCAAAGTTATGTTTTTTAAATGGAACACCCTGTATATTATTGAGTATTTAGATTCCCGGGTCAATTCTGTGTGCCACACATGGGACTTAAAGTAAACCGTTTAGATGCAAATCACAATTTTTGGTATAAGTAAAAAGCCGATCACTGTGGCTAGATTAAAGAATAAACAACTCTTGTTATTTTCCGTAATGGGCAATACAACCAAATTATTTAATATTCTTTCAGTTAAAAGTAAATCGAGAAATCTGTCAAATAAAGTGACATCACCATCCAACGCGAGGTCAAGAAACATTTCTGAACGCAATCTGCGGTAAAAATAAAAAGAGTCAAAATAAATAAGTAAAAGTAAAAATAAATTTTCAGCAGGTACGACGCACAAAATGGCATGCCATAAATAACTAAAAATAGTTCCACGCAATGTCCTATATATTCGAAAGACCACCTGGTTCTTGCAGTTCTGCAATTTCTAAGTTGGAATGAGCATTAAAATATATCTTACTGCTTGTTGACGTTTGTTAAAAACGATAATAATATAAATATGACCTAAAACTTACCACCCAGTTAGTGTAGTGTTGAGGCGAATGGTACTTACCTAGAAAAAATAAAGTCATGCAAGCACATATTTGAGAAAGCATCAGTGAGTGTAGTTTCAAAAATATTTTCCACAGCACCTTGAAATGATCCAATATACATATCTTTGAATAGCTTCACGCATCTAAATATTTTATATTTAGTACTTAAGAGTTGACATCAGCCATTTTTACTTGTTAAAGTTGTACAGGTCTCAGTTCCTCTAGCTTTTTCTCTTCTGGCAGATGCAACTATGGATGTTTTGGAGGCTGAAGTTCTAGTACAATGACGGGCATTTTCTTATAAAGCTATTAATATCTTTCTAACCAACTCAGCTTCTCAAAGTGAATTCAGATTTTTATTAACTATTTGACAAATAATATTGAACTAACATTTTAGAATAAACAACTAGAAAATTCCCACAAGCTTGTTACTAAGATACATATAATTATTACTACACTCCCCGACCCCCTTGTCTTAATTTTATCTTTTATCTTCATAACATATTATTTTTACCTTCACAAAAATCAATTTTTAATCGCCTGTGTCTTTATCAATGATACTAAATTTATGCGCAAATCAGCAACTGTTAGACATGTCATGTTGTAATGATTTATTTCTTGTCGAACAATATTAACAGCGGAACAAAATAAAATTTACGATACACCAACCGTTTAACCCCAAAAAAAAAAATGGATAAATAAATTCTACTTATACAGGGTGTCCCACGACGATTAAGACAAGCAATATATCGGGACTGGACAGCAGTAGCCAATTATAATTTTGGGAGTGTAAATTAGAGCAAATATATGTAGGTAGTATATTTTCTTATTATTGTGTCATCCAATGAGGTAATTGCTTTTGGTCACGTGACGTCCGATTCAAAATTTTTAATGCGACACCCTGTATATTTGTGACTTTTTGTGTTCCTCCCGACAAAACAGTTCCAACAAACTCGCACACTTGGGGTCTAAAATGATTAATTCAAGAACTACAAGTACTTAGAGGACTATACCACTACCATTATGAAACAGTAGCAAATAATTTAACTGTAGGGGTACATGTTATAATCAATGGTAGTGGTACCATCCTTTAAGTACCTGTAGCTCTTGAATTAATCACTTTAGACCCCAAGTGTGTAGTTTGTTGGAATTGTTTTGTCGGGAGGAACACAAAATGTTACAAATATACCCCATTCATAATTTTGAATCGGACGTCACGTGACCAAAAACAAATACCTCATTGGTTGTCACAACAATAAGAAAAGATACTATATTTGCCCTAATTTACAGCCCCAAAATTATAATTCTCTACAGCTGCCCAGTTCCGATATATTGCTTGTCTTAATCGTCATGGGACACCCTGTATATTTTTGAGTTCCTAATAGAGCGCATTTTATTTCAGTACCCATGTTTCTATAGCATTGTATTTCAAAACCCACCAGCCATTCTCTGAGCGATGTCTGTTTGGAATTCGAAATAGGGATTGATTTGTAAACGATTGGTGATAAGCTGATAAGGAAGTGTCATAATGCGACGAATAAATCCGCAAAATGGCCGAACGTGTTCCATAAAAAAGGTCGTTTTCTAGTAGGCCGTTTGATCTACTGCGTTGGACAGAAATTGAGTTTAGGGGTTGTTGGTGTATGGAAAGAGGAATATAAAAAATGTAGAAGGGTGCTTTTTAGGTCCCATATCGGAGATTCTTTATTGATGGGATGGCGATATGATTTTCATCTTGTTACCATATTGCTTCCTTTTCAGGAGCTAGGGAATATATTGCTCAGATTTTATTACAAATAGGACAGAATGGATCCAAGCATCCAGACTCGACAGGTCGTACACATTATTTCAGCATTATTCAGGTCAACCTATTTGTATTTCATATAAGGGAGGTGTAAAAATACGAAGAGCATTGAAAACAGACAGAATCTTTTGGAATTCTGAAGATGTTTCGTAAAACAGAATCATCTGCTATTTTTCTTTAATGTTCAGAGTTCTTAAACGTTAGCTAGCTATTTTGAGCATTTTTATTCCTTCCAATAGCTTTCCACCTTAACTAACACCTTTGGATAAGTACTGTTAAGGGGACAAATAGAATGAAGACTTTTGAGATGTGGGGTGTACCGCCGAATGTCAAGAATATCTTGGACAGACCGCGTTATGAATATCGAAGTCTTTCTTCGAATGACCAAGGAGTAATAATATAAGGCAAAATTTAGGGCAAAATAGGCTCGGGCCTCAAATAAAAATCATGGCTCAAAAACATCAGAGAAATTTCTGGAAATTGTTGCCGATCCTCGTTTGAACTGGTAAATACAATGTAGGTAACGAAAATATGGGTAGTTTCGCATATATGTATTCGAAGAACATTGTACAGGTAACAGCCATTCGAGAGTGTCATAACTTAGTTTAAAAGGCCTTCCCACTCTCTTGATTTTTCGTCGGTAAAATCTATGAAAATGATTTGAAACTTCCTTTTAATTTAAATCTAGAAAAGGTTTGACGTCGAACTAGAATAGAATTTTGGTTGAATATACCTGTATCTATTCGTAAATATCAAAAATATACTTACTTTCACTGTTCCAAAATATCGAATTTTTGTTTGTTTTTCACGATATTTGTTACCTTGAACCCTAAACTGTATTTTTTGTAATAAAGTAAAGCAAAGCTTAGTAAAAATACATTATTACAAGCTTTCTAAGCACAAGGAATTATATTGTTATAATTATTTGCTTAGTAAGTACGCAGTAACCACCATTTTGGAAAAAAAGTATAAATTTTTTGACAAAGTATGAAACTAAACTGGAACTAATACTGTGCCTCTGGTTACATATAGAAAAAGTATAAAACAAAACAATATTTGAATAACTCTACAACGACGAAGACTTTTAACAAAAACCTATTCTACCCAATTTCAACTTCCTCACAGATACTGCGCTTTGGTTAAGTTGGGCAGAGAGTTACACTGTTGTATTTACACTGGAGTATGATCCCACAGACTTATAACCTACTAACTCAAATCACAAAACGTAGGTGAAAACTCAAAATCTGAAGAAATGTTACATACAACAGTGTGACTCTAAGGTGAGTAGAGTAGAGTAGAGTAGAGTAATTTATTGACTACTAATTGTACAATGTACATTATAGCAAGTCAGTCACAAAAAAATATAAATAATGAAAATAATAGAATAATAAAATAATGAAAGTTCACACATATGATCTACGTTAAATAGATAATAACAACAAAAAAATACTAAAAAACAGAATAGCACAAGTACGTGTGTTGGTATTTTTGAGTTGAATGAAAACACTGTGACACAAAAAATATTTTTATAGAGATTTTGATTTTTTTGTGGGATAGTTTCTTTAATGACTATGGTAGTCTATTGCATAAATTGTAATTTAGTGAATTTAAACTTGATTTTTTGAGTTTATGGAGAGGAATGGTAATTAGTTCAGATTGGAGATTATGACAGTGATTTTTGCTAGTAGAAGGCGTTGAAGGAGAGTATAATAAATATACAAACAAGCATTATTTTGTGACCTTGAAATAGGGGTTTACAATGAGCACGATATTGAGCACCACACAGGATCCTAATCATCTTTTTTTGTAACCTAAAAACAGAAATAGCTGCTGTACTTTAACCCCATAAGGGGATATCATATGTGATCCTAGAATGAAAAAGAGCAAATCAACAGGTTTTAAAATAATGAAGCTAACAAAAGAACGGAGCCTCCTTATCAAAGATATTACGCTCGATATTGAACGTCTAAACTATCGGTGTGGTGAGCCCACGAAAGTTTGTCATCTATATAGTGGCTCCCAAAATTTTTTCTGAGTTGCCCTCAGCTAATTTCGAGTTTTTAGGAATTATTGGTTTTGTCTTTGATACGTAGTAAATTATTGGCATTAAACCATTTCCCTGCTAGAGTTAGAGCATCATTTGAACTAACGAGTAGACCATCAAGAGTAGGCTAAAGGTTGTGAAACTGGTATCGTCAGCAAATCTAGCGCATTTTATATTGAACATGTGATGGCTTATATCATTTACATAGATGACAAGGAACCAAAGTCAGGGTGGGGCAACGTCGACAATGTCATGTCGACAATTCAATTGTCTACGCGTCAACTATGGTGTCAACGTCGACTTTATAAATGACGTTACAAGTGTCGACAATGTCGACAATTAGATCAGTACAAAAACTATAGCTACAGTTCTTTCGTTTTAACATGTTTTAACAAACAAATTTGACAAGTGTTTAGGGAGATTATAAGGTAACATTATTTTTTTATTCTTACATGGTGAAATGGCTACTATCGATCATCCTTTTTTTCTTCTACGTCACTAGGATCGGAACTAAATCGGCTCCAAAATTATCCCCATTATTCTCACCTTGAAGGGAAAAATATAAATGGACCAGCATTTTTGAATGCTCAAAGGACAGCCTCTTTCTAAGAGGCGAGTGAATATGTCCCCAGTTTGAGAACAATCGCTCAAGTAGGGCAGAAGAAGCCGGCATTTTTAGTAGCCCCCCTAATACTGGGCACTCCATCGGAGCGATCCTCCAAAATATCAAAGGTTTTTGTCAAAAAGTGTAGCAAATATTGCTGAAAAGTCAAATACGTTACCTTTTCTAGTATTGAATTTATCCCATTCCTCTATGACTTGGTTGTTGAGCTGTCTAAAGAGGAACGCATTTATTTTAGCGGTGTGAGCAGACGTTAGCTTCGAATTATTATATGTAGGGTGTAGAAAATATGCAGATCTTGCATACTCGTTAAGTGCCATCGAATTTTAGTTTATTAAAGTTTGTGTTGCACTTCATGTCACTCATTTTTCAAAGTTCACAATCTAACACAATGTTTCAATATGTTCCAGTATAAATATTTTTTTTGTTTTTGTTAGTATTATAGGTATAGGGTTAAATGTAAGAATAGCGTATGGCTAAATTTCTCCCTAATAAATGACGTTTATTATTAAAACAAGTGACCGTAGCAATCGGATAAATAACAAACCTAACCTCAAACCTGCAAGAATTGTTGACATTGTCGACATTGTCAACGCATTGTCGACATTATTGGCGTTATCGACGCATTGTTGACACGTCGAGGTAGACAATAAAAGTCGATAGTAGAAGATCCGAATATAAAACGACCTTCACCGAACTCGTTAATAGATAAAAAGCATTTTATATTAAATTTAATATGTTAAAATCATATAGCGAGTGGGTTGGCTGAAAAATTTCAGTTCAGGATATAATTAATTAAATATTGAAAAATTATTTTTTTTAACATTTAACTGGTTTGTTTAATAGACAAATCACATACCAATCGAAAGTATGAAGCCCATAGAATATGCAAACGTTAGGTTGGCTATGTTTTTCCCGTCCCACCTATATAATAGGCAGGTATAAACAAGTAAATCAATATTAATAATTTGCATCGGTGTGGTTAATGCATGAAACTTATATCAAAATAAAGATAATTTTATTGCAGACACGTCGATATAGGGTTGTCTGCAAAAAATCAGTCTGGAATTCCGGTTGTCGAATTTTAAAGATCAAAATATTGCTGCCGCGAACACGTGCGCCAGAGAGGTCCGAGCGAACTATCCCGTGTATTAACAAAGGATAGCGATACACTCGTAAACGCTGTGCATCATTGTATTGGAACAGTTTGCCTCATTCTTCTGAATTGAAAAAGCGTGCTACTACTACTATACTGATTGTTGTTATTTATAAACATTAAATTATGATAAAAAATGGCTAAAAAGCGTTTTCTATGCAATTCAGACGATGATGTTCTTGATTTTAACGATGAAACGTATAAAAACTGTTCATTGAAATTAAATTTTCGTAAAAAGAAAAATTTTAAATACAGTGGCGTTGAGTTAACCAATGCATCACTCGATTTTGTAGGTTATCATACCACGTGCTACAAAAAAGTGACTGCTTTGCGTAAAAAATATAATGAAGAGTTTAATAACTTTCTTGGTGAGAATACGGTAAGTGTATAATAATTTAACCTTCCTAATCTCTTAAATTTTTTTAATTATGAAATAATGACATGGAAGATTCATAAGTTTATACATTTTTGATTATGTTTTATTCAAATAAATCATTTCAATTCCACGGACACATGACATGCGCACTCTCTTTCATTCAGTGGCCGCGCTACATGCAGCTGCTTTGCTTTATTAATACACGGGATAGTTCGCTCGGACCTCTCTGGCGCACGTATTCACTGGCAGCAATATTTTGATCTTTAAAATTCGACAACCGGAATTCCAGACTGATTGTTTGCAGACAACCCTATATCGACGTGTTTTCAATAAAGGTATCTTTATTCTGATATAAGTTTCATGCATTAACCACACCGGTACAAATTACTATTATTGATTTACCTGTTTATACGTGCCTACCTTATAGTTGGGACGGGAGAAACGTTGCCAACCTAACGTTTGCATATTCTATGGGCTTCATACTTTCGATTGGTATGTGATTTGTCTATTAACCAAACCAGTGAAATGTTTAAAAAAAATAATTTTTCAATATTTAATTAATCATATCCTGATGGACTGAAATTTTTCAGCTAAACCACTCGCGATATGTTTTTTAACATATTAAATTTAATATAAAATGCTTTTCATCCATTAACCAGTTCGGTGAAGGTCGCTCTGTATTCGGATCTTAGACTACGACGCGTCGAGGCCCAACTCTGACCAAAGTTCAGGATGCATGAGGAAAACGCGCAACATCGTACATGCCTGTAAAGCTTATCGCTGGTCATTCTATAATCAACCCTCATTCCGCATTCCGGACTGCCATCATCGGCAGACATGACGTTCGCTCTCGAAATTCATTTGCGAACAAAGGCAATAAACCGGGCCGGTAATCGACCAATAAAAGGTCGAAAACACCATTTTTTCCACGGGGCGAATTTCGAATCTAACGTCGACGCCTCGTTTTAAATTTTAATATCGCTTTCGGGGTAGCGAATGCGCCGCTCGTCGGATCGTATCGGACTTTTTTTCAGCAGCCGCGGCAAATTTATGCCTTGATGTCGGCCCTACAAATTGCCTATTTTCAGGAGTCTCTATGGATATAGGGCTTTTTTCACTCCAGTAGCCGCGTGACCTGTGCTGCCGCGTGAAAGCTTTGCGGCCTAGCCGATGCTCCCATTTTGCTTGTCACGCCACAAAGCTTTATAGTGATGATACCAACGACGTCCTACTGGATAGACCACGCATCCAAGGCAAATTGTTTGTCGGCATTCCAAACGAATATTTTCAATGGTCCTCCGCAGCGATGCCAACTTGACGATCATTTGGAATTAATGTTCAAAAAAAAGTATGGAACAGTATCGTCAATATGCTGTAAAAAATTATGATTATGACTTTGTTTTATAGAGTTTGGAAAGGTGAAAGTTATGAAAATTAACGTTATTTTAGCAAGGATTAAAATGATAATGTTACGTGAATTGAGAATATAATTCTGTGGCTTGGATGAACAAGGGCCTATCCGCATAAAACAAGTTTGGAGAAAATTGAAGATTTGTGAAAAAAATTCGAAGTTGTTTTTTATTGACGTTTCTTAACCTAGCGACATGATGTTTTGATAAACATTGTAATGAAGCGCCAATTATTCATAAAATATGAAACTATTAGGTTTTTTGAATGTCGTTAAAAGATTTTTGTTAGTTAGGCCCCAGCAGATTGGTCTCAAGTTAATATAGGCCTTGTCTTTAATACAATAATTGACGAACTTAGGACCAGAGAATTGTTACTTAGGACCGGTTGTCGTGTAAAACATTAGTTAGGCCCTTTTTCCCTCGTCGAAATTTTCCCCATTATGTTTAATTGCAGTAGTAGGAGTGACAAATTTAAGCTTTTCTGTAGTAAAAACTATTTTATTAAAAAAAAAACACCTGCAAACTGTGTAATGTATACTAATATAGAACAAAGAAAATATTCACTATTGTAACAAAAAAAAATTGAATAGCAGATACACAGATGTATGCGAGATTGTGTCTCAGAAGATAGTACGGGTTACTCATCACAGCCTAACACAATAGAACAAACGTCTTCGTCGTCACCGATACTGTCAGCTTTTAAATTCAAATAAAATGTATACATGTAACACAATGTCACAACTAGGTTCTAACATCTTCAAGTTTCTCTGTAGCAAATTTTACGGAATACATATAAGTTGGATCACTCTCTGTCGGCACTTTGAAAATCTCACATCAAAGCGATGCCGCGGCCGCACGCGCCAGTTAGTTTTTGCGTTGGTTTTAGCCCAAGTACGAGGGTCTTTTAGCGGGGACTTGCTAACGCCTGGGTTCTACGTATATACGAGGGTCATTGAAAGACTAAGTATTGGCAGCCGATTTAGACACACATATACAAATATAACGTTTATTTTGCTAATACACTTAAGTTACATAAATGGATATTAAAAATAAAACCTAGTAAAACTATTACTAACGAATCTCAAATGATTTCACATATTGTAGCTATTTCAAAGGTGCTGTAGTATTTTTACCCTAATGTTTTGTTTATTTGGCTTATTTTTGAGACCACAGATTACAAAATTTATGGTACAGTATATACGAACTCGTATGTACAATTTTAAAAGATAATCATGTGGAAATGCTTGGATGTGAATAAATTATTTTTGACATTTTGCTTTTCAGTGTCATTCCAATTGCTACTGTAGAAATGAAATTGTTAAAGTTATCAATAAAAATATTTCCGAGCTCAAAAATATAATTTAGGATGTCCCTGGGTGGTATGATAAGACCACCGAATGAATATTTTGTCTCACTATATGCTTTTAGCGTGATACAATCCTTACCTGTAGGTCTTGAATTAATCACTTTATACCCCAAGTGTGCTAGTTTGATGGAATTGTTTTATCGGGATTAACACAGAAAGGCACAAATGTACAGGGTGTCCCATTAATAATTTTGAATCGAATGTCACGTGACCCTCAATGACAAAAAAAGACACTCTAATTTACATTCTCAAAATTATAATTCTCTACTACTGCCCAATTTCGACATATTTCTTGTCTTAATCGTCGTGAAACACTCTGCATTTATATCCTTTACATTTCAAGGTTTACCACAAAATAAAGAAGGAAGGACCTGATTGTCATTTTCCATCCGTTAATAAATTTAACTAATAAAATCAAACTTCCACAAATATCCATTTCCTGCAAACAGAGATAACAAAATCCGATATTTTTGAGACACTGTATACACTTCGCGTTAAACACGTTCAACCTCTACTTTGCGCCGCCCCGTATCTCCCGGCTGACGTCGGTACACTGCTACCGGTTGTCCGGGGTGACGGGGCAAGGGGCAGGCCGTTTTGATATTTTTGCGGAGTGATCCAACTTATATGTGTTCCGTAAACTTTGTCTTTAGGCAGTAGAATTGGGTACGCATTATGTAGTTTTTTAAACTAGGACTGTCTTTTTTCAGGTTATTGTTTACGAAATCTCAAGGGCCTATAACATACATTAGAATTAAAGTATTACATATTTTTCAAAATAATAAGGGCCTAAGTAGTAGACAGACCTACATTTAAAACCGATTATATATCTATGTTACACTTAGGCCCTTTGGACCTTTTTATCTGCAATCTAAAAACGGCCGAAGATAACATATGTCTCATATTTCTTGTATCATTTATGCCGACTTTTAGTTAGGCCTCAAAGTGAAGCATAAACCAAAAAAAGTATAAAGGGTCAAGCCCATCATATAGACCGGTGTGAACTTGGCAGCTAAAACCCAGCAGACAATTTTCCGAAGATGCCCGAAAGACCAGGGGCGTCGTTATTACGAATAAACACTATTGACGGTATGATACGTGCTTATATATCGGGTTATTAACTGAGCGATCATCTAAAGGGGTGGCAGCCAAAATAAAAACAATTAAAATATCATTTTTACCCCTAAGGAAATAATTCCCCAAGATGAAATTGCAGCCAAAAAATAACACCTAAATAATGCCATTTTATGAGTCCAGTCTCATCAACTGAGCGAACTTCTAAAGGGCGAGCAGCCAAAATCAAAAATATTAAAATACAATTTTCACCCCTAAGGAAATAATTCCCCAACATGAAATTGATGCCAAAATTTAACACATAAATAATGACATTTTATGAGTCCAGTCTTATCAACTGAGCGAACGGGGCCAGCAGCCAAAATCAATAATATTAAAATATCATTTTCACCCCTAAGGAAATAATTCCCCATGATGAAATTGATGCCAAAAATTAACACATAAATAATGATATTTTATGAGCCCAGTCTCATCAACTGAGCGAACTTCTAAAGGGCCAGCAGCCAAAATCAAAAATATTAAAATATCGTTTTCACCCCTAAGGAAATAATTCCCCAAGATGAAATTGATGCCAAAAACTAACACATAAATAACGATATTTTACGAGCCCAGTCTCATCAACTGAGCTAACTTCTAAAGGGCCAGCAGCCAAAATCAAAGAAATTAAAATATCATTTTCACCCCCAAGGAAATAATTCCCCAAGATGAAATTGATGCCATAAACTAACACATAAAAAATGACATTTTATGAGTCCGGTCTCATCAACTGAGCGAACTTCTAAAGGGCCAGCAGCCAAAATCCAAAATATTAAAATATCATTTTCACCCCCAAGGAAATAATTCTCCAAGATGAAATTGGTGTCAAAAAGTAACACCTAAATAATGACATATTATGAGCCCAGTCTCATCAACTGAGCGAACTTCTAAAGGGCCAGCAGCCAAAATCAAAGAAATTAAAATATCATTTTCACCCCCAAGGAAATAATTCCCAAGATGAAATTGATGCCATAAATTAACACATAAAAAATGACATTTTATGAGTCCGGTCTCATCAACTGAGCGAACTTCTAAAGGGCCAGCAGCCAAAATCCAAAATATTAAAATATCATTTTCACCCCCAAGGAAATAATTCCCCAAGATAAAATTGGTGTCAAAAAGTAACACCTAAATAATGACATTTTATGAGCCCAGTCTCATCAACTGAGCGAGCTTCTAAAGGGCCAGCAGCCAAAATCAAAAATATTAAAATATCATTTTCACCCCTAAGGAAATAATTCCCCAAGATGAAATTGATGCCAAAAATTAACGCATAAATAATGATATTTTATGAGCTCAGTCTCATCAACTGAGCTAACTTCTAAAGGGCCAGCAGCCAAAATCCAGAATATTAAAATATCATTTTCACCCCCAAGGAAATAATTCCCCAAGATGAAATTGGTGTCAAAAAGTAACACCTAAATAATGACATTTTATGAGCCCAGTCTCATCAACTGAGCGAACTTCTCAAGGGCCAGCAGCCAAAGTCCAAAATATTAAAATATCATTTTCACCCCCAAGGAAATAATTCCCCAAGATAAAATTGGTGTCAAAAAGTAACACCTAAATAATGACATTTTATGAGCCCAGTCTCATCAACTGAGTTAACTTCTAAAGGGCCAGCAGCCAAAATCAAAAAAATTAAAATATCATTTTCACCCCCAAGGAAATGATTCCCCAAGATGAAATTGGTGCCAAAAAGTAACACCTAAATAATGACATTTTATGACTCTGGTCTCATCAACTGAGCGAACTTCTAAAGGGCCAGCAGCCAAAATCAAAGAAATTAAGATATCATTTTCACCCCCAAGGAAATAATTCCCCAATCTGAAATTGATGCCAAAAATTAACACATAAATAATGATATTTTACGAGCCCAGTCTCATCAACTGAGCTAACTTCTAAAGGGCCAGCAGCCAAAATCAAAGAAATTAAAATATCATTTTCAACCCCAAGGAAACGATTCCCCAAGATGAAATTGGTGCCAAAAAGTAACACCTAAATAATGACATTTTATGAGTCTGGTCTCATCAACTGAGCGAACTTCTAAAGGGTCAGCAGCCAAAATCAAGAATATTAAAATATAATTTTCACCCCCAAGGAAATAATTCCCCAAGATGAAATTAATGCCAAAAAGTAACACCTAAATAATCACATTTTATGAGCCCAGTCTCATCAACTGAGCGAACTTCTAAAGGGCCAGCAGCCAAAATCAATAATATTAAAATATCATTTTCACCCCCAAGGAAATAATTCCCCAAGATGAAATTGATGCCATAAATTAACACATAAAAAATGACATTTTATGAGTCCGGTCTCATCAACTGAGCGAACTTCTAAAGGGCCAGCAGCCAAAATCCAAAATATTAAAATATCATTTTCACCCCCAAGGAAATAATTCCCCAAGATGAAATTGGTGTCAAAAAGTAACACCTAAATAATGACATTTTATGAGCCCAGTCTCATCAACTGAGCGAACTTCTAAAGGGCCAGCAGCCAAAATCAAAAATATTAAAATATCATTTTCACCCCTAAGGAAATAATTTCCCAAGATGAAATTGATGCCAAAAATTAACACATAAAAAATGACATTTTATGAGTCCGGTCTCATCAACTGAGCGAACTTCTAAAGGGCCAGCAGCCAAAATCCAAAATATTAAAATATCATTTTCACCCCCAAGGAAATAATTCCCCAAGATTGGTGTCAAAAAGCAACACCTAAATAATGACATTTTATGAGCCCAGTCTCATCAACTGAGCGAACTTCTAAAGGGCCAGCAGCCAAAATCAAAAATATTAAAATATCATTTTCACCCCTAAGGAAATAATTCCCCAAGATGGAATTGATGCCAAAAATTAACACATAAATAATGATATTTTATGAGCCCAGTCTCATCAACTGAGCTAACTTCCAAAGGGCCAGCAGCCAAAATCAAAGAAATTAAAATATCATTTTCACCCCCAAGGAAATAATTCCCCAAGATGAAATTGATGCCAACAATTAACACATAAAAAATGACATTTTATGAGTCCGGTCTCATCAACTGAGCGGGCTTCTAAAGGGCCAGCAGCCAAAATCCAAAATATTAAAATATCATTTTCACCCCCAAGCAAATGATTCCCCAAGACCAAATTGGTGCCAAAAAGTAACACCTAAATAATGACATTTTATGAGTTTGGTCTCATCAACTGAGCGAACTTCTAAAGGGCCAGCAGTTAAAATCAAAAAAATTAAAATATCATTTTCACCCCCAAGGAAACGATTCCCCAAGATGAAATTGGTGCCAAAAAGTAACACCTAAATAATGACATTTTATGAGTCTGGTCTCATCAACTGAGCGAACTTCTAAAGGGCCAGCAGTCAAAATCAAAAAAATTAAAATATCATTTTCAACCCCAAGGAAACGATTCCCCAAGATGAAATTGGTGCCAAAAAGTAACACCTAAATAATGACATTTTATGAGTCTGGTCTCATCAACTGAGCGAACTTCTAAAGGGTCAGCAGCCAAAATCAAGAATATTAAAATATAATTTTCACCCCCAAGGAAATAATTCCCCAAGATGAAATTAATGCCAAAAAGTAACACCTAAATAATCACATTTTATGAGCCCAGTCTCATCAACTGAGCGAACTTATAAAGGGCCAGCAGCCAAAACCAATAATATTAAAATATCATTTTCACCCCTAAGGAAATAATTACCCAAGATGAAATTGATGCCAAATATTAACACATAAATAATGACATTTTATGAACCCAGTCTCATCAACTGAGCGAACTTCTAAAGGGTCAGCCGCCAAGGTCAAAAATATTAAAATATAATTTTCACCCCCAAGGAAACAATTCCCCAAGATGAAATTGGTGCCAAAAGGTAACACCTAAATAATGACATTTTATGAGCCCAGTCTCATCAACTGAGCGAACTTCTAAAGGGCCAGCAGCCAAAATCCAAAATATTAAAATATCATTTTCACCCCTAAGGAAATAATTCGCCAACATGAAATTGATGCCAAAAATTAACACATAAATAATGACATTTTATGAGTCCGGTCTCATCAACTGAGCGAACTTCTAAAGGGCCAGCAGCCAAAATCGAAGAAATTAAAATATCATTTTCACCCCCAAGGAAATAATTCCCCAAGATGAAATTGGTGCCAAAAAGTAACACCTAAATAATTACATTTTATGAGCCCAGTCTCATTAACTGAGCGAACTTCTAAAGGGCCAGCAGCCAAAATCAAAATTATTAATATATCATTTTCACCCCTAAGGAAATAATTCCCCAAGATGAAATTGATGCCAAAAATTAACACATAAATAATGATATTTTATGAGCCCAGTCTCATCAACTGAGCTAACTTCTAAAGGGCCAGCAGCCAAAATCAAAGAAATTAAAATATCATTTTCACCCCCAAGGAAATAATTTCCCAAGATGAAATTGATGCCAAAAATTAACACATAAATAATGACATTTTATGAGTCCGGTCTCATCAACTGAGCGAACTTCTAAAGGGCCAGCAGCCAAAATCCAAAATATTAAAATATCATTTTCAACCCCAAGGAAATAATTCCCCAAGATGAAATTGGTGTCAAAAAGTAACACCTAAATAATGACATTTTATGAGCCGAGTCTCATCAACTGAGCGAACTTCTAAAGGGCCAGCAGCCAAAATCAAAGAAATTAAAATATCATTTTCACCCCCAAAGAAATAATTCCCCAAGATGAAATTGATGCCAAAAATTAACACATAGAAAATGACATTTCATGAGTCCGGTCTCATCAACTGAGCGAACTTCTAAAGGGCCAGCAGCCAAGATCCAAAATAAAATATCATTTTCACCCCCAAGGAAATAATTCCCCAAGATGAAATATCAAGTCCGACTGTACAATAAGAAAATTGAAGTCTGAAGCTGCAAGACAACTAGACAGATCTAAGGATGACATGTTAGATCTGATGTTAATGCTGAAAGACCACCCAGAATATATCAGAGAACTGTGTATACCCTTCAATGTAAAATTATATAGCTTGGAGCAACTGAACGTTTTAAGATCCCAGATATATCCTATCATATATTTCGATGTGTCGCAGTCTTATTGTAAAATTAGTCATATTATTATACGCCTAGGTTTTTTCAATACGACTAGGCGTATTGCTATATCGCCGAAATAATCGAGGAACTCACAACTTGACTGACAATTTAAGGCGTATTAGAATACGCCCGTTGCTTATTAGGCTTATTGTCAAATTTCAATAGCGCGCGATTCCTCTGGATTCTGATTGGTTATACTCGTCGTATTATAATACGACTGACGACTTGTCAGGCTAACTGTATGTTATTGTGGTTGTAACTTACTGTTCAGTTTCTCTGTGCAATATTAGTGCAAATGATTGCATGGAAAATGAGTGATGACTCGCTAGGTGTATTTGTCCACAAGGACAAGTATTTATGAAGAACTTGAAAAGTTTTACAAAGGTGAGAAGTTGTAATAGCCATACCATACCATGATCTTAAAATTTTAAAAGTTTTAATAGGGAGTTTTAGCTGTGCTGGCAAATTGGGCGCCGTAAGAGTGGATCGTGATCTAATAAATAACCCAAATCTATAATTATTTATTTCTTTGCCCTATGAGCGATTTTCATAATTTGCCTGGCACACTGCCAGTCGTATTATAATAAGACGTATTTTATACAGTCAAATTCTAAAAACAACCTCGTACAGATTCTTTTGAATAATGAGACTAAGAAGCGTCAGGCGTATTATAACACGTCTTAAATAATCAGTCATATTGTCAGATTTTAATTTACTTTGTTCATTTTACATTACGCCTAGTCATATTGAAAAAGCCTAGGCGTATTATAATAAGACTGATATTATGATAAGCCTGCGACAGATGCAACTGGCGGAGTTGTACGGAATCCTTTTCCAGCTCTTCAAAAAAGAATATATCTATATACTGCAGTTATTCGCATTAATTCATCTAAGCGAATATTCCCCATTTTCTCGATGATTTCTGCTAATCATGATTCGAATACCATTTTTAAGCTATTTCACGATTTTAGATATTTCTGCGAGGAGCAACATCTGTGGCCAGCAGTGTCAGGTATCGTCACCGATTTTTCCTTTGCAAATTTGCACGCAATTTGCAAAGCTTTCAATCGATGCACGCTATCCGAGTACATTCAAATGTGCTACGATGAATGTTCTAGAAAAAAATCCCTTGACAGAAATATTATTAAAGTGCATCTTTGTTGCGCCCATTTCGTTAAAATGATCTGTCATGATGTTAACCAAATAGCGAAAAGTGATACGCAGAGAAGATATTTCAAAGACATGATGGTGATCGCATTGTCAATTGAAAACCTGAACGACTTTGACGATTTCGTTTGCAACACGTTTATCCTTTCAAGCTCCGCGTATCACAATGCAATGGTAGATCATTCAATGTCATATTTCAAATCCAGTGCGAACAAGTCCCAACTAAAAGATGCTGGTGGATTTATTCATATAGTGATGTGGCAATTGATGAAAATACAACCAGTGACGTAATGTATACTTCAAGTCCGTTTTATAGAAGATATTTCGCAATAACAAAAAAAATGTCTATTGCATATAATACGGAGGCTAAAAGAAACGAGTATTTCAATGAGGAAATGATACAAATCATTGTAAAAAAATATATTCCGTACTGTCCACTTTGGTGCAAACTGACAATAGGAAATGGTCCACTGTTGAGTAACTCGTACGTCGAAAACTATTTCGGCCAACTGGATTGATAAATTGATACTATTTTACTGTTAGTTTTTGGCATTAATCTCATTTTGGGGATATATTTCCTTGGAGGTGAAAATGATATTTTGATTTTCGCTGCTAGCCCTTTAGAAGTTAGCTCAGTTGATGAGACTGGGCTCATAAAATATCATTATTTAGGTGTTACTTTTTGGCATCAATTTCATCTTGGGGAATTATTTCCTTAGGGGTGAAAATGATATTTTAATTTTTTTGATTTTGGCTGCCGGCCCTTTAGAAGTTAGCTCAGTTGATGAGACTGGGCTCATAAAATATCATTATTTATGTGTTAATTTTTGGCATCAATTTCATTTTGGGGAATTATTTCCTTGGGGATGAAAATGATATTTTAATTTCTTTGATTTTGGCTGCTGGCCCTTTAGAAGTTAGCTCAGTTGATGAGACTGGGCTCATAAAATATCATTATTTATGTGTTAATTTTTGGCATCAATTTCATTTTGGGGAATTATTTCCTTGGGGGTGAAAATGATATTTCAATTTCTTTGATTTTGGGTGCTGGCCCTTTAGAAGTTAGCTCAGTTGATGAGAATGGGCTCATAAAATATCATTATTTAGGTGTTAATTTTTGGCATCAATTTCATCTTGGGGAATTATTTCCTTAGGGGTGAAAATGATATTTTAATTTTTTTGATTTTGGCTGCCGGCCCTTTAGAAGTTAGCTCAATTGATGAGACTGGGCTCATAAAATATCATTATTTATGTGTTAATTTTTGGCATCAATTTCATTTTGGGGAATTATTTCCTTGGGGGTGAAAATGATATTTCAATTTCTTTGATTTTGGGTGCTGGCCCTTTAGAAGTTAGCTCAGTTGATGAGACTGGGCTCATAAAATATCATTATTTATGTGTTAATTTTTGGCATCAATTTCATTTTGGGGAATTATTTCCTTCGGGGTGAAAATGATATTTTAATTTCTTTGATTTTGGCTGCTGGCCCTTTAGAAGTTCGCTCAGTTGATCAGACGGGGCTCATAAAATATCATTATTTATGTGTTAATTTTTGGCATCAATTTCATCTTGGGGAATTATTTCCTTAGGGGTAAAAATTATATTTTAATATTTTTGATTTTGGCTGCTGGCCCTTTAGAAGTTCGCTCAGTTGATCAGACCAGACTCATAAAATGTCATTATTTAGGTGTTAATTTTTGGCATCAATTTGATCTTGGGGAATTATTTCCTTAGGGGTAAAAATGATATTTTAATATTTTTGATTTTGGCTGCTGGCCTTTTAGAAGTTCGCTCAGTTGATAAGACTGGGCTCATAAAATGTCATTATTTACGTGTTACTTTTTGACACCAATTTCATCTTGGGGAATTATTTCCTTGGGGGTGAAAATGATATTTCAATTTTTTGATTTTGGCTGCTGGCCCTTTAGAAGTTCGCTCAGTTGATGGGACTGAGCTCATAAAATGTCATTATTTATGTGTTAATTTTTGGCATCAATTTCATCTTGGGGAATTATTTCCTTAGGGGTGAAAATGATATTTTAATATTTTTGATTTTGGCTGCTGGCCCTTTAGAAGTTCGCTCAGTTGATGAGACCGGACTCATAAAATGTCATTATTTATGTGTTAATTTTTGGCATCAATTTCATGTTGGGGAATTATTTTGTTAGGGGTGAAAATGATATTTTAATATTATTGATTTTGGCTGCTGGCCCTTTAGAAGTTCGCTCAGTTGATGAGACTGGGCTCATAAAATGTCATTATCTAGGTGTTACTTTTTGGCACCAATTTCATCTTGGGGAATTATTTCCTTGGGGGTGAAAATTATATTTTAATTTTTTTTATTTTGGCTGCTGGCCCTTTAGAAGCTCGCTCAGTTGATCAGACTAGACTCATAAAATGTCATTATTTAGGTGTTACTTTTTGGTACCAATTTCATCTTGGGGAATCATTTCCTTGGGGGTGAAAATGATATTTCAATTTTTTTGATTTCGGCTTCTGGCCCTTTAGAAGTTAGCTCAGTTGATGAGACTGGGCTCATAAAATATCATTATTTATGTGTTAATTTTTGGCATCAATTTCATCTTGGGGAATTATTTCCTTAGGGGTGAAAATGATATTTTAATATTTTTGATTTTGGCTGGTGGCCCTTTAGAAGTTCGCTCAGTTGATCAGACCAGACTCATAAAATGTCATTATTTAGGTGTTACTTTTTGGCACCAATTTCATCTTGGGGAATCATTTCCTTGGGGGTGAAAAAGATATTTTAATTTTTTTGATTTTGGCTGCTGGCCCTTTAGAAGTTAGCTCAGTTGATGAGACCGGACTCATAAAATGTCATTTTTTATGTGTTAATTTTTGGCATCAATTTCATCTTGGGGAATTATTTCCTTGGGGGTGGAAATGATATTTTAATTTCTTTGATTTTGGCTGCTGACCCTTTAGAAGTTCGCTCAGTTGATGAGACTGGGCTCATAAAATGTGATTATTTAGGTGTTACTATTTGGCATTAATTTCATCTTGGGGAATTATTTCCTTGGGGGTGAAAATGATATTTCAATTTTTTTGATTTTGGCTGCTGGCCCTTTAGAAGTTCGCTCAGTTGATGGGAGTGGGCTCATAAAATGGCATTATTTATGTTTTAATTTTTGGCATCAATTTCATCTTGGGGAATTATTTCCTTAGGGGTGAAAATGATATTTTAATATTTTTGATTTGGGCTGCTGGCCCTGTAGAAGTTCGCTCAGTTGATGAGACTGGGCTCATAAAATGTCACTATTTAGGTGTTACTTTTTGACACCAATTTCATCTTGGGGAATTATTTCCTTGGGGGTGAAAATGATATTTTAATATTTTGGATCTTGGCTGCTGGCCCTTTAGAAGTTCGCTCAGTTGATGAGACCGGACTCATAAAATGTCATTTTCTATGTGTTAATTTTTGGCATGAATTTCATCTTGGGGAATTATTTCCTTGGGGGTGAAAAAGATATTTTAATTTCTTTGATTTTGGCTGCTGGCCCTTTAGAAGTTAGCTCAGTTGATGAGACTGAGCTCATAAAATATCATTATTTATGTGTTAATTTTTGGCATCAATTTCATCTTGGGGAATTATTTCCTTAGGGGTGAAAATAATATTTTAATATTTTTGATTTTGGCTGCTGGCCCTTTAGAAGTTCGCTCAGTTGATGAGACTCGGCTCATAAAATGTCATTATTTAGGTGTTACTTTCTGACACCAATTTCATCTTGGGGATTATTTCATTGGGGGTGAAAATGATATTTTAATATTTTGGATTTTGGCTGCTGGCCCTTTAGAAGTTCGCTCAGTTGATGAGACCGGACTCATAAAATGTCATTATTTATGTGTTAATTTTTGGCATCAATTTCATCTTGGGGAATTATTTCGTTGGGGGTGAAAATGATATTTTAATTTCTTTGATTTTGGCTGCTGGCCCTTTAGAAGTTAGCTCCGTTGATGAAACTGGGCTCGTAAAATATCATTATTTATGTGTTAATTTTTGGCATCAATTTCATCTTGGGGAATTATTTCCTTAGGGGTGAAAATGATATATTAATAATTTTGATTTTGGCTGCTGGCCCTTTAGAAGTTCGCTCAGTTAATGAGACTGGGCTCATAAAATGTAATTATTTAGGTGTTAATTTTTGGCATCAATTTCATCTTGGGGAATTATTTCGTTGGGGGTGAAAATGATATTTTAATTTCTTTGATTTTGGCTGCTGGCCCTTTAGAAGTTAGCTCCGTTGATGAAACTGGGCTCGTAAAATATCATTATTTATGTGTTAATTTTTGGCATCAATTTCATCTTAGGGAATTATTTCCTTAGGGGTGAAAATGATATTTTAATTTTTTTGATTTTGGCTGCTGGCCCTTTAGAAGTTCGCTCAGTTGATGAGACCGGACTCATAAAATGTCATTATTTATGTGTTAATTTTTGGCATCAATTTCATCTTGGGGAATTATTTCGTTGGGGGTGAAAATGATATTTTAATTTCTTTGATTTTGGCTGCTGGCCCTTTAGAAGTTAGCTCCGTTGATGAAACTGGGCTCGTAAAATATCATTATTTATGTGTTAATTTTTGGCATCAATTTCATCTTAGGGAATTATTTCCTTAGGGGTGAAAATGATATTTTAATTTTTTTGATTTTGGCTGCTGGCCCTTTAGAAGTTCGCTCAGTTGATGAGACCAGACTCATAAAATATCATTATTTAGGTGTTACTTTTTGGCACCAATTTTATCTTGGGGAATCATTTCCTTGGGGGTGAAAATGATATTTGAATTTTTTTGATTTTGGCTGCTGGCCCTTTAGAAGTTAGCTCAGTTGATGAGACTGGGCTCATAAAATATCATTATTAATGTGTTAATTTTTGGCATCAATTTCATCTTGGGGAATTATTTCCTTAGGGGTGAAAATGATATTTTAATATTTTTGATTTTGGCTGCTGGCCCTTTAGAAGTTCGATCAGTTGATGGGACTGGGCTCGTAAAATATCATTATTTATGTATTGATTTTTGGCATCAATTTCATCATGGGGAATCATTTCCTTAGGGGTGAAAATGATATTTTAATATTATTGATTTTGGCTGCTGGCCCTTTAGAAGTTCGCTCAGTTGATAAGACTGGACTCATAAAATGTCATTATTTATGTGTTACTTTTTGGCATCAATTTCATCTTGGGGAATCATTTCCTTGGGGGTGAAAATGATATTTTAATTTTTTTGATTTTGGCTGCTGGCCCTTTAGAAGTTAGCTCAGTTGATGAGACTGGGCTCACAAAATATCATTGTTAATGTGTTAATTTTTGGCATCAATTTCATCTTGGGGAATTATTTCCTTAGGGGTGAAAATGATATTTTAATATTTTTGATTTTGGCTGCTGGCCCTTTAAAAGTTCGCTCAGTTGATGAGACTGGGCTCATAAAATGTCATTATTTAGGTGTTACTTTTTGACACCAATTTCATCTTGGGGAATTATTTCCTTGGGGGTGAAAATGATATTTTAATATTTTGGATTTTGGCTGCTGGCCCTTTAGAAGTTCGCTCAGTTGATGAGACCGGACTCATAAAATGTCATTTTTTATGTGTTGATTTTTGGCATCAATTTCATCTTGAGGAATTATTTCCTTGGGGGTGAAAATGATATTTTAATTTCTTTGATTTTGGCTGCTGGCCCTTTAGAAGTTAGCTCAGTTGATGAGACTGGGCTCATAAAATATCATTATTTATGTGTTAATTTTTGGCATCAATTTCATCTTGGGGAATTATTTCCTTAGGGGTGAAAATTATATTTTAATATTATTGATTTTGGCTGCTGGCCCTTTAGAAGTTCGCTCAGTTGATGAGACTGGGCTCATAAAATGTCATTATTTAGGTGTTACTTTTTGACACCAATTTCATCTTGGGGAATTATTTCCTTGGGGGTGAAAATGATATTTTAATATTTTGGATTTTGGCTGCTGGCCCTTTAGAAGTTCGCTCAGTTGATAAGACTGGACTCATAAAATGTCATTTTTTATGTGTTAATTTTTGGCATCGATTTCATCTTGGGGAATTATTTCCTTGGGGGTGAAAATGATATTTTAATATTTTGGATTTTGGCTGCTGGCCCTTTAGAAGTTAGCTCAGTTGATGAGACTGGGCTCGTAAAATATCATTATTTATGTGTTAATTTTTGGCATCAATTTGATCTTGGGGAATTATTTCCTTAGGGGTAAAAATGATATATTAATAATTTTGATTTTGGCTGCTGGCCCTTTAGAAGTTCGCTCAGTTGATGAGACTGGGCTCATAAAATGTCATTATTTAGGTGTTACTTTTTGGCACCAATCTCATCTTGGGGAATTATTTCCTTGGGGGTGAAAATGATATTTTAATTTTTTCGATTTTGGCTGCTGGCCCTTTAGAAGTTCGCTCAGATGATGAGACCGGACTCATAAAATGTCATTATTTATGTGTTAATTTTTGGCACCAATTTCATGCTGGGGAATTATTTCCTTAGGGGTGAAAATGATATTTTAATATTATTGATTTTGGCTGCTGGCCCTTTAGAAGTTCGCTCAGTTGATGAGACTGGGCTCGTAAAATATAATTATTTATGTGTTAATTTTTAGCATCAATTTCATCATGGGGAATTATTTCCTTAGGGGTGAAAATGATATTTTAATATTATTGATTTTGGCTGCTGGCCCTTTAGAAGTTCGCTCAGTTGATAAGACTGGACTCATAAAATGTCATTATTTATGTGTTAAATTTTGGCATCAATTTCATGTTGGGGAATTATTTCCTTAGGGGTGAAAATTATATTTTAATATTATTGATTTTGGCTGCTGGCCCTTTAGAAGTTCGCTCAGTTGATAAGACTGGACTCATAAAATGTCATTATTTATGTGTTAAATTTTGGCATCAATTTCATGTTGGGGAATTATTTCCTTAGGGGTGAAAATTATATTTTAATATTTTTGATTTTGGCTGCTCGCCCTTTAGAAGTTCGCTCAGTTGATGAGACTGGACTCATAAAATGGCATTATTTATGTGTTAAATTTTGGCATCAATTTCATGTTGGGGAATTATTTCCTTAGGGGTGAAAATTATATTTTAATATTTTTGATTTTGGCTGCTCGCCCTTTAGAAGTTCGCTCAGTTGATGAGACTGGACTCATAAAATGGCATTATTTATGTGTTAAATTTTGGCATCGATTTCATCTTGGGGAATTATTTCCTTAGGGGTGAAAATGATATTTTAATATTATTGATTTTGGCTGCTGGCCCTTTAGAAGTTCGCTCAGTTGATAAGACTGGACTCATAAAATGTCATTATTTATGTGTTAAATTTTGGCATCAATTTCATGTTGGGGAATTATTTCCTTAGGGGTGAAAATTATATTTTAATATTTTTGATTTTGGCTGCTCGCCCTTTAGAAGTTCGCTCAGTTGATGAGACTGGACTCATAAAATGGCATTATTTAGGTGTTATTTTTTGGCTGCAATTTCATCTTGGGGAATTATTTCCTTAGGGGTAAAAATGATATTTTAATTGTTTTTATTTTGGCTGCTACCCCTTTAGATGATCGCTCAGTTAATAACCCGATATATAAGCACGTATCATACCGTCAATAGTGTTTATTCGTAATAACGACGCCACTGGTCGTTCGGGCATCTTCGGAAAATTGTATGCTGGGTTTTAGCTGCCAAGTTCACACCGGTATCATATAGGCCCCATGTAGTGGGTCTATATTACAAGATAGGTCCATTTACGACATGCAAAATGTTTAATTAGTGTAGATAAGACCGTGATAAAAAGACCCAAGGTACACATAGGCCTTTATATACACTCAAGTTTTCATACTTAGGCCTTTTTACATACTATGTAATTCCCAACGAAAATGCCTTTTGACTTAGGACCTATTTCATCGGAAAGAGCACATTCTATTTATGAAGTTGAGTCCAAAACCCCATTTTAAGAAAATTTGCGCATAGGCCCTTGTTCATCCAAGCCACAGAATTATGTTTAAGTGTGCACTTTGTATCCATAGCCATAACTCACTACGATAGAATAAACGAAGCTTCAACAATCACCTAATGTTCATGACCTTCCCTTTGACTCGGTTGCGTGACCAATGAGAAACGAGCATTTCAACTTTCACTGACCCCTTGCAGAACCTTTGTTCTGCTAACATACTGCCCAGCAGGACAAAACACCGACGGCTAGCCTACTTCGCAAAAAGAGACAATGGCTCACACAATACCTCAATAAAGTCGTCCGTCAACGCGAAACAATCGACGAGCAGTCGGAACAAAAACGCGAGAAACAAATGAAAACCGCCGAGGACGCGGCCGCCGCCGTGACGCCGCGCGGCATTTATTGAGTGCGCCGCGCAACTCCTGACAGCAAAAAAGAGGAGTTTGTCTTTTTTTCAATTTTCCTGTTCGCGTGTGCACACGCGACCGAGACACCCCGGAACGTAGTCCTGGCGCCGGCCGTGATTCTGCTTAGAATAACAGGTCTCTTCAAAGACAAAACAGCGTCAAGTGGCTTGACTCTTTCCGTGATGGGTGAACGTCTCGAGTTTCCCGAAGTATAAGGCTGAGCATAGACGCTACGGTTTACCTTCAAGCTACAGATACACATGCTCATAAATAGCATGCTTATTAAGCATACTCGAAATTAGCACACTGAGAAAACCAGCTCTGTTAGGGCCGGTTTCTCAATGTCCAGTTAAAGTGTCAGATAGGTATCTGCCAGATAGCGTTGCTATGGATACAACTGTCAGATAAAATTTACGTGACTTCGTAGGTGTAGCCTTCAATTGTTTAAACAATTTATCTGACAGTTGCTGTAATTTTGCAGATAAATATATAACTGGTCATTGAGAAACCGGTCCTTAAAGTGTTAAACTGGTACATTTTTAAGAGCCACTATTAAAGTTGTATGCTGTTTCTGAAATGTAGCTTCAAAGTCAGTCATAAAAGCTGAATTCTAATACTTTGATTTTGTCACAGAAAATGCATATTATTGTAACAATTAAACTGGTTTAAGTACTACTACTTCCAATTGAACGTCTTAATAGTAATGATTAACGAGAGTTACTAAAAAAATGAATCAGTAACTGCCGTTATGGGTATTCCTAACGTAGACACTTTAGGTTACAATGACAATTAAACTAGTTGAAGTACTGCAATTTCCAATTAAACGACTTAATTGCCAGAGTTATTGGGGAAGGATATTACAGCTTTGATAAGTGATGAAATACGCAGAACGGTCATTTCCCGAGGTGGGGGATGTTTACCATGCTCCATCTCTTTTCTTCTAGAGGGCAAGCAAGTGGGTGATCGGTCACGAGCGCGCGCGGTTTGATTTTTACCTGTTTACAAAAAAGGGTGCCTTCATCGGTACCGGTCACTTGCGCGTCGAAAGAAAACTAAGCTTGATTATTCCTAATGACCACATCTCTTTTATTCTTGCGAACTTGCATCTGTCTTTTTACGACTTGCGGTAGCTTACAGAAAGAAACCACCCGTGGTGTAGCCTACAGATGCTCTAGAAGAGGATGCATAGCATCCTTGCTGATGGATCAATCGGAAGAGATTGTCCTTAAAAAGAAATAATGAGCACAACCATGATGCTCCCACAAAACAAGCTGTGAAGGTAAATTTCTTGGACTTTTTCTTACATCTTCAAGAAATCGAACAAATTTGTGACAAATTAGAACACGTTCTGATTAATTAAATTTTTTTGGGGTATTATAAAGACATTTCAATCTGCTGACAATACCAACTTCTTTATTTGCATCTATTAATATAGCGATCAGATTAACTTATTATGTTCAGAACAAAATTTCGCATTTAATAATAAAAAACAGTAATTCATTTCTGTCAAGTCAAAAGTAACGATACCTCTGACTGGATTTCTACAAATTCTTCAGTAACTAGATCGCAAAAAATGACGAAAGAATTAAAATCGGTTAAAATTATAAGACATAGGTTTACCTCGCCACCCCGCGCGCTGGTGTCCACATACCTGCCTATTATCCGAAATATTTTGGGGGCCTCTGACCGGTGGGATTAGGACAAATCTGACCGCGGCGCGCTAGTGTCCTACGGCCAGCAAGTGCGATAGAGATAGATACTCCCTTTAGAACTTTAGGTTAGATGTCTTTTTGTCATTCTGCCATTTGAGTTTTAACTTTTCACCAGTTGTTTTATATTTCAGTTTGTGGCTACAGCACGGTTACAGGTGTGAGGTGTATTCGCCGTTCGGTTTTACTATTACATACTATTTCGTGTTCCTGTAAGTTTTATGCGTGCTTGTGTTCTTGTGTGTGGAAGAGAATAGGTACCTATATGGTAAAATATGGCTTTGGAGTACACGAATCGTACATTTCCTTTGCTATGAGATCAAATTATGTTACAATTTCCCAATAACATTATATGAGTTCGTATAGGTGTGATAGACGTTTTATGGTTTCAATATTTGTTATAATGTTCATTACTTATGATGCGTTAGCGTAATAAATAATCCTGTTTAATTGAGGGTATTAAACAAGTTAATAACCTTGGACACATGGTTTGATTGTAACAATTAAACTAAGCTACAGTCACAGTGACATTTTTCTGCCAACCACTGATGTGATATTGGCTGCTACCACAATTAATTCTAAACAGAATTCACTATTCAATTGCAGCAATGAAACAGTTTGATTGTCACATATTTTGATGCAAAATTTAATTGCCGTGATTAAAATTTTAATTGTAGCGATTAAAGTTTTCTCTCAGTGCATGCTTATTTCGAGCAAGGTGCGTATACACATGCTACGAAGTAGCCTTGCTCATTAATAGCATGCTTTTTAAGCATGCGTATCTGTACCTTCAGGCTTGTGATCCAAACGGGAAACATGTACTCTCGTCTCATGCATACACGGTACTTTTCAGTTGAAGGGATTTATTCAGCTTTCAACGAGTTGCATACATCCCATATGGAACTCAGAAAATGATCTTCTGTTAATAGGACTTGTGGTTGCTGTCGGATCAGTTGCTTTCAATTCCTCAATCAACTGATTTTATGCACTTAACTTCAACGCTTTGTTTGAATAGAATTTAATTTTTATTTTATACAATTGGGTAACGGTTTATATAAATTTATAGATTAAGTTATAAATTCGAGAGTTGCAACCCTCGTATATCGGCGTTCATATGCAGCAGCATATAGAACCCGCGCTCTCTGGTGGCCAAGCGGACGCGCCGTGGCGTCCCACCAAGAAATCTACTGCTGTTCAGCAGCGATTTCCTTGGTTTGCCGTTACCTTCGGGTACCAGATGGCGCACCGGCAGAACCTTTCTGTCGCCTGCTACAACATGCTTCACATGTCTGGTAGACATGAAAGAATTGATGCCCTCTATTTCCGTCAATCGAACAATGGCGCACTGATGATCGCTAATAAGCGTGAAACAGCTGTCTGCGTACTGGTGGATTGACGGAGGTATAGAGCAACCCTCGTATATCGGCTTTCATATGCAGCAGCGTATAGAACCCGCGCTCTCTGGTGGCCATGTGGTGGGTGATACACGTACGAGCAAGTACGCGTACTTATGGCTCGATGACCTTTTTCGCCTGTGTGTCACCGTAAGTACGCGTATTTTAAAACCGTCGCGCAAACCGTCGGCGATCCAGCTGGTTTGAAATCTTGCTCGTAGCTTGTCTCGGCTCGTACTGCGAGCCGCGAGCCACCACTTTGTTTCAGCAGGCCATCAATGCGCAACGCTTGTTGTGTTTAGCCTTTGTTAAAAGTTTTGTTTATTTAGGAAAATTATTAAAATGAGGGATTTCAGCTTCACGTGTGTCACCGACGTCGAGCCGAGTAAGTTCGCAAACTTAAAAACCGCGTACTTAAAATTCGTACGTGTATCACTTCTTTTAGAGAGTGTTTAAGGAGTGCTTCCCCGCACATGGGAGCAATACTCCAACGATGGTCGGATCTGTGCCCTGTAGAACAGCAGTAGTTGCTTTGGTGGATACAGCTTCCTACAGCGGAACAAAACTTCAAGCTTCTGGGATACCGTTTTAGCAATACTAAGAACGTGGTGGTGCCAGGACATGGTATTGTTGATGTTGATCCCCAAAAGCTTGACGGAAGGTAACTCGACTATTGGGTGACCCTCCATTTCCACAGTGGTAAGCCAACGTGAAACTTCTTTGTCATTGTTGCTGCCTGAGTTTTCTCTACGTTAAGCTGTACTCTATTTACCAGTCCCCGCAAGACAACTGTTTTGATGTCTACGTTGTGAGGCGTGTTGCTGTCGCCGACATACCGTCTTCTAGGATGATAGTGGCTTGCCTGGTTACATGCTCCTGCATTAATACCCTATTAATGTGCTGTCATCTGCAAAGCGGTAGATTGGATTAGATGTTATTTGCAGCTCGTTGATGTACAGCAGAAACAGTGGAGGGGATAGGACAGAGTCCTGAAGAACACCGACGTTAATTGAAAATACGTCAGATGAACAGCCTTCGACTACAACAAATAGAAACCGGTCTATCAAAAACCTATTCAGTGGCTGGCACAGGCCATGAGCAGCAAGCTTGACCAGAAGTCCCTCATGCCACACTCTATCGAGCGCTTTTGATATGTCAAGTGCAGTAACGTGGGCTTCGCCATGATTTTCAATTACTATGCTCTAAAAGTAAGTGACCTAGGCCAGGAGGTCACCCGTAGATCTATGCTTGCGGAAGCCATACCGGAGATCATTTATGATGTTATTGTTGTCCAGGTATTTTAGGAGCTGTGTGTTTAATGAGTCTCCATAACCTTAGACATGATGCTGCACAGGTCTATAATTGATGGGATCGGTTTTTTGCGTTTCTAAGGAATGGGTTGAACACAGCCAATTTTCCATGCAGAGGGAAATACGCCTTTCTAATACGATAGTTTTAAGAGCTAGCAATCAATACGTGCAAGCTCAGCGGTATAGCATTTAAAGACAATGGCTGGAATTTGGTCACGGCCAGTAGCTTTTTTCGTGTTTAGTTTTTGGAGGATGCTTTTTACATCCCGATGTCAAAATTTCACCTCTGCTATTCTCGAGTTCACATTTATGCTGGTGATTGGAGTACTTTCTTGGAATTCTACAGTAGAATTGCCCCTCATATTTAAGAGATCCTTTAGGTTAAACAAAAGAACCTACCTTCTAGAAACTGATTTATTTCGAGTAATTTACATTACATAGTAGTCGGCCAATGTTATCTAAAGTCGCAGTATATTTCTTATGCCCCTCCGCCTTCTTTTACTATGTTGGTAATTAACAAGGCAATCACCCTTGCAGCACTAATTTGACCTTGGTAGCAAACATCCCGTTGCTTACGAATCAGGCTACTTTTACCTCTGGTTTATGTTGTTATAATATTTCTCCTTGCAGAGGAGAGGTGCCAGATGTCTTCTTATAGGCTAATTTCTAGGTTGGTCTGCTAACCCCTTTTCTGCAAGAAGATGCTAATTCTGGTTATATTGGTTGTGAAGATTTATTTCGTTTATTGGTCATCATCATAGTCACAATGTCTTAACAGACATGTTGTGAACTCGTAAAATGCATTTACACATTTTACGAGTTTCTCTTGGGATATCTTAAGATCTTTGATGCTGTAGTTGCCCATTTGCTTTCTGCATCCTCATGCCGTTGACCAGATGGTATCTATTGGTTCATCCGCCTTTAGGGGCAATTTCTCACCCCAAGGACAAGAAGGTGTCCTGACTCTTCTCAACTCGTCCACCTGAAGTTGTTGGTTGAGAAGAGGTTACTGTTTATACTGACAGTAGTTCGGTGGTCCTGTTAGTCACCTTTTACAACACGCAAGATATACTATGGGAGATATTCTAACCCGCCCCCACACGGGTTCGTAACGCTTGGTAACTTCCGCCAAAATGGCTGAAATACTAATTTTGCATATACAGAGTGTTTATTTGAAAACTTCCCAGTGAGGATTTATCGAAAACCAATGATTAGAAGCAAAAGCCGAGAAACATCAAAAGACCTGTCAAGGAGGACAACTTTTTAACCAAAAATCACTTCCCCTCTTGTACCCTCTGCATACCAGCGTCATCCTAATAAAATTTTAAATGACAAGGAACTTCAGATAATAGCTTGTTTCAAAGGTATGTCGAAGTCCTTTATTTTGACGTTTCATTTTTTACAATCGGTTGATTCGTTTTCAAGAAAATAGAAAAGTCTTTACGTATCATAATTTGTTCAAACAGAAAACAAAAGCTTACGAAAATATCATTGCAATAATTGCAATAAGTGTTCAAAATATTGCGTTATTGACCCAACAATGATATAGGTGAAAGCTGCCACGACAACTCACAACATGTTTTTGCTACTGTCCTTCAGGGATAAATTATAATATATACCCCTATGCTAGTGTTCGTTTCATTTTTTGTCTTAGTGGTAATGGTACGATCCTTTAAGTACCTGTAGCTCTTGAATTAATCACTTTATACCCCAAGTGTGTTAGTTTGTTGGAATTGCTTCATCGGGAGGAACACAGAAAGGCAATAATATACAGAGTGTCCCATTAAAAATTTTAAATCACGAACAGAGGACAGAGGGTTGTTCTGGATGGGAAATTACAGTGTTCTTCCATACAAAGAACATCTTCTGGCGTTCCCCAGGGAAATGTATTGGGGCCAATTATATTTTCTCTCTTTATATTTGATATGTGTAATGTTTTAAAATGGTCTCAAGTTCATCTCTATGCCGACGACATCGAAATCTATATGTCACTGGACCTCAAACACTTAGAGGAAAATATAGCTGGTGTCCAGTCGGATATTAACAATATATTTGAATATTGTCACCAGCATGGATTACGACTTAACCCATCCAAAACAGTCGCTTTATGTATAGGTTCTACGACTCATACAAGGGTGATTAAAGACCATTATCAATTAAATATAAATAATGACAATATTGAATGGGTTGATTCAGCAAAGAATCTGGGGGTCTATTTCGATAGCAACTTCACTTTTGCTGACCACGTAAACAATATATACAGAAAGTCTTTTTTCAAATTAAAATCACTTTATCACTTTAAAAATACTTTAAATGAAAGCACGAAGTTACTTTTAGTACAATCCTTGATATATCCCCACGTTGAGTACTGTAGTTGCGTCTACTGTAATTATTTACCGCAATACAATAGAAACAAGCTGCAGCGAATTCAGAATGCCTGTATGCGTTTTGTTTATAATATACCATACAGAGATCATATATCTCCACATCTAATAGGAAAACGACAGCTAAATATTGAAAAAAAAGTTCAATTTTTAATCACTATGTTTTTGTATAAACTGCTAAGAAATAGAATACCAGATTCCTTACTCAATTCCATCTTGAGACGCTCTGACACTCATGATGTTAATATAAGAACAGATTCATTCACAATTCCAAAGTATCAAACCAATAAATTTAAAAGTAGTTTCGCATACATTGCACCTTTTTATCTAAATCAAGTTGTGAATATTCTTCATTTGTCTATTTCCTTATTTAAGAAAAGGCTATTTGAACAATTGTTCAGAAAACAAGTGGTTGAGTTAAGATAGTATTGTTTTGGGTCTGTTCTAGGTTATAGGATAAGTTTAGTTCTAGGTTAGATATTCATTTAATACACTGCTATACTGTAGATTTTTCTTTAGGCAGGGTGGAAGAAAGCATTTATGCTAACCTTTGCCTGTTGTGTCTTTTCACAATAAATATTATTATCACTTGACCAGAAAAGATAATTACCTCATTGGTTAACGTAATAATAGGAAAAGATGCAAAATTTGCTCTAATTTACATCCCCAAAACTATAATTCTCTACTACTGCCCAGTTCCGATATATTGTTTGTCTTAATCGTCATGGGACACCCTGTATTTATGTAATTTTAGGAGTTAGCATCCAAAAATTCTTCTTTGGTACAACAACTTAGAACGAAGTAGTAGCTAGCTCCAGGACTAACATGCTTTCCTGGGTTTGTTCTGAACGGGAGGCAAATATCGGTCAGGGTCGATGTTCTTTCTGGGGTTTACGGTTCCGCTGTTCTTTTGTTTTCGCGGTTAGGGGTCGGGAATCTTTCAAGGGAGGTATTTCTTTCTTGTACTAGCAGTCTAACGGTTTCAATTTTCTTTGTTGCTTGCTATGCACGATCGCTGCATTTTCGAGAGAGTAAACTTATAGTTTATGAGAATGTTTTTGATGCTTGGTCAAAGGTGAAACTACGTTCAAATCGGGAGAAGATGAATTAGTAAAAAACTGTATCTATAGAATAGGTGAAAACACAAAAGTTATTAAAGTTATGTCTATAATGTGCTGAAGAGACAACACACTACTAGTAACAGAAACTTATCAAGAAACGTATTTTTTTGTTCTTTTTGTTCTTCCTCTGAGAGTTGTCGGGACTTCAGCCTTTAAGGCTCATTGCTCTTTAACTCCCAGAAGAAGACGATGCATAGACAGCATTTTTGAAATAAGGTGACCTCCCCAGGCGCAGATGGTCCGACGGGAATCACCCGCCCGGTCCTCCCTAGGTCGCCCATCCGAGTGTTGACTGCACATGTAGCTGCTGCGCTCGAAATCCGAGTTTGGCGCTCTTTGCGGGTCCCTTTGTATGTGCTCTCATATTGATTTGTCATGCGAAACTAATCATCTACCAAATATTTTTTCATACGCACCTGGCTGCTCATGTTGGGTGCGTATGAAAAAGTATTTGGTAGTTGATTAGTTTCACATGACAGATCAATATGAGAACACATACAAAGGGACCCATATTATGGCAATTATTATTAGGGGTCACTATTTAGTCTATATCTTCCCCTCAGGATGCTAACACAGCAACATGCCTGTCGGGTTTAAAAAACGCGGCTAGGCGGAAATAATTCATAATTTTAGGCACATGTCGCATACAGTTCTTGCTCAGAATTCAAAAAAATGCAGCTAAGTGCATCGTGCCATTATGATCAACCTTGTATAATATATTTTTTGACTGGTTAGTATGAACTGAAGAATTCTAATAATTTTGTTTGAATTTTTTTCTTTAACTTGCTTTACCTAACAATTGAATGTTTCCAAGTTTGATCAGTATTGTTTTTTGTAATTATCGAAACTCGAAGACGATTGGATCTAGGCATGCATGAAATTTAAGAAAGAATGAAATCTAAGATATTTCTCCGCATTTAAAATGATTACTTTGGCATGCCACAACCTTCTATTATAACCGCCTGAGCCTAACTGAAATTCTAGCTAAAAAACCTAAAATTGTGGTTTAAAACTCTTTTCGATACATTGAGTATCTTAGATACTGATAGACGCTTTCCAAAATCATCTAAAGTCCCAGGTAATAGCCAAAATCATATACGAATGAAAAAAAAAATAACATACCGAGAGCGAATTTTTACAAATTTATCGACAACAAGCAGTAATATTAGAAACATTTGATAGCAGATAGCAAACATAGCAGACCAAGAGATGGAATATGTTCTTTTAAAGCCAATTTCACAAATTATCCTGTGTGCTCCAGATGAAATTGATTGTTTCTGCTTTGCTTTTTCAATTATTTAGTTCCACTTATTAGGAGCTAAATCATTGCATTATGAAAAATGAAGTCAAGTTGATTGACTCGGTACTTCCTACATATAACGATGATACCAGTTTATTATTTTCCCATAGCGTGAAGCTATAGTCTCGGATCCCTTTGCAACCAAATCACCGCCCGCCAGCAAAAAAGTGTGTCATGCCGCTAGGCCAACAATTTTTTTAATTTCCCAACCCCAACCCCAACCACCCCTGTTTCACCCTGATCCCAAAAAAGTAGAAGAAATGATCAGAAACCCTTAAAACGCCTAAACATCAAGTTCGAGGGATTTTTTTGTTTTTTGCTAATTACTCCGCCGACCACGCACGACTTCCAAAATTATAGGAGCATTACCTACTACGACGTCAGGGCAAATCGCTACCCACATTTCGTCACAACAACAATCCATGCAGCGGTCACTGAGATTACGAGGCTAGAAGAACGCCAACAGACAGACAAAGAGAAGGCCGACAGACAGACATACAGACTGACGGAAATGAGTGAGGTGAATTTTCGTTATGTAGAAAACGCTCAACACTTATTATCTTAAAATCGAATTTATCTATATTTTAAACAGCTTTTTTAGCTAAAATATATTGAACTTTTTAAATAGAGGAAACGTTGAGATGCGTCAACCAAGAGCTCATTAAATACCTAGAGCTCCATCACTTAATCAACGACAGACAATATGGATTCCGACACCAAAGATCAACTGGAGATCTCCTGGCTTTCGTCACACATGTGTGGAGCAAACTCATCCAGTCATTTGTCGAGGCTCACGTCGTTGCTCTCGATATTTCAAAGGCATTTGATCAACTGTGGCATGCAGGTCTCCTAAACAAGCTCCCGTCTCATGTGCTCCCTGTTAAGCTTTGCAGTTGGCTCGCAGACTTCCTCTCAGGTCGGAAAATCTCTGTCGTGGTAGACGGCTTTTCCTCTTCTTTTCCATAGCATCAATGCCGGGGTTCCGCAGGTATCGGTATTGGTTCCGACATTGTTTCTGCTTCACATTAATGATCTACTCTCTAGCACTACAAACCCAATCCACAGTTTTGCGGATAACAGTACGCTGCATGCAGGCATCATCAGATCTCTGTGGTCGAGCTGGTACGCAGAAGACTGGCAGTGGCAGCTTCACTTTCAAAGGATCTCGATACCATTACCGCTTGGGGACTTAAGAATATGGTTAAATTTAATGCCTCCAAGATCCAGTATTGTACGCTATCAAACAAGAAGTGCCCAAGCCAACACCAGGTTCTAACGAACAACCAGGCTCTGCCAAGGAGTCACTCATTCAAGCTGTTAGGAGTCAACATTACTGAAAATCTGATCTGGCACGAACACGTTGCGTCAATTGCAACAGCTGCTGGTAAAAGGCTTGGGTACCTATTTAGAGCCAGAAAGTATTCCTCACCATGTAACCTCCTCACGCTATATAAAACCCAGATAAGACCTTGCCTCTAGTATTGCTCTCATGTATGGGGAGCTGCTGCCCCTACTACCCTGTCTATACTAGATGCCGTCCAGAGAAGGGCAATTCGACTGATTGACGATCCGGCCTTAACACGCCACCTTCAGTCACGTTCTCATCGGTGTGTTGTTGGTGACCTCTCACCCTTCTATCGATACTCCGACGGAATCTGCTCCTCTGAGCTATCCCCTATCGTTCCGCCGCTCACTGCTCCTATCAGATGTACCCGTGAGACCGCTGCATCTCATCCTAAGACGGTCGTTCTTCATACATCAAGAACTGAGCGGTACAACCGCACATTTATTCCCAGGGTCTAAGGCTTGGAATAGATTGCCAGAAGACGTATTTATTGGGCCTGCGGGTATTGGCCCATTCAAATCTCGCGTTAACAGACTTCCCCTAACATAACCCTTTCACAGCAGCCGCGATACTCTGGTATTTAGGCTCTGCCTGAGCGGTCTGCTCAGTTATAAAAAAAATGAGAACATCCACCTTGTCTACACATTTCAAACAACAGTACAAGTGTTTCTATACGCCACAAAAAATGTCAAGTTCTATTAAGATGTGATTTTCTATAGCAGTATTTTCCTGCCTAGCTAGATCTTGATCCAGTGACGGAAATCTACTAGCAGGATATTGACTAAATTCTTTTTAGGAAACCATTTAAAAAATAATTCGTTTCCAACTTCAATTTATCGGAATTTTCCCTTCGGTGTAGTCAAATATTGCGCGGCGATATAAAACGTGTAATATTCCATGAAACGTTCCCGACCACAGTCCATTTAAATCGTTTGTTTATATGATACTAAATTCCGTTTTATTATAATATTATTGTTTACTTAGCAATAAATCGAAACCGAAGTAGTAAATTCGGTATTTTTATTCGAGATTTATGTAAATCAATTGCACGGAATGGAATCGTATATATCTCGTTTATTGTTTGAAAAAGTCATTAAAAGTTGCTTTTGGTATGGAGATCGTGATTTTTAACATGGGAAAAGGGGTAGATAATGATAATGTTACACAAAACTGGGGCAAAGTGAAATATACGTTATTGCTTTCTATCCTAGTTGAGCGATCTTTCATATTATATGTGCTTTTATGTGACAAAAGAGCACAGTAATATTTCCAATATCTTGAAGCCACTACTTCGCTCACGTACAACTTCCAAGGATGTGGAGTTTCATGCGTTATACAGGATGTTTTTAGAGCTGCCACTTTCCTTTCTAGAAACGAATACTCCTAAAAAGTTAGCCAGAGCGGCAGAGGACCGCCAGGCAGAAAACCAGGGACGAGTGGCAGGGGATCTGGTCCACTACAACGGAGGTGGCGCAGTGGACTAAGCGTCTGATTCCAAATATACAAGAGTGGGCAAAGTGTAAACACAAGACAACCTGCTATTACCTAACACAGGCGTTGTCGGGCCACGGTCCCTTTCGGGTATATAGAAACAAAATAGGACGAGCGACGGATGATGTCGACATTGTGGCCAAAGCGACACAGTCGAGCACGCCCAATTTGAGTGCGACAGATGGTCCTATTACAAGCAGGAAGCGAGAGCGAACCTGCCTGAGGACATGACCCCAGAGAACATGGTGCCCATCATGATATCGAGCGAGAAACGTTAGAAGATAGTACACAAGATGGCGCACGGCATCTTAAAATTGAAAGAGGCAGAGGAACGGTCGGGAAATGTAACAAGAAGAAGCAAGAAGAGAAGAAAAAACATACTTAACTCATCTCGCACTGTGAAGAATATCGTTCACGATGATGCCCGGTGCAGATGGAGATCGAGTAGAGGTAAGGAAAGAGGTAATGGGTTTTAGCCGGTCGGGCCGTGGTGACATGTCGGATGGACGCGTTTGCGTCCACTGGACATGACATCAGAGGACTCAAGCTGGTTCAACGTCGGGCGGGCAGACTCTCTGTCACATCTCCAGGTGTGCCAGTGTTTCTGTCCTTGCGATCAGGCCGATTTCCTAAACCCTCTATAATAAAAAAAAACTCCTAAAAAGTTAAGCCAACGTGCGGTGGAATAATAGAGAAAACTACTCATGAGTCAAAAGCCCTATTTCGATTGACAGTTAACCGAACCTACAGACTCTACCATGTCCAATTCCTAACATTTCCCGACATAAATTGAATTCTAGAATTCTAGAATGCAGACTTTCAAAGTGAATACCCTAATGAAACTCAGTTTTGTTGGCAAAATTTGGAATTTGGAATGTCTTTAGAAAATATGGTCATCATCAACTAACTAATTTTACTTCACTTGAAAATACTTTAGTTTTTTTCATGGTCAGCCTCCAGGAAAGGCTGAAAGCCTATGACGCTGTAGAAGTGCTTCGAGAGTATAAGTGCAGGTGCACGTTAGATTTGAAACGCTGAAGGTTGTAGCCGTCGGGAAAAAAATTCCCCGCCAGCTCATTCCATAGCATCGAAGATCCCCAAGAGAAGGAATGCTGGAGAAGACTGGTTCAGAGGGTAGGGACGTCGACCTGGTACGAATAAGGGCACAGAGCCTCTCTAGTTTTCCTCGTTCGGACGACCTTCGGTCTGGCAGGACTCACTCGAAAATTTTCCGTGATAGAATCTGTAAAACAGGGCAGGTCAGCCACATTTCTCTGATGTTCCAGGCTGTGGAGGTCCTTTTTGAGGTTATGCGTGTCGATTTGTCTAATTGCTCTCTTTTGGTTACTGTCCAGAAGGTTTAGAGAGTGCTTCGGGGTGCATCCTCACACAAGGGAGCAATACTTCAACGATGGTTAGATCTGCGCCTTATAGAGCAGCAGTAGTTGATCTGGCGTATACAGCTTCCGACAGCGGAACAAAACTCAATTTCCACAGTTGGTAAGCCAACGTGAGACTTCTTTGTCAGTGTTGTTGCCTGAGATTTCTATACGTTAAACTGCACTTTATTTACTCTCCACTCGACAATATTGTTTTGATATCTACACGTTGATCTGTGTGCCAACTTACCATCTCCTGGGATGATAGCCGCTTGCCTGGTTCCATACACGTCATTAAAGTGCTGTCATCTGCAAAGCTTTAGATTGGAATGAATGTTATTTCCAGCAACTCGTTGATGTATGGCAGCAATAGTGTAGGGAATAGGGGGATAGGACACATTCCTGAGGAACACCATCGTTTATAGAAATTACGTCTGATGAACAGCCTTCGGCTACAACAAACAAAGATCGGTCGTTCAAAAAGCTATTCAGCCACTGGTGTAGGTCAGGTGATAGTCCATAAGCAGCAAGCTTTAGCATAAGTCCCTCATGCCACACTCTATCGAAGGTTTTCGATATGTGTAGTGCAACAACACAGAATTCGGGATCACATTCAATTATTCTGTTCCACAAGTCGGTGACATAGGCCAGGAGGTCACCCGTAGACATATGTTTACAGAAGCCATACTGGCGATCTTTTATGATATTATTGTAGACCAGGTATTTTAGGAGCTGTGTGTTAATTATCGCCTCCATAGCCTCAGACAAGATGCTGGGAAGAGCCACAGGTCTATAATTTATGGAATCGTTTTTTGCGTTTCTTAGGAATGGGTTGTATGCAGCCAATCTTCCATGTAGCGGGAAACACGCTTCGCTGATACGATAGGTTGAAGAGCTTGCAAATAATAGGTGCAAGCTCAGCGGCACAGAGTTCAAGAACAATGGCTGGAATTTGGCCAGGACCAGACCAGATTTTTTATACAGTAATCTGCATCATCCAATGGATTCATATCTGGGGCTCATTCTCAAGCGGTAGGAAGCTGCCGATAGTTATACGTTCCTACACTATACTATACTAAACTATATTATTTTTTTTTTTTATTTATGTTATTGGCTCTGATCTGAGATCAACTGGCCAGTTCTATTTTGGATGGACATCTATTTTTTCATTTCATTATTTTGTATTAGTTATAGTTGAAAGTTACAGTGTTATTTTTAGTTTCTGTGTGCAAAAGTTATATAATAGTTTGTATGCACAGTTGTTTTCACTAGCTAGTATAGAGATCATATCAGCAGGTAACGGAATATAGTTTGACAATCTGTGACAGGTCTGTTACCTCATTACTGATCAATTGGCATTCTAATATACAGTGTTGAGCAGTACAAACCTCTCCACATCTGCAGTGAGGGTGATCGTCTAGCCCTATTCTAGTTTTGTGTTGAGGGCTTAAGCAATGACCACACCTCAATCTGCAAAGTGTTCTCACAAGTGGTCTATTCGTTTCTCTCTTAAACCAGGGTTCTGTTCTTATGTTCTGCTGGAACTGCTTGTATATAGTTCCAGATGGATTTCTATGGTAGTGTTCACTCCACTTTTCTTTCAGGTTCTTGTATAATTTAGTGTTCAAGTCACTGTAGGGCAATTTTGAAATTCCTCATCAATATTCCATCTGTAGTCGCCACCTTTGCCAGTATGTCGACTGTGTTGTTTTGAGGTATAACTGTATGTCCTTCAGTCTATAAAATTTTTACATTTTTATCCAAATTATTATGTCTGTAAATCAATTTCATTATGTTTGAGACGATATGGTTGAAAGTCGGTGAAATTCTTAAATGCTCTAATCTCATAGCTGCACTCTTGCTGTCGCTGAAGATTATAACGTCTCTAAGCTCAGTATTACTGAGAGAATATTCTAGTGGTTTTTGAATGGCTGTCAACTCAGCTGTAGATATTGAACAATCTGGAGGAAGTTTGTATAGTTCTTGATATTTTTTATTTTCATGGTAGAAAGCGCATCCTACACCGTTTGTCATTTTTGAACCATCTGTGTATAGATGTTCACATTGATCCCATTTTTCTTCTATCTGCTGTTTAATTTTGATGTGTGTGGTAAGGTCAGCTTGATGAAAGTTCGTATATTCTACTCCTAGGTTGAAGTTGTAGTTCTTGCATTCTGTGGTAAAGTAGGTGTGTACTATATTATATTATAGCATCAGTCTTATTATTTTCTGATTTCCTTCAAAGGAAAAAGAGATACGGCGAGAAGGAAAGAGGACCAAACACACAGCTTAGACAGTAACGAGCTCCCAGAGCGCTTTCATAAAGCTGTAACGTGACCGTTCCCTTTCACGGCGCCCCAGAACAAATAATGTTTTTCTGGTATCAATATCATACTCTCGACTATATCTACGCTATAACGGCCTTTTAAGATATAAACGGAACTGAGAAAATGTGTTTGTAGTGCATTCTCGCTCCATGTTGTCGAGATGGCGCAAAAAGGCCTTTGTTGAGAGCTTCGGTGCGCAAGCTGTTTATTTGAAGATATCGTATTGTTGCCAACCTTAAGAGGAGATTCGAATCTTTTAAAATCTCACCGCACTTTTGCTGCGAATGTCTTCGCTTCACATTACGGTATGCTTGAGTTAGGAGTACAGGTAACATTCAGGAAAATAGGAACTTTACACATTTTTGTTCTTATATGGTAATATTTTTAACACTATTTTATTCAGAGCAATTATACGTAATTTAAGTGTCCAGAAAGAAGCTGGATGACGCTTAGTATTTGGGTTCTAGAGGCAGTTTGGAAACTTTTTTTTTCATTGCACCATAACCCCAAAATGGGAGAGATTAAAAAGTGGAAAAAAATCGTTAAGTAACCGAATGAAAATGCGGCAGTGTTTTAGTATACCTACCAGCTAATGTTCCAAAAAATGCGTACCGATTTGTTTAAAATGAAAATAATAACTGCGACGAAACCGGTACAAACTTAATGGAAAACTGTTTTTTTTTGTAGATAAAACAAAAGAAACTGTCATCCGTTGCGGTTAGACGGTTTATGAGAGATTTGAGCTTAACGTTTGATTTTTCACGAGATTTTCGTTAGAAATCGTAAAAAAATTCATATTGTTTAAAACGGGTGACGTTTTTACTTCCCAGACCGATAGGTGAGGGGAGTATTGTGATCGCGAAAATTTTCGATTTTGAGATAATATTCTTTTTGGGCGTTTTGTGATGTCTACATAACGAAAATCCACGTCACTCATTTCCGTCGGTCTGTCTGTCTGTCTGTCTGTCGGTCTGTCTGTCTGTGCGCGTTTTCCTAGCCTCATAATCTCAGTAAATGCTGCATGGATTTTGATAAAATTTAGGCAGCAATATGCTGTCAGGTCGTAGTAGGTAATGCTGCTATAATTTTGAAAATCGGTGCATTGGCGGCGGAGGAATTAGCAAAAAACGAAAAATTTCAAATATTTCCCAAACTTAGTTTTTAGGCGTTTTAAGTGTTCCTGATCATTTTCTACTTTTTTTTGGGTGGGGGTGAAAATTGGGGTAGTTGGGGGTTGGGGGGTTGTAAAATTGGAAAATTTGTTGTATTCGTAATAGACTGCCCACTGACCTGTGAAGGCAGACCTAGCGACATAAATAACTTTTTTAGGTCTATCCGAACATTACCTTATGCCTATTACAGAAATCAAAGGACTTGGAATTTTTCCAATGTATATACGATACATACGAGTGCTGCTTTAGATCGTTCTGTATTTTATAATGTGCAAACTACTGAATCGAAGTTAATGAAATTTCCGCACACAATTAATACTTTGGCAAGGATGGAAAACGCGTATAATTTTTAAAAATCGTCTCAGTGGCGGCGCAGCAATATTAAAAAAACTAAAAATGTGAAAACAGCTCAAACTTCGTTTTTAGTCATTTTAGGGGTTCCTGATGATTTAATAGTTTTTTTGGGTGGGGGTGAAATTGGGGTGGTTGAGGGGCGGCAGGTTGTAAAACTGATTTTTTTTTGTATTCATAATAGGCTGTCCATTGATCTGTGAAAGGAAGGCCTAGCGTCATAAAGCACTTTTTTTAGGTCCATCCGAACAATGCCTTGCCGATTAGAGAAAACTAAGAACTTGACATTTTGACACAGATTTATCACCGTGACGACGATGGAAAACGCGTATGGAAAAATCGTTTAAGTGGCGGCGCAGCAATAATAAGAAAACTAAAAATATAAAAACACCTTAAACTTCGTTTTTAGACGTTAGGGGTTTTTGATCATTTTCAAATTTTTTTTGGGTGGGAGCTCGGGTGGGAGTGAAATTGGGGTGTTTCGGGGGTGGGGGGCTATAAAACTCAAAAATTGGTTTTATTCATGACATATTTTCCATTGACCTGTGAAAGAAGTACCAAGTAGAATAACACACTTTTTTGCGGTCGGGCGACCGATGATTTGGTTGCAAGGGGATCTAGACTATAGCTTTATGCTATGGGAAAGTAATAAAACTGGTATCATTGGAATGTGTGGGAAATACTGAGTCAATCAACTTGACTGCATTTTTATACATGTCCTTAGGAGGTCCAACATATGACCTGTATCAACGTCATCCATTTTTATTATGTCTAATCTCATGTTTGAAGCCTTATAGGTGGTGACATTATTGAACACCTTCCGTATCCTTTCAATAGGCGTTCAGTAAGGGTTAAAAATGGGGTTAAACATAATAAAAACAGATGACATTATTACATGTCACAGTTAGACCTATCAGCAGCATGTATAAAGAACGTCATCGGTTTTAAACAATATAAACAGTTTTTCAACGATTCCTAACCAAAATGACGTGCAAAATTGAACTATATGCTCAAATTTCTAGTGAAGTGTCCAGCTGAAACCCATGACAGTGTCTTTTGTGTTATCTACAAAGAAAAAACAAATAATTTTCCAATCTATTTTCTACCGGTTTTGTCGCAATTTTTCTATTATCATTTTAAAAGATCGGTAAGCGCCAACCGCACGCAGCTTTCAGATGACGATTTTTTTTTAAGTATTTTTTTCACGTTTTAATACCCGCCCCCTATCTCAGATCCCTCCCATTTTGAGGTTATGGTGCAATGACCAAAAAGTTTCCAAACTGTCTCTAGAATTCAAGTACCAAGCGTTATCCGGTTTCTTTATGGACACTAAAATTACGCGTCATTGCCTTAACTATTTTATTACCTTCACATGTGTATGTATGTTTGTTTGTATGTTTGTAACTGACTAGACGAACAGATTTCCTTTAAACTTTGTATACTTACTTCTAAGATTCTCTGGATACATTATAATGACATAGCATCTATTTACACCGCCGAGCAATTTTCTATCCTACAGGCTACCAATTATATAAAAGAGCAAACCCCAGGAAAATATGCCATTTGTACAGATTCACTCAGCACACTATTACTATTACGCAAACAGTCCAATGCTCAACCTCTGATAAGAGAGATCTTGACGAACCATCAGAGACTCCAGTCAGAGTCCAAAGAGGTTATATACATATGGTCCCCAGGACATACCGGCATTAGGGGCAATGAGCAAGCCGATTCTGCAGCTCGACAGGCGATACAGGATGGATTATATGATGAGAAAGTGTGCCCAGACGACCTTAAATCATATATAAAAATCAAATACTATCAACAATGGCAACGTGAATGGCATTATAGCAGCGGTAAGCTAAGGCGCATAAAACCTACAATTAATAAATGGCCTTACCCCAAAGGTCTCAAAAGAAGGGAACAGGTTTGTCTGACGCGCGTAAGAATCGGCCACACTGACCTTACTTCTTCCTACCTTTTGTTAAGACAACCACCGCCTCTCTGTGATACGTGCCAAGCACATCTGACGCTAGACCACCTACTCTTTGAGTGTAGGTTATTTGCAAATATTCGAAGACGACATAACCTTCCCACGAACTTAGAGCAATGTATGACAAACAGCGCCACAATCAAAGTGCTCCTGACCTATCTTAAAGTGAGTAAGTTATATTTTAAACTATGAAGTAAAACCATGACATGGACCACGAAGAAGCACGCAGTGGAAACTGCATACATAGTTGAACAATAATAGTAACAATACCTACGAAGGCAACACTTACTTTTACATCTATTTCCGTAGTCAGAATAGGTTTTCCTGAAATAATTTAAGGTAATCATGAACCTTTACCTAAATGTGTTAACCTCTGTTATCTCCTCAAACTATCCGTGGACCCCCTTGTGCATCGTATCAATAAAGTCGTCCAGACAGTCCGCTGTGACGTGAAAGGTGTCCCAGTGTTCTCCTCTCCCTTAAAATGAGACCTAAACCGGACGGTGGGAAGCGGCTAATAACCGTCGTAGTTGATGCCGCAAAATAAAATAAAAAAAAAAATAGTATTCCTCAGTTACTTTATGTCTTCCTGTCATCACTTTACCGACGCTTTGAGCAGCTTTGCGGTCCTAGGCTGCTTTTGTTGCTGTTGGATACACACTTCAACTCAAGATCGTAACGATAAACATTCGTCACATGTAACCCCATTATTTGAAAACAAGATCGAAAACCTTTATTTGGCTTTCTATTAAGATAAAACCTGGTATGTTTGATACTTTGGCTGGTGATAATCGTAAATATGGTCGCAGTTCTGAGATTCAGTACCGTTTGACGGAAACAAAAAAATATTCCGATCTTTCATGTCTTCAGGTTTATCAGTGATCCATTCTTTTCTTTTCTGTTTTTTCTTTTTTATTCTCACTTTTGATGTACAATTCTTAATGTGTGCAGTCAGAGTTGTAATAAACGTTTCTATCGATTTTTCAATTTAACTTTTTTGGGGCACTTGTTGTTTAATGTATTTTATTTATTTTATATTTACAATAAACTACAATACACTATACACTATACACCTACAAGAACGAGAACGAGAACATTTATTTGGCTTTCTATCAAGATAAAACCAGGTATTTTTGATACCTTGACGGTGATTATTGTAAATCTGGTCTTAGTTCTGAAATTTAGTATCGTTTGACGAAAATATAAAATTTAGATCTTTCAGGTTTACCTTAACCGAAAACCCTTATTTGGCTTTCTATTAAGATGAAACTCTGTGTTTTGGATAATTTGAGGGTTTGACGAAAATCAATAATTCCAGACTTTTCCGATCTTCAGGTTTGTCTAAAAAATCTAAAGTCTTTATTTCGTTTTATATTAAGATGTTTCAGATCTTATGGTTTGCCTAAAAAATCTAAAATCTTCATTGGGCTTTCTATTGAGGGTGCAGATTACAAATCCAGTCGCAGTTTCAATATAGTTTGACAAAAAATAAAAATTTATAATTTTTCGGATCTTAAGGCTTGCCTAAAAAATCCAGAAATCTTTATTTGGCCCTCTTAGAAGATGAAACTTCGTGTTTTGGATAACTTAAGGGGTGGTGATTACAAATCCGGTCGCAGTTTTGAGTTCAGTTGAGGCTGACGAAAATCAAAAATTTCATTTCCACTTTCAGTTTTTCGATGGGGACGCAAAATACTTCCAACTTCTAACAATTGTCATTTGAATCAAAGCCTACTTGAGCGGCATTACATCAAAGATAAGGCCTCCGTGTCTCATTTTGTGTGTTATAAAATTATTTACAGGACGGAGAAGTTGAATTAAGATTTTGGTGAAATTATGTCGTAAATAGCTTTTGTTTCTTCAGTTTCTTTTAACAACAAAAATATAAATTGGTATTAATCTTTAAATGGAAGATGAATATTAGATACCACTAATGGATGGCAGAGCTATACAGCTCAAGTTAGATTCGAGCCAAAATCAATCAGTTTATTGATAAATATTCAAGTTTCATACACAGAACTTGACATCTGCGTCAAAATGGAGACCCTGTATCCTTCAAAGGTTTCGCCGTTTGCATTGTCCCTTATAACCATAAGAAATATCAGAAGAATGAACAATCGTCTAGGGAGTTAATTTGCTAGAAACTTCAAATTGCCTGTAAAACAAATAACATTCGGGAGAATAAATAGCGTAAACAAGAGAGCTAGCCAAGCAGACCATTCGAGGTTGAATCTCGGGAACAGTACGGTTATTTTAGCATTTGGTAACGAAAAACCATAATCCACGCAATGAGGAAATTACAAAAAGTGTCTGCACAGAAAAAAATGCTGTTACATTTTCAATTAATTGTTAGTACTTGGGTGCTTTTCCATCGCATTAAATATATTTACAATTCTTTCAAATCCATGTCATTGAAATAATTTAATCCTTATATTCAGTAATCACAGGTATACCAATAAATTCAAAATAGTTTTATATTCGTTCTAATGGTATGTATAATTCTTCTAATACTAGTATAATGCAAAATTTAGACGGGTTAAGATACGAGATATTTGGATCCGATAGACTTCAGCCCGAGGAATTACCATTCCTAAGCCGGGCTGATATACTGGCCTTTGTTAAAAGGCCCGCAAGGTTTGTCAGAGAGGGGAAGGCAGACAGTGGTGGCTGAGGGATGATATTCGGAGATGGCCAAAAGGGCGTACTGGGACCTACTTTGCAGGCGCGGTGACCCAACAACTACTACTACTATTGCTATGAGACATTCAAGTTTAATGTGACGTCATTGGCTACAGCTGTTGAAGTACGTGTACACACAGAAAGATCTGTCGTTCTGTCAAAGACTCACGCTTGGATTCAATGGGGCGTTACACTCAGCATTCCTCAAATACAGCGATGTTTTATGCAATGAAAAGTGTATAGTTGGTAACTAATTATATCGTATTGTCGATTCAACTACAAGATGGTATTGGATTCCAATGAATAATTCAATCGCAGCCTGTCGTTAAATCAAATCTGTGTTTGGTAATTGATTCTAAACTACTTTCTTTTCCTTGGACCAAAAGATTATTGCGAGGACAGCTGATTGATTCGTTTAGACGTTTAATTGTGTGATTTTGTATCTCAGAGTAACAACTGAACATAGAGGTAGTAAACAACTAATTCTAATACGGCAATCATAACTGTTTACTATCGTCTTAATTGTATGTATAGTATCCAGAAATATCCCATTCTACGTTAAAAAGACGGCATTTTAATGGTTCAGAAATGGTTACAGCCAAAATCAATAGATATGTTGACCTCTACTGCGTTACTGCATGTTTCTTCATCATTAACACAAATTCTGTCTTACATAAATTTTGACGAGTTGGCACCGCCTATGTATTTTTCCTGCGATTTGTTTACGGTAACCTCCGACTGTCAAACGTTTGTTTTGTTTGTGCGTCTTTTATGCTTGGTCAGTAAAATAGAATTCGCTATTTGTTGGTAACTGTAGTGAAGCTTTACGGACTTGCTGTGCTATATTCGAGTGTAGTTTAACAGTTTTTTGAGATGGGACAGTGCAGAGCAGTGTTTGTAACATGGGTTGCATTGGAAGAATTTTCAGGTTAGTTGGCAATGTTTGGGTCTGAAGTGTCAAAAGATGATGGCTTTGAGCATGCCATGCTGAAGTGGTTTGTTTACTACCTCTATGTTCAGTTGTTACTCTGAGTTTTGTATGAAGTTATAAGGAGCATGATATTAGAATTAGACCCTGCACCAGTTGTTGCATTATTAGCTGAAACATAACTGTATGACTAATCTAAATACCTACATTCAAATGTGGGTGTTAGCTCTTCTAAGTCCCAATTTCTCGGTAGGTCCTCCATTTAATATATAACTGGACACATTTAAATCACACAATTGCTGATGCAATACGCAAAACCACGAGATGACACAACACGGCTAACACCGAAACAACAAAACGGAACAACCTCGTCCATGTTGACGGGTTCGCGGCGATAGTAACACTGAGAGTATCCCCTGTTCTCTATACTTACCTTCATTGAAGCGGGACATCAGTCCCGCCGAATACTGATTATAGTTCAGCGAACGACAATGGCCATTGGAACAAAATTAACTTTTATCAGATGAATTATCACGAACTGCTGTTGCAGTAATAATTTTTGTATATTGAATAGATTGTATGCTTTGCTTAAATGAAACGTAGGGTAAATTTCGAAAACAAAAGGATGTTTTGATTGCATTATATGTCAATACTGGTATTAGAAGGATTATACATATCGCTAGAATGAATATAAAATTATTTTGAATTTAATGGCGTACCTGTGATTACTTCTAATATAAGAATTGAATTCTTTCAATGACATGGATTTGAAACAACTGTAAATATAAGTACTTAAAGTGATGGAAAAACATCCAAATACTAACAATTAATTGGAAACGCTACACTATTTTTTTCTGTGTAATATCAGTATAAATGTGGTATGTCGAACAGCACAGCGTTTTAGGGTTTAGCGACGGCTTACTCGTATACAACAGATTGACTAGACTACAAACAGCTAAGACAGACCGTTCGGCATAAGATCTCGGAAAGGTCAAGATAAACATTGATTCTGAAGTCGGACGGCGTTCTGCCAGCACAATAAAAAATAAGGAAAGGGAAGAATGGGTTGTTTCCCATATCGACGAAAACAGTGGCGTATATCTCGGATGTCACACAAGCAACTAATTTTAAAGAGAAATGGCCTCAGTGGTGTAGCATTACTGAGCGGTATTTGAAATTTGAAATAACGTATTTTGTGGTTGTTTCTGAGTCCAATGGTATTTAACTGGTCTTCTAAACCACGTTTGGTTGACACCTCAGAGTAAGAACTGAACATAAAGGTAGTAAACGAATACTTCAGCATGGCGTGCTCAAAGCCATCATCTTAAGTAAATAAACAGATTTTTGACACTTCAGCCTCTAAACATTGTCGACTAACTGAAAATTCTTCCAATTCAATCCATGTTACAAACACTGCACTTTTTGAATCTCGAAAAAATGTTAAACTACACTCGAATATAGCACAGGAAGTCCGTAAAGCTTCACTACAGTTACCAACAAATAGCGATTTCGATTTTACTGACTAAGCATGAAAGACGCACAAACAAAACAAACGTTTGACAGTCGAGGTTCTACCGTAAATAAGTCGCATGAAAATTATATCGGCGTTGCCACCTCCTCAAAATGTATGTAAGACTTCAGAATTTGCAGTAACGTAGAGGTCAACATATCATCTATTGATTTTGCAGTAATCATTCCTGAACCATCAAAATACCGTCTTTTTAACATTGAACGGAATATTTTTGGATACTATATGATTAAGACGATAGTAAATAATGATTGCCGTCCCTGGTGGTCAATATGACAACGTAAAAGAAGATGTCGGCCTATTAGAATTAGTTGTTTACTACCTCTATGTTCAGTTGTTACTCTGAGGTTGACACATACCTTACTTACGTTCCAGTCACTTCTGTGGCCTTGATCAAAGTACAAAATCGACAAAAAATAATTTTGATCCTGGATACAGCTTCCTAAAAATCTCCATACACATTAGAACAGGTTGACCCGAGGAAATTTGAAGGAAACTTCGAGCTCAGCATGCTCGTATGTATCGTACTGCCAACCTGAGTTAGAATTAAAGTTACTCTGCTTTGATTAATTTGGCAGCTAGAAATGTGATTGGTCAAGGATTTTGCTTATCAAGATCAAAAATGAGAAAAAGAAGGCAAGAGGTATGCAACAAGAGATAAAAATAAACTAGTACAACACCGTCAAAGAGTCAGCAGATCTGATGTGTGACTTGAAATATACAACGCTTTACCCAATGAAATTTCAACCTGCCAATCAGTGCTTTCAAGAGAAAAATGAAGCATCTCTTGGAAGATATAGCTACATATAAAACGGATGAACAAATGTTATAAACTATATGTGGTCAAACGTCAGCTCTTTTTGTGGGTTATTTGTGGTATGTATATTGTAATCTACACACGAATGTTAATCTACGAGTATACATCTGTACTAACTGAAATCATTATGTGACGTACCAACACTGTGTATACATTTACTAGTGAATTATTGTTATTGTGATCTAAAAAAAATCGTTCACAGAGTGTAATAAATTTATTTATACGTTTGCCTATACTTAATGTGTCCAAATGTATATAAATACAGCATTCTATTTAAAAAATGAAGTCAAGCTGATCGACTCAGTACTTCCGATACATTACGATGATGCTAGTTTATTACTTTCTCATAGCATGAAGCTATATTAATCTAAGATCCCCTTGCAACCAAATTATCACTCCCCCCCCGCGAAAAGTGAGTTATGCCGGTAGGTATTTCCTTCACAAGACAATAAACAGTCTATTACTATGAATCCAACAATTTTTTCAGTTTAACAAACCCCCACCCAGTAAGTACCCCTATTTTACCCCCACCCACAAAAGTAGAAAATGAACCTTGTCCCAAGTTTGGTTTCTGTAATATTCAAGTCAAGGACATGTTCGGATGGACTTAAAAGAATGTATTATGCCGCTAAGTATTTCTTAACAATACAATGGACGGCGTATTATGAATACAACATTTTTTTCAGTTTTACAGCCCTACACGCCCCAATCACATCAATTTCATCCCCACCACAAAAAGTAGAAAACGGTTAGGAACATCTAAAACGCCGAAAAACGAAGTTTTCAGTTTTTTGCTAATTACTCTGCCATCCACACATCGATTTTCAAAATTATAGCAGTATTATTCACTACGACCCCACAGCATATCACTGTCCAATTTTCGCCACAATCCACGCAGCAGTTACTGAGATTACGACGTTAGAAAAATGCAACAGAGAGACAAACTAACAGACAGACCGACGGAATTGAGTGACATGGATTTGCGTTATACAGATATCATGAAATGCCCAAAAAGCGTATTATCTCGAAACCGAAAATATTCACAATCACAATACTCCCCTCACCTATCAGTGTGGAAACTGGAAAACCATATTATGACGTAAAACGTAATAGTGATGTTGCATGTTCGAAACCCCCCCTCACCGATTTTCAATATTATCGTTCCAGCTTTGGCAGTAGCCTTCCGGTACGATTTACTAACCCGATAAACAGAAACAGTCTGTGTTCCGAGATGTAAAGGGAAATCCCAAACAGCGCTGGTATGAACTTTAAGCCTCGTGTCCACTAGCAAATAAAATTGCTAGAGTTACTCTCACAAGTCAGTTGCCTAGCGTGTGCACGACGTCATTAGAGAAATATTGCACCAAAATTACTTGCACATAAAGGACTTGCGACTTGCTGAGAGCTTGTAGTGTACACGGCTACTCCCAGGAACTTAGTTTGCCACAAAAATTTCGCGGCTGTTTCAAAAGTCTTGCAGTAAGGAGTATTGTAAATCAAATATGGAGAAGTTCAACTGGACGAGAGAAGAAGACACGTCTTTTAACTGAAGATTTTGAATATCCTGAATTATGGAATGTACATACTACAGAATTTAAGGGCAGAATCAAAAAGCAGAATGCATTACAAAAATTGGCCGACTTATTTAATACTTCTACAGCGGAAATTTAAAGGAAGCTACACAGTTTGAGAACGCAAGTTAACCAACAGTGGAGAAAAATTCAAAAAAAGAAAAGTGGACAAGAGACTAATGAAATATATGAGTGCTTGGGAGTTCTTTGGCTCATTAAAGTTCATGTCTCCCTAGAGTAGTTCTACACTGAATCCACTTTCTCACCCAGCATTTTCTCTTCCTTTTACTATCTTTCTCTTGTTTTCTTTTTTTTTAAATTAAATATATCACAACTACCGCAGTAGCTAAGCTATAGATTTTGCATCTATAGTGTACACACAGAATCAGAACAATCAAGCCCAAGTGTAATTGCGAGAGCAATTTCCTGGATTAAATTTGCAAACAATTCAAAGATAGTGTAGACAAACAAGCAAGCACTTGCTGCAAAAACTAGCGCAAGTTATTTGCAAGTGGACACGAGGCTTTAGCACAACGCTACTCACCTTGACAAAATGCAAAATGCCAGGCAAAGCGCGGTTGCTGGAACAATAGTCCAATGTTGTAGCAAGTGACAGAAGGTTCTGCCGGTGCGCCATCTAGAACCCCCTCGTAATAGTCCAATGGTTTCGTCGTAAAAAAGGCTTTTGACAGCAACGGGTCGGAAAGAAATGATATTTGGTGGGATGGTAGACATTGGTTCCCTGAACTTGCACCTAAGTTTGCGACCTCGGGAGGCTGCCGCTCGAGGGGTGGGGAGGCTAAGACTCTGCTCCGTGACGATTTTCGAAAAATACGGTCGTTTTGGTAAGTGATATCAAAAAAAGCTGCAAATAATTTTTGGAGAGAACAAAGTTCTGCATAACTTTCGTCTTTATATATTTCGTGTGAGACCAATAGTATCCTTCCTACAGTGCGCCAAAATTCTTCACTAAAATTAAAAATTATAAAAGTCTTATAACATTTTTTTTCCATAAAAGAATGATATCTTCTCATTTTTTTTATTATCTGCAGCCACCTAAACTCACGCATTTGGTTTTAAAAAAAATTACGACATTTAGGAACACACCGCTACCTACTACCGACATGATTGTGATGTTGCAAAAAATATCTTTTTTGTGCGTACTTTTAGAGGGAATGATACTACTTCGGCGTTGTTTAATTGAGGTTGGATCCAATTTGCGACCTCCTGGGTTCGCCAATCGAGGATGGGGGGAGGGGGGTGAAAACTGTTTCGTGACATTTTTCGACAAATAGCGCTGTTGCGGTAAGTGCTATCGAAAAAAGTTCAAATGATATATGGAGACAACAAAATTCATCACAATTTACGTGTGCGACCAATAGTTCCCTTTTTACAGTGCCCCAAAGTTAGGAGGTGGTTTGTGATTTTTATTAAAATTAGAATTTTATCGCATACTAAGTCGAAGAAGGCTATCAAAAAGTTCTGTAGTACTTTTTCTCCTAAGGGAATACAATTTCTCATATCTCTATTATCTGCACCTGGGCTTAAAAAAATTACGACATTTAGGAACACATCGCGAACTCCTACCGATATCAGTCAATTGCTAAGCATTTAAGTTAAACTTTTTTGAGCGCAAAAGGTCGGAAAGAAATGAAATTTGGTGGGATGGTAGACATCGGTCCTCTGAATGTACATCTAAGTTTGCGACCTCGGAGGTTGCCGCTAGAGGAGTGTGGGGGTGAAAACTTTGCTTAGCCACGATTTTCGAAAAATTACTTCACCCCTTCCGCCTGGGCTGCAAGTCTTTTGCGCTTTTTCGCAACTGTCGTTTTGATATCGGTCTTTATGCGAATCGGCAGCATCCAGTGACAATTGCGAGGAAATAACGGCGAGCAATTTCAATCAGCGCGGCTCTAAAAGATAATGTTTAATTGAAACATTACCTATTCATTATCCAGTTAATAGCTGCGTATTAATTGGGAATAAATATCTGCGGTGGAATAATAAATGCCTAACGTTACGATCCTCTCGAAATACGCGTTTAATTTGTCGTCGGTTTGTCAGAGACGTAATCCAAATGAAATTTCCCAGACAAAAGCGCACCTGCATCATTAGGGTGCACATTTGAATTTTTAAAAACCATACGTAGGTCACGCTATTCAATTTTCTCAAAATTAGGTCTGTTCGTCGTCTGTATTACAATGGAGGAGCAGACTTTCTAATCGCAAATTGTCCATACTTTAACATTTTTGCCTAAAGATGGAGTTCGATTCATGATACTGCTCACTACAGGATTCTAAGCTAAAAGATAATCTAGTCGCACTATTTTCAGCAGACATTTGACTATAGAAATTTCCTGGACAAACTAAACGCACCTTGTCCGACGGCAAGAGACAATCAAATAGCAGTATAATGCGGTATATTTGTCTTTCAATGATATATAAGAAAATGAAGTCAAGTTGATTGACTCAGTACTTCCCACAGATTACGGTGATTACCAGTTTATTATTTTCACATAGCATGAAGCTGTAGTCTGAGATCCCCCGGCAACCAAATCATTGCCAACCCCCCCCCCCCACCCTATTGTCAATACAACAATTCTTTCAGTTTTGAAACTTCCCACCCCCCAATTTCACCCTCACCCAAAAAAGGTAGAACATGATCAGGAACCCCTAAAATATCTAAAAACGAAGTTTGAGCTGTTTTCATATTTTTAGTTTTTTGATTATTGCTACGCTGCCACTGACACGATTTCTAACAGCCATACGCGTCTTATCCTCACGACGGTAATAATATACTGTGGCAAAATTTCATTAGAATCAATTTAATAGTTTCCACGTTATAAAATACAAACCGAACTAAAGCAATAAATACTCGTATATACACAGAAAATTCTGAGTCCCTTATTTCGGTAATAGGTAAAGCAATGTTCGGATGGGCCTCAAAAGGTGATTCATGTCTCTAGGTCTTCCTGCAAATGTCAGTGGACAGCCTATTATGAATACAACAAATTTTTCAGTTTTTCAACCCCCCACCCCCAAGCTACCCAAATTTCACCCCCACCCGAAAAAAACGTAGAAAATGATCAAGAACCTCTAAAACGCTTAAAAACGAAGCTCTTTTCATATTTTTAGTTTTTTTATTTCTGCGCCGCCACTGGCACGATTTATAAAAACCATATGCATTTCCTATCCTCGCCACGGTAGTAATACTGTGTCAAGTCCTTTGGTTTCTGCAATAGGCAAATGTTCGGGTGTACCTAAAAAAGCTATTTATATCGCTAGATCTTCCTACACAGGTCAGTGGATAGAATGCAACAAATTTTTCAATTTTACAACCCCCCACGCCCCAAGTTTCACCCCACCCAAAAGAAAGTAGAAAATTATTAGGAACACCTAAAATGCCTAAAAACGAAGTTTGAGGAGTATTTGAAATTTGTTGTTTTTTGCTAATTACTCCGCCGCCCATGCACCGATTGTCAAACTTATAGCAGCATTACCTACTACGGCCACACATCATATTGATGCACAAATTTCATCACAATCCATCGGTGGGGGAAGTAAAAACAAAAATTAGCAGTGGTGAAGATAAAATCTTCAAAAGACCGAACTTTTATGCAGATGATCTTTTAAAGGAATTTGCGAGTTTACTTAAACCGAAGAACAAACTAAGCGGTATAGTGTTACCTGAATTACCGCTTAAGCATGCTCTTAAGAAGAAAAAACTGGACAGTTTATCAGCATTTCTAGTAAGTTTATCCGGCAAAGAATGGGCAAAAGATCCAGAGCTAACCCGGCTTGACCCAATTTTAAAAGATCAGTATGGGGAACATAGTGACAACGGAACAAAGGAGCACAGCTGTGCCTATGGTGAAGATGATGACGAATGTTCCTGCTTGAACGAAGACGACATACATGCAATATAATTTGAGAAAAACTATTTGCTTTAGAATTTTACATTTGGAATGATTTTATTTTCATTTATGGATAAACAGATTGGCTTTTGTCCATTGTGGACATTCAAAGAGCTCTTTGTTCAATAGAATTATTCATTTTTTTAAAAAACTATTAATAGTTGCTGAGCCTTGTTACTATAGCAAACTGTTGATAATAAAAAACGTTTTTCCATGCGTTACCCGTTTTTCAGATGTTAGCAATAAGCTTTCCTTTCGTGAAAAAAAGTTCAAAATGGACAATGCGCGAATTGAAAGTCTGCCCCTCCTACCATTATGGTACAACACAAAGAGTAATTGTTAGCTTGAAGTGAGTTTTATGGGCACTTTGTGCCATATTATTCGTAAATCGAGTCCCCAACGCTTTTTGCACAAGCATACTAATAGTTTTTGTTCATTGTTGTTTGAAGCTTATTTTAAAAATTATTTTTAGCTTTTTGTTCGATGTTCTCCAAAAGTGTTTTTTTTTTGTTTTTTTAAACTTATTTATTTTCAATTTTTTTGGTTAACTTTATTATTATATCTTTTTTACTTTTCTAAACTGTATTTACTCAATTTTGTAGTTATAAACTAGCGTTGTCCTGATTGTAGCGCTATCTGCCAGGCCTTATGTAAAACATTCCCCGATCAACAACTTGTTTACTAAAGAGGCATTTAGGATAAGATAATAAAAGCCAACCTCTAATAAAAAATAATAATAGTACAATGCGGTTTTTACAAGCGCACGGGCATGGTCACCCAATCAAGTACTAACCGCGCTCGACGCTGCTTAGCTTCGGCGATCGACGTGAGTCGGCATTTTCAGTGTGGCATGTGGCATGACCGTAACCTGATGAAATAGTTGCCTATATCCGGTATTTAAGCCTACTCTGCATGCCGTTAATTTCTGTAATTTTTGTGGCAGGTCGTGCAGCTTGTGGTCGACCGGGACAAGGTTCACCTCTAACTGATAACGGATACTTATCTATGAACCATAGAGCTACCAACTTTATTTTAACTATTCTTTGTGTATTTTTAATTAAACTTAAGATACACATCCTGCAAAATTGTTCATTTTGGTACTCGCAATTCTATTACCACTGTCCAAGTGTCGAGAACTGAGAACATAGAGCAGCGTTAGTTGTAGGTAGCTATAACACAAAGTCAGCTGGCAAGCTATATACCTACAGTTTATGAAAACAGATGGCGCTGTGTTGCAGTTGCTTTCACACGACTGATAAAATTCAAGAGCTATCTTTCCAGGAGTATGGAAAATAATAGGTACTTATCTGACGTTGGCACTGTTGTCAGTTTTTTTTTTTTTTTTTTGATGAATAGGAAGAGTGGTAAAACAAAGGAGTGTTACAAGCTCACCTACACACAGCTGAAGCTAATAAAAATCGATTGGATTTAAAGAGTCGTTAGACTGTATACCGCCCATAGTGTGTAAATAAACATGGTGTGCTCACGCGCATGCAGCCGTCCGAGCGCCGGCACGCTGTGACGTCAGCAACTAGTATTTCTGTCGGCGAACTGGCGGGAATACCACATGATGGATTATATTTTAATTTCAAAGTGATAGATTAAAGGAGTTCAATAGCCAATTATTTGACAATTATGTTATAGAGGAGTGTAAAATAGGTCATTTAACGACTTTTTCTACAACAATGTATTATTTATTAGTAAATTTGGTCATTTTTACGCCTACAATTTTCGAAACTAATCCTTTTGTTTAAATGTCTGAGTCTGACGTATATTCTCGTTCGTATTAGATATAATATTATTTTGTCAGGGAGTTGTTTGATGGTTTCCACTGGGGTCTATCTCTAATAATTTTTTTTAAGTATGTTTGATTGTTTAGAAGACGACTGTCCATGGAATTTATCGAACTCTATCTCAACCAAAACGGGCTACTTTAATTGTCTCCTCACTTGGATATACAAGACTGACTCTAGATAGAAACTCAACCCAGTCTGGGGCCCGATTAGAAGAATGAAATTTGGTTTGCGCCCCCAAAGCTAGATTAGGATATTCGTTTTTGAATCTGTAGGCCACATATCCGGCAATAAATTTCAGACCCTCGTTGGAAATCGTGTCTGGCATTTTATCTTTTTTCCAATTGACACAAAAGGTCATGTTCTTCAGAAATAAAGTTATCTAGGTCATAATCTGGACTCTGAAAGGTAAAGTTGGAAAAATGAATATCATTTGAATCATTCCCTGTCCCAACAATATCGCTGTCAACAAGAACGTTCTTGAAAAACTCCTGAGTAAAGCACACGTCATCAGCTTCGATGTTTACTCGAAACTAAGTTTTTGACTTTTAATGGTTCAAGTAGGCACGATTCATTGCTTTCTTCTGCATATTTATTCATTGAAAATACGGCAGGTGAATGTTGAATGTTTTCCGAGGATGTACCATAAAAATTTCAGTTTTAGTAAATGTTTCATGCTAATTTGTGAAATGATTACCATTTTTCATATTATTTTCGTCCTTTCGGCGGTAAGCATTACTCCATTGCATTGCGAGATTTTAATTTTTCGGGAACTTATAGAATTTTACATTTGCCTCTTTCATCTTACTATGGTTTTTACAACCGACAACTGCACAATTTGGCATTATGTATACAAATTTCAGTCTTCTATAACTCAATATAAGGGATATAAAGTTAATTAAACAAAAATCGTTAGCGATCATATCTACAACGCGATTAAACAGGCCGTGGTATCACGACGTCTAATAATTCTCCGCGCGAAAAATCTCCGTTGCTGACGCAATGCGCAGAGCGATCGCAATTTCGTACGGCTGGCGAGCACACCATGTATACTCGCACCACGATACCGCCTGGTAAACAACATATTTAAAATTCAAAGCGTGATATATGCAGAGGCCCAATATCAGAAATAAATACTACTAAGTCAGTTCTATTTCTCTACATCCCAGAAATGCTACGGCTCTGGAGTGTCCACTATGTCCAGGTATGTTACAAATGGTCGTGGTTATACTGGCATATAGATGCACACCGCGGTTAACGTTGGTTTGTTATTATTATGCGCTTCGGTTTTGATTAAGTTCGGTATTCCAAAAATAGCCTCGTTCAATGTATTCAGTGGTAAAATACCAAACGCGTATATAACATACACATATCATATTTTGTTTCTGTTTCCTGGCCAATCCGCGTATGCTCAGGGTTAGCACCACAAATCTGAAAACTTTGATATAAAAAAATACAAGATGACGCTAATTTTTAGTAGGTTGTTTTTTCAGTATCGCATTGTCCGTAAGGTCTTAAACTTATTCTGTGATTGTCTGTACTATATTCATTGGAATAAACAGTTTATAAACATTTCGGCTGAAAGCTTTCTCAAAGCACAAAACACAAAGGTTGATCTGGAATATGTAGCAACTATTGACTGATCAACCACCTTGTTATCTGCGTTATAGATAAATCCAAAATTATAACAAGTAATTTCTGCCCTAGATTTACGATTTTGCGTCCCATTCAAGATTTAAGAAGAAACCATTGAAAAATCCCTGGCGACACTTATAATAATTAACCATGTGTGGGGATGCGCCCCAAAGCACTCTATAAAGCTTCTGGACACTATCCACAAGAGAGCAGTTAGATTAATCGACACACCTAACCTCACAAATGACCTCCAGAGCCTGAAACATCGAAGAAAGATAATAACATCAAAGGCCGTCCGATCCAGGAACACAAGAATGGCTCTGCGACCTCATTCTTACCAGGTCGAGGTCCATACTTCACGAATCAGTCTCCAATATTCCTTCTTTTGGAGAACTTCGACGATGTGGAATGAGCTACTGGGGAATTTGTTTCCCGACGGCTACAACCTGCAGTGTTCCAAATCTAACGTACACGGGCACTTATCCTCTCACAGCGCTTCTACATCGTCATACGCTTTCAGCCTTTACGGGTGGCTGACCATAAAAAAAAGAATGGCCTCTTTAATTTGGAGAGAGGGAGAGAGAATAAATTATATCGAAAAAAGCTGTCAGCAGTTCAAAAATATTTTTTGTTGGACGATTAGAAATGATGAAGCAGCTGAAATGTTGCTAAACAATTATCACTCTAAGGGATTTGATTTGTGATAGGATAAGATTCAAAGGTTGCAATAATAACAATGTTTTTCCAAAAAATTACAGCAAGTGAAATAACTTCTTGAAATATTTGGGGTTATAAACATCTAATAAAATTTCATTAACAAGAATGTGTGTAACATGTGCAAAAAGAATATCAATGATTTTTGTGCAAAAAAATTTAAAAAAAGTTGTCAAGCCCAGGTTTGAACCCGGACATTGCAGGGTGGAGGATTGAGTGCTTTGCCGATGGCGCTGAAAAACTGTTCCAACAAAACATATTTGTTTAGATACTTTATTACTGGAATTTGTGATCTAATTTCAAACATTCAAAAATATATTTATTTCCATCGTAGGTTTGGTCTCGAGCTGCAAACTTCATTCGTCATCTATTTATTGCAAAAGTAACTATTTTCACTATTAGCTAGGAATCTAGATAAAATAATGGTAATAGGTAGGACGTCATTAGTGGGTTTTGTTCGGGAGCTGTTTGCGTGTCTTCGGTACTGATATAACTTTTGAATTATTGCGAAAAAATATTTTTTTATAAAAGTATATTATCAGTTCAGATGGGAAATATAATATCCTTACTAAAACATAATCACCTGATAGAAGAGTACTGAAACTTGAGTCGTGAAAAAAATAATATTGAGCTTAGTTCTTTAGAATGATTGCTAAAATGGAAAATACTATATATTATTTACTTAATTTCTTCATCTAGAAACTTTCATCAAAGCGAGAACAGATATTCTTATGACTAGTATATCTTTACAATAATATTGAAATTCTTGAATTGAGAATATCTTTTTATGTGTGTATATTGTTTTCCCGTTTCACCCACGATCTATCCTAACTATTCAGTAGTGAGATCAAAGACCACCTCGTCTATCTGTTTCACAATAAGATAATATTTAGTATGAGAAATAGTTATATTAGTAGAAGCTATTGTTTATTTTGTATGAATATACCCTATGCCAATGCTGTTTTCAGACTTTTAGCTCTCATAGTGGGGAGTTATGCCAGGCCAGTTCCAGAGACAACTTCTCTCTATACAAAACTGCACAGCACACATTCCGGGGGAGTTTATGGAGAAAAGTATGCAGAAAGGCAAATATATTCAAACAATTCCGGGCATTTTGAGTAGTCTGAATGAACGTAACTACAATATTTTGTTACGTACACGTTTTACATGGTAGTCAGTAGTTTTGCAAAATGCTGTATAAACCTTTCAAGCTCAAAACTCATTTGGATAGTCTGTTAAGGCAGGTATTGTATTGCTTACAGAATTCACGCCAAAACATTGTAGTACATGCCACGTGCTAACCGTGACTACTGGGTTGAAGCGTTATATGTTAGAACTATAAAATAGTGGATGGTTCTTTTTGAATGAACATCATCCAGACGTTGTCCTTTAATAAGAGCAATAAACTGACTAACGTCATTCCTTTTGAGATTCACTAACCAGCTAGTAAACAGCTCATTTGCTGCCTGTAAGCAGCTTTTTGACTAGTGCCTGTCCAGAGTAGGCTCACCAGCGTTGGCGATGTTTCCAGTTGGACTATTAATTGATAACCTTGTGGGGGTGGTTTTGATGTAATTCTTCCGCAAGCCAAGGCCTTCAAAGCAGCCTAAGGGTGACCTGTCTGACTGAATCACCACCTGAGTGATTTTTTGAACTTTGAACCACAAGACGTAGTAAACGAGTATTTTGTCAGCATAGCTGCTGATCTGAACTCTCAACTTCCTGAGTGTTCAGAACTTCCAACCTTATTTTATGGTAGAGAGACTCATACAATATTTCTAAGCCCTGTAGATAACACAACGGTTTTAAGTCCTATTAATAGCCTTAAGCAATCTTGCTCGGTTAGTTTAAATAATATCTGTACAGATATTCTTGAGAGACTTTATCAAGTTCTAGTATTAGAGCAGAGGGTATATAACCACTGATTCTTAAAACATCTATTTATAAGAAAGGCCCAGCAGATTGCAGTTATAACTATAGGCCAATTGCTTTACTTTCTGAGTTATTAAAATAGTAGAATTCGATAAAACTATATCATTTTTGCAACAACTCAACATTTTATGTGGTGCTTAACATGGATTTCTCATAGCTGGATCAACGGCGACAGAGATATATAGCTTCATAAATGTAATATATGGAAATGTTAACAGAAACATGAAAACTCCCGGCGTATTCATGGATTTTAGCAAGGTATTTGATCCTGTGAACAACGAAATTTTATTAGACAAACTGAATACCTATGGTTTGAGAGGTAAGCTAAACGACCTAGTAAAAAGTTATCTTTCTGGTAGGTCATAACTAGTTGAAATAAACGGAGCTAGATCGGAAACTTTGCCAATAAACTGTGAAGTACCCCAAGGCTCTGTCCTGGGACCTCTGCTTTTTCTATTACTCATAAATGATTTACCCGAGATTGTCGTAGTTAATAATTTAATTATGTTTGCTGATGATAATAACTATATAGTATGTGAAGAAAGTAAGCTGAAACTAATAGATCATGCTCAAAATATTATATATAAATTTACCAATGGCTTACTCAAAATAGATTGTTCACGAATATACAAAAAACTGTTTTGTGAATTTCACTCCTAGACGTCTGAATCTTATTTGGTCAAAGTTAATGGTAAAAGTATTTCCCATGAATCTGAGGTAAAATTTCTTGGCGTAATAACAGAGAATAATTTGGAATGGAAGGCCCATATTGACATACTATGTAAACAGTTATCTTCAGTTGGTTATGCTCTGTATAGATTGTCTCAGCTGGCAAACAGAGAAGTTGCATTTTTTCACTACTTTTCTCATTTCTACTCCAGAGTAGAGAAGTAGTAGCAGACGCCATTAGGGTTTTCCGCCTTTAAAAACGCTGTTTGAGGAGCATAGCTGGCGTATTTACGCTTGCCTCATGCAAGTAGATCTTTCAATATATGCCTATCCTAACATTACCTTCGATGTATACGACGAATGTACCAATATTTATTAAATCAAACCCAGAATGCTTCACCCCAAACAATCACTTCCACAGCTATGATACTATAGGCATGATTCGGATTATACTATTCCGCATCATAATTTATCAATCTTCCAAATTAATCCTTCTCTCCCTTGGCCTTCGCTTGTACAATAAGCTACCTCTACTCTTAAGACTGTCTGATCTCACGACCTTTGAAAATGTGTCAAAGATATTTTATCGATGAAGGCTTATTACGGTGTTGAGGAATTTATGACAGACAATTTTAATAATTATTCTTAGTCTATTTTTTTTATGGTCGCCCTCCCGCAAAGGCTGAATGCCAATGGCGCTGTAGAAGCGCTGCGAGAGGATAGGTGTCGGTTCACGTTAGATTTGAAACGCTGCAGGTTGTAACCGCCGGGAAACAAATTCCCCGACAGCTTATTCCACAGCGTCAAAGTTCTCCAAAAGAAGGAATTCTGGAGGAGACTGGTTCGGGGAGTAAGGACCTCGACCTGGTAAGGATGAGCTCGCAGAGCCTCTCTAGTATTCCTGGTTCGGACGGCCTGTGGTGTTATTACCTGGGAGAGCTCACTCGAACATCTTCCGTTGTAGAATCTGTAAAACAGGGACAAGGTCAGCCACCCTCCTTCGATGTTCCAGGCTATGGAGGTCCTTTGTGAGGTTAGGCGTATCGATTAATCTAATTGCTCTTTTCTGGATAGTGTCCAGAAGCTTTAGAGGGTGTTTGGGAGCACATCCCCACACATGGGAGCAATACTCCAGCGATGGTCGGATCTGCGCCTTGTAAAGCAGCAGCACTTGCTCTGGTGTATACAATTTCCTACAGCGGAACAGAACTCCAAGTTTCTGGAATGCCGTTTTAGCAAGACTGACGACGTGGTCGTGCCAAGACATGTTATTGTTGATGTTGATTCCCAAGTGCTTGACGGAAGGTGATTCGACTATGGGGTGACCCTCCATTTCCACGGTTGGTAAGCCATCGTGAGACTTCTTTGTAAGTGTTGTTGCCTGAGTCTTCTGTACGTTGAACTGTACTTGATTTGCCAATCCCCACTCAACAATTGTTTTGATATCTGCGTTGATCTGTGAGGCATGCTGCTGTCGCCGACGTACCGTCTCCCGGGATGACAGTGGCTTGCCTGGTTCCATGCACGACACTAATGTACTGTCATCTGCGAAGCTGTAGATTGGATTGGATGTTATTTCTAGCAGCTCGTTGATGCACAGCAGAAACAGTGTTAGGGATAGGAATGTTACATTGATATCCTTAGATTTTTAATAATGGGTTGTTCTCCAACTTGCTAATATTGCCTGTTTAATGGCTGAAATGGATTGCTTGTATCTAATTTGTAATGATATCAGTGTTTGCTAAATTTTTTTCTGCCCACGTGGAGTAAAGATAGATTTTGAAAATCATGCCTTCCTAAAGAGCTCATTTAAATCTCTTAAACCTCCCGCCTAAGAAATCAACCAATCAAAAGTGATTTTTATGCCGGATGTAGATAGGATGTGACTATTTTAATTTGAATTGAGCGTAGATTCAAGGTTGTCACGTTGCTAATATTTTGCATAGTTTTTCTATAAAGGATGTAAACTTTATTTTATGTTTATTTAGTTTCCCTCTTTTTGTAGACTATAAATGTTATATTGCACAGCTATTCCATTTTTTGCACTGTTATGCAATTAGCAGTTTAATCTAGGAATGTTTCGTAGTTACTTTTCACAACTTTACTAGTCATTCGGCAACACTCGTCCTTAACAGCCTGTCACTAGTGTCATGCAAACATAACCTCCCTGGTGTCACGACTGTCACAGTATCTCATTTAACCAAGATAGATCATGCAATGATGTAAACAAACATCTGTCAATATCAATACGAAGCGGAGGTTATGTCTGTAGATGGAGAAAAGACGACAAGGTACAGTCACATCCTAAGGATAGCTCCACGAAAGACTTATTACGTCACGCTTAGATTCATTACGTCACAGCTTTGGCGCGAAATTTTATGTCTGAACTTTGCAGGTGCTTTTAAGCCACTTCGCCTTCACAGTAAAAAGTAAAAATGTTAGTTACATGGTTTTTAGGGACGTAACATCAATATTCTGTCATAAAATTTTGTTTTGTTCGGAAAATACCCAATTGTTCCCTTCTTGATAATATCACTGTCAGATTGTCTTATCCTATACTATTGTTGTAGTCCAAGGGATCAATAAATTACTATTACTATCACTATAAAGAAAGAAATACTAACTTGCAAAATCGTTACTAGTCTCCTAAGAATATCACCTGTATTTAACATGATTACTGATTTTCTTTTCGTAACTCCAACCCCTACAGTATAGTGATGTTATCACTCCCTCACGCATAGAGATAGGAAGCCAGTGAGATGGGGTGAGCATGATTAATATCGCTTATAACTAATTATCCCCATAACCTTTGTTCACGTTGACTTAAATGGAATTTGAGCTTTGTCGTTGGATTTGCAAAGGCAATTATATTAATTAACATAGAATATATGGCGACGATACTTTACCACCGCTACGTTGTTGTGATTAAATGTATCTGCCTTGCCTGCCTGTTCCCTTCCCTGTCTACAGGGAGATCAACTGGTTTGAGATCAAATATTAGAGGAATTAGCACTAGCAGGGTTGGGCGACGTCGACAATGTCATGTCGACAATTCAGTTGTCTACGCGTCAACTATGGTATCGACGTCGACTTTATAGATGACGTTATAAGTGTAGACAATGTTGACAATTGGTTCAGTACAAAAACTGTAGCTACAGTTCTTTCGTATGAACATGTTTTAACGAAAAAAATAGACAAATGTTTAGCGAAACTATAAGATCATTATTTTCTTATTCAGACATGGTGAAATAGCTACTGTCAATCATCCCCTTCTTCTTTTACGTCACTAGTATTGAATGCTGAATCGGCTCCAAAATTGCCCCCATTATTTGCACGTTGAAGAGAAAAATATAAATGGACCAGCATTTTTGAATGCCCAAAGAAAAGTCTTTTTCTAAGAGGCGTGCGAATACGTCTCCAGTTTGAGAGCAATCGCTCAAGTTGGGCAGAAGAAGCCAGAATTTTAGTAACCTTCCTAATACTGGGCACTCCATTTCAGCCATCCCCCAAAATATCAAAGGCTTGCATACGTTTTTGTCAAAAAGAGTAGCAAATATTCCTGAAAAACTGTTAGTGGTCAGTCTCACAAGAAAGAAAAATAACAAGTTCTAGTGGAGGTACTGACGCATTTTAATGGTTTTAATGTAACGTCCAGTAAGCTCAGCAATAACTTTTAAGAATAAGTCAAATATGTTACATTTTCTAGTATTGCATTCATCTCACTCCTCTATGCCTTAGTTGTCAAGCTGTCTAAGGAGAAATGAATTTATTTTGGCAGTGTGAGCAGACGTTATTATCATATGTTGGGTGTGTATAATATACAATTCACAATCTAACACAGTCAAAACAAGTGACCGTAGCAATCAGATAAATAGCAAACCTAACCTCAAACCTGCAACAGTTGTTGACATTTTTTAACAAGTTTTGATCGTGCACAATATGGAATACCTACCTGTACCTATTTGAGCTAATGTCAACATCAGTTTCAGCATAGCGATTACAAAATATAATGATACTTGGATGATTTCACACTCGGAACGACTGAAGTGGATGGGACACTTAAAAGTTAAAATCACGTATCAAACACGCTTAAGCTGAAAATACAGGAACATTCGTGATATATTGTGTGATGTTTGAAAATTTGTGATCCCAGTATGTGAAATATCACTCATGAGTAGTGTCGCTATAATACAATTTATTTTTATTATAGTTATGTATTCAGCTAGCTTAAAAATATAACTTTTTTTGTAATATGCAGCAGAAAAATCTGATCAAATAATACCATTCAGACTTATTTAGGGTGTTATTAGTGCTACAACATGGTATAACCACAGCATAATGAATAACCAGCATAATATCTCTGAGGATTTCCTATATAAAAATGGTTCTCGAAAAATTTGACCTTGGGAGGGTTTATGGATGATTTTACGGCTGTGAAGTTTGGGTAGAGATGCGAAAATGAAAATATCGATACCTGTACCAACTCGATATTTTTTAGCCAAATAGGCGCGTTTGGTTCGTACAGAGCATTTTGTGCATCTGATTAAACCTCTCAATAATTGTATAATTATTTTCGATACCGATACAAAAGTATCAATACCAGCTTGGATTGCCTCAAAAAGTATCGATGACAAAAATACTTGATCTTATTGCAGAAGTATCGAAGTATCGTTAGCATCCCTATAAAAAACCCTCGAAAAGTGGGGATGCGCGTGTAATTTCCGCCATCTTGAGTTACTGTGCTGGTTGTGTATAACCTAAATTATTTAAATTGATGGAACGTCAATGTGACAACTAACTATACTAAGGTCGTTTTTTTAAGGGAACTGGGAATTTTTATGTTATATGAACAGCGATTTGCCGCAAAATCCGAGAAAACAAGAATTGCATTGTTTATGATTTTGACTGTTTATCGTAACTGTTATTCTGGCACTCGTGAATTGTTGTCGTAGTTGCATTATTGTAATTTACAACAAGTAGGTACCACTTTACATATCCTAGAACATGAAAAATTGGGAACCCCTTGTAAATAACTGTTTGTTAAACGATGAAAAGACAAAGATGTTAAAAGCCTTTTAGAGTATTTAATATGAACCTATACAAATTATTAATGCCTAATGAAAACTAAATATCTGTCCAGCCGCCCATGCTTCTCAAAGAAAACGCCGATTATCGGTCATGACTTAGTTTTAAGGTGATTCCATTCACAATAGCTGTACCATAATAGATATCGAAGTAGAACGTCGTTGGTAGAAACCAACATTCTGACGTCACACGCCGTTTGGCTTTGATCGGGAGCTGTCGGCGTGTCTTCGGTACTGGATTCAGAAATCAATTTTTATTTTGATACAGCTTTCGAATTATTGCCAAAACAAATTATTTTGTTATAAAAGTTACATCTTTCCAGCTATCACAAAAAAAAAATATGCTTATTTTCTAAAATCCAATTGTTTAGAGTGGCCGAAAACAGGGATCAGCTCGACATCGTGACTTCCAACGTCAGTGGAACACGAGGTGGGACAATAATAAGAAGAAAAAACCTTATTGCACAGTAGCAAGCCAAAGTCTACGGGGGCCCCCCGCAATTTTTTTCACGCCCCCCCCCCCCTTCTATATAAAAAAATAATATTTCAAATCGGTTTATATTATATGGCCACTATGAAAGCGACAAATGTACCAAATATTTGGTCTAAGCCTATGCCTTCTACCCGTGCGTCCTCTATAAAAATTAATGCCAAAGAACTTAGGCACGATCCGCCCATTGTCGATCTTGCAAAATTTTTTATTAGTTTTAGTTCTGAAAATGAGCTTGCTTGAGCCGATGTAACAGGGAGTACCAGAAAGAACTGAAATGCAGTGCAAATCTGAGGTAACTAATCAACAATTGAAATTTTTCGAAAATGCCCCAATACTGTTAAGATTTTTCAGGATTACAGATAGACGCTTTTTTATTTGATCTAGTTCCGACGCAAGATTTTGTGTGAAATCATCTGGATGTTTTTCAACTAGTTTTTTTTACTTTATTAATAATTTCCACTTTTAGCACTTCAATAAGTGTTCTGGGGTTTAAAATATCGAATTTTGAATAGACATCCGTGAATACCTCACACCTATTTTTAGTTGTACTAAAATAGTTCTAGGTATGTGTTAACTAAATTAAACGATTTTTGGGGTTTTCAATTGGTTCATCAATCGCCATTTCATCAAAAAACTTTTTAGTAGTACGAATTCTTTTGTCTGTAAATTGTGACTCAATACCCCATTCTTTTGACATTGTTACTGTTTTTAAGATATTTTCAAAATTATTTATTAAATTCCCTAATTGATCTGAACCATATGCAGTAAAATCTGTGGCTTGTCCAATATCTATGTGACCTTATTGAAACATTTGGAAAGTAAATTGACGTTTTCAAATATTTTTCCTTGAAATATTAATTGAAATACAAATTTAAAATTCTCTATTTTATTTTGCAACACCTTTGCCTCATCCATATCAGATTTTTTCTTTGCTATTGTAGCTAGATTCGACAAACATTCAACGACGACTAAATAGTTACTTTTTAATGAAATTATTGATTCGACCCTGGATGACCATCTGATATAGTTTTTTTAAGGTGGATCATACAATTTTACTGTTTTTTAATTCAGAGTTTGAGGCTTGTCAACGAGGTGACTGAATAGTTTCAAAGGGGGCCCCCCGGATGCTCGGGGCCACCCCGCACTGCGGGCCCTTTCGGCACTCCACTGTTATTGCAGGCTCAACGATGTACTAGAAAAGTAACGCTTGTGGTAACAAAAAATATTTTATTTGCCCCGGTATTTTCCGTGCAGCGTCTTCGGCGTCTGCATCGGCTCATTCGTCTTCCAGACGATTTATGATTCATTATCTTCCAGGACGAAGGATTATATTGTTCTGTCGAAATATTTACTTTTCTGGTGTGGTGCTCGGCAGCGGCCGGATATAAAGCTCGTTCCGGGTGATAAATTAGAAAAATACCGGAGGGAAATTTATAACGTCATTTAGGTCTGAAAGAGGCCGTTAAGGAGGGTTTACGACGACTCGCGGACACTGCCAAATTGTTTTCCGGTTTTTATTTATTCGACAGCAACTCCTATACGCGCGGGGAGTACACGTTACTTCTCTCTATAGAAACTCCACCACGCGGTGCACATGAATAACATACCGCTGGAGTTTATGGCGGAGACTCCAACTATTCCGACTATTTCCATTGGTTTGAATGAATTTAGCTACAATATTTTGTTATGTATGTGGGAGTTTGCGGAATATATTTACATACCGGTTCCATAAGTTGTGCTGTTAGCGAATACCATATCATTCACGAAATGTACATAAAATGTGTTCAGTGCCAGCATGAGAAAGATAATCATATTGTGTCTCGGAGGACATAGATCGTACTAAATGGAAGCCTAGAGACAAGCAGAAATATTGACTTTGTATTTCGCATCAATATAACAGTTATAAAATTAAAGACGCATAAAAATTCGGTCACTCTGAAATAAATACGTTATTCAGAAAGTTCAAAACATGGTCAGATTTACGAGGGTTGCTCTATACCTCCGTCAATCCACCAGTACGCAGATAGCTGTTTCACGCTTATTTGCGATCATCAGTGCGTCATAGGTCGATTGACGAAAATAGAGAGGAGAAAGCATCAGGTCTTTCATGTTAACCGAAAATGTGAAACATGTATTAGCAGGTGACGGCTATATCGGCTTTCATACGCAGCAGCGTATAGAACCCGCGCTCCTCTGGTGGCTAAAAGCGGACGAGCCGTGTCGCCCCACCAAAAAGTTTGCTGGCCTTAGCAGCGATTCTCTTTGGTTGCCGTTACCTTCGGGTACCAGATGGCGCACCGGCAGAACCTTTCTAATGTCATCTGCTAACACTATGGTCAGATTTTCTTATAATATCATAGTTAATATGTATAATCTGTATCGTTTCAAAAGGCGTAGAATAATATCACCCCCTAAAGAGGTTGAAAAATGGGGTCAAGCATAATAAAAACGGATGCCATTGCCACATGTCAGACTTGGACCTCCTAAAAACATGTATAAGCAACGTCATCCGTTTTAAACAATATGAACAAATTTTTAACGATTTTTAAGGAAAATGACGTAAAAAATCGAACTTCAAGCTCAAATTTCTCATAAACTGCCCAGCAGAAACGGATGACAGTATCTTTTGTATTATCTACAAAAAAAAAAACAGAATTTGCCATCAAGTTCTGACCGGTTTCGTCGCGACTTGTTTTTTATTTAAAAAAAAATCGGTACGCGCAAACCGCTCGTAGATTCCAGATGACGATTTTTCGGAACATTAGCTGATAGGTATACTAAACGCTATGTTACTTAACCTTTAACGACACGTGCTGGTGTACATCAGATTTAAGTACGCTAAATTTTCTGAGAGATGTAAGATGTCGCCTTTGCCATTCTATCTAACCCTCAAAGATGGCATTTACTATTAGCTTGCTTCGCCGTCAGTCGTCAGTTGTCTCACAAACTTTGCGGAGCAGGTAAAGTTTGACCGCTAGTCCGTCTGGTGCCTAGAATATTTAGCAAACTTTGTCAGTTGTTTGTGGGTTTTTACAAATATACTTTTTAATACCTACAGTCCCTTTTAATATAAAAGCTAGAAACGTAGTGCTGACAACATCTTAGCTAATGCTGCTTCATCTGGTGTATAGAATGCAACACGCGTGTACTCGTGAAACAAGAAGGTATTTAGTCCGATATATAATATTCACTAAGATGATTTTTTTCCGGGGCTAAGATATGAGTGTTTTTTTGTGATAAAGTCCTTAATAGTGTTAATACCAATTTTGCAAGTAGTTTGTTGGCACTTATTATTTAAAATATAGTATATAAACATGTAGGTGGCGAACATAGTACACCACGCGTCTACTTAAGTTCTAGACTAAGGCGCGTGAAGCTAAAGGTTAAGGCTTTTTTTCACATTTTAACACCTTCCATCTATCTCCGAGCCTTCCTATTTTGGGGTTATGGTGCAATGACAACAAAGCTTCCAGAATGCCTCTAGTCTCAACTCAAATACCAAGCGTCATCCGGTTTCTTTCTCGACACTAAAATTACGCGTCATTGCCTTAACTAAAAGGATCTTTATTGTTTTGCCAAGATCTTGCAAGCACTTCAATTGTTCCTTGACTTCTTTCAGAATTTAGTTAGCTGGATACAGTTATTTTAAGCTGACTAGTGTTCTGTGGGTTGCATGATTATAATTCTATATCTTGATTGCGCAACTTTTTTGGATCTGAGTATTAGGAGCACTTTTTCTGACCGTAAGTAAGTTATCATGACAACAATATTCTTAATTATCTCACCTGGAAAAAAATCAGATTTGGTTCTCAACACGTATAAATCGTCTTACAAAACACTTTAAACCAAATCAAATCATTTATAAAATTATACAGTTTTATTTTAAATAAACCAAACTACAAATCATATGCATAGCTTAATGCTTATTTTTCTAGTGACTGCGACTATAGATTATTGTTGTCTTTCATGGGTTTCGGTCCACCATCTTCAGGTGTGTTAATTTCAGATGTTGGTTACATTTCTGTAATTTTTGTTTGTTTGTGGAACAGCCTCTACGGGTTGAGATGCTCTCTCACCCCTGAATACAACACATTTTTGAGCTTTACAAACCCTTAACCCCGAACTACCCCAATTTCATCACCAACAAAAAAAAAATTAAATGATCAGGAACCCTTAAAATTGAACTGAAATGATTTCTAAAAACCATACGCGCTTTCCATACTCGTCGCAGTAATAAATCTGTGTCAAAATGTCATCCAGAACGATCCAATGTAATCTCGTATGTATTTTGTACAAGTCGCTTGGTTTCTATAATCGGCAAGGCAATATTCAGATGGACGTAAAAAAATTTATTAGGCCGCTTTCAGAGGTCAATGGGCAGCCTATTATGAATACAAAAAAATTCAGTTTTACTACCCCCTACCCTTTAATCATCCCGATTTCACTTCCACTCCAAAATAGCAGAAAATGATCAGGAACCCCTAAAACGCCTAAAAACGATGTTTGAGCTGTTTTCATATTTTTTGTTCTTTTTAATATTGCTGCGCCGCCATTGAGACGATTTCTAAAAAGCAGACGCATTTTTCATCTTTGCCAAAGTAGTAATACTGTGCCGAAATTTCATTAACATCAATTCAGTAATTTCTACATTATAAAATATAGAATTATCTAAAGCAATACTCGTATGTATACATCGGAAAACTAAGTCCCTTGGTTCCTGTAATACACAAGGCAATGTTCGGATGGACCTAAAAAAGTGTATTATACCGCTAGGTCTTTCTCTCTCAGCTCAGTAGACAGCCGCTTATGAGTACAACAAATTTTTAAGCTCTACAACCCCCCCAGCCCCCAACCACCCCAATTTCACCCCCACCCAAAAAAGAGTAGAAAATGATCAGGAACCCCTAAAACGCCTAAAAACAAAGTTTGAGGCATATTTGAAATTTTTCGTTTTTTGCTAATTACTCCGCCGCCCATGCACCGATTTTCAAAATTGTAGCAACATACCTACTACGACCCTACACCATATCGCTGCCCAAATTTCATCACAATTTATGTAGCGGTTACTGAGATTAGGAGGCTAGAAAAACGCCAACAGACAGACAGACAGATAGACCGACAGACAGACAGACAGACCGACAGACAGACAAACCGACAGACAGACCGACGGAAATGAGTGACGTGGATTTTCTTTATTAGGCATCATAAAACGCCCAAAAAGTATATTATCTCAAAATCGAAAATTTTCGCGATCACAATACTCCCCTCATCTATCGGTGTGGGAAGTAACATCTGAAATTTACACACCTGAAGATGGTTTAGATTGAAATAAACCGAAACGTAGTAGTGAAGAAAAATTACAGTTTCAATCGTTGGCCGAAACCCATGAAAAACAACTATGATATGCATAGCGTAATCTTGTAGCAAATAATAAGCAGCAAGCAATGGTGGAATGATTTTTTTTCGAAACGCTTACTGATTTGTTATCACCTACTCCTTGCTCCATCCAAAAGCTGAGTACACTTACCTGAAACAAAGAAAAAAAACATAATTCTTAGAATTTTTACCCACTAAATTATTTGTCAAAATATGAGAGCCATTCTGAGTATTGAATAAAATGAAATGATGTTCATCAATTTTTGTAATCATCAGTAATCTTTTTAAAGTTGATAACTGGGTCCATGACATCACCAAAAAATGGGAAAGCCAAACTTTCGCAACCACGTCATTCAGAAAATCTCTTTGCACTCTATATAAACATTCCAATAGAATGGCCATTTGCACTATATCTCCACCAATCCCTCGTATATTTCCCGTCCCGAAAGATAATGAATCATAAATCGTCTGTGTAAGATGAACGGGACGCCTTGGAAATAGGAGAAGGAACCTCGTGGAAATGCATCCTCTTTCCAAGCAGGACCGTACCCAAAAACTTTAGTACCAAGAACTAGATCCTTTTCATAAGCCGATAACCATCCAAAAGACCATCAGTGTCTTGGATGCTGCGGCTTTAAAGATATCTTTTGATGAGCAGCCAGACTATCTTCTACTACTATTAACTTTGGCGTTCAGTTTTTGACGTCTTATACATGACCCAATATAATAGTTAGCTGAGCAAAAACATTCACAGCCCAAGACTGTGGATAGACACACAAGTCCTTCAATGCCGACTAGAATGACAACTACTGAGGAACCAAATAACACATCCGCTTTGCGAATGGTGCTACATCTCTACAATATGAGGTCAAGTGATACACCCCTGTGTAGGGGATCTGAATAGGAAGATGTGACTGTTAAGCACCTGCTATGATATTGTCCAACTTTATTATCAATGCGAGAATCCATTCTGGTGGAATGTCCAATGTGGGCTAAGTGCTGTGGTCTTGACCTTATTTTTATGTTGGATGACAGTAAGTTTGAGTTATGTATATATTGAACAATACATTTCAATTTATATTTCATTGTGTGGGGATTTTTATAAGCATAACTATTAAAGAAAGCAAAGCGTACTTCAATCAATTTTTTTTAATATTCTCATCAAAACTCGCTTCATCCAAACCAATTTTAGAATGCAACAACCACTATAGTTTAAAAATAGTGTGGGACTGCCATAATATCTTAGACACCAACGAAGGAATATCTAACTTAAGATTTGCTGACGATACAACCCTTATTGCTGCTTCTCAGGAAGAACTAGTAGCTCTATTGAACGTTTTAGAACAACGCAGTGCAGCATATGGTCTTGGTGTTAACTACAACAAGACCAAGGTTATTATCGTAGATAGAGTGTGTACCTCGGTCATTTGATCGACAATTCAGGTAGTTGTGGGAATGAGATTCGACGACTTATTCAACAGGCACGGGTGGCCATGACAAAACTTACTAAAATATGGCGTGACCATAACATCACTAAAGCTACCAAAATGTCACTGGTTCACTCTCTTCTGTTTTCCATATTTTTGTATGCCTCGGAAACTTGGACTGTTGAAAAGGCAGATCGAGCTCGCATAGATGATTTTGAAATGTAGACGTGGAGGAGAATGCTGAGAATTCCTCATACCGCCCATCGAACTAATGTTTCCATATTGGATGAGCTCGGTAATCCAAAGAGACTATCCTCCATTGTGTCGATGAGAACGCTTACATTCTTCGGACATATTCACAGAAGCGATAATATGGAGAAAATTGTAGTTCAGGGTTACGCCAAGAGTGGGCGGCGCCGTGGCCGTTCCCCTACACGCTGGGTGGATACGACGAAACAGTTGCTAGATATGAGTATCAAGAGCGCCACTCAACTGACAGTAAATCGCGAACGATGGCGAGCTACAGTCCTCAAAACTATTGATAATATTCGTGTCGGCAGTTCACTAGCTCCGACTTAATGCATTTTACGAGTTCACAACATGTCTGTTAAGACAGTGTGGTTATGATGATGATGGTATCGACAGCTGTCACTAGATAGGTGTCAAATAAGCAACAGAAGCGCTGAGACAGAGTCGTAAGGAATATTCAGTCTAAGTGGATGCTGAGGGATGCTTGTCTTCTAACACCGCATACGCTCTCAGGTTGAGAAGAAAGGAAGTACAAAGGGTTCTTGGATTTATAACTGGCGACTGCAACTGGACGTTCAGTCTCTCTCTTCAGTCCTTTTCCGTTTTCGGACGTCGTGACTTATTCATGGTGGCTGCATAATGACCCTGCGCCATATTTCTCTATCTTCTACAGCGCGCATCATCTGAGAAACCGACATGTGTGTGAGATCTTTTATTTGGTCGATATCTCTCACCTGAATGACCTTCCGAAACCCTATTCCCTCCAATAGATACTCCATAAACGCAGTTCTCCAGCGCCTTCCTCATTATCCATTCTCCATAAATATTGAAGAGTATCGGGGAGAGAATGCATCCCTGCCTTACGCCTTTTTCTACTCTGAAGTTTCTTGAGTATTCATTTCCTATTTCGTTCAGTGCACACCTGCAAAAGCTAGGGACTGATGTGGTGGATCCATTATACAGGTGAGGTATGACGGTGAGGCAAAGGAAACAGCTAAGCATGTTATCTTCGACTATCCTGCCCTGAGTGAAAGCAGGAACTCCTATCTGAATGTAGGTCGATGGAATGTAGGCCACGATGGAAGATAGGAGAGCATTATTTAAGCCATCTCAAAGTTCCCAAAGAACTTAGGATCGGGCTCTGTTTGATCCCTTTGACTGGGAGTGCAGAATAAGCTCTAAAAAATCTAATCAAAAAAAATCATTAAGATTAAATTGCTGTTATTTTCTTCAGCTTGCTTTATTAAAAAATACAGTTGTTGTTGACATTACTTCAACATTGCGTCGAAAAGTATATGCACCAGTCACGTGTAGTGTAACTAGTAAAACGATTTTTTTCATTTATTAAAGATTATGTAAATTGGATAAAACTTTTGAAATAGAACGACTCAGATATTGACATCATTTTCGTCTTTGCCTATCTACCTAGTACACCACTGTCTCTAGAGGCAAGGCGGTTGAGATAGATAAACACCAAGACCAAATTAATTGGGTAATGAAAATATCCCTTTCTTGGCTGAAGCCGGGCTTTCGTATTTTGGGGTATTGTTCTACTGTGTTTGCGGAGAGCTTCCGATGGTAAGGCAAGAAAGGAGAGAAACAGGTTTTGCTTGGCGTATTTTGAAAGGAGGTTGGAAGGATGGAGAGACTGTCTCTCCGCGTACCCAGGAAAAATAGAAGTTCATGTTTCTATAAAAAAAATAATCCTTGATTTGGAATTTCGGTAAATTTTGGGAGGTATACCGAAAGCCTTCAGGCAGAAATGTTAAGCATAAATTTGGGAGTCAGTAAAATCTAATCGTCTTTCCTTATTTTCTACAAAAGTGTCAACAACTTGTTTGTTAAAATTGTCAATGTTATTTAAAAACTTTTGTTTAGGCCGATAACATTCCAAGGGCACTGAGTCTATTTTCTTTCATAGAGTTTTTTAGAAACGTCTAACACCCGTATGCACCGTTTGGCGATTCTAATCCTAATTCTCTAATCACGTTTTGCTAATCTTTGGTATCTAGCCATGCACCGTCAAGAGATTAACTAATCCAGATTCGAGATACCGCAAGATTGTGTTCGCTAGATTGTTTTGACAGTGCCCGTGTCAAAATTGTCAGTTTGCGGTGCATAGTAAAGAGATAATCTAATTCAGGTTTACGTAGCTAATCGCGCAACTGACTTACGGTGCATACGGGCGTTAATCCTTTTTAGCATGGAAAAGGCACTAAATCGGTAACTCAATTCTTCGTCCAGGTAGGATCGCCACCAAATAGAAACATAGGAAACAAAAAAAGCGTTTTTCTTATCACATCTACAAATCCAATTGTTTTTATTGTACATATTTCGATTGAACTTCCGTACTCGGCTTTTGACATTCGACGAATTAGACACATTTTGCGTTTTTTTAATATCTAAATCGGGAGCGGTCTACCTAATTCCTTGGTTTCGTTTTTTCCTCAATCGAGTATGTGGACAACGGCTTTAAAAAAAGATTGCTAAATTATTTTGGCAATAGTTCCTCACTTATTACCAGTCACCACCAATTATCATTAAAATAACTTGCAACTTTCACGTCGGAGAGCGAAACGACAGTAAACATTCATCCGAATATTCGCAATCGACAACGACAACTCGACAACAAGATCTAGTCTTTGTGAGCCAGCAGTTACCTGGCTCCTTTTCCTATCAAAATCGCGCTCTGCGCATAACGTTAATATGACCCCACTTAACCTTTCGGCTAGATGTATTATAGCAAATTGGTGCCGCTCGCAGTTTGAATTTTTGTGAATGTTTAATTTTTGCTAAATGATTTTAAAAAGAATAGGAAATAATATAATATTTAAAAGTAGCACAAAAAAATTGAGTCAAGTTGATTGACTCAGTACTTCCCACACATTACGATACCAGTTTATTATTTTCCCATAGCATGAAGCTAAAGTCTGAAATCCCCCCTTGCAACCAAATCATCGCCCATTCGCCCGCAAAAAAACACCCAACACAAAAACTCTGGTAAATAGTTTCTTGCGTCTCCCTCCTTAGGAACTAGGACGCTACAGTTTTGATTCTGCATGCGATGCGAAACGCTCAGGAGCCGTAAAAACCGTCTAAAAACGAAGTATGAGCTGTTTCTTTATTATTGTTACGCCGCCACTGACTCGATTTTTCCAAAACATACGCGTTTTCCATCCCCGCTGCGGTAGCAATACTGTGTCAAAATTTCATTAAACTCCATTCAGTCACTTTCGCGTTAAGCAATATACAACGATCTAAAACAATACTCGTATGTATACATCACAAATTCTAAGTCCCTTGGTTTCTATTATAAGCGAGGCAATGTTTGGATGGGCCTAAAAAGGTGAATTATGCTGCTAGGTCTTTCATTCACAGGTCATTGGACAGCCCATTATGAATACAACAAATTTTTCAGTTTTACAAGTCCCCGCCCCCCAACCACCTCAAATTCATCCCCACCCACCAAAAGTAGAAAATGATCAGGAACTCCTGAAACGCCTAAAAACGAAGTTTGAGGAATATCTATTTTTTTTTGTTTTTTGCTAATTACTCCGCCGCCAATGCACCGATCACGAAATTTTAGCAGCATTACCTACTAGGACCCCACGGCATATCGCTACCCAAATTTCATCACAACCTATGCAGCGGTTACTGAGATTACGAGGGTAGAAAAACGCGACAGAGGCAGACCGACAGACAGACCGACGGAAATGAGTGACGTGGATTTTCGTTATGTAGACATCATGAAACGCCCAAAAAGTGGATTATCTCAAAATCGAAAATTTTCGCGATCACAATACTCCCCTCACCTGCTTAGATGTCAGAGTAAAACTTCTGTGATGGCTCAATAAATGAAATTACAGGTTTCACGTTACAAGCAGCTTGTTTGTCTCGTTCGCCACGTGATTTCCTTCTCCTCATTTCTGCGATAAATGAAACCATCGTCCTTAAAGCAGCAGATATTTTTAGCTGTAGGTAATTTGAATGTAAAGTTCAAAGGTACTTCCTTTCAAGTGTAAAATGCATATTTCTGAGCACAGCGGTATTTATTTATTCAAACGCCCCTGTGTATGTGATATCCAATTTACCTCTCTCACACGTGTGCACAGTGAGCCTTTGAAACATTCAAGATGTCACGGCATTTAACGTAAACACACAGTAAACATCTGCGTACACAGAGACAGACACACTACTCTTCATGAGCATCAGCGCTCTGTAATCCCATATGCAGCATCGGACTGAAGCACCCTTAGATATTCAACTCCGTGGAATAAGACCCTTTGCTCTCCGCCAAGTAAACTCCCGACAATGGGAAATTGGAGTTATATCGGTAGGTTTGCTTAGAGACGGGCTCCGCACAGGGGTGTGTTTTTAAGGTTGCGAAATCAGTAGGCTGGTCTGATTCACATTCTTGTTTACAATAGGTTCTTTCCAACAGGCCTGAATACCGTACAATGTATCGTCACGGACATGCGCAGAACGTGAAATGCGTTCCAAAACGTTTTGTGACCGTTCATGAAACGGTCCATGAAGCGTTCCAACAGATTTCGTTACCGTTTATGGGACGGTTTCTGTACGGTCAAATCGGTACTTGGTCCAGAGTAAGGACTGTGAGGACTGACATGCGCAGTAGAAGGTAAATCGCCCGCTTCGCGCACAATTTCATTTTGTCATTTCTATGCGCCTTCTGTTTTCTTGCTTCCTTGAGTCTGAGTATTTACTTGTGTAAATACGTTTTGTATATTGCCACCAATAAATTGATTGATTGATTGATTGAGGCTCGAGTGTTGAGATTGAGTGTGATTTGATTTTGCTTCTTTTGTTTTTTCTGCTGCTTGTTGTTTGGCTGGCTCGTTTGTTGGCCGAAACTTCACCAAAGCCAAAAATGGAAATGGAATCAAACAATAATGTGATATAAGGTATGTTATGATAAAATCGGTCATTTTCATGGTAAACATAACCCAGGTTCTTTGTTTGTAGAGCTACAGGAATACCTGGTTGTGAGTGGCAACCATTATTCATGGCTAAAATTATCCAAATAATCCTCGTTTTTCGGGTGTGGTTGATAGACTAACACCAAGTCATCGTCAGAAAACTCAGGCCCCGATCAATTTTAATAAAGCTCTTGGCGTCTTGGCTTTTGACGGTGGCTCTTGAAATGAAATCGAATTTTGACGATGGCTCTTGAAATGAAATCGAGGATTAGTTTTTTTTTGATAGCTGTCAGAACTGACACGAGTCCAGTGAAATAAGGTCGGTTGCACACACGGCGGATTTTACCGCGGCGGACAAGTGACCGTCGATGAAGTAGATGAAATAAGCTTACACATTGGACGGAAAAACAAACGATCGGTAAATTTGCCGTTGGCGGCAGCGGTGCAACCGCCAACTGCCACTGGAGCCGAAGTTATTTTACCGTCAATATCCACATAGTGGCCCACGTGGCCAATTGAACGATTACACACACAGCGTTTATTCTACCGTCGGCTTCGTTTATTTCGCTGTGGTTAGAAGATTTGACTTGTGAAAAATAAACAGATCGTTTTTTAGTTAAAATAAATAGCAGCATTATTTTAATTTCATTAGTCGAACGAAAACCTGTCTTATGGGATAAAACCCTCGACATATTTAAGGACCGAGATGCCACGAGAAATGCTTGGCGTGAAGTTTGTCTGGGCTTGCATGGCAAATTTCATGCAGTTCGTCAAAGGATGTAATCGAGATTCTGAAGTAATTGAAGAATTTTGTGTCATCCTCCCTCAACTGTTCGAACAACGTGTAGAACGTCTCAACCTCATTTTTGCCTTCATTTATTGGATGGATCCATATAAGTCGATTTTTTATTCTTCTTTTCATTCGACGGCGATATAACAATAAGGCTAAAGTTGTTGCCTGTTCATTTCCAAAATAATTTATAGTTCGATAGAAAACGCAGCTATTTTCAGATAAACATACTCCAACCACGGTCACGTCGCGAATCCAGCGACAACGGCGCCGGCGTTTGCAGCGGCGACGACCACCGTGTGTGTAAACTGAGAAAATTCTATGGACGGCGACGGTAACTTGACCGTCGCAGTAAAATCCGCCGTGGGTGCAACCGACCTAAGAGAAGGAACCGTTCCAACAGATTTTCCTGTTTGTACTGTCACGAAACCACCCCAAAATCAACGCATGCGCACCACACACGATCCGAACAGTTTCGTGGCGGTTCAATGGACGGTACAAAATATGCTGTTGGAAAGATCCTACTGATATTATAACGCTTATACCAAACATATACAGAAAGTATATATACGATGACATATCGCTACATATATTTAGACATTACGGCAATTGTTTCGTTACTTTGGGTACTACAAAAAAGGGTAAAGGGAACACCTTAAATGCTCATCCTTTGTTCGGCGAAAACAATCGAAAATATTTAAAAGCGGTGAATTATTTAATATGTTTGATAGGAGAGAAGTGAATTCACTTACGCTTCGTCCACGGTGCAATCACTCCACATTGGAATATGTCCGGGAAACTGGAAATTGGCAACATTAGTGGCCTCACGACTCATGTCCCCATGCCAGCTGTTACTCATAAGTGACAAATTGAATTAAATTACTTAAAAATGCTCAATGGCTCTTTCAGGATCAAAATGTTCTGGAGGTAAAATACCTGACCGTTCGGATCTCCGGCTTCCAGTTGGTCCGAGGGGAACGTTAAGCGAATTTAGTTTCAAAAATTGTGGTGGCACTCCTCGTTAGGCTAACAACAGAAACCGTAATTCGCAGCAACTTAGCACTGACCACAGGCCCGAAGGCCAGAGAAATGTATTTAGAGCTAATTTCACAAATATACGAGGTCTTGCCTCCAACATAAACTCTGTCCATCAACATCTTCAGTCAGAGAAGCCACACTTTCTGGCACTTATGGAATTGGGATTTTCAATAATCGACAACTACTTTAGGTATCCCAGGTATGACTTATAAACTCGATTTAGATGTAGGTTTGACGTATGCGTGTACGTCAAATCTGGGCTTTCCTGTCATCGAGAGGAAGGACTCGAACTGGAATTATTTGACATCATGATGTAAAGGCGTATCTTATTTTTACCGATTTTTCCGGACAGCGATTTAAAGAAAACTGATTATTCGCATTTTAAACGTAACGCCCTGCGGTTCTTATTTTCAATTCGGGGACAGTGCGTTTTTGCTGTACGACTTGACGTCATAATTTGAAGCACGGTCAAATTAATATGTTGCACCAATAGGCCATCAAGTAGTAACAACTCCAAAGAGCTCTTCGAGAAGCTTTTAGCCAGTGTGAACGCGCTGCAATCAGCTCACCCTAATTCAGAGATAGTCTTTCTGGGTGACTTCAACGTTCGCTACTCATATTGGCTCAAACACTCAAATGAACCGAACGACAAGGGACGTGAAGCTGAAGCCTTCGCTATGAGTTGCAGCTTGAAGCAGAGAGTTAAAGAGCCAACAAGGAACCCCAGCTGCCACGGAGATTTTGCTAGTTTGCTGAACCTATATACCACTACTACCCCAACAATTAACACAGTGAAAGTAACCGCTCCACTAGGATTGTCTGACCATAACACCGTTTCAATGCTATGTAGGATGCATTCTCCACCATACAAAGCCCTACCATGAATCACTGTAAACGAGTGATTGACAGCAGCAAGGAGGAACGCCAAAAATTAATAACAAGCTCCTCTCATGACCTAGTTCATCTAGAACATTCTGGTCTGTAGCTAAGGCTGTTAGTCAGAACTATTGCTATTCGTCAGTACCATCTCTTGACTAGAAAAGACAAGTTCATCGCTTCTACTCCTAAAGAAAAGCAGACATCTTAGGGAGGCTCTTCGTAGACAATTCTACTGTGGACTTCCAAGGAAGTATTCCGACCACCACCATAAACGTGAACTCGAGAATGGCAGAGGTGAAATTTCAACATCCCTCAAAAACTAAACACGAAGAAAGCTATTGGTCCTGAACAAATTCCCGCTATTGTCCTTAAACGTTGAAACGTTGTGCGGTTGAGCTTACACCTATTTTTTGCAAGCTCTTCAAGCTATAGTATCAGTGAGGCGTGTTTCCCGCTGCATGGAAGATTGGCTGCGAACAATCCATTCCTAAGGAATACAAGAAACCAATCCCATCAATTATAGTCCTGTGGCTCTTCGCAGTATCATGTCTAACGTTAATGAAGGTTGTGACTAACATACAGTTCTTGAAATATTTAGACAACAATAACATCGTAAATGATCGCTAGTATAGCTTCCGTAAGCTTAGGTCTACGGGTGACCCCCTAACCTACAGCACTCACTTGTAGAACAGAGCAATTGGAAATCATGGCGAATTCCGTGCTGTTGCACTCGATACATCTAAAGCCTTTGACAGAGTGCGGGACTTCTTGTCAAGTTTGCTGCTTATGGACTACCATCTGTCCTGCGGCAGTGGCTGAATAGCTTTTTCAATTACCGATCTCTGTTTGTTGTAGTCGAAGGTTGTCCATCAGAAGTATTTTCAAGAAACTGCTTCCTTTGCCGACAGTGTCTAGTAGCAACACTAACCGCAATTCGGAGGTATTGCCAGGGCATGGACGGGCAATGTATAGCTTCCCCCTGGGGTAGCAAAGAAGTCCGTTGACAGTTAAGCAACCAGAGGTATTCTCCTTTGTGGGTGCGATCTATCAATAGCCTTCTCATAGCTTCAAAGTTTTTAGCAATGTCCACATACTTCTTTGAAAAGGCGTTTTGATCTGCGTAGATATGGTAGATGCAAATAAATCAGACATATATGTATATAGAATACCAGTACTGTATCGCTCAATGGATGAATGAAAATACCATCTGTCACTGGTGAAACAACAAATTGCTCCCTTTGCAACGACTGAACCGAAAGCAGAATAACCCGCTAATGCTACAATCCAATTGGGACTTCACCTCAGTGCTGGTTGTCTGCTGGCCTGGTCCACCATAACTCATAACATTATTACAGAGAGAGAGGGAGAGAGAGAGGGAACGGGAGGCCCGTCCAGGACTATTAACTTTTAGCGATACGCGACGACCTGAGCGAGCGTGGTAATTTAAGCTAATTCTAATCGATACGCGCGTTCCGAGAATAGTCCTGTGGGAAGAAGGGGGTAGGGGGGGGAGGGTGGGTGGACGTCGGAAGCGACCACTATCCCGCGGGAACCGGCGTCTACGGGGACACGACACCGCCGTTTATTAATTACTTGTCACGGATCATTTACCAACGGAAGTGCGGTCTGGAAGGCCTACATCAGCAGGATCGTAACCATGTTCTTACCACAGACGCGTAAAACACGCCATTCACGATACTGAGGTGTGCTCTAATAGAAACGTATAAGCTCTTCTTCTTTCGATGCTTCTTCTGCCAATACAATGCGTGACGGGGAAGGTATTTTTTTTATAACTGAGCAGACCGCGCAGGCAGAGCCTAAATACCAGAGGACCGCGGCTGCTGTGAGAGGGTTATGTTAGGGGAAGTTTGTTAACGCGAGATTTGAATGGGCCAATACCCGCAGGCCCAATAAATACATCTTCTGGCAGTCCATTCCAAGCCTTGGACACCCTGGGAGTAAATGTGCGGTTGTACCGCTCAGTTCTTGATGTATGAAGAACGACCGTCTTAGGATGAGATACAACGGTCGCACGGGTACATCTGATAGGAGCAGTGAGCGGCGGAACGATAGAGGATAGCTCAGAGCAGCAGGTTCCGTTGGAATATCGGTAGAAGAGTAAAAGGTCACCAACAACACGCCGGTGAGAAAGTGACTGAAGGTGGCGCGTTAAGGCCGGATCGCCAATTAGTCGAATTGCCCTTCTCTGGACGGCATCTAGTATAGACAGGGTAGTAGGGGCAGCAGCTCCCCAGACATGAGAGCAATACTCCAGGCAAGGTCTTATCTGGGCTTTATATAGCGTGAGGAGGTTTCATGGTGAGAAATACTTTCTGGCTCTAAATAGGTACCCAAGCTTTTTACCAGCAGCTGTTGCAAATGACGCGACGTGTTCGTGCCAGATCAGATTTTCTGTAATGTTGACTCCTAACAGCTTGAATGACTCCTTGGCAGAGCCTGGTTGTTCATTAGAACCTGGTGTTGGCTTGGGCACTTCTTGTTTGATAGCGTACAATACTGGGTCTTGGAGGCATTAAATTTAACCATATTCTTAAGCCCCCAAGCGGTAATGGTATCGATATCCTTTGAAAGTGAAGCTGCCACTGCCAGTCTTCTGCGTTCCAGCTCGACCACAGAGATCGGTGTATTGCTCATAATGCCTGCATGCAGCGTAGTTATGTGGCGACACCATCCCCTAGAGGTGATGGTACACCTTGCTGGAGAAGTAAAGTCATTTAAACTTTGCCCGCGGTGCAATCACTCCCACATCGGAATATGTCCGGGAAACTGGAAATAGGCCACACGACTTATGTTCCCAACCCTGGTGTTACTCATAAGTGACAAATTGAATTAAATGACTTAAAGAAATACTCAATAGCTGTTCCAGGATCCAAATATTCCGGAGATAAAATACCTCACCGTTCGGATCTCCGACTGCCAGGTGGTCAGGAGGGAACAGTAAGCCAAGATACCGTTTTGCAAAGGCATACATGCACTCAGTTCTCTTGTTTGGAGCAGGAACATGGACATTAAAAGTGGATACCTTGAACAGACTCGAAGCTTTTGAAATGCTCAGACGTATGAGAAGGGAAAGAGAGTTAATTACTGCAATAAAACAATAAAGGACCGCTTACCTTGGCCACATACACCGGAACAACAGGTATGCTATACTAAAACTAATAGTAGCAGGAAAAATCGAAGATAAACGGGGTCCCGGTCGCAGACAACATTCATGGTTAAAAAACATACGCGATTGGACTGGTGTGAACATATCATCCTTAATTCGTACCACTCAGGGCCAAAATAAGTATGCCGAAATTGTCGCCAACCTTCATTAAATGGAGATGGCACCTGAAGAAGAAGAAGAAGAAGAAAGAGTGTACGTTCGGCGAGTCTTGGCCTATGCTACCTAAGGGAGATGTTTCCAAACGACTTGTCCACCTTCCTAGTATTGTCAGGATTGATGATGACCTGAGGAAGCAACTCTTTGGGAGGATGCACGCATTATGGGCCAGTTGTGGCCTTAGTTCAGTGGGACTGCTCACCCTCCCTAATCCAGATATGCATAGACACTTATCATGTAGTAAGGTATTGCCTCCTTCGTGAATTATGAATGAGACATCATCCGCGTACATAATATGACAAACATCACCGAAAGCATTCATCAAACTGCTTACATATATTATAATATAAACAGTATGGGACCCATTGAAGATCCCTGAAGGACGCCAACATTGACTTTGGTGTAAGAGTATTGTTGTTTCCACTGTTAAATATACAATTTTGAGTGCGCTCTAAAGAAAACTTCGACACCTAACTTAGATCCGTATTCGTAGTCTTTTCTCAAGTATCCCTTAAGTATTACTCAGGGAGCCTAACGTAAGTGACCCTCAAGTAAGGTTTCGAAACACAAAACCTTATTTAAGGGACCCTGAAGAGTTAAGGAACCCTTAAGTATCGACTATGAATACGACCCTTTAGTCATTAGTGACTTACCTCTTAGGCCATAATTCTCAAATTGACGGCTCTATGCACAAAATATTGGCCTATGACGCTTGTGACTCACCTCTTAAAGGGGTGATACACGTACGAACTTTAAGTACGCGGTTTTTAAGTTCGCGAACTTACTCGGCTCGACGCGGTGACACACGTGAAGCTGAAATCACTCATTTTGATAATTTCCCTAAATAAACAAAACTTTTAACAAACGCCAAACACAACAAGCGTTGCGCATCGATGGCCTGTCAAAACAAAGTGGTGGTTCGCGGCTCGCAGTACGAGCTGAAGCCAGCTACGAGCAACATTTCAAACCAGTTGGCTCGCCGGCGGTTTGCGCAACGGTTTTAAAGTACGCGTACTTACGGTGACACACAGGCGAAAAAGGTCGTCGAGCCATAAGTACGCGTACTTGCTCGTATGTGTCTCAGCCCTTTTAGGCCATAGTTCTCCAATCGATGGCTCTAATCACAAAATATTGGCTTATGACGCTTGACAATTGCTATTCCTAGAATCGCAGTTGTTACCTTCTGCCGAATAAGCGAAAATTGCAGCATTGCGCAACAATGAAGGGGTTAAATTATATAAACGGAGAGGAAATAGTTCCCCGTTCGTTGTACGACTATTTAATGAGCAACAAATGAAATGCGTGGAGCGGCCATCGACTGATTTTCCGCATGTCTATTCACGCTGACAATTATATAATCATCGTCATATAATATTAGCGTGGAAACCGTTCAACAACTACTCGACAGTGCGCGTACTGAAACATTCAGTCGGTATTGCAGAGTTACCTAATCGACACCGGTGCATTATAAATTAATTTTTCAACGCATCTGGCGGGGCTGCATTAATAAATCACCACTGGACTCATTTCACTCCCAAATCGTTAAATACATACAGGGTGATTCTTTTTGTACCTATCGGAATTTCAATTTTTTTAGGGTCAGCCTCTCGCTAAGGCCGAAAGCCTATGAAGCGCTGCGAGAGGATGAGCGTCGGTGCATCTCAGATTTGAAACGCTGAAGGTTGTAGTCGTCGGGACACAAATGTCCCGGCAGCTCATTCCACAGCGTTGAAGTTCTCCAAAAGAAGGAATGCTGGAGGAGACTAGTTCGGGGAGTAGAGACCTTGATCTAGTAGGGATGAGCTCTCAGAGCCCCTCTAGTGTTCCACTTTCGGACGGCACTTGGCGTTATTATATGGGAGAGCTCACTCGAACATCTTCCGTGATAGAGTCTGTAAAACAGGGATAGGTCAGCCACCCTCCTTCGATATTCCAGGCAGTGGAGGCCCTTTGTAACGTTAGGCGTATCGATTAGCCTAATTGCTCTCTTCTGGATAGTGCCTAGAAGCTTCAGAGAGCGCTTCCTCACACATGGGAACAATACCCCAGTGATGGTCGGATCTGTGTCTTGTAGAGCAGCAGTAGTTGCTCTGATGTAAATAGCTTTCTACAGCGGAACAAAACTCCAAGCTTCTGGGATACCGTTTTAGCAATATTGACGACGTGGTCATGCCAGGATAAGCTATTGTTGATGATGATCCCCAAAAGCTTGACGGAAGTTGACACTCGACTACATTTCCACAGTTGCTAAGCCAACGTGAGACTTCTTCGTAAGTGTTGTTGCCTAGGTTTTCTGTACGTTAAACTGTACTTTATTTAGTAATCACCGCTCGACAATTATTTTGATATCTATGTTGATCTGTGAGACATATGCTGCTGTCGCCGACGTACCGTCTCCTAGGATGATAGTGGATTGCCTGGTTCCATGCACGATATTAATATACTGTCGTCTGTGAAGTTGTAGATTGGATTGGATGCTATTTCCAGCAGTTCATTGGTGTTCAGCAGAAACAGTGTAGGGGACGGGACAGATCCCTAAGGAACACCGGCGTTTATTGTGCTTATTGTAAATGTGTCTGATGAACAGCCCTCGACTACAAAAAAAGAGATTGGTCGTTCAAAAAGCTATGCAGCCACTGGCGCAGGCAACAACAACAAATTTGAACATGCCATATCCTGTCCTACCCGGCCTAGTCAAGGTATATCTCTCAGGCTAAAATATTGTCAAAATGACAGTATATCAGCGTTCTTTGTAACTCGAATTTCTCAAATGGAATACGCTATACAAGGTGTTCATTTTATAACTTCCCACCATGTATACATATATCGAAAAGCACTGACTAAAAGAAAAAACACCGAGGCACTTCAACAGATTTGTCAAGGGGCACAACCTTTTAATCAAAAACTACCTGCTCCCTTTACCCTGGAAGGTGATCGTCTTAAGAATTTTAAATGACAAAGGGTATATCGAGTAATAGCTCATTTCAAAGGTAAAATCTATTGCATCTACTCCCCAATAACGGGCAACATTTTGAACACTTATTGCAATAAAGAGTGATATTTTCGCGTGTTTTTGTTTTATACAGGGTGACCGACGGGAACCGGACGTTTTTCAATTGGTTAGTATAACGCCGCTAGTGGTGGTAGGGAGGGAATTCAGGTATCAGTCCGCTTGCTGTATAATGCCATTTAGTAGCTATGGAGCAGTGGGCCGTAGAGCACCGTATGTTTGCTTATGACGCGTATGTTAAAAATGCTGAGTCGGTCACGGCCGCACAGCGACTGTTCCGCATTCATTTTAATCTTGGACGCCACAATATTATTCCAAGCCGCAATACCATTCTCAGATGAGTTAACAGTCTGAAAACAACAGAAATTATTGTGAAGAAAAAGCCACCTGGAGACCAGCATGGGAAATTTTGGTTGTTTATCTCTCTGCTTAAATGAAAATGAGCTTCATCACTCATGACGACTACTACACTTTCATGGTCTCTAAGAAGCATTTGAATTCGAATGGCGAAGTATTCTCGTTGCTCATAATCTGTTGGCTTAAGCTGCTGAACAATACACATCTTGTAAGGATGAAACGCTAAATCTTTTTTCAATATTATGCGCACTGATTCACGACTTAAGTTTAATTTACGCGCATGTCTTCGTGCAGACCGTTGAGTTCTCCGAGAATGCGCTTGTCTCACCCACTCGACGTTTTCTGGCGTCCTCGCAGTCTTCGTGGGACCAGGTGGGTTTTCCTTCACAATCATTCCTGTTGTTTTCAGACTGTTAACCTATCTGAGAATGGTATTGCGGCTTGGAATAATATCGTGGCGTCCTAGATTAAAATGAACGCGGACCAGTCGCTGCGCGGCCGTGACCGACTCAGCATTTTTAACATACGCGTCATAAGCGAACATACGGTGCTCTACGGTCCACTGCTTCAAAGCTACTAAAATGACATTATACAGCAAGATAGGGACCCTCCCTATCACCGCTAGCGGCGTTATACTAACCATTTGAAAAATGTCCGGTTCCCGTCGGTCACCCTGTATTTGAACAAGTTAAGATACAAACCAATTTTACCAATTTTAAAGTGAATTTAACACTATCCTTCATCCTTATACAATATGATTGCAAGCTATTCCTGTGTCGTATCCAGCGACCAGTCGAACAGTAAAATCACAGCTCGTCTTCATTTTGTCCATACTGCCTTTGAACAGATTTTACGAATGCACCACTCATGAACTGGAGCAATCGCATAGAAACTTCCAATATAAAATAATAGGAGCAGTGCAATATAAAACGAGCGGTAATGATTGGCCCGTGACAAATGGAGCGTGAAACGAACGGCGGGACGCATCAATCATTGGCCGCCCGTGGAACCTCGGGGAGTGGGGGGAACAGGGCGATGGGGAAAATCGCTGCCGAACATGAACAAACGTTATTCATATGTCAATCGCGAACCAATTATTGTAGCATTCTGATTTAGTTCAAGAATCGAGGATTCGTTGAAATTTCACGAAAAGTTCTTATAAAACATTATCTCAAAGGTTATACACAGTCGAACAGGATCGCAGAATGCTAGACCCCGGCCCGCACTGTGAACAAAAAAATATATCGCAAATTTAGTACGCCAAAAATTTTGCAGGGCTAAATTATAGTTGAAGGCGGCTTCCTATCAGTCATACTTGCTGCCCAAGATACATAAATTACATAAGTTTTCATACAAGCTGTGTAACCTTCATTTCCTCCTTCATTTTACATACCACAACTTTATTCCGCAGTTTTTCATACGATCCAGCCACTTTTATGTCCCACACCGATAGGTGAGGGGAGTATTGTGATCGCGAAAATTTTCGATTTCGAGTACGCTTTTTGGGCGTTTCATGATGTCTACATAACGAAAATCCACGTCACTCATTTCCGTCGGTCTGCCTGTCGGTCTGCCTGTCGGTCTTCCTGTCGGTCTGCCTCTCGGTCTGCCTGTCGGTCTGTCGGTCTGTCGGTCTGTCGGTCTGTCGGTCTGTCGGTCTGCCTCTCGGTCTGCCTGTCGGTCTGTCGGTCGGTCGGTCGGTCTGTCACTCGGTCTGTCGTACGGTCGGTCTGTCTGTCTGTTGGCGTTTTTCTAACGTCGTAATCTCAGTAACCGCTAGTAGTAGGTAATGTTTCTATAATTTTGGAAATCGTTGTACAGGGAGCGGAGTAATTAGCAAAAAAAAAATTCAGATATTCCTCAAACTTCGCTTTTAGGCGTCTTAGGAATTTGTGCTGTATACATACGAGTATTGTTTTAGATCGTTTTTAATGAAATTTTGAAACAGTATTACTACTGCGGCGAGGATGGAAAGCACGTATGTTTTAGAAAAATCATGTCAGTGGAGGTGGAGCAATAATAAAAAAATTAAAACATAAAAACAGCTCAGACTTTGTTTTCAGGCATTTTAGGGGTTTTTGACCATTTTCCACCTTCTTTGGATGGTGGTGGAATTGGGGTGGTTGGGGGGGAGAGGTGAGGGGTTGTGAAACTGAAAAATTTGTTGTATTCATAATACTTTGTCCAATAAATACCTAGTGGCATGTTACACTTTTGTAAGTCAATCTGAACATTGGCTTGCCTATTACAGGAACCAATTTTGTGATGTATACATACGAGTTTTGCTTTATTTTGTTCTATGTATATTGCGTAAAGCGAAAATTATTGAATTGTTTTTAATGAAATTTTGAAACAAAATTTACTGCCGCGGCGAGAATAGAAAACGCATCCATTTCTGAAAAATCCTGTCAGTGACGGCGCAGCAATAATAAAAAAACTAAAAATATAAAAGCAGCTCAAACTTCGTTTTTAGACGTTTCGGAGGCTCTTGATCGTTTCGTATCGCCCAGTTGAAGCATGCAGAAGAAACTGTGTAGTCCTAGTTCCTAAAGAGGGAGACGCAGGAAACTATTTACGAGAGTTTTTGCGTTGGATGTTTTTTTGCGGGCGGGTGGGCGATGATTTGGTAGAAGGGAATTTCAAACTATAGCTTCAGGCAATGGAGAAATAATAAAATGGTATCATCATTATGTGTGAGAAGTACTGAGTCCATCACCTTGACTCCACTTTTTAGAATCGATTGAATACTTCTTTCAAAATACTGACACTATCGTGTTTGCGTAAATCTGTAAAAAACATGCTGCATGCTATATTGTAAAGAATAGTTGGTGGTGCGTCCAAATAATCCAATGATGTTTTCAGCATTTCAGTGTTTCTGCACGCACTCCCGATTTAGATTTGAATTTTCCAGAATATAAATGGCTTCTGGAACTTCCATTTGAGAAGCATATGGGGTTTTGCGATAATTTTTGTATCTTTGAGTAATATTATACGACCTGTGATGCTCTGCAAGAGCAAATCCTGTCGGATTCAGTCCACTATGTTGTTCATGTTTCTTTAAACAGATTGATGCAGTCCTGTTCCATCAATATATAGGGTGCTTCGTGACTTGAGACTTTTCTTCATAGGGCATATAATACTCGTCATAAAGTTATTTTTCCCAACAACATATAAACAAAAATTTTAGGGATATCAAGATATTGACCGGTAATGAAATCCTCACTTCTAATTCCGTTCCCATGCGATTCGATCAAAATAGGCACAAAAAAACGGAGGTGCGCGTTTGAGGTCGCTCGAGTTGTTGACGTGCTACATAGTTATGTACGCCAGAATGATCCAGTAAGCAGATAATTGTCGTCTCGCCGATAGCCTTCCACGAGTTCCACAATGCATGATAGGGAAATGCTGAGCCACGCAGAAGTTACTTGGATAAGTTAATTGCAGCGAACAGCCAGATTCGACATACACTTCATACACGTAACATCATTATATTGTAATTTTTTATAATTTTGAATTGTGCAGTTTAAGGTTGTAAAGAAATAAATTTTTTAAAAAACCAAATTTCGAAACCCGAAATTTAATTACATCGAACTTTAAATATAACAAAAATGTTGCACCCGTTTCAACTACAATAAACTGGTGGACATGATTTTAGTGTACGGTGAATGTGATGAAAATGCCTCTCAGACAATGTATACCTATCTTGTACCTATATCTCGGTGGGCAAGCTGGAAGACCTAGGCGGCTTCGTATGGTCCATCTGAAGAATAAATACTTGCGCGTTTCAGTTTGCGGCGCGAATTTCCAACTGTATAAAACACATGCGATAGGACTGCACTTAAAACTTCGCAGCGAATATTTTCTTACAAAATTTTTTCATTTCAAAGGCTTCTGGAAAGGAAAGTCCAAACTGTACACTTTCCAATATCCTACATCAATGCACTATTTTGTACACACATTATTCAACTAGAGAAATTTGATCCTTAATGGATCTGCAATATTAAAGCTATTTGGCATTGGTTGAAAATATAGGGGAAGGTTCCTGCTAATATTTTCTCTGTCACATTGTGGATGTAAGCCAAGAGGGTAGCAAATTTTGAAGATAAGCTTGTTTATTGTATTCTGAATATCGCGGTATGTATAGTTATTTAGTTATGCATGCTGCATGTAAAAACATTTCTATCCATAAGCGATAAATGATAGCTTGATGAAGCGTTAAGGTACAGGTAGGTATGTGCGGGCTACCTATAAACTGATTTTCCTAAATATCTATCCGATCGATGAGATACCAGAACTTCTGCACCTTATCTGGTCACAATACCACAACCATACCACAACTGCACTTGCCAATGTCACTGACGACATATTACGGGCCTGTGATAAAAAAATAAACCCGCAGATCCGAAGGATCTGCAAATTTTTGATTTTCGTTAAACGAGACTGAAACTCAAAACTGCGGCCGGATTTATAATCAGCACCCTCAAATTATCCAAAACACGAAGTTTCATCTTAATTGATAGCCAAATAGCGATTTTCGATTTTTTAGGCAAACCCGAAGATCTGAAGGAACTGCAAATTTTTCATTTTCGTCAAACGAGACTGAAACTCAAAACTGCAGCCAGATTTATAATCAGCACCCTCAAATTATCCAAAACATGATGTTTCATCTTAATAGATACCTAAATTAAGATTTTCAATTTTTTAGGCAAACCCGAAGACTTAAAGATCTGCAAATTTTTTATTTTTGTCAAACGAGACTGAATCTCAAAGCTGCGACCGGATTCATCATCAGCAGCATCAAATTCTCCCAAAGACGAGGTTTTATCTCAACGGATTGGCAAATAAAAATTTTCGACTTTTTAGGCAAACACGAAGACTTGAAATATCTGCAATTTTTTTATTTTCGTCAAACGAGACTGAAACTCAAAACCGTGACCGAATTTATAGTCAACTCCCTCAAGTTATTCAAAACAGAAGGTTTCATCTTAATACATAGCTAAATAAAGATTTTAGATTATTTGGACAAACCCGAAGCCCTGAAAGATCTGCAAATTTTTTATTTTTGTCAAACGAGACTGAATCTCAAAACTGCGACCGGATCCATCATCAGCAGCCTCAAATTCTCCAAAAGACGAGGTTTTATATCAATAGATTGGCAAATAAAAATTTCCGATTTTTTAGGCAAACACGAAGACTTGAAATATCTGCAAATTTTTTATTTTTGTCAAACGACACTGAAATACAGAACTGCTACTGTAATAAGCACCCTCAAGTTATCCAAATCACGAGGTTTCATCATAATAGATAGTTAAATAAAGATTTCCGATTTATTAGGCAAACCAGAAGACTTGAAGGATCTGCAATTTTTTTATTTTTGTCAAACAAGACTGAAACTCAAAAAAACTGCGACCGATTTTTCAGACTAACACGAAGACCTGGAAGATCTGCAAATTTTTTATTTTCGTTAAACGGAACTGAAATTCAAAACTGCATCCGAATTTATTATCAGCACCCTCAAATTATCCAAAACACTAGCTTACATCTTGAAACTAAACCAGCTTGATACTCCTTGACTGCAGCAAGGCATTCGATACACTTAACCACCAAATGCTTTACGCTGAACTAAAATACTTTGGACTGGGTGTTGATGTTGTTTCTTTTTTTCAACGGTATCTGTCTAAAACTTCAACTCATAGCTCTGAACGGTAACTTTTCAAAGCTCAGGGCTGTTAATAGAGGAGTTCCCCAAAGCAGTATACTTGGTCCTTCACTATTCAGACTGTATACAGCCGATCTGAACAAAAATCATGAATTTTGTAAGGTACATCAATATGCTGATGATATTCAGATTTACTATTCATTCAAAAAAAATGATCTAATGACAGCCAGTATAAAAATCAACTCTGATCTTACCTACATAGCTAAATTCTCGTAAGCTCGCTATTTAATATTGAATGAAAGTAAGACAGAGTTATTAAATTTCGGAAGCGACGCGGATGTGTTTAATAAGAGTGAACATTTTGTGATCAAAGTTAAGGAGAAAAAATTAATCCCAATGGAAAACTGCAAAAATCTTCACAGATAATGAGTTTAGGTTTACAGCGCATATTAAAATGCTCCTACGAAAATTATATGCAAAACTGAGAACTCTTTACGTTCACAATGATGTTCTTACAACCTCAGTGAAACTGAAATTGTGCAATTCTTTGATTGTCTCTTCATTAGCATATGCTGACATAGTTTATTGGCCAGCACTATCATATAGGGCCAAAACCAGTTTACAAAAGATTCAAGCTGCTTGTATTAAATTTTCTTACGGCTTGATAAAATACGATCACTTTAGTGATGTATTCAAAAAATCTGGTTAGTTAAATTTAGATGAACGTTTCGATTTGCATATGTCAAGTCTCATTTTCAAAATCCATAATACTCAGATACCCAGATATCTCTTTATAAAGTTTGTAAAATGGTCTGATGTGTATGATCGAAATACGCAGCATTCCGAAAATTACAGTATTCCAACACATTCAACTGTACTGTTGGGATATTTTGTGATCTCAGCAGGGCGTTTGACTGTGTTGATCATGATATATTGCTCGATAAGCTTGTTCGAATTGGAATATGTGACTCTTCTTATCTTTGGATCAAATATTTTTTGAGTAGTAGAAGTCAATATGTCTCTATGGCTTAATAAGATAATGTAATTCAGCAATTAAAATCAAGTACTACCACCATCAGTGTAGGCGTGCCTCAGGGTTCTGTGTTGGGATCGATCTTGTTTAGTTTATACATCAATAATTTAGGTGAATGTTCTGATTGCGCAAAGTTCATATTCTATGCGGATGACACATCTATGTTAGTGTCTGACGTCTGTGATGAGAACCTAGTTGGTAGTGTGATAATTTGTTATATATATTAGATGAGTGATTTTCAAAGCATCAGTTGTATCTAGATCCGGGCAAAATATCAATACTGAGATTCCACAATGCCCAAAAAATATTAGCTCCATTAAATTTAAAAGTGAACAATCAAGCACTGGTACCGGATGATCACGTAAAGCTTTTAGAGATCTATCTCGAAAATACTATTGATTTTAAGGCTCATTGTCATGCTGTCATTTCAAAACTGAACTCGCAGTCTTTTGTAATGAGAAATTTATAAACCATACTAACCGAGAGCCAGTTAAGAGCTATATATTTTGCACAAGTGGAATCCAGGCTGAAACATGGGTTATGCTTTTGGGGTTGCTCAACATATGCAAAAAATGTCTTTTTAAGCCAGAAAAGAATTTTGAGATGTAGAGCACGTGTAGACAGTAGGCACAGCTGCAAATATATATTTAAAAAAATTGAAATATTCACACTTCCCTCATTATTTATATTTGAGATGGCTGCTTACACCTTCTCAAACAAAAACAAATTTATTTTAAATAATCAGATACACACCATTCATACAAGGCAAAGTGATCGCTTGCATGTACCTTATGCTAGACATAGATTAAGTAGCGTGTTACCAAATGCGTTGGGACCGAAGATCTTTAACTTGCTTCCGAATGACATAAAAGCTAGTCGAACTGCATATATATTTAAAAAAAGATTGAAACATTTTCTCACAGAGAAATGTTATTATTCTGTCAGTGACCATGTTAGTTTGTAAGTATTTATTATGTGACAAGTCCTATACATGTAAGTTCATGTCTTACGGATAATAAATAAATAAATAAAATCATTCTCCTACACCGCGTCTACCTTTTTTAGTTCTTTACCTGTGTATGTTAAGGATGCTACCACATCCCACGTATTCCGAAAAAGAGTCAAAACCTACTTGTTTTCTTTCTCTTAATTTTAATTTATTATCTCTTGTATCACAACTTACGTCGCTTGCTTTTTGTATTTTAATTTTATTTTGGTAGGGGGTTGTTTAGAAGAGGAACCTAGTTGAATACCGCCCTTCTTCTAAATACACTTAATTTTGTGACGAAAAAAAATAAAGACACATAATAATAAGTTAAACTGCATGATTTTGTATACCCAGTCTTCCAAATAACACGACCATTATAATTGAGGAGCTTCCACGCAAAAGTAAACAAGTCCAACTTCATACCAAATTGAGTTATATACGAATTTATATAGTTTAAGATGATATCTGCCGGATTGGCTATCTATTCCGTGCAATATTACACAAATCCATCATATAACAGCATGGAAATATTAAGCATTTATACAAAATGCAACAAGTTCTACTACAGGAGTTTTTTCATCGAAAATCGAACAAAACCTAACAAGTCCCTAATAGTATCATTGGGTTAGATCTAGGAATTCAAGCAAAACTCAACAAGTCTACCCACGCCTGTCTATGTGGAGTAATAAATATATTCTGTAGCTGCGTGGCGACTTTTATGCCAGGCAAGTATAAGTTCTGAACAGTCAGACATCTAAGTATGATATGCGCTAACTGAAATGGCGATGCGATTTTAGGAATCCTGGAATTTAAGGCACTTTACTGGTTGAGTAGTCTTGGTAACCGTCAACGGCGGCATAACCCCGATCTCATTCGAAACCTAAAACCGTTATTATAGTTGTTTAGATTTGTTTGTTGGCTGTGTTTATTACTGCAAAAACTAGAGGATGGATTCACATGATATATCAGCTCGGGAGGGTAAGAGGTGAACTCGTAAAAGGCAGGAGAAATACACAAAATTGGAGTTGCAATGTCGTGAAAGGTTTATTTCGGTTTCTTTTCAAATGATTTTTGTTTGTCAGGGTGATAAATATTTGTTAACCTTTTATAGGTACAACTTGAACCCAAAAAACTGTAGACGTAAAGGAAAAAATATGAATGTTCCAAGGTCACAGCACTGGAAATAAAGCTCTGTAGGAATAGAATACAAGGTGTAACTAAATAAGTGTAAAACATTTAAGGGGGTGATTCCTCATCGGAAGAAATATTGGATCTTTCATATAAAGAAACTTCATTGGAGCATCCTTGTTAAGATACAGCCCCTTAAAGGGGGTACATAAAATGTGTTTAACAATTTTTACCACAAGCATTAAAAAAGTTACAATGTTGTAATTAACCTGACATCTACTACCAAAAAGACACCTAGCTAGTAATTTGTCTTGGTTTATGCCATGGTTGTAAGGGGTGGAAAACGCAACCCCTAAAATTTATTTCGAATGCAACTTTTTGTCTTATTATTTGTTTACCATTTAAACATTTATTTCCGATAGCTTGTTTCATTCTAAACACAAAATGTCTCTTGAATTTTTTGCAACAAAAAATTTAGACAATTATTTACAATTATTATTTTAAACAGCTCATCGAAAAACATTGCGTAGGTGAATCTATAGCTACAGATCATCGCCTCTTGCACCAAAACAATGACGCCAGCAGTTCATATTTAGATTTTTTAGTTTTTACTGTTAAATACAAATTATAAAATAATACAAAATAGTATATACAAAGTATTATTATTGTGTCTTCCACCTAGAACCAAATTTTAAAGCTTTTCATTCAAAACTGAACAAGTCCAAGATGCAATCCAAGCAAAACTCAACAAATACGTACCGTTCTTTCAAAAGTGCACAAGTCCAAAACAAAATGTGTTTTAAAATGAAACCTCCTTTCTTGAAAAATATGGATTCATACTCAAAATATGAACAAATTAGGCTACTATTTATCATGCAAAACTGATTCAAATAAATAATTATTAAAGGCATTATTGAAAAATTGCGTTTCCTCAACAATTATTAAAAATGGACATGTCGACTTTTGCGTGAAAGCTCCTCAATTTATTTCGTCCCGCACGACGATCAAAGACTGCTACTATCGGAACCTTCAACGTATTTGTTTGCATCAGCAGCGTTCCCAAAAATATGATACAGGCGCGCATTTTATCGAGGAATGCATATTTCGCGCAGTTGTCAGCGGAATACGTAGTGGCGTAAAGGCCGAAACTACCGTCTGAACAATAAAAGTAAATAAACGGCCCTGGAAGGGGTTTACTCCCCGTTCAACGGCTGAATAGTAAGTGGCTCATAAGGAGGCGGTGAATATTTTGCGCCAATGTGAGCCGAAAGAATTTCGGCACCGTGCCGTCCTCTCTCGGCTTTCGTCTACACGTGTTTCGATACCATTTGCAATCGAATATCACCCTGATATTTTTCGGCTTTGGGCTTTTGTATATACGCTGTACCAATACCATAATACGTGATTCGTTTTCAAACAACCACCGTTTTCTTTTTGACCTTCTGTCAAGACGAAACCTCGTGTTTTGGATAATTTGAGGGTGTCGGTTATAAATCCAGTTGCAGTCTTGAGTCTGAGTCTCGTTTGGCAAAAATAAAAAATTTCAGGTCTCTCGAGCGGGCGGGTGCACCCAAAAAAATCAAAGTTCTTTATTTGACCTTCCATCAAGATGAAACCTCCTATTTCAGATAATTTGAAGGTGCTGATTATAAATCCAGTTGCAGTCTTGAGTCTGAGTCTCGTTTGGCGAAAATAAAAATTTCAGATCTCTCGGGCGGGCGGGTGTACCCAAAAAAATCGAAGTTCTTTATTTGACCTTCCATCAAGATCAAACCTCCTATTTCAGATAATTTGAAGGTGCTGATTATAAATCCAGTTGCAGTCTTGAGTCTGAGTCTCGTTTGGCGAAAATAAAAAATTTCAGATCTCTCGGGCGGGCGGGTGTACCCAAAAAAGTCGAAGATCTTTATTTGGCCTTCTATCAAGAAGAAACCTCCATTTTCGGATAATTTGAAGGTGCTGATTATAAATCCAGTTGCAGTCTTGAGTCTGAGGCTCGTTTGGCGAAAATAAAAAAATTCAGATCTCTCGGGCGGGCGGGTGTACCCAAAAAAATCGAAGTTCTCTATTTAACCTTCTATCAAGATCGAACCTCGTATTTCGAATAACGTGAAGGTGCTGATTACAAATCCAGTTGCAGTCTTGAATCTGAGGCTCGTTTGGCGAAAATAAAAATTTCAGATCTCTCGGGCGGGCAGGTGTACCCAAAAAAATCGAAGATACTTATTTGGCCTTCTATCAATATGAAACCTCGAATTTCGGATAATTTGAAGGTGCTGATTATAAATCCAGTTGCAGTCTTGAATCTGACGCTCGTTTGGCGAAAATAAAAATTTCAGATCTCTCGGGCGGGCGGGTGTACCAAAAAAAATCGAAGTCCTCTATTTGACCTTCTATCAAGACGAAACCTCGTATTTCGAATAACGTGAAGGTGCTGATTATAAATCCAGTTGCAGTCTTGAATCTGAGGCTCGTTTGGCGAAAATAAAAATTTCAGATCTCTCGGGCGGGCGGGTGTACCCAAAAAAATCGAAGATACTTATTTGGCCTTCTATCAATGAAACCTCAAATTTCGGATAATTTGAAGGTGCTGATTATAAATCCAGTTGCAGTCTTGAATCTGAGGCTCGTTTGGCGAAAATAAAAATTTCAGATCTCTCGGGCGGGCGGGTGTACCCAAAAAAATCGAAGTCCTCTATTTGACCTTCTATCAAGACGAAACCTCAAATTTCGAATAACGTGAAGGTGCTGATTATAAATCCAGTTGCAGTCTTGAGTCTCAGTCTCGTTTGGCGAAAATAAAAATTTCAGATCTCTCGGGCGGGCGGGTGTACCCAAAAAAATCGAAGATACTTATTTGGCCTTCTATCAAGATGAAACCTCAAATTTCGGATAATTTGAAGGTGCTGAGTATATCCAGTTGCAGTCTTGAATCTGAGGCTCGTTTGGCGAAAATAAAAATTTCAGATCTCTCGGGCGGGCGGGTGTACCCAAAAAAATCGAAGATACTTATTTGGCCTTCTATCAAGATGAAACCTCAAATTTCGGATAATTTGAAGGTGCTGATTATAAATCCAGTTGCAGTCTTGAATCTGAGGCTCGTTTGGCGAAAATAAAAATTTCAGATCTCTCGGGCGGGCGGGTGTACCCAAAAAAATCGAAGATACTTATTTGGCCTTCTATCAAGATGAAACCTCAAATTTCGGATAATTTGAAGGTGCTGATTATAAATCCAGTTGCAGTCTTGAGTCTGAGTCTCGTTTGGCGAAAATAAAAATTTCAGATCTCTCGGGCGGGCGGGTGTACCCAAAAAAATCAAAGTTCTTTATTTGACCTTCCATCAAGATGAAACCTCCTATTTCAGATAATTTGAAGGTGCTGATTATAAATCCAGTTGCAGTCTTGAGTCTGAGTCTCGTTTGGCGAAAATAAAAATTTCAGATCTCTCGGGCGGGCGGGTGTACCCAAAAAAGTCGAAGATCTTTATTTGGCCTTCTATCAAGAAGAAACCTCCATTTTCGGATAATTTGAAGGTGCTGATTATAAATCCAGTTGCAGTCTTGAGTCTGAGGCTCGTTTGGCGAAAATAAAAAAATTCAGATCTCTCGGGCGGGCGGGTGTACCCAAAAAAATCGAAGTTCTCTATTTAACCTTCTATCAAGATCGAACCTCGTATTTCGAATAACGTGAAGGTGCTGATTACAAATCCAGTTGCAGTCTTGAATCTGAGGCTCGTTTGGCGAAAATAAAAATTTCAGATCTCTCGGGCGGGCAGGTGTACCCAAAAAAATCGAAGATACTTATTTGGCCTTCTATCAATATGAAACCTCGAATTTCGGATAATTTGAAGGTGCTGATTATAAATCCAGTTGCAGTCTTGAATCTGACGCTCGTTTGGCGAAAATAAAAATTTCAGATCTCTCGGGCGGGCGGGTGTACCAAAAAAAATCGAAGTCCTCTATTTGACCTTCTATCAAGACGAAACCTCGTATTTCGAATAACGTGAAGGTGCTGATTATAAATCCAGTTGCAGTCTTGAATCTGAGGCTCGTTTGGCGAAAATAAAAATTTCAGATCTCTCGGGCGGGCGGGTGTACCCAAAAAAATCGAAGATACTTATTTGGCCTTCTATCAATGAAACCTCAAATTTCGGATAATTTGAAGGTGCTGATTATAAATCCAGTTGCAGTCTTGAATCTGAGGCTCGTTTGGCGAAAATAAAAATTTCAGATCTCTCGGGCGGGCGGGTGTACCCAAAAAAATCGAAGTCCTCTATTTGACCTTCTATCAAGACGAAACCTCAAATTTCGAATAACGTGAAGGTGCTGATTATAAATCCAGTTGCAGTCTTGAGTCTCAGTCTCGTTTGGCGAAAATAAAAATTTCAGATCTCTCGGGCGGGCGGGTGTACCCAAAAAAATCGAAGATACTTATTTGGCCTTCTATCAAGATGAAACCTCAAATTTCGGATAATTTGAAGGTGCTGAGTATATCCAGTTGCAGTCTTGAATCTGAGGCTCGTTTGGCGAAAATAAAAATTTCAGATCTCTCGGGCGGGCGGGTGTACCCAAAAAAATCGAAGATACTTATTTGGCCTTCTATCAAGATGAAACCTCAAATTTCGGATAATTTGAAGGTGCTGATTACAAATCCAGTTGCAGTCTTGAATCTGAGGCTCGTTTGGCGAAAATAAAAATTTCAGATCTCTCGGGCGGGCAGGTGTACCCAAAAAAATCGAAGATACTTATTTGGCCTTCTATCAATATCAAACCTCGAATTTCGGATAATTTGAAGGTGCTGATTATAAATCCAGTTGCAGTCTTGAATCTGACGCTCGTTTGGCGAAAATAAAAATTTCAGATCTCTCGGGCGGGCGGGTGTACCAAAAAAAATCGAAGTCCTCTATTTGACCTTCTATCAAGACGAAACCTCGTATTTCGAATAACGTGAAGGTGCTGATTATAAATCCAGTTGCAGTCTTGAATCTGAGGCTCGTTTGGCGAAAATAAAAATTTCAGATCTCTCGGGCGAGCGGGTGTACCCAAAAAAATCGAAGATACTTATTTGGCCTTCTATCAATGAAACCTCAAATTTCGGATAATTTGAAGGTGCTGATTATAAATCCAGTTGCAGTCTTGAATCTGAGGCTCGTTTGGCGAAAATAAAAATTTCAGATCTCTCGGGCGGGCGGGTGTACCCAAAAAAATCGAAGTCCTCTATTTGACCTTCTATCAAGACGAAACCTCAAATTTCGAATAACGTGAAGGTGCTGATTATAAATCCAGTTGCAGTCTTGAGTCTCAGTCTCGTTTGGCGAAAATAAAAATTTCAGATCTCTCGGGCGGGCGGGTGTACCCAAAAAAATCGAAGTTCTCTATTTAACCTTCTATCAAGATCGAACCTCGTATTTCGAATAACGTGAAGGTGCTGATTACAAATCCAGTTGCAGTCTTGAGTCTGAGGCTCGTTTGGCGAAAATAAAAATTTCAGATCTCTCGGGCGGGCAGGTGTACCCAAAAAAATCGAAGATACTTATTTGGCCTTCTATCAATGAAACCTCGAATTTCGGATAATTTGAAGGTGCTGATTATAAATCCAGTTGCAGTCTTGAATCTGACGCTCGTTTGGCGAAAATAAAAATTTCAGATCTCTCGGGCGGGCGGGTGTACCAAAAAAAATCGAAGTCCTCTATTTGACCTTCTATCAAGACGAAACCTCGTATTTCGAATAACGTGAAGGTGCTGATTATAAATCCAGTTGCAGTCTTGAATCTGAGGCTCGTTTGGCGAAAATAAAAATTTCAGATCTCTCGGGCGGGCGTGTGTACCCAAAAAAATCGAAGATACTTATTTGGCCTTCTATCAATGAAACCTCAAATTTCGGATAATTTGAAGGTGCTGATTATAAATCCAGTTGCAGTCTTGAATCTGAGGCTCGTTTGGCGAAAATAAAAATTTCAGATCTCTCGGGCGGGCGGGTGTACCCAAAAAAATCGAAGTCCTCTATTTGACCTTCTATCAAGACGAAACCTCAAATTTCGAATAACGTGAAGGTGCTGATTATAAATCCAGTTGCAGTCTTGAGTCTCAGTCTCGTTTGGCGAAAATAAAAATTTCAGATCTCTCGGGCGGGCGGGTGTACCCAAAAAAATCGAAGATACTTATTTGGCCTTCTATCAAGATGAAACCTCAAATTTCGGATAATTTGAAGGTGCTGAGTATATCCAGTTGCAGTCTTGAATCTGAGGCTCGTTTGGCGAAAATAAAAATTTCAGATCTCTCGGGCGGGCGGGTGTACCCAAAAAAATCGAAGATACTTATTTGGCCTTCTATCAAGATGAAACCTCAAATTTCGGATAATTTGAAGGTGCTGATTATAAATCCAGTTGCAGTCTTGAATCTGAGGCTCGTTTGGCGAAAATAAAAATTTCAGATCTCTCGGGCGGGCGGGTGTACCCAAAAAAATCGAAGATACTTATTTGGCCTTCTATCAAGATGAAACCTCAAATTTCGGATAATTTGAAGGTGCTGATTATAAATCCAGTTGCAGTCTTGAATCTGAGGCTCGTTTGGCGAAAATAAAAATTTCAGATCTCTCGGGCGGGCGGGTGTACCCAAAAAAATCGAAGTCCTCTATTTGACCTTCTATCAAGACGAAACCTCGTATTTCGAATAACGTGAAGGTGCTGATTATAAATCCAGTTGCAGTCTTGAGTCTGAGTCTCGTTTGGCGAAAATAAAAATTTCAGATCTCTCTGGCGGGCGGGTGTACCCAAAAAAATCGAAGATACTTATTTGGCCTTCTATCAAGATGAAACCTCAAATTTCGGATAATTTGAAGGTGCTGATTATAAATCCAGTTGCAGTCTTGAATCTGAGGCTCGTTTGGCGAAAATAAAAATTTCAGATCTCTCGGGCGGGCAGGTGTACCCAAAAAAATCGAAGATACTTATTTGGCCTTCTATCAATATGAAACCTCGAATTTCGGATAATTTGAAGGTGCTGATTATAAATCCAGTTGCAGTCTTGAATCTGACGCTCGTTTGGCGAAAATAAAAATTTCAGATCTCTCGGGCGGGCGGGTGTACCCAAAAAAATCGAAGATACTTATTTGGCCTTCTATCAATGAAACCTCAAATTTCGGATAATTTGAAGGTGCTGATTATAAATCCAGTTGCAGTCTTGAATCTGAGGCTCGTTTGGCGAAAATAAAAATTTCAGATCTCTCGGGCGGGCGGGTGTACCCAAAAAAATCGAAGTCCTCTATTTGACCTTCTATCAAGACGAAACCTCAAATTTCGAATAACGTGAAGGTGCTGATTATAAATCCAGTTGCAGTCTCGAATCTGAGGCTCGTTTGGCGAAAATAAAAATTTCAGATCTCTCGGGCGGGCGGGTGTACCCAAAAAAATCGAAGATACTTATTTGGCCTTCTATCAAGATGAAACCTCAAATTTCGGATAATTTGAAGGTGCTGATTATAAATCCAGTTGCAGGCTCGAATCTGAGGCTCGTTTGGCGAAAATAAAAATTTCAGATCTCTCGGGCGGGCGGGTGTACCCAAAAAAATCGAAGATACTTATTTGGCCTTCTATCAAGATGAAACCTCAAATTTCGGATAATTTGAAGGTGCTGATTATAAATCCAGTTGCAGTCTTGAATCTGAGGCTCGTTTGGCGAAAATAAAAATTTCAGATCTCTCGGGCGGGCGGGTGTACCCAAAAAAATCGAAGTCCTCTATTTGACCTTCTATCAAGACGAAACCTCGTATTTCGAATAACGTGAAGGTGCTGATTATAAATCCAGTTGCAGTCTTGAGTCTGAGTCTCGTTTGGCGAAAATAAAAATTTCAGATCTCTCGGGCGGGCGGGTGTACCCAAAAAAATCGAAGATACTTATTTGGCCTTCTATCAAGATGAAACCTCAAATTTCGGATAATTTGAAGGTGCTGATTATAAATCCAGTTGCAGTCTTGAATCTGAGGCTCGTTTGGCGAAAATAAAAATTTCAGATCTCTCGGGCGGGCAGGTGTACCCAAAAAAATCGAAGATACTTATTTGGCCTTCTATCAATATGAAACCTCGAATTTCGGATAATTTGAAGGTGCTGATTATAAATCCAGTTGCAGTCTTGAATCTGACGCTCGTTTGGCGAAAATAAAAATTTCAGATCTCTCGGGCGGGCGGGTGTACCAAAAAAAATCGAAGTCCTCTATTTGATCTTCTATCAAGACGAAACCTCGTATTTCGAATAAAGTGAAGGTGCTGATTATAAATCCAGTTGCAGTCTTGAATCTGAGGCTCGTTTGGCGAAAATAAAAATTTCAGATCTCTCGGGCGGGCGGGTGTACCCAAAAAAATCGAAGATACTTATTTGGCCTTCTATCAATGAAACCTCAAATTTCGGATAATTTGAAGGTGCTGATTATAAATCCAGTTGCAGTCTTGAATCTGAGGCTCGTTTGGCGAAAATAAAAATTTCAGATCTCTCGGGCGGGCGGGTGTACCAAAAAAAATCGAAGTCCTCTATTTGACCTTCTATCAAGACGAAACCTCGTATTTCGAATAACGTGAAGGTGCTGATTACAAATCCAGTTGCAGTCTTGAATCTGAGGCTCGTTTGGCGAAAATAAAAATTTCAGATCTCTCGGGCGGGCAGGTGTACCCAAAAAAATCGAAGATACTTATTTGGCCTTCTATCAATATGAAACCTCGAATTTCGGATAATTTGAAGGTGCTGATTATAAATCCAGTTGCAGTCTTGAATCTGACGCTCGTCTGGCGAAAATAAAAATTTCAGATCTCTCGGGCGGGCGGGTGTACCCAAAAAAATCGAAGATACTTATTTGGCCTTCTATCAATGAAACCTCAAATTTCGGATAATTTGAAGGTGCTGATTATAAATCCAGTTGCAGTCTTGAATCTGAGGCTCGTTTGGCGAAAATAAAAATTTCAGATCTCTCGGGCGGGCGGGTGTACCCAAAAAAATCGAAGTCCTCTATTTGACCTTCTATCAAGACGAAACCTCAAATTTCGAATAACGTGAAGGTGCTGATTATAAATCCAGTTGCAGTCTTGAGTCTCAGTCTCGTTTGGCGAAAATAAAAATTTCAGATCTCTCGGGCGGGCGGGTGTACCCAAAAAAATCGAAGATACTTATTTGGCCTTCTATCAAGATGAAACCTCAAATTTCGGATAATTTGAAGGTGCTGATTATAAATCCAGTTGCAGTCTTGAATCTGAGGCTCGTTTGGCGAAAATAAAAATTTCAGATCTCTCGGGCGGGCGGGTGACCCAAAAAAATCGAAGATACTTATTTGGCCTTCTATCAAGATGAAACCTCAAATTTCGGATAATTTGAAGGTGCTGATTATAAATCCAGTTGCAGTCTTGAGTCTGAGGCTCGTTTGGCGAAAATAAAAATTTCAGATCTCTCGGGCGGGCGGGTGTACCCAAAAAAATCGAAGTCCTCTATTTGACCTTCTATCAAGACGAAACCTCGTATTTCGAATAACGTGAAGGTGCTGATTATAAATCCAGTTGCAGTCTTGAGTCTGAGTCTCGTTTGGCGAAAATAAAAATTTCAGATCTCTCGGGCGGGCGGGTGTACCCAAAAAAATCGAAGATACTTATTTGGCCTTCTATCAAGATGAAACCTCAAATTTCGGATAATTTGAAGGTGCTGATTATAAATCCAGTTGCAGTCTTGAATCTGAGGCTCGTTTGGCGAAAATAAAAATTTCAGATCTCTCGGGCGGGCAGGTGTACCCAAAAAAATCGAAGATACTTATTTGGCCTTCTATCAATATGAAACCTCGAATTTCGGATAATTTGAAGGTGCTGATTATAAATCCAGTTGCAGTCTTGAATCTGACGCTCGTTTGGCGAAAATAAAAATTTCAGATCTCTCGGGCGGGCGGGTGTACCCAAAAAAATCGAAGATACTTATTTGGCCTTCTATCAATGAAACCTCAAATTTCGGATAATTTGAAGGTGCTGATTATAAATCCAGTTGCAGTCTTGAATCTGAGGCTCGTTTGGCGAAAATAAAAATTTCAGATCTCTCGGGCGGGCGGGTGTACCCAAAAAAATCGAAGTCCTCTATTTGACCTTCTATCAAGACGAAACCTCAAATTTCGAATAACGTGAAGGTGCTGATTATAAATCCAGTTGCAGTCTTGAATCTGAGGCTCGTTTGGCGAAAATAAAAATTTCAGATCTCTCGGGCGGGCGGGTGTACCCAAAAAAATCGAAGATACTTATTTGGCCTTCTATCAAGATGAAACCTCAAATTTCGGATAATTTGAAGGTGCTGAGTATATCCAGTTGCAGTCTTGAATCTGAGGCTCGTTTGGCGAAAATAAAAATTTCAGATCTCTCGGGCGGGCGGGTGTACCCAAAAAAATCGAAGATACTTATTTGGCCTTCTATCAAGATGAAACCTCAAATTTCGGATAATTTGAAGGTGCTGATTATAAATCCAGTTGCAGTCTTGAATCTGAGGCTCGTTTGGCGAAAATAAAAATTTCAGATCTCTCGGGCGGGCGGGTGTACCCAAAAAAATCGAAGATACTTATTTGGCCTTCTATCAAGATGAAACCTCAAATTTCGGATAATTTGAAGGTGCTGATTATAAATCCAGTTGCAGTCTTGAATCTGAGGCTCGTTTGGCGAAAATAAAAATTTCAGATCTCTCGGGCGGGCGGGTGTACCCAAAAAAATCGAAGTCCTCTATTTGACCTTCTATCAAGACGAAACCTCGTATTTCGAATAACGTGAAGGTGCTGATTATAAATCCAGTTGCAGTCTTGAGTCTGAGTCTCGTTTGGCGAAAATAAAAATTTCAGATCTCTCGGGCGGGCGGGTGTACCCAAAAAAATCGAAGATACTTATTTGGCCTTCTATCAAGATGAAACCTCAAATTTCGGATAATTTGAAGGTGCTGATTATAAATCCAGTTGCAGTCTTGAATCTGAGGCTCGTTTGGCGAAAATAAAAATTTCAGATCTCTCGGGCGGGCAGGTGTACCCAAAAAAATCGAAGATACTTATTTGGCCTTCTATCAATATGAAACCTCGAATTTCGGATAATTTGAAGGTGCTGATTATAAATCCAGTTGCAGTCTTGAATCTGACGCTCGTTTGGCGAAAATAAAAATTTCAGATCTCTCGGGCGGGCGGGTGTACCCAAAAAAATCGAAGATACTTATTTGGCCTTCTATCAATGAAACCTCAAATTTCGGATAATTTGAAGGTGCTGATTATAAATCCAGTTGCAGTCTTGAATCTGAGGCTCGTTTGGCGAAAATAAAAATTTCAGATCTCTCGGGCGGGCGGGTGTACCCAAAAAAATCGAAGTCCTCTATTTGACCTTCTATCAAGACGAAACCTCAAATTTCGAATAACGTGAAGGTGCTGATTATAAATCCAGTTGCAGTCTTGAGTCTCAGTCTCGTTTGGCGAAAATAAAAATTTCAGATCTCTCGGGCGGGCGGGTGTACCCAAAAAAATCGAAGATACTTATTTGGCCTTCTATCAAGATGAAACCTCAAATTTCGGATAATTTGAAGGTGCTGATTATAAATCCAGTTGCAGTCTCGAATCTGAGGCTCGTTTGGCGAAAATAAAAATTTCAGATCTCTCGGGCGGGCGGGTGTACCCAAAAAAATCGAAGATACTTATTTGGCCTTCTATCAAGATGAAACCTCAAATTTCGGATAATTTGAAGGTGCTGATTATAAATCCAGTTGCAGTCTTGAATCTGAGGCTCGTTTGGCGAAAATAAAAATTTCAGATCTCTCGGGCGGGCGGGTGTACCCAAAAAAATCGAAGTCCTCTATTTGACCTTCTATCAAGACGAAACCTCGTATTTCGAATAACGTGAAGGTGCTGATTATAAATCCAGTTGCAGTCTTGAGTCTGAGTCTCGTTTGGCGAAAATAAAAATTTCAGATCTCTCGGGCGGGCGGGTGTACCCAAAAAAATCGAAGATACTTATTTGGCCTTCTATCAAGATGAAACCTCAAATTTCGGATAATTTGAAGGTGCTGATTATAAATCCAGTTGCAGTCTTGAATCTGAGGCTCGTTTGGCGAAAATAAAAATTTCAGATCTCTCGGGCGGGCAGGTGTACCCAAAAAAATCGAAGATACTTATTTGGCCTTCTATCAATATGAAACCTCGAATTTCGGATAATTTGAAGGTGCTGATTATAAATCCAGTTGCAGTCTTGAATCTGACGCTCGTTTGGCGAAAATAAAAATTTCAGATCTCTCGGGCGGGCGGGTGTACCAAAAAAAATCGAAGTCCTCTATTTGATCTTCTATCAAGACGAAACCTCGTATTTCGAATAAAGTGAAGGTGCTGATTATAAATCCAGTTGCAGTCTTGAATCTGAGGCTCGTTTGGCGAAAATAAAAATTTCAGATCTCTCGGGCGGGCGGGTGTACCCAAAAAAATCGAAGATACTTATTTGGCCTTCTATCAATGAAACCTCAAATTTCGGATAATTTGAAGGTGCTGATTATAAATCCAGTTGCAGTCTTGAATCTGAGGCTCGTTTGGCGAAAATAAAAATTTCAGATCTCTCGGGCGGGCGGGTGTACCCAAAAAAATCGAAGTCCTCTATTTGACCTTCTATCAAGACGAAACCTCAAATTTCGAATAACGTGAAGGTGCTGATTATAAATCCAGTTGCAGTCTTGAGTCTCAGTCTCGTTTGGCGAAAATAAAAATTTCAGATCTCTCGGGCGGGCGGGTGTACCCAAAAAAATCGAAGATACTTATTTGGCCTTCTATCAAGATGAAACCTCAAATTTCGGATAATTTGAAGGTGCTGATTATAAATCCAGTTGCAGTCTTGAATCTGAGGCTCGTTTGGCGAAAATAAATTTTCAGATCTCTCGGGCGGGCGGGTGTACCCAAAAAAATCGAAGATACTTATTTGGCCTTCTATCAAGATGAAACCTCAAATTTCGGATAATTTGAAGGTGCTGATTATAAATCCAGTTGCAGTCTTGAATCTGAGGCTCGTTTGGCGAAAATAAAAATTTCAGATCTCTCGGGCGGGCGGGTGTACCCAAAAAAATCGAAGATACTTATTTGGCCTTCTATCAAGATGAAACCTCAAATTTCGGATAATTTGAAGGTGCTGATTATAAATCCAGTTGCAGTCTTGAATCTGAGGCTCGTTTGGCGAAAATAAAAATTTCAGATCTCTCGGGCGGGCGGGTGTACCCAAAAAAATCGAAGTCCTCTATTTGACCTTCTATCAAGACGAAACCTCGTATTTCGAATAACGTGAAGGTGCTGATTATAAATCCAGTTGCAGTCTTGAATCTGAGGCTCGTTTGGCGAAAATAAAAATTTCAGATCTCTCGGGCGGGCGGGTGTACCCAAAAAAATCGAAGATACTTATTTGGCCTTCTATCAAGATGAAACCTCAAATTTCGGATAATTTGAAGTTGCTGATTATAAATCCAGTTGCAGTCTTGAATCTGAGGCTCGTTTGGCGAAAATAAAAATTTCAGATCTCTCGGCCGGGCGGGTGTACCCAAAAAAATCGAAGTCCTCTATTTGACCTTCTATCAAGACGAAACCTCGTATTTCGAATAACGTGAAGGTGCTGATTATAAATCCAGTTGCAGTCTTGAATCTGAGGCTCGTTTGGCGAAAATAAAAATTTCAGATCTCTCGGGCGGGCGGGTGTACCCAAAAAAATCGAAGATACTTATTTGGCCTTCAATCAAGATGAAACCTCAAATTTCGGATAATTTGAAGTTGCTGATTATAAATCCAGTTGCAGTCTTGAATCTGAGGCTCGTTTGGCGAAAATAAAAATTTCAGATCTCTCGGCCGGGCGGGTGTACCCAAAAAAATCGAAGTCCTCTATTTGACCTTCTATCAAGATGAAACCTCGTATTTCGAATAACGTGAAGGTGCTGATTATAAATCCAGTTGCAGTCTTGAGTCTCAGTCTCGTTTGGCGAAAATAAAAATTTCAGATCTCCCGGGCGGGCGGGTGTACCCAAAAAAATCGAAGATACTTATTTGGCCTTCTATCAAGATGAAACCTCGAATTTCGGATAATTTGAAGGTGCTGATTATAAATCCAGTTGCAGTCTTGAATCTGAGGCTCGTTTGGCGAAAATAAAAATTTCAGATCTCTCGGGCGGGGGGGTGTACCCAAAAAAATCGAAGATACTTATTTGGCCTTCTATCAAGATGAAACCTCGAATTTCGGATAATTTGAAGTTGCTGATTATAAATCCAGTTGCAGTCTTGAATCTGAGGCTCGTTTGGCGAAAATAAAAATTTCAGATCTCTCGGGCGGGCGGGTGTACCCAAAAAAATCGAAGTCCTCTATTTGACCTTCTATCAAGATGAAACCTCGTATTTCGAATAACGTGAAGGTGCTGATTATAAATCCAGTTGCAGTCTTGAGTCTCAGTCTCGTTTGGCGAAAATAAAAATTTCAGATCTCCCGGGCGGGCGGGTGTACCCAAAAAAATCGAAGATACTTATTTGGCCTTCTATCAAGATGAAACCTCGAATTTCGGATAATTTGAAGGTGCTGATTATAAATCCAGTTGCAGTCTTGAATCTGAGGCTCGTTTGACGAAAATAAAAATTTCAGATCTCTCGGGCGGGCGGGTGTACCCAAAAAAATCGAAGTCCTCTATTTGACCTTCTATCAAGATGAAACCTCGTATTTCGAATAACGTGAAGGTGCTGATTATAAATCCAGTTGCAGTCTTGAGTCTCAGTCTCGTTTGGCGAAAATAAAAATTTCAGATCTCCCGGGCGGGCGGGTGTACCCAAAAAAATCGAAGATACTTATTTGGCCTTCTATCAAGATGAAACCTCGAATTTCGGATAATTTGAAGGTGCTGATTATAAATCCAGTTGCAGTCTTGAATCTGAGGCTCGTTTGACGAAAATAAAAATTTCAGATCTCTCGGGCGGGGGGGTGTACCCAAAAAAATCGAAGATACTTATTTGGCCTTCTATCAAGATGAAACCTCGAATTTCGGATAATTTGAAGGTGCTGATTATAAATCCAGTTGCAGTCTTGAGTCTGAGTCTCGTTTGGCGAAAATAAAAATTTCAGATCTCTCGGGCGGGGGGTGTACCCAAAAAAATCGAAGATACTTATTTGGCCTTCTATCAAGATGAAACCTCGAATTTCGGATAATTTGAAGGTGCTGATTATAAATCCAGTTGCAGTCTTGACTCTGAGGCTCGTTTGGCGAAAATAAAAATTTCAGATCTCTCGGGCGGGCGGGTGTACCCAAAAAAATCGAAGTCCTCTATTTGACCTTCTATCAAGACGAAACCTCGTATTTCGAATAACGTGAAGGTGCTGATTATAAATCCAGTTGCAGTCTTGAATCTGAGGCTCGTTTGGCGAAAATAAAAATTTCAGATCTCTCGGGCGGGCGGGTGTACCCAAAAAAATCGAAGATACTTATTTGGCCTTCAATCAAGATGAAACCTCAAATTTCGGATAATTTGAAGTTGCTGATTATAAATCCAGTTGCAGTCTTGAATCTGAGGCTCGTTTGGCGAAAATAAAAATTTCAGATCTCTCGGGCGGGCGGGTGTACCCAAAAAAATCGAAGTCCTCTATTTGACCTTCTATCAAGATGAAACCTCGTATTTCGAATAACGTGAAGGTGCTGATTATAAATCCAGTTGCAGTCTTGAGTCTCAGTCTCGTTTGGCGAAAATAAAAATTTCAGATCTCCCGGGCGGGCGGGTGTACCCAAAAAAATCGAAGATACTTATTTGGCCTTCTATCAAGATGAAACCTCGAATTTCGGATAATTTGAAGGTGCTGATTATAAATCCAGTTGCAGTCTTGAATCTGAGGCTCGTTTGGCGAAAATAAAAATTTCAGATCTCTCGGGCGGGGGGGTGTACCCAAAAAAATCGAAGATACTTATTTGGCCTTCTATCAAGATGAAACCTCGAATTTCGGATAATTTGAAGTTGCTGATTATAAATCCAGTTGCAGTCTTGAATCTGAGGCTCGTTTGGCGAAAATAAAAATTTCAGATCTCTCGGGCGGGCGGGTGTACCCAAAAAAATCGAAGTCCTCTATTTGACCTTCTATCAAGATGAAACCTCGTATTTCGAATAACGTGAAGGTGCTGATTATAAATCCAGTTGCAGTCTTGAGTCTCTGTCTCGTTTGGCGAAAATAAAAATTTCAGATCTCCCGGGCGGGCGGGTGTACCCAAAAAAATCGAAGATACTTATTTGGCCTTCTATCAAGATGAAACCTCGAATTTCGGATAATTTGAAGGTGCTGATTATAAATCCAGTTGCAGTCTTGAATCTGAGGCTCGTTTGACGAAAATAAAAATTTCAGATCTCTCGGGCGGGCGGGTGTACCCAAAAAAATCGAAGTCCTCTATTTGACCTTCTATCAAGATGAAACCTCGTATTTCGAATAACGTGAAGGTGCTGATTATAAATCCAGTTGCAGTCTTGAGTCTCAGTCTCGTTTGGCGAAAATAAAAATTTCAGATCTCCCGGGCGGGCGGGTGTACCCAAAAAAATCGAAGATACTTATTTGGCCTTCTATCAAGATGAAACCTCGAATTTCGGATAATTTGAAGGTGCTGATTATAAATCCAGTTGCAGTCTTGAATCTGAGGCTCGTTTGACGAAAATAAAAATTTCAGATCTCTCGGGCGGGGGGGTGTACCCAAAAAAATCGAAGATACTTATTTGGCCTTCTATCAAGATGAAACCTCGAATTTCGGATAATTTGAAGGTGCTGATTATAAATCCAGTTGCAGTCTTGAGTCTGAGTCTCGTTTGGCGAAAATAAAAATTTCAGATCTCTCGGGCGGGGGGGTGTACCCAAAAAAATCGAAGATACTTATTTGGCCTTCTATCAAGATGAAACCTCGAATTTCGGATAATTTGAAGGTGCTGATTATAAATCCAGTTGCAGTCTTGACTCTGAGGCTCGTTTGGCGAAAATAAAAATTTCAGATCTCTCGGGCGGGCGGGTGTACCCAAAAAAATCGAAGTCCTCTATTTGACCTTCTATCAAGATGGAACCTCGTATTTCGAATAACGTGAAGGTGCTGATTATAAATCCAGTTGCAGTCTTGAGTCTCAGTCTCGTTTGGCGAAAATAAAAATTTCAGATCTCCCGGGCGGGCGGGTGTACCCAAAAAAATCGAAGATACTTATTTGGCCTTCTATCAAGATGAAACCTCGAATTTCGGATAATTTGAAGGTGCTGATTATAAATCCAGTTGCAGTCTTGAATCTGAGGCTCGTTTGACGAAAATAAAAATTTCAGATCTCTCGGGCGGGCGGGTGTACCCAAAAAAATCGAAGTCCTCTATTTGACCTTCTATCAAGATGAAACCTCGTATTTCGAATAACGTGAAGGTGCTGATTATAAATCCAGTTGCAGTCTTGAGTCTCAGTCTCGTTTGGCGAAAATAAAAATTTCAGATCTCTCGGGCGGGCGGGTGTTAGGTGTACCCAAAAAAATCGAAGATACTTATTTGGCCTTCTATCAAGATGAAACCTCAAATTTCGGATAATTTGAAGGTGCTGATTATAAATCCAGTTGCAGTCTTGAATCTGAGGCTCGTTTGGCGAAAATAAAAATTTCAGATCTCTCGGGCGGGCGGGTGTACCCAAAAAAATCGAAGATACTTATTTGGCCTTCTATCAAGATGAAACCTCAAATTTCGGATAATTTGAAGGTGCTGATTATAAATCCAGTTGCAGTCTTGAATCTGAGGCTCGTTTGGCGAAAATAAAAATTTCAGATCTCTCGGGCGGGCGGGTGTACCCAAAAAAATCGAAGATACTTATTTGGCCTTCTATCAAGAGGAAACCTCAAATTTCGGATAATTTGAAGGTGCTGATTATAAATCCAGTTGCAGTCTTGAATCTGAGGCTCGTTTGGCGAAAATAAAAATTTCAGATCTCTCGGGCGGGCGGGTGTACCCAAAAAAATCGAAGTCCTCTATTTGACCTTCTATCAAGATCGAACCTCGTATTTCGAATAACGTGAAGGTGCTGATTACAAATCCAGTTGCAGTCTTGAATCTGAGGCTCGTTTGGCGAAAATAAAAATTTCAGATCTCTCGGGCGGGCGGGTGTACCCAAAAAAATCGAAGTCCTCTATTTGACCTTCTATCAAGATGAAACCTCGTATTTCGAATAACGTGAAGGTGCTGATTATAAATCCAGTTGCAGTCTTGAGTCTCAGTCTCGTTTGGCGAAAATAAAAATTTCAGATCTCTCGGGCGGGCGGGTGTTAGGTGTACCCAAAAAAATCGAAGATACTTATTTGGCCTTCTATCAAGATGAAACCTCAAATTTCGGATAATTTGAAGGTGCTGATTATAAATCCAGTTGCAGTCTTGAATCTGAGGCTCGTTTGGCGAAAATAAAAATTTCAGATCTCTCGGGCGGGCGGGTGTACCCAAAAAAATCGAAGATACTTATTTGGCCTTCTATCAAGATGAAACCTCAAATTTCGGATAATTTGAAGGTGCTGATTATAAATCCAGTTGCAGTCTTGAATCTGAGGCTCGTTTGGCGAAAATAAAAATTTCAGATCTCTCGGGCGGGCGGGTGTACCCAAAAAAATCGAAGTCCTCTATTTGACCTTCTATCAAGATGAAACCTCGTATTTCGAATAACGTGAAGGTGCTGATTATAAATCCAGTTGCAGTCTTGAGTCTCAGTCTCGTTTGGCGAAAATAAAAATTTCAGATCTCTCGGGCGGGGGGGTGTACCCAAAAAAATCGAAGATACTTATTTGGCCTTCTATCAAGATGAAACCTCGAATTTCGGATAATTTGAAGGTGCTGATTATAAATCCAGTTGCAGTCTTGACTCTGAGGCTCGTTTGGCGAAAATAAAAATTTCAGATCTCTCGGGCGGGCGGGTGTACCCAAAAAAATCGAAGATACTTATTTGGCCTTCAATCAAGATGAAACCTCAAATTTCGGATAATTTGAAGTTGCTGATTATAAATCCAGTTGCAGTCTTGAATCTGAGGCTCGTTTGGCGAAAATAAAAATTTCAGATCTCTCGGGCGGGCGGGTGTACCCAAAAAAATCGAAGTCCTCTATTTGACCTTCTATCAAGATGAAACCTCGTATTTCGAATAACGTGAAGGTGCTGATTATAAATCCAGTTGCAGTCTTGAGTCTCAGTCTCGTTTGGCGAAAATAAAAATTTCAGATCTCCCGGGCGGGCGGGTGTACCCAAAAAAATCGAAGATACTTATTTGGCCTTCTATCAAGATGAAACCTCGAATTTCGGATAATTTGAAGGTGCTGATTATAAATCCAGTTGCAGTCTTGAATCTGAGGCTCGTTTGGCGAAAATAAAAATTTCAGATCTCTCGGGCGGGGGGGTGTACCCAAAAAAATCGAAGATACTTATTTGGCCTTCTATCAAGATGAAACCTCGAATTTCGGATAATTTGAAGTTGCTGATTATAAATCCAGTTGCAGTCTTGAATCTGAGGCTCGTTTGGCGAAAATAAAAATTTCAGATCTCTCGGGCGGGCGGGTGTACCCAAAAAAATCGAAGTCCTCTATTTGACCTTCTATCAAGATGAAACCTCGTATTTCGAATAACGTGAAGGTGCTGATTATAAATCCAGTTGCAGTCTTGAGTCTCAGTCTCGTTTGGCGAAAATAAAAATTTCAGATCTCCCGGGCGGGCGGGTGTACCCAAAAAAATCGAAGATACTTATTTGGCCTTCTATCAAGATGAAACCTCGAATTTCGGATAATTTGAAGGTGCTGATTATAAATCCAGTTGCAGTCTTGAATCTGAGGCTCGTTTGACGAAAATAAAAATTTCAGATCTCTCGGGCGGGCGGGTGTACCCAAAAAAATCGAAGTCCTCTATTTGACCTTCTATCAAGATGAAACCTCGTATTTCGAATAACGTGAAGGTGCTGATTATAAATCCAGTTGCAGTCTTGAGTCTCAGTCTCGTTTGGCGAAAATAAAAATTTCAGATCTCTCGGGCGGGCGGGTGTTAGGTGTACCCAAAAAAATCGAAGATACTTATTTGGCCTTCTATCAAGATGAAACCTCAAATTTCGGATAATTTGAAGGTGCTGATTATAAATCCAGTTGCAGTCTTGAATCTGAGGCTCGTTTGGCGAAAATAAAAATTTCAGATCTCTCGGGCGGGCGGGTGTACCCAAAAAAATCGAAGATACTTATTTGGCCTTCTATCAAGATGAAACCTCAAATTTCGGATAATTTGAAGGTGCTGATTATAAATCCAGTTGCAGTCTTGAATCTGAGGCTCGTTTGGCGAAAATAAAAATTTCAGATCTCTCGGGCGGGCGGGTGTACCCAAAAAAATCGAAGTCCTCTATTTGACCTTCTATCAAGATCGAACCTCGTATTTCGAATAACGTGAAGGTGCTGATTACAAATCCAGTTGCAGTCTTGAATCTGAGGCTCGTTTGGCGAAAATAAAAATTTCAGATCTCTCGGGCGGGCAGGTGTACCCAAAAAAATCGAAGATACTTATTTGGCCTTCTATCAATATGAAACCTCGAATTTCGGATAATTTGAAGGTGCTGATTATAAATCCAGTTGCAGTCTTGAATCTGACGCTCGTTTGGCGAAAATAAAAATTTCAGATCTCTCGGGCGGGCGGGTGTACCAAAAAAAATCGAAGTCCTCTATTTGACCTTCTATCAAGACGAAACCTCGTATTTCGAATAACGTGAAGGTGCTGATTATAAATCCAGTTGCAGTCTTGAATCTGAGGCTCGTTTGGCGAAAATAAAAATTTCAGATCTCTCGGGCGGGCGGGTGTACCCAAAAAAATCGAAGATACTTATTTGGCCTTCTATCAATGAAACCTCAAATTTCGGATAATTTGAAGGTGCTGATTATAAATCCAGTTGCAGTCTTGAATCTGAGGCTCGTTTGGCGAAAATAAAAATTTCAGATCTCTCGGGCGGGCGGGTGTACCCAAAAAAATCGAAGTCCTCTATTTGACCTTCTATCAAGACGAAACCTCAAATTTCGAATAACGTGAAGGTGCTGATTATAAATCCAGTTGCAGTCTTGAGTCTCAGTCTCGTTTGGCGAAAATAAAAATTTCAGATCTCTCGGGCGGGCGGGTGTACCCAAAAAAATCGAAGATACTTATTTGGCCTTCTATCAAGATGAAACCTCAAATTTCGGATAATTTGAAGGTGCTGATTATAAATCCAGTTGCAGTCTTGAATCTGAGGCTCGTTTGGCGAAAATAAAAATTTCAGATCTCTCGGGCGGGCGGGTGTACCCAAAAAAATCGAAGATACTTATTTGGCCTTCTATCAAGATGAAACCTCAAATTTCGGATAATTTGAAGGTGCTGATTATAAATCCAGTTGCAGTCTTGAATCTGAGGCTCGTTTGGCGAAAATAAAAATTTCAGATCTCTCGGGCGGGCGGGTGTACCCAAAAAAATCGAAGATACTTATTTGGCCTTCTATCAAGATGAAACCTCAAATTTCGGATAATTTGAAGGTGCTGATTATAAATCCAGTTGCAGTCTTGAATCTGAGGCTCGTTTGGCGAAAATAAAAATTTCAGATCTCTCGGGCGGGCGGGTGTACCCAAAAAAATCGAAGTCCTCTATTTGACCTTCTATCAAGACGAAACCTCGTATTTCGAATAACGTGAAGGTGCTGATTATAAATCCAGTTGCAGTCTTGAATCTGAGGCTCGTTTGGCGAAAATAAAAATTTCAGATCTCTCGGGCGGGCGGGTGTACCCAAAAAAATCGAAGATACTTATTTGGCCTTCTATCAAGATGAAACCTCAAATTTCGGATAATTTGAAGGTGCTGATTATAAATCCAGTTGCAGTCTTGAATCTGAGGCTCGTTTGGCGAAAATAAAAATTTCAGATCTCTCGGGCGGGCGGGTGTACCCAAAAAAATCGAAGTCCTCTATTTGACCTTCTATCAAGACGAAACCTCGTATTTCGAATAACGTGAAGGTGCTGATTATAAATCCAGTTGCAGTCTTGAATCTGAGGCTCGTTTGGCGAAAATAAAAATTTCAGATCTCTCGGGCGGGGGGGTGTACCCAAAAAAATCGAAGATACTTATTTGGCCTTCTATCAAGATGAAACCTCGAATTTCGGATAATTTGAAGGTGCTGATTATAAATCCAGTTGCAGTCTTGACTCTGAGGCTCGTTTGGCGAAAATAAAAATTTCAGATCTCTCGGGCGGGCGGGTGTACCCAAAAAAATCGAAGTCCTCTATTTGACCTTCTATCAAGATGAAACCTCGTATTTCGAATAACGTGAAGGTGCTGATTATAAAACCAGTTGCAGTCTTGAATCTGAGGCTCGTTTGACGAAAATAAAAATTTCAGATCTCTCGGGCGGGCGGGTGTAGGGTAGTGGCACCAGTGATTGAACACTTAAGCGAGTTTCTATAATCAATTATTCTTTGAGAGATTCTGATACAAAGTAGATGGAGATTTATTTGACTCTCAATTGCGTATATTAGTAGAAAACACTCTATAATTATAAAGTATCAGATTTGAAACTCGCATAAATGAGGCAACATCATTTTTTCGGAAAAACTCCTGGTTTCCAGTACATGAACACTTTGGACCAAGTCTCTGAACACCTAGTCACCAGTAATTGAACGTCTCATTTGTTACCATTATTTTAAGTACCTACCTCAGGTGACTTATTAGAAAAAAATTGTACTAAATACTAGTGTACTACCTCCTGGGTGATTCAAATTTGAAAAGCATTGTGTATACTAATATAAAAATCTTTATTCAAGGAACTTGACAGGTACTGAATCTTTATTCAAGGAACTTTACAGGTACTAAATCTGACTACAACATTCATCACAGATGAACTCCCCTCTGCCTAGATAAGAAGTACAATTCTCAACAACCTTCTTCCAGGCAGCTTTCAATGGTCTAAAAATGCTAACATCACATGGCTGCATCATATGTGTGGCATTTGGTGGCAGACAGTACACAATGATCTCATTTTGAGAACAAAAACGAGATAGTTGTAGGCTAAGATGACTTTTATGCCCATCTAAAAAAAGAATGACAGGAAACTTAACTTGTCTCTTCTGTAACCATGGCAGCATGAATTTGGTAACATATTCATAAAAAGTGGCTGATACCATCCAGCCGGAATCTGAACGTCCAACAGCCCAGTCATCTGGCATGTTTTTGATGATTTTATCAGGCATTCGCTTATACGGATAAACTACCATGGGTGGCATTGTACAGCCATCAGCGCTGTAGTTGCAAAGAACTGTGATTGCTTCTTTTTGTTTACCTGCTGATATTTCATACAGATTCTTGTAATTCTTGGGGCCCAATATTTTACCAGTGTCAGGACATGTTAAACATCCAGTTTCACCGCAGTTTAGTATTCTCTTAGTGTCTTCAAATATATCAATAGCATTGGTATTGTGTAGATATTCTTTTAACTCTGCAAAAAAATTCAGTAATACTATGTTTGGTTACAGTAGCTCGTGCCTTAGAAATAGCTTCGGCGTTTCTTTTTACGACCTCAGGATGACGACTGAGGAACAAAGCCAACCACTTTTTTCCTGGCCGATCATCTTTAAAAGGATTTGGTCTTGGGCATTGCTTCAGAACGTTTTGGATTGAATCTTTCACGTCCTCTCCAGAAAGGGGAAATCCTAACTTTGCTTTGTTCAGGATCCAAATAACCAGTTCCTCTTCTTCCTCTTTGGTCAAAATGGTAGTTGGTCCCATTTTCCTTTCCATAGGTACTTTTTTATTTAATTTGTTACTTAATGTGCTTTTTGGAATTCCATAGAGCTTGGATGCATAATCGAGAGATATCTCACCACTTTTTACGCTGTGAACTGCCCTGAACAAATCGTTCTCGGAATACTTGAAAAATTTTATTTCATTCCTTTTCTTTCCTGGACTATTTTCTTTTTCGATTTGGTCCACTTTTTGTTCAGTTGATCCACATTGATGGTGTTTTCTTCTATTCTCCATCTATAAAAACAGAGAAAAATGACATGAAAGTGATCTCGAAAACTGGTGTTCAATAGCTGGGCCATGAAGGTACAGGTGCATGCACCAGTAGTTGAACACTCAAGTTATCTTTTTCGAAGCTGGTTCATCTACTGGAATCGGCAAATTTTTCACATTGTTGATTGTATAATTGGAAACTGTTAATTTTTCAGATTAAAATTCCGTCATAATAATGTAAATACAAAGAATCCATTGTTTCTCCAGTGAATGAACCCCCGTTCGTCTACTGGAAAATACGCTTTTGTTGGATCCAGTGCTCGAACACTAGACAATATCAATTGCACGGAGCAAATTCCATATTCTTCTGCCACTTTTCGTAAATATGTACCCGAAACAAGTAGAATATAAAGTAAAACCCATGAAAATGTCATAAAAAATGCCTGAAAATTATGTTCAAAGAATGCGAAATCTTAACACTTACCTTTCTGGTTGAGCTTGATTTGGTGACTGCTTGATTTGAACTGCCATAACCTCGCTTATTGTACAACTAGAATTATGGAAACTTGTGACGACATCTAACAAGCACTGTTTCAATTGAATATATGCCGACATGGCGCTAGATTGCACTAGTAGCCTTAGTAGAAGGATTTATTTGGAAAGTGTTCATTCATTGGTAGCTGTTCAACCATTGGTGCCACTACCCTACCCAAAAAAATCGAAGTCCTCTATTTGACCTTCTATCAAGACGAAACCTCGTATTTCGAATAACGTGAAGGTGCTGATTATAAATCCAGTTGCAGTCTTGAATCTGAGGCTCGTTTGGCGAAAATAAAAATTTCAGATCTCTCGGGCGGGCGGGTGTACCCAAAAAAATCGAAGATACTTATTTGGCCTTCTATCAAGATGAAACCTCAAATTTCGGATAATTTGAAGGTGCTGATTATAAATCCAGTTGCAGTCTTGAATCTGAGGCTCGTTTGGCGAAAATAAAAATTTCAGATCTCTCGGGCGGGCGGGTGTACCCAAAAAAATCGAAGTCCTCTATTTGACCTTCTATCAAGATGAAACCTCGTATTTCGAATAACGTGAAGGTGCTGATTATAAATCCAGTTGCAGTCTTGAATCTGAGGCTCGTTTGACGAACATAAAAATTTCAGATCTCTCGGGCGGGCGGGTGTACCCAAAAAAATCGAAGATACTTATTTGGCCTTCTATCAAGATGAAACCTCAAATTTCGGATAATTTGAAGGTGCTGATTATAAATCCAGTTGCAGTCTTGAATCTGAGGCTCGTTTGGCGAAAATAAAAATTTCAGATCTCTCGGGCGGGCGGGTGTACCCAAAAAAATCGAAGATACTTATTTGGCCTTCTATCAAGATGAAACCTCAAATTTCGGATAATTTGAAGGTGCTGATTATAAATCCAGTTGCAGTCTTGAATCTGAGGCTCGTTTGGCGAAAATAAAAATTTCAGATCTCTCGGGCGGGCGGGTGTACCCAAAAAAATCGAAGATACTTATTTGGCCTTCTATCAAGATGAAACCTCGAATTTCGAATAACGTGAAGGTGCTGATTATAAATCCAGTTGCAGTCTTGAATCTGAGGCTCGTTTGGCGAAAATAAAAATTTCAGATCTCTCGGGCGGGCGGGTGTACCCAAAAAAATCGAAGTCCTCTATTTGACCTTCTATCAAGATGAAACCTCGTATTTCGAATAACGTGAAGGTGCTGATTATAAATCCAGTTGCAGTCTTGAGTCTCAGTCTCGTTTGGCGAAAATAAAAATTTCAGATCTCTCGGGCGGGCGGGTGTTAGGTGTACCCAAAAAAATCGAAGATACTTATTTGGCCTTCTATCAAGATGAAACCTCAAATTTCGGATAATTTGAAGGTGCTGATTATAAATCCAGTTGCAGTCTTGAATCTGAGGCTCGTTTGGCGAAAATAAAAATTTCAGATCTCTCGGGCGGGCGGGTGTACCCAAAAAAATCGAAGATACTTATTTGGCCTTCTATCAAGATGAAACCTCAAATTTCGGATAATTTGAAGGTGCTGATTATAAATCCAGTTGCAGTCTTGAATCTGAGGCTCGTTTGGCGAAAATAAAAATTTCAGATCTCTCGGGCGGGCGGGTGTACCCAAAAAAATCGAAGATACTTATTTGGCCTTCTATCAAGATGAAACCTCAAATTTCGGATAATTTGAAGGTGCTGATTATAAATCCAGTTGCAGTCTTGAATCTGAGGCTCGTTTGGCGAAAATAAAAATTTCAGATCTCTCGGGCGGGCGGGTGTACCCAAAAAAATCGAAGTCCTCTATTTGACCTTCTATCAAGATCGAACCTCGTATTTCGAATAACGTGAAGGTGCTGATTACAAATCCAGTTGCAGTCTTGAATCTGAGGCTCGTTTGGCGAAAATAAAAATTTCAGATCTCTCGGGCGGGCAGGTGTACCCAAAAAAATCGAAGATACTTATTTGGCCTTCTATCAATATGAAACCTCGAATTTCGGATAATTTGAAGGTGCTGATTATAAATCCAGTTGCAGTCTTGAATCTGACGCTCGTTTGGCGAAAATAAAAATTTCAGATCTCTCGGGCGGGCGGGTGTACCAAAAAAAATCGAAGTCCTCTATTTGACCTTCTATCAAGACGAAACCTCGTATTTCGAATAACGTGAAGGTGCTGATTATAAATCCAGTTGCAGTCTTGAATCTGAGGCTCGTTTGGCGAAAATAAAAATTTCAGATCTCTCGGGCGGGCGGGTGTACCCAAAAAAATCGAAGATACTTATTTGGCCTTCTATCAATGAAACCTCAAATTTCGGATAATTTGAAGGTGCTGATTATAAATCCAGTTGCAGTCTTGAATCTGAGGCTCGTTTGGCGAAAATAAAAATTTCAGATCTCTCGGGCGGGCGGGTGTACCCAAAAAAATCGAAGTCCTCTATTTGACCTTCTATCAAGACGAAACCTCAAATTTCGAATAACGTGAAGGTGCTGATTATAAATCCAGTTGCAGTCTTGAGTCTCAGTCTCGTTTGGCGAAAATAAAAATTTCAGATCTCTCGGGCGGGCGGGTGTTAGGTGTACCCAAAAAAATCGAAGATACTTATTTGGCCTTCTATCAAGATGAAACCTCAAATTTCGGATAATTTGAAGGTGCTGATTATAAATCCAGTTGCAGTCTTGAATCTGAGGCTCGTTTGGCGAAAATAAAAATTTCAGATCTCTCGGGCGGGCGGGTGTACCCAAAAAAATCGAAGATACTTATTTGGCCTTCTATCAAGATGAAACCTCAAATTTCGGATAATTTGAAGGTGCTGATTATAAATCCAGTTGCAGTCTTGAATCTGAGGCTCGTTTGGCGAAAATAAAAATTTCAGATCTCTCGGGCGGGCGGGTGTACCCAAAAAAATCGAAGATACTTATTTGGCCTTCTATCAAGATGAAACCTCAAATTTCGGATAATTTGAAGGTGCTGATTATAAATCCAGTTGCAGTCTTGAATCTGAGGCTCGTTTGGCGAAAATAAAAATTTCAGATCTCTCGGGCGGGCGGGTGTACCCAAAAAAATCGAAGTCCTCTATTTGACCTTCTATCAAGACGAAACCTCGTATTTCGAATAACGTGAAGGTGCTGATTATAAATCCAGTTGCAGTCTTGAATCTGAGGCTCGTTTGGCGAAAATAAAAATTTCAGATCTCTCGGGCGGGCGGGTGTACCCAAAAAAATCGAAGATACTTATTTGGCCTTCTATCAAGATGAAACCTCAAATTTCGGATAATTTGAAGGTGCTGATTATAAATCCAGTTGCAGTCTTGAATCTGAGGCTCGTTTGGCGAAAATAAAAATTTCAGATCTCTCGGGCGGGCGGGTGTACCCAAAAAAATCGAAGTCCTCTATTTGACCTTCTATCAAGACGAAACCTCGTATTTCGAATAACGTGAAGGTGCTGATTATAAATCCAGTTGCAGTCTTGAATCTGAGGCTCGTTTGGCGAAAATAAAAATTTCAGATCTCTCGGGCGGGCGGGTGTACCCAAAAAAATCGAAGATACTTATTTGGCCTTCTATCAAGATGAAACCTCAAATTTCGGATAATTTGAAGGTGCTGATTATAAATCCAGTTGCAGTCTTGAATCTGAGGCTCGTTTGGCGAAAATAAAAATTTCAGATCTCTCGGCCGGGCGGGTGTACCCAAAAAAATCGAAGTCCTCTATTTGACCTTCTATCAAGACGAAACCTCGTATTTCGAATAACGTGAAGGTGCTGATTATAAATCCAGTTGCAGTCTTGAGTCTGAGTCTCGTTTGGCGAAAATAAAAATTTCAGATCTCTCGGGCGGGGGGGTGTACCCAAAAAAATCGAAGATACTTATTTGGCCTTCTATCAAGATGAAACCTCGAATTTCGGATAATTTGAAGGTGCTGATTATAAATCCAGTTGCAGTCTTGACTCTGAGGCTCGTTTGGCGAAAATAAAAATTTCAGATCTCTCGGGCGGGCGGGTGTACCCAAAAAAATCGAAGTCCTCTATTTGACCTTCTATCAAGATGAAACCTCGTATTTCGAATAACGTGAAGGTGCTGATTATAAATCCAGTTGCAGTCTTGAATCTGAGGCTCGTTTGACGAAAATAAAAATTTCAGATCTCTCGGGCGGGCGGGTGTACCCAAAAAAATCGAAGTCCTCTATTTGACCTTCTATCAAGACGAAACCTCGTATTTCGAATAACGTGAAGGTGCTGATTATAAATCCAGTTGCAGTCTTGAATCTGAGGCTCGTTTGGCGAAAATAAAAATTTCAGATCTCTCGGGCGGGCGGGTGTACCCAAAAAAATCGAAGATACTTATTTGGCCTTCTATCAAGATGAAACCTCAAATTTCGGATAATTTGAAGGTGCTGATTATAAATCCAGTTGCAGTCTTGAATCTGAGGCTCGTTTGGCGAAAATAAAAATTTCAGATCTCTCGGGCGGGCGGGTGTACCCAAAAAAATCGAAGTCCTCTATTTGACCTTCTATCAAGATGAAACCTCGTATTTCGAATAACGTGAAGGTGCTGATTATAAATCCAGTTGCAGTCTTGAATCTGAGGCTCGTTTGACGAAAATAAAAATTTCAGATCTCTCGGGCGGGCGGGTGTACCCAAAAAAATCGAAGTCCTCTATTTGACCTTCTATCAAGACGAAACCTCGTATTTCGAATAACGTGAAGGTGCTGATTATAAATCCAGTTGCAGTCTTGAATCTGAGGCTCGTTTGGCGAAAATAAAAATTTCAGATCTCTCGGGCGGGCGGGTGTACCCAAAAAAATCGAAGATACTTATTTGGCCTTCTATCAAGATGAAACCTCAAATTTCGGATAATTTGAAGGTGCTGATTATAAATCCAGTTGCAGTCTTGAATCTGAGGCTCGTTTGGCGAAAATAAAAATTTCAGATCTCTCGGGCGGGCGGGTGTACCCAAAAAAATCGAAGATACTTATTTGGCCTTCTATCAAGATGAAACCTCGAATTTCGGATAATTTGAAGGTGCTGATTATAAATCCAGTTGCAGTCGTGAGTCTGAGTCTCGTTTGGCGAAAATAAAAATTTCAGATCTCTCGGGCGGGGGGGGTGTACCCAAAAAAATCGAAGATACTTATTTGGCCTTCTATCAAGATGAAACCTCGAATTTCGGATAATTTGAAGGTGCTGATTATAAATCCAGTTGCAGTCTTGACTCTGAGGCTCGTTTGGCGAAAATAAAAATTTCAGATCTCTCGGGCGGGCGGGTGTACCCAAAAAAATCGAAGTCCTCTATTTGACCTTCTATCAAGACGAAACCTCGTATTTCGAATAACGTGAAGGTGCTGATTATAAATCCAGTTGCAGTATTGAGTCTGAGTCTCGTTTGGTGAAAATAAAAATTTCAGATCTCTCGGGCGGGCGGGTGTACCCAAAAAAATCGAAGATACTTATTTGGCCTTCTATCAATGAAACCTCGAATTTAGGATAATTTGAAGATGCTGATTATAAATCCAATTGCAGTCTTGAATCTGAGGCTCGTTTGGCGAAAATAAAAATTTCAGATCTCTCGGGCGGGCGGGTGTACCCAAAAAAATCGAAGTCCTCTATTTGACCTTCTATCAAGACGAAACCTCGTATTTCGAATAACGTGAAGGTGCTGATTATAAATCCAGTTGCAGTATTGAGTCTGAGTCTCGTTTGGCGAAAATAAAAATTTCAGATCTCTCGGGCGGGCGGGTGTACCCAAAAAAATCGAAGATACTTATTTGGCCTTCTATCAAGATGAAACCTCGAATTTAGGATAATTTGAAGATGCTGATTATAAATCCAATTGCAGTCTTGAATCTGAGGCTCGTTTGGCGAAAATAAAAATTTCAGATCTCTCGGGCGGGCGGGTGTACCCAAAAAAATCGAAGATACTTATTTGGCCTTCTATCAAGATGAAACCTCGAATTTCGGATAATTTGAAGGTGCTGATTATAAGTCCAGTTGCAGTCTTGAATCTGAGGCTCGTTTGGCGAAAATAAAAAATTTCAGATCTCTCGGGCGGGCGGGTGTACCCAAAAAAATCGAAGTCCTCTATTTGACCTTCTATCAAGACGAAACCTCGTATTTCGAATAACGTGAAGGTGCTGATTATAAATCCAGTTGCAGTCTTGAGTCTGAGTCTCGTTTGGCGAAAATAAAAATTTCAGATCTCTCGGGCGGGCGGGTGCACCCAAAAAATTCGAAGTTCTTTATTTTCTGTTTCTTGTTCTTTATTTGACCTTCTATCAAGATGAAACCTCGTATTTCGGGTCATTTTAAGGTGCTGATTATAAATCCAGTTGCAGTCTTGAGTCTGAGGTTCGTTTGGCGAAAATAAAAATTTCAGATCTCTCGGGCGGGAGGGTGTAGCCAAAAAAATCGAAGTTTCTTATTTGACCTTCTATCAAGATGAAATCTCGTATTTCGGATAATTTGAAGGTGATGATTATAAATCCAGTTGCAGTCTTGAATCTGAGTCTCGTTTGGCGAAAATAAAAAATTTCAGATCTCTCGGACGGGCGGGGTGTACCCAAAAAAATCGAAGTTCTCTACTTGACCTTCTATTAAGATCGAACCTCGTATTTCGAATAACGTGAAGGTGCTGATTATAAATCCAGTTGCAGTCTTGAGTCTGAGTCTCGTTTGGCGAAAATAAAAATTTCAGATCTCTCGGGCGGGCGGGTGTACCCAAAAAAATCGAAGATACTTATTTGGCCTTCTATCAAGATGAAACCTCGAATTTCGGATAATTTGAAGGTGCTGATTATAAATCCAGTTGCAGTCTTGAATCTGAGGCTCGTTTGGCGAAAATAAAAATTTCAGATCTCTCGGGCGGGCGGGAGTACCCAAAAAAATCGAAGTCCTCTATTTGACCTTCTATCAAGACGAAACCTCGTATTTCGAATAACGTGAAGGTGCTGATTATAAATCCAGTTGCAGTCTTGAGTCTGAGTCTCGTTTGGCGAAAATAAAAATTTCAGATCTCTCGGGCGGGCGGGTGTACCCAAAAAAATCGAAGATACTTATTTGGCCTTCTATCAAGATGAAACCTCGAATTTCGGATAATTTGAAGATGCTGATTATAAATCCAGTTGCAGTCTTGAATCTGAGGCTCGTTTGGCGAAAATAAAAATTTCAGATCTCTCGGGCGGGCGGGTGTACCCAAAAAAAATCGACGTCCTCTATTTGACCTTCTATCAAGACGAAACCTCGTATTTAGAATAACGTGAAGGTGCTGATTATTAATCCAGTTGCAGTCTTGAGTCTGAGTCTCGTTTGGCAAAAATAAAAAATTTCAGATCTCTCGGGCGGGCGGGTGCACCCAAAAAATTCGAAGTTCTTTATTTTCTGTTTCTTGTTCTTTATTTGACCTTCTATCAAGATGAAACCTCGTATTTCGGGTAATTTGAAGGTGCTGATTATAAATCCAGTTGCAGTCTTGAGTCTGAGGTTCGTTTGGCGAAAATAAAAATTTCAGATCTCTCGGGCGGGAGGGTGTAGCCAAAAAAATCGGAGTTTCTTATTTGACCTTCTATCAAGATGAAACCTCGTATTTCGGATAATTTGAAGGTGCTGATTATAAATTCAGTTGCAGTCTTGAGTCTGAGTCTCGTTTGGCGAAAATAGAAAATTTCAGATCTCTCGGACAGGCGGGGTGTACCCAAAAAAATCGAAGTTCTCTACTTGACCTTCTATTAAGATCGAACCTCGTATTTCGAATAACGTGAAGGTGCTGATTATAAATCCAGTTGCAGTCTTGAATCTGAGGCTCGTTTGGCGAAAATAAAAATTTCAGATCTCTCGGGCGGGCGGGTGTACCCAAAAAAATCGATGTTCTCTATTTGACCTTCTATCAAGACGTAACCTCGTATTTCGGATAACGTGAAGGTGCTGATTATAAGTCCAGTTGCAGTCTTGAGTCTGAGTCTCGTTTGGCGAAAATAAAAAATTTCAGATCTCTCGGGCGGGCGGGTGCACCCAAAAAAATCGAAGTTCTTTATTTGGCCTTCCATCAAGATGAAACCTCCTATTTCAGACAATTTGAAGGTGCGGATTATAAATCCAGTTGCAGTCTTGAGTCTGAGTCTCGTTTGGCAGAAACAAAAAATTTCAGATCTCTCGGGCGGGCGGGTGCACCCAAAAAATTCGAAGTTCTTTATTTGACCTTCTATCAAGATGAAACCTCGGATTCCAGGTAATTTGAAGATGCTGATTATAAATCCAGTTGCAGGCTTGAGTCTGAGTCTCGTTTGGCGAAAATAAGAGAGGTTTACCACAACTATGTTCATCCATATACATGGTGAGTCCTAAGTTGGGACTTTTTTTTTCATAGGGTATATGGTACTCGACAAGAGGAGTGATTTTTCCCAAGATATTGAGCGATAATGAAATCCTCATTTTTTTATGATTCCGTCCCTGTGCGATTAGATCAAAACAGACACAGAAAACGCAGGTGGCTACGAAATATATGTAGCAGCGCGCGTTTGAGGTTTCTCAGTCTGTTGACGCGCTACATCGGACTTCAAAAATAACAAAAATGGTGCAAATATTGTGACTATAATGATATGCTTTTAGTTTACGGTGAATGTGATGAAAATGACTCTCAGATTTCGCCAGTGTATGCTGATGGTTAGCCTGGACGTATTTACTCTGCACCCTGTCGATCTCGTGCAAAGAGCTACAGACACAGAATTATATACAGGGTGTCCCACGACGATTGAGGCAAGTAATATCTCGGAACTGGGCAGTAGTAGCGAATTATAATGTTGGGGGTGTGAATTAGAGCAAATATAGTACCTTTTCTTATTATTGTGTCACCCAATGAGGTATTTGTTTTTGGTCACGTGACGGCCGATTACAATTTTTTAATGGGACACCCTGTATATTTGTGACTTTTTGTCTTCCTCCCGATAAAACAGTTCCAACAAACTAGCATACATGGGGTCTGACGTGATTAATTCAAGAGCTACAGGTATATAAAGGACTGTACCACTACCATTATGACACACCAAAGTAATTCAACTGTTGGGGGTACATATAATCAATGGTAGTGGTACCATCCTTTAAGTACCTGTAATTCTTGAATTAATCACTTTAGACCCCAAGTATGCTACTTTGTTGGAATTGTTTTATCGGGAGGAAGACAGAAAGTCACACAAATATACAGGGTGTCCCATTAAACATTTTGAATCGGACGTCACGTGATAAAAAAATACCTCATTGGGTGTAATAAGAATAGATACTATATTTGTTCTAATTTAAACACTCAAAATTGTAATTCGCCACTACTGCCCAGTTCCGATATATTGCTTGTCTTAATCGTCGTGGGACACCCTGTATATTTGTATCCACATCGTCGTGGACACGCTGGAAGACCTAGGCAACTCTGAGTGGTCCAAATTTTAGAAGAAATACTTAGGCTTTTCAATCTCACGGAGCGAATCTTGAACTATATCTATAAAATTCATGTGACAGTTAAAACTTCGCAGCGAACGAACAGTAAGTATTTTCTTAGAATTTCTTTATTCTTCTGAATTATCGCACATTAGCTTTGTCATTAATTTCAAGGGCAGTTATTTTTGAAAAGGAAACTCCGAACTTTGAAAACACCCTGTATAGTACAAGATTTGAATTAGAATTGAACTTCACCCATTGATTTACCGGACAGAAATATTTTTTTCTTAAATTCCACGATTTCTTAAACACATAATAATGATATCGTCATTATTTCAAAAAAAAAAAAGAAGAGGTTAAAAAACAAGATAAGAGCCTTTGAAACTAAGTGACTTTCTTTATCGCTACAAATAAAATTAAGTTCCTGCAACTTTTCTCCTTCTCAGCAGCCGACAAGTTAACGTACCTATCTCAGAGGAAACGCTCTAAAAGAGATTGATAAATGACGTCGTCACCGTAATGCTGACCAGCACATTTTTTCTCTAAAAAGTATTTTTTAGTCCAGGGAATATGTTCTACGTCATAAGAATACACAGTGCTAACACAATCAGCACATTTTTGTCAAAGCTGTACAAAAACTATACTTTAACCAGTAGCAATGATTTATCCAAACCCTGAGTATAGTAAGAAAAACGCGTTTCGATTTGGAAAAGTTGATTCGGCAATGTAGAAGGCGCCATTTCGATGAACCGTTTGACCTTGAAACAGCATACTATTGTATGAAAATTGCCTAACATGACGCGAAGCTTACAGAATATAGCATTGGCTATTCACTAGCTGAATACGAGGTGCCGTCATTCACAATTTTTTATGGTGTGCCTCACATAAAGGCTGAAAGCCTATAGCGCTATAGAAGCTCTGCGAGAGGTTAAGTGTCCGAGCACGATGAATTAGAAACGCTTCAGGTTGTAGCCGTCGGGAAACAAATTCCCCGGCAGCTCATTCCACAGCCAGCGTCGAGGTTTTCTGAAAGAAGGAATGCTGGAGGAGACTGTTTCGGGGAGTAGAGACCTCGACCTGGTAGGGATGATCTCGCAGAGCCTCTGTAGGGTTCCTTGTTCGGACGGTTTTGTTATTATCTGGAAGAGCTCACACTTTCCGTAACAAAATCTGTAAAACAGGGATAGGTCAGCCACCCTTCTTTGACGTTTCTGTGGAGGTCCTTTGTGAGGTTGGGCGTATCAATTAGTCTAATTGCTCCTTCTGGATAGTGTCCTGAAGCTTTAGAGAGTGCTTTGGAGCGCATCGCCACACATGGGAGCAATACTCCAACGATGGTCGGATCCACGCCTTGTAGAGCAGCAGTAGTTGCACTGATGTATACAGCTTCCTACAGCGAAATAAAACTCCAAGCTTCTGGGATGCCAATTTAGCATACTGACGACGTGGTGGTGCCAGGACATGTTATTGTTGATGTCGATCCCCAAAAGCTTGACGGAAGGTGACTCGACTATTGGGTGACCCCATTGCCACAGTTGGTAAGCCAACGTGAGACTTCTTTGTCAGTGTTGTTGTCTGAGTTTTCTGTACGTTAAGCTGTACTTTATTTACTGATCCCCACTCGACAATTATTGTGAAATCTACGTTGATCTGTGAGGCATGTTGGAATCGCCAACGTACTGTCTCCTGGGATGATAGTGGCTTGCCTGGTTTCATGCACGATTTTAGTGTAATGTCATCTGCGAAGCTGTAGACTAGATTGCATATTATTTCCAGCAACTCGATGTCCAGCAGGAACGGTGTAAGGGATAGGACAGATCCCTGAGGAACACCGACGTTTATTGAAAATAAGTGTGATGAACAGCCTTCGACTACAACAAATAGAGACTGGTTGTTTAAAAAGCTAAATCAGCAGGCCGGGTGATAGTCCATAAGCAGCAAGCTTGACCAAAAGTCCCTCATGCCATACTCTATTGAAGGATAACTATTTTTGCGAGTTCGTTTGACAGGCATCGTAATGAAGAGTCCTCGGCACATGTTCTATGTCGTTGGAGGACTTTAGAAGTTACCACAGGAACATTGTTCCCGAGCTTTTGGAACCAGAAGACTTAAGAAGGGTTCACACTAATCCTGTACTAGCTTTTGCTAAAATGCAGCTCTTAGGTACTAGCAAGATCAGAGATGATAAATGATCCAAGATAGATTACACCGGGTTACCTCTGTGTTCTTCGCTCATTAATTCATCATCCCCATAGTTTCTATAGTGTTCGTTGATGACGAAACCTGTCCCGAACTCGTGTTGGCCGTTTTGATTTCCGCTGTAGAAAACCACAGATTTGCTGATCTTCACATTTCCGCTGTCAGGCCATCGTATCTCCTGTACTGCGACCAAGTCTATTCCTATTTTTTTCCAGTTGCTGTACGGCATGTATGGCGGCCTCAGGTCTGTACCAACTCTGTACGTTCCATGTTTCTAAATTCATGATCCTTTTTCGTTGCGGTTTTCGGTTTCCGGGTATTCCAATCTTGTTCCGAGGCGAGTTTGCAGTTTTCATAACTGGTCTTTTTTTATAAGGGTAAGTAGTTGGCCTTCCGCTTAACCCTCCTCCTTTATCCGGGCTTGGGACCGGCAACGACCCTCGGTAGGTTACTCAGTTCACCCACCAGGGGTCGCAGGCGAAGTTCTAGAAGAATCTACAAGGCTGTCATTCGACCCATAATCATCTATGGATGCGAAACCTGGACCATGACAAAAGCAAACGGGGGTAAGCTCAGATGTTTTGAAAGGAAAGTGCTTAGAAAGATTTTCGGCCCGCGTTACCACCCCGACACCAACCAATACCGCATTAGAAATAATGCCGAGATTAAAGCACTGTATGGCGAGGGAGACATCGTCCAGGAAATCAAGTCCCAACGTCTGAGATGGTTCGGACATGTCCACAGAATGAACAACGAAAGACTGGCGAAACTCGTATGGGAGGAGGTACCAGCTGGAAAGAGACCACCAGGACGCCCGCGAATGCGCTGGAAGGATAATATCAGGGCGGACCTCTCAACAATGAATATACCACTCGATCACAGCCTGATAGAAGACCGAAGGACATGGATGCAAGTTGTGCAGTCAGCCAGGACCCACCCGGGGTTGTAGAGCTTTGTGATGATGATGATAGTTTCTAAAACACCTCTCTCATTTTGTCATCTAATTTATACCACGCCAGAATAATCCATATCAACCCAGCAATTAATCTTTATGGTTTTGCTATCTAAATTTCCTGCATTATATCTAGACAAAAAATCACCGAGTGACTTTGGGAATTTGGGAGTATGTGACAAGATTAATAGTAAGATGCCGTGCCTACGTCTATGTCAGCAACACCCCTTACTGTCGACGACTTGTATTATGAATTATATAAAAAGGCCTGTAGGATTCTTCCTTTGTTCGTGATCCGAGGTAATTTTTTTCAGTGGACAAATGGCTCTCGGAAGGAAATGTGAAAGCCCCAGGATATGGTTGGATTTACCGTAAAAAATCACTTCTGCTATAAGTTCTGCTTGTGCATCCAATTGTTTCAATTTTCGTGGATCTAGAGACAGTGGTTCACCTGGGGAAGATTTTATCAAGTAATAGTTTGAAATATAGCAAACGTTGAACTTTGAGATTGTACGGTTCTAATGGAATATGGTTGCCCATCACATAGGCGTACATTTTTTATACCTATTTCTTAGGATAAAAAGCCTCGTGATTTTGTTTCAAATCTTATCTAGTTTCAATTGTTCATGACTGAAGTATAACATTTATTTCTAAGTTTTCGCATTAAATATCAATTTTATAAATAATAGATTTTTTAAATCAATATATGTTTTTCAAAATTCTAGTTGTATACCACAATAAAGCTTCACACATAAAAACAATTTCTTAGATGGAGCACAGATGCTTTAATTCAAGTATACCGTAACCTCCTATACGCGCAAAGTTATGCTAATCTTAACTGAGAATACGATATCTTTGACCATATGAGGGTTAGATTGAGAAAATATCTTCAATGCAAAACTGGGAAATTCTTGATAGTAAGAATACCAAAATCTTAAATCAAGCATATGGTAACCTTGACCGAAGTATTTCATAATCTTAACTGGGAGCATTTCATAAACTTGACGCAAGTAGCTCAACTTTATTCTAAAATGTTAATTGTGATATTCTTGGATGAGGAAACTAGTAGTATTAATTTGAGCATTCAAACTCTTCTATGAGCATGTAGAAATTTTTCTGGAGAAATAGTTCTGCAAAATTTCTTAAATCACATTTAATATACTTAGTACTTATCTAGAAACACCTGAGTCAGGTCTTCGCATCCCAATTTTTTTAATAGCTCATTCATGGTTGGATAGATCCAGTGATAAGGAAGCTGATGGGAACTGGGACGCGACTCAAATGGCGGTGGACCAGCACTACCGGCAGATGCGATGACTGATGGTTGACGGTGGTATCACGGGTATCACGTGGCAATGGCAATTTATTTAACAGTTTGACTAGATACTGTTATGTGCTATTATGCAGGATCAAGGTATTACGCTACGGTGCTAAAGACGGCGGCGAATGCGAAAACCGATAATGGCGCGGCGGCGCGGACGCGGACGGGCAACAGGCTGTTGGGTAGAGAGGGTGGAGATCTGGAGAGGTTAGAGTTGACCCGTGACACGCTGCGCGTCTGCGCACGCCGACGTTGGTAGACATCAAATAAGTGATTTACTTGATACAATTATAGGGTTTGCTTGTAAAACAGCGTTCATTTTCAAACCAAGATTATCATACTGTAAATGAAGGTTCGCATCTGCAAGCTGTCTATATTCTTCATAGAAATAAACTGGGCACCGCTGGGAAAAATGATAATCTTGATATAAAATTATGAAATATTTGTTATTAAACTATTATAGCCTTGGTTGCAAAGAAAACTATATTTCCTTTCGGAGCATATTTCTTTAAAATAAGTATATAAATCAAAAATATATTATTCTTGATATAAATTGTGTATAATCTTCTCATCAAATATTCTTTCTTAGAGTGAGAACCGATATTCTTGTTTTGAGTATGTATTTACAAGAATATCACAATTCTTGACAAGAATTTCTTTTTATGTGTGTTGTTTCACGAATGGACCATTTGAGTAATTTTCATACTAGTCTACTCCTAACGAATTTAATCAGATGTGAGCACACAGCAAAACATACAAACATTCAGCTCATATTAAAACCACAGAAAGTGGAGTACAAAACACCGGGTTTAGTTTAGAGACAATGATTGAACCACAACAAAGCCAGCTCCGTGAATGAAGTGTTTGAGCAATAAGTCATCAGTTTAGCCAATATTCATTATCGAAAATAACAGTAGCATTGTGCACCTAACGAGTTTAATCAGGTGTTCGGATACGGAAAAATCTACAAACATTCAGTCAATATTAAAACCGCGGAAAACATGCAGTGCAAACATAGGATTTAATTTTGCGACCAATGACGATTGTAGCTGAATTGAATCTCCATTTTAATCGCATATAACCCGTTATCGGCAATTCAATCGAAAAATAATTTAAATTTTATTATGCAAACAAAACGTTCCTATACCTAAAATTACGCATTAAATTTTAATTAATTTGGAGCCCGAACGGCGCCTGCGGGTATACAGAGAGACATTGCATCAGACGAACGGATATCATCATCCGCTATTTACTCCGAAATTTTCACTAGAATCTTTCAATTTCACATTATTTAAACGAACACTGTCCCGTGTGGGGGCGGGATAGAATATCTCCCATCGTATATCCTGCGTGTCGTAAAAGGCGACTAAAATGAACCGAACCACTGTCGGTATAAGCAGTAACCTCTCCTCAACCAACAGCTTTGGGTGGACGAGTTGACAAGAGTCAGGACACTTTCTTGCCCTTGGGGTGAGAAATTAGCCCTAAAGGCGGATGAACCAGTAGATACCATCTAGTCAACGGCATGAGGATGCAGAAAGCAAATGGGTAACTACTGCGTTAAAGATCTTAAAGATATCCCAAGAGAAACTCGTAAAACGAGAGTTCACAACATGTCTGTCAAGACATTGTGACTATGATGATGAAACGAACACTAACAAGTCAATAAGGTAATTCATCGGAAAGAGCAAACTATCGTAAATTTGACATTTTTTTACACACATACTTGAAAGATTGTAAGCAAAGTAGGTATAAGGTATACTCGAAATAAAACATCAACAAAAAAAAATGACGTCAAGTCTCTTGAATCAGTACTTCCCACACATTATCGACGGAAATGAGCAGACGATGAGTAATGCAGATACGATATAATGCCCAAAAAGCGTATTATCTGAAAATCCTATCACCTACTGGTATGGGAAGTAAAACGTGGAAAACGATCAGGAACAACCAATTCGCCTAAAAACGAAGTTACACAATACAGAACGATTTGAAGCAATACTCCGATTAATACATCAAAAAATTCTATATATTTTGATTTCTATAATGGGCAAGGCAATATTCGGATGGACCTAATAAAGTGTATTATCCCGCTAGGTCTTTCTTTCACACGTCAATGAAGGGTCTATTGTGAACACAGAACCTTTGCCGTTTCCAACCTCCCACGCACCAACCACCTCAATTTCACCCCCATCCAAAAAAGTAGAAAATGGTCACCAGCACCTAAAATGCCTAAAAACGAAGTTTGATCAATAGTTGATTTTTTTTGCTAATTACTCCGCCACCCATGCACCGATTTTAAAAATTATAGCAGTATTGCCTACTCCGACCCCAGAGCATATAGCTACCCAAATTTCATCACAATCCATTCAGCAGTTACTGAGATTACGAGGCAAGAAAAACGCCAACAGACATACTGACAGATAGACATGCAGTCTGACAGAAATGAGTGATATGGATTTTCGTTATGTAGACATCTCAAAATCGAAAATTTTCGGTCATTCCTGTTTAAAGACAGTATTTGAACAGATGAATGAGACTGTTGATTGTCCAGCTGTCATGCGAGAATCCGTTCCATGGCTGGGTTAAGGGGAATCCTTCTTGACTGAATCCCCTTTCTCACTGGGTTGGAATGACTGACCACTCAATTGTCCGGGATCCTTGTGAGGATGTACAAGTGACCCAATGGGGACTAAGTGCTGTGATCTTGGTAGAGATTAAATACAGAATAAACTTCCTAGTGTGTGTCTTTATAATTATCATCTCGAGTCTAAAAAATGATAGAGAAAATAAGTAAAACAAGGGGATTAAATATTGTCTGCAGTGATTATCCAATCACGATGCTGCACCGTCTTTAGGGTGAGGAAGAAAATCTGTCCTTACGTCTTTCACCAAATTCTCTTCGCTGGTTAATTTACGATGGCCACACAGTACTTTACATGGTGATCTGTCACAAGCGCGCTTGGTTTGATTTTTACCTGATTACAAAAAGTATGCCTTAATCGGCACAAGTTGCTTGCGCGCCGGAAGAAAGTTAACTCATAATTATGCCAACGAACACTTCTTAATAGTTAATAATCACGACCATAACCTAGTTGTATTTTCATGTGAAAAAAATTTAAATTTTCTATGCTCCTAAAATAAGATATACGTAGATGGCATTTTTGATTGTTTTACAACATTTTTTGTGAACTATCTACAATTCACGCTTTTAAGAATGGAAGAATGGAATTACATACCTGTGGCGTTTATGTTATCACCTAGCAAATTAAGTTCTACATATTTTTCAGGTTTTAAATTGTCGATTATTTTGGAGAAAAGAATGTATCCTTTAACCCTTCACAAATAATTTGTGATTTTAAAATCGCCATCCATTTACGAATAAAGCAAGTTTGAGATAACTGTTTTTTTGTTACTTTTATGGCGCTGATCATTGATCAACTGGCCAGAAACGGGGTTATATCTCATATATACAGGAGATGGAATGGTAGAGTCAAAGTGTTAACAATATTTGTTAGTGTGTTAGTATTTGTGTTCATTTGTTTTTTGTTTTTTTGTTTTTTTTTATTTTCTTTTCTTTTTCTTTTTTCACTTTTTTCCAATGTATACTTATATTTACTGTAAATAATTTTATCTTAGCAGTTTTTTACAATTACTAAAGTTGTTAGTATCTTACTCAAATGGTTAAATAACATTCATTACAATGGTAATATAAAATACGATACACATTTTTATTTTCAGATCCTAATATTAATTCTATATTTGTTGGTAGTGTGAGATATCTTGGAAGGCTAAAGTAAAGTTCGTTGGTTTTTGTACCAATTATTTCGCACTCCAGTAGGCAATGTTGCAACGAACCAATTTCTCCACAGGCGCAGTAAGGGTTATCTCCGATCCCGATTCTTGACTTATGTTCGGGGGTTAAGCAATGTCCACTTCTGAGTCGGCATATTGTTCTTATGTATGGTCTTTTGTCTTTATTCTTGAACCAGGGTTGTATTTGTATATCATTTTGGATCTTTTTAAAAAATGATCCTGAAATTTGTTCCTGAAAATGATTTCGCCATGAATGTTTTACTTTATTTGAAATTAAACTGTTTATGTCAGTAAAAGGTATTTTGATATCGGGTATCGGTTCTCCGACTATGGCTGCTTCTTTGGCTAATTTGTCTGCAGTTTCATTCTGTGTTATTTTGGAATGTCCTCTAATCCATTCTATATTCAATTTTTCATTTAACAACTTTATTTGTGTATTTAACTGCACAATATCTACTATGATAAGGTTTAGTTTACTTGAGGTGTTGTAATTACTTAGTTTCAAACATAAACTTTTGCTATCTGTAAATATGGCAATTTGCGGTTTCTGGCTATTGTCTAAGCAGTATTCTAGAGCCTTCTTTATGGCTACCAGTTCTGCAGTATATATCGAACATTGAGTTGGTAACTGGTATCGTTCATAATACTCTTCATTGGCATAATAGAAAGCGCATCCAGCTAAGTGATCTTTCTTAGAGCCATCTGTAAAAATCCAATCCCAACTCTTCCAATGCTCTTCCAGGTCTTCTCTAATAAATAAAAATAAAAAACAAAATAATAGGCTGTATATTTCATCTAACAAAAGCCTGGTTAAAAAACGGTATTACGACAAAGGTAAACTAGGGCACCCCCGCGGGCTTGTGTGCACACACCTGCCTCTTCTGCGAAAAAGTTTGGGCGCTTTTGACCGGTAGGATTAGGACCAATCTGACCGCGACGCGCTAGTGTCCTGCGGCCCTTTACAAGGATCCCATGACCCCACATTTACCTGTCACGAAGCACGACACAGAACATCCCCCACAACACGGCGTATTTCCCTAACGGCTCCCGTAAGCAAAAATTATTTTTTGATTACTTTTAAAGTTTCCTAATTAACTGTTCGGCGGGGTGAAGGGGGCTCGGAACGCGGTGTAGTGGCGTCATAACCCCGCGGGTGCGCTTCGGATATCGCCCGGTCTACTACTAGGAATAAATTGCTAGCAAATGACGACGTTTCGCCGTGCCGCCGTTTATTGCCTTTTATATTCTTTAATTAGTTTTTCTGTAGCGAGCCTGGCGCGCCGGAAGCGACAAGGTTCCATCGGCTTTTATTCCGCGGGAAATAAGAGGAAAATTGAGGCGGACCCGGCGGTTTTCCCATTCTCTTCTGATAGTCAGCTCTATGAAGCTGTAAATTGTACCGCTGAGAAAATTATATGTATACAACAAAGAGATCTTGGGATTCCACGTATTCTTTCATTTTTTGGTTACAATGGGTCATACGAATCAAAATGAGCATTTAATTTATACTAAATTATTTGGAGCATTTACTCCACATGCTAAGAATGAAAACCAGACATATGTGCTCCATTGGAGTGACTGCTCACTCTTGTGTAAATTATAATTGCTGTGAGCATATTTTCGCTTTTTCTAAGGAACAATGGTTAAATCATTATAACCTTCTTTGTGTATACAAAAATAGGTGTACTGATGCATTTCGTTACTTTCAGCATCATTTTGTTTAACAGCCATTACTAGTAAACAATGGCATTCCGTTTAAAAAAGTTGATTGACTCATTACTTCCCACACGTAACGGAGACATCGTTTTATTATTTCCCATTGCTCAAAGTCACACTGTCTGAGTCTGAGAGTCAAAGAGACAAAGACTTAAATGCTAGCTCTAATACAATAATAGTCAACAATTTTAAAACTTTTACTATCTTCTCATCAGTTTTTTCGTAACAAGCAGGTCAGGAGCATCAACATATAAATGTAAAATTACAAAGACATAACGAGCTTTACATGTTACTTGTACACGAAGGCATTAAAAATTCGTGGCTTAAATACATACATTTCTCGATCTAAAAATGTCCTTTATAAAAACCTTCTTGGTCTAACAGGTAATCAAAATGGCCGTTTTTTTACAATCCCCTACCCTCCAACCGCCCCAAATTCACCCCCACCCAAAAAAGTAGAAAATGATCAGGACCCCCTAAACCGCATAGCTGTTATTATGTTTTTAGTCTTTTTATCACCGCTGCCACTGACACGATTTTTAAACACAATTATGTGTTTTCCACTCTCGCTACGGTAATAATATCCAAATATCAACAAAATCAATTCAACAATTTCCCCGTTACACAACATAGAAAGATCTAAAGCAATACTCGCATATGTATACATGTAAAACGCATAAGAAAATGTTTGAAAAATATTTGGAATTTTCCGTTTTTTGCTAAGTACTCCGCCGCCCATGTACCGATTTTCATAATTATAGCAGCGTTACCTACTACAACCCCGCAGCGTACAGCGACCCAAGTTTCATCACAATCCATGGTGAGGTTACTGAGATTACGAAGCTAGAAAAACGCCAACAGACAGACCAACAGACAGCCCGACGGAAATGAGTGACGTGGATCTTCGTTATGTAGATATCATAAAATGTCCAAAAAGCGTATTATCTCAAAATCGAAAACTTTCGCGATCGCAATGCTCTCCTCGCCTATTGGTGTGGAGAGTAAATAAAAATTAATGTTTCTTTCTCAAATCGTGTCGAACCCTCCCTACAATTATTATAATAATACCGTCACATTCTCTATTTTGGCAAGCATTATCGGAAATCGAACCCAATACCTTGATTAAATGCCGTCAAGATACGGCAACCTTACGCTATTTTTATACCATAAAAGCCGTTCACCTATACAAACCGCTATTGGAGATTGTTGTCATACAACAGCACAATGGATGTTCAGTTCAGAATAGCTGACGGTGTTAGTATCAAGGACTATTCCGTTGTCTGATGTCTCTAAGGAAAATGCCTACTTTAAAAAAAGGAAAAATAAGCAATAGTGAACCTTCATTCGTATATTTCGATTGCTTTTTCTTAACTTTATCATGGTCCCGAGGCCAAAAATACTGAAACAGAGCCTCTTTATATAGTGATTGTGCGTACTAAGTTCCGAAGCATCATTAAAAACAAGTTTTATATAGTAGTAGTAGTCGTGATGGGGAGGCAAAGCTAGGCAAGAAGGCCACCTTTGGCCCCTTTTCCAAACCGACTGAACCTCCACTAAAAACACTCAAATCCTACGTCATAGAAAGCTCCTTGCCGAACCTGCTAGACCTCTTGACGAAAGTCAGTATATCCCTCCATCTCATTGAATATAGTGACTGCTCTCCAAACTACGTTGCGCCGAATATCTGAACCCTAAGGTCGCAATACACAGAACATCTGCCCAGGAACTGGAAAGCTCCCCTCCCACTCACATGAGTAATAAATCTCCTTTCTCTCTTTCTCTTTATTCAGAAGCCATAGCTATGAACCTTTTAGCTTGCCTACAGTCGCCTCTCAATAACAAGGCTTTCGTTAGTTTCTTATAGGCCCACCCGTCCGGAGCAGCATTGACTTGGCGCCTGCTAATTTCAAGCATACGTTCTGGGCCTATGAAGGGGCTGCCGGTCCGTATCCTGGTTAAACGGTCTGCTCTCTCGATACCCGGTATACCAATATGTTCGGGGACCCACAACAGGATCACCTTATGGCATGCTAATCTGTGCAGGGCAGCAGAGTATTCCTAGGCTAGAACTGATCTAGCTCTCGGAGCTGCCACCGCTTGCAGAGCTACCTGACTGTCATAGCATTATATAGATATACTTTGTTCTCACACAGTGCGACTTCTGTCGTGCGTGCCCCTATCAATATGCCATACACTTCCCCTTGAAGATCGTCGAGCAGGTCTCTAGTGCAGAGCTTCGCTGTATCCCTTTACCTTCCATGTAGAAGCCCAAATCTCAACTCTTTCGAGTGCGATTTGTCACTCAAACACAGGACTGCAATTTCACTTCTTGGCTCTTCCAATCATCTCAGTTAAAGATGATTAGTGATATTCCGTTGTCTAGGCTTAACGTATCTGTTGTAGGTGCCAAATTATGCTGGAGTTTGCAGTAATGAAACGGCGGACGCGCTCACAAGGCGAGGCTCGAGGAATAATTTCCTGGATCCTGAACCGGCAGTGAATGAATGAAAACAGAACTGTTGTTGCAAAATCAGCATCTTGTGAGATGAAGAGAAATCTCTAGACATCTCCGTCAAGCTAGAGAGCTTATTTTAGGACCTCTGGCCAAGGTGGGGTGGTTGTGTCTCTCACTGGACAGAATTAGACTAAGGTTGGCTTGATATTTGACCATAACGCCTTCAAACGTCACTTTAATGTGACGGGGATGGCAAGCAATCCGACTTATAGACGCTATGCCGAGGAAAAGGAGTCCTTGGAACACACTATATGTCGCTGTGTAGCCTTGGGTATTACGGGCAGACCATTCTAGGTTCAAGGGTTCTTGAACCTGAGGATGTAAGATGGACAGGACCTAAGGACATCCTCACCTTTGCGATGAAGGCTGGACTTGAGAGCTAGAGTAGTGAGAGGTACATAAGAGTCCGCTTGTAGGTCTATTCACTGGTGGTTCTGGTCAGCAGAAAGCCTCTCTCCCTCTTTCATTCATTTACTCATAAAGTATCTTTGGCTCTTTCCACCCTGAATGATGATATTGGGATGAAATATAATCAAAGGCAGCAGGTGAATAGTGGAAAAGAAATAATATAAGTAAGTAAGCTAAGTAACAATTTTCAGGGTCTATTGCGCAACGGCGCCGCACGCGGTTTGAGAAATTTTTTTTTATCAATGTAAAGAGGATGGTCTGTTATGTGGTTTTGAAAAATTAAATTTGCGAAAGAAGCACGTTTTTTCGAAAAAAAAATTGATAAAACTGTATAAACATATTTCAGTAACACATGCGCACAGAAGAATACAATTTTATAAGGGAGTACTGCTTGACAGTTGATAATAGATGCAGTGTTGCCAACATTTGCTCGATATTTAACATCGCTTCGACCATACATGTAATAAGATTGAAACGTTACAGAGAAGATTAGCATGGCCCCTGTGCACGGATAATACAAAAAATTGTGAATCGTTCTACATTTTTAACTATCTAAATTTAAAGATACCTTATTTCAAATGTTCCTTTGCTTCTAGCTGGTGTTTGTGATTAGGTACTATGTATTATTGTTCGTTTTATTTAGTTTGTATATTAGCTTTTTATGTAAAATCGGTGACTTTAATATTGTTTGTGATTAAGCTTTATTGTTATATTTGGCCGACATCAGCTACAATAAATCATTGAAACGTGCGAGTGACGTTGGGCCGTTGCCACTAAAAACAGAACAGGTGACAATCTTACCCGAGGTGAGGTTGGTTAGATTTTTCAACATATTTGATATCGGTAACGTCTGACAGGCCTCCTGTAACCAACTGGTACAAACCTAAAATAGCCTAAATTGAGATAAATTTTATATTTCACCCAACCTAGTAAGTAGGTATATTAACACCAACTTCAACATTCATTTCAGTTTCTGCTAAAACAAAATCAGGTCAAACTTAATTCCTTTTGAACATCTGTGTATGAAACTCCCAAAATGATTTTTATTTTCATCTTTCCAAAGCACATTGACTGAATTTTCCATGTTTTTCACTAACCGAGAAAATTGCAATTGCGCAATTTCGTGAAGTACACGAGGGTTGCTCTATACGGCAGAATTCCTTCTGTCTTATTCGTGAAGTACATTAACTGATAACTGCTGCTTGCTGGCAACACCGCATCTATGTGACACTATTGACATCTGTCATGCGGATTTTCGATTCTAAAATTGTCTTGTACTGTTCGGGTATGTTTTGAAAGAGAGGTGAAAATACTGAGTGTTAACTATTTTTTTTTTTTCAAAGAATGCTTCTTTCACCAATTTTCTTCTTTAAAAATACATAATAGACCATCCCCTTTAATTCAAATATGAAATTTTACCAAATTACGTGAGGCGTTGTTGCGTTGTAGCACCCAATTTTCAGAATTTATATAGAGCCTGTCTTTGTCCAGACTTTATTTATCATCCGAGCCCAACTCCCCAAGTTTAAAATACCCTGAGACCTTTTAGCATTCCGCTGGTAACCTAGAATCGCCCGCCAGCAAAAACACAAAACAAAAGTGTAATAAATCTCAAACTTCTATTCTCCCGTATACCAAAAGTGTGGTGTAATTCAAAGTTGCCGCAATGTAGGTTAATGAATATGTCTTTGTCGGCATTAGTTGCCTCATTAACTTCCGTGGAATTGTTGTTCGATACAAAAGGTCGTTATCGGTTGAAGCATTGTTTTAAATGGAGCTATAGACGTGTTACGTCAAACCGAAAGGGTGAGTTATACAACTTTATCCGCAATCTAACACTGTTTGCCTTGTACGCTGTTACTCGTGCCGCTGCGTGGTTCGCCGTATTTCAACTTTATTCGTCTGCCGTTGACACGGGATCGGAGTAATTTAGGGCCTTATCTATAGTCCTCAACTAAGGCCTAGTCTGACAGATTTCATGTGAATTTGGACGTTAAAGTCAAACACCGCACCCGATGGATTCTTATGGGTATGGTTATTCATCCAGCAAAGATATGAACTACACAAAATGTGTGTTGTTCACGAGCTCTCGATATTTGGATGACATGTTTACACCCAGACAGATAGACGCAGATAGTTATGTAGAAATCAAACTTGGAGGACATTCGGTTTTCGATCTGATCATAGCACTGAGCTGCAGGCAGTCAGACTGGTGGAGCGTATAACCGGGGGATCTACCGAAGACAAGAGCACTGATGTCTTACTTCTAGATGTATCGAAAGCCTTTGACAAAGTATGGTATGAGGGCCTCCTCTATAATTTAATCCAAACGGGCTTTCCTTTTCGGCTCCTAAAACTGTTGAAATCCTTTCTAGAAGGAAGGACATTTCGGAGCAAAATTGACAAGGGTATGACATGGCGAAACCATACTGAGATGTAAAAAATAAATTACATTTCGACAGCTTTATCCTTTGCTATGTAGAACTTCAAAATTAAGTCTGGTTAACAAAATTCGGCTGTGCAAAATTATTGTTAGACCTGCAATTACTTACGCATGTGCGGCTTGGTGTTTTATAGCTAAGACGCACATGCGAGCTTTGCGGGTACTCCAGAGTAGGATCCTGAGAACTATTACAAATGCCCCTTGGTATGTTTCAAACGAGACCCTGCATAAAGATCTTGATATTCCTTACTTGAAGGACTATATCAAAACACAAGCGCAGCGGCGCTATGAACAAGCGGAATCGCATAGCAACCCTTTGCTGCGTGACTCAGTGGACTACACGGTCGAGCAAGTCCACAAATATTCCAGGCCGTGGCTCGCACTGTAACCAAAATTAAGTCGTGGAATTTTAGATCATATAAATTCCCTTTTTAGCACCATCCGATTCCAAAAAAATTGCGTTTACAGGATCAAAATTAATTACCGTAGTTATTTTAACGATGCCTATTTTAACAGTTGCACTTCTCTCTTTGCTCTTCTTCTTTCTTCCTCTCTTTCTTCCCCCCTTTCTTTTTTTTCTATATAACATTGTCTGGTTTCTGGGTGACCTATACCTAACACAAAAACCGACTAAACGAAACAATCAACTCTGGCTAACCAAAAAACCCGATATCTACAACTCAGTCTTCGTAACCACTACACTACTATATTATCATCGTTATCCACCTCGTTGTCGATGACAAAGTTACCAGCAGTGTCAGATGCTTTATTGTACTGTTTTGTTATCAAGTTTGCATGACAATTTATATGCACAAATGGCTTTGATAGTTGAAGGAATATGGACTTTCTAGGTTTCTAGAAGAACAAGTCAATTTTCCTCTGTAAATAGTATGGAACCTATAACATTTTTTCGAGCAATAATTATTTCTGTCCCTGTATATGGATGTTAGAAATGCGATGATGGCATTATCTAAATTTTGGAAAAAATTGACTTGAGGTTTTTCCGAGAAACGCTTCAATTGAATGCGGTAATGATTTGTGTCATTCTGACACTTTGCCGAGGTAAAAAGCATCGCTTTGGTTACAAGTGCAAATAACTTCCAGTTTTATTTTAAAAAATTCCGTTAAATTATTATAATGAAAATCAAAAACTAAGAACTATACGTTTATTGTATAAACATAATATCAATAATATATCTCAAGCAAGCAGAGAGTACAGGGCACTACTTGGCGAACCTGTGCCATCAAGAAGCAGGTTCAGATAAACAGAAAACAACTGCGAGTTTTATTTCCATCCTCCTTCCTCCGATTGTTGCTTCATATTGCAAACATTTTTAATGCCCTTTGTACGTAGCTTAAAATTCAGAATATCAACTAATAAGAGACTTTAGGGATTTAGGCAAACAGAGAATGCAGGTTAGAGTACTTTATCATTTATGTAATGGAATTAGTATTCGCATATTCAAACCTCAGACCTCATAAAAAGTTTAAGGCGTCAATATGGGAGTGAAATGGTGCTTATGGGCTATTTAGCACCATTTCCTGCCATGGAAAATCTCGTGGAATGTTTTTTACATTTACATTTTATCTTTATGGGGGCTGAAAAGTGTTAGTGTAGACGGTGTTTTAAAATTAGCTAACATGTAAGTACTTGATATGGCAAACGAGGAGGGAAAAAGTAGGGTGAAGCAGAACAAAAATAGCTACAAAATGTTTCATATCCCGTGTACGTCCTTGCTGAAGCTAGAAGTTTTAGGTATGCAGCCTACCTGATAGACCTGCTTGATAATAAAATTATACATAACGTCTATAAAATTATTTCCTCAACATACTTATTATCTAAATAATTCGGGGTTTTGAGTTCATCAAATGCTATTATGGCATTATATTTTAGTTGTTCTATATTACCTTCGCTAAATAAATAAATTTTAGAAAACAAGTAGAAGGTACTTCTAAAATTGCAGAAAAACCGAAATATCTCAGAAACTGACAAAAGTAGGTATAGGGCCGTATTCATAGTGGATACTTAACACTTGAGGGTCCCTGACATTGACATATATTGTAATCAAAACATCCTTTTGTTTTCGAAATTTGCCCTATGTTTCATTTAAGCAAAGCATACGATCTATTCAATGTACAAAAATTATTACTGCAACAGCAGTTCGTAATAATTCATCAGATAAAAATTAATTTTGTTTCAATGGCCCCTGTTGTTCGTTGAACTATAATCAGTATTCGGCCGGACTGATGTCCCGATTCAATGAACGTAAAAAGAAAGAGCAGGGGGATCATCTCAGTGTTATTATCGGCGCCAACCCGCCAACATGGACGAGGTTGTTTCGTTGTGTTGTTTCGGTGTTAGCCATTGTGTGTCATATCGTGATTTAAATGTGTCCAGTTATATATTAAATGGAGGACCTACTAAAAAACTGAGGCTTAGAAGAGCTAATACCCACATTTGAATGTAGGTATTTATGTAGATTAGTCAGACAGTTATATTTCAGGTGAAAATGCAACAACTGGTGCAGAATCATATGTAATTCTTATATCATGCTCCTTATAACTTCATACAAAATCACACAATTGAACATCCAAACGAATCAATCAGCTGTCCTCGCAATAAAATCTGTTGGTCCAAGGAAAAGGAAGTAGTAATTACCAAAGACAGATTCGATTCAACGACAGGCTGCGATTGAATTATTCGTTGGAATCCAATGACATTTTGTAGTTGAATCGACAATACGATATAACTCGTTACCAACTATACACTTCTCGTTGGATAAAACATCGCTGTGTTTGAGGAATGCTGAGTGTAACGTCCTATTGAATCCAAGCGTAAGTCTTTCACAGCACGACAGATTTTTCTGTGTGTAACACTCAAGTAACGAAATGTCAACATGACATGTCAACATGACATTTCACTGCAGTCAAGGCGATTTTGTAGGTTAACTTTGGAGTTTGTCAGTTTCTGTCACATCCGGAAAAATGTCTGGCACAAAGCACGAAATACTGGCACAAAATGAAAAGAGATAATTGAAAGCCTTTACGAAAACAGTACGTGCTTCCTTCTACATGTGCACTAACTCAGGTCATTTAGAAATAAGACGGCTCAGCTCAGTTGGAAATCTCATAGCTCAGATGAGTTAAAGGAACAATATGTTTGTGCAGTTAAATGTCATTCCCCGAAATTTTGTAATATGCTATGGTTCTATGATCTGTCGATCCTTTCCATAACCTATTTTTTTACGTTTTTCGTTGCTCACGTGTCGCTCACCATACACTATCGACTATCCATACACCACAAAACCCGCTGAAATTCAGACTTACAAAGAATCCTCACCTCATTTATTTGACATCTAAATGATCTGGACAACAGATCTACCTTTCGAGCTAGTGCAGATCGGCTTAAGTGGGGGCAAAATATCTCATTTTAGGCTCAGATTCAGAAGACAAAAGGAACGTACATTGAAATGAGTCATGACGTCACAAGTGAGAATTATCAGTTAAATCATGTAAAAGGAAAGCATCTAGTATCTGGATCTGGATAGATCAGTGTTATGTCAATCAGCTGTTTAGTGGGATCTATGATATACTTAACTTTCTGAACGTCAGGATCAGATATCCTTGTGATCAGTCACAGTTTTACTCAAAGGAACCTGAAGTATTACTCAAGAGACGACTATGAATAATGACGGTTATTTTTGGTAAAATAAAATATGGGGGGAGGTTACATATAAAACAAAAGAGAAAAATTAGATTTTGCATTCTAGCTCAACCTGTATATGAACATCGTCGTCGATTTTCTTCAAAGCCGACATTAAAAGCTAGAGTATATTTTTTATCTTGACATGTAAAACAAATAAATATTTAATCATTAATTTTTGATACACCGTACGTTTGTTTCACAGCGAATTGAATATAATAATGGTCATAACTTTTGAAATATCCTGCATAATGTTACAAAGGGCCAATGCTTTTAGAGCGGAGAACATTAGTAGACTCTGAATATGGGAAAATATATAGCGTATCTTATTTATAAATAAAATGTATGTTTGCATGCCCACGTAGTTATGGATTACCCTGTTTAAATCAAAATATTCTCAGAGCCGGAAACATATCTTATTCTTGCTTACAGCTTTTGTAAACAACTTTCTTCGATATCTTCTACAGTATATGCTAGTTGCAAACACACCGATTTTGGACGGCCGGTTTTATTCCGGCCGTCCAAATTCCAATAGTAAACCACTAGATGGAATGGGACCTTGCACACACGCCGACTGTAAAATAATACCGGTAAAATATCGGCGGCAGCCGGCCACTGCCCCTGCAGACCACCGGTACTGGGACGTGCCGGCGACACAGTGACAAACGTGGCTAAATACAACCTTGCACACGTATCGATTATTTACCGACCGATAGTCGCTACGCATCTTCTAGTCCAGCCGTCAGAAACACAAAACAATTATTTTTTGGCCGGTGAAAATCCGGTGTGTGTGCAAACACCTGCCACCGATAAAATATCGGCCGATTTTTTACCGGCCATCCAAAATCGGTGTGTGTGCAACTAGCGTTAGAGTATGAACCAATCCGGTACTAAAAACTCATCCTGTGTATTAACTAAGAAATCAAATCCCGTAATTTTAGAGGAGCCAAAAATAATCAATATTGTCAAACAATTTAATATGTCTACAAACAAAATCCCGGTGGCACTGACATATACCAGCGCACATAATCCTATAAAGACCTTGAAAAATAAACGCCGCTATTCTCGAAATGGCAGCACCTTAAAATATATCGTAAACATGTAAACGACAAATATAATTTCAGAAAACAATGGCAGAGAGCTAATAAAACCGGGCTTGATGTATATCTGGGTCGATGTTTCGAAACTTTTTTTCTGTCGCTCACACGCAACTTCGTGACACCACCTGCGAAAACTCGTTTCCTGCGTTTATTGTTGTCTTGGAATATCTGGATGACTGTTTTTACATACGAAGGGGATCTGGAACAGATAGAGGAAGACGAGGATGATTTTTTATGCCGCCGCTAGCAATTTACCTGGTGGTGATGGTACGCTTCAAAACTGTTGGCATACCTACAATCTATCGCATGTGGGTGTCCAGTACGGCAGGGTTGCCAGATGAATTTTTTTTATTTCCCTAGATTTTTGACTGCAAATTCCCTAGATTTCTCTAGATGAATACATGGTGTTCCACGACGATTAAGACAAGCAATATATAGGAACTGGGCCTTATTAGCGAATTATTATTTTGGTGGTTTAAATTAGAACAAATATAGTATCTTCTCTTATTAGTGTGTCACCCATTGAGGTCTTTGTTTTTGATCACGTGACGTCCGATTCAAAGGTTTTAATGGGACACCCTGTATATTTGTGACTTTTTGTGTTCCTCCCGATAAAACAATTCCAACAGCACACTTGTACAGTAATAAGAAAAGATACTATATAATACTATATTTGTTCTAATTTAAAGCCCCAAAATTATAATTTGCTACTACTGCCCAGTTCCGATATATTGCTTATCTTAATCGTCGTGGGACACCCTGTATATGTAATATATTTTGGGGTATAAAAGTGAATTATTAGTCATTCAGTATATATACAATCCGTTATTCTTTTGTTTTTTATTATACCAAAAAACGTACATCTACATTAAATATATATACAAACAAAAAATTTTATAATAAATAGACCGGTCTGTATTTTTGTGGTAGTCCAATTCTCAGTTCTCCTTCTGTGGTGCTAACAACACAGTAATTGCCGTGTTTTTACGGATTTTTACTTACATATTTGCACAGCTGTACAGGATTGAAATTAATTGCGATAAAACACGGCAATTTGGTTATCATCTAAATTACACAAATTTTTATTTTTAATTAGAACACTTTTTTAAATAAAATTGTATAAAACACGGCAATTCGTTTCCTTTTGACACTACAGTCACTTGCCTCCTGTTGATATTAGCACAACTGAGCTGAGAGCTTACGGAGCTGCTTATTTTCAGTTAAAAACAGACTAAAGTTTAAAAGCAGTCTGTTGTTAAAAAGACAAAAGATTATTTACTAGTTTTTATTCAACGATTGGCTTAGTCATTTTTCTATACTTCATGAAATATCTCCCTATTGTGCCGTAAAATTCCCTAGATCTAGGGAAATTTCCCTAGGTCTGGCAACCCTGCAGTACGGATGTGTCGTTCATGACCGATTCGTTCATAAAGACCGAATTTTTCCAAAGACTCGTGATGCGATCGATCATGTGACGTGATCCTAAAAGGAGTGATACACGTACGAACTTTAAGTACGCGGTTTTTAAGTTCGCGAGCTTACTCAGCTCGACGTCGGTGACACACGTGAAGCAGAAATCACCCATTTTGATAATTTTCCTAAATAAACAAAACTTTTAACAAACGTCAAACACAACAAGCGTTGCGCATCGATGGCCTGCCGAAACAAAGTGGAGGCTCGCGGCTTGCAGTACGAGCCGAGACAAGCTACGAGCAAGATTTCAAATCAGTTGGATCGCCGGCGGTTTGCGTGACGGTTTTAAAGTACGCGTACTTACGGTGACACACAGGCGAAAAAGGTCGTCGAGCCATGAGTACGCGTACTTGCGCTAATACGTGTATCACCCCTTTATCGGATCTTATGACCCACGATTCGCGAACCAGATTTAGGGTACGCGCACATAAATCGGCCCTTTCTATTAAATTTAATGGACCATCGCACATACGTCGGGACGGTAGGCATCGGATTTTCAAAATCCGGCGAAAATCTAGCAACTACAAATAAAGCCGGCCGATGCGTGCCGTGCGTGCCGATGCCGACGTATGTGCGTTGCTGATCAGCGATTGCCGAGGCACCGTCGGCATTTTCCAAGTTTCTACCTGTACTGCATGCAGACAGTGTTGCCATTCATAGCAACTTGTCGCGAAAATAGCGACATTTTTATTACGTTAGGTTGAGATGTAGCGGCGATTTAACAAAACAAACCGATTTGTATTGCGACTTTTTGAAAAATTCTGTTACTATCTTCTTTTCGCCACTGATTACTGCTTGTCTATTCTTCTTTTCGGTTTTGCCCTGACTGTCTTGTATTGGTGTCGAAACCACAGCATAGTAAACAATCAGCACAATATCTCAGGTTGGCAGCAATTACACGCGTATCCCTCCTTTTGGATGATTATTTGTAGGGATGCTAACAATACTTCGATACTTGAAATGTATCAATGCTTCTACACTAATATCGAGTATTTCTGTCTGAGATACTTTTTGAGCGATTCCAAGCTAGTATCGCTAATTTTGTAGCGGTACCGGTATCGAAAATAATTACGAACCAAACGCGCCCCCATAGGCGTGTACAGCTCTATACTTGACTAAAAAATACCGAATTGGTACCGGTATCGATATTTCTATTTTCGCATCTCAACCCAGATTACACACCCGTAAAATCATCCGAAGGTCAAATTCTGTGGGAACCATTTTTATATAGGCAATCCTCAGAGATATTCTGCTGGTTGTTTACTATGCTGTGTCGAGACTATGCATCGGGTAATCCACTATTTTTGAATGAAAGGTTATATTATATTATGCATATACCTAACATCAACTGCACCCCCCCCCCCCAAGAATAAAGTTATACACAGGCTGAAATATACGTTATTCGTATGGGGCGACAACGTAGCGACATTCAAGGCGGTTCAGTAGCGAATTTCAATCTGATCTGCGTGGCAACGTTGCATGTAGATCATTTGCATATTTGCAGCTGATTTCCAATTCTTCCGACGATTCCGATCAGATACGTGCCTACCCTAATGAAAAATCCGTACCGTACCGGTCGTTCCATGCGTACCGTCCGTCCGATGCCGATTTATGTGCGCGTATACCAGGGTTGTCAAGTCCATGGACAATCATGTCGCCAAAAATCACCAACCATAATGATCCTATCGCCCATATTTGTCACCAACGAGTTACCAATAAAATTTACTAATTTGGATTGCGCCACGCCACATATAGCAACTTGCAACTTTGTTTTGAACAAAAAATATCAATTTTTCTCTGAGACTAGACAGTAGACGGTCAAAGCATGTCAATTGTCAAACTCTACCGCCAACCGCCATCTATTATACTCTATGTCATCGTGGTCAGACGTTAGCGGTTAGAATCTAGGATTCAAGTTCAAAACAAGGTGGTATCGCACAGCTTTTGTGCCTTGTAAGGTTTTCGGGCCTACTATCAGTTAACAGTTTAAATGGTAGCAATACTTAATCTGCTATATTCTCACTTTTGCAAGTCATCCAATGATGCGGAAAATAAAAAAAAATAATATGTCCTGTTTTTTTCTTAGCTTCTGTAATGTATAATAAATGTACAAAGTACTGTCCATTGATACCTATACATGGATAGTCATCTACTAATTCTAACAATCCTGCTTGTATCGGCAGTTACATTAGATCTGGACTCTTAATTATCCCTGTTTTATATATATTTGGATTAAATTTTTGCAGCATTGTTCCAGTATTAGAATTAAGTTTCTCTTTTGATTCTTATCCAAATTTGAAATGAGTCACCCAAAACTGTCGCCAGTCGCCAAGAGCAAAAATTTGTCGCCAAAGGTAGCTCCAAAGTCGCCCAAATGGCGATAAATCTCCACATCTGGCAACCCTGGCGTATACCATTGACGGACCGAACGACGCGAGGGCTGTATATCTGCACCACCTATAGGACCGTCATAGAACTTCAACGTAAAAATAAGTAGGTAGGTAAAATACTACACTACACCTCTTCCAGCTGTAGCTTCTAAAGCGTCAAGCGATAATTGAAAATTCAAAATTGTAATAATGGGCGAGGCCAGAATGGGCTACTTTAGACTACAAACCCTACCAAGTGGAATTTACAAGGATCTTGGACACAACCAAATCGCAGAATATGTGGGGTACACCATAATGGATGCTAGAAAGGACCACATAACTCCGAAATATATCTTCAACAAGAAATTCGAAACTATAATAAGAGATCGAGAACTCTGTAAAGTAAACAACCTGCATCGGGAAATAGTCTGGTACACAGATGGATCAAAGACCGAGCAAGGCACAGTAGCGGAAATCTTTGGTGGAGGAACTAGATAGAGCATTCCGCTAGGAAAATATGCCTCGGTATTTCAGTCAGAGGTGTACGCGATTCTGCAATTTGCAAGGATCAATAATGAGCGATCCTACAGAAATAAGAGGATCGCAATACTTACAGACAGTCAGGCTACACTCAGGGCACTAGAAGCGCCCAAAGTTACGTCTGCTCTAGTCTGGGAATGTTTACAAGAACTGGGAAGACTGGCTGAACACAACAAAGTAACTTTGGAGTGGGTGCCAGGACACTCAGGTATAAGAGGCAATGAAAAGGCGGACGAGCTAGCAAGACTAGGCTCGTCTGCTCTATACATTGGAGCAGAACCCGCACTGGGGGTGCCCAAAAGCACAATCAGACACCAGGTCGGAGAATGGATGAAACATCAGCACAAGGAGCAGTGAAACTTGTTGCCAGGATGTGTTCATGAAAAAACATTCATTAAAGCTCCATGCAAGAAAACTGCTCTCCTTAAGTAGGAATCAGCTCCGAATAACGACGGGTCTCCTCACAGGACATTGTGGCCTGAAGGAGCACCTGAATAAAATGGGACTCTACAATGGAGATCTCAACTGCAGATTGTGTGGAAGAGGAACTGAGTCAGTCCTACATGTGCTCTGTGAGTGCGAAGCGCTAGATCACAAGAGACAACAGCTCTTTGGGAAGACCAAGCTAGAACCAATGGAGTACAGCTCAGCACCAGGACCAGTAGGTAAACTGCATAAACTTATGCAAGGATCCAGATTGCTGGAGTGGATACTGTAAATGAGAGGAGCAATAATACAATAGGCCTTAAGGCTTAAGTATTGACGGGGAGAGCAAGGTCGGACGGCTCCTGGAAAAAAAATAGGATCATTTGACACAGCCCACTACACCTTTTCCAGCTGTAGCTTCTAAAGCGTCAAGTGATAATTCAAAACGGTCAAGTTAATTTTCCAACTCGTCAGTTGTAATTTCAGACTGTCAGGTGTGATTTATACCTGTCAGTTTGAATTTCCAATTGACGAGTTGGAAAATTAACTTGACCGTTTTGAATTACCACTTGGCGCTTTATAAACTACAGCTAGAAAAGGTATAGAACCAGATGGCAGCACTGAAATACGTTGGAAGTGTCCATCCCCATTTGAGTTTCACAATCTGATTGTTTTTTTATAATAAATGGTTTTGTTTCGTTGTTTTCTCTGATCATTTTTAGTTTATTTTGCTATATGTTATTTTTCATATCTAGTGCAATTACATTTACACCAAAGTTTAGAGTACAAACTCATTTTGTTTTTAACTAGAGGTGTGTTACTGTTGTTTTAATTAACAATTCATAATTTTGTTTCGATGTATTCTCTCATCTCTCTCTCCCAGGTCTTTTGCCAATTCAATATTCTGATTTGAATAACCTGGCATTCGCCACCTATACAGGGTGTTTCATAAGTTGGGACTTTTTTCATACAGCGGATAGTACTCGCCAAAATGAGTGTTTTTTTTCCAGTAACTTATAAACGAAATATTTAGAGAAAACAAGATACTGACCGCTAAAGAAATCCTCAACTCTAAGTCCGTCCCTGCTCCCTGAGCAATGAGATGACCATGTGTTGTCATATCACAACAAAACAGCGCCACACGTTAACGGTACCTGTGAGAAAATAGGCAGCTCGTCATACTCGGATCATACGTCGCGTTGCTTATAACAATAATGAACTGGTGGACATAATTTTAATGTAAGGTGAGTGTGGTCAAAATGCCGCTGCGGCTTCGCGAGTGTATGGCGATTGTTTCCCTAACCGTACTCACCCTGCACCTCGTCGATTTGTCTCGCTTGTGCAAAGAGCTAGAGACACAGGATGTCTGAATCCACATCGTGGTGGACACGCTGGAAGACCTAGACAACCTCGTACGTTCCAAGTTGAAATCGTAAATCATACTTTTACCTGTAAGACGCCTGCGACAGGACCGCATTTACAACACTTCGCAGCAACAAAATATTAAGTACTTGCTTGATTTTTTTTACTGTTTTGCTGCTGGTTCGCCGTGCATTAGCCCTGCCGTTTCAAGGGCCGTTGCTTCTAAAAAGGAAAGTCCCAACTTTTAGAACACCCTGTATAAGTAGATGACTGTGACCCGCTTAGGAACCGGTGTGATTCTGTAGCTAAACCAATCGCGTCGGTACTGGATTCGCTTGACAGCGTAGCAACTCTCGTTCCAATCTCGTTCATTTGAACCGGATCACTAAAATGAGCCGGGTTTTACCTTCTCCAGTGTCGAGAGACCTCAGTCAATGCAGGCGTTGCTCCTTCTGAAGGCTGGCACCGACTGTGTTGGCCCCAAATTTGTATTTGATCGACCCTATACGATTCTCACAAGCACCAAAAGTCAGACCGTGAGAGTTCTCATCCATATCTTCAGAAACGGAATTAGGAACATTGAATCGGAATTGGGACATCAGTCCCGCCGAATACTGATTATAGTTCAGCAAACAACAGGGATCATTGAGTTCGATATACGATGTTGTAGTTACGAATACTACTTACCATTTTCTTCAAGAGCATAGACAATGTTTTGAAACCATGGGTTATTGTTCGCATAACAATTACCTTTTGAAACAAAACTAATTTTTATCAGATGAATTATCACGAACTGCTGATGCAGTAATAACTTTTGTACATCGAGTAGACTGTATGCTTTGCTTAAATGAAAGACAGGGTAAATTTCGAAAACAAAAGGATGTTTTGATTGCATTATATGTCAATACTGGTATTAGAAGGATTATACATATCGTTAGAACGAATATAAAATTATCTTGAATTCATTGGCGTACCTGTGATTACTTCGAATATAAGGATTGAAATCTTCCAATGACATGGATTTGAAACAACTGTAAATATATTTAAAGCGATGGAAAAACATCCAAATATTAACAATTAATTCGAAACGCAACAGTATTTTTTTGTGTAGAAATACCCTTAATTGGATCGCGAAATGGTTAATGTGTGGCCGCCCTTATCATATTCGTACGTCAGCTGAGGTAAACAATCGACAAAAACATTAAAAAAGATCTGTCAGCGTAACCATACTAAACGACATTCGCCCTTTTTTGCTGTAAAATCAAAAGTGTTTTTCCCCGAAAGTGAAAGTGAAATGAGGTGGGCCACGCACGTATCAATCATCTTTACAACAAAACTTCAAAAACGTTGATTTCTCTGTAACAGATACAAATTTAAGAATAATTCCTCTTGATATCGGCTCCACATTCTGGAACCCAAGTAAGAATTCTTTTATCGCGGTTCGTATTGCAGGTACTCTAAAACTTTGTAACTTCCTCCGTCTACAGTCAGTAAGGTCTTCTATTAAATCATTGTCGATCAATCTCGATTAGCTTAATACCTGATTTAAAGAATTTTTCATTCGAAATACGCATTCGTCCTGCTTACTCCAGCAGAATAATCGAAAATCTAAAACAAACATCCAGTATGAGTGTGTGTGTATTATATTCGTAAATAAAGGACTATCCGCAGATACAGCAAACAGGGCGCGCCATCATTTACAGAAAACTGATGACGTTCCGTTTGCATGTCAACCATATTAATTTTATTGGTAAATATTAAATTTATAGCGAGTTAATCCACAGAATATGTATATAACGCATGACGTGTTTACAATAATAATTGTTGTTCCTGGAATTAATCATTCAGGTCGTTCGATTGTAATGTTTTCCGTTTGCGAATTTGGCAAAACGATTTAAACTGATAATTTACAGGACACAGCTGTGAGCTATTGCTGAACTGCACTTCACTGGACCCAAAATGGCGTCGAGTAGATTCACGCTAGAGTTGCCATACAATGGTACCAGCATTGTCCATACAGGTACAGGTAACTGACAGAAGTGTCACAATTTGACCGCAAGATGAAGATGATGATGAAGAATGAAGATAAGGGGATTGGGTGTCATTTCAAAAGGGAGAAAGGGCATCAACAAAATGATCTGTTCCAGATCATAGCTGAACAGGCAGCGCAGATCAAGGACCAGGAACGACAGATAAATGGACTAATGGACTGCATTGAATCACTGAATAGGTAACCAGGTTTTTACTCTATCTAATATGATAAACAATTTTATCCCCAATATGGACAATTCTTCCAAAATGTCAAAGCGTAGACACGACATACCCATTAGTGATGCTCTAGCGGAGACTGAGGACGATATTCAGGATGATGATTTTATTCCCGTTCGAGGTCACAAAAAGGGAAGTATCAGTAAAATGGACGAATTTCCTCCTTTGCCACACTACCAGTCCCCAAACAACGCATCTTCAATTAGCATAATATCGCCTGTGCCTGATCCATTTCAACAATCTCACCAAGGCTCACTCCTGTTGTATTGAGGGACGTGACAAGATGACGCACCGCTAACTACTCCTTCGTTAGCCTTGGCGTAAGGGTTGTCCGTTCAATAACTGTTGATGCTGGGATACGCATTGTGCCCAAAGCGAAAACGATTATCGGAAGATAATTCGTCTTTTCAAAGAGGAAAATACTACTCATCACACATTTCCTCTGTCCTCTGAACGAAACATCCACGTTGTCATCAGAGGCATCAACTACCGAGCAAAAAGTCAAAGAGGAGCTCGAGCAGGGTTATGCTCCCCACCACATAATTCGCCTGAAACGTAATGGCAGTGCCTTTGGTAGTGGTGATTTTGCCAAAGACTCAAAAATCCCAGCTACTGTTTAATGAACATAAATTTCTGGGACTGTCTATGAGAGTTGAGGTTCAGAAGATCTCTTCCATTGATAGGACAGTGCCACCGCTGTCAGAAGTTTGGACACGCTCAGTCGTATTGTACTGCTTCACCAAAGTGAAGCGTGCCCACGGCCCACGACACATCTCTGCCCTCAAAATGGACAAAAGCATAGGAGAAATATGTAGATTATAGTACAAAGGCGAGCCAACTCATACGCCAACACAGCCGAGGATGCGCCCTTCGAGCTCATCATTGACTGCTCAAATCGTGGACCTGCCAACAGCGTTCAAGTCCTTGCAGCAGATAATTATTTCTCTGATAAGCGCCACACAGGCGTTGCAGGCGAATGTTTAAGTTTTAGGGTCGTATTCATAGTCGATGATTAAGGGCCCCTTAATACTTGAGGGTTCCTTAAGTAAGGTTTTGTGTTTCGACGACTACTTGAGGGTCCCTTACGTAAGGCTCCCTTGAGTAATACTCAAGTAACTAAATGTCAAGATGACATGTTAACATGACATTTCGTTGCAGTCAAAGCGATTGTGTAGGTTGATTTAGGAGTAGGGTGTTCTCAGTTTCTGTCACATCCGGAGAAAAGTCCGCCACAGAACAGGAAATACTGGCTCAAAACAAAAAATGTAACAGGAGACATCAAAAGGCGTAGGTATAGGCATAACAAATTGATTTATATTTGAAATATGACAACGTCGCCAAATGAAACCTGCCGTCTCCGTCTGGTAGATGTTGTCTAGGAAACAGGCACACAAGGAAAGCCACACTTGAAGGTCCCTTGAGTAACCCTCAAGTAATAAAGTGAGTAATATTCAAGGGATACTTGAGAAATGACTATGAATACGGGCCTTATTCAGGCGGAATCATACGCGTGTCAGTGGACTGCACAGTCGAGCAAGTTCGCAAGCACATAAGGTCGCGGCTCGCACTGTGATCAAATTCAAATCGTGCTATTTTGGATACAACTAAATTTGCAGATATCAAACCTCAAAATTTGGCTAAAACCAAAAATTACCGAACTCAGATCTACTACGTCAAGCTGGACCTTTCAACCAGCGAACTTCCTCCACTCTGTTCTTCTCCTAGGTTCCTTTGTTTTTCTTCCCTTACGTCTCGTTCCCATGACTTTGCCTGGCTGGCCAGACCTGACAGACCGATCAACCGGAACTAGGAGCAAAGGTCCACCGGACCGCTTTGACAAGAATTGACGAATAGTAGTGATCCCTAACTATTGAATGTGTGGTCCTGTTCTTGGGCTGTTAGCCCAGTCTGTTAAAGTTCTAATAATTCGGTACTTCTGAGATGGGTGACGGTTTGATTCTTTATGTTAGTTTTTAGTTAATATTTTTAGACTTCAGAAGAAGGTATTATTGTAGGTGCTGGCTATAGGGACCATCGTAAGCCCCACTTCATTAACCTCAATATAATGACGCTGCCATCACTATACATTTACTCACATCTTGTAGACATTCATAGAAATAAGAACAATTGCCTAAATCCTAATTACCATCCGTATAATACCCGATCCGCAGAACTAATATGAGTTCCTAGATACCAGCTAGAGAAGTCTGCTAGGAACTCTTCGCAATTACATCTATACAATATCTTACCAGCTCTTCTCAAAAACTTAGAGCATGCAAAATTTAATGCCTCCATCAAAGCATTTCTCCAGGAAAATGCATTTTATTCAATCCGCGAGTACATGGACACCCTCAAGACGACAAGTACGTTCAAATTTGTAAAGTAGTTATTTTTGTGTTGTTGTTTTTTACTTTATGTGTATTGTTTTTACAATTTGATTTTATATTTTTACATTTTATGTTATATATGGACTATTTTATCCTGACTACAAATTTAAATTTTACATATCGTAGTGAAATAAATCTATCTATCTATCTGTCTATCTACCTATCTATGTGAGTAACGGTCGGATGCGTTAGTTTTCTACGAGTATATACCTTGTGTCTCAATATGGCTTCTTTTTTGCTAGAAAAACATCAAGGAAGACTACAGTATATTTAATCCCAAGATAGACTTCAAATAAACAGTCGCATGCAACATTCGCGTGGTTACTATCCGCTAACGTCTGCAAACGCGCCAGCTATAGTCCGGTGCAATTATGAAATTTTATATGACTATTCAAAAGAGTTGCCCTATGAGCCCATTGCAGCTCAAAAGTAGCCAGTTGCCAGTTTCAAATGATCATCAGGCAATGAACACTTGACATTGCATATTTGGATCTACTTTCCAGTCAGCCTTGGAGATTTTGACTTGCCAGATTATAACACACAATTTACACATAATGTACTGGACTATTAGGGACCCCACCGACACGAGCCGATCACGCACGCGGGCTTGTTTTCATTTGGTTCAGCTTGGCTGTGAATACAGTATAGTATTTTATTTTTTTTCACCTCCATGGTAAACTGGATGTCTTCATGCACGTTCGCGTGTATTAGCAACTTTTCTAGCTTTTCTCTTCCGTAGTTCCAGATGAAAAACATATCGTCCACATATCTGTCACAAAGCTGCCTGTTCAATTTTATTCGTTACAAAGTTCGCTACTGCAGGGCCCAGAGTTTTTCTATGGCTACACCTACTTGTTCGTACATGTTGTTGTCCCAGAAAAGTAGGTTGTTGCTAAAACGTGTTTAAAAGTATTTGTTATGTCATCAGAAAATATGTTTGTTATAAAGGCAGCCGCAAATCCATCAGCCGTCAGTTTTTCGGAAGTCGCCGAAGTGAAATAGCTTCTGAAGATGCCTCGACGCTTAAGGCGGCTCCTACGGAGAGCATAAACGGTCATTTTCAAGTGATTTCATCCCAATTCCTGACGTTCTAGTTTTCAATATTTTTGCATGAAATTTTTACATTAAGTTTAAAAGGAAATTACACAGGAGGCCTTCGAAGCATTTTTTGAAAAAATTTGATTGAACCTGAAATATGATCGCTTGAGGTTGCCTATTTTCTTCGTCAACTTTGCAATTTTTTTAAGAAAAGCTCAGAAGCAAAAATTAAAAAGTGCTTCGATGTTACTCTGGATAATTTCCTTCTAAACATCATGTGAAAATTTCATGTAGAAATATTGGAAAATGACGCGTCAGGAATTGGGATAAAAAACATCTGCAAATCGCCTTCCTCTTCAATTTTACAAATTTCGGGCGACACGCTATCATGACTGTTTCCATTTCTTTCTAATGTAGCGCACACCTTTTATTTATCACGCCCATCGTCGGTTCCTTTTCAGCTCCCCGCATCTTCCGGATTGCAGGATCTGGCGTAAAAGTTCAAGAACCACAAATTCATTGAACGATGGCCACGAAAGCCTTACACAGTACATCCCTAACTATTGTTCATCGGTGTAGTTTTACAGTTTCCAATAATCTGATATAGTGTGACGCAAATTAGAGTCGTACTCAATATTACACGAGAAACTGGGAGGAAATGCAGCCGATTGCCAAGGAAGTCAATATCGATGCGGCAGCGTTGTGCACGAGCTAGCTACAAAACGACTACTCCTGATATTCGATTATTAAATTCTCGCGTAAACTTTGAACAGACGTAGACATATCGAAGTTCGCCGATGAGCGAAGTACAAATTGCATCAAATCCCTTCCGCGCGCTCCTGCCTCTCAGAAGTAGGTACATCACTTCCAGATTCGATCCACTGTTTAACTTTTAAGATCCTCGAAGTTAGTGAGAGCTCGTTCTGCATTTGAACGTTGTACAACTGCATTAGCTACTCGTCAACGTATAAAGCTAAACCGTAGTTAACGAGGACTCTGAAGGAGGTGAAGGGATGCGGGATCTACTATTTACGTACTTGTTTCTCTCAAAGTGCCTCGGGCGTTCCCTCTTCAACTTGGCCGTTAAGTTTGTCAATTTGTTTTGTCATGTAGGTGTATCCAATACGCTGTCAGTGTCTGAGAGAAAAAGTATATCCCAACAATGATTCTACTGTTAGATAAAAGAAAATGGTATACATATATAACGCAGCATTGTGCATTTTTCGGTATCTCTTGATGTAAAAGACATGTTTTCGATAAATGTCCAGGAAAGTAGATTAAGGCGGCTCCTACAGAGAGCATAAACGGTCATTTTCAAGTGACTTCATCCCAACTCCTGACGCTTTAGTTTTCAATATTTTTGCATGAAATTTTTACATGAAGTTTAAAAGGAAATTACACAGGGGGCCATCGAAGTGTTTTTTGAAAAAAATTGGTTGAAAATGAAATATGATCGCTTGAAGTTGCCTATTTTCTTCGTCAACTTTGTAATTTTTTTAAGGAAAGCCCAGAAGCAAAAATGAAAAAGTGCTTCGATATCACTCTGGGCAATTTCCTTCTAAACATCATGTGAAAATTTCATGTAAAAATATTGGAAAATGAAGCGTCAGGAATTGGGATAAAAAAACATCTGCAAATCGCCTTCCTCTTAGCGCGCACCTGTTTATTTATCACGCCCATCGTCGGTTCCTTTTCAGCTCCCCGCATCTTCCGGAGAAACTATTCCGGATTGCAGGAGCAGCATTAACTAGTAGTTATTTGAATGTCATTTAAAATTTGAACATGAATAATAAGCAAAAATGATAGCTATGGGCGGTCCAGTAATTAGCAAAAAACAAGAAATTTCAAATATTCCCCAAACTTGGTTTTTAGGTGTTTTAATATTTCGCAATAATTTTCTACTTCTCTTTTGGGCAGGGGTGAAATTGGGGTGGTTGAGAAATGGGGGTTGTAAAACTGAAGGATTTGTTGTATTCATAATAAGCTATCTATTGACCAGCGAAGAAGAAACCTCGCGACATAATCGACTTTTTAAAGTCCATCCGCTTCAGCGACAGCAAGAGTGCAGCTATGAGATTAGAGCATTTAAGAATTTCTTCGACTTTCAACCATATCATCTCAAACATAACGAAATTGATTTACAGACACAACAATTTAGATAAAAATGTAAAAATTGTATGGATTAAAGGACATACAGGTATACTTCAAAACGACACAGTCGACATACTAGCAAAGATGGCGACTACAGATGGAATATTGATGAGGGATTTCAAAATTCCCTACAGTGACTTGAACAGTAAATTAAACAAGAACCTGAAAGAAAAGTGGAGTGAACACTACCATAGAAATCCATCCGGAATGATATACAAACAGATCCAGCAGAACATAAGAACAGAACCCTGGTTAAAGAGAGAAACGAATAGACCACTTGTGAGAACACTTTGCAGATTGAGGTGTGGTCATTGCTTAAGCCCTCAACACAAAACTAAAATAGGGCTAGACGATGACCCCCACTGCAGATGTGGAGAAATTGGTACTGCTCAACACTGTATATTAGAATGCCAATTGATCAGTAGTGAGGTAACAGACCTGTATCACAGAATGTCAAACTATATTCCGATACCTGCTAATATTATCTCTATACTAGCTAGTGAAAACAACTGTGCACACAAACTATTATATAACTTCTGCACACAAAAACTAAAAATAACACTGTAACTTTCAACTATAACTAATATAAAACAATGTTCGTATTATTAAGAAAAAACAGATGTCTGTCCAAAATAGAACTGGCCAGTTGATCTCAGATCAGAGCCAATAACATAAATAAAAAAGTCCATCCGCAGGTTGCCTTGCCTATTACAGCAACCAAGGGACTTTCTGATGTATACTACACGGGTGTTGTATTAGATACTTTTGTATTATGTAGGGTGGAAATTATTGAATTGATTTAAACGAAACACTGACACTGTGTTACTGCCGTGGCGGGGATGGAAAACGCGTACGGTTTCTATAAATCGTGTCAGTGGCGGCGCAGAAACATTAAAAAACTAAGAGTATAAAAATAGTTCAAATTTCGTTTTGGCGTTTTAGGGGTTCCTGATTGTTTTCCACATTTTACTTTCCACACCGATAGGGGATAGGGGAGTATTATGATCGCAAAAATTATCGATTTTGAGCTAATATGCCTTTTGGGCGTTTTATGATGTATACATAACGCAAATCCACGTCACTCATTTCCGTCGGTCTGTCTGTCGGTGTTCTTCAAGCCTCATAATATCAGTAACCGCTGCTTGGATTGAGATGAAATTTGGGTAGCGATATGCTGTCGGGTCGTAGTAGGTAATCCTGCTATAAATTTGAAAATCGGTGCATAGCGGCAGATATACTGGTAAAAAACAAAAAATTATCAGGACCCTTCTAAACTTAGTTTTTGAGGGATTTAGGAGTTCGTAATCCTTCTCCATTTTTGTTTTTGAATGGGAATGAAATCGGGGGCTTTGAAACCTCAAACGTTTGCTGTTTTCATAAAATACTCTACACTGCCTTTAAATTTCATATCTATGGAATAATTTAATACATATACAGGGTGTCCCACGACGATTAAGACAAGCAATATATCGGAACTGGGCAGTAGTAGCGAATTATAATTTTGGGGGTGTAAATTACAGCAAATATAGTATCTTTTCCTATTATTGTGTCACCCAACGAGGTATTTGGTTTTGATCACGTGACGTGCGATTCAAAATTTTTAGTGGGACACCCTGTATATTTGTAACTTTTTGTGATCCACTACCATAGTAATTTAACTGTAGGGGTACATATAATCAATGGTGGTTTTGCAATCCTTTAAGTACCTGTAGCTCTTGAACCAATCACTTTAGATCCCAAGTGTGCTAGTTTGTTGGAATAGTCTTATCGAGAGGAAAACAAAAAGTCACAAATATACAGGGTGTCCCATTAAAATTTTTGGATCGGACGTCACGTGATCAAAGACAAATACCGCATTGGGTGACACAGTGATAAGAATAGATACTATATTTGCTCTAATTTCAACCTTTCAACCCCCAAAATTATAATTCGCTACTAATGTCCAGTTACGATATATTGCTTGTCTTAATCGTCATGGGACACCCTGCATATTTAATCCTATAACTTGTGACTTGGTAGCTACGAACCTGATTGTGATACAACTGTGTTACTGCCGTGGAAGTAGTAACAGCGTGTGGCTGTAGAAGGTTACTAGTGGCGGAAGAGAAATTAACAAAAAACGAGGAATCCCAAATACGCTCAAACTTCATTTTTAAACGTTTCAAAGGTACCTGACAATTTTTTTTTACTTCTGTGTCATCGGCATCGACTGATCAGGTCATTAACCTCGTGTTCTGTGTAGACTTTGTTACTGGCGCCACTCTAGGAACAGCACTGTTAATTAGAAGCCAACAGTGAAGCTCCAAATTTGTTTGTTAGCAACGATAATAATAATAATAATTATTATTATACAACAGATATGAGTAGAGTACAAGGTACTATAAACTCATGTACAAAATAAGGGGAAAAAATCAGAATGTACAGACATAAACATTCACAAGGTGTTAGAAATTGCACGAACCAGAGGTACAAGTTTTGGTCACAACACCACCTGTCATATTTGGTCTTGAAGCTTGTGACGGAATTTGCGTTCACCACATCGACGGGAAGTCTGTTCCAAGAGTCAAACACGCGATTGGTAATAAAGCACTGTCGGATTGATGTACTGAACGGCTCCTTCTGTAGTTTCAGGTTGTGTCCTCGGAGATTGCTGTGTGATAGCTGGAACATGTACCTCAGATCAGTGCTAAAGAGGCCATGCAGTGCCCGAAATGTAATTATAAGATCACCTCGAAGTTTTCTGTCAGCAAATGCTGGGAGCCTGAATAACTTGAGGCGTTCATCATAGGTGGGTCTCCGGGTTCCAAAGGGCATCGTGTAGCACGACGCTGGACTAGCTCCAACAGGTTCTTGTCACGAATCAGGGCTGCCTCCCACATCGGACCAGCAAATTCCATTACTGGTCTCACGAAAGTTGTGAATAGGAATGAACAAGTGCGAATGCTATAGCCGTTAAATGATCTTTCCATCATACATAATAACCTTTTCGCTTTGGATGCAACTTGCTGGATGTGCTCAGACCAGTTAAGGCGATCATTTTCGATCACTCCGAGATCAGTATGACTAGATGCCTTTTCAACAGTACATTCAGCAATATTGTACACGTGTCCGGGATTGTTTTTGTTAATGTGTGGGTAGTACTGAATCAAGGCACTTGACGCCCCTTTTTTTGAAAAATCATTTCACTACCGGACCTTGTAAAACATGCCGCGGAAAATAAAATCTGCGAGGTCCTTAGAAGAACAAATGTAATCACGTGCGCTTCCCATGCAATACCGAAACTTTACAAGTGCCACAATTCACCAGCGCACGGGAGCTAGGCAAACAACAAAAACAACCCTGATCTCGGCCTTAAGACTCGTTTATTGCTTTTTGCCAGGCGCGTCGCCTCGGCGAGAATATGCTGGAGGCCATCGTAATTCATTTTTAAAATCGTCATATTTTATGTAAGGCACATCCCTTGTTTTATTTAAAAATTATATTTAGCCATTTTTGCCGGAGGAACGTGAGTTATTATGCCGGCTTCGTCTTTCTCTTCCTAGTCGGGATTTATGTCGGGCTGCTCTGCTCCGCCACGTTTTCGTGCCTTTTTGGCTTCGCCTCACTGGCTGTTAGAGTTCTCTAAATATTTATGCGTTGCCCTTTTCTTTGTCTCCCATCACAGAAAAAAATACTGTTGGGTTTCCAATTAATTGTTAGTATTTTGATCGCTTTAAATATATTTACAGTTGTTTCAAATCCATGTCGTTGAAAGAATTCAATCCTTATATTCGAAGTAATCACAGGTATGCCAATAAGTTCAAAATAATTTTATATTCGTTCTAACGATATGTATAATCCTTCTAATACCAGTATTGACATATATTGCAATCAAAACATCCTTTTGTTTCCAAAATTTACCCTATGTTTCATTTAAGCAAAGCATACAATCTATTCAATGTACACAAATTATTACTGCAACAGCAGTTCGTGATAATTCATCTGAAGAAAATTAATTTTGTTTCAATGGTCCTTGTTGTTCGCTGAACTATGGACATTATTCGGCGGGACTGATGTCCCGATTAAATGAACGTAAAAAGAAAGAACAGGGGATAACCTTAGTGTTATTATCGCCGCCAACCCTCCAGCATGGACGAGGCTGTTTCGTCGTGTTTCGTTATGTTAATTCGGTGTTAGCCATGTTGTGTCATCTCGTGGAAATGCATCAGCAATTGTGTGATTTAAATGTGTCCAGTTATAGGACCTACTGAGAAATTGGGGCTTAGAAGATCTAACACCCACGTTTGAATGTAGGTATTTAGATTAGTCAGACAGTTATATTTCAGGAAAAAATGCAACAACTGGTGCACGGTTATGTCCAATTCTTATATCGTGCTCCTTATAACTTCATACAAAATCACACCATTAAACATCCAAACGAATCGATCAGCTGTCCTCGCAATAAAATCTGTTGGTCCAAGGTAAAGAAAGTAGTTTAGAAGCAATTACCAATCACAGATTCGATTCAACGACAGGCTGCGATTGAATCATTCATAGGAATCCTATTATATCTTGTAGTTGAATCGACAATACGATACAATTCGTCACCAACTGTACACTTCCCATTGGATAAAACATCGCTGTATTTGAGGAATGCTGAGTGTAACTTCCCATTGAGTCCAAGCGTAAGTCTTTGACAGAACGACAGATTTATCTGTGTCCCGTGCATTGGCACAAAGAGAAGGAACCTATATTGGGACCTTTATTATTTTTTATAATATACAGAGAACGATGCTCTCTAGCGGCCTTATCGTTTAAATTAGAAGAAAATGTTTCGAATAGAAAACGTTTGTTTCCAAATGGCCTACATGTAGAAAATAATTTCAAAGATAGCGGACAGGTTAAACGGTATAAAGTATCTGGAAATATAATTAGACCCACACTTACATTGGGATGTACATATTAATAATCTTAAAAAAAAAATTAGATTCATTTCATATAAGATAGAGTCACTAATCAATATTTTAACAGAAAAGTATCTACGTACAGTATACTATAAGCATTAGTAGAAACACATCTCATTTATCGTATATTGGCATGCACGACATATATAGACGATTAAGATGTCCTTCAATCTATGTTTGGAAAACCAAAACTGTATCCTAGTGACGACTCGTTCAGAGAAGCTCTGCTTTGCGATGTCAGGCAACCTTATTTCTTACATTCTATCACTAGCTACCACAAAATTTCAAATAAATAAGATAACATCAAACACAACCATAACACAAACACATAAATGACACGCAGAAGTTACACCTAAAACGAGAAAATCGATTATGAAAAATTCATATATTTATTTGGCGCCAAAGCTTTATCCAAAAATATGTAGTGATATAAAAGAATCAGATTTAAATAGACGCTGTAAAGAATGTCTTAAAGAATTTTTAAATACGGTAGGCAGAAAAGAAATACATAAATTAACCGAAAAATCATATTATGACGGAATCAGTAATTAATCTAATAATTTTATAAACAAATTTCATCTAAATTATTCATTCACAAATGTATCTCGTACATATACAGGTTGATGTCAGGTAACTGACAGTGTGAAATTACAAGTGACGAGTTCGAAAATCAACTCGACCGTTTTGAATTATCACTTGACGCTTCAGAAGCTATAGCTGGAAAAGGTATAGGTAACCTTTTCAATTGCTGCGTGTATGATATCAGTTTCCATATGAGTGTGCTCTGGAACTTACGATGTATTGTCAGCAGTTCTTCTATGATCACCAAATTAATAACTGATATCAATATTTTTATTTTGTCCCGGACAGCGGCAGCTGTCATGCAAACGCATTGTACTATGAGGGCCAATGTCAATATTAAACGATTGGCGCTCGTACTGAACAATAATTCATACTATTTGAATAAGGGCCAATGTACTGATTGGCCTTTTTTAGCTAAAATATATTTGTCCTCAAAAATTATGTTTGGCCCTATTTACTTTGCTATCTTTTAAACGGAAGAACATAAGACATTTGGCAGTTTTACACAAAGAGAACTTGAAAGTATTTTCAATTACGCGTATGGATAAGCCCAAATCGAGAAAACATGACACTGGCCCTTTTAGAACCAAGCCACATCGCAGTTCATTGATACAAATAAATTGGATTGAACTTGAAAATCGTTGCTGAATTCAAAAACATGATAATATCTAAAACAAGAAAGTTGATGCCTATTTACGGTATACAAGAATGCCCACCATCTTTGAAATTATTTTCTGCAAGTAGAGCATTTAAAAAGAAAGTACGCTAGAGACCTCCGCGCGCTTTTTGACAACCCTGTATAAATTCGACCCGAAAGCGAAATTGTTTATTATTTCCATGTACAACCTTTTGCCAACGATATTCAGTTTATTGCAATCTTTTTTAAATCCTAAAAATGCAGAGGATACTGCTGCAGTTTTGCAGAGTGATGTGCTTCTAGCCATAACTTCAATATCAATCCAGAAAAATCCAAAACCTTATTGTTTTGTTCGGAATAAAAAAATAATTCTAGCACACCTGAATATTCAAATGAATAACCAACTCTTACAATTCCTAGATTCAGCTAAAGCACTTGGCATCATTATTATTGAAACCAAAATGAGCATATCAAGAGTATCTCTCAATATAATTAAATCAGGTTAAATTCTATAATAGCGAACCGATACTTACTACTCAAGAACTATGTGATGCTGTAGTTTTATCTAAAAAGACACCGGCAAAGACCAACAAGGTAACATTACCTTGGGTGACTAGTCACAAAGTAGTGGGTGGTAATGAAAGGGCCGACAGGTGTGTCAAGGAAGATGCAGAATGTGCTATACCACACAACATGGTACGGACAGCTGTTACCAGATGTGTGTAAAATGAGTACCAGAAACGCTAGAACAGAGAGGTGAGGAATGTTCAGTCTAAGAGAATGCTGAGGGGGACTCACCCTGTATACTGAGATATCCACGTATATTATGTTACTTATTTATTGCGAAACTACCTGAGAGATAAAAAACTTTAAATACTGAATAAATGAAATGAAGGCACCAAGAAAATAATTAAAAATACAAATACTAGGCAAGCTGAGCGTTGTTTGCGTCCTCTTAAGTTTTTTCATCTCGCATTAATTTTCCAAGACTAAACATTATCTTATTACGAAACTAGCTCTATTAGTTTTTTTATGGTGAAACATGCCGTGGTACTTTGGAAGAATATTAAAACGCTTTGACAAAAGGAGTTTGAAATACTACACAAGTATGAGCCGTAAAAGCATAAACTTTGCTTAAAACTTCTTTCGTTTAAGCGTCGGTGAAGTTTCTTTTACGTCCTCGCTGGACTTTATCTTCGGAGCATAATTCCTAAACACCCAGTTTGCTAAAAGATTCATAATTAAATTCTTGTTGTTTTCCTGCATTATTAAACTTACAAAACTCTCACTGGTTTGAAATACTTTTCTGGAAGATACAGTTTACGATCGCCTCGATGGTTTAATACCTCACCATCAACAGAGTATAACACACTTAGGCCCGATTTTATCAACATGCATATTTAACAAAGAATTTGACAAAGCTTTTCTATTGGATGCTGTTTAGCACAAGCTTTCTATTTGGTATTGAGGGCTATGTTAATAAGTATCATCCAATAGTATTTTATCAATATTGGCAACAAGACGTCAAAGCTGGAAGACACTTTCATCAGAAATATTTTAGAATTCATGGATCAAAATCATAGCAGAAAATCAGAACAAAGTGATGGATTTGCATATTAATGCTAGATTTTTAATGTTTACGTTTCCTTTATAATTATTGTATAATCACCAAATGCAATTGCAGTCAGATTGATTATAGACTGGATGCATGTTTGTTATAGAATAGACCTTCTTATAGAAATATTCACAGAGGAGGTAAAGATTGTAGGCACTGCGTAAAAGGCACCGTAGCGCAGAAACACATTTATATAAAGCATTTTATTCACTTTCTGACTATACGAAAGGTTTCCAGTTTAGGAAAAATAAGGTTATACCCGAGTTATACGTTATACGTTTGTCAGATCACAAGTCTTTGCTCTTCAGCAGGATAGGCAACCAGTAATGCACACTTGCATCGTGTGTGTCTACAGGGTTATTCACGTTATTCGACACGGAGCATTATGGCTAAAGTATTTGATAAAAAAGAAAATAATAATTTGGGATGGACAGAGACCCATAAAGGCTACATTTTAAAAATATGTTCATGTTATACAAGGTGTCCCAAAAACACGAAATGTATCAAAGTTATGTTTTTTTAAATGGAATACCCCATATGTTATTGCATATTAAGATTCCCTGGTGAATTCCAGTGTGACTTTATGTATCATACATGGTACCTAAAGCGAACCGTTAAGGTGTAAATCACCATTTTCGGTATAAGTATGTATCAGGAAAAAATTGAATATCGCAGAGATTACAAAATATGGAAGGCTGAGACTTTGCCGTATTACTAAGCATAATATGCATCAGCTTTGATGAGACTGTCAAATTTAAATTACGTTTATGCTTGGAGAAATCGGTCGATGAATTAAGGAAACTTCGATCAGCGATAACTTGATTTTTTCAAATGAGAATGCCTAATTTTTTTTATACGGTTAAACGTAGAATTCGATAAGCTTTCGAATGATATAAGGATGTGAATATCAATCTCTCGTAGTATCCATTTAGTTTTAAATTTTCAAACAAATCGGCGATTTTCAATTTTCCTACCTATAAGCAACGTAGCAGGCCATGAAATATAATCAAAAATCTGTTCAGCTAGAAGAAAACAACTAACTTAGCTGAAAAACAGACACTAACTAGACTAAAGGGACAAGATTATAAAAATTCCTTACAACAAATCAACTCTCCCAGAAACAACTGCGATAACATCTCTAAGGCCAAAGAGACGCTGGAGTATGGCAGTAATAGATATTTTTACTGTCTACTGGCTACCGCAATTTACTAGAGGTTAAAAATTTCCAAGACAATCAAAAACCCTCATATGAAACAGAAACAACCAGCGACTGTTGCTCCAGCACGCAACTATCAATCATATGTAATGGTGTAAAAAAGTACTAATTTGCGTCGAAGTCGACACCTCTGACTGGAGCCCTTCTGTATTTCAATATCTATTAGCAATATTGCAAAAAAGGAATACCGACAGATCAGATTTAAATTTTCTGCCATTTAAGTTATGTTTTATAATTTGAGCAAATTTTAATCCATTCTTCATTTTCTGCGACCTTGCTAATAGGTACTGAAGAATTTTCAGAACTCCAGTCAGAGGTACTTTTGACTTGAGTTTTGACAGAATTGCATACTTTTTTATATCATTAAATGTGAAATTTTATTATGAAAATAATAAACTGCTTACAACATTCTCTAGTAGTTTTTACTTTATTTCAAAATTTTTAATGGTTTTGGAAATTGCCAATCTCTAGTACATTGCAGTAGCTAGTAGGCCGTGAAAAAATCCATTTCTGCCATACTCCAGCTTCTCTTTGACCAAAGATATGTTACCGCTGTTGTTTCTGGTTAGACTTTGTTTGCTGTGAGTATAATCTTGTCCCTTTAGTCTAGTTCGTGTGTATTTTTCAGCTAAGTTAGTTGTTTTATTCTACCTGAACAGGTTTTTGTTTATATTTCATGGCGTGCTACGTTGGTTATAGGTAGGCAAATTGAAAAACGCCGATTTGTTTAAAAATTTAAAATTAAATGAAAACTACCAGAGATTGATATGCACAACCTTATATCATTAGAAAGGTTATCAAATTCTACTTTTAACCGTATAAAAAAATTACGCATTCCCATTTGAAAAAATCAAGTTATCGCTGATCGAAGTTTCCTTAATTCATCGACCGATTTCTCCAAGCATAAATGCAATTTAAATTTGACAGTCTCATCAAAGCTGACGAATTTTATGCTTAGTAATACGACAAAGTTACAGCCTTCCAAATTTTATAATCTCTGCGATATTCAATTTTTTCCTGATATCTACTTATACCGAAAATGGTGATTTACACCTAAACGGTTCGCTTGAAGTCCCATGTATGATACATAAAGTCACACTAGAATTCATCAAGGAATCTGAATATGCAATAATATATGGGGTGTTCCATTTAAAAAAACATAACTTTGATACATTTCGTGCTTTTGGGACACCCTGTATAACATGAATATATTTTTAAAATGTAGCCTTTATGAGCCACTATCCATCCCGAATTATTATTTTCTTTTTTATTGAATACTTTAGCCATAATGACCGTGTCGAATAACGTGAATAACCCTGTATGATAGCTTTGTGAAATGCAATAAAATGTTATTTTTACCCTTTTTTACTATAATACAGAGGCATATTGGAGGTATTTATAATTATTATCGATTGTAAATTATTGTTTTATCAAAATAATGCAGTAATTTGAATTTCTTGTCATCATTATCATTAAATTAACAGTACTTTTGACCCAGTTATCAAATGTATCGGTTTTGTGGAACCTGATTGGTTGAGATTAGCAATTGCTAAACTCTTTGCTAAACAGGAAAAAACAAGTTTTCACCCATGTAGGATGGAAAATCAGAGTTGAAAAGATACTAGAGGGTTCACAATGGTACATTATATATAAAGCATGTCTCTTTTCATCTTTTTGAAGCAAATTTCAAGAGAAATCAATAATTTTCAGAGAACTTTGACAGATGCAAGTTCTCGAATGGGCTTCTCTGATTGGTCAAAACCTTTGTTAATATGCCCGTGTTGATAAAGTCGGGCCTTAGGATACAAACAACGTGCTTCAATTTGTTTTCATCTAAATTTAGTGGATCAAATTTTTTTAAAGCGGACGATGGATTTTTTGAGTCAGCTTATATCTGATACATATAAAATGTTCAGTCACATATTCTGTGTAAAAGGCGGAATCTTAGCACCTGCGCACATGGGTCGATCTAGTCGACGCGCTTACAGTCATACGTGAATTATTTTTCATAACTCACGCTCCAGCAGTGGATTATAAACGAAGCCTACTAGATAAACTTGCGTCTAGCCGGACCGTGCAACCTTCCAACCTGCAGTCCCGAGGACCGCCGAAGGTTTCCGACTATTATCCGATGACGCCGCAATGGCGCCAAATTTAAATCTAACGTAACGTTATTGTTTGTCTTCTATATGAATGATTCAAGACTTTTTACATTAGATACATGAAGGGGCTGATGTCAATTATTGGATAATGGATATTCTCTATTGTAAAAAGACGCTTCAATGATGGGGAAACTATAAAAGTTGGCTTTATTGACAGTTAAAAATGTAAAAAATTAAAGTAGGGCACCTTAGTAAATAATGCAAAAGTTTTCTATCTTTGTGTAACATTGGGGATATATGTGGAAGATTATTCGTGGCTAAAAAATAATATATTTCGTGAACAAATTTTAAAAGAAACGTCGAGTCATCCAATAAATAGAAAAATTTGTCATCTTATACAAAATTAGAGAGAAATTAAAAAAATACTTCTTCCTTAACGCTAAAAGTATAAAAGTATTTGATGGTACATTACTATACGTATCACTGTGTTTTAAATTAGTTGTAAAGGATTATTAGTGGAGAAGTATACAGTAAATATATAAGAAAGTTGGACCCAGTTCTGAAGAAATAACTCTCCTCGGTACCTTCTGTACCAACTTTCCCTTATATTAAATATACTAATGTAAAAAAATGAATACCTCAAAAAAACTCAATTTCAATTAAACATATGCGACAGAAATGATACCCTCACTAAATAAGCTAAATTTTCTGGGTTCAATAATGGTCAAGTAATGCCAATAAGACGGAAACTTTTGGGTTGCTGGATCTCGATGGTAGATACAGAAAATGAAAAAACCACGAAAATAGAGAAATTCTTCCAAAACAACACACATTTTTGAATTCTGCAAACGGCACACAGAACTGTCACTGTCAATGTCAACCTCGATAGTCACGACAAATGCGCATGCGGAACTGCGGGTTGGAAAGTTACACGGTCCGGCTAGATGCAAGTACTAGATAACAGTACTGATCTCTTGAAAATGCATATGACCAAATTCACGCTATAACCACCCCAGAGGTGGCTATATGAGACGTGAAACGCTAATTCGAACTGCGTAGACTATTTATTTCCGGAAAAAAGTGAGGTTAAGTTGTCAAAATTTCGTAATTATTATGTATTTCTATCGCACTATGAATTGCTTTGGTCGTGGATAAAGTATAGTACTCAACTCGCGCTAATGGTAATAACTCACTTGTTGATTTGCAGCACTCGCCTACGACTCGTGCTGCAAACCTCAGCTGCGTGTTTATTACAGGCGTTGCCCGTTGAATAATATTGTATTATAAATTATGGCAAATTGTGATCAGGATCTTTAAATGCGCTTCTATATTCTGATTTCAGCAACTTCATTCACTTCATACAAATACAATTTTTTTCAAATGATAGCTTGTTTTGACTTAACATCCGCGTCGTCACTATAGAATATTAGTATATAAGTGGAACTAACCGGACAATTTCCGACATCTAATACAGTCTGCTTTGCTACTGTTGAGCATTCTATGCTATTATCTTCAACTGACATCCACATACCTAAGCAAAACGCTAACTGTAAAAAATCCGAAGCGGGGCCTGTGGCTGCAAGAAACAGAAATGTCTGTAAAGCTTTGAGATTCTGTAGGACAAATCGCTACGTCTGCGCTTTTCCAGACGGCGACGACACCCCTCGAGGCACGAAATACCGGGAAAGAATCACGACTGCTGTGCCGCTAAAACAAACGCGACGCGCCCCCAACCGCATCTTTCATTCCAGCGCCGAGCTACAGCCATCTTGATCCCGGTAAATTACGATTCTTTTTCTCGGAAATTCAATTGCGCTTTTCGCGTATAAGCAAATTGGAGTGTTGTCCTTTTGGGGGTTTGTAATCGTAATAACATATTGTTGATTGCGCTTTCTTTAATGAATATTTCCTTTCAACCAATCGGGTCCAGCAATGGCTTAACTCACATCGGAGAACGTTGACGTTGAAAAAACGCTATCTGATTGTAGTTATAATAATAATGATAATAGTAATAACACACATGCCAAGACGGTGTCTTCAACACCTTGGTATACCGTAAAAGGGTTATGGGTGTAGATGTACCCGACACCCATTGTAGAGCTTGCCGACAGGCGCCAGAGACGCTTATGCATCTCTTGTCGGCGTGTAAGACGTACGCTGGGACGGCTTACGTCCATCGGCACAACGCGGCTCTACGAGTGCTCTACTATCATTTAAGGCACTCATACGGTATCGATGAGACACCGGTGCTGCCATACGCTCCAGGGGATATAGAGTCCGTTGTGGAGAACGAGAGATGCCGGATTTACTGGAACTACTCATTCCCCACGCTCGAGCTTGTACAGGCAAACAAGCCCGACATAGTCCTTCTCGACCACCAACAAAAGACGATGTTCGTTATTGAGTTTTCGGCCTGCCGAAGTGAACATCGTCTCTAAGGAGGAGGAAAAGCGGACCAAATATCAGGAGTTGCTCGGACAACTTCGCGGGCTCTGGCCAGACTACACTGTAAGTCTGCTGGTTATGGTCATTGGATCCCTAGGTGGAATGAGGAATACGCTGCTCTCTGCACTGCGCAAAACACCGGTGTGCCGTGCGGCGACGCACATCTTAGCCGCCAGAATGCAGAAGGCAGTCATCCTTGGGTCCCTTCGTCTACTTAGGGCGGACGATTCGCGGACCCAGTGATTGCTCACCTCACGGTGTGAGGAGTAGTCATTGGGTAATGGAACAGCAGCTCGGTGTGTCGGAGCCCGAGCTGCCCTTTTGTGTTATGTGAATAAATAACAAGTGCATGCAAAACTCTCGCTGGAACCGAGTACACTTCTTCTTCTTCTTCTATTGCCCTATCCGATTACGGACGTTGGCTATTAACACGGCTATTCTTATTTTATTTACGGCGTTCCTAAATAAGTCGACAGATGATAGTCCAAACCATTGGCGTAGGTTGTGCATCCATGAATGTCGTCTCCTTCCTGGTCCCCTCTTGCTATACACCTTGCCCTGGACAATTAGTTGTAACAGACGATATCTATCGTGTCTTAGAATGTGACCGAAGTACTCGAGCTTTCGCTTCTTCACCGTGAAAATAACCTCCTTTTCTTTTCCCAGTCTGCGTATGACTTCCTCGTTAGTGATGTGGTCCGTCCAGGGTATTTTCAGGATGCGTCTGTATATCCACATTTCAAATGCTTCCAGTTTCTTCAGAATGGCCTCTGTTGTGGTCCAAGCCTCGACCCCGTAGAACAGAATAGAGAAGACGTAACATCTGACCATCCTTAGTTTCAGTTGCAACGAAATATCCCTGCTGGTAAATAGCTTCTTCATGTTGTTAAACTTAGCTCGAGCCTTTTCTATTCGTGATCTTATTTCTGATGCCTGGTCCCATCTTGAGTTAACCATAGTTCCAAGATACGTATAGGTTTCGACTTGCTCTATGTCCTGACCATTTATCGTTAGTCTCATTGGGGGATGTTTACTTTTGCTGATGATCATCCATTTGGTCTTTGATGTATTCAGGGAGAGTCCATATTCTTTACTAGCAGCATGTATGTTTTGCATGATTCTCTGCAGTTCCTCCTTGTCATTTGCTATCACTACTGTGTCATCCGCATATCTAATGTTGTTGATTGGTTCTCCATTTATTTTGATGCCGTCCGATGTTTCGTCTAGTGCTCTTTTAAAGAGTTCTTCAGAGTATATATTGAACAGTAGTGGTGACAAAATGCAACCCTGTCTCACTCCTCTTCTGATAGCAATTTCGCTGCTAAGCGAATTATCAACTTTTATTTTTGCGGTTTGGCTCCAATACATATTAGCGATGATGCGAATATCTTTGCCATCGATGCCCGTGTTTTTGAGCACTTCGATGAGTTTTTCGTGTTTTACATTGTCAAACGCTTTGGAGAAATCGATAAAGCAGAGGTATACGTCTTTATTCATGTCTCTGCATCTTTGAATAAGGACCTGCAGGCTGAATATTGCTTCCCTTGTACCCAGTGCACTACGAAAGCCAAACTGAGTCTCGGATATGTACAACCGAGTACACGGCCAGACATAACTCTGCAGCCAAAATCATACACCAAGCCCTAGCTACAACTAACAAATTAATCCAAAACACAGATCCATATTATAATTATACACCGACATCAGTACTCGACAGCAACCAATATAAACTATAGTGGGATGTCGAAATACACACAGGCAAAACTATCCCAGCCAATAATAGACCAGTCGAAGGCAGACAAAGTTACCTATTTAACAGATATTGCTATCCCTAATGATACGAATGTTCAAACCACCTACGCTGGGAAGATATCTAGATACACAGCCCTTGCTATAGAAGCAAAACGTCTCTGGAAACAAAACAAAGTTGTTATTGTCCCCCTAATTATGTCGGTCTCAGGCCTTACACCTGACACATTCACACCACACCTGCACCAGCTAGGCGTGGACTAGAAGCTACACAAAGTATTTCAAAAATCTATGATCCTGAAGGCCTGTAGTATTATGAGATCCTTCCTAAATTCATAACAGTAATAGTTCAGGTGTTGACTTGGCACAGCCCGTCACCACTTGTTGCTACCGCTATCACGCGAGATGAACTTAGCAAATCAGAATAATAACAATCTCTCGTCTACTTAGGGCGCACGATTCGCGGACCCAGTGATTGCTCACCTCATGGTGTGAGTAGTAGTCATTGGGTAATGCCGCCTCATTAAACTATCAAAAACAAAACTGAATTCTAAGAACGTCACAAAAGCCATTAATACATTTGCGATACCGATTACTTACCCCTTTGGCATCATCAAGTGGTCACACACTAACATAGAAGACATCCATTTACAGAAAGCTAGGGTGCAGAGGAATTATAGACATACAGTCACTTCCCACAACACAAATAAAAACACTCAGACATTTTTGCAGCATCAAACGAACTAACAATAGTAAAAGCAGACAGAGGTGTATACACCACTTAACCTCCCTTGTCCAGATCACGTAGCAGACACATACAATCAGATCCAATCACAACAATAAAAAATAAACACCTGTTCGCAGAAAGCAGACCAACAGTCATACACCCAGAAACGGAGGGCTTCATGCTTGCTATCCAAGACCAAGTGATTGTGCACGAAACTATAAAAAATACATAAACATACACCCATAACAGACGATAATTGCAGAAAATGCCACCAACAAAAAAAAAACAATAGATCACATAACAAGCGGGTGCAAAGCTCTTGCCGGTACCGAGTATACAGCCAGACATATCTCTGCGGTCAAGGTCATACATCAAGCGCTAGTAACAACGAACAACCTAATGGAAAATTAAGATCCATATTGCAATTACACTCCGACATCAGTCCTCAAAAACAATCAATATAAGCTATATTGGAGCCTGGAAATACATTCAGAAAAGACTATCCCAGCCAATAGACCAGACAAAGCTTTTCAGTCAAAGACCGGCAAAGTTACATATTTGATAGATATTGCTATTCCCAATGATGTGAATATTCAGAGCACGTACGCTAGGAAGATATCTAAATACACGGACGTTGCCATGGAAATAAAACGACTTTAGAAACAAAACAAAGTTACTATTGTCTCCCTCAATATGTCGGTCTCAGGTATTACGCCACACATTTACATAACACCTTCAATAGTTGGACCTGGATGTAGAAAGTATTCCAAAAGTCTGTAATCCTGAAGACATGTAATATTGTATTCCTAAATTCCGATCAATAATAGTTCGGGTGTTGACTTGGCACTGCCGGTCAACACTTACGTTACCGCAATTATGCGAGAGGAAGTCAGAATAATAATAATAATAATCTCTCGTCTACTTAGGGCGGACGATTCGCAGACCCAGTGATTGCTCACCTCACGGTATGAGCAGTAGTCACTGGGTAATGGAACAGCAGCTCGGTGTGTCGGAGCCCGGGCTACACTTTTTTGTTTTTTTTTTTCATATAATAGTAAACCTTAATAAACATTGTAATCTCTGGCCGGATAGGCTCTGTTTCCAGTAGCGTTAAGCCCGCTACCGTAACGCCGTAGGCGGTACAGCCAGCGACGTCCCCGCAGGAAGCCGCCCAACATCAGTAGGCTATCCGGTGCGTGGCGACACCGCGGGGCAAACCAAAGCCCAAGGGTGCAAACCAGCCGGCAGCCTGTACAGGTGCATCTTCAGGAGGCAATTTGGACGGCCGCCTCCGAAAATGTCAGCTGGGGACCCTAAGGCTAACCACCCAACGAGCGCCATCATCGGGTTCGACCACCCCGGAGGAAAAGCACCCAGTCCGAGCCGGTTTCGGAAGCCGGCATTGGGAAAGGTGGTGGTACTTCGGATCGCCCTGTCGATGACTCCCGCTATGACATGAACCATTTTAGGTGGACGACGGAGCTTAAAGATGACCTGCTGAGCTGCTACGATAGCAATAGCTCGTGTCGTAGGGGATACATGTCCCTCATGCATGAAAGGTGCTGTGAAATGCACCCAGAGCATAGAACGCTTATCTCTCAGAATTTGTGAGATTATATATTGTACCTTCGGAGGCATGGATATGTTCGTTCTCCAGCTCAGCCTGCCCCATCGGAGGACGAAAGGCCTACTAACTAGACTGACAGGTCGCCGATAAGGCCCGCTGAGAGGGAAATCGACGGAGTCGTCTCACCTGGAGATTTCAGTGACCGAAGGGCCTTGTATAATAACAAAAGGTCCTTCAAGCTGGCAGATTTTAAAAGAGAGAGGATGAGACTATGAATAAACGTCTATCTCTGACGTTTGGCGCATCAAATGTGAAATTTCCCCTGCGGCTCTTAGGCTAGCTAGATAGGGAAGAGTGAGAGACTCTCCTGTTGAGAGATCACAGAGACGCATGCACCAAATGGAAGCGAAAATGCAGTTGGGTAGCCAGGAAGCATCCTATATCCAGTGTGTGATGAACTATAGAGTGGCTGGGAAGCCTTTTACGCGCCGAGTGCGCCAAAAAACCTACACGCGACCACCATACTATACATACTCAAGCGGTACTGGTTGTTGTCAAGCAACATTGTCTTGACAGTAAACGGATGCCAATCGCTGCTAAACCACCGCTGGTGGCGCGGGCGAGGGGTCTGGCTGAGAACAGAATGTTGTATGAAGATCTCCTCGGCTCTTACAATAGCCACCACCAGCCACAGAGCAGCCGCCAACTGCTGATCGTGTGGAGGCCTTTTGGAAAGACATTTACGAACAGCCCAAATCTAGGAGGACTCCTAACTTAAATGTTACTACGTCATCCGCAAAGGATTCCGCAGCTCCTGACCTGGACGGCATGAACACGTACTGCTGGAAAAAATTCCCAGTTGCCACCGAGAACTAAATCAGCTTCTTCCGAAGACCGGTTATTGGCCCAAAAAGTACAGCCCAATAACATGTCTAAACGTATGTTACAAGCTCTTCACCAGAGGCTTGTATATGCGTATTCTTCAAGCTGTAAATACTGTATTTTTCAACGTGTATGAAAACAGAGGGTCAAACGAGTAGCTAGCTGCAAGGAGAACCTGCTCATTGACCGGTGTGTCACGCAGAACTCCGTGCAATACAAGCGAAAGGTTTCCATGGCCTGGATTGACTATCGCAAGGCATTCGACTGTTCTGCCTTGAGTTAGAGCAAGAACTCCTATCTGGATGTAGACCAAGAGGGAACACAATTGAGTATAGTCCAATGCATTTCAAAGTCCGCAAAGAACTTGGGATGCGAATCTGTTTGATTCGTTTGACTGGGGGTGTAAAATAAGCCCTAAGGCTGAGCGGCAACTATTAGGGCAACTGAATCCTAACCTCTATACTACTAAAAAAAATCTCCAGCGATAGACCTGCAATAGTTAACTCGAACTTAATTTAGAAATCGTTCAAAAAGATTGGTACCATCTACCTTTCCTTCTTTTGAATATAATTTTTACTTCCCACGCCGATAGGAGGGAGGAGCATTGTGATCGCGAAAATTTTGGATTTTGAGATAATATCTGTTTATCGGTCTGTCGAGCTGTCAGATTGTTGGCGTTTATCTACCCTCGTAACCTCAGTAATCGCTGAATGGATTTTAATGAAATTTTGATAGGAATAAGATGTGGGGTCCCAATAGGTAATGTGCTATAATTTTGAAAATCGGTGCATGGGCGGCGGAGAGATTAGGAAAAAATAAAGAATGTCAAATATTCCTCAAACTTTTATTGCTTTAGATCGTTCTGTATTGTGTAACGTGGAAATTATCGAATTGATTTTGATGACATTTTAACACAGTCGCGAGGTTAGAGAACGAGTATGGTTTCTATAAATCGTGTTAGTGGCGGCGCAGCAACAATAAAAAAACTAAAAATATAAAAACAGCTCAAACTTCGTTTTTAGGAGAGTTCTTGATTGTTTTCGACCTTTTACTTCCCACACCGATAGGCGATACTGTGATCGCAAGATGTTTCCATTTTGAGATACTACTCCTTTTTTATGATATCTACATAACGAAAATCCACGTCAGTGATTTCCGTCGGTCTGCCTGTCTATTGACGTTTTTTTAGTAGCGTAACCTCAGTAACTACTTCTTGAATTGTGATGAAATTTGAGTAGCGATATATAGGTTCTTAAAATCGGTGTATTGGTGGCGAACAAATTGGTAAATAACAAAAAATTATCAGAACTCCTCCATATACCATTTTCAGGCATTTCAGGGGTTCTTAATCCTAAAAAATTTCAAAATCGCTTAAACCTCATTTTTAGATGTTTCAAGGATCCCTGATTATTGTCTACTTTTTGACGAGAATGGTCTGGGGCTAGAGGAGCTACAATTTTTTTTGTTAGCACCGATAATGTTTGGGAGGTACTGAGTAATACACTTGATGTCATTTTTTGCATGCGCATGGAGACTAGCCAATGATTCTACCTAAATCCGTTCATCTTCGCCTTGCAATTCGGCTAGTGTATCATTCGATTTCTCAGCGCTCCATCCTCGGAGCGGCTTGTATCGCCATTCCCTTTTCCCGGACTTGACCCCCACCCCATATTCCGTGTGTATGTGAATCCATCCATCACCGGGGCCGGAACACAATATCTGGGCTTGGGCACGTACCGAGCAAAGTTCCTCATGCATGGGCTATTTGTACAGCCACATTCGAACCTTCGCCGGGGCGCCGCGCTCCGGAGATATTTCCGGGTATCGCGGCGCTCTTTCACCGGAATAAGTTCGCAACACGATGGATTGCCCTAGTTGTGCGAAGACGTCGCTGGTGTTTGATATAGCATCAATACCTTATCCACGCTCATCTTTGAGAGGCTTTAATCTTTAGTCCCTTTAAATTTTTATAATAATAGGGAGTTATTGAAATAGTGCCATCCACTAATACCGCCGTCCTTACACAAATAGTGACAGGTACTGCCTGACCTCAAAATTGTCTCTGAAACAGAGTTATTGATGCGTTATGTCAACCGCGGATTTAATTGTAACCTAAAAATGCTGCCGTGGATTGCATAAAGCCTTTTATATAAAATCTTCGCAAAAAGGTTATCTTATTTCAGAGTTCTGTTCACCACTTCATCAGTCACATCTATAAAATAACAAATTTCGTGTTTGAAAACAACGAAAAGAAACATACGTCAAAATAGTGCCTTGGCAGTGCCACGGGACAAGGGGTCCATAAATAGTGGCAGGCACTAACTTTATTACTGCCAGGCACTATTTTTGTCCTAGTGCGCATGCTTAGATGTCAAATACGGCCAGGCATTATTAGTGCTTTGCTGCATCGCTTCTTCAGTAACTCCCTAATAATATTTATTGACTTCTTCTTTAGGTGCCGTACGCAATGCAGCGTGTAGGCGAATCACTGTTCATCATGTTGGATAATGTGTAAGGTATGTCCTCTTGCTTTTCTGAATAATGTTCCGATTTCTCTGATACCGCACCAGTTTCTGATATCTCTGAGCCAAGAATGTTGTTTTCGTCCTGGCCCTCTTCTTCCTTGTATTTTGCCCATTAAGAATTCTTTCACGATTTTATATTTGAAGCCTCTTTGAAGCCAATATATGTCCCAAGTAAGCTACTTTTCTGTTTTTGATAATGTGCAGCAGCTGTCTTTCTTCATTGGCTCTTCGTAGAACTTCTTCGTTGGTGACATAGTCCATCCAGGGTATTCTTAGAAGTTTTCTTAGAGTCCACATTTCGAATGCTTCTATACGATTCATTGATCTTATTTTCATTGACCAGCTTTCTGACCCGTATGCTACTATAGACCAAATGTAGCATTTAAGTACACGCAATCTTAAGTCCATAGGCACTTCTCGGCGAAGGAGGTAAGTATTAAACTTTATGATAATATTTCTGGCCACAGCAATCCGGATCTTTATTTCTTCATCACAGTCGCATTTCGAGTTTAAAGTGGCCCCCAAATATTTGAATTTATCAACTCCTTGGATTTGCTGGTTGTCGATTGAAAGGCTTTCATTACCTCTATTCTGGCGACTTACTACCATTAATTTTGTTTTGAAGCATTGATATGCAATCCGTATTCCTTCCCAACTCTGTTAATGTTATTGACTAGTATTTGCAGATCTAATATATTATCCGCTATAATCGCAGTATCATCAGCATACCCGAGATTATTAATAGGTGTTCCGTTTATCTTTATACCTCTTGTTTCGTTTTCAAGTGCATGTTGGAAAATTCTTTCAGCATAAATATTAAACAGGATAGGGGAAAGAATACAACATTGCCTAACTCCTTTCATTATTTTCATGTAATCAGTATGTAGCGTGTTGTTAACTTTGAGTTTAGCTTCTTGACTTCAGTATAGATTCTGAATGAGACGTATATCTTTTTCATCTAGGCCAATGTTCTTTAGTATTGGGAGTAGCAGGTCGTGTCGTACATTATCAAATACCTTCTGATAGTCACAAAAAAGTATATACCTATATATAGCACGTCACATGAGATTGAATGAAATAAACTAGCTGCTTAGTAAAAAACTCACAAAATACCTAAAAGCCTCATCTTGCATAAATGGCTATACTATCACTGACATTATTCACTGACATTATAAAAACCATAGTGAGGGTACCTTTTAATTCCAACACCGATAAGTGAGAGGAATATTGTGATCGCGAAAAATTTTCGATTTTGAGAGTATACGCTTTTTGGGCGTTTTATGACGTCTTCATAACGAAAATTCACGTCACTCATTTTCGTCGGTCGGTCTGTCGGTCTGTCTGTCTGTTTGCGTTTCCTACCCTCTTATTATTTATTAGTAACCGCTGCATGAATTGCTATGAGGTTTGTGTACCGATATGCTGTGGGGTTCTATTACGTAATGGTGCAATAATTTTGAATACCGGTACAAAGACGGCGGAGCAATAGCAAAAAACAAAAAAATCAATATGACATATAATTGATTTTAATGGAACTTTAACCTAGTATTATTACCCTGAGAAGGATGGAAAACGCGTTTGGTTTTTAGAAACCGTGTCAGTGGCGGTGCAGCAACAATAAAAGAATTAAAAATATAAAAACAGCTCAAACTTCGTTTATACGATTTTTGGGGTTCCTGATCATTTTCTGCTTTTTTGGGGTGGGGAGTAATTGAATAGGAGGTGACTGTGGGGTGAGGGGTTGTAAACCTGAGAAAGTTTCTGTATGGATAATAGACTCTCCATTGACTTATGAAAGAAGGACCCAGCGACATAATACACTTTTTTTAGGTCCATGGGAACATTGGCTTCCATATTACAGAAACCAAGAGATTTAGAATTTTCTGATGTATACATACGACTATTGCTTTAGATCCGTCCTGTATTGTGTAACCTGGAACTGATTTTAATGAAATTTCGACACATTATTATTACCGCGGCGAGGACGGAAAATTCGTATGATTTTTAGAAATCATGTCAGTGGCGTCGCAGCAATAATAAAAAATAAAAATAGATGAACCTTCGCTTAAGGCGATTTGGCGGTTTTTGACTGCTTCGTTTCATCCAGTTGAAGCTTGCAGAACAACAATTGTGTCATCCTAGTTTCTACAGAGACAGATGCAAGAAACTATTTACGAGAGTTTTTGTGTTGATTTCTTTTGAGTGCATGCAGGCGATATTTGGTTGCAAGAGGATCTCAGACTACAGATTCATGCAATGGTAAATCATAAAATGATATCACCATTCTGTGTGGGAAGTACTGGGTCATTGAATTTGTGGTTCTTGGGTTTTTAGGCCGGCGTCGTTTAGCGTGAAAGCTTGACGTTTCGCCACCACGAGTGGATGGCATTTTCAGAAGCTATTTCACTTCGGCGACTTCCAAAATAGAGTATTGAAGTGAAATAGCTTCTGAAGACGGCATCCACTCGTGGTGGCGAAACGTCAAGCTATAAAGCTAAACGACGCCGGCCTAACAACCCAAGAACCACAAATTCATTGGACGATGGCCGAGAAAGCCTTAGACAGTATAGTACTGAGTCAATCAACTTGTCAATAGTTCGTGCATCCAAAGGCAGTTTATTTCTTTTCATACATCTATTTGTGAATGTTTTGCACCTGGTAGTCACCCTTGAAGGATATACCTTATACAGAGTGTCCGATGACGATTAAGACAAGCAATGTATCGGAACTGGGCAGTAGTAGCGAATTATAATTTTGAAGGTGTAAATTAGAGCAGATATTTCCTTACTATTGTGTCATACAATGAGGTATTCGTTTTTGGTCACCTGACGTCAGATTCAAAAATTTTAATGGGTTACCCTGTATATTTGTGGCTTTTTGTGTGCCTCTCGATGAAAGAATTCCAACAAACTAGCATACTTGGGGTCTAAAGTGATTAATTCAAGAGCTACAGGACTGTACCAATACCATTATGAAACACTACCAAAATAATTTAACTGTAGGGGTAGGTACATGTTATAATCAATAGTAGGGGTACAATCCTTCAAGTACCTGTAGCTCTTGAATGAATCACTTTAGACCCCAAATGTGCTGGTTTGTTGAAATTGTTTTATCGGGAAGAATCATCACGTGAACAAAAACAAATACCTCATTGGCTGACACAATAATAAGGAAAGATCGAGGAAAGGATACTACATTTGCTCTTATTTATACCCCCAAAATTATAATTCGCTACTACTGCCCAGTTCCGATATAGTTCTTGTCTTAATCGTCGTGGGACACCCTGTATAAGGGTACCAACCGTACTATGACAATACACTTAAATTTTGAGGTTCTTGTTCATGACAATTCGACCTTGAATTGGTGTCCTATTCATAATTGATTCTGGATGACGTCTCATCTAATTACGCCATCTTCTGAGTTTTTGGCATTTCCCGCTATATGAACATTGATAGTTCCAGAACCTCTTTTCTGCGTCTTCTTCACACTAAAATTTACGAGCTGACAAGAAATTAATCAATCAATATATTTATTTGATAAGTATACAGATAAATATCAGTCCTAGTTCACAGAAAGCTAGGCTTTGCGCGCGAATATAACGACACCCAATAGTATTGAATCATTCGACATATGAGGCCTTTACGGAAACTATGATCGAGTTAACCTGATCTCAAGGATCACTGATCCTGACGTTCGGAAAGCGATCTGGGATCAGGCAGAAATAGGGTCAGTTCACTCTTGTACAGTAAGTGATTACGATCAGGTGATTTAGATCAGTCCTTGTTTTCCTTAACTATCTGCACAGAAAAAAATACTGTTGCGCTTCCAATTAATTGTTAGTATTTGGATGTTTTTCCATCACTTTAAATATATTTACAGTTGTTTCAAATCCATGTCATTCGAAGAATTCGATCCTTATTTGAAGTAACCACAGGTATAATCCTTCTAATACCAGTATTGACATAATTATAATGCAACCAAAACATCATTTTGTTTTCGAAATTTACCCTATGTTTCATTTAAACAAAGCATACAATCTATCCAATGTACAAAAATTATTACTGCAACAGCAGTTCGTGATAATTCATCTGACAAAAATTAATTTTGTTTCAAGGGCCCTTGTCGTTCGCTGAACTATAATCAGTATGCGGCGGGACTGATGTCCCGATTCAATTAACGTAAGAATAAAGAAAGGGGGTTCATCTCAGTGCTACTATCGCCGCGAACCCGTCAACATGGACGGGGTTGTTCCGTTGTGTTGTTTCGGTGTTAGCCGTGTTGTGTCATCTCGTGGTTTTGCGTATTGCATCAGCAATTGTGTGATTAAAATGTGTCCAGTTATATATTAAATGGAGGACCTACTGAGAAATTGGGACTTAGGAGAGCTAACACCCATATTTGAATGTAGGGATTTAGATTAGTCAGACAGTTATATTTCAGGTAATAATGCAACAACTGGTGCAGGCTTATGTCTAATTCTTATATCATGCTCCTTATAACTTCATACAAAATCACACAATTAAACATCCAAACGAATCAATCAGCTGTCCTCGCAATAAAATCTGTTGGTCCAAGGAAAGTAGTTTAGAATCAATTACCAAATACAGATTCGATTCAACGACAGGCTGTGATTGAATTATTCATTGGAATCCAATGACAGCTTGTAGTTAAATCGATAATACGATATAAATCGTTACCAGCTACATATACACTTCCCATTGGAAAAAAACGTCGCTGTATTTGAGGCATGCTGAGTGTCACGTCCCACTGAGTCCAAGCGTAAGTCTTTGACAAAACAACAGATTTTTCTGTGTATATCTGTTTTTTATTCCTAAACCAACTTTTTCGCCGTTCGATATCCGTTAAATCCATGGAATCATAAATCGCACTTGACAGCTGTTTGCCGTATAACTGGTCTATCCGGATCCAGATCACTGTTTCCGTAAAGGATATAGTAAATATTTTAATTTGCATTTTTTACCCTCCACTCCACAATCTAAAAGCGCCACGTCGTATAAATTGGAAATCGGAAACGAGTTCTCGCAGTATTGTTTCTAGTATGAGTGCCTTCGCTTTTTTCTGCACTTTACTGAAAAACTTCTACTCAGCTGCGCAGAAACGACTTCCTGAGAAATCCGGAATAACGAATCCCGGATAATACATACCGGAAACGAGAGGAAGAGTTTAAAAATGCAGCAGGTGCGTTACTTAGGTGGAAGTATTTGAGTTCCGGATGGATTTAATTAAAAAAGGTGCAGGTGAGTGGGGAGCAAGGCGGACGACTATTTTTTAATTTTCTCTCTCTTGTTTTTGTAAGGTAATTACACAGGAAGGAGATTAATTTAATACCCCACAATGAATCTTTAGAAGGGGATGCTTTGTCAGCCAAGATGTTGGGGTGTTATTAGAAAGTTTTCATATTTAAGATAGATAGATATTGGATACACTTTTAATTACCTGCAGTTTGCTGCGAAATCAGAGCTTGAACCTTGAAGAGTCAGTATCCACATACAGGGTGAGTTTTTAGTACCGGCTCGGTCGATAACACCACTACTATAGAAGATATCGAAAAAAGTTGTATATAAAAGTTGTAGCCACGGATATGCTCCTTGCCAAAAAATATTTTGATTTATATAGGGTGATCCATAACTACGTGGTGATGCAAACATGCATTTTTTTAAATGAGACACCCTATATATTATTCTATATTCAAATTCTACTAATGATTTCCGTTCTTCCAATATAGGGTATTGTTACATTATACAGGGTGTTTCAGAAGTTATGGCCATTTTTATATCCAAATCACTGTCAGTTGAACGTACTGTATATCAAAAAATGATGAATCAAAAATCATTTTTTTTACACGGATGGATAAAAAATATCATCTAGTTTTAAGATTGGCCATAAAAAAATCCCGCGACGCATATTGGTATACAGGGTGATATAGAATGCAAAATCTCGATTTTCTCTCTTTTTTTTAAATCTAACCCCCAATATTTTATTATACCAAAGAATTGCCTTTAATATGCTCTTTCATCTTTGTATAGCACTTGTTATGGCTGAATTCATTAGTTTCTGAGATATTTCGATTTCTCTACAAATTTTAAATATACCTTCTATTTGTTTACTAAAATTTATTTATTTTGAGAAAATACTATCAAATTTTATTTTTGCTTAACAAGCAACTAAAATATAAGGCCATAATAGTACTTGATCAAGTCAAAACACTGGATTAACGAGATAATGTAGGTCAAGTGTGATGAGGAAACAATTTTATAGACGTCATGCATAATTATCAAGCAGATCTATCAGGTAGGCTACGAAATATTAAACGACACGGTCCAAATAAAACGATTCTTCAATCTTTCAAACGCATTAGTATTAGAGTGCCTCCGTTCTGGATATTGCTGTTCATAGTTGATATATTCTAGAGGCAACTAGGCAATTTCTCAAAGATTCTCCTAAATACCCTCAATGGAAAAATTATTCTTAAAGCTCGTTTTTCACACAGTACGGAATTATTGAGCAGGTTATGGGAACCGTCAATTTTTCAAAGCATACCTGATAAATCTGCTTGATAATTATGCGTCACGCCTACAAAATTGTTTCCTCGGCATACTTTACTTTATTATCTCGATGATTCAGGGTTTTGAGTTCATCAAATACTATCATGACCTTATAATTTAGTTGTTCGTTAAATAAAAAAACAAATTCGATAGGGCTTCTTCAAAATAAATAAATTTCAGCACAAAAATAGATGCTATATTTTAAATTTACCGAAAAATCTAAATATCTTGGAAACTGATGGATGTAAGTACAACAAGTGCTATACAAAGATGAAAGACCATATTAAAAGCAACTCTTTGGTATAATAAAATATTGGGGGTTAGATTTAAAAAAAGGGAGAAAATCGAGATTTTGCGTTCTACATCACCCTGTATACCAATATGCGTCGCGGGATTTTTTTGTAGCCATTCTTAAAACTAGATGATATTTTTCATCCATCCGTGTCAAAAAAATGATTTTTGATTCATCATTTTTTGATATGCAGTACGCTCAATTGACAGCGATTTCGATATAGAAATGGCCATAACTTTTGAAATACCCTGTATAATGTAACAGTGCACTATATTGGAGAAACGGAAATCATTATTGGAATTTGAATATGGAATAATATATAGGGTGTCTCATTTAAAAAAAATGCATGTTTGCATCACCACGTAGTTATGGATTACCCTGTATAAATCAAAATATTTTCTGAGCAAGGAGCATATCCGTGGCTACAACTTTTATATACAACTTTTTTCGCTATCTTTTACAGTAGTGGAGTTATCGACCGAGCCGGTACTAAAAACTCACACTGTATATTTATGACACGTATGAGAATGTGCTAGAAAATAGTAAGAACGGTACGATAGTATAACTATTCTACTATTCTTCAAAGTTCCATCTATATGTTTAAGGCCTGGTTTCATAATTATTCACTAATGGGTTGATTAGCAAATATACCTATTAATTTAATCATTCCATTATAGTGATGCGCGTTTCATACTGCATTTGGATACGTCAATTAATTAACATGCAACAAAATGTGGTTAGTACACCCGAAAGAAAGTTTTATGCCACATTTTGTGCTGTTTGAAAGACATTATGACACTTTGCTTAACCCAAAATTTAATGTGTGTCAGATTGTGACGCAAGTTTTCGTGTTTGCAATTCAATCAATTTTATTATACTTATTGTTACTCATAAGGAAAGGTATGGAATCAAAGCCACACAAAGCAAAACGTACGCGTGGTAATTACTAAAAAAGAGGGGCTGCTACTCATTCGTACAGTAGCAATATTCAAAAGCAATGTAGAACGCAAATTTACAGACAAAGTGAACAATCAGGAGGAGGTACCTAGGTACCCATGATACTACGACTTTAGAAGGTATGCTCACGCGCATGATGTCTTCCGTCTCGCTTCCACCTGTGACGTCAGCGTGTGACAAACAGGGTTTGTTTACTCGTTTAGTTACAGGTTATAGCCGAACATTTTCAGTTTATTTTCTTGAGTTTACTCGTTTACCGTAGTAAAGTTTAACAAAACATAAATTATTTGCGATTCTGGAATTTAACACATGTTTGAACAATGGTTTACTGTGTGGTTGTGGCATGTAATAATAAAAAAGTAAAAACTATTCGTCACACTACCGCTACTTGGGATGGTTTGGAAAATTTGGCAGGTTTCATTGCATTTAAGTTGAAAAATAAGGAGAAACTGGGTTATATCCCAGATTGCACAGATACTTCTCTCAGTTGGGTCAACCATTTAACAGAAGGTGGACTACAAAAACATACAGATTAGTTCTTGGCAAAATGTAATGAGCTCGGCCATATATTTTCCAACTATAATGGAAACGCTTTGAAAAGTGAAAAAAAAACTATCTTGCGAATTTAAACAAATTATCAGAGAATGTATATGTGACTGATGAAGCAAAGATGAGCTTGTTTTCTAGATCAGAATACGAATTCTTGATAGGGGAATTAGAGAGACCTCGAATATTAGAAAACTGAAATTCACTAACATTGTAAAATAGTATAAAGTAATAAGTATACAGGGTCCTGCGACGGTGTATCCAGCTTTCCTAGCGCCTTTCCTATTCGGAATAAAAAAAAGCTACATAAAATAAAAATGCGCTAAAGGATGGTTGGAGATTTACAGGTTGCAGAACGTATTTTGATATTTCATTTTCAGTTCATATAGAGAAAGGCTAGTTCTATATGCTCTTATTCACCCCTTTTTTAGTTCTTGTTGTCTGTCCAAGATATATTTCCCCATAGACTCATATATACAGAGTCAATACCTAACTACAACACAAGAGAGCAACAAATAATGTGCCCTATACCCAGGCCATCAGAAACCATCACTGGATCAAACTTTTTAATTCAAACATATTATTAAACAGATACATCGTGTGAAAACAGTTTGAAAAAAATTGAGGAAAAACCTGTTATTACTAGGAATCTTTTGTATACGAGAATTCACCTGTACTAGCTAAATACTATGCCCAGAAAGATATTGTATTGTTGTATTGTGATATGTTTTTATTTTATGTTTAACATATACGCGGTTGTGGCATATATTTGAATAAATAAAAAATAAGAAAATTTGGTAATGTATTTTTCCACCAATCATTAGCAGAAAAAAGTCAATATTCATTCGCCATAAACATAATGCCATTACGCTTGTTCATGATTTTTAAAAACCTCTAATGACAAAATCATTATATTTATTTCTTGTCCACCTTTTATTAAGAGAATTATACAGTAAATACATATGCAAATTGGCTTAAAGAGCTAGTGACGCAACATCATAATCTATATATAAAAAATAAGAACGGTAATCAAAGGCTCCTGAATGGAGTGTATAAAAATTCCACCCCCTACCCGAGAAATTTTCCCACAAAAAAATGGTTTCACTAGGCACTCCAATCAACCTCTTATATGAGATTTTAGAAAAATACGTCCAGACCGCTCCGGCTCTGTTCTTTTTCCACAATGTAAATTTTTTTTGAGTACATAGATTCAAATTTTTGTATCTGAAATTCAGAACGCTCGGAACTACTGCAAACGGGTCAGGCGTCGATTAATATCAATTCTCTGTATAACTATTTCACCAATTTTTTATTCAGATACAGGGCAATATGTATCGTTTATATTATACTGTGCATGAGCTATTTTCATTTTGTATGAATATTAAATGTCTAAGACAGATATAACAGGAAACGAAATAAAACTTTCAAAAATCAATGCTTTGGCGCCATGTGCTTGTACACTTTTGTCACACGGTGACGTCATGCGCAGACCGGTTCGAAATCTGTCCGCCAAGTGATCATATCTGTCAGTGTCGTAGTATCATGCTAGGTACCTGATGAGTGAGGATACAATACAGTCGTCTACAAATACATACAGGGTGAGTTTTTAGTACCGGCTCGGTCGATAACTCCACTACTGTAGCCACAGATATGCTCCTTGCTCAGAAAATATTCAGATTTATACAGGGTGATCCATAACTACGTGGTGATGCAAACATGCATTTTTTTAAATGAGACACCCTATATATTATCCCATTTTTAGATTCTGCTAATAATTTCTTTTCTCACAGTATAAGGTGTTATAACATTATACAGGGTATTTCAAAAGCTATGACCATTTTTATATCCAAATCGCTGTCAAATGAACGTACTGTATATCAAAAGGTAATGAATCAAGAATTATTTTTTTTACATGAAAAGATTAGAAATATCCTCTAGTTTTAAAAGCGGCTATCAAAAAGCCCGCAACGCATATTCGTATACAGGGTGATGTAGAACGCAAAATCCAGATTTTCTCTTTTTTTTTTTAGCATAACCCCCAATATTTTATTATACCAAAGGATTGCTTTTAATATGCTCTTTTATCTCTGTATAGCACTTATATTCTACAGATCACTCATATGATCCATTCTCGATTATAGATCAGTACATTATGGCAACGCTTCTGTCACCTACAAAAATTAGAAAAAAATAAAAATAAATGTTTAAGGATTGCTATTGGATATCTGCCTACTACACCGATAAACGTTATGGAAGTTGAATGCGTAGAGCCACCACTGACTCTCACACGAAAGATGTTGAGTGATCAAGCAGTGATTAAATTTATAACCAAGGATGATTTTAACCATATCCATACACTATTCATTATAGGACTAACTAGTAGATATTGGATTCATAAAAGATGACCCCTTATGGTAGAAAGTTACGAGGAATTACACCATTATGAGAGTAGAATCTTCAAAAATAAAATCAGCACATACTTCCTTCCACAGTATTCAACTTTTGGCATTAAACCTGAAGTAAATTGTACTAGCTTCTCAGAAAGCGACGCTAGTACGCCACAAAAATTCAAAAAATTACTTCAAGAACAGTTTTATGGAACCCAGATGACATTTACAGATGGATCCAAAATAAATGGCTTACCAGGATGTGCTTTCTACCACCATAACCTCAAATATCAAGAACAATTCAAGTTACCTCCAGATTGCTCTGTATACACCGCGGAACTTGTGGCTCTATCCAAGGCACTGGAATATTGCTTGAGCATGAGTGGCCATCAGACGTTTGTAATATTCACGGACAGCAAAACCGTAGCAGTAAAATTGGAACACTACAGTATATCTCCAGGTACTAATCATCTATTAATGGGTATCATGCGTACATACAGGGAACTACTTGTTTCGAACAAAACAACAACGATATGTTGGATCAAAGGGCATGCAGGCATACCACAAAATGAAATTGTTGACAAGTTTGCGAAAACGGCCACAACGAATGGCAGCACTATTCCAAAATTTAAAATTCCCCCATCAGATATGAAATTCATAATAAAACAAAAAATTCGAGAGGTGGAACGAACATTATAATAGCTCTGCCTCTGGAAAATATTAACACACTACTCAACCACACCTACGCAGGAAACCATGGTTTTACAACGCATCCAGTAGACCATTCATAAGAACTCTATGTCGACTGCGAAGTCATCACTGCCTCTGTCCAGAATATGGAGCAAGGTTTGGACTAAGAGGAGAGGATCCAAGGTGTAGTTGCGGAGAAGCAGGAAGCATTCAGCACTGCATATTAGGATGCCGGCAAGCAAACGATGATATTACTGAATTGTATAATCAACTGGCTCGCTTTGTATGTTTACCAACAAATCTGTCTCAGATTCTGTCAAACGAAAGTTGTGATACGTATAAAATTCTATATTATCACTGTGTCCACAAACTAAAATTAGTTATTTAAGTATTACTAACCGAAAAATTGTAAAGCATATACTCTTGAACAGGTTGTTTATGTTGTATACTTGAGAGAAAAAAAATTATAAATAAAAAAAAGAAAGAAAAAGGTATAAATCTATAGGTATAATAACAAAAAGACAAAAAGTTGGAACAAAACAGAGAAAATTATGAAGAAAGACAAAAACAAGCTTAGCTGGAAAGTAGTCATAACAAAATAGTTAGAAAAAATTGAACAAAAAAATCAAAATGTACACAGGTATATACATATAGATATAGGATAACTAAAACAATAACATTAAATAATAACATAAATGATTTCCATTTCCTATAAACTAGGTACTCAGAATTACGACGGCTGTCTAGTTGGTCTTGGACCAGTGCCATATCTTAACAAAAAAAAAATAAAAACTACACTTTTGCGCTTAGCTACCCGTTAGAATAAGCCTTGCTACTACTATGTACTCACTTGCGTTAAGAGGAACCGCTGTATGGACAGGTTGTCTTTGCGCCTGCGCGCCTGGGATGTGATGGTGTTGCTGTCTTCCCTGGTGCTGGTACCCCAAAGACGGATGGTGGTGATGGTACAAAACGTGGTTGCCCCCGCCATGATGGGGCTGCTGTTGCTGTCTGTACCCCGCCACTGTGCTAGATGTACGGGCGAAGCCCTGCTTAAGTACTGTTTGTAGGGGGCATGTTCAGTTCTTTTTCACTATTTGCACTGTACTGTAGTCACTGATTCATATGTCTCTATTTTTTCGCACCATATTTAGGTTTGTGGAATAGTTTATAGCTCATAACCTGGAAGAGTGTAACGCGCGTGTTGTAGGAAAAGGACCCTAGACCATGCTGACATTGTAATGGTCAGTGCAATATCGGTTTCGTGTGGTATTATCAAAAAAAATGCATTTATCTCGTATATACAGGGTGTAACACGACGACTAAGACAAGTCATATATCGGAGCTGGGCAGTAGTAGCGAATTATAATTTTGGGAGTGTAAATTAGAGCAAATATAGTATCTTTTCTTATTATTGCGTCACCCAATGAGGTATTTGTTTTCGGTCACGTGACGTCCGATTCAAAATTTTTAATGGGCCACCCTGTATATCTGTGACTTTTTAAGATGCCCAAATTATCATTAGCTAGATATTTCAGCTATGCATAGAATGCACCTAACAGTTTATCCAAATATTCCTCTTCTTTATTCAAAGATACTATTACATTACTCATATTTTCCAAGTTAAATTTCATCGTAATTGAATAATTGTTCTATTTTTTACTATAAGACATATTTTAACAGCATGTTTCATTGAACCGTGCATAAGAGAACTACTAATCTATACTCATTTAAAATTTACACACTTCTTTTCAACGATGTATAAATAGTTAGTAGTACCTACAAGTAGAATTAACGCTTTCATGTCATATCAAGGTTGGATAAATATTTCACTCTGACCATTTCCAGTATCGAGGAGTGAGAAAAAGGGGAAGTCCAGTTCACCGGAGAGACATTGGTATGCTCCCTTCTAATTAGTGGACTGGCCTCAAGAGCAGGGAGGTATGTGGAAAATTGAGAAGTACGAGTTACTCTGTAAGCACGAAAACAACGATTTTCGAGGCAGAAGTATATGCAATGAGGAGGTGGTTCAGGAGTGCGTATTGAGACTGAAAGAGCTGAAGAAAGTTACCTTGATGTGTGTCTCAGATTATACGGGAGTTCCTGGTAATGAGGAAGCCAATAGGCTGACCAGACTCGGCTTAGGAGGACAGTTTGTTGACCCGGGCTGAGCACATCTAGATCAGCATGGCTACGGAACCAAGGCTGATGAGCAGTGGAACTTGTTGCCAGGATGTGTTCATGGAAAAACATTCATTAAAGCTCCATGCAAGAAAATAGCTGAAAGACTGCTCTCCTTGAGTAGAAATCAGCTCAGAATAACGGCGGGTCTCCTCACAGGACATTGTGGCCTGGAGACCTCAACTGCAGATTGTGTGGAAGAAGAACTGAGTCAGCCCTACATATTATGCTCTGTGAGTGCGAAGCGTCAGATCACAAGAGACAACAGCTCTTTGGGAAGACCAAGCTAGAACCAATGGAGTACAGCTCAGCACCAGGACCAGTAGGTAAACTGCATAAACTTATGCAGGGATCCAGATTGCTGGAGTGGATACTGTAAATGAGAGGAGCAATAATACAATAGGCCTTAAGGCATAAGTATTGACGGAGACAGTAAAGTCGGACGGCTCCTGGAAAAAAAAGGCCGATGAGCTATCGGAAACCTCGTGGGTGTTTTGTGGGGCACTACAGACTCGGGCGGCATCTATCACTGTTATGTATTGAGTAAAATTCCATATGTATGAGTTGTGGAGAGGCCGATGAAACGGACTACCACTTACTTGCGGAAAGTGAGTTGCTAGGCAGGCTGAGATACGAGATTTTTGGATCCGATAGACTTCAGCCAGAGGAATGGTGGACCGACATACTGGCCTTTTTAAAGGGTCGGAAAGGTTTGGCAGGGATGGGAAGGCAGGCAGTGGTTGCTGAGGGGTGATATTCGGGGATGGCAGGAAGGGCCTACTGCTACTTCTACTACTACCTTAATCTTAATAATCTTTAATTGACAGAAACATAATGACTATATTCTCTGAGAATCTAATTTGGCAACTGCAAAAATTAACCATTACTTGACTTCTTATAGAATAGCAACTTATGAGTCCATGTTTCCCCGATCAATTTTCACCTGCCCTCTAATAAATACCAGATATACTTGATGAAGACAAAAAACTTTTCTAAAATTTAGGCTCTGTAGCTCTTATTAGTAAGTGTTAATTTTCATAAGTGACATTGCTTAAAGCCGCAGTTACACATTCGCACGAACTGCAAGCCGAATCGCGAAGCAAGAATGTGTAATCACCTCGCTCGTCATTTTGCTTCGCCTCTCGCCTTGTGGTTCGTGAGCTCGCGTCGGAAGCGGTCTTTTGGGGACGAGTCAACCGGTCAGCTAGTGACAATTGCGTCTTCAATACGTGCATTCATTGTTGTTATTTAAAGAAAAATAAATGGCAGGCTATCATCGACCATCTTCTACGGTGTCGTCTTTTTTCAACGTTTTTACGAAGAGCCTGTAGATACTTGTCTATTCTTAGCAAATGCAGGGTGGATGCCGCTACACCTTCCAGGTTACCCATAGCAAGGCGAAGCGCGACTGTGAATGTGAAAATACGTTGGTCGCTTTTCAAGTACGATGTGCGGATGCAACGCGAGTGCGAATGTATAAATGCACTGTAAAGGGCCGGTCAAACAGAGGGCGATCTAGAACGCGGCGTTGCGGCGCTTTAGAACGCCGCTTATAGCGTTCCGTTATATTGCATTGGACTGGTCAAACAGAGCGCGTTCTGAACGCGGCATTACGGCGTTCTAGAACGCGGCATTACGGCGTTCTAGAACGCGGCTTACAGCGTTCCGTTATATTGAAATGGACTGGTCAAACAGAGCGCGTTCTGAACGCGGCGTTACGGCGTTCTGTTTGTACCAGACAGGTCTGTTTGACAGGTTGAGCAAAAGCGTTACGCCAATTTTTGTCAAGATGTCGAGTGATTCAGACAAAGATGAACTTATACTTTTTTTCGCATTATCACGTTCAAAAAAACAAAAGCCGCTATGGGTGAATATGTCATTTGCAAATTCTGTTTGGAAATATAACGTCACGTTCTAACGCCGTGACAGAACGTCGCCTACTACGATGGCTTGGGCTCTTTTTGACGGGTTGATACTGCAACAGACCGCGGTGTAGAACGCGGCGTAGGGCGGTCAGGATGCCGCGTACACTGGACGTCAGATAGACCAATTTTCTTCAAGATCTCAAGGGATTCGGATGTAAACATGTTTTTATCTGAACTGTTTTTCGTGTCGTATAAACAAGGATGGTTTCAAACAGATTCAACCAACTCCTCCGTTATCCTGATACCGAGAACGCTGGGCGTTCTTTGCAAAATCTGTATCGAAATATAACGTGGCGTTCTACGTGCACTACGACCGTTCATGCTCTGTTTGACGGGTTGATACTGGAATAATACAATACAACGGAACGCTGTAACGCGGCGTTCTAGAACGCCTAACGCCGCGTTCTAGAACGCCCTCTGTTTGACCGGGCCTTTTAAAGGTACGCGCACATAAATCGGCCTCGGACAGACGGGATGGATGGAACAGCCGGTACGGTGCGGATTTTTCATTAGGATATTGCATATATGTGATCGGAATCGACGGAAGAATTGGAAAGCAGTTACAAATATGTCTTAGAACGGTAACGAGTTGGCGATTGTTCTGGAGGAAGAAAATTTTCAAAAATGTAGAAAGCGTAGCCGGGTGTGGATTCATAGAGTGTGTCAGAGAAGGACAGTTTTTGGGGAATATGTACATTTATTTCCGGGCTTAATGAATGACGGAAAAAAGTTTTTCAATTACTTCAGAGTGACTCGTTTTAAACTCTATTCTTTACTGGAGGCCACGAGAGAAGCCATGACCCAAGGAAAATGTCCATCTCGCCCACCTATTAGAGCAAAAGAGAGGTTAATGATATGCGTAAGGTAAACAGATAAATGCCAACGGTGCCTCGGCAATCGCCGATCAGCATCGCACATACGTCGGTATCTACCCAGTAAACGTTACTTAAACGTAATTTAAACGTGTGAACGGTTGTTAAAACGTTTACGTTTCAATGTTAACGGTTTGATTTTGGTGTAAAATTATACCGTTTGATTAAAGCGTCATAGTAACGTTTAATTAGATACATAATTCTACGGTGACTCACTTTCACGTTAGAGTAACGTTGTGTACTCCACAAATAAAGTGTGACAAAAATAATGTATTCAGACGTTAATATAACGTTCTGATTCATAATCATTCTGCAATCCATAGAGTTTCAATGTTGAAGTAACGTTTGGCTAAACAATTTTATTAACCATGTGAGCAACTGGTTTTTCAAAAGTTCTTCATATTTAAATTAGGAGCAAAATCTGGTCAAGCGTCTAACAACAAACAAAATACATAATTTTGCTAATCCGCTATAAGCTATACAAACCGTTATGATAGCAGATGAAAATAACGTGCATTGCTCGTTCAGGTACAACATTACAATAACGTAGTTTCTAAACGGGGAAATTTGATTGGTCCGAAAGAGCCAGGCTGTGCGTGTATGTCGTGACATTAGTACTGGCGGCGGCCATTTTCACCCGTGTTGTTGTAGAGTCAACAAGTGTTCTCCACTTCCTGAGTTTTCAGTTGTTTATACAGGTCTTTTGTTTGGTACGTACATCTACATGACTAACTAATTTGCTGAGATGAAAATGCGAATGTTCCTAATGCAAAAATTTTGCTGTGGACCTCAGAGATGCAAATGGTGCTATTACAACTCGTCGCTTGGTGGCATGCGTTTGTTCTGGTTTTTCTTCTCAACTCATATGGAGTACCTATAACCGTTTCTGAATAGTAGCATTGTAATTATCATGCTTCCTGATTATTATTTGGCTTTTTTACATTTTGTTTCATACTGTTGAAGGAATAAATCTGTATTGGTTTATTTTCATGTATTTATAATGATTTGGGTTAACGCAAAATTGAAACTGTGATTTCCTAATTTTTATTAACGCCGGACATATTGTGCTGGCGTTCATGAAAAATAAATAGTTAGGGTTCTTCTAGATTTAATGAAAATGCTCTACTTTTAGGTAATTGTCAATTATGCCACATTTTAAGATTCTCTCAAAAGTACAAAGAAAAGTAACAAAACGAGCAACATTAACGAAACAAAAATTTTACATTGCTTTTTGATAAGCGCCCTTAAAGTTGTGTAAGTATATATTTTATTTTAAGTTATATATTATATGTATATTCCTTTATAAGCAGCCTTCTAATTTGATGTATCCACTTATTAATGAGAGTTCAATAAATACGTTAAAAAAACAACCGTTGCGTTTTATCTATGATACCCTTTAAAATTATAAGCACTGTTAATAGCAATTCAAATACTACCTCAGAATAATGTTTTAATATTGGCAAAAATAATATCTTATTAACGTTGCAAATACACGATCTTTAAACGTTTTCGAAAAGGGTTACAAATTGAACTTTCTTGAACGTATAACGATCGCTTTTTTAAAACCGAGATAAAACGTATATTACTTGTAACGTTAGAAACCGCGACATTTTTAAGTTGATTGTACGTAAAAAAGTAACGTAAAAATGAAAAGGTGTCAGGAATTAAATAACGTTTAACTAACGTATGAGTGTTTACTGGGTACACGCATGGCACGCATCGGCCAGCTTTTAATGCTAGTTGCTATATTTTCGCCGAATTTTGAAAATTCGATGCCTACCGTCCGCACGTTTGTGCGATGGTCCATTGAATTTAATAGAAAGTATTTTTCTCCGATCCGTACCGTCCGTCCGATGCCGATTTATGTGCGCGTACCATTGTAGCTATCTCAGGAGACGGTTTTGTTTTGGTAGTTAAGGTTTAGTTTGAAACTGTAATGTACGTTCATGTTGTTTTTACCACTACTCAATCTACACTAGCATGATACTACGACACTGACAGATATGATCACTTGGCGGACAGATTTCGAACCGGTCTGCGCATGTCGTCACCGTGTGACAAAAGTGTACAAGCACATGGCGCCAAAGCATTGATTTTTGAAAGTTTTATTTCATTTCCTGTTATATCTGTCTTAGATATTTAATATTCATACAAAATGAAAATAGCTCATGCACAGTATAATATAAACGATACATATTGCTCTGTATCTGAATAAAAAATTGGTGAAATAGTTATACACAAAATTGATATTAATCGACGCTTGACCCGTTTGCAGTAGTTCCGAGCGTTCCAAATTTTAGATACAAAGATTTGAATCTATGTACTCAAAAAAAAATTACATTGTGGAAAAAGAACAGAGCCAGAGCGGTCTGGACGTATTTTTCTGAAATCTCATATAAGAGGTTGATTGTAGTGAAACCATCTTTTTATGGGAAAATTTCTCGGGTAGGGGGTGGAGTTTTTATATACTCCATTCAGGAGCCTTTGATTACCGTTTTTATTTTTTATATATAGATTATGATGTTGCGTCACCAGCTCTTCAAGCCAATTTGCATATGTATTTACTGTATAATTCTCTTAACAAAAGGTAGACAAGAAATAAATAACATGATTTTGTCATTAAAGGGTTTTAAAAATCATGAACAAGCATAATGGCATTATGTTTATGGCGAATGATTATTGCCTTTTTTCTGCTAATGATTGGTGGAAAAATACATTACCAAATTTTCTTATTTTTTATTTATTCAAATATATGTCACAACCGCGTATATGTTAAACATTAAATAAAAACATATCACAATACAACGATACAATATCTTTCTGGGCATTGTCTTTAGCTAGTACCTACAGGTGAATTCTCGTATACTAAAGATTCCTAGTAATAACAGGTTTTTCCTCAATTTTTTTCAAAATGTTCTTACACGATGTATCTGTTTAATAATATGTTTGAATTAAAAAGTTTGATCCACCTGTAGTGATGGTTTCTGATGGCCTGGGTATAGGGCACATTATTTGTTGCTCTCTTGTGTTGTAGTTAGGTATTGATTCTGTATAATATGAGTCTATGGGGAAATATATTTTGGACAGACAATAAGAACTGAAAGAGGGGTGAATAAGAGCATATAGAACTAGCCTTTCTCTATATGAACTGAAAATGAAATATCAAAATACGTTCTGCAACCTGTAAACCTCCAACCATCTTTTATCGCATTTTTATTTTATGTAGCTTTTTTTTATTCCAAATAGGAAATGCGCTAGGAAAGCTGGATACACCGTCGCAGGACCCTGTAAACTTATTACTTTATACTATTTTACAATGTTAGTGAATTTCAGTTTTCTAATATTCGAGGTCTCTGTAATTCCCCTATCAAGAATCCGTATTCTGAAATACATTTTGCATCTAGAAAACAATCTCATCTTTGCTTCATCAGTCACATATACATTCTCTGATAATTTGTTTCGCAAGATAGTTTTTTTTTCAATTTTCAAAGCGTTTCCATTATAGTTGGAAAATATATGGCCGAGCTCATTACATTTTGCCAAGAACTCATCTGTATGTTTTTGTAGTCCACCTTCTGTTAAATGGTTGACCCAACTGAGAGAAGTATCTGTGCAATCTGGGATATAACCCAGTTTCTCCTTATTTTTCAACTTAAATGCAACGAAACCTGGCAAATTTTCCAAACCATCCCAAGTAGCGGTAGTGTGACATCCCACAACCACACAATAAACCATTGTTCAAATATGTGTTAAACTCCAGAATCGCAATAATTAATGTTTTATCAAACTTTACTACGGTGAACGAGTAAACTCAAGAAAATAAACTGAAAATGTTCGGCTATAACCTGTAACTAAACGAGTAAACAAACCCCGTTTGTCACACGCTGACGTCACAGGTGGAAGCGAGACGGAAGACATCATGCGCGTGAGCGTACCTTCTAAAGTCGTAGTATCATGCTACACTAGTATCCGGAGAAAAAATCCAAATGGTTCTCGCATATGAATTTGTTAAATAAAACTATCCACTGAATTAGCGCCGTTCTATGGATTGAATAGAACGGGTAGAGAGAACAGTGAAAACAGTCAAATTTCTCCCTCCAATCGCGGCTGGCGCAACTACCGGAAGAAATTTATTTTCTCCCAAACGGTAATTTGAGACTCTCTTAAAAAGTTATATTTAAAATTCCGGCTGGTTTTGGCGACGGCGGACGGACGTTTACAGTTATAGCGGCAGAAAAGTTCCCTATTCAATTACGCGTCGGTGGAAAAAGGGATTTTCCGGGCGGAAAATGCGAGAAATTAATTTTATTAGTTTTTGTGTTTATTGCCGGGGATTTATGTTCGGACATTTTTAGTTGCCGGCACAATAAAAGTACCACCGTCGACGAGGCGCACCGGATTTTATTGGCTACGGTCTCGCTTGTATTCTAATGAACCAGCCGCTATTGTTCTATTCTACCTTCGCACCAGGGTTTCCACAGGCAACAAACAAGAAAGTAGGGTGGTCCATCTAGTCTCTGCATTTGAACTACCGATTAGTTGACTTTAACCCTTAACTAGTAACGTGGTATTTCTGTTACATAATTACTAACGTGCGGTGTGAGAGACTCCTTTAGTATTTTCGCATTTTTATAAGAACCTACATATAACAAAATCAGTTTTAGGGCTAAGATAAGGTGCTAACGTATTTTGAGCTTAATGAGTCATGAAAGTTAATTTTAATTCGTATATTAACACGAAAAATTGTATTTGCTAATACCACCAGAGAAAATAGAAACGGATACTAAAAACAAAACCTAACAATTAATCACAATCATAATTTTTTGTGATGCATTCTAAAATCACAGGTTTTAGGCACATATTATAACTCAAAAGTCCAGTTCTTCTTTCCTTTATTAAGAGGAATATGCAGCAATTCTTGTATTTTCCTAATAATTTTGATTTTATTTTAGGAATATCTTCTGAGATACCTAGAAATTTTTTTATATTTTCTCGTAGCTTCCGAGGTAGTCACACATTTTCCGCTTTTCTTTGTAAGTCTCGCTTTCTCTCACAAAATTTGGATATCATCCTTTTCATCACCCTGCCAACTTCTTCGAACCAGTTTAAAAGCTGCTCTTTAAAATTACAATCCCAAGAACGAACACCCGTTAAATTAATCGGACCAACATCTATGTTCATATTTTTTCAAAGAGTTACATTAACACTAACTCTGAGACGCTTTCGGTACTCTATCGTAAAATAACTTTCTAATATCTGAGTTACTCCTAAATCGACAGAAACTGCTTTCTTACTGCGCCTGGCTCGGAATGTAGTGGGAATGTATGATGTATGAGAGGTTAGGTGTCTCTGTTTAACTGATGGATTTGCCCGTACCTTCTCTCTTATTATAAATAGTGAAATATAAATGTTCACCTCGAAAACTATGCTTTGTATGAGGCTGTAAAAATGTACACTACAATTTAGCTAGTCTAATATTGCGGAGATCAGTCTAAAATATCTTGCTAGCAATGGTGGTATCTGCTTCCTTCCCAATTTCATGTGGCCTTCAAATAAAGCTCTCAAAAAATACTTGTTATGAGAGCCTTAATGTTATCAATTACTATTAAAATTGTTACATCTCAAGCTGTGCCACGACTGACAATGGTATTATATTATTTGGAGACCTTTCTTCTTAAATTACCCTCATAACTTAGTTAGTACTCAGTGATACTCAACAATGATTTCATATATGAAGAGAAAATATAAGCCATCCATCACTGAGATAATTGGATTACTGGTTTTCCTCGTTCATCATAGGATGGCATTAATTAAAACAGTTCGTTCTGTATAAATGATTGGCATGAATGTTCGTGATGTATAAGAGTAATCTCTGAATAGCAATAGTAAAATGTTCTCTCTCCCCTAATAGAGACCAGAAAACATTTTTTTTTAGGAATATCACCATATATATATACAGGGTGAGTTTTTAGTACCGGCTCGGTCGATAACTCCACTACTATAGAAGATAGCGAAAAAAGTTGTATATAAAAGTTGTAGCCACGGATATGCTCCTTGCTCAGAAAATATTTAGATTTATACAGGGTGATCCATAACTACGTGGTGATGCAAACATGCATTTTTTTAAATGAGACACCCGATATATTATTCCATATTCAGATTCTACTAATGATTTCCGTTCTTCCAATATAGGGCACTGTTACATTATACAGGGTGTTTCAAAAGTTATGACCATTTTTATATCCAAATCGCGGACAAATCAACGTACTGTGTATCAAAAAGTAATAAATCAAAAATTATTTTTTTTACAGGAGAAGATTAAAAATATCCTCTAGTTTTAAAATCGGCTATAAAAGAAGCCCGAGACGCAAATTCGTATACAGGGTGATGTAGAATGCAAAATCCAAATTTTCTCTTTTTTTTCAAATGTAACCCCCAATATTTTATTATCCCAAAGAATTGCTTTTAATATGCTCTTTCATCTTCGTATAGCGCTTGTTGTACCTACGTCCATCAGTTTCCGAGATATTTCGATTTTTCGGTAAATTTAAAATATAGCCCCTATTTGTGCACTGAAATTTATTTATTTTGAGAAAGTACTATCTGATTTGTTTTTTATTTAACGAACAACTAAATTATAACGTCTTGATAGTATATGATGAAGTCAAAACCCTAAATCATCGAGATAATAAAGTCAAGTATGCTGAGGAAACAATTTTGTAGGCGTCATGCATAATTATCAAGTAGTTTTATCAGGTAGGCTTTGAAAAATTGAGCGTTTTCATAACCTGCTCAATAATTCCGTACTGTGTGAGAAACTAGCTTTGAAAATTAATTTTTCCATTTAGGGTATTTAGGAGAATCTTTGAGAAATTGTCTACTTGCCTCTAGAATATATCAACTATGAATAGCAACATCCAGAACGGAGGTACTCTAAAACTAATGCGTTTGAAAGATTGAAGAATCGTTTTATTTGGACTGTGTCGTTTCATATTTCATAGCCTACCAGATACATCTGCTTGATAATTATACATGACGTCTATAAAATTGTTTCCTCAGCACACTTGACCTATATTATCTCGTTAGTTCAGTGTTTTGACTTGTTCAAGTATTATTATCGCCTTATATTTTAGTTGTTTGTTAAGAAAAAACAAAATTTGGTAGTATTTTCTCAAAATAAATAAATTTTATTAAACAAATAGAAGGTATATTTAAAATTTGTAGAAAAATCGAAATATCTCAGAAACTAATGAATGCAGCCATAATAAGTGCTATACAAAGATGAAAGAGCATATTAAAAGCAATTCTTTGGTATAATAAAATATTGGGGGTTACATTTAAAAAAAGAGAGAAAATCTAGATTTTGCATTCTACATCACCCTGTATACGAATATGCGTCGCGGGATTTTTTTATAACGTATTTTAAAACTAGAGGATATTTCTAATCTTCTCATGTGAAAAAAGTAATTTTTGATTAATTACTTTTTGATATACAGTACGTTCATTTGACCGTGATTTGGATACAAAAATGGTCATAACTTTTGAAACACCCTGTATAATGTAACAATACCCTATATTGGAAGAACGGAAATCATTAGTAGAATTTGAATATGGAATAATATATAGGGTGTCTCATTTGAAAAAATGCATGTTTGCATCACCACGTAGTTATGGATCACCCTGTATAAATCAAAATATTTTTTTAGCAAGGAGCATGTCCGTGGCTACAACTTTTATATACAACTTTTTTCGCTATCTTCTACAGCAGTGGAGTTATCGACCGAGCCGGTACTAAAAACTCACCCTGTATATTAACAGGAAATTCGATCGGTAATAAATACAGGTTGTTTGGCAGAATGTGATATGTACATATACATAGTTATAATAGATTAAGGGCCGATTTTATCAACAGGCGCATTTTAACAAAGACTTCGACCAATCAGAGCAGCCCATTCAAGAACACGCATCTGTCAAAGTACTCTGTAAATTATTGATTTCCCTTGAAGTTTACCTCGAAAAGGTGAAAAATCTCATGCTTTATATACAATCGACCATTATGAACCATCTAGTATCTTTTCCAGTCTGATTTTCCATCCTAAATGGGTGAAAACTTGCATTTTCTCGTTTAACAAAGATTTTAGCAATTGCTAATTTCAACCAATCAGATTCCGCAAAAACTGTACATTTGATCGCTAGTTTTTTCTTCTACCAAATGATAAATGATCACAAAAAATTTGGTTTTTGAATATTTTTTTTTTGTGACAAATGGAGAGATAATATAAGTTTTACAACAAAACTGTTTTTGTTTTATTTATTTTTTTTCGCAATAATTCAAAAGTTATATCAAAATAAAAACGGGTTTTTGAATCCAGTGCCGAAAACACGCCGACGGCTTCCGAACCCGTGTGACGTACTTCGTGAAAATACTTGTAACAGTTGTAACTAAAATGTATATTCGCTGCAACATAGGCGATGAATGAAGTTTGCAGCTCGAGACGAAGTCAACGATCGAAATAAATAGGTATCTTTTTGAATGTTTGAAGTTAGATCACAAATCACAGTCATAAAGTACCTAATCAAATATGTACCGTTGAGACGATCCTTTGTACAAGATTGTGGGTGGCCGAGTGGCATAGTGCTCGACACCGTATGGCTTTGTATCTCTGTATTCGTGGGTGGTGTTGGTTCGAGACTCAGCCCGTGCAACTCCTTTTTTTATTTTTTTTATCCAAATGTTCATTGATATGCTCTTTACTCATGCTATATCATTTTTATGTACCATCGACATAAATGTTGCAACAAATATACACTTGTTACAACAATAGTTTTGTTATAAAACTTATATAGGATATGATGAAAAGTGTCATCCAGTTTTGACGTTTGTTTCTAATATTGATGAAATACTATTGATATTTACTAACCTAGTCCGCAATACCCAATAGAAAGTTTTTGCTAAATAACATCCAATAGAAAAGCTTTGTTAAATTCTTTGTTAAATATGCATGTTGATAAAATCGGCCCTAAGGGCTGTGTTGTAGGTTAGTAAAATGAAGGGAACGGGTAATGTAATGCTCCACTTAGGAAGGAGGTTACCAGTTCCGTACGTGAGACATTGGAAAATAATTAGGTATATGTTTAGGTAAGATTGTTTATAAACAGAGTGAGTGTGTTAAGTAGGTCAATAGGAGGTGGGTTAGATATAAGGTACATCTGTGGTTTGTAACAAGGAAGATCAATATGCATCACGTTGCGAGTATGAAGTGGTTTTACTCAGGACTCCCGTGAGCCCCCAGGGTAGTGTACCAGAGGAAGATATATTACATCAATTGGTATTGATATATCACAAGAATGTTAGAAGTTCGTGGACAAACAGGTAAACCCATTTATCTATCTTATTGATAAACCTGTGCCCTACACATCCCTGATTTTTTTATCATTGCCTTTGTAGTATTATCTTTTCGCAGGGCTTCTACAGCACCATAAGCTTTGCAGGATGCTGACCATAAACAAATTCAAGAACTTAAAAAATTGAAATTTTCACTTGTTTTTTTATGTTTTTTAAACTGTCACAAAAGCTGCATCAATTCTTTCAAACAAGTGGTCAACGTCGTTAATCTCCAATTCGTACACAAGTTCTTTTGCTTGTCCCCATACATGGAAATCGAGTTTGGTCAAGACATGCAGGGGATCGTGGAGGCCATGTCAATTGGCTTACCTATATGCCTACGAAGTTTGGCTAACCCTTTGCCGAACACCCTGTATATTTTAAATAAAGAAGATGGTGGTCACCAAAATCGATCACCACTAATTTATTTGTTGCAACTTAACGAAATTGATATTTCAAATCCACTCTTTCAACATGTGTCGTTCTCCTCAAAAGACTTATGTAATACGGTCCGTTAAACATTGTGGCTGGTTAGCCGACTTCCCTTTTGGTCGCAAAATCTCTGTCATGGTAGATAGCTTCTCCTCTTCCTCCCATACCATCAACGCAGCAGTTCCGAAGGGGCCAACTTGCCTTTGGCATAGTCTTTGTTTCACATCAATGACCTACTTACTGGCAATACAAACTCAATTAACAGTTTCGAGTGTAACAGCACTTTGGACACAGGCATTCAAAGCAACAGACCGATCCCTGGGGTTGCACCGAAACGAATAAGGCTGGCAGCAGATCATGATACCTGCGTGCAAAGTACTGTCATTCAGTGGCGGCTGGTGAGGTAGTGCCACAGTGCCATGGCACTACCTTAATTTTCGACAAACATATTTATCTATCTCTTAAACTTTTCTTATTCTATGTTAGTTTCCATCGACTTTTTCTGTTTTATATAAAATGGCAATAGCGGCTCAGCGCATAAATGCTTGCAACAGGCAACATGTGGCATCGTGGCAACTCATACGATGAGAGCTGACGACGCGACGAAACGGCGAGATGGCAACAGCTTACCGTGCCGTTTCTTATAAGGCACAGAGTGAGAGAAGTCTTATCTCAAACGCTTACGAGTGACAGAGAGAACACTAAGCTGGACGTTTGGATAGATTTTAAATACGAAAATCCGAAGTAGATCGTGCCAGGCCCGTTACCCATGTCTCCATTCATGGTTCACTATTTTTGTTTAATTTCAGCAGTTTCGATTTGTTCATGTTTGCTGGTGATGTCGGCTTTTCTCGTTAAAGGTTTGAAATTTAGATCTTATTAGTTTGAGTGAGTTGTGCGCTGTTTTCGGATCCGTATCTCTTTTGTGTTTAATTAAAATATATCATTGGAGCGAAAATGAACAAAACTGGCGCATTAGTAAACTCATTTAGTAATCTTCCGCTGGAAGAAAAATTGAAAAACTTATTGGTAGTGGACAGAAATCGCGTTGTCGTAAATTCAATGAAACTATTTATGATGAAAACAATTGGATAAGTGACTGTGGAGAAGTCAACAAACTGTTTTGTTTTGTGTGTTCTATTTGGAGGCGATGAGTCGATGACACTTGGGCGAAAAAAGGCACGGATGATCTTATTCATATATGGGAGAAAATGAAGACCCGTGAAAAATCTAAAGTGCATATGAATAATGTTTTCAGTTTATGGATGCTTGGTAAGTCGAACATAAAGACTCAGTTAAATTCGGCTCATCGGCTAGTTATAAGTATTTTTTTTTCAATTTTATATCGGTTTTAAATGTTGGCTGTCATTCTGGCACTACCTCTCTAAGTTGGCACGAGCCGCCACTGCTGTCATTTGCAAAACTATAGTTTGGTCTTTTAGTGCTAGAATGTAGATCATCATCATCAGCAAATACCGATCTCTTCGGGACCCAGCATGGAGGTTATGGAAGGAAGAGGAGGAACCGCGTAGCGCGGCAGAGGTTTTGCGACTAGAGAGGAAGTCTGCTAACCAGTCTCAAATTTAACAGGAAGATCGTAAGCCGTAGGTTAAAAAAAATCGTTTATAAAATATTGGACTTGTATGACGACATTTGTTCCACCGTACTACTGTAGTTTCTATATGATTGTGACATCGCGTGATCTAACAAAAATTTGTATTACTACCGTGAGAGTATGAGAACTACTGGGTCGCGTCACTTAACATCATTCTTCAAGTGTTGGATTAAAGATCCATTAAAGCCAAGTGTTGCAAAGCAAGGACAACACTGATCTTATAAAATTTGACTCTTCTAACTTGATACTAATCTTGATATAGACTATTTCCTTTCACAGCCACTCAATCGATTAATGCAAGTCATTAAGTTTAAATCATATTATTCACTTCATTCTATCAATATCCTGCTAAAGAATGCATAAAGATACTATTTAATTATACCATCGCTACATTACGATATTCGATGAAAAATTAACGAACCGCAAACTTCTGGTAATTTAAATATAATGAATGGACTTCATCGATGTTTGTCTACATTCGATTTTGTAGAACGAGCTCGCTAACGAACACAATCACTAACTAAAAATGGTGATATTGATTGTTTGGTGAAAGATAATCGGACACCATATAGTTGAGTTAATATAACACGTGTGTAAAAAGGACTAGGTCAAGTGTACGGGCAATTTACAAGAATATAAAATCTGTATCCGAAAATTGTTCGGGTAAAAGTGTACTGTAGTTAAGATAGGTATTTATTACCGCTAACTCTTATCATAAATTGAGTTCTAAAGGGTCAAAGTGCCGGTTTTTCATTCTTGGAGTTTTTAATTTTAAACCGGTATATTTGTCATCGCCAATCATTTTGTAAACGCGCTATATGGCTTTTAATTCTAGTTGCTTTATTCTCGCCGGACTTTGAAAACTCGATGCCTACCGTTTACACATAATTATGGGCGCTGGTCCTTTAAATTGTATAGAAACTATTCTTCTCCGATCCGTAACGTCCGTTCCATGCCGATTTATGTGCGCGTACCTTTAAGAAGTATAGAATTTTCACAGATACGAGCCGCTCCGTACTACCCGCAGGATGGCGGAGATGGGGGGGGGGGGGGGGCTCAACTGGTAAGAGCACCGGACTAGAATTTCGGAGACGCGGGTTCGAATCCCGCTGGCAGTCGGTTCTTTTTCCGGCATTTTCTGGTAGCACCTTGATTTGAGAGCCCAACATGCGGGCAATAGCATGAAACATAGCATAACATTCATCCCTATACAGAGTTATCTGTGCTGGCTCGACCTGGTGACATCTGGTGTCGAACGTGGTCGAAGATCAATGCTGACCCACCAGATTTCCTCAATGTACAGATACGAGGCGCCCCGTACTATCAGAGGATAATGGAGGTGGAGCCGTCAGGGTGGGTGGGGAGAATATTCGATGCTTCTTGCGGCCGCTTCACCGCCATGGCTGGTAAGAGCGCCGCGCCAGAATTTCGGAGGCGCGGGTTCGAATCCCGCTGGCAGTCGGTTCTTTTCTGGCATTCTCTGGTATAGCTCCTTGATTTAGGTCCAATGCTTTTGAAATGTGGACGTGGAGGAGAATGCTGAGAATTCCTTATACCGCCCATCGAACTAATGTTTCCATACTGGATGAGCTTGTTATCCAAAGATAATATCCCCCATTGTGTCGATGAGAATGCTTACATCCGTCGGACATATTCACAGAAGCGATAATATGGAGAAACTTGTAGGTCACGCCCCGAGTGGGCGACGCCGTGGCCGTTCCCCTATACGCTGGGTGGATACGACGAAACAGTTGCTAGATATGAGTATCAAGAGCGCCACTAAACTGACAACAAATCGCGAACGATGGCGAGCTACAGTGCTCAAAACTATTGATAATATTCGTGTCGGCAATACTCTAGCTCCGACTTAATGCATTTTACGAGTTCACAACATGTCTATTAAGACATTGTGACTATGATGATGATCATCGGGGTATTTAATACCGAAGAAATAGGCCCTGTATGTATTCAGGGACCCAAAAGAATGAGCCTTATGAGTCCAGTATAAAAGGCGCCTAGGTAGTGTGCATTTCAGCATGGCTCAAGGTCAAACTTTGTACCTCGTTTCTCTCCTAATTATAAATAATAAAACTTCCAACTATTGTTATATCGTGCAGTCCTGGAGTGCCTCCAACGACAATCTTAACGATGGAGATAATTTGTCCCCTCCAGTAAAAAATTCCGTCAAGTTTCCAGTTGCCTCGCGACGCGAACATTTTTCCGAAAACTTTTAATAATCGTCGATTCGGAGTTGCGCGAAGTTAAATAAAGCCCCGCGGAGGTTTTTCGGCAGGCCCGGCGACGAACTTCATAAAAAGCACCGCTACGTCGTCGCGCTGACACAGATTTTCATAAAGGGATGATTGATGGTGGTGTTTTCCTTCATGTTCCTTGCTAACGGTTTGTAATTCTAATGAATGTTATTATTTCTGCGGGATAGATAAGAGTATTTGCCTTCTATTTCCGATCTCTTTTTGAGCATGGAGGAGAGAATTTTGGGATAACTCACAACACCTGAAAAGAAGACCCTACAAACTATGTGGAAACCTAAACAAGTTGCTTTATATTCCCAAAACATAGGCGTAGTTAAGTCCCTGAATCTGGGGGGACTTAAGCCCCGCCCTAGATACACTAACCTCAACAGAACATTCTCATTTATTCACCCCATACTCTATGTTTCTATATTTTTTTAATAACGCAATGCCGCTGTGTATATTCTATAAAATTAATTTTTCATGTATGTTGCTTATTATATTAACTAACTATTCTGTCAGTGAAGAAGCTACGTTTGCGGACCTATGTATTTTTATCTAATCTACATTTGTGATACTTACGTTACTAAGCGTTTGTTTGTCATTAGCATATACAGGATGGGTGAGATGGGTCCAAAGTTGTTTTTTAACTGTTTATAGACGTCGTTAAAATAAACAACTTTTTCAAATAAGTTTTTTTCAATAAACTGAATAATAAGCGAGATACAGAATCAAAAGGTATGTCAGGACTTGTGTACCAAAACGTATCTCGTCTGATTGTGTTTAGTATTTTGTTCGGATTTTTGTCAAATCGATTAGGCATTGTACTTGTCAGTAGTCATTTCTTGGTTATCGTTGATAATTTTAAATTGGTAAATCCTAAAAGTGGCACATTATTATGAAATAACTTTTAGGATTTACCAATTTAATATGAACTAATTGACAGGTACACTGTACAATGTCTGATCGACAAAACAAGAATCCGAGCGAAAAACTAAACATAACATATTTTAACGACATCTATACACAGTTTATAAAAGGTCTTAACCTCACCCTGTGTAAGTTACGGTGAATGTGATTATTCCAGCTATGTTGCAAAACCTCGGGCGATTATTCATAGTCACTAACAAATTTGGTAAATGTGGTAAATGCATGAAGGTTCTTCAAATAATCTGGGTATTTTTGGTTTTCCAAACTTTGTACTTAGTAATGTCATAATAGTCTAACATATCTAAATTAAGTGAACAAAAATATTTAATTACCAACAAACGATACTTGACTAAAAAATCTTCTTGATAATGTGTTATCTTTAGTTTGTTTTATTATATGCACACTACAACTGTTTCTAGCAAGTTCGACTTTTGTATTATAACCGTTTCATGAAAATTCTACTTTTTCTATGTAACTATGTATGATTTCATCTGTAACTGTTATGTGTAACTGTTCTACGGTTTTTATGTTTCTGTCTGTAGGTGCAAATCAAATGCTTGACTTAGAAGAAGGAAATACAGAAAAAAATTTGAAACTTTGTTGTGATCGTTGCTTGAATTTTTTTATATTCTTAATACAATACAATAAAATGTGTCGTATATAAAACTACTAATAAAAGCACAAAGTAAAAAGCCAATACAAAATAGTTTTTTGAATAGTTGTTACGACCCCGTCACTACTTGAACAGTTTTATTTAATATATATGATATCGTGCCCTCACAATAAGAATATGTCGAAGGAATTTCTTCATCAATAAAAAATAAATACACAAAGGCTTTTTGAATATCTCTTTCGGACAAAATTTTTTTTTGTTATAACATAAAACTATTAATATAAAACGAAAAACAAGTGCTTCGCATATAACAACAAATATAGAAAATCTTTTTGAATATATGCTCCGACCGTTTGGGTATTTTTTATATTATTAATTCCGTGCCCTTTAACAATAAAAATTTGACATATACATATAAAGGTGTTAATACATAGTAAAAATAAATGCTTCAATTAATAACAAGAAACAGAAGAAGAGCTTTTTGAATATTTGTTTTAACTGTGTCGGACACTATTTGATCTTTTTCTTTATATTTTAAATACCTGTCCTCTCACAATAAAAATACGTCGAATATAAAAGACTTAGAAACATAGGATATAGCTTTTTGAGTATTTGTTCCGACCACGCTACTACTTGCTTCTATTAGAAATACTTCTACTTCTACTAATTTGTTTTAAGTGTTGCAGACACTATTTGATTTTTTTTCATATTGTCAATAGTATGTCCTCTCACAATAAAAATACGTTGAATATGAAAGTAATAAAAGATGAAAATTTTTTGAATATTTGTTCTGTTCTGGAAAGATTTTTTTCTAATATTTTTAATACCGTGTTCTCTCACGATGAAAATATAATATACATATATACAACATTAATTCAACGCACAAATTAGTGGATCAGAAAAAGGCTCCAAATTTCAGTTTCTATTGGTTCGGCCACTAGTTAAAAAAATCTTTTTTTAATATTTTATAATACCGTTTTTGTCCCCCCACCTGGATGACCCTCCAGCTACAACACACGAGCCTCACTCTCCACCACAGACATCAACAACTGGTCACTTTTCCTTTTGACACCTAGTTTTTAGAATGTTTGTTCTGAATGTTTCGGATGCTACTTGAAACATATTTTTTTAATAATTTTTGTACTGAGACCCAGCTCTACAACAATACGGATGATATAAGATTATTAGTATAAAAGGCAAATCAAATGCTTGACTTAGAAGAAGGAAATACAGGAAAAAGTTTAAAGCTTTGTTGTGATCGTTGCTTGAATTTTTCTATATTCTCAATACAATACAATAAAATGTGTCGTATACAAAACTGCTAATAAAAGCACAAAGCAAGAAGCCAATACAAAATAATAGCTTTTTGAATATTTGCTACGACCCCGTCACTACTTGAATAGTTTTATTTAACATGTCTGATATCGTGCCCTCACAATAAAAATATGTCATATTTGCGGGTTAATATATTATGACGCGAAGGAATTTCTTCATCAGTAAAAAATAAATACACAGAGGCTTTTTGAATACCTGTTTTAATCGTTTCGGATACTATTTTTTTTTTGTTATAACATAAAAGCATGAATATAAAACGAGAAACAAGTGCTTCGCATATAAGAACAAATATAGAAAATCTTTTTCAATATATTCTCCGACAGTTTGGGTATTTTTTTATATTGTTAATTCCGTGCCCTTTAACAATAAAAATCCGACATATATAAAAGTGTTAATACAAAGTAAAAATAAATGCTTCAATTAATAACAAGAAACAGAAGAAGAGCTTTTTGAATATTTGCTTTAACTGTTTCGGACACTATTTGGTTTTTTTCTTTATATAAAATATAATACTTGTCCTCTCACAATAAAAATACGTCGGATATAAAAGACGTAGAAGATGCTTAGGAGAAGTAAATATAGGATCGAACTTTTTGAATATTTGTTCCTACCACGCTACTACTTGCTTCTATTAGAAATACTTCTACTTCTACTAATTTGTTTTAAGTGTTGCAGACACTATTTGATTTTTTTTCATATTATCAATAGTATGTCCTCTCACAATAAAAATACGTCGAATATGAAAGTAATAATAGAAAAAATCGATATATAAGTATAGGAAATGTTTTTGAATATTTGTTCTGTTCTGGGAAGATTTTTTTCTAATATTTTTAATACCGTGGTCTCTCACAATAAAACTATGATATACATATATAATATAACAATAATAATTTATTCACCAACAATACAGGGCAAATAAATTGTTTGACCCACAGAAGGTGCTGACATTGTGCGTGGGTTATAATAGTATAGTTTATTTGTCATCAATGTACATCATACATCATAATTATATGCAAATAAATCAAGCTATTGTCCGCGAGAGCAACACTCTGTATGCGGCCATCAACTTAGTGTCAAGAACGATAAATTTACATACAAGAATTGTGTTCTCAAAGATTCCTCTTGTTAGTTCTTTGTCCTGAGGTAAAACCATCCATAGATTAAGTCGTGGGTCCTTCTTATAACTCATTACTTTTGCAGCTTTCCAGCTCACTTGTAAGATTTTGCAGACTTGAAATTTTGACGTGTATAACTTTTGACATTTCTATCATTATATATTTTACAATAGGTATATTAAAACTAATACTAACTATATTAAAAACTTGTAAGTGTGTCAGTTCAAAATCGTGTTAAAAACATTTGAAAAAATATCTCTGGGTGTGTCCATTATCCAATTTTTGACTTTTTTTTGTATACAATATGAGATTTTACGGATTTCAGTAAAGCAGTAAGTAAATCATATATGCAGCGACATAGATATATTAAACTTTTTTGGCCTATTGACTTAAATATAGGAGGTCTTAAGGTCCTATTCTTGGTTCGTGTATTATGTTCATGGCTATTGAAGTTGAGGTAATTTTTATGTTTGTGGACGAAATTCAATATGTTATAGCTGTATAGTTGTCGAATATCAAATTTCTGGGATTCTTTAAATAAATTATTTGAGTGGCAAGTGGGTTCTTTATAATAAATAACCTTCAAAACACATTTTTGCAAGGGACAACATTAATTCAACGCGCAAATGAATGGATCAGAAAAAAGGCTATAAATTTCAGTTCCAACAGTTAAGGCCACTGGTTAAAAAAATTCTTTTTTTAATATTTCGTTATACCGTTTTTGTCCCCCCACCTGGATGACCCTCCAGCTACAACACACGAGCATTACTCTCCAGCTACAACACACGACCTCAACAACTGGTCACTTTTCCTTTTGACACCTAGCTTTTAGAATGTTTGTTCTGAATGTTTCGGACGCCACTTGAAACAATTTTTTTTTCATAATTTTTGTACTATGTCCCAGTCCTATAAAAATACGGCTGATATAAAAGTGTTAATATAAAAGGCAAATCAAATGCTTGACTTAGAAGAAGGAAATACCGAAAAAAATTTGAAACTTTGTTGTGATCGTTGCTTGAATTTTTTTATATTCTTAATACAATAAAATGTGCCATATATAAAACTACTAATAAAAGCACAAAGTAAAAAGCCAATACAAAATAGTTTTTTGAATAGTTGCTACGACCCCGTCACTACTTGACTAGTTTTATTTAACATATCTGGTATCATGCCCTTAGAATAAAAATATGCCATATATGTGGGTTAATATATTATAACGCGAAGGAATTTCTTCACCAATAAAAAATAAATACACAAAGGCTTTTTGAATACCTGTTTTAATCGTTACGGACACTATTTTTTTTTAACATAAAAGTATTAATATAAAACGAAAAACAAGCGCTTCGCATATAACAACAAATATAGAAAATCTTTTTGAATATATGCTCCGACCGTTTGGGTACTTTTTTATATTATTAATTCCGTGCTCTTTAACAGTAAAAATTCGACATATAAAAAAGTGTTAATACATAGTAAAAATAAATGCTTTAATTAATAACAAGAAACAGAAGAAAAGCTTTTTGAGTATTTGCTTTTTTAACTGTTTAGGACACTATTTGTTTTTTTTTCTTTATATTTTAAATACCAGTCCTCTCACAATAAAAATACGTCGAATATAAAGGACTTAGAAACAGATGCTTAGCAGAAGTAAACATAGGATATAGCTTTTTGAATATTTGTTCCCACCACGCTACTACTTGCTTCTATTAGAAATACAGAAGTAGAAACTTCTACTAATTTGTTTTAAGTGTTGCAGACACTATTTGATTTTTTTTCATATTTCAGTAGTATGTCCTCTCACAATAGAAATACGTCGAGTATAAAAGTAATAATAGAAGAAATCGATAAGAAAATTTTTTGAATATTTGTTCTGTTCTGGGAAGATTTTTTTCTAATATTTTTAATACCGTGGTCTCTCACGATGGAAATATGATATACATATATACAACATTAATTCAACGCAGAAATGACTGGATCAGAAAGAAAACGCTAAATTTCAGTTCCACTGGTTAAAAAAATTCTTTTTTTAATATTTTGTTATACCGTTTTCGTCCCCCCACCTGGACGATCCTCCAGCTACAACACACGAGCCTCACTCTCTACCACCGATCTCACCAACCGGTCACTTTTCCCTGTTGGCACGTGACGTGAAGCAGCAGACGACACGTGGGCGCGTGTCTGGCGTCTGAGCGTCGAGCGGCGCGTTTGGATCGCGTGGCCGACGTCGAGCGCGTTCCGGCGACGACTGACGGGACGCCGGGCGTCGCGGCGAGCGTGGCGTCCCGACGCCGGTGCCGGTGGAGCGGCGCGCGCACTCCGGGGAGGCGCTCCGGCGGACCCGCGAATTTCGGCAATTCGCCGAAGGGACGGACGCGCCGCGACGCGACGCGACGCCAGGCGCCGCCGGCCGCGATTTTTTTTATTTTCTGATGTATTATAATTAACATTTGGAATACCAGGCGCAAAACGTTCGGCGAAAAAATGGCCGTCGATTTTGGTTGTTGATAAAATTTTGAAGTCGGACAGGTTGTTACACACTGTACTAACTGGTGGCTTAGGGGAGCCCTGAGTAAGACCTCTCCATACTGGAAACTTGGTGTATATTTATCTGACTTCGTTACAAACTCTAATGTACCTTATATCTAACCCACATCCTATTGACATACACATAACACACTCACTCTGTTTATAAACAATCTTAGTTAAACAAATGTACGCTTATTTTCCCCTATCTCACGCCCCGAACTGGTAACCTCCTTATACGGATTGGAGCAATACAATATACTGGGTGTTACTAGTTCCCTTCACTTTACTAATCTACATCACGGATTCCGGATATACCGGAAGTAGGCATCAAATTCCTTATTTTAAATAGAACACCTGTATATTATTACGTTTTTGAATTCAGCATCGATTTTTATGTCCAGTTTGTTGACCATTGTTTATGTCTCCGAAGCCTATTTTCGGAGTTATTCAGCAATTTTTACAAAATTTGACGTTTGTACCTAGTACTTTACAAGAAACGTTAATATCTCGGAAACTAAACCCGATAGAAAGATGCGATTTCGGTTTTGAAATAAGCAAGGAACGTATTTGTGTTTCAGTAAGATCGTTGTTTCAAAATAACATCAAATCAATAGACTAGCAATTTTCAAATCTGGAAAGTTAAAAACGTTAAAAACTTTCATTTCTTAAACGGGATGGTATCATAAGTTTCATATCGGTGGATGCGAAATTAAATTCTCTTTCATTTTTATTTAAGCGCATGTGGTTCTATCTTTGATGGTTTTCAAGATATTTACGTTTTGTAATTATGGCGTAGGAATTCGAAAAATCGTAGGTGGCGTGGCTCGCAGACAAAACAATTGGCAGCAAACCTTTCATCCAAAGTGTTTCGGTCTCTAATACTAAAGTGTGCTTTCGCTCCATTTACCTGTAGCCATATTATTCTTTAAAACTCCAGTGGTAGATTTTCCAACGGGTTTTCCAAATTTTCATTTAGAAAATTTTAGAAAACCTCAGTTTAATATGCGGTTTCCAGCAATACCACCCCAAATGCTTAGACTCCATGCTGGTTGTCAACAAACCTCTCAAAATTTGGATTTACGTCGGTAAAGATGTAAATTATGCCAATTTACATGGCCGTTAATGATAACGCTGTAGCTACATTTCATTTCACTGTTGGAAGAGAGTGTATCTGCTTGGACTCGAGCACGACTCCAGTTACAGAAATTCATTCAGTTTTCAAAGTTTTCTCTTTCAATTGCTTGATTTAGCTGCACGTGATATGTACTCCGTTAACATCATGTTCACAGATGTTTGACCAATGCCCAAATAGCGACTAATTTCTGCTGTAGCACTGCTATGCGGATCTTTATCTACAATTTCGAGAATGTCAAACTCACTACCTTCATGTATTACTACTACATGTTTCCTTCACCCAAATCGATGCTGAATTCAAGAACCTAATAATATACAGGGTGTTCAATTTAAAATAAGGAAGTTGATGCCTACTTCCGGTATATCCGGAAGTCCGCCATCTTTGAAATTATTTTCTAAATATATAGTATTTGAAAAGAAACGTTTTTTATTTAAAACATCCTCGTCCAATTTAAACGGTATGGCCGCTAGGGAGCACCGCGCGCTTATTGGACCACTCTGTATACATATCATAATGTAGCATTTTAATAAATAGACTTCTTGCAGAGGAAAAGTTAATAATTATTGTATTGATGAAAATTTAGTTATAAGATTAGTGGCGTCAGTAAATGAACGCGTTTTTATATCCACCTTTGTTTTGAGATATTCTGATGTTGATATTAGGTAGCGAACTTTTTGATCCTAAATTGCATTTATCAATAGATAATACCCTTTACTATATACAGGGTTTAATGTAATTCGACGTATTCCTGTCAGGGCTTGATAGTAGAGCTAAAACGCAACAAAACTAATTTATGTATGGACAAAAATCAGTAGTTTTTGAGATTTTTAATTTCAAGGGAATACCAATAGTTACGCAAAATATGTCCTGTTTGTCTGAACAATGAAAAATCTACGTTAAAGGTCAATAACATGTTTACTTATTTTAGTTCAATACGCTTACACTTATTCAATACCATCATAAATAAGTGAAAAGGTACGATACTTAAGAAAGCGATATTGAGGAAAATATGCCAATACACTGCACATACAGGCCACTGAAAAAGTCCGTTTATGACCTGAGCTTCTCAGAGGAGGCGCTCCGGCGGACCCGCGAATTTCGGCAATTCGCCGAAGGGACGGATGCGCCGCGACGCCGGCCGCGATTTTTTTTACTCTCTGATATATTATAATTAACATTTGGAATAAAAGGCGCAAAACGTCGGCAAAAAATGGCCGTCAATTTTGGTGAAGTTTTGCAAAGGAACAGGTAGCATGTGGTGTTGCGGGACGCGCTTCTGGCTATCACCCGTTAGAAGATTGATCAATGTCAATCTTCCAACCATTGACAAAATATTAGAACGTAACAGTTCCAACCGAGAAATTTTACCACCCAGAGTTCAAATTTAAGTAATAACATTAGCTTAACCGTGAACTTCCACCTGACCCATATCTTTTCTTGAAAAATGTATACTATAACAGATATTTCACTGGAAAACTGATTGTATTTGAACCAAACCATGCCTTGAAAAATACAATTTTTACACTTTACATGCTCAAAAATATTATGATTCGCATGTTAGTGATACATTTGAAATTATATTTTGGTTACATATATATCTCTGAACTAGACATCGAGATATTTGCATAAACTTGGAATGCACATGGGAAAAGTGATTCCGCTCTTACTGCTGTGGCCTTTACAACCGAAGCTGCACACCCCAACATAATGCACACCACAATATTTTACAATTATTGGTTTTAAAAACGATAAATATCAAAAAAAAAAATACTATCGTACCAAACTATTTGTTTTCCAGTAAAATTCAGCTATTCGCTTTCTGTCACAGCTAATTCATATAGCAATATACAGGCGCGCGGTATCCTCTATCATTCCTTATCTAAGGGAGGGACCCTCAAGTGTGCTTTCCTTGTGTATCTGTTCTCTAGACAACATCTGCGAGACGGCGGAATTCATTTAGCGACGTTTTGGTATTTCAAATATCAGTCAATTTGTTATGCTTATGGATACGCATTTTAATGTTTTCTGTTATCTCTCTTTGTTTCGTGCCAGTATTTCACGAAACCTTACTTTGGAACTTTCAAGTATTGAGGGACCCTTCAGTACTGACTATGAATACGAACACCCATAGGCCAGTGGCTAGAAGAAAATAAATTCTTGTCCACATCGTATAATGCTGTTCAAATGGTATAGAGAATTATAAAGGAAAACTTTCGCTCTGGAGAGGCCGGAAAGGCTACAGATCTCAATAACAGATGTTGTAAGGAAAATACTTACAGGGATAGGCGGATGACTCACCAAAAGGTAAAAGGTTCTATTTTGCATGATCATTTACACGTGAAGAAACTTTGTTCTAACTGGGTGCCACATCAAGTGACTGAAGAGCAGATGACACAACGTGTAACTGCACAAAAACGGTTTGGGATTTGATGATGAGCATACACCCGTAGCTGTTAGAAAGGCATGATCTGTGAGGAAGAAAATTACAACTGTATTTTTCAAATCTAGCAGATTCATGGAAGGCTTCATTCTAGACTCCCAGAAGACAGTTACAGCTAGGCGGTATAATGGAGAATGCTTGCCTAAGGTCATTGGATCTATGATGAATCTGAGCGCGCTGAAGCCTGCGCCTAATATTTGACCCCGACAAGACTGAAACTTCTCGTACACCCTACAGGCCAGACCTTGTTCCGTGTGATTTTGCTTAGTCTCTGCACTTGAAAACGAAGCTGCGTGTTTCTAGTGATGAGGATCTTCTGCAGGCTAGGGGCCACGACTGCGATTTAATTCCCAAGCAACACTTGGCAGAATCGGTTTAAATAGTGATTTCCGCGAATGGAGAAGTTAGAGGTGTATTTGTTAAATTTAGATGTAGAATGTACTTTAAAAGAATTAAATTATTGTATTGTATTGCGAAAGTTTCGTAATGCTATTATTATAGTGAATTCAATACACGACAACAGGGTCAAACCGATCAAATTATTTGGCACATATTTTACAATACTCATCCATTTAGGCGTAGCTTTATCACTACTTAGATGCATCAATGATATCAAGGTATCAATTCAAGCAGATCCTTATACTTGCAATAAGACTCGGTATTTTCATTTTAATCGCAATGATGATTTTATTTTCAAAAAAATATATGTATTTATACTAGAATATGTCATCGCAACTATGCCGTATTATAGGTTATATACAACGCTGCCGTAGTGTCAAAATAGTATTATGAGTTTATATTAATTGACACTACTTTTCTTTCTGTGAAGAGCACAATTATGTATTATCAGCAGAACATTTTGTGTTTTCGCTGTTCTATTTTAAACCCGAAACGCAGATATATCGATCTATCGGTAAATTAATAAAGTCACTGTATAGTAAACACCGCGTGACCCGCTCTCTTATTTTTTCGTCTACTGTATCTTGCGACCGCATAGATCACGTTGGTCATGTGAAAACAATACATCCATCCTGCAACTGCTGCCATGCCGTCGGCAGTCGAAAACAAACGACGAACTCCCGGCTTGCTTGCATTATAATACCTTTGATGTCGGCCATTAAATTAATTTAATGAGTTATCTGGCGTCCACTTCCCGTGAGTAATTTTACAAGTTTGCCAATACTGTCACTGTAAATCCTGCGGTAATGTCCTGCCGCTGGTGTTGTGAAGCCGGCTTTGGCCCAGCGAGCAGCACAGTCTGATACGCAAGGCGATGGTGCGCTTGCCTTTGAGCACCTACGCCCAGAAGGGATTGAGTATTATGGAGTGAACTTCTTCATCAGGAGTTTCGATAGACGGCGTATCTGAGATGGCCCTATTCATTCGAGGAACACACAGAAGAATCTGTCGTTTTGTCAAAGACTTACGCTTGGATTCAAGGGACGTTACACTCAGCATTCCTCAAATACAGCGGTTTTATCCAATGGGAAGTCTCGAACTGTCGTACTGTCGATTCTACTACAAGATGTCATTGGATTCCAATGAATGATTCAATCGCAGCCTGTCGTTCAATTGAATCTGTGTTTGGCAATTGATTCTAAACTACTTTCGTTTCCTTGGACCAACAGATTTTATTGCGAGGACAGCTGATCGATTCGTTTGGATGTTTAATGGTGTGATTTTGTATGAAGTTATAAGGAGCATGATATAAGAATTAGACATAAGCCTGCACCGGTTGTTGCATTTTTACCTGAAATATAACTATCTGACTAGTCTAAATACCTGCATTCAAATGTGGGTGTTAGCTCTTCTAAGCCCCAATTTCTCAGTAGGTCCTCCATTTAGTATATAACTGGACACATTTAAATCACACAATTGCTTATGCAAAAAGCAAAAACATGAGATGATACAACAGGGCTAACATCGAAACAACACGACGAAACAACCTCGTCCATGTTGGCGGGTTGGCGCCGATAATAACACTAAGATGATCCCCCTGTTCTTTCTTTTTACGTTAATTGAATCGGGACATCAGTCTCGCCGAATACTGACTATAGTTCAGCGAACAACGAGGGCCACTGAATTCGATATATGATGCTGTTACGAATACTACTTTCCAATTTCTTTAACAGCGTAGACAATGTTTTGAAAGCATGAGTTATTGTTCGCGTAATAGTTACCTTTTGAAACAAAATTAATTTTAGTCAGATGAATCATCACGAACTGCTGTTGCAGTAATAATTTTTGTATATCGAATAGATTGTATGCTTTGCTTAAATGAAACATAGGGTAAACTTCGAAAACAAAAGGATGTTTTGATTGCATTATATGTCAATACTGGTATTAGAAGGATTATATATATCGTTAGAACGAATATAAAATTATTTTGAATTTATTGGCGTACCTGTGATTACTTGGAATATAATGATTGAATTCTTTCAGTGACATGGATTTTACTAACAAATGATTGGAAACGCAACAGTATTTTTTTCTGCGAAGAAATGTAAAACATATAGGACGTTCAGTAGACCGCAACTCAGCAGTTGAAACAACTGGGGGTGGTGATTAGCAGTGACTGACATAGCAACACCATCAAGATACTACAAGAAAATGCCGAAAAAAGAACCGAGTGCCAGCGGAATTTAAACCTGTGGCCTCCTGAATTCTAGTCCAATGCTCTACCAGCTGAGCCATAGTGGCCGTGGCAACCCAGCCTGCAAAGCGTCAACCAGATGCGTTGGATCCTCACGCCAACTGACGGCTACACTGCCGCCATCTTCTGGTAGTACGAGGTGGCTCGTATCTGTGTCATCTGTTTGGTCAGTAACAATCTCCGAACGCGTTAGACTCCAGATGTCACTAGGTCGAGCCGACACACACAGAAAAAAATACTGTTGCGTTTCCAATTAATTGTTGGTATTTGGATGTTTTACCATCGCTTTAAATATATTTATAGTTGTTTCAAATCCATGTCATTGAAAGAATTCAATCCTTGTATTCGAAGTAATCACAGGTACGCCAATAAATTCAAAATAATTTTTTATTCGTTCTAACGACATGTATAATCCTTCTAATACCAGTATTGACATATAATGCAATCAAAACATCTTTTTGTTTTCGAAACCCCCCTATGTTTAATTTAAGCAAAGCATAGAATCTATTCGATGTACAAAAATTATTACTGCAACAGCAGTTCGTGATAATTCATCTGATAAAAATTAATTTTGTTTCAATGGCCCTTGTCGTTCGCTGAACTATGATCAGTATTCGGCGGGATTGATGTCCCGATTCAATGAACGTAAGATAAAGAGCAGGGGGATCATCTCAGTGTTACTAGTTACTATCGCCGCGAACCTGCCAACATGGACGAGGTTGTTCCGTTGTGTTGTTTCGGTGTTAGCCGTGTTGTGTGATCTCGTTTTGCGTATTGCATCAGCAATTATGTGATTTAAATGTGTCCAGAAATATATTAAATGGAGGACCTACTGAGAAATTTGGGCTTAAAAGAGCTAACACCCACATTTGAATGTAGGTATTTAGATTAGTCAGACAGTTATGTTAAATATAAATTGAAATTTTCAGGTAATAATGTAACAACTGGTGCAGGCTTATGTCTAATTCTTATATCATGCTCCTTATAACTTCATACAAAATCACAGAATTAAACATCCAAACGAATCATTCAGCTGTCTCCACAATAAAATCTGTTAGTCCAAGGAAAAGAAAGTAATTTAGAATCAATTACCAAACACAAATTCGATTCAACGACAGGCTGCGATTGAATTATTCATTGGAATCCAATGACATCTTGTATTTGGATCGACAATACGATATAACTCGTTACCAACTATACAGTTCCCATTGGATAAAACATCGCTGTATTTGAGGAATGCTGAGTGTAACGTCCCATTGCATCCAAGCGTAAGTCTTTGACAGAACGATAGATTTTTTTGTGTGCAGACGGCCAGGAAGGCCTGGGCTTCGAACATACACTCCGCTCGAACACAGATCGACAATCTAACACTCTAAGACACTGCGCCACCACAGCGTTGTGGAAATGGTTGCTTAAACAAAATTAGGTACTTTATTACCGGAACTTCGTCTCGAGCTGCAAACTTCATTCATCGTCTATGTTGCAACAAATACACACTGGTAACAGTTAACTATTTTAACGATTGGCTGGGGATCTAGAATCTACTATCGGAGTAGCACGTCATTCGTCAAAGAAACATCCTGACCACCGTAGTGACGCCACACGGGTTCAGCAGCTCTCGGCGTGTCTTGAGTACTGAATTCAAAAACCCATTTTTACTTTGATATAACCTTTAAATTACTAGGAAAATAAAAGAAAACAAAAATAGGTCATAGCATCTGCAACACATGCGCCATCTACTGTCTGAAACTGTAATCTGACAGATAGCTGCAGCCACCTATACCCTCCTGGTCCCCACAGGTTAGGTCTACGCTGGTCCCGTAAGGGCTCTTATATTTAGACTTACGAGCTAAAGACCTATAGTCTGCTCGGTGAAATCGATATCAGGGCAGGTCACAATTGACGGTGCAGAACTATGGCGCCACCCTTCGCCTAAGTTTGGTGTTGGCGTTTGTATAAAAATTCACAACGCCTTGTAAATGACATAACAGACTGCACAAATCAGTTAATACAATTCTCGACACTTCGACAGTGGTAATAGAATTCTTCTTCTTAGGGTGCCTATCCGTTCCGGACGTTGGCGATGAGCAAAGTAACTTGAACTTTACTTGCTGCAGCTCTGAACAATCCTCGTGTGGACAGGGAAAGCCAAATCTAAGGTTTTTCAACCAGGAGATTCTGCGTCTACCGGGTCCTCTTCTTCCGAAGATCTTTCCCTGAAATATCAGCTGGAGCAGACAGTATCTCTTTTGGTTCCTCATTATGTGACCCAAGTACTCCAATTTGCGTTTTTTAATAATGCCCATGAGTTCGGTCTCTTTTTGAAGCCTTTCTAAAATTCTGTTGTTGGACACGTGGACAACCTAGGAAATTCTGAGACTTCGCCTCTATAGAAGAAGAAGAAGAAAAAGAAAAAGAAGAAGAAGAGAACTAAAATGAACAAAATATCACAAAGAATATTTAAAAAAAAGTAAAGAGTTGGCAGCTCTACGGTTCACAGTAGGAATTGTCTCAAATGGCCGAACCAGTTAGAGATGAATCTTGTCCCGGTCGACAGCGAATTGCGCGAACTGCCACAAAAAATTGCAGAAATTAACAACTCGGTACAAAATGATTGACGGACTATTATAGAACTAACTTCTCACAATGTTAATTTAAGGCTCCAGTCAAAAAATTAACGCCAGGCAACTCTGTGGTTCAAATCAACACCAACTTGGTCAAATCGAGTACGGGCGCGATTCCACAGGGTTCTGTTAGCTTTAGAGAATAATCCGTCAATTATGTTTATTAAATTTAATTGCATATCTCTATACACAGATAAATTAAAAAATTTTTGTTACCGTCCGATCGCCGAAACTAGGCAGCGACAGGCGCGGTTGGTCCCTAGATAGATGAACTCTTGAGAACACCGCGTGTTGGTAGCCTTTTTGTAATATTATTATTCTTAATAGAGGTTGGTTTTATAATCCTAAATCCCTCTTTAATTAAATTTAAAATTAATAGGTTGTTGTTGTTTTACATAAGGTCACGCCAGTGGCGCCACAATCTGGAGAGCGTCTTCCGTTAGTTTATAACTAAAAAATTAATTAAATAAATACTGTTGAAAAAAAAATAAAAAGACACGCTTCCATGATAATGTTAACTCAAATATTGAAAATAAATATAGTTTAAAAAACTAAAAACCACGTTTTTAAAGAACATCAAATTAAATAGTTAAAAATACTTTTTAAAAGAAGCTTAAAACAATAATAAATGAAAAATAATCGTACCTCGGTCTAAACCGAACTATCGGGACCGAGATCGCAAAAAAGATAGTTCGATTTACCGGATACATCAACATTTATTGGTTTTGGAAAATGATGGTTCAAGTATTACTTATACAGGGTGTTTACGATCTTAATGCCGTTATGTAAACTACAAATATTACACATCATTGTGATGCTGCTTGTACCACAAATTTAATATGAATATCCCAAATTTGAAGTTTCAAAAAACCGCATTTTCTGATCACACAGAATATGCGGCAACAAGTCTAGGGATAATAGCATTTGTCCCCCCGTAGGAGATGTAAGACCTTGTCGTCGGTCGGGGGGCTTCCGGATGGGGTGACTTCGGGGAAAACTATTGCAAAACCCTGAAGTCACCTCAGATGGATCTAAGAAACATCTCACCCTCAGGGGGGTATAGACAATCAGCACATGTTACGACATGTGCTCATTGCTATATACGGGGGTGGCGATCCCGGGGCCCCAGCAGGATGCCTCGCCTTAAGAGGAGCCCCACAGAGTTGAGGCTTGGCTGTGGGGTATACGGAAAGTCTCCGTGGTGTTTGTGCCGTGCCACGCGACCCGTGTCGTCGGATGAAGGGATCCTGGTGGTTGAGTGGGCGGTGCGCCTGAGTCGTGCGCGCCGCTTCACAACACACCACTTTGGCCTGGATTTCGGCTAGACGGGCGGTCGGGAGCTAACCCACTCCCGATTAATCGGCTGTGCTATCCCGTCAGAGGGCTGGCAGGGTGAGCCTTCACAGTCAAAAGAAGGCAGACAGGGGTGGCTCACCACTCCTGACGTATGCTGGATTTGGCTGTGGAGACTATATCTTTTCGATATCCCTGGGTTCATGTTCTAGCTGGACGCGAGGATGACCATGAACTCCCCATTTGAGGACTCCAGGGAGGGTGGGGAGTCGAAAAGGTGAAGTTAATAGTCGACTCATGGATGACAAGACACAAACAGAGTCGTTGGGGAATCGACAAGAAACAGCCCCTCCAACCACTAGCTCTGTGCAGGGACAGACCACTACTGCTACAGGCAGACCTTCCGCAAGATGCGGTAATCCCTTCAGCCAGGAAAAGGCGGAGATTACTCCTCGGTTCTTGGTGTTGGGACGAACTGATGGGGGTAACTTTGATAAAGTAAACCCCTTTTTGATAAGCAAAACGTTATTTGGACTGGTAGGAAATTTAAAAAGTATTAAAAAAACTAAACAAGGTCTCGTTGTCGAAACAGTATCTGAAGCACGAAGTCGAAAACTGCAAAACCTGAAAAATATAGGTGAATTCAATGTAACCGTCTCTCGACACAAAACATTAAATTTCTCGAAAGGAGTTGTTACCTGCTATGACCTGTTGAATGTATCTGTTGAGGAAATTCTAGAAGAACTACGATCTGAAGGCGTTATAGAGGTATCAAGAATCATGCAAAGAAAAAACGGCCAGTTAGTCGGAACCGCTCAACATATTCTAACTTTTAACAAACCCAAACTACCTGCAAATGTTAAAGCCGCCTTTTATTGCCTAACAGTACGACCATACATTCCAAATCCTGTAAGATGCTTCAGATGCCATAAATTTGGACATATGTCCTCAACATGTAATAATGAACCAATGTGTATCTGTGGTAAAACGTTGCATCAGGATAGTCAATGCACTGAACCTTTTACTTGTATTAACTGCGGAAATAACCATTTATCGAACTCAAAGAGCTGTCCAAAGATGAGAGAAGAAGTAAATATACAAAATATAAAAACAATGGAGAGGATCACCTACGCCGAAGCTAAAAGAAAATATAACGCAACCCTCCCCTCCAACACAACATACGCTCAAACTGCCGCTTCTAGAGCTCAGAACATTACACCCAAGGAAATAATCCAAGAAGTTATCCCAGAAATTGCAAAGATAATAGAACAACAGGTCAAAAAAGCACTAGGCGATGCTATCCAAAATAGCTTATCTGTATGCATGCCCCCTCCCCCAACGGAACATAGGTCTACGAGGCGAGACCAATGCGATCCTGATGCCTCTTCAGTTGTATCAGATACACCCTCTCAGTTGTCAGATAAAAGGAAAAGAGCAAATCGAACGCGAACAGAAGGTTCAGCATACCACACCGACAGTTCTGAATCCCAACTAGATGAACTAAGCCAAACCAAAAAGAAAAAGGGATGGCCAAAGGGTAAATCCCGCAAGCCCCCTAACCATGACGAAAATACGGGACCAAGCCAACAATCAGGGCTAACATAAACAGTTATATAGAACCTTAGTTTTTCATATAGCTGTATTTATCTACTCGTTTGTTTATTTATTTGTTTGTTCATCTGTCTATTTATCTATTGGTTTATACATTCATATCTTTATATGTCTAATTGTCTTATTTATTTATTTATTTATTTATTTATTTATTTACTTATTTATTTATTTATCTATCAATTTTTGTTTTGTACACAAGTATATGTAAATATTATATGTATAAACATATGTATATATTAATATACAATCAATTTTAATGGATTCAATAATCCAATGGAATATTAATGGATGTAAAACACACTATCCTGAATTGAAAACAATAATGTCCGACAAAGCTCCTTTCTGTATCTGCTTGCAAGAAACGCACTTTCGTGACACAGATACATTTAATTTGCGGGGTTACAACGCAATACGGAAGGACGCAACAGCCCAAGTCAGAGCTAAGGGTGGTGTAGCAATCTACATCAAGGATCATATTCCCTTTACTGAGGTATTTTTACGAACAGATCTGCAGTCCGTCGCCGCGCAAATACACTCGCCCTTCAAATTTACTATATGTAACACATACTTACCAGATTTTAGCTGGAACAAAAATGAAATAAGAGCTTTGCTAAACCAGCTTACCCCCCCTTACCTTCTGGTAGGTGATTTTAACTCCCACAATCCCCTATGGGGATCACATAAAATCGATCTCCGAGGTAGAATAATTGAGGAAATAGTTGATGAATTAAACCTCATAATACTTAATACGGGCGAAGGTACCTACTTGAATACTCGTTCATGTAACTTAAGTGCAATTGACTTGACCATCTGCAGTCCACAAATTGCACACCTGTTACAATGGCAGGTACTAGATGATCGCTTTTCTGATCATCTACCTATACTTATTAAAACAACATCCAATTTTCCCTTACCTGCTCATCATAGAACTTGGAATACCAAAAGAGCAGACTGGTATAAGTATAGGAATGCTATTCAACCTTTCAACGTAAATGGAGATATAGAAGAGGTAGTGACCAACATATGTAGTAACATCGTTAGTGCAGCAGAAGGCAGTATTCCAAAAAAAAGTACCATGAGAGGAAAAACCAACAGGTTACCCTGGTGGAATTTGGAACTACAGAACGCGATTCAGGAGAAGAAACAGGCTTTTAACCAATTCAAACGGCATCCAACACCAACTAACTTAATAAAATTTAAAAAATGCAGAGCTATAGCACGAAAAATGATATTAAACAGTAAACGCAAATCCTGGAAAGAATTCGTCTCAGGTATATCTACAGACACCCCAGATTCCGTTATTTGGAAAAAGATTGGGATTATATCAGGAAAAAGATTCTCCGCGCCGTCCCCCATTCTGGTAATCAATAATAGAGAAGTAACAGACAAAAAGGAGATAGTCGACATTCTGGCACTAGAATTCCAGAAGAACTCTGAATCCACCAAATATACCGATGAGTTTTGTACCAGGAAAGCTGAAGAGGAGGCCTCAAGGCTCGACTTCTCTGAAAATGAAATATCTATTTACAACCTACCTTTTTCCTTTGGAGAAATGGAAAACGTTTTTAGTGAAGTCCACAGGTCAGCCCCAGGTCCAGACTCAATTAATTATGAGATGATTTGCAATCTACCCAAATCAGAAAAATTAAATTTACTATCCCTATATAACAGAATATGGTTGGAAGGCGCATATCCCCAACAATGGCATGAAGCTATAATAATTCCTATTTCAAAACCTAAGAAAGATCCTAAACTACCTGATAACTACCGGCCCATATCGCTAACGAATTGTCTGAGCAAAGTCCTTGAAAAGATGATTAATAAAAGGCTAATGTGGTTTTTAGAAACAAAAAATCTAATTTCAAATTATCAAATGGGTTATCGTCGATATAGATCCACTACTGATCAACTGGTTCACTTTGAATCCGCCATTCAATCAAACTTTGCAAACCGAAACCACTTAGTAGCTGTATCCTTTGACTTAGAAAAAGCATATGATCGAACTTGGCGACACGGAATTATTAAAACTTTACTTTCCTGGGGAATCAGAGGAAACTTATTAAATTTCATAAACAATTTCATGAAAGATCGAAAATTCAAAGTGCGAGTCGGAAACGAATTGTCATCTACACATTCACAGGAAAACGGCATCCCCCAAGGATCGACGCTAAGTGTAACACTTTTTCTAATAGCCATAAATCCACTTATCGAATCCATTGAACCCCATATAGGCAAATGTTTATATGTAGATGATCTCACTATATTTTTCTCAGGCAAAGAAATATCTGATATAGAAGAGACATTGCAAGCAGCAATTAATCGTCTAACAACTATTGCTCAAAATCTTGGCTTCTGTTTTTCTCCCACCAAAACAGCGTGCATCGACTTCTGCAGGCTGAGAACGCCACACAACACTCCCCGACTTACTTTAAATGGACACTTAATACAGCACAAAGAGAAGCTCGAACTGTTAGGACTAACCTTCGATCAGAAACTAAACTGGGGACCTCAAATTGAAAAGCTTCTAACCAAATGTAAACGTTCCTTGAACATTATTAAATGTATTTCCAACATTCACTGGGGAAGCGACCGAGAAGTTCTCCTCAAGCTATACCAATCCCTAGTCCTTTCAAAAATAGAGTATGGATTGGTGGTTTTTGCGTCCGCAAGGAAATCACACATCGAAAAACTAGAAAGACTCCATCGAGACGGCTTGAGACGATGTATTGGTGCCTTCAAAACAAGTCCGTCGGTTTCACTATATTGTGAAGCTGGCATACCTCCCTTAAAATATAGAATACAGCATCTCAGCCTGAACTATGCCGTAAAGATTTCAGCACAACCCCAGCACATCAACAACCCGATCATTTTCAGTGGTGAAATAGAAGAACTTTTTCATGACAAACCGACCGCTACCCGCCCACTTGGTATTCGTATAAATGAAATCCTGACAAACCTGAACACCAATCTACCAGACATAGCCAACATAACGTTTCCTGAAGTAGCACCATGGGCAATGGCTACACCAATAATTGATACTGGCACAACTTCGTACAAAAAAGGAACTGTTTGCAAAAATGTTATGCAGCAATCCTTTTTAAATATTGTAGCAAAATACCAACCATGCGAAATTATTTACACTGATGGATCTAAGACCACTGAGGGAGTAGGTTGAGCTATCGTTACCAACGAAACATGTTGGAGATGGGGTTTGAACCCAAGTTGTTCCATATACTTTGCTGAACTTTTCGCTATCTTTAAAGCACTTTGTTATATTGAAGAACAACAGGTGGGAAGATATCTCATTTGTAGTAATTCTCTCAGCGCTTTGTCGTCAGTTCAAAATAAATTTGCTTCAGACCCACTCCTAATTAGGATAATTGTTCTACATAATAAATTGTACCAGGAAAACAAACAAATTGTCTTTGTTTGGTGCCCAGGACATACCGGAATACGTGGGAATGAAATAGCCGATCAAGCGGCTCGCCAAGCAATTGCGTCCGATATCACAGATGTACCCCTTTGTCTTGAAGATGCGAAGGCAATCCTAAAACAACATGTTTTCCAACTCTGGCAGGAAGAATGGAACATGTCAGATCAGAGCTTGAAGCTTTTCAAGCCCACTATTAAGAAATGGAGCTTACCATCGCTCACACGTAGGGAACAGGTAGTACTTGCCAGAATGAGAATAGGTCACACGTTCCTTACACACTCACATCTCTTATTAGGAAACCCTCCACCAATATGCGAAAGGTGCTATCTCATACTTACCTTGAAACATATATTGCTCGATTGTCCCTTATATTCGGCTGCCAGACTTGTCCATAACATGCCAAATGATTTAAAAAGTTGCTTACTCCCTACTAGCAATATTAAGGCTACCTTAGAATTCCTTAAATCTATTAAAATCTTTCGTAAAATTTAAATTTATCATTAAAGACCAATTTGAATAGTTTTTTTTTTTACAAATCCTTTTGAAGCACATGACGTGATCGTATGGATAAGCAGCGGCTAATAACCAAAGCAGTTGATGCCGCTATACAAAAAAAAAAAAAAAAAAAAAAAATAGCATTTGTTTACGTGAATATCTCCAAAAGCGCCTGACAGAAACTAGGGCAAATACTGGGCAATGTTGTCGGATTGTGATTTTGAGGTCATACTTTTTGAATTTTTTTCTCTTTAACTATGCGTTAACTAGTGAAATGGTACTGGGGTTTCAAGTTCGAAATATCATGATCTACCGTTCCTCCAAATCAATGCACTAAGATCGTAAACACTCTGTATGTATGCTCCTTCTTGATTGAAGTTATAAATGAGGTTCAGTTACAAAAATATTCCTTATTAAAAAGAAACTCCTACAGCGATGCATTTTGTGTATAACCGGCGAAAATCCTATTTTTAGACGCACCCCGTCGGGCACCTGTTTAAAATTCCAGAGGAAAAACCGTATCATCATTTAAACAATCCCTTTCAAAACAAATCACACGGCGGTCGGTCTCCGGAATGGCTGAAAAACTGGGTGACAATCTACGCCGAAGATTTATACGTTCGCGTTTTGCACACTCCGTTTTTTCCAAGCTCACAGCGATTCTCAGCAACAGGACCGGTTCCAGGCATTCTTTTTTAATATCATAAATATGACGACAAGTATTTTCATGTCTCAATTTAGAATTTGACTTGGTCGAGTAGTCGATACATATTGAAAAAACAAACCTACTATCAACTGCTAAAGCCTTGTTATGCATAAAAGCAAGAAGGAAGGAGCCCTGACCAAATGCCCACAATCAGCTTTAGCAATAACGAAGGAATAGTTGGAGCAATAGTTTATTATTGTCAAATTAATGTGCATCTCACAATTATTATGCCAATCCCCTCATGCAAGCTATATCCTTCGAAGGTGGTTATATTTGTACGTATACAGGGTGTTCTAAAAGTTGTGACTTTCCTCTTTAGAAGCAACTGCCCTTGAAGCGGCAAAGCTAATGCACGGTGAACCTGCAGCAAAACAGTAAAAAAAATTTTTTCAAGCAAGTACTCACGATTTGGTTGCTACGGAAGTTGTACGTACGGTACTGTCACAGGCGTCTTACGGGTAAAAGTATGATTTACGATGTCTTCTTCAATTTGCACCATACGAAGTTGTCGAGGTCTTCCAGCGTGTCCACCACGATGTGGATTCAGACATCCTGTGTCTCCAGCTCTTTGCACAAGCCAGACAAACCGACGAAGTGCAGGTTGAGTACGATTAGGGAAACGATCGACATACACTCGCGAAGCCGGAGCGGTATTTTGACCATACTCACTCTCTCTCTCTCTCTCTCTCTTTCTCTTTCTCTCTCTCCAATCTTGTATTCCTAGGGCCTCTATGTCTTTTTCGATGTTGTCCCTCCATCTAAGTCTAGGTCTTCCTAGTGGTCTCTTACCGGCTGGGTTCTCCTCCCATACTCGTTTGCCCATCTAAGTCTTTGAGCTTTTATTTCATTGGTGATGATTGGTTTGTTAAACATTGTTTCCAGTTCTTATTTGTTCTGATTCGATATTGTCCGGTTATCTCATCCACTTTAGGGCCATAGATCCTTCTCAGTATTTTACGTTCGAAGCGCTTCAATAGTAGTTCGTTCTGCTTAGTGATGGTCCAGGTTTCTGCGCCATACATTACGACGGGCCTGATTATAGATCTACAGGGTGAGTTTTTAGTACCGGCTCGGTCGATAACTCCACTACTGTAGAAGATAGCGAAAAAAGTTGTATATAAAAGTTGTAGCCACGGACATGCTCCTTGCTCAGAAAATATTTTCATTTATACAGGGTGATCCGTAACTACGTGGTGATGCAAACATGCATTTTTTTAAATGAGACACCCTATATATTATTCCACATTCAAATTCTACTAATGATTTCTGTTCTTCCAATATAGGGTATTGTTACATTACACAGGGTGTTTCAAAAGTTATGACCATTTTTGTATCCAAATCACGGTCAAATGAACGTACTATATATCAAAAAGTAATTAATCAAAAATTAGTTTTTTCACATGAGAAGATTAGAAATATCCTCTAGTTTTAAAATACGTTATAAAAAAATCCCACGACGCATATTCGTATACAGGGTGATGTAGAATGCAAAATCTAGATTTTCTCTCTTTTTTTAAATGTAACCCCCAATATTTTATTATACCAAAGAATTGTTTTGAATATGCTCTTTCATCTTTGTATAGCACTTATTATGGCTGCATTCATTAGTTTCTGAGATATTTCGATTTTTCTACAAATTTTAAATATACCTTCTATTTGTTTAATAAAATTTATTTATTTTAAGAAAATACTACCAAATTTTGTTTTTGCTTAACAAACAACTAAAATATAAGGCGATAATAATACTTGATCAAGTCAAAACACTGGACTAACGAGATAATATAGGTCAAGTGTGCTGAGGAAACAATTTTATAGACGTCATGCATAATTATCAAGCAGATGTATCAGGTAGGCTATGAAATATGAAACGACACAGTCCAAATAAAACGATTCTTCAATCTTTCAAACACATTAGTTTTAGAGTGTCTCCGTTCTGGATATTGCTATTCATAGTTGATATATTCTAGAGGCAAGTAGACAATTTCTCAAAGATTCTCCTAAATACGGTCAATGGAAAAATTAATTTTTAAAGCTAGTTTTCCACGCAGTACGGAATTATCGAGCAGATTATGAAAACGCTCAATTTTTCAAAGCCTACCTGATAAAACTACTTGATAATTATGCATGACGCCTACAAAATTGTTTCCTCAGCATACTTGACGTTATGATCTCGATGATTTAGGGTTTTGACTTCATCAAATACTATCAAGACGTTATAATTTAGTTGTTCGTTAAATAAAAAACAAATCAGATAGTACTTTCTCAAAATAAATAAATTTCAGTACACAAATAGAGGCTATATTTTAAATTTACCGAAAAATCGAAATATCTCGGAAACTGATGGACGTAGGTACAACAAGTGCTATACAAAGATGAAAGAGCATATTAAAAGCAATTCTTTGGGATAATAAAATATTGGGGGTTACATTTGAAAAAAAAGAGAAAATTTGGATTTTGCATTCTACATCACCCTGTATACGAATATGTGTCTCGGGCTTCTTTTAAAGCCGATTTTAAAACTAAAGGATATTTTTAATCTTCTCATGTAAAAAAAATAATTTTTGATTCATTACTTTTTGATATACAGTACGTTCATTTGTCCGCGATTTGGATATAAAAATGGTCATAACTTTTGAAACACCCTGTATAATGTAACAGTGCCCTATATTGTAAGAACGGAAATCATTAGTAGAATCTGAATATGGAATAATATTTAGGGTGTCTCATTTAAAAAAATGCATGTTTGCATCACCACGTAGTTATGGATCACCCTGTATAAATCTAAATATTTTCTGAGCAAGGAGCATATCGGTGGCTACAACTTTTATATACAACTTTTTTCGCTATCTTCTATAGTAGTGGAGTTATCGACCGAGCCGGTACTAAAAACTCACCCTGTATATATTCTAATTTTTGACGTTGTTGGTAGGCTTGTTGATCTTAATAATTCTTGCAATGCATAGTAGCACCTATCGCCCTTTTGTATTCTTGCCTGTATTTCTCTGCCTATATTGTTGTCGATGGAACATAGAACCAACGCCTCCATTCTACAAGAGCTACAAATCAAAAAAGTTCTACTAAATCAAATCAATAAGGCATACCTCAGTTATTTTGGACACATAGTAAGAAGAAGAGGTGAGATGGAAAGCCTCATGATAGAAGGGAAAGTTGAGGGGAAAAGACCTAGAGGAAGGTCCCCAATGAGATGGACCGATAGACTTAAAGATATTACCCGCCACTCAATATACGAGGCAATACATTTAGCACAAGACAGAAACGCATGGAGGCAGGAAATCCAAATACATACCTAAATAGTATCACTACACCCTCCCGAAGGTAAAAGGACGGAGAAGAAGAATCGTTGTCGTGTGTTATGGTGGCGCCTATGTACTGAAATTCTTTCACGAATTCCGTACATTGAAATAACCAGTTCATTATTGTTATAAGCATGCACCATTGTTGTTGTTTTTAACGCGACGAATGATGAACTGCTTGATTTTCTCACCGGCATCGGCAGTTTGATAAGTGCTAGCGCTGCCTTGTTTGTTGTGATATTATGACATGGTGAGCCATTGCCCAGGGACGGACTTAAAATTGAGGATTTCTTTAATGGTCAGTATCTTGTTTTCTCTAAATATTTCGCTTATATGTTAATGGGACAAAACACTCATTTTGTCCAGTACTATCCGCTATATGAAAAAAAGTCCCAACTTATGATACACCCTGTATATAGCATTCCTTCTTTTGGAGAACTTCGACGCTGTGGAATGAGCCGCCTAGGAGTTCATTTCCCGCCGCCTATAACCTGCAGCGTTTCGAATCTAACGTGCACCGACACTTATCCTCTCGCAGCGCTTGTACAGCGCCATAGGCTTTCAGCCTTTGCGGGAGGCTGACCAGGCTGACCATAAAAAAATGGCATTGCGTGCTGCTCTTCCTGAGGTCTGTCTGCCTAATTTCTATTTCTAGCCACCTACTGGCTCACTCTCTGATTGTACTTGTTGAGTGTTTCGCATCACGCAAAACAGACTTCCGTTATCTCTGGCTCCACACATGCGTTGTTCGCCAACGAATAATCTTCTGTATTTGGCGAAAACACCGTATGTGTGGATAGGATATTCTTATTCGGCGCTGAATATTCAGCATGTTCGCCCGAACACGAATGTTTTCCCTCTGGTGTCGGAAAATGAACACACTTGAAAGCACCCGAATATTCGTTCTGCCTGTTTCGCTCTATCGCCCACACTTACGTTGATAAATAAAAAATTTTCATAATGAATATCCATATAATTCATTTCCGACGGTGTGTTTGTCTTACACAATACAATATATTATATTGTAATCCTATAACGTGTAACTTGGACACTACGAACTTAATTGTGATGAAATTGTGGAATTGTATTACTACCGTGGAGGAAATGGTATGGTATGGCTTCTTTATTTAGGATTCCTTCTTTTTTGTTTATTTACTACGTTTTCACAGGCTTTCAAAAATGTTTTCGGAATGCATCCAAAACGTTTTCAATTGATACTATTGAAAAAATGTCATTTCCTGGTTTTATTATTTATTTTATTGTTTATCATACATCTTTAATATCAAATTCCGAAGAAACTCCAAGAAACCAGCAATTGTGACATTAGACAGCAACTCACTGAACACGGTCGATTTCAAAGCATTTTGAAAGTAACAGCTGGTATTTCCACGATATTTGGATCTCGATACCATCCCAGTAATTAGCGAATCGACCTTGAACAATAAACGTTTTGGAGACGCATCCGATTGACGTTTCCACAATATATTTCAACACTCAAAACGTTTTGAAAACCCATAGAAACGTAGTAATCATAATAGCGCTTAAAAAAGTAGACAGCTGTATTCACTGTATCATCATCAATCATCGTCCATCGTGAGGTGGACGTAGAGCATGCGAGAACGAGACAAATACTTTCTGTATTTCTATTCACATGCAGTGAGAGAAAACTTTAATCGCTACGATTAAAATTTTAATCACCACAGTTTAAATTTTGCATCAAAATACGTGACAATTAAACTCTTTAATTGCTGCAATTGAATAGTGAATTCTGTTTAGAATTACTTGTGGTAATGAGCTACATCAATACAGTGGTTGTTAGAAAAATGTCACTATGACTGCAGCTTAGTTTAATAGTTACAATTAAACCACGTCTCCGAGGTTATTAACTTGCTTAGTACCCCCAATAACGGGATTATCTGTTACGGTTATTTATTTGTGACATTCTTTCCTTTTTCTACAGATAATGAATTAAACTGTTATAATGAAAAACTTTAATACTGATACTGATTTTTTCCTAATTTAATACGGATAATTGCTATATTCATTAGAGGGATTAAAAAAAGCAAATAGATTCAAAATAGTCTTTATTCCTGGTAAAGTGATGAATTAAAAATCATTATAACAAAAATTAAAATCTTTAGTTTATCATAAGAAAAAGTTAAATAAAACGTCTATTACACCTACGAACACATAATGTCATTGGAAAATTGTTACATATTTTGATCTTACAGCAAAGTTACCTGCCGGAAATGTACGACTCGTGTACTCCAAACCCATACTTGACCATTCAGGTACCTATTCTGTTCCACACACAAAGACACAAGCACGCATAAAACTTATAGGAACACAAAATAGTATGTTATAGTAAAATCGAACAGCAAATGCACGTCACACCTGTCACCGTGCTGTAACAACTAACGACTAACTGAAGTGTATTTAAACAACAGTGAAGAGCATCTATCTCTATCGCACTCGCCCACTTGTCCTCTACAAAGAAAAAAGGAGATGGAGAATGGTAAACATCCCCCGCCTTTAACTCTGGCAGTTAAGATGTTTAATTGGAAATTGCAGTACTTCAACCAGTTTAATTGACATTTTAACCTGAAGTGTCTACGATAGGAATACTCATCTCATAATGACAGTTACTGATTTATTTTTATAGTAAGGCCCGGTTTCATAATCATTCACTAATGCGTTGATTAGCAAATGTACCTATAAACTTAATCATTCCATTAAAGTGATGCGCGTTTCATAATGCATTTGGAAACGTCAATTAATTAACATGCAATAAAATGTGGTTGGTACAGCTGAAAGTAGGTTTTATGCCACATTTTGTGCCGTTTGAACTACATTATGACATTTCGTTTAACCTGTAAAAGTGAATGTGTCAAATTGTGACAAGTTTGCAATTCTATTAAAGCATTATTACTCTTATTAGAAAGGTATGGAATCAAATCCAAAAAAAGCAAAAAGTGCGCGTGATAGTAACTTTACTAAACTAAAGAGGAGCTGTTACTCGTACAGTAGCAATATTCAAAGGCATTATAGAATGCAAAATTACATATAAGTGAACAATAAGGAGAAGGTAGGTACCTGATGAGTGAGGATATAATACGGTCGTCTACAAATACATATAGAGATGAATAAAGAAAACATTATGCAATTAGATGAATACTTGCTTTTAATTGTGCTCAAAAGCAGCTATGAATCGATGTAATCTGTTTTATTTTATAAACATCCACTGGCAACTCAACCTTAACCTAATGAAATTCTGATATGTGTGTCAACTCCTAAACGTCATACAAACGACATGTCAGATTTATAGGTCGATTTTTCAATTAATCCGCTTTAACTGGTCGAGAGCGAGCCATTTACTTATTGGAGAATTATGTCATTTTAATCTGTCACTTAGCGATTATGAAAACCATTTATTTTCTAATGCTCGGATTAAGCATAATGGCTGAATTATGTTTGATTATGAAACCGGGCCTTACTCTCGTTAATCATTACTATTAAAATGTTTAATTGAAAGTAGTAGTACTTAAGCCAGTTTAATTGTTACAATAATATGTATTTTCTGTGACAAAACCGAAGTATTAGAATTCAGTTTTTATGACTCACTATGAAGCTACATTTCAGAAACAGCACGCAAATTTAATAAGGCTATTAAAAATGTACCAGTTAAATATATTAACAGGGCTGGTTTTCTCAGTGTGGAAATATTCACTCATATAAACTATCCAAATATTTGTAGGTACATGCATCTGTGGAGCCGGGGTATGAGAAAGCTGCACAACAGTTCCCCATTTGCTCAGATACAGACCTGCCGAGGCTCTGTTTTGCCTTGTTTATTTTTTTGTGTACGTCGAGGTGTGCCGTGAAATATACACGGTGGCGCGTCGCGCAGCGTCCCGTCGCGATTCTGCTTTTTTTTAGACAGCGCTAGCTTTGTTTTTCTGCCGACGAGGCGTTTTTAAGATTTACGCGCTTTACACTGCTAGCCGTTTAAATGGCGGTTTTGCCACGAGAGGGTGGGGGAGCGTTTAGGGACAGGCTAAGTTTAATTTGGATAAACGGCGAATGTGTTCACGGCGGTACTTGACGTAGTTGGGGATACAGTAGATGAAAAGTGTGAAGCAGGGTCACCTCATCCTGTATTCAAATGGCCTAGCTTACCAAAGGACTAGTATCATGGGTTTGATGATAACCTCTTAGTGTATACAAAAATGGGTGTACCGATTCATTTGGTTCATCCCTGCATCATATTTTTACAGGTAGTCTGATTTTAATGTTTCAAAAAAGGAATTCAAATCAGCAGTGCATCGTTGCCTCCTCAACTCCCAAATAGCGGTATGGACCCAATTTTCACAGAATGGACTAATGTTTTGGGATTTGTCTTCCGTTAAGAGCACAGATTGTATTGTTTGGCAAAGAAAAGAATGCGAGGCAAAATAATACAGAGAAGAATAGGGCTGTTGTCAGATGTTGAAATATAGTTCACAATCTGCCATTTTCAGTATTTTCCTATAATGTTACTGAACGATGATAAAAATACTTTGCATCGCGTACTTTCATAACATGTACTGCTGTATAATACATGTACTTTTCAGTTAAGATATATAGTTATTGAAGAACATTGTATGTAGAGGAATAAGAAAATGGTTGAAAAGTATTTGAGATAATATGCTACTTCCGGCAACGCCGTAGGCTGTCGTGAACTGAATGGTCGCCTGCCCGACTGTGGGCTCGTCTCCCTCTCGCTTTCCGCCTCATCCGTCTCACGCATTCTCTGCCTGGTCGAACAATAGGTTTCATCTCTTGGCTGTGTCACATCAGAAATGTTCTGCGAGAGAAAGTTTTGGTTTATGAACAAGGGCGCTTCCAAGGGGGGTAGAGGGGGTAATTACCCCCCCCCCAGAACACGGAACAAAACTGATTAATTAAAAATAAGATGCAATAAGATGCATTGAAATTTAACTGTTTATGTTTAGTGCTTTAAATATATTTTTCTGTTTAAATTATTTATAATGTCTGGTTTTATTATATGTGTTTTGTTCATTTTCCTTATAATAAAGAATGGAAAATATCTGTGTAACGTTTAATTTGATCTTTGCGTGTGGAAAATTTTAATTTCATAAATATTCATCTCTTACCGTATTATATCTTCATTTGATAGGATGTTTATTGTACTCTCCCCCCCTCTCCTTGGCGGCGCCCAATACATTATCCGGAAAGTAACTACCCCCCCCCCCCCCCAGGCAAACTTCCTAGAAGCGCCACTGTTTGTGAATTATGCAGTTGCTTGTCAAGTGAAGTTAAACCTAACCTTATAATTCTAGAAATTGCCTGTTTCGAATCGAGGCCTCTCTGTCTTTTGTTACTGTGCCTTAAATAATTGATTCTGAGAATTTGAAAAGTTTACAGATTTTCTCATTAGTGGATACCAATCCGTAAATCGTAGTTCTCTGCGATTGCAAAAGGGATATAATACCTGAAGGATATGCATATTACTATTGTAAATATATAATTATTATGTTCTTTATTACCGCAAATGTTATTTAAATATTTTGAAACTTCTTAATTTTCACGTTTTTCATCTCTGTATTGAAGAACTGAATATTATTTACATAGGTAAGTAGTCGTACACCATATCCCTGCATCGGCTTTAGTTAATCCACTATCTACTTTACTCGTCCTTGTTGGTTATGAGAAACGTAACTAAAGTACTGATAAAGAATACTCTACAATAAAAAGTAAGGATTCCAGGCAAGAGAGAAAAATATACGGGCGTCACAAAGAATGACGTGCAGGCTCTTACTGACGAGTGACGGCAATAACAGGACAGATTGGCAGAACACGAACCTTAACCTAGATCACAAATCACACTCACCGAATCACGGAGAAATAAAACGGGAGCACAAGACAATATAATTAGGTACGACTATAGATCAGATAGAACAGTAACACGGCACACATATTCGTCTTCCAATTGGCTGTTCCCCTCCAAGACCCTCGAACATTTTCCTCATTTTCTTGGCATTCTCATGTCGCGGATAAATATGATAAGGTTCTTATGTCATACTCTATGATATGCAATCATGAAAAAGTTCAAGATGCTAGTCCAATATTGATCGAATGGGGATACATTGACGACAACCTTTGTACGTCTCACCACACTTGTATTGTATTGTCCTTCTAGCAAAATTTAGCAGGGCTTTGGATTCTATGGCCACTTTGTTCCAGTCAGATGAAAACCAAGTTATCCACCCTGCGCATACGATTAATAGGAAGACTTCATAAACCAACAAAACCTACCATTCAAGTAAATTGGAAGTGTTAGGGATTATTTGCTCAGTCAGTAGCTATTATAAGTCTGTTTTCTTACTGATAATCCGACTTTATGTGTTGTGTCATCTCGTGGTTTTGCGTATTGCATCAGCAATTGTGTGATTTAAATGTGTCCAATTATATACTAAATGGAGGACCTACTGAGAAATTTGGACTTAGTAGAGCTAACACCCACATTTGAATGTAGGTATTTAGATTAGTCAGACAGTTATATTTCAGGTAATAATGCAACAACTGGTGCAGGCTTATGTCTAATTCTTATATCATGCTCCTTATAACTTCATACAAAATCACACAATTAAACATCCAAACGAATCAATCAGCTGCTGTCCTCGCAATAAAAACGGTTGGTCCAAGGAAAAGATAGTAGGTTAGAATCAATTACCAAACACAGATTCGATTCAACGACAGGCTGCGATTGAATGATTCATTAGAATCCAATGACATCTTGTATAGTTGAACCGACAATACGGTATAATTCATTACCAACTATACACTCCCATTTGATAAAACATCGCTGTATTCGAGGAATGCTGAGTGTAACGTCCCATTGAATCCAAGCGTAGGTCTTTGACAGAACGACAGATTTTTATGTGTGTGCCTGATGACAATATTTGTACTTGCCACAAATAAATTAAATGAAAAAAAGGTACTTGTTAGGAAAAATGCAGAACGTTTTTTATACACCCTAATACGGTCTCTAGTGACAACATGACATGGGCAAGCATAGTATGTTTATAAAGACGACTAAAAAGGCACTGTGCATAGGAGAGCTAACTTTCAGTTCATCCCCTATCGTACTTCAAACGAATATAAAATTGCTGCGGAAATTGTCTTTTTTTACAGAATGAAAAACTGAGAACGAGAGACGCGGTGGCCGCTGTAACAGTTGGCGTATTATTAAAACTGAATTTTCGTCGCCTTCTTGATCCACAGCGCCACGTACCAGCGCGAAAAGATTAAATAGGATATGCAGCCAACCGACTCTCTGAGGCTATGAATACTTAATTTTTATGGTGCAATTGGTGGGGTTGTGCAGAAGTGTGGCGAAACTTAGAAATCGACGGTATTCGTTCATTGGTTGACAATAATTTATTGCATATAGCCAGTAAATTTCCAGAATCAGACGAGCTGGACCCTAGTGAGACACAGGACGCATTTGGAAGCCTCACAATATCAATGGCAGCTATTTAATAATATAACGTGGCTAGCGATCCCATTTGTAGTCCAGAAAATTCAAAATTACATCAAACAATTGCGCCTCCTATTTAGGGAATGGACCTATTGTCTGAAATGACCAATACTCTTCTGCCTGTGTTTTTTTTTTTAATTATTCTTTGAATGCTCTTACATATATTACCTTCATTGTTCATTTATAAAAAGGATGACCGAATTTTTCGACCGATATCTTCTCAAATGCTGAGCTTATTTATCAATGGAAACAAACGACTTTGGACTTACTAAATGAGCTGCGATCTCCTGAGCTATGAAGTTTGAGAATACTTTCTTATATCAGCACTCACATGCCAAAGTGAGAAATCATTTCAAAAACCGAACATTTCTTTCATACTTCCTACACTACCAACAATGTATTAAAATATCGAAGCAACTGAATCCACAGCTTCTTTATTTCGCGCCTAGCTATTTTGAAAATAACTGGCACCATCAGTGCAAGAAGAAGAAAGGTCTTTCCGAATAAAAGCCAAAATCTGTAAAAAATGATCTGTGATTTCCAATACAGCTAGAAACGAAGCCTGACATTTCTATTTCCTTTAGTTTTACTTACGATGCAAATAGGTGGAGGAACTATTGTATTTGCCACAAATTTCGAAATTGAGATATGTTTTTTGAAGGTTTTATGACATCGATTTTGAGAAAGCTGGAGTTTTAAGAGACTCATTACTGAAACTGGATCCAGTGGACGTGCAGAATAAAAAAAAATGAAAAAGCCAAGAAGTGCTAGGCCTATTACCGATCACGGGTGATGTTTACATTGTTTTGAAAAGAGCTAAAGCTGAACAGAAATATTGAGCCACTGTTTATCCTTCTCGCGTGTGAAGGCTGAAGTTCAAATTTCATGAAAGTCATGGACTAAATAAGTACCATGACATTATGTCACATCGAGTTTGAAAAAAGGAATTTCAGAAATAGTGTTTGCAACATTCTCCAATTCACCAATGTGATTTCTGTATCAGTGATTCCATATTCTAATTTTAATAGAGATTTTTCAATATATTTGACACAAAAACCATTTGCAGTTCCTTATCATGAATCCTAATCTTTGATAGTAAATGAAATTATATTATCAGTATGCGTAGAGAATTCCAACTTTGAATCCAATAGTATATCTAAGCCTTCGTTTTTAGAATCTCTTGGATACATTTACACGATTTATTTGATAATTGAATCCAATATCCAGGGCCCATTCTAAAAGTAATGAGCCATTAAAAAAAACAAGTTATATTAATTGGGCCGGTACAAAACCTTAATAATTCTCAAAATATGCACCTTCTGCATTAGCACATTTTTGCAGATGTTTCTTTCAAGCCAGGATGGCATATTCATAGGCCTCTTTTGGAGTATTCTTGAGGGATACTCTAATGCAAGTCTCAGTGCTTACCGCTTAGCGCTCTTTTCAACCTTGTAAGCTAATGAACCCGGCTCCACGGAGGCTGGGGAACCACAGCAAGGTGAGTACGGGTCAGGAGGTTGGTCTCGAGGACCGCTGTGTGGCGTGTTGTCATGGTGCAACTTCCAGTCATCTTTGACCGTGCTCCGCTTGCTTGCGACTTTTCGTGCCAGTCTTTTCAGGAACTCTAGATAATAAATAGCAATACCAAGTTCAGGTTGCGTATCCGCTGAAAATGTTTGTCTTTTCAATAGGTTGACGGTCGTCCAGACCAAAGTTCGTTGGCCACCTATTTCCAGCTCTCCCTGAACGCCTTGTGGCACCTCTTTGCTTGGGACTTCGATAAGCAATTCTCCATAGCGCTGTGTCGAAAACTCAAAATAGAGGATAGAGGAAGAGCTGGCACCCAAATGATATCGGTCACGTTGTAAAGCGCACTCCCCCCCAAAAGGAGCGCGGCGGAACGTACTTTCGCGCCCTGAAAGTAGTCAAGTTGTTATTTTTTCTGATGAACCCCATAAGCCTGCTTTCGCGTGAGAGTGTATACTCAATATTGCATTTGCACTTGTGTATAAAAGAGACTTCAACAGAAATCGCTCTAAACAGAATCCGCACGTCCATGTAACTAGTGGCCAACAACGTAGCTTGTTAAAATAACAGGAATTATAATTTTAACACGCCCATTTATTAAAAACTGCACCCGAGATGGAACAATTCAAAAACCACATTTAATTTATATTTGTGTGGTCTCACGTTTAATAGACCATTAATTTTTAAATTAATGCAGTATTTCGCCCCTAAAATTCCGACTGGCTTAAATACGGTCTCGCTCGTACCGTTTCACCGTGTAACACGCGCCAGCGAGCTAATCAACTGAATAATTCTACGATAAAAATTAAGTATTCATAGGTGCTCCGATGGCTTTTGTTCTTTGTAGCCAGTTTCCGGATGGTCTCCGAAGCACAAAACGTTCAAAACTTTTTTATTCGTCAAACACCATCCTTGCATACCCCACCGAAACCTCTCTTCATTCCTCTCGTTCTAATAAGTCATCTTATGTAATTGTCACGGTATATGCCGATTGAGGCCATCCGCATTATACCCCATAGGGTTCAAAAATTTTACCTACAACTTTTCATGTCAATTGAGTGCTGAAATAATTTATAAATGTATCTAAAAGTTATCATAACTCTAATTAATGACGTAGTGAAAAACATTTTCATTTGAAAACCTCCCACAACGGATTTATCGAAAACCAATGATTAAAAGAAAAAACGCCAAGACACGTTAAATTGTTTGTCACGGAGGACATCTTTTTAACCAAAAACCACTTACCCCTTTGTAAACCCCCGCCCCACAGAATCATCCCCTTAAAAATTTCAAATGATAAGGGGTTTCGAGTAATACCTCGTTTTAAAGGTATGCTGAAGTCATTTATTTTGACGTTTGGGTTTTTAGAATCGATTTTTTTGAGTAAAACTTTTACGCGTCTTAACTTGTTCAAATAGAAAACAAAAAGACTCGAAAATATGACGTTTGGTCACCACTTCCCCTTTGTAACTTCTGCCCCCCAGGGTAATCCCCTTGAAAATTTCAAATGACAAGGGGTATCGAGTAATATCTCGTTTTAAAGGTACGTCGAAGTTCTTTATTTTGACGTTTGGGTTATTAAAACCGTTTCTTTTTTTTAGTAGAATCTTTATGAATCTTAATTTGTTCAAAAGAAAAACAAAAAGACTCGAAGATATCACTTTTTGTTGCAATAAGTGATCAAAATGTTATGCGTTACTGCCCAAACAATGTTGTAGGCGATATACGAGGATTGCTCTATACCTCCGTCAATCCACCAGTACGCAGACAGCTGTTTCACGCTTATTAGCGATCATCAGTGCGCCATAGGTCGATTGACGGAAATAGAGAGCATCAATTTTTCCATGTTTAATAAACATGTGAAAGCTGTGCGAGTAGACAGAAGGAATTCTGCTGGTGCGCCATCTAGTACCCGAAGGTAACGGCAACCAAAGAGAAATGCTACTAGCAGCAGTAAACTCTCCTTGGTGGAACGACAAGGCTCGTTCGCTTTTGCCACTAGAGGCACGGATTTTGACGCAAGCAGCGTGAAGCCGATATACGAGGGTTGCTCTATACCTCCGTCAATCCACCAGTACGCAGACAGTTGTTTCACGCTTATTAGCGATCATCAGTGCGCCATAGGTCGATTGACGGAAATAGAGAGCATCAATTTTTCCATGTTTAATAAACATGTGAAAGCTGTGCGAGTAGACAGAAGGAATTCTGCCGGTGCGCCATCTAGTACCCGAAGGTAACGGCAACCAAAGAGAAATGCTACTAGCAGCAGTAAACTCTCCTTGGTGGAACGACAAGGCTCGTTCGCTTTTGCCACTAGAGGCACGGATTTTGACGCAAGCAGCGTAAAGCCGATATACGAGGGTTGCTCTATACAGAATTCCTTCTGTCTACTCGTTGTAGGCGATGTTAAAATTCCTGACGGAAAGTTGCAGAAACATTGGGTATCATGGGCACCACTTCCCCTTTGTAATTTCTGCCCCCCAGGGTCATCCCCTTGAAAATTTCAAATGACAAGGGGTGTCGAGTAATATCTCGTTTTAAAGGTATGTCGAAGTTCTTTATTTTGACGTTTTGGTTTTTAAAATCGTTTTTTTTTTTAGTAGAATCTTTATGCATCCTAATTTGTTGCTCCTCTGAGCTATCCTCTATCGTTCCGCCGCTCACTGCTCCTATCAGATGTACCCGTGTGACCGATACATCTCATCCTAAGACGGTCGTTCTTCATACATCAAGAACTGAGCGATACAATCGCACATTTATTCCCAGGGTGTACAAGGCTTGGACTGGACTGCCAGAAAATGTATTTATTGGGCCTGCGGGTATGGGCCCATTCAAATCTCGCGTTAAAAAAACTTCCTCTAACATAACCCTTTCACAGCAGCCGCGGTATTCTGGTATTTAGCTCTGTCTGCGCGGTCTGCTCAGTTATAAAAAAAATAAAAAAACAAAAAAACTCGAAAATATCACTTTTTATTGCAATAAGTGATCAAAATATTATGCGTTATTGCTCAAACAATGTTATAGGCGATGCTTACATTCTTGACGGACAGTTGCAGAAACATGTTGTGGGATATCATGGCTGCCTTCATGATGCGTTCACGAACGTCATCCAAATTTTGAGGTTGGGAACCAAGCACAACAGATTTTAAATTGCCCTATAGAAAAAAGTCTAATGGCATCAAATCAGTATATCTAGCAGGCCATTCTATAGGCCCTCTTCGTCCTATCCATTCATCTGGAAACGCGTTACCTAGCCACTGCCAAATCGGAAGAACATAGTCAACAGGAACGCCCTCTTGCTGGAAATAGATTTCAGCGTCATGCGTATATGGTTTCAGTGAGTACAATTGAGTGCTGAAATAATTTAAAAATGTATCTAAAAGTTATCCTATCTCTAATTAATGACATACCTACTAAAAAACATTTTCAATTGGAAAGTCCCCACAAAGGAACGAAAACCAATGATTAAAAGAAAAAAACGCCATGACACGTCAAATTGTTTGTCAAGGATGATCACTTTTTAACCAAATACCACTTCCCCTTTGTAACTTCTGCCCCCCAGGGTCATCCCCTCGAAAATTTCGAATGACAAGGGGTATCGAGTAATATCTCGTTTTAAAGGTATGTCGAAGTTCTTTGTTTTGACGTCAGGGTTTTTAAAATCGATTTTTTTGAGTAAAATCTTTATGCGTCTTTTAATTTGTTCAAATAGAAAACAAAAAGACTCGAAAATATCACTGTTTATTGCAACAAGTGATCAAAATGTTATGCGTTATTGCCCAAACAATGTAATAGGTGATGCTTAAATTCTTGACGGATAGTTGCAGAAACATATTGTGGGATATCATGGCTGCCTTCATGATGCGTTGACGAATGTCATCCAGATTTTGAGGTTGGGAACCAAGCACAATAGATCACATCAAATCAGTATATCTAGCAGACCTTTCTATAGGTCCTCTACATCCTATCCATTTATATGGAAACGCGTTGCCTAGCCGCTGTCAAACAGGAAGAACATAATGAAAAGGAGCGCTGGAAATAGATTTCAGCGTCATCAAGTATAGGGTTTCCATCCTTTTCGATTTGGTTTTCAATGGTTTCAGTGATAAGCGGATTGATGATATTTTCCAACATATCAAAATAATTAATTAAATTTCCATTAATAAACAATGACCCAATCACTTTGTTTCTTAAAATGTCTGCCCATACATTAATTTTTTGCAGATACTGCCCTTCTTTAAAGGCATGAGAATGTTCATTGCTCCAATAGGTACCGGTTATGTTATTTATGTTTATTGACAAATCCAGTCAGATAAAATGTGCATTGATCAGAGAGGCAGATATTGTTTTCATGAATGGTATTACCATTAATGGCTGTAGTCATTTGCCCACAAAACTCAACTCGCCGATCGAAATCGTCTTCGGTTAATTCATTTTGAATGCATGAAATTTACGGAGCTTAGTAACTGTGCTTATAGAGCCAAATGAAATGTCAGACGGATCCACAATTTTGCGTAATGAAGCATTAGGATTTATGCCAACATGACCCAAAACTTCAACCTGAGCGGCTTTATCCAAAACGTCCTGTTTTTTTTTTTGTTTGTAATAGGTCCAGTTTGAGTAAATTTCGTAACAAAAAGGTCTAAAACATACCTATGCGAAGTCATCTTCCCCGGATGTCTGGCGTTAAACGGAACAGCAGTTTGCTGAGCACATTGATTTTGGGCGCCATAAATTGGAATCATTTCACCTGTTTTTGCAACTGTCCGTCAGGAATTTAAACATTCAAATGAATGGCCAAATGGCCAATAACGGGCAATATTTTGAATACTTATTGTAATACAAAGTGGTATTTTCGTGCGTTTTTGTTTTCTATCTGGACAAATTAAGACATATCAAGGTTTTTCTAATTTCCTCAAAAACGAATCGTCCGATTTCAAAAAGTCAAACATCAAAATAAAGGAATTCGACATACCTTTGAAACAAGCTATTACTTGATACACCACGTCATTCGAAATTTTGAAGGGTATGACCCTGGGGGCAGAGGTTACAAAGGGAAAAGTAGTTTATGGTTAAAAAGTGTTTTGACCTGTCTTGGCGTTTTTTCTTTTAATCACTGGTTTCCAATAAATCCGATCTCTGGGGTCGAGCTGGAACGCAGAAGACTGGCAGTGGCAGCTTCACTTTCAAAGGATCTCGGTACCATTACCGCTTGGGGGCTTAAGAATATGGTTAAATTTAATGCCTCCAAGACCCAGTATTGTACGCTATCAAACAAAAAGTGCCCAAGCCAACACCAAGTTCTAATGAATAACCGGGCTCTGCCAAGGAGTCACTCGTTCAAGCTGTTAGGAATCAACATTACAGAAAATCTGATCTGACACGAACACGTCGCGTCAATTGCAACAGCTGCTGGTAAAAAGCTTGGGTACCTATTTAGATCCAGAAAGTATTTCTCACCATGTAACCTCCTCACGCTATATAAAGCCCAGATAAGACCTTGCCTGGAACATTGCTCTCATTTCTGGGGAGTTGCTGCCCCTACTACCCTGTCTAGATACCGTCCAGAGAAGGGAAATTCAACTAATTGCCCAGCCACTTTCTCACCGGCGTGTCCTTGGTGACCTCTCACTCTTCTATCGATATTCCAATGGAATCTGCTCCTCTGAGATATCCTCTATCGTTCCGCCGCTCACCGCTCCTATCAGATGTACCCGTGCGACCGCTGCATCTCATCCTAATACGGTCCTTCTTCATACATCAAGAACTGAGCGGTACAACCGCACATTTGTTCTCAGGGTGTCCAAGGCTTGGAATCGACTGCCAGAAGATGTGTTCGTTAGGCCTGCGGGTATTGGCCCCATTCAAATCCCGCGTTAACAAGCTTCTCTTAACATAACCCTTTCACAGCAGCCGCCGTACTCTGGTATTTAGGCTCTGCCTGCGCGGTCTACTCAGTTATAAAAAAAATCTGTGGCAACCAGTTTTCAAGTGACACCCTGTATATACTAAGTTAGACAGTCTTCGTTTAAGGAGAATCATCCACCATTTTATAGTTCTGGGATATGAGGCATAACCCAATAGTCACAGTAAGCAAATGTACATTCTGTGCCTATATCTTATTCGGTTATTATTTTTTTGTAAGGGACAGTGCATTATAAAGAGTGAGTATATAGTTATTAGAATTCTTCGAGACATTTTTGAGCTACATACATCTAGCTTTTTCAGTTACCCACATCAGAGAGGGGAGAATTTATGGATAAACATTTGAACAACTTTCTTTCGTAAAAATGAGTCATGAAATTTGAAATCATTGTCTCTGGGTACCCGGTATAGCTCTTACTGAAACATCTCACAAGCTAATAATTCAAAACAACCAGACGCGTGTTTCGTTCTTTAAAGTTTCTTAACTACCCCAAAAGTCTTCGGTAATTGCTAAGGCCACAATTAAAAGATTTATTCCCATACTTTAACAAGGATCGTGACATGAATGAAATACGACGGCAGATAAAAGCTCGTGCAGTATACCGACGACCCATTGCATATTATGCCAAATTTTATTGTTTAATAGATAATTCTGCTAATAACGGTGCAATTGTGCTGCGCTTGTTTCGTTTATTTCCGTGAGCCGTAAACGCTGTCTATTCGCCGGAGACTAGAATGCTCTCCATAAAATCGTTATTTATGGACGTCGTTGCACTACACCAGCTCCACTGCAGTTTCAAATTTTAAATGGAAGCGTTCCTCGTTGAAGCGCATTCTTGTTTCTCTTACTCGTAACCTTGCCGTGGTTAATTTGAGAACATTAGACTACCCGAGAGAGAAATTATTTTGGAAAGTATGTTAGCCAAGCGCAATGGTCTTTACTTTCTAAAACTCAGTGCATATGTTTTTTTTATACAGGGTGAGTTTTTAGTACCGGCTCGGTCGATAACTCCACTACTGTAGAAAATAGCGAAAAAACTTATACATAAAAGTTGTAGCCACGGACATGCTCCTTGCTCGGAAAATATTTTTATTTATACAGGGTGATCCATAACTACGTGGCGATGCAAACATATATTTTTCTAAACGTGACACCCTATATATTATTCCATTTTTAGATTCTACTAATAATTTCTCTTCTCACAGTATAAGGCATTATAACATTGTACAGGGTATTTGAAAAGTTATGACCATTTTTATATCCAAATCGCTGGCAAACTAACGTACTGTATATCTAAAAGTAATAAATAAAAAACTATCTTTTTTGCATAAGAAGATTAAAAATATCCTCTAGTTTTAAAATCGTCTATAAAAAAAGCCCGCAACGCACATTCGTGTACAGGGTGATGTAGAATGCAAAATCCAGATTTTCTCTCTTTTCTTAAATGTAACCCCCAATATTTTATTATACCAAAGAATTGCTTTTAATATGCTCTTTGATCTTCGTATAGCACCTATTGTATCTACGTCCATCAGTTTCCGAGATATTTCGATTTTTCGGTAAATTTAAGATGTAGCTTCTATTTGTGTACTGAAATGTATTTATTTTGAGAAAGCACTGTCAAATTTGTTTTTTATTTAACGGACAACTAAATTATAGGGTCATGATAGTATTTGATGAAGTCAAAACCCTGAATCATCGAGATAATGAAGTCAAGTATGCTGAGGAAACAATTTTCTAGGCGTGATGCATAAATATCAAGCGGATTTATCAGGTAGGCCTTGAAAAATTGACAGCTTTCATAACCTGCTCAATAATTCTGTACTGTGTGAAAAACGAGCTTGAAAAATTAATTTTTCCATTGAGGGTATTTAGGAGCATCTTTGAGAAATTGCCTACTTGCATCTAGAATATATCAACTATGAACAGCAATATCCAGAACGGAGGCACTCTAAAACTAATGCGTTTCAAAGATTGAAGACTCGTTTTATTTGGACTGTGTCGTTTAATATCTCATAGCCTAGCTGATAGATCTGCTTGATAATTATACATGACGTCTATAAAATTGTTCCCTCAGCACACTTGACCTATAATATCTCGTTAATTCGGTGTTTTGCCTTGATCAAGTACTATTATGGCCTTATATTATAGTTGTTTGTTAAGCAAAAATAAAATTTGTTAGTATTTTCTCAAAATAATTAAAGTTTAGTAAACAAATAGAAGGTATATTTAAAATTTGTAGAAAAATCGAAATATCTCAGAAACTAATGAATGCAGCCATAACAAGTGCTATACAAAGATGAAAGAGCGTATTAAAAGCAATTCTTTGGTATAATAAAATATTGGAGGTTACATTTAAAAAAAGAGAAAAAATCCAGATTTTACATTCTACATCACCCTGTATACGAATATGCGTCGCGGGATTCTTTTGTAGCCGATTTCAAGACTAGAGAGTATTTTTTATTCACCCTTGTAAAAAACATGATTTTTGATTCATCACTTTTTTATATACAGTACGTTCATTTGACAGCGATTTGGATATAAAAATTGTCATAACTTTTGAAATACCCTGTATAATGTAACAATACTCTATATTGGAAGAACGGAAATCATTGGTAGAATTTGAATACGGAATAATATATAGGGTATCTCATTTAAAAAAATGCATGTTTGCATCTCCACGTAGTTATGGATCACCCTATATAAACCTAAATATTTTCTGAGTAAGGCGCATATCCGTAGCTACAACTTTTATATACAAAGTTTTTCGCTATCTTCTACAGTAGTGGAATTATGGACCGAGCCGGTACTAAAAACTCACCCTGTATATGCTAGAATTATGTCAGTCGCATAAACAGCCAAAAGTGGAAGTAGCTATGATTTTTTTTGAGAAATCTAATAGACGAATGCTTAAAAACCACTAACGGGGTTTTGACTGAACGTACTGGATGACCAACTAAAAGGGGTTATACATGTACGAGCAAGTACGCGTACTTATGGCTCGATGACCTTTTTCGCCTGTGTGTCGTCGTAACTACGCGTACTTTAAAACCGTCTCGCAAACCGCCAGCGATCCAACTGATTTGAAATCTTGCTCGTAGCTTGTCTTGGCTCGTACTGCGAGCCGCGAGCCACCAGTTTGTTTTGGCAGGCCACCGATGCGTAACTCTTGTTGTGTTTGGCGTTTGTTAAAAGTTTTGTTTATTTAGGAAAATTATCAAAATGGGTGATTTCAGCTTCACGTGTGTCACCGACGTCGAGTCGAGTAAGTTCGCGAACTTAAAAACTGCGTACTTAAAGTTCGTACGTGTGTCACCCCTTTAAAAGTGGACGCCAACAAAATTTCGGCATCCGTCAAAAAAAAAAGACTTTTGCAAAAAATATACATATTGTTATGACGGCCTCTTTTCTGTACTCCAAGGAATCAAACTGGATGTAACTTTCACTATTTTACTTCATAACGTAATATAATATCTCTTAACCTTATCTCAGCTACAACTCAACTCAACTACTCGCACGCTACTCGTGGCGCCTTATACAGGGTGTCCCACGACGATTAAGACAAGCAATATATGGGCAGTAGTAGCGAATTATAATTTTGGGGGTTTAAATTTGGACCAATATAGTATCTTCTCTTATTACTGTGTCACCCAATGAGGTACTTGTTTCTGGTCACGTGACGTCCGATTCAAAAATTTTAATGGGATACCCTGTATATCTGTGACATTTTGTGTTCCTCCCGATAAAGCAATTCCAACGAACTAGCACACTTAGGATCTAAGGTGATTAATTCAAGAGCTACAAGTACCTAAACATTACTAACATTGATTATAACCCCTACAGTTAAATTACTTTGGTAGTGTTCCATAATGGTAGTGGTACAGTCCTTTAAGTACCTGTAGCTCTTGAACTAATCACTTTAGACCACAATTGTGCTAGTTTGTTGGAATTGCTTTATCGGAGGGAACACAAACAATCACAAATATACGGGTGTCCCATTAAAAATTTTGAATCGGACGTCACGTGGCCAAAAACAAGTACCTCATTGGATGACACAATAATAAGAAAAGATACTATATTTGCTATAATTTACACCCCCAAAATTATAATTCGCTACTACTGCCCAGTTCCAATATATTGCTTGTCTTAATCGTCGTGGAACACCCTGTATATACTTAATCGAACCACTAGAGATTCGAGACATCCAGATAACATTCAAGAACGCCCATTCGTCAATCCCCAAAATTCCAGATGATTCGATGACGTGTACACATCAAAATCTACCCTAACAGTTTTGAAAGAAACGTCAACAACAATACAAATAAGCAATACTATATAAAGGATGTTACAATATTATTATATAGAGTGGATAATTTTCGAATGTTTTTTTGGGAGTTTTTTAGTTTATCTTGTAAAATGTATCAGTGGAGGACGTCAGACAACTTCTTATTTAAATGGCAACACCTTGGGTGTAAGTCTACCGAATTAAACTAGAACTCGTTCAAAAAAGCTCTTCTTACCTAGTAAGTTGCTGTATAAAAATTATCCTACTTATTTTTTCACTAGCTGGACAAACCATGCCTTTATCAAAATATTATTAGAGCATCTCATTCGCCTTGGTCTTCTCCAATCTGGGTCGTGCCCAAAAAATTGAAACCACGCATAAAAATAAATTCAGGATAGTAGGACAGTAGGTTTTAGGGAGTTGAATGAAAAAAATGAAGTTCGTTAGCCGCCATCAAGTATTACAGATTTATTAGACACATTAGGGCATTGTCAATACTAGACCTTAGACTTAGGATCTGGATTCCACCAGATAGAAGTTGAAGAGGACGATACTGCTAAAATGGCATTTAACACAGAAAATGGACATTACAGATTTACTCGTATGCCATTGCACCAGCAACGTTCCAGCGGGTGATGAACAGCATTTTAAGAAGTGCACATTTTTACCCCTCGCGAAAGACTATTTTTTTGACGTATGGATCTAGCAATGTGGCCTACCGTCTTAGGAACGAGACACGCTACCTTGAAAATGCATGCTGATATTACCTCACTTTGTACGAAGTTCAACACGTCTTCACGTAGCTCTGCTCCTCCGGCAAACGCATTGCCATCCCACCCTCGTCTTGGTTGTACTACAATAACTGATAGTAACAAGGAAAACAGATGACGAAATCAAATACAAATAAACAGGTCGTAATACAAATCCACCAAAGCAATAACGAACCATCCTATATCGCAGCGGAAGGACCAATTAGAGATCCTCACGCAACTAAATTCCAAAATTAATTTGTGGTGAGCTGCAAAAAACAGGCCCGAAGTCAATTTCACAGTTAGCGAGTAACGGTAATAAATGTGTATCAATTATTCGGGCGAATTCGGCGTACGTCCCGACAAAAACAAACAGGAAATAGATATGTATGTATTCGGGAATTTTAAATGAGGTTTATGGGGGCGGACGTATATACGCAAACCGCTGAATGCGATAACAGTATAAATCGGATCGGTACACTGCGGCGACGCCTCTCATAATTTTCTCTAAAGCGGGAATTAAATCGAGACTTACCACTCTGCTTCGGTGTGCTGGAAGCATTGGTACTCACCTGCAAAAAATTAAATCATTAATTTGATATTTGATGATGTACATGATTTTTTTTTATTTTGTATAGCGGCGTCAACTGCTACGGTTATTTGCCGCTCCTCACAGCCTATTTCATCATTGGATAACTGTAAAGAAACACGAACACTTCACGACACATCAGACTATTCTAGCGGCTTTTTTAGAGACATAATACCGGGGGTTCATGGGTAGTTTAAACAGAAAGAGAAAGCATAGGTTAAAAAATGGGTGATATGCTAGTATCAGGAAAACCGACTTTTGAGTCAAACGACGAATAGCAAACCATCATACAGTTTATAGGTTGTTTAGATAATTTTTTTTCTTCAAATTTTCCAGAAAATTTTTATGAACCTTAGGTACCTTAGGGTATGCTGTACATTTTCCTCATTTTCCAGACATTGTATAAGGGTGGCTGAATTTCAAATATATTCCTGGGCACGGTATGATCTGGACATTCCAAAAAAATAATATGCTGAATAGATAGCCGACACATATTTTAAGATGTAGTAAATCTACACCAGTTGAGCAAATCTTATCTGTCTTGGACTGGATCTCAGTTAACGAAAGCATTTTTCACTCATCAATGCATAAAATATTGCTAAGCCTACAGACGTTAGGCGGAGGGGTGTCAAAGTAGCCTAGAGGGCTTAGGTAGGCATTCCGAGCTCTTTAGCTTATTACGACGGAGCTAAACTACATAGTTAACACACAGTTAACATAAATGTCTTCGGACTCGAAATATATATTTATATTCATTGAGATGTGAAAATCTTGGGGTTGTGGCCAAAATTTTGAAAGAAGAGACTGAGTCACAGCATGGACGAGACTCTGGTGCTAACAGCCAAGCTTTCGGCAATATTTATTGCCATCTTCAGAGCTTTCTACATAGTTAGAAGAAAAAAAGAATTTAGTTTCAAAATATATAATAAATTTTTAAAAGTTATACTCACAACGTTGAGGTACGCCAATTTATAAAACAGCAATCGCATTGAGTGCAAACGACTTCTTAATGCAGCTCAATAATCGTCACAATTTTTCCATAAAATTTGTAAAAAACTATGCTAACATGGCGTCTTCCACTAACAGGTCAGGAAACAAACAACATATAATTGTAAAAGTATGTATGAAGTACGACGCTGACAAGCCTAGCACTATTTTATGAATAAAGGTCTTCGAACTAGCTACGACTCAGTACTTCAGTGGAAGGGTGTAATTCAATAAGTGAGTTCAAATATTTCTCAGCATCACATTTAAAGCTAATTATTGAATGTATTGCAGTAATGCATTCTATTTGGTGACATTACGAAATTTAAATACAAGATGTATTGATTCTTTTTTTCTATAAATAAACACATTTTTTCACAAAACGGTGCATCTCGGACTCCAACACACAGAGCTGCTGTTCCATTACCCAGTAACTACTCCTCACGTGAGGTCAGCAATCACTGGGTCCGTGAATCATGCGCCCTTAGTAGACGAAGGGACCCAAGGACGACTGCATTCTGGCGACTGATATCTGCGCCGCTGTATGGCGGACCGGTATTGCACGCAGTGTAGAGAGCAGCGTATGCCTCATTCCACCTAGCGATTCAATGACCACTACCAACAGACCAGCAGTGTAGTCTGGCCATAGCCTGCGAGGAGCTCCTGATCACGCCCAGCATATGTACAGGGTGTTTAAGATAAGGAGGGCCAGTACAGGGATCTCGGAATCTGTGAGAGACACGAGGTTGGTTATAATATGGAAGTAAAGTCGCGCTCTCATGTGCCCACCATTATGGCATTTAGAAAGTTTTAAAACTCTGAGTAGTTCCGGAAATATCGGAAAAAACCGATATTTCAAATAATCGTTTTATTTATTTTCTGCTTTATTTGGCAATGAATTTTAAAATAATTTGCACACTTACATTGTAACTTTTTTTGCTATACACATGTGTACGTCTGAACGAGGCGTGCAATTTTTTTTGAACCCGCATGTATTTGGCCTCGACTCGATCCAACTGTTGGTGGTACATCAAAGTGAGGCATCTGCTCGTGCGCTGCTCATGTGTGTTAAGCGTGGATGTAAATTTAAAAAAATTCATTTCGAGGTCGAGGCAGTCCACGTGTTGTTGTAGAGTAGTATTTGTGCAAACGTCTAATTTTTTGAAATAAAATGGAATGGTCTCAGCAAATTGTGTTGATGCTTCTTGAAGAGTACCAAAAAAGGAAGATATGGAAACGAATACACTCGTTGTATTATAATTCAATTAAAAAGGAGGACGCTTGGCGAGGAGTAGCTGAGATTTTAAATGTAGGAGTATTATAAATATTAATATTATAGTACCCATACAATTATGTATATAAAAAATAGAAATTATTATTTTCTGTAAGACGCGTCTTGTTGCTCTATTCTTAGCTTTATCCAACTTAACAGCAAATAGAAATCTTCTTCAGACACCCTTGTAAAATTAAAAAAAAAAACACTCGGGATCTTTTGCTAAACCGGTGATATTTTGAGTTAGTTGTCTTTTTCTGTCCAGATATAATTGCGACGACCATCGTTTTGGTTTTTTCTTCTTAAATAAACTACTTAAAATTATAAAATACGCAACGCGCTCAGCATCATCAGAATCTGAATCGGCCATATTTATGAGATGAAAGCGACTAAAACAACAAGAATGCTCACCACATATTTATACATCGATTCCGTACAACGCCTCGTGCGTCCACTATTGAGGACATCCACAAGTTATTTCTTCCCGAATCCGAGGCAAATGATTCGGCCTCGGATTGCCTCATTTGCGTTCATGCTCATACCCAGCTTAAACGGCATATTGGTGGGCACATGAGAACGCAACTTTACTTTCATTTAACCGACCTCGTTATCTCTTACAGTTTCCGAGATCCCTGTACTGGCCCTCCTTATCTTGGACACCCTGTATAATTCCACAAAAACTCGTCAAGCGGTTACGAAGATTACGTTAGTTAAATACCAACAGGCAGATACATAGACAGACAAATAGATTAACGGAAATGAAATGAATCTCCAAAAAAGTATTATCCTAAAATCGCAAATTTTTGCGATTACAATATCCCTCTCACCTACCTTATCACAAGTAAAACTACGTCTCGAAATTCAAAGATGAAGTTTTAGACTGTTTGTTCTATTAGTATACTGAAACCGACACACCATAAAATTTCAAATATGACTTCATAAGAGAACTACCAATAATGGTGAAAGCACCAACTCTTTTAAGTAGTAAAGGTTTAGTAGAGCATTCACCATATTAGCCATTAAAGCTTTGTATTACAACAGTCCCAGGGATTCAAAAGACTTACGTTACTTACGTAGTGTGATAATGTTTTGGGCACCACGACGTTTCTATTGACGCGATGGATTCAGCCATTAACTTACCTAATATCTGGATATGAGAATTCAGTAGAAACGTCATGTAGCAGACAGCGTTATAGGCTATGGATTCGTTAGTAAATTAATTGAAGACACAAGTGGATAAAGGTGTCATGTCACAGAATAATATTATTCTGAGAAAAATCGATTAAAAGATTTTCGACTGGAACTTTTTTATGCACCACATTTGAGGCATATAGTTCAAATATTTTTAAAGCATAGTTATGCATTTTCTTCATCTGTTTTTTTTTTTAATTTGGAGACCCTTTTATATTTCACGTAAAAATGGACTTTGAATGTACATGACACCTTTATACATGAAAAATTGGCATAGACTGTATTAAAAGCATATGGAAAAAAGAGCTACCTATACAAACATTGGTGTTTTTTATTTCAAAAAAAGAACACAAAACTTGAAACTAATCTAATCACTAATTGATTTTTCTTTTTTTCTTTGGATGCCCTTCGTTGTCTTCAAAATTTTTTTCATAGAACCAACCTTTCTTACCTTGACTCCTTTATCCACTGTGAAAAGTAAAAAGTATTGTACATAACACCTTTATCACCTAAATATCGATGTTATTTATGAAAATAACATAACAAAGGTACTTGAGAATATATACATATTTGAAGCTTATTGGATGAAAAATACACATTTTTGAAAAAATGTTACATGACACCTTTATCCACTTGTGTCTTCAAATGTATTTTCCTCTAGACATCACTGACTGCATTTTAGTAAAACAACTATTTTAACAACAACACCCTTACACTAAAGCATAACAAAACAGTATGACATAACCTCAAACTCATGTGTCGTGCTGCGAACTCTACAGAGAAACTTTACTCTTAACGCCTTTAACAGTAGATAAAGGTGTCATGTTACCTTGACTTCTTTATCCACTGTGAAAAGTAAAAAGTATTGTACATACATAACACCTTTATCACCTAAATGTCGATGTTATTTATGAAAATAACATAACAAAGGGAATTAAGAATGAAATGGAAGCATATTTTAAGCTTATTGGATGAAAAATACATATTAATGAAAAAATGTTACATGATACCTTTATCCATTTGTGTCTTCAATTCTTATGCAATATTTGAGGAGCTCTAAGGTTATGAATCATTTGCAACTCCGAAATAGGTTTCTGCATGGAATGAGATTGTTGAATAATTCTAAGCTATGAGTTTATTAAGAGTTTAAGTTTTAGTAAACAAGAAGCACCTTCATACCCGGGCCAGAGTTTTTAAAGGTTTCATGGCATCTGTTGAGGTGGATTTTATGACTCGTGTTTACGACAAAGTGCACCTTAAAACCAAATTATGCCATGAAATGGTTCTATGGAATATTAACAAAACTAGGTCACAGGACAAATAGGCACGTAAAAACTAGGGCTCCTTTAAGGGGGTCTTAAATTTACATAATGATTTCAAGACAGTAGTATCTAACGCTTTCGATAAGATGTGGCGCCTGTGACAGTGGTTGAATTCTCATTTAAAAATCTATAATTTTTTCAACGCATTTTTCAAATAAAATAAATAATAACGTCTAAACTAATCTATAGATTCACAGATAACAACCACCTTATATTATACATAACGTAATATACTGCTCGAAGGGAAATCTGAACACTAAGAAAAAAGAAGGATGTGATTCATGAAGTGTGTTGAGGCAGTACATAAATAGGCTACCTCGGTTCTTGATGTATGAAAAACAACCTCCTTGGGACGAGATCAAGCAGTCCTGTGGATGCTTCTGATAAACTGGGTCAGCGGAGGAATTATACAGACACGCTCTAAAATCGGTAAAATAAATGAGAGGTCATCAACCGCTCGTAGGTGAGAAAGTGGCTGGAGATGGTGCGTTAAGGCCAGGTCACCAAGTGAAACTACTCTAGTAGGGGCAGTGGCTCTCCAGATATGAGAGCAGTACACCATGCTAACTCTTATCTAGGGCTTCCAATCCAAGATCCCGGGGTCCCAAAATCCCGTGATCCCCGAAAATTCTGGGATTAATAAAACAGAATCCGGGTAATCTCGATTTTTTAAACGATGAAATTTCAGTCTGGTTTATTATTCTTTTACCCTCATCGCATACCCTCAAAATCCTAGAATCTAACAAAAAAGCAATGATTTATTTGAACAACCAAATACGGAAGCTATTTATGAAAAATATGTTAGAACATTTTAAGATAACTGTAATCCTGGATTTCGATTCGGACTTTCATGATGAAAATATGCCTTTGTTTGAAACACAAAAAATGTGAATAAAGACCTTAAGCTTAAAGCGGAAACTTCAAGAGGCCAAAGGTTCTGCTATTACTAGAAGTAAGCTTTATTGGCAAGGATTTGAAAATCCAAATGGTCGACCTAACATGCTCAACACAATCAAAAAGGAATGCTACTATATGAAAATGGAGAATTAAGAGACTTACATATTTGCAACAGTGTTACGAATAGCAGAAGACAGAAAAGTTCTGCCGGTGCGCCATCTGGTACACGAAGGTAACGGCAACCAAAGAAAATCGCTGCTAACAGCAGCAAACTTTTTGGTGGGATGACACGGCTTGTCCGCTTTAGCCACAAGAGAGCGCGGGTTCTATATGCTACGCATATTAAAGTCGATGTACGAGGGTTGCTCTATATCTCCGTCAATCCACCAGTACGCAGACAGCTGTTTCACGCTTATTTGCGATCATCAGTGCGCCATAGGTCAGTTGACGAAAATAGAGGGCATCAGGTCCTTCATGTTAACCAAACATGTGAAACATGTGTTAGCAGACGACAGAAAAATTCTACCGGTGCGCCATCTGGTACCCGCAGGTAACGGCAACCAAAGAAAGTCGCTGCTACAGCAGCAAACTTTTTGGTGGGATGACACGGCTCGTCCGCTTTAGCCACCAGAGAGCGCGGGTTCGATACGCTACGCATATTAAAGTCGATGTATGAGGGTTGCTCTATATCTCCGTCAATCCACCAGTACGCAGACAGCTGTTTCACGCTTATTTGCGATCATCAGTGCCCCATAGGTCGATTGACGGAAATAGAGAGCATCAATTTTCCCATGTTTACTAAACATGTGAAACATGTGTTAGCAGACGACAGAAAAATTCTGCCGGTGCGCCATCTGGAACCCGAAGGTAACGGCAACCAAAGAAAATCGCTGCTAACGGCAGCAAACTTTTTGGTGGGACGACACGGCTCGTCCACTTTAGCCACCAGAGAGCGCGGGTTCGATATGCTACGCATATTAAAGTCGATATACGAGGGTTGCTCACTGATGATCGCAAATAAGCGTGAAGCAGCTGTCTGCGTACTGGTGGATTGACGGAGATATAGAGCAACCCTCGTACATCGAGTGTTACGAATAGCTACTAACGGTACCACCTACGAGTGTGGAAGCTGAAAGATCCCTTTTCAGCGGTTTTATTTGAAAACAAACTTAGATCGTGCTCAAAAGACTCGTCTCATATTTCATTTTAACTAAGTAAATCGAAGAAGTTTAAACACTATTTTAAACATGAAAATGCAACTATTTTTCTATTTTTGCTATTAGTTCCTGTCTCTTATTTTATATTTTATTAAATTGGTTTGGTTCGACATTTACTTTTCAAATGTAAAAATATATTTTTTTTTGTGTTTGTTGGGGTTAAACCCGAAAGTTCGAGACCCCGGAATCTAGATGTTTAGCACGGGATCTCAAAACGGAATCTTGATCTTGAAAATTGGAAATCCTAGTCTTATCTGGGCTTTACACAGTCTGAGAAAGTTGGATGATAAGAAGTACTATCTGGCTCCGAATAGGTACCCGAGCTTTTTGTCACAGGCTGTTGCATTTGACCAAGGGCTTTTGTGCCAGATCATGTTTTCGGCATGTTGCCTCCTGTTCCTTATTTTATATTTTATTAAGTTGGTTTGGTTTGACACTTACTTTTCGAAAGTAAAAATATGTCTTTTGTGTTTTTTGGAGTTAATCCCTAAAGCTCGGGACCCCGGAGTCTAGATGTTGAACCCGGGTTCTCAAGATGGAATCTCGATCCTGAAAATTGGAAATCCTAGTCTTATCTGAGCTTTACACGGTCTGAGAAAGTTGGATAATGAGAAGTGCTATCTGGCTCTGAATAGGTACACGAGCTTTTTGTCAGAGGCTGTTGCAACTGATCAATGGCTTTCGTGCCAGAACATGTTTTCGGAATGTTGCCTCCTGTTCCTTATTTTATATTTTATTAAGTTGATTTGGTTTGACATTTACTTTTCAAAAGTAAAAATATGTTCTTTTTTGTGTTTTTTGGAGTTAATCCCGAAAGCTCGGGATCCCGGAGTCTAGATGTTTAGCACGGGGTCTCAAAACGGAATCTCGATCCTGAAAATTGGAAATCCTAGTCTTATCTGGGCTTTACACAGTCTGAGAAGGTTGGATGATAAGAAGTACTATCTGGCTCTGAATAGGTACCCGAGCTTTTTGTCAGAGGCTGTTGCAGTACTGGTGGTCTGCTGGTCTGCGTACTGGTGGATTGACGGAGATATAGAGCAACCCTCGCACATCGAGTGTTACGAATAGCTACTAATGGTACCACCTACGAGTGTGGAAGCTGAAAGCTCCCTTTTCAGCGGTTTTATTTGAAAACAAACTTAGATCGTGCTCAAAAGACTCGTCTCTTTGTTTCTTCTAAGATCATAGTTAATTTTAACTAAGTAAATCGCATAAGTTAAAAAATTATTTTAAACATATAAATGAAACTATTTTTCTATTTTTGCTATTAGTTCATGTCCCTTATTTTATATTTTATTAAGTTGGTTTGGTTCGACATTTACTTTTCAAGTGTAAAATTTGTTTTTTTTGTGTTTGTTGGGATTAATCCCGAAAGCTCGAGACCCCGGAATCTAGATTTTAACCCGGGATCTCAAAACGGAATGTCGATCCTGAAAATTGGAAATCTTAGTCTTATCCAGGCTTTACACAGTCTGAGAAAGGTGGATGATAAGAGGTACTATCTGGCTCTGAATAGGTACCCGAGCTTTTTGTCGGAGGCTGTTGCAATTGACCAATGGCTTTCATGCCAGAACATGTTTTCGGTATGTTGCCTCCTGTTCCTTATTTTATATTTTATTAAGTTGGTTTGGTTTGACGTTTACTTTTCAAAAGTAAAAATATGTCTTTTTTGTGTTTTTTTTTGAAGTCAGTCCCGAAAGCTCGGGATCCCGGAGTCTAGATGTTTAACACGGGATCTCAAAACGGAATCTCGATCCTGAAAAGTGGAAATCCTAGTCTTATCTGGGCTTTACACAATATGAGAAAGTTGGATGATAAGAGGTACTATCTGGCTCTGAATAGGTACCCGAGCTTTTTGTCAGAGGCTGCAAAGGTTGCAATTAACCAATGGCTTTCGTGCCAGAACATGTTTTCGGTATGTTGCCTCATTAAAGCTTCAACGAGCGCCTTGTCTGCAGAGCCGGAGTATCCTAATTCATCTGATGAGAACTATATACTACCGTACTTGACGTTAGGCTCACGGCTGACCTGGGTAGTATTTATATGCCGCTATAACAATGTCAAGAGACGAATAAGGATAAAAATGTGTGGCAGATATGCATTTCAGAAATGGAAAATAGAATGGAATACAGCAAAAAGCAGGGTGGTGAGGGCGTGACTCTATTACTACGCTATTATATCACTATACTGTAGACGGGCAATCTTGCTAGCTTGCGCCTTTCGTGCGATTCCGGCTGAAACGACGCAGCTTTGCGGAATTATCTGGATAATCGGGAATAAAGGACGGGGTAAAATGGCAAAAATACTGTATATGTCACAGTTCTTGAACAAACATTGAGATGCGATTATAACGGTCTGCAATATATAGCAGCATATCAGTTACAGTCTAACATTTTCACATTCACAGCAAAGAAGGCGTGTGACATTTTTTTAAATTCTAGTTAACAAGATTTGTTTCCTATGGCATTAGGCCTTTCAAATATTTTGCTTTAATGAACAATGGAATACCATTTACAGGACGATGTATAGAAACCATAATACCACTAAACAGAAAGTAGGGTGTGGTTGCACATATTGAACTGTCCCCAAATTGGACCTTTTTCGTTTTTGTTGTAAAACTTGGCAAAGTTGCCATCAGGTATTTGACACCACACCTTTGAACCTTCTTGCGACTCAGTTGATATTTAGATTAGTACATCGTAATACAGATCCGTGAAGTGCTGAAGATTTCGACCACATGCAAGCTAATATTTTATTAACTGTGCGAAAGCTTCAAATCTAACCAAAACAATGTAAGTTTGCTCTTTCAATTTTATAATTTGTTTATGAGATAGCAGTATTTTATAGTGCTACCTAACAACAGCGTTTTCGGGAACTTATTTAAATATGGAGTTAATCTTGATTATGGAGCTAGGTGCTCATATTGAACTCTTTTTGAACCCCGATTCAATTAAGACCGTTTTAAATTTCTAACGCTCCTGAACCTGAACTTTCGTGGTTCTGTACTGTACGCAAGACTGAAGACCAAATTGAAGTGATTCAGTGCCTGCACCGTCACACTTGTTTTCATTGGAGATGTGTTGTTGTTGAACCAGAAAAGAAAATATTCAAGTGTTCATCTCTTCTTCTCTTTCTTACACATTTTGTTAGCAGTTATTAGAAAAAAATATTTCGATATTTTTCTTAAAATAATAGACATTAATTCAGTTTAACTGGTTTTCCTGGAAGTGTTATCCCTACTTTATCATGATCTGAGGACAGGTTCAATTTAAGAGATCAGGAGTTCAATTTGAGCACCTGGTTGCCTAAAATGAACTATTTGTAACACCATCTTAATTTTGCTTTTCTCTTGTTGTTAACAAATATAAAAATGGTTTATGCTGCTCAAAATATTAACTAAGGTTGAGATATTTCTTTTGCATTATCAATTTAATTTTTTGAGTTGTACACATGTACGGACAATTTTTCAAAATTTGGGCGACTTTAGCTTAAATCAATTAGACATAACTGAACTGTAACACAGCACATGATTTAACTTAGAAACAATCTTTAATTTTTGTTTGGTATGTAGCACAATCATAGCACATGTATTTTGTCATAAAGCCTTTTTTCAATCTGACAACTTTATAATTGAAGACACAAGAGGATAAAGGCATCATGTAACATTTATTCAAAAATGTGTATTTTTCATTCAATAAGCTTAAGATATGCTTCCATTTCATTCTCAAGTCCCTTTGTTATGTTATTTTCATAAATAACATCGATATTTAGGTGATAAGGGTGTTATGTACAATTCTTTTTACTTTTCATAGCAGATAAAGGAGTCAAGGTAACATGACACCTCTATCCACTGCTCTCCGCTCATGCTGCGAGCATGACACATGAGTTTGAGGTTATGTCATACTGTTTTGTTACGCTTCAGTGTAAGGGTGTTGTTGTTGGGACACTTTTTTTACTAAGATATAGTCAATTAGCCAGTGATGTCTAGAAGAAAATAGATTTGAAGACGCAAGTGGATAAAGGTGTCATGTCACATTTTTTCAAAGATGTATATTTTTCATTCAATAAGCTTAAAACTATGCTTCCATTTCATTCTTAAGTCTCTTTGTTATGTTATTTTCATAAATAACATCGATATTTTGGTTATAAAGCTGTTATCAACAATACTTTTTACTTTTCACAGTGGATAAAGGAGTCAAGGTAAGAAAGAGTATAAATAATAGTTCTATGAAATAATTTTTAAACACAACGAAGGGCATCCAAAGGAAAAAAGAAAAACCACTTCGTGATTAGACTAGTTTCAAGTTTTGTGTTACTTTTGCAATAAAAAACACCAATGTTTGTGTACGTAGCTCTTTTTTCCATATTCTTTTTATACAGGCTATGCCAATTTTTCATGTAAAAAGGTACAGATACAGATCATTTATTGGTGTCAGTATGCTTGGTCACATTCACACAAGTCAAATAATTTTTAAAAACAATAGTAAAAACAATTCATAGTGTTAAAGTTGTACATCATTAGAATTTGTATAATACATATACACTTCAAAATAATATAAGAATTAAAAATATAATTAATGAACATGAATTAAACTATTCAAAGTCCATTTCCCGTGAAAAGTAAACGTCTCTCCAAATTAAAAAACGGACGAAGAAAATACATAACTATGCTTTAAAAATACTTTAACTCTATGCCCCAAATGTGGTACATAAAAAAGTTCCAATCGAAAATCTTTAAATGGATTTTTCTCAGTTTAATTATTTTGTGACATGACATCCTTATCCACCTGTGTCTTCAATTATTATGACAGAGGAATACTAAGTAGAGGTTCACAAATTCCGTGAGTATCACTTCCCTGTCTTAACAGAGTACTGTTTCATAAAATTTGGTTAATACAGTTAGTATTCTGTCTCCATTTCCAACTCCTAATAAGACTAAACCTCCAATCGAACTTCTTTCAATTGATTTAATTACATCCAGGTTCGAACACAATTAAGATTCGTGTTGGCAGGCTGCTCTCTTGATAAAATATTTAATTTTTGCGACGTTTCAGAACTTGAGAAAAGCCATAAATCCTAGCGCGGAATGAAAATTGAGTCGTTTAATGCAAACTGAATTAATTTTGAGGCTTTAGGTGAATACCAAACGTTCAGAGTCCGGAAGACGTCGATATCTTGTGATAGATGAATTGTGTTGGAAGGAGTAGAAAAAATTGGTTTTAGGTTATAGTTTCTCACAAAAAAGTTTATTTGTATTTTGCAAATCTTGGAATCGGATAAAGTGTAGCTGGATGAATGTCGATCAGTGATCGAGCTTCGATTTATAATATTTGAACCATTGATCGCCTAGTGTCTATTAAGACAAAATTACCATGCATATAATGAAAACAAGAATAAATTAAGCTAAATTGTACCTGAATGTATAAAATATATTTATAGCTACACAGGTGGTGTTCTAGAAAGTATTTAATTAGCGCGATATGCTAAAAAAGTATAAAAATCATATAGTACGTCGCGTCGTATAGAATTGCTACGTGAAAAATAGAAATGCTAACAAATGTGCTAACAATTTGAGGATGTATATTACTCAAATGTATGTCTTTTATCTGAACCAGCCTTATCAGGTTAAGAGGACTAAATGCAGTGCGATTTTGTGGAATGACAAAGAATCAGATATCCTTAAAGCGGTGGTACTAGACTACCGAAGAAGTAGGTAAAGGTTTGTATATTCTTCAATAATTTTTTTTACCTTCCAAAAAGATGTAGAAATTTTATTAGATTCTAATGTGTAAAATAATTATAATTTATTGACGTAGCTTATAGAATAAGCTACAATGGTATCATATTAATATCCTCCAAAAAGTTGGTGAGTACAGCCACTACTGGGTAGAAGATATTTTTGGCTTTCTTTTAAGTGGTGTTTTGTGACATGGACTACTCTAAAATGGCAAAATCTATCCTAAAAGCCAACTAGTTGTGCGTATTTGACTTGGAGAATATGTAGTTTTAAAGCGGCTTTATTGAGTATTTTCCCTCAGTTGTTTAAAACCATTAGGCTTTCTTGAAAGCTTTCTTAAAGTCGGTAAGTCTTAAGACTTAGGGATAAAATAGCTTTAACAGAATCTATATGAGACCAACATAAACGTTCCTTAAAACTTTACAGTTGAAATTGACTATTGACCATATGAAATAGGTTTTATGGGTACTCCTTATAACCTGTTGATACGATAATTTGATCTTTAGTACATTTGGGTCAGTCAACGCAGTCATAAAACACAACTCTTGAAGTGTCACCTTAAAACCTATTTAAAACCACCATGAAGCTAATAGGCTGCTGAAGTGTCTCTAATCTGATCGTTATGCCCGTCTTTGAAATAAATGTTGGAAACTGGCACATTCCAAACTCAAATTGAGTGCAGGAAAAGGGAACAATTCACACGGTGGCAGAGAAAATAGATTCTCAAAAATGTTTCTTCCGCTAAAATCCCACTAACCATTCTGCTATCAGAGAAAGGCTACATATTTTGCAGATAAAGCAAAGATTTCTAGGACCAGTTTCATCAGCACCTGGTAAGTGTCAGCCTAACAATAAGTTTTTTTCACTTTAGTACTGTCATCATCATCATAGTCACAATGTCTTAACAGACACGTTGTGAACTCGTAAAATGCATTAAGTGGGAGCTAGAGTATTGCCGACATGAATATTATTAATAGTTTTGAGAACTGTAGCCTGCCATCGATGGCGATTTACTGTCAGTTCAGTGGCGCTCTTGATACTCATATCTAGCAACTGTTTCGTCGTATCCACCTAGCGTGTAGGGGAACGGTCACGGCGCCGCCCACTCGGGGCGTGACCATGAACCACAAGTTTCTCCATATTATCGCTTCTGTGAATATGTCCGAAAAATGTAAGCATTCTCATCGACACAATGGAGGATAGTCTCTTTGGGTTACCGAGCTCATCCAATATGGAAACATTAGTTCGATGGGCGGTATAAGGAATTCTCAGCATTCTCCTCCACGTCTATATTTCAAAAGCATCTATGCGAGCTCGATCTGCCTTTTTAACAGTCCAAGTTTCCGAGACATACAAACATGTGAAGAACACAAGAGACTGAACCAGCGACATTTTGGTAGCTTTAGTGATGTTATGGTGACGCCATATTTTAGTAAGCTTTGTCATGGCCACCCGTGCCTGTTGAATGCGCCGTCGAATCTCATTCTCACAGCTACCTGAATTGTCGATCAAAGAACCGAGGTACACAAAACTTTGAACTACCTCACAATGGCCTATTGACTTTAGTTCTTGATGATTGTCATGCTCTCTATCTACGATAATAACCTTGGTCTTGTTGTTGTTAATACCAAGACCATATGCTGCACTGTGTTGTTATAAAACGTTCAATAGAGCTACTAGTTCTTCCAGACAAGCAGCAATAAGGGTTGAATCGTCAGAAGACCTTAAGTTAGATATTTTGCTTCCGCCAATAGTTATACCGCCATTCCAGTTGTCCAATACCTGTCTCATCACAAATTCAGAGTAAATGTTAAACTTATGTCAAGTGACAAAGAAAAATACCAAGATAAGCTATCTGATACTTACAACGAGGTCGTGAAACTAGCCCTAAGGGCTACAATTTTCAAACAACAAGACAAGACTTAGCCTTTCGCGTATTATAAAATAAACTGGCTTGGCAGGAGCACTAAGGTTGTATCTGTTTGCGATTCCATTTTCGTTCCCGAACTCTATTCTCTCCCCTTTTTCAAGTTGCGCTTCCTATCGCAACTCCCCGAAATTTAATTGTACCTTTTTTGCAGTCACATTGAAATTCCTCTCGCCTTGCGATGTGAATTAAAATATTTAATTTTCTCACGGAAACTGGGTAGGCATGTCTATAAATCTGGAAAGAATGGAAATTAGCTACCTTTTTAGATGTCCCTTTGTCTTAACGTTTAAACCCAAAATTGTGAGGAGAAGCAGTTTTTGTCACGTCCCTTTGACATGTCAACATGAATTGAGCTCAGATAGGGCTATGTTTAAAAGTTTGTATGTTGACATTCAAGTCGAGTCCCACCTATACATATAAAAGGAATAATTTTAGTTCTTGTCGTACAACAGATACATTGTGGGAGCCAAGGAAGATGTATCTGTAAGTAAAAAAGATCCTTATGTGTACAACTACACTATATACAGGGTTGTCATTTGAAAACACCCCACCCCGGCTTACTCGAAAACTGCCGTAATCAAGCAATACATTGTTATAAAGATATGTCGAAGTATTTTATTTTGACGTTCCATTTTTTCAAATCGCTCGATTCGTTTTCGAGAAAATTAGAATTTTTGTGCTTCTTGTTCAAACGGAATGCAAAAAATACGAAAATATCACTCTTTGTTGCAATAAGTGTTCAAAAGTTGCTGGTTATTGACCAATCAATGATATAGGCAATTTTCAAATTCCTGAAGGGCAGTTTAGATGACCTAGGTCAATGCATCAGCAATGCAAAGCTGCCATGATATTCTACAAAATGTTTTTGCAACTGCCCGATAGGAATTTGAAAATGCGTGTGTCATTGTTTGGCCAATAACGGGCAAATTTTGAACACTTATTGCAATAAAAGTGATATTTTCGTATCAATATATTTATTTGTTGACAATACAAATAAATATTAGTCATAGTTCGCAGAAAGCTAGGCTTTGTGCGCGAATACCGACTAGTAGATACAGACTAAAATATTTCATAACCTCGATCATCTCCTTCTGCTCCATATCGTTGTTAATTCTTCCTATCTTCAATACCTCAACAGGATGGGGGTTTCAGCAGCATTTTGGAGCTCCCAGCACGACATACCATCAGCAAAAATAATTAAAAAAAAATGTTCTTGTACACTGTTTGAACAAGTTTATGATAATGGTATAATAATAATATTTATTTTCCAGAAGACGAAATCAAATCGTATTGGAATGGCAAAAAAAATAAATTATACAAACAAAAAACAAAAGAGTATAAAAAGAAAAGGTCTAAACAGTTAAGATTTATTTATTTATTTATTTATTTATTTATTTATTTATTTATTTATTAATTTATTAATTTATTTATTTATTAATTTATTTATTTATTTATTTATTTATTTATTTATTTATTTATTTATTTATTTATTTATTTATTTATTTATTTATTTATTTATTTATTTATTTATTTATTTATTTATTTATTTATTTATTTATTTATTTATTTATTTATTTATTTATTTATTTATTTATTTATTTATTTATTTATTTATTTATTTATTTATTTATTTATTTATTTATTTATTTATTTATTTATTTATTTATTTATTTATTTATTTATTTATTTATTTATTTATTTATTTATTTATTTATTTATTTATTTATTTATTTATTTATTTATTTATTTATTTATTTATTTATTTATTTATTTATTTATTTATTTATTTATTTATTTATTTATTTATTTATTTATTTATTTATTTATTTATTTATTTATTTATTTATTTATTTATTTATTTATTTATTTATTTATTTATTTATTTGTTTAGTCGTACAAACTGGTACAAACTAATGCCACCCTTGAAAGCAGAACTTGTATAAGGGTATTGGCTGATAAATAATACATTAAATTTTGTCACTCCTCATTGCCTGACAGATCCACCAGCGGTTCTCCTATACACTCGCCCAATCCATATAGTTCCGTATACCTTCATGGTCGGTGTTACCTTCATCTGGTTGGCCATCATGCATCCAAATATCATTCTTATGGAGTCCGTCATGTATCCCGTTAACAGCAACATATCGTTTTTCACACTCTCCTCTCAATGACAATTTTGGTTGTTGACATCGATGACATGCATTGCTGATACATAAAGACTCTGATTTTCTTTAAAACGAATCGACCGATTTTGAAAAATCAATCGTCAAAAAAAGTACTTCGACAAACCTTTAAAACAAGGTATTACTCGACATCACTTGACATTTAAAATTTTTAAAGTAATTATCCTGGTGTGGGGAGAGGGTACAAGGGGCACAAGTAGTTTTTGGTTAAAAAGTTGCCCTCATTGACAAATCTTTTGACGTGTCTCGATGTTTTTTCTTTTGGTCTGCAGTTTTCGAGAAATCCGGGGTGGGAAGTTCTCAAATAAACACCCTGTACAGTTAGCTCCATTAATATATTTTCAAAATTTCCATTTCAAGAAGCCTACTGAATTGGTCTATTAGAACTATTGTTATAGTGCCAGTTCTTAAGTTCGCTGCTGTCTGAACTGATGAGTCACCGACAAGTAACGTACTGTCTAACAATTTTTGTGATATCTATCATTGGAAAAGCCCTATCACAAAAGGCTCCAGATTCAAATTTACCACAAGATATGAGCATACATATCCAAAGTACAAAATCGTCACGTCACTATATCACCATATTCGGATGGCGTGAGCAAATAAAACACTTACCAGTCACTAGGCTCAGTGTGAATACGAACTACCGCACAATCGGACGCAGAGTCAGTGGCGTCCAGTATACTGGTTCTGGAGACCAAGAAAACGGCGCTGAGACGATGAAATAGATGTTATATGTATTGACGACAAAGTTGATGAAGTAGAGGAACATGGTGTCCATCCATGTCTGCATTTCGATATACCGATGCTTCAATATTTGGGTTTAAAGGATAAGTGTAAATTAAACTGAAAAAGTTATGATCAGAAGAAGAGAGTACTGAGGAATCTAACAAACCTCAAGAGAAAACCGACCTTGATAAAACCACATTACAAATAGAGGTTAATCATACTGAAGTAAAAACTAATACCTTGTAGACTGTTGTCAGTTGAGCCTAGCAAAGAGGGATCTATGGTGCACGAAAGTGAAGTACAGCTTGACGTTACTTCCAACAAAGTATTGGGTCGTAAGCAGTTGAAGAATAAGCTGGATTGACCAATAAAAAGTAAATGGAAGAACAAAAGGAGAAGGGAAATAGAATGAGGAGAGTGGATGGCTTGAAGAAGGGAAAGAAGGAGAAAGACGATTGAGGAGAGAAAAAAAGAGATACAATTGAAGGCGGATCAGAAAAAGGAAGAACAAGAAGAAACCATCGGATAGAAGTGGAAATATAAGTAGGAAAAAAAGAAAATATCGTGTTTAACAAAAGCTAAAAAATGAAGTCAAGTTGATTGACTCAGTACTTCCCACATATTACGGTGATACCAGTTTATTATTTTCCCATAGCATGAAGCCTTAGTCTGAGATCCCTTACATCCAAGTAATCGCCAGCCCCCCCTCCTAAAATTGTCTTATGCCGCTAGGTCTTTTCTTCACAGGTCAATGGACAGCCTATTATCAACACTACAAACTTTTCAGTTTTACAACGCCCCACCCGCCAACCACCCCAATTGCACCCCCACCCAAAAAAAGGTAGGAAATGATCAGGAGCCCCTAAAACATCTAAAAACGAAGTTTAACTTGTTTTCATTCTTTTAGTTTTTTGATTATTGCTACGCTGCCACTGACACGATTTTTAACAGACATACGCATTTTCCATCCTCCTCGGTAATAATACTGTGTCAAAATTTCATTAGAATCAATTTAATAGTGTCCACGTTACAAAATACAAACTGATCTAAAGCAATACTCGTGTGTATACAGAAAGTCCCTTAGTTTCCGCAATAGTCTACGCAATGTTCGGATGGACCTAAAAAGGTGAGTTATGTCGCTAGATCTTCCCTCACAGGTTAGTGGACAGACTATTATGATTACAAGAAACTTTTCAGTTTTTCAACCCCCCACCCCCCAACCACTCCAATTTCGCCCCACCCAAAAAAAACGCAGAAAATGATCAGGAACCTCTAAAATGCTTAAAAACGAAGTTTTAGCTGTTTTTATATTTTTGCTTTTTTTATTATTTCTGCGCAGCCACTGGCACGATTTATAAAAACCACACGCGTTTTCCATCCTCGCTACGGTAGTAATGCTGTGTCAAAATTTCATTAAAATCAATTCAACAGTTTCCTTGTAACCAATATAGAACGATCTAAAGCAATACTCTCGTATGTTTACACCAGAAAAATTCGAGCCCTTTGGTTTCTGTAATACGCAAGGCAATGTTCGGATGGACTGAAAAAAATTATTTATGTTGCTAGGTCTTCCTGCGTAGGTCAGTGGACAGTCTAATATGAAAGCAACAAATTTTTCAATTTTAAAACCCCCACCCCTCAACCACCCCAATTTTGCCACCATCCAAAAAAAAGTAGAAAATGATCAGGAACCCCTAAAACGCCTAAAAATGAAGTTTAAGCAATATTTAGTTTTTTATTTTTTGCTAATTACTCCGCCGTCTATGCACCGATTTTCAAAATTATAGGAACATTACCTACTACGACCCCACACCATATCGCTGCCCAAATTTCATCACAATCCATGCAGCGGTTGCTGAGATTGCGAGGCTAGAAAAAAATGACAGACAGACAGACCGACAGACAGACAGACACATCGACAGACAGACCGACAGACAAACAGACAGACAGACAGACAGACAGACCGACAAACAGACCGACAGACAGACCGACAGACAGACCGACGGAAATGAGTGACCTGGCTTTCCGTTATATAGACATCATAAAACGACCAAAAAGCGTATTATCTCAAAATCGAAAATTTTCGCGATCACAACACTTTCCTCACCTATCGGTGTGGGAAGTAGAAGAAAAGGACATGGATGATCAACTGGCGTTTAGACCTTCGAAGTTAAGTTTGATATGAAGTACGCACGTTTATTAGTATGCTTAAGTTATTTCATCTGGGTTATATTGAATGTGTATACAGCCGCAAAGTAGTCTTGCCGGCAGTTTAACAAGCGGATGTAAAACTTGCTGTTTTCGTGTGCGATATCCATACAAACAGGCATCAAAGAGAGCAAAACCACCCCCATAATATTTACATACCGAAATTCTATTTTCTGAATATTGTACGAAATCGGCGTTGACGTCGGAAGACTCGTGCCAGTTGTATTCGTCACGCAACTCCTCATCTCTCGACCAAGACACTCGCCGACTTGCCTGAGGCTCACGATAAATAGCGGCGGGATTTTCAGTAGTCTAGTCGACAGTATAGAAATCCGGCCAAAATCGCTAGGTATCATTAGAATGCCAAATTGTTCTAAAAACTACTAAAAAAAATAAGACTCCAAAATAATCCCAAGAAATCGTCAAAAATTCCATTAAGTCTCCAAAAATGACCAAAACACATCCAATAACCCCCAGAAATGCCCAAATATTGAAATATAACTCCCCAAAAATCCCAAATAATCCCAAGGAATTCTCAAAATTTCCTTTAATATCTTTCAAAACACTCTTTGGCAAAAAGGCTACTACTGGCCTGATGCCAATGCTCGAGACAAAAAAATCTTCCGTTCGCCAAAAACGACCAAAAATTACCTAAAAGCTCCCAGATGCTCCCAGAAATCGATGGGGATCCCCAAGTTCCTCGACATTTCCAACTGATGCCAAAGAATTCTCAAAAATTCCTTCAATACCTTGTAATATCTAAAATCCCCAGAATAATAATAATGAAAATCGAAAGAAGTCCTTAAGCTTCCCAAGAATCCCAAGGGGTCCTCTCAAAGATTCCTTTAATATCTTCAAAAAAGATCCCCAAGCTCCTCAAGTATCCCAAATAATACCAATCAATTCTCAAAAATTCCTTTAAAGTCCTCCTTACTATCCTCAAATATCTTCAGAAATCCCAAAAGATCTCCAGAGCTCTCAAGTTCTGATTCATCTACTAGGACTACTAAGCTCCTTATATCTTGGGGGTGGAGAGAACCGCGACCCAATGGCCGTCAGTTATATAAAACATACTAGGAAAGTATTGTAATATGACGCAAAATGAATCGCAGGAGACTGCAGTTGATACAATACATGTGACATGCTTATACGTGCATAGCAGCCACCCAAAGTCCATGAGCTCTGCTATTCATTACCAGTGAGTGTTTAAAGTACTTGCGAAATGAGATAAGGCTTTTGCATTATAACTTTGTGTGTGCGTTAAACATATAGCAGTGCTTAGTAGAAATCACTCGTAAACCAGTTGATGTTTGTCCATATCGTACAACGATGTTCAGGTGACGTGGGTGGTTCCAAAGGGGCGAGTAACCTACCAACTAACAGAAAATACTCTACTCCTTGATGCACCAGCATTTTGCACGATCATTTGCATGTGAAGAAACTATACTTTCTGGGTGCCGCATCAACTTAAGAGGGGGTTATCTATGCATCAACTGACCGAAGGGCAGATGATCAATGTGTCACTTGGTGCCAGGAGTGCACAAGTTTGACAACGGACAATCTCAGTGTGTGAACAACTTCGTGACAGGTGACTAGACTAATAAAGGCCCGGTCAAGCAGAGAACGCGGCGTTGCGTTAACAATACAAAGAAACGCTGTAACACGGCGTTCTAGAACGCCGTAACGCCGCGTTCTAGAACGCCCTCTGTTAGACCGGGCCTTGAGTTCATCTATGTTTGAATTACTTGACATTTTGACAAAAATTGGTGTAACGCTTTTGCTCACCCCATCAAACAGGCCTGTTTGGTACAAAGAAAAATCTCGAGCTGTAGGGAAGAAAATAATAGCTATAATTTTCAAATCAAGTGAGGTTGTGAAACGTGTGGACACAAGAAGATAGTGACAGCTAAGTGGGATACTGACTTGTCTAAAGTGATTGGATCTATGAAGAATCTGCAGTCGAAATCAAGAAGTGACACCTTATTCCTCCATCAAAACAATGCTCTAGCTCGTCGACCCAAAGCCTGCACCAAATACTTAACCACGACAAGACAAACTGCTCACAGACTCTCCCAATAGTCCAGACTTTACTCCCTGCGACCCTGCACTGTTAAAAATGAAGCTAAAAGGGAGGCGGTTTTCTAGGGGTGAGAACCTTCTGAAGGCTTGGGACCATGGGCGTTCTTTAAGCCCTAGTGACACACTTGGAGGAACTGGTTTAAAGGTTAGTTTCGGAGAACTGAGAGATGTATGGAATATAGAGGACATTGCTTTGCAAAAACGAGAAAGAAATATTCAGAGCAATGACGTGTAATTTTAGTGTCCAGAAAGAAACCAGATGACGCTTGGTATTTGAGTACTAGAGGCAGTTTGGAAACTTTTATATCAGTGTACGATAACTCTAAAATGGGAGGGGTCGGAGTTAGGGAGGGGGGGGTGTTCCAGGACACTAAAATTACGCATTAACGGATAACTAAAATAAAACCGTAGATTATCAGGCTTATACAATATGATTCTTGACGATTCCTCAGACAACTATACTCGCCTAAAATTGCCTTAACTAAAAGACGACTAAACTTGCCTAAACTTGCCTTAACTAAAATAAAACCGTAGATTATCAGGCTTATACAATATGATTCTTGACGATTCCTCAGACGACTAAACTTGCCTAAACTTGCCTTAACTAAAATAAAACCGTAGGTTATCAGTCTTATACAATATGGTTCTTGACGATTCCCCAGATCACTAAACATGCCTAAACTTGCCTTAACTAAAATTTTTTTTTTTTTTGCTATTATAATGACTCTGGTCAGAGACCAACAGGCCAGATCACTTTGCTCCATCCTTGTATAAGGAAGGGAAATTTTAAACTGTTTTAAATATCGGACAGTGGAACACAAATCATAGCTATGGAACAGTAGTTAGTATTTCAGTTTATGTTTTCTTGTACTTTTTCTTTTTTTTTATATTTTTTTTTTTAATTTTGTTTTTGTTTAGCTATTATTATTATTTTTTTTTAATTTTTAATCTTTTCCTGCTTCTTAATATACTACAATTGTTGAGTCGAGCCATTTTATAAACAATTTTTTCTTATTTAATTTTCTATCTAAATTAATAGTTTTAGTTTTACAGTACAATAATTATAAATTAGTTCATATATTTGCTGGTTTTCGCAGCCCAGAATTAAAGTTATACTAGTTGGAAGTGCAAGATGCTTAGAGAGATTGAAATACATTTGAGTGGTTTCTTCTGTTGTATTTAGACACTCCAGAAGACAATGTTCTAATGTGCCGACCTCACCGCATCTGCAGAACGAATCTCCTCCTAATCCTATTCTTGATTTATGTTGTGGGACCAAGGTGTGACCACTTCTAAGACGACATATTGTTCTAATATAACTTCTTCTTATTTCTTTCTCAAACCAAGGACTTGTTCTAATGTATGGTTGTATCGATTTGTAGAAGTTTCCTTTAGGAGAACTTGTATCGTATTCTTGCCACTCTCTTCTCTGCTTTTTCTTAATTAGGGCATTTATGTCTGAGCTAGGGATTTTGAAATTTGCTATAAACTCCCCATCAGTTAGAGCTTTTTTTGCTAATCGATCCACAGTTTCGTTCTCAATTATATTTGAATGTCCTCTGATCCATATAACTTTTATCTGCTCATTTAAGTCCTGGCATTTTTTAATGAGATCTATGATATCAGTTAGCAGATAATTAATATTTGGTGATGGACTTAGTTTTTCTAGTTTTTGGGCAGCACTTTTGCAATCTGTGAATATGACAAATCTGTTATTTGTTGTATAACTTAGACAGTACTCCAAGGCTTTTTTAATTGCCACTAATTCTGAGGTAAATACTGAAGATTCTGGAGGAAGTCTGAACAGCTTACAATAGTTCTTATTGCGATGGAAAAAAGCACATCCAGCTGATTCATCCTTTTTGGAGCCGTCAGTAAATATCTGCTCCCAGTCGTTGCATTTTTCTGCTAGATCCTCTCTAAACTTCTTCGCTGTTGTTGGATCTTCACTGGCATAAGATGTATAAACTATTTTTGGTAGAGCGTTGTACGTCGAGTAGTCTAGAATATAGCAGGGATGTATTTTGTTTTTGTAAATATGTTCCGACAGAGGTAGTATCCATTGGTAGCTTTTAATAATCAATGGCAACTCTTTGTATTGCCAGTATCTGTTGGTCAGAGAGATAATAAACAGGGAGTGTAAAGGGTTCAGATGGTCTATACGAACCAGTTTGTTTACAGCTCTGTCGCTCAACATCTCTCTTCGCAGGTGTAAAGGTTGTTCCATGCATTCTACTTCCATGACATTCGTGGGAGTACTATGAAGGTAACCAATACTGAGTCTTAGACATTTGTTCTTAATTTGTTCTATTTTGTTAAGATGGCATTTAGATGCATTGCCATAATGTATGCAGCCGTAGTCCAATATAGAACGAATTAATGTTCTATAAAAGAGTAAACAAATATTTGGATCGGCGCCCCATTTCTGGTGACTAAATGTCTTTAGGATGTTCATGGCATTTTCTGCTTTTTTGATCGTGTATGTTATATGTTCCTTCCAATTTAGCTTCATATCCAGGAACATACCGAGGTATTTTACGGACTTTTGGTACTTGAAAGGGTATCCTGCCAAACTAACTGTATTGGGTGGTTCGTACCTCGCTCTCGTAAATGTGCATATCGAGCACTTGGAGTATGCTATAGTAGACCCATTTTCATTAAACCATTTGTCTGCTTTAGAAATAACTGTGTTCATTAATTCAAGTGTTTGGGAAATTTCCTTACATTGCGTGCTGATGGCGAAGTCGTCTGCAAATTGATAAACTTTGACTTTCGGTATGATTAAATGTTTTTCAAAGTCGTGTGTATATATAATGTACAAAAGTGGACTCAATATTGCGCCTTGTGGTAAACCTATGGATGTTGTTCTTGGTCCTAACATATCTTCACTGGTTTTTATATATATCTTCCTATTTTTGTACAACGATAACAAGTGGTACGTCAATTTAGTTGGTATTTTTACTTTTTCCATTTTATTTGCCAAGATGTTTAAATCAACGTTGTCATATGCACCAGTGATATCTAAAAATGTTACTGAAGTGTGTTCTTTAAATGAGTAGCCCATTTGTATTTCAATCAATAACTGACCTAACAATTCTTGGGCTGATCTTCCTTTCCTAAAGCCATACTGACTAGCTGGCATTAGGTTTGCTCTTTCGAGATAGTGTTCTAGTCTGTTTTTGATCATTCGTTCATAGCTTTTTAACACGCATGAGGCTAGGGAGATAGGTCTGTATGAATCGTGATGATTTTCTGGTTTTCCTGGTTTTAGTATAGGAACAACAACGTAATCATACCATGCCTCAGGAATTTGCGCTTTTCCACTATATATATCATTGTATATGTTGAGTAACATTAATTTGCTTGCTTTAGGTAATTGATAAAGCATTGAATAGTGAATTTGGTCCTTTCCAGGGGCTGTGTTGTTATTTTGCTTCAATGCATTTTCCAATTCTTGAATGTTAAAAAGGTTTAATAACTCATGGTCTTCCACTATATGTTCTGGTTGGATAAGTGGAGAATTCACATAGCAGGGTGCTAATTTGTTGTGAAACATGTCTACCCATTCTGCGGAAGCGTCTATGCAATAAGTATTTTTCTGTCTTCTATTTTTAAATAAATTTACTCGCTGCCAGACTTTTTTTAAAGGGATTGTGCTATTGATAGATTTGCAGTAATCTCGCCAACTCTCTCTTTTGGTTTTTTTGATAATTTTCTTCGCTGAGGCATCTGCCTTTTTATATAGCAATAGATTTGTCAAATTTGGATCAGATTGATATGTGATAAAACTATCTTTACGTTTTTCTACTGCTGTTTGGCATTCTGTAGTCCACCATGGTTTTCCTCGTTTTAAGCAAGAACTACTTTTTATTTTTGGTATAGACACTTCCGCTGATTGGTTTATACTATCAATAAAATTCTTATAATCGCATATAGTTTACTGTTGCATTCTATTACGATTCTCAACATAATAACTTTCCCAATTTGCTTTATTTATATTCCACTTCCTATAGGTTTTTGTAATAACAATTTGTGGCGATAGTTTACAGTTAATTATTATAGGGACGTGGTCCGAGCCATGAGGGTCTGACAATGTGCTCCATTCTAATAAATGATGTATTTGGGGAGAACATATAGTCAAATCAATAGCAGATTTTGTATTGTATCCTATGTATGTAGGTGCACCGTTATTCAAGAAAATTAAATTTTCTGCGTTTAAAGCATCCAATAAGTTTTTCCCATAAATGTCGTCCCGAGCTGATCCCCACGCTGTGTGGTGAGCGTTGAAATCTCCCCCAACTATAAAAGGTGTTGGCAATGACTTAAAAAATCCTGACCATTCCTGACTTGTGATTTTAGTCTGTGGTTTTATATAAATCGATATGAGTGAAATTTGTTTATTTTTCAAGTAAAGGGTGGCACCAATTCTCATTATTTTATCGCAATCGTTTATAAAATTAATTTCTGAATATTTAAGGTGGGTTTTTAAGAGTATGGCCACTCCGCCTCTACCGTCTTCGCGATCTTGACGAATTGTATTATAATTTTTAAAATTTACATAAACGTTAGGAACAAACCAAGTTTCTGACAAAAAGGTTATATCAATGTTTTCATTGTCAATTAGATTTTCTAAATTTTCTTTATTTGCCTTAGCTGATCTGCAATTCCACTGACATATTTTAACCTTATCCATTTTATTTTATGATAAACTGAAAAAATCATCATCCGTAGTTATTCTATTTTTTATGAGATCTTCAATATCAGTTTTTGTTAGGTTATCTAAGTTAACTTCCTTCAATTTTGACAAAACAAAAAGAACTAAATCTAAAACATTTTGTGTAAGTTTGTCATCATTAATACTAGTCCCGTCTTTGTTCGTTACATAATATGGGCTATCAAGGACTCCCCCTGGGTTATTTGTAAGTACCGTTTTGCTAATTATTTCTCGCCTAGCTTCTTCTGTTGGGTCTTGTGTCGGACGGATATATCTTTTTGGAGGTCTTACCACTAGTTGTGTGTAACGTGTTCTTGTATTAGATTGGCTGCTGTTTTGATTTCTGTGCATTGTGTTTGGTGTATGAGGTTGAGTTGGTTGAGTGTTCATTTTTGGGAAGGATGTTGATGTTTGTGTTGTGTTTCTAGTTACGCTAGCATATGTTATCTTAGGAATAACTTTTTCAGAGTCCTTATATGATGAACTAGTGAGAGCCATGTGTTTTTTAATATTTTTCTGTCTTTCAAATTCTTCACATTTGCTAAATTCATACGTAAAGTGATTACCTTCGCAATGCAAACATGTAGGTGTATCATACTCATTACTACAATTTTTGGTTATATGATTCTCATGGCATTTCGCACATCTAGGTTTACTCTTGCATTGTTTCGCCAAGTGACCATACCTTAGACAATTATGGCATAATATTACTTTTTGCACGTAGTTTGTAACTTCAAAAATGACGTGATTTATTGTCACATATTTTGGTAGTTCTTGGGTGTGGAAGCTAATAATAATTTTATTTATTGGAACGTATTTTATTTCCCCATTTTCCTCAACTTTTCTGTGCATACGTTTTACGGAGTTGACTGTGAATTTATAACGAAAATCAAATGGCTGAATTTTACTCATTAGGTAATCTTCCGATAAATCTTTGTCCACTGATACAATGCCTTGTCTGAAAACCATAAATTTCGGAATATAAAAGTCTAAATTGTATATTTTGAAAACATGTTTTGCTTTGATTAAATTATTGGCTGCCATTGAATTTTTGAAAATTATACGAACTCTATTAAATCCTATTGATTCTATTTGTTTAATCTGATTATCTATTTCAGGGAGAGATTTTAATATTAGTTCGCCCACCTTGACTGGATTGAGCTTACCTACATCTTTTGAGCTATTTTCAACATAAACATGATACGGGCCCGTGTCCGTTTGCTCGTACAAAAGAAACGGTCGTTCATTGGTTTTTTGTGAAGTTATTTCTGGTGTGGGGGATGTAGTTATTTTATTAGTTATATGTTCTCCGTTTAAATCAATTGAATCATCAATCATACTTATCTTTGACTGGTTATCCGCATCCTTTCGTCTCTTGCCGGGTGGAACACCTCCGCTTTCCACGCTCATCCAATCGCCACTATTCCACTATTTTAGTTCTGTTATTTTTAATTTGTCCCTATGCAGCAATTCGATCTGTACACCTTGTTAGTCAGAACTGAACTGAAAGAGTCTACTCACTGTCTGTCTTTTCACCGATTATAGTTCAGATATCAATATAATAATTTTTTCACTGACACCTCTTGTTGACGTGACACTGACACTGCCTTAACTAAAATAAAACCGTAGATTATCAGGCTTATACAGTATGATTCTAGACGATTCCTCAAACGACTGAACTTGCCTTAACTAAAATAAAACCGTAGGTTATCAGGCTTATACAGTATGATTCTTGACAATTCCTAAAACGACTAAACTTGCCTAAGCTTGCCTTAACTAAAACAAAACCGTAGATTATCAGGCTTATACAATATGATTCTTGACGATTCCTCAGACGACTAAACTTGCCTTAACTAAAATAAAACCGTAGATTATCAGGCTTATACAACATGATTCTTGACGATTCCTCAGACAACCAAACTTGCCTAAACTTGCCTTAACTAAAATTAAGCCATAGATTATCAGGCTTATACAATATGATTCTTGGCGATTCCTCAGACGACTAAACTTGCCTAAACTTGACTTAACTAAAACAAAACCGTAGATTGTCAGGCTGATACAACCTGATTTTTGACGATTCCTCAGACGACTAAACTTGCCTAAACTTGACTTAACTAAAACAAAACCGTAGATTGTCAGGCTGATACAACCTGATTTTTGACGATTCCTCAGACGACTAAACTTGCCTAAACTTGACTTAACTAAAACAAAACCGTAGATTGTCAGGCTGATACAACCTGATTTTTGACGATTCCTCAGACGACTAAACTTGCCTAAACTTGACTTAATTAAAATAAAACCGTAGATTATCAGGCTGATACAACATGATTCTTGACGATTCCTCAGACGACTAAACTTGCCTTAACTAAAATAAAGCCGTAGATTATCAGGCTTATACAATATGATTCTTGACGATTCCTCGGACGACTAAACTTGCCTAAACTTGCCTTAACTAAAATAAAACTGTAGATTATCAGGCTTATACAATATACCTCTTGACGATTCCTCAGACGGCTAAACTTGCCTAGACTTGCCTTAACTAAAATAAAACCGTAGATTATCAAGTTTATACATATGATCCTTAACGATTCCTCAGACGACTAAACTAATACGGATAATCAGGGAGAGGGGATGGGTGAGACCAGACATAGGGAAGGGAGGTAACATTCGCGAAATGCTCGACGTATAAATAAACGAGATTGCGGTATTATTTTCAACTGTTTCCGTGTCGGATACGTAATTGAATATCTAGCATGGTAAGCGACGTCGTAAAACAGAGTAGGCGGCGAAGCGGTCACGGAAAAAGTGACAAGATAATAATATGACTAGCAGGCTGGCCGGACGTCCGAATTGCAGAATTCCGGATATACGAGGGTATTCCAAAAATTGAAGAATACTTCGCCAATATCTATGCGTTTTAGATAACTATAAACCACATCTCAGGACCAATCCCGAAAAAAGAAGTTTCACCTAGGTTTCAGAACGTGATGTCGATATCAAAGAGAATTATTCTTAAATTGGCATTTGTTACCGAGAAATCAAGTTTTTTAATTTTGTTGTTTAATGGCAGTATGTGATAACTCGTTGAAATTTCACTAAGTGACGTTAAATAATGTTTTTTCAGGCTGAAGCATATCTGAATTGCCGTTAGAGAATAAGCGCCAAATTGAAAAGATCTCTGTAGATAATAATGAAGTTGACATCTATAATGAAGGAAATAATGTTTTATGCCAGTAGAGTTTGTCGTAGGAATCAGTGCCCAAGGATTCATAACAGTTAGTAAGCACAAAAATTGTAAACTAACAATTAAGGCTTAATTGAAGCAAATAATATAGTACAGCATAACTATTGTGAATTGAATCATCTCAAAAACTGGTCCTGACCAACAAAAGGCATTTTCTTTGAGAAGTATGGGCGGCGGGACAGATATCTAGTTTTCATTAGGAGATAAATAATTTGTATAAATGCATACTACATACCCTAAAAGGTTTTTAATATGTTCGTCTTTTCATCGTTCAACAAATACCATAATCAGTATGCACTCCGCTTATTTACAAGGGGTTTTCAAATATTTCATATTCTAGGAGATGCAAAGTAGTCCTACTTGTTTCAAATCACAGTACGGCAACTAGCACGACAATCCACGAGTGCTAGGATATCAGTTACGATAAACTATCACAATCAGAAGCAAAACAATATAAGCTTGTCTCCTCGATTTTTGGAGGAAATCGCTGTAAAAATAACATGAATATTTCCAGTTCCCTCAAACAAGCGACCTTACGTCCTGTTAATTTCTCATTGTTGTTCCATCAATTTTGATAATTTAGGTTATACCATGTTGTAGCACTAATAACACTCAAAACGCGTCTGCGTGACGTTACTTGATCTAATGTTGAACTATTTTCTGGTGCATATTACAACAAAAATTATAATTGAAAACTAGTTGGATACATAACTGTCATGAGTCATCAGCGATATTTCACATAATAGAATTATATGACAGATGTCCAAACATCACATATTTATACATAACGGCTGTTCTTATTGTATTTCGGAACTAAGCGTGTTTTGATACGTGATTTTAACTCTGAGCATCTCATCCACCTCAGTCATCGCAAGTGCTAAATCATCAAAGTATTGCTACGAGTATATTGTGCTATCGCTATGCTTAGAAGTTAACTGTTAACATTAGCTCAAATAAATATGGGTATTCGATATTGTACGTGATCATAACTTGTTAAGAAATTTTCTACCAGAAGGCACAAAATTATACTATCTATATTGTATATTTATGATGGAGTATTCAACACAGATAGACAGATAGATAGATAGATAGATAGATAGATAGATAGATAGATAGATAGATAGTTTATTGACCGTCTTATACAATATTAGCATTTACAGTCACAATTTCATAAGTCAGGTACGTGCAGCAGTTAGAAAATTGATATATTCTTGTACAGTATAAAAGCTATGAGTTAGCAAGAACTGTTTTATCCATTTTTTGAAGGAGTAGATAGACATAGATTGAAATGAAATATCATTGAAGTGATTAATCAAATAATTATACAAACTAACATCCAATTTATTGATTTGAGTCATTCGAAGTCGAGACCATGGAGCAACAATATTGTTAGAAAATCTAGTATCATACGAATGGACCTGAGAATACCGAGTAAACATATCTGCGTTACGATGGACTTGTATCAGTGTCTCCATAATATATAGACAAGCTAAAGGGAGTATTCCTAAATCTTTAAAATGCCCTCTACATGAAGTTCCATAAGGCGCGTCGACTAAAATTCGAATTGCATACTTTTGCATTACAAATACTTTATTACTCGAAGATGAGTTGCCCCAAAGTACGATTCCATATGAAATATTACTATGTATTAAGGAGTAGTAAACAGTTTTCAACGTAATATTATCGACACAAGATTTAAGTTGCCTCAGTGCAAATATTTGTGATGACAGCTTAGCACAGAGGTAGTCAGCATGAGATGACCAAGTTAATAAACTGTCTAAAATAATTCCCAGTAATTTGACTGGATCACATTCATCTGCCCGTTTATTTGAACTGAATTTAATTTTTTGAGTTTTCCTCTCATTTAGTTTAAGATGGTTTGCATCGAGCCATTTTTTCACTTGTGCTAAGCTTTCCTCGCCGACTGTGTTGCCCCTAGATAAAACTGTCGTATCATCGGCAAACAGAAAGCATTTATCTGAAATAGCTGATGGAAGATCATTCACATAAACTAAAAATAGAAGTGGTCCCAGCACCGACCCTTGCGGTACGCCACTGGTCACTGGCAACAGTGGTGAGTCTTCATTATTACAACATACATATTGTTTTCTGTCTCTCAAATACGACTGAAGTAACTGCAATTGGTTACCTCTAACCCCGTAAAATTCAAGTTTTGCTAATAATGTATCTATGTCGACGCAATCAAAAGCCTTGGTGAGGTCACATGCATATGCTGTGGCATCAGATCCCTCATCAAGGCTCCAGACTACGTCATATATCAGAGCTACCAAAGCTGAGATTGTATTTTTATTTTTCCGAAATCCGAACTGACTGGGTGATAGTATAGATGTTTTTTCAAAATAATTAGTGAGCTGATCATTTAATATTATCTCAGGAATTTTACTAATTAAAGGCACTATTGCAACTGGTCTGAAACAAATATAAAAATATATCAGTTACCCTAACAATTGATATATATTCAAGACAACGCGTTTGCAAAGCACATGCAAAACTTTGTTTTTGAACCCTGCAAGTTTACTTCCAACATTGTTTGCATCTTCCTGATCGCTTTTTTCAAAAAGCCATTTTGACGCTTTTATTTCAATAAATTCGCCAACTGATTACGGTCATTACGCTCGCCGCTAATGTATTTCCTATAAATAAGTAGGTAGTCTGCACCGGTGGATAAAAATTGCTAGAAAAAAGGTCTACTATCGGCACCGTGCGTAGTAGACTTGCCAGATATTTCTCTCTTTTCACTGACACCTGTTTACGTTTCACCGTCAAGCAGTAGTCTCTTTAGTAGATTGTATTTCAATATCGGGGACCTTCAGATGGTTTTCAAGCATGTTTTGCGTCACAGAGTTAACATCTCTAGAGGGAGCCTAATTTGAGTATTGGCCAGCCAACATGTATAGCGCTATTGCCACTCTTCTTCGTCCGCTTCCAGTTTCTTCAAAATCTGACAGTCTCCGCAGTTTGAACACAAAGTATTTAACTGGGTATTTAACTATACATTCCAATATACTTGCAATGTAACTGATTTACGTGAAGATAATTCGTACTGATTTAATCAAATCTCAAAAATGGTAAATTTCATAGCGGAATGTCGCAATAACTTCTAATATGTCATAAATCTAGCAACCTACAATCGGCGTGCCCTTAAGCTGTCATGTGGCTGTCACTGTAGTTGCGGTTATTGCCTGTGTCGAGATTTTTGTGATTTTAGTGTATATTTGACTGACTTTGTGACTATTTGTGGTGTGAATTGAATTATTTATGAACAATATTGTCATAATTGCATGATCAGACAACATAAAAAGTGCATAGTTTGCTGTAATAGCGACGAATCGGTGAACACTTCGTATCATAGGTGAGTATAGGTTTTGTATTAGTTTTCAGTAGCGTAATATATGGGGATAAGTGGAAACAAAAGTATAACTTCACTCCAGTTTGAGGAATAATAATGGTTTTTTAATATATGTTTTGTGCACGCATTACATTCATGTCAATCAACATGAATTTTCCAAATTCCATTTTTTAAACTATTTGAGGACGTGAAATGCAAAAATGTATGCCACATTTAATAATAATAATAATAATAATAATAATAAACCGTCTTTTATTCTCATTAATGTTTACACTGTTTACAATCAATGTAGTAGACCGGTGGCGAAGTCTAGCTGATAGCTACTCTACTCAACCGCCGGTGGGCACATGCCCGAAGAGAGAAAAGAAAACAATAACTATAACATATACAAAAGCAAAGAGTAAACAAATAACAAAAATAAGTAACTAGGTGTAGGCGTTGTGCAAATAAAACATTAAATTTCTAATTATTAAATATAATTATATATATGTAAAATTTATATGGAATAATCTAAACAAAGTACCTTATAACAAATCGGGTCAAATAAATCACTATTGGCAATCTAGTAAATGTTTTTTCAGTTTATACTTGAATTTATTTATATTAAAAATCTTAAATTCGCTGGGAAGTAAATTATAGCAATGAATAGCATTATATATGAATGATCTTTGAAACATTGCTGTCTTATACTGAGGCATGGTTAGAGTTGACTTGTGGCGGATGTTTCTTGGGTGAACTTTCGAACGTTTGATAAATTTGCTGGCAAGATTGGGTGAATTTGGATCATTTATTAGTTTGTGTGTAAAAGAAGCTAAATGCAAGAGTCTTCTATTCTCCATGTTGAGCCATCTACATTCTTTAATTTTATGTGAAATACGATCAAATTTTCTAATCCCATATATCAAGCGACAGCAGCTGTTCTGTACCTTTTGTATACGCATCTTATCTACTTGAGTTAGACATGGTCCATAAACTATATCACAGTAATTAAAGTAACTCAACACGAGAGACTCACATAAGGATCTCTTTAAACTTTGATCGAGGATTTTTCTGTTGCTATAAATAAGCTTCAACGCCGCAAACGCTTTTCCAACGATATTACGCACATGTGAAGAAAATCGCATGTCTGTGTCTATCAAAACACCCAAATTTCTTGCACAATCAGTCACTTCAAGCACTGTGGTATCAACTTTCATGATCATATTATCTTTTAAAATCGTTTTATCCTTTCTATTACCAAAATACAAAACCTTACATTTGTCGGAATTTAAATATAAATTATGCTGCTGCGATAGGATCTTCATTTTACTCAGCTCGTTGTTAATGTTAATTTCAACAGTTTTTGCATCCTTCACATGAAAACTAGAATACATTTGTGTATCGTCAGCATATGCTTGAACTTTACAGTTACATATATTGGATAAAATTTCTATTGTGTAGATGATGAAAAGTAAGGGGCCAAGAACTGAACCTTGAGGCACACCTGTAAAAATATCTAGAGGAGCAGAAAAACGTTGATTCACCTTTACCCTTTGACTTCGACCAAATAAATAGCTCCATATTAGATAAACTGATGAATTGCTGAAACCATAGTACTTTAACTTACAACACATAAGCTCGTGACTAATAGTATCGAAGGCTTTTGAAAAATCAAGGAGCACTAAAACACTAGACAAACCTTCATCATAAGCAGCTAATATATCAGAAGTTACTGACACTAGAGATGTAACTGTACTTCGGCCTGGCCTAAACCCACATTGACAGTCCGGCAGAATACTGTTAGTTATGAAGTAGTCATAAATCTGCATGTAAAGAAATTTTTCGAATATTTTGGATATTGCTGGAAGAACACTAATCAGCCTTAAATCTGAACATTCCGTTGGATTGTTTTTTTTAGGAATTGGTATGCCTATCGCTATTTTCCATAAAGCAGGAAAGTATGCTTTTTCAATGCAAACATTGATAATATGTGCAATGTATTTATCTATGAATGGACTACAGTATTTCAGCAACATTGCGTTTATATTGTCTACCCCATATGCATTGGTTTTGATCTCATTTAGAAATTTATTAACTTCTTCAACAGTAATCAACCGAAAAGTAAATAGAAGGTCATTGTGATATAAATTATTACTGTAAAACTCAATCTTCTCATCACAGTTATAAGTGACAGCCTGGAGATAAGTAGCAAAGTAGCTATTAAGTAAATCTGCATCTGATAAATTTTCTGGAATCGAAATATTTTTACTAGAAGTTATATTCAGATTTTTAAATGTCTTCCAAACTGTCTTGGGACAGTTCAGACGAAGTAAATGATCAATATAACATTTTTTCTCACGTCTAGTACTTGAAAGCGTGTAATTTCTCAAGTCTTTATACGTATTATAATCACCAATATCTCTTGTCTGTTTAAACTTTTTCAGTGCCTTATCCCTTTCCTTTTTCAAGAGCTTTAAGTTATTTGTAATCCAAGGTGCAGGAGGCTTCGTAACTTTCTTTTGAACCACAGGAGCATTACTATCAAATGCTGATAATATGTATGAATTGAATAACTCAACTTTTTTATCTATGTCTTGTTCAATAATTAGTTCATGCCAAGGTAATTCAGAGAGTTCTTGCTGAAATTTATCTATCTTGAAATTATTAAAACAACGATACTGCACAAATTTTTGAAAATTATTGAGAACCTGGCATTGTATTTCTACAAATATCAGCTCATGATCAGATATTTCATGAACAGACAATGTACCGGAATTGACAACGAGCTTCGTGTCAGAAATAAAAATACCATCCAGCAAAGAACTTGTTGAGCTAGTAATCCTTGTAGCAGTATTAACAATTTGTGAGAATCCAAAAGACTCAAAGCAATGTAATAGGGGGTTGTTCAAGTTGAACAAATTTACATTAAAATCTCCCAAACACGCAATCCAATCTACAGTATGATATATCAAGGATAAAATATCATCAATATGGTTAACTGAATCGCTCAGTGCAACATGAGGTGGCTTGTAAAAAACTCCTACAACACCATTGCATCTTTTAGTTTTGATTTTTAGCAATAAGTATTCTAAGTTACTTTCATTAGAAACACCCTCAATGTTTAATATTTCACAATTTAAAGTTACCTTTACAAATGCTGCCACACCTCCGCCTCTGCAAACCCGATCTCTGCGATGAAGAACATAACCAGGTATATCAACAAGAGTATTACTGATATTTGGCTCCAACCATGTCTCAGAGAGCAGCATAATATCATAATCGTTGTCTAAAACTACATTCTTAAATTCATTATATCCCGTCAATATAGATCTAATATTTAAATGAGCAATTTTCATATCAAAAACGCTTCACTGCACAACGCGCTACTTTAAAAAAAATACTATGATATGTAAACAATCAATAAAGAAATACAGAAAAAAAACCTAATAGTATTCCTAACACACACAACAACAAAAACGCAACCTAATTGAATGTGCAATTTTGATTCAATTATAAAACTATATAGATCGCCCTGTACAAGAAAGAAATTCGCTTTCAATATGTATTATGAACAGTATAGTCCAGTAACTAGGTGCGAGATGGCAACTAAAAGAAATTACCATGTAAGAGAGCACACACGAACGATATTATTTATGTATGATAGCAAATTAAAATATAAAAAGATTAAAATATAAAATATAAAAAGATAACCCAAAAAAGTAAAAAAAGGATTGATAGAAAACATATTTCTGGAGCCCCGCTCTACACTGAACAAATATTATTTTCAAATTATGTATCCTAATAGGTTACAAATAGATCATAAAAAAATGAAAATAAAATAATAATAATGATAAGGTGGCACATAGTAAAGTGGTACCCGCCCAAACAAAACAAAAGATAAAATATATACATATACATATGCATATACTCACATATGCATACATATAAAAAAAACCAACATATCTAATATTCACCTGCAAAAACGCATTAACTAGCTACAACTTTTGCAAGTCATTTTTGTCCTTGATCAACTGCCTTTTATTGTCCTTCATGGCATATATCAACCCATTATACGACCAAACACTCTTTAGAGAAGTCTTTTCAATAGCAGCCTGCATGATCTTGATTCTATGTTCTGTTAGGTCCTCTTTAACAACGATCCCTGTTCCTCTAAACTGCTTCTTCTTATTGTATATGGCTTGCTTTGTATTTATGTTAGATAATTTCAAGAGAATTCCCCTTGGACGTTTATCTTGCTTTTTGCCAAACCTCGTACACACAAGAATTTCATCCTTATTGACTTTTATTCCCAGCCTAGATTGAAATTTCTCTACCAATACGTCGCTTAAAATTTCTTGAGGATCTTCCTTTATATTGAAGATTCGCAGGTTATTACATCTTGCCTCCTGATCAAGCCCATCATATTTTTGCATAAGGTACTCATTTTCCTGTCTCAAAATGCTGGTTTCCTCTCTCAGCTCCTTAACAACTAGACTATTTTCCTGGCTTATCTTGTCTATTTTTTGTTCTAGTTGGGCGATTTTAGCAGAAATGGTTTTTGTCACACCATCAGTCACTTTTTCTATCAGCATACCGATAAATTGTTCCTCTAGTATGGAATGTATGCTATTGCTAACGGAATATTTGATTTCTTCCCTTATTTCACGTGTTAGCACCATGTTTGTGAGCTAAATTTATACTCTACGTGTTAGAAACAAACTACAGATGCAAACTTCAAAATTCTACCTTTTTTCATCCACTTTTACCACCTTAAAACAACTCTAAACACGGAGCTCACGAAACGACGTCTACACTGTGTCGGACATTGGATATCGGATTACTTACAGAAAATCTACCTATGAGAATTTTATAGAACTGGATATTACCTAATGCAATTATTATATTTTATTGCTGAAGTAAAAATACGACGCAGCCATTCCAACAGGCTACCTTTCAGAACACTGTTAGATATGTTTTGGAAAACACTTCATGGTAATAATAAATTATCAACTGTTACAATGCAATTATAATAAGGGTAACTCTCTAAGTATAGCTAAATACTAATACAACTTATTGGTATCAGTTTGTAACATCACAGTAATAATTGAATCTATTAATGAACATCCAATTTTAATATAAAGCCGCACGCTACTGGTAATGCCCTTAAACTGTCAAAATTTCCGTTACATGTTGGCTGGTCAGCGACCTGTGCATTTTGTTGTTTACACTCCCTCTTTAGATGTTAACTCTGTGTTATGCGTTTATTTATTACGTGATTTCGCATACAGTTAATGCATCCTGGTATAACAGCTTGAGTGAAATCTGCTTCAATTCACAATACTTATACCACCTACACTTCTGGTTTTTCAAAATATTTTATTTTATACGGCTAACTGATGAATCTTCATCACTGAAAATTCAAAAGCTATTGCTTTAGATACCAAACTCACAAAAGTGAGAAACGAAAAATATACTTGATATCATCCCAATATTGTTTTACCCCCTCGTACCCTCTCTAGCCTTGCTACCGTAAAATTATGCTTGTTAAAAAACAATCACTTATTCCGCAGAACTTCCGGCTATTCTATTGTTTTACGGGGCATTTTCGTTTACTTAAGTGATGCATTATTTGCAAAGAAAGCTTTCCGGTGCATGTTTTCAAACGCAAAGGGAGCATTTTTAATATTCGCTCTCCAAATTTGCATTTGCGTTTCTTCGGATGCATTTATTTGTACAATTTGAGGGATACGCCACGGCTATAGAAATGTCAGTGTGTAATTATGGAACGGAAGTTGGTTTTTGCGAGCTACTACATTGAATCCAAATCCGATATGCTGGATTCAATTTTAACCCCTCACATTAGGAAAAAGGAATTTTCTTTTATCCGTTTAATGAATACCCAAAACGTTAGTAGATGAGACTGGCGGGAGATGGTTTTCGGTAGTTGGTATGCTTAGTTGAGGCTATGTCGTAATAAGTAAGATAGACTGAAGTAAGGTACAGATACACATGCTTAAAAATAGCGTGCTTATTAAGCATGGTAAAAATTAGCATGCTCTTGAAATTGACGCATTTGTTTTTGTTTAGCGAGCTTTTTTGGAGCATGCTCTGATTAATCCTCCTAAAAGCAAACACTCCGGATACTCGTGCTTATTAATATAAAAGTCTGTGCCAGTTAACAATGGAAAATCAAGGGACACTAACTAGAGAATTAAATATGTAGTGTGTCAAGAAGCTTCTGTCATCAATAACTTTAACTTCTATGAAACTATTAAAAAGTATTTTTACAGGATGCCAAGGTTTTTCGTTGACATATTGAAATATTGGAAACTATATCATTATTCAGAAAAAAACAAATAGCTGGCTAAGCACGCAAAAGGGAAACAACGATAGCTGCCGACACGTGTTTCGGACTTATTGGACCTCATAAGGGCAGCGTAATCTAAGACAAAGTTGGGAGGCCTTAGAAGATGAAATACACCAGGATGTCGTATCAGAGAATCAATGATGCATTTGCGGTATCGGCTGGACACACCCTCTACTTTGGAGGGCCAGAGTACCAGTGTCACCGCGGAGATCACTATAATCCCCCGCACGATGAATCCCAAAGCCAGGAACGAATACAAATTCTAAAAAGGAGAATTAGTTGCGTTAATATAATCAAACAGAAAAAACTTAGATTACGCTGCCGTGATGAGGTCCAATAAGTCCGAAACACGTGTCGGCAGCTATCGTTGTTTCCCTTTTGCGTGCTTAGCCAGGTATTTGTTTTTTTCTGTTTGATTATCTTCACGCAACTAATTCTCCTTTTTAGAATGTATATCAATATTATTTTCTTACATATCTGAACTATTTTTCTATATGACTCAAAATAGCAAATTTATGTTTTTTACCCTCAAGCTGTGCCTATCATATATCGTCAATTATGTATGAAAACATATATCAAAGATGTATGTTTGTTTTCTGTAATTCACAACTTATCTCTTGTCTTCATAATTGGTTGTGTGTTGAATTTAGAAGAAAATCACAGTATTTGAAGATAATTAACTACAACAATGAGTGCATTTATTTACATCAGAAAACCAAGCAAAAATAATTGAAAGAAATTGAATATAAACTCTAACCACAACGAAAACAGTGACTGACGAACATTAATACCACGACATAGCTTTTTCTACGGGGACGTCTGCAAGCCAACAACAAAGCGTAACAAGGGGGCCGTAGGGGAAGCTTGTTCGGGAGAGCTGCACGCGACTACTAACTAATGGATGAGTTTGCTCCACACATGTGTGACGTAAGCCAGGGGATCTCCAGTTGATCTTTAACGTCGGAATCCATATTGCCTGTCGTTGACTAAGTGATGGAGCTCAAGGTATTTCATGAGCTCTTGGTTGACGCATTTCTCCACTATTTCACTGAACACAAAGAGCAGAGCTATAGGTCTTTAATGAGTTGGATCAGCTTTGGATTCCTTTTTTGCACCAGTTGGATGCAAGCTGTTTTCCAGTATTTTGGGAAGATACGGGAATCGTAAGAAAGAGGCGGATAAGTATGGGAACGGGCTCCGGTACGTATCATATCGAACCTGTCCGTCTTATTAATATGTGACTGCGGCACTATTTTTGTTCTGAATGTCATAGCTTGGGGAACTCTAGGTATAGATGGTACCTGAACACTGGATGGAAAATTTATTGCGACCTACCGTACTGCAATATAGAACTCAAAGGTAAGCTATATAAAATCATTAATTTGCCAAGGCTCCAAAATATCTTGAAACCATACACTTTCGTAACGTCTCATATCCACGAATGCTTGTCTTGAAACAAGAGGTATGTCTAAGTCCATAATACTAAGTGAATCTATCATCCAATAAATAAATCATGTACAAATCAACGCCATTACCGTCTATACTAAAATATTTGTCACAGCTTTTCGCGCTTTCGAAAGTATGTCGAAGCAGTGCCTTCAAAGCACACTAGATAAACATAAATCTGAAAGCTGGGTTCGCTCAGAATCTCAGTAAGTGAATCGGATGTGGATAAATAGCTTATTAAAATAACCATTACATTCGGATAGAACCGGGGATACGAAAAAAGCACTTATTGCAGAAAACGGCTTCGCTCTTCTATTAAAATCCGTGCATCTATCACCGTAAGATGGGATTCAGTCGGTAAGGCAGGTATCCATTACGTTCTAAGTGCATCTATATCTCCATCTTACTTTTATCACCATGAGGTGGTATCACTCTGTCTATGTCTCACCACCTGGCAGTTATGATGCAGTCAAATTCAGTTTCAAAGTTTTACAGGAAAACGGCTTACTCTAAACATATTGAAGAACGCTTCTAGTCAAATTAGTTAGAAAGCTGATAAAATGAGGCTATATTTGGGTACTCACACTGTTATTTACAGGGTGTCCCTGAATTTCCTTGACACGTGATACTCTCGTAACAAAAAAAAAGTTGAAACGAAAACTGAGTGGAATTTTTGATAGTACTATAGGGTCCATCATGCATCCTTAAAACATTTTTTTTTGTACTTAAACCCTTAAAACTCACCTTAACTTTTGTTTTTGAGATACCACCAAATAGTTTTTTCTACACAAATGAAGTCCTTATATTATTTAAAATCTAAGGTACCATATGCGGAAGTTGGGTCTTGAACAAACTTCAGACTGTCGCTTCTGCTACATGGAGGACGAAACAGCGGAGCACATTCTTTGCTCCTGTCCAGTATTGGATAATGCTAGGTTCCAGACATTCGGATTTGCCCAACTGGCACCTCATGACTTCAAGGAAGATTCACCCTTCACGTTGATCGCCTTCGTAAAGAGGGTCGGACTGTACGGTGAACTTTAAAAAGGTGTGAGCCACAATAGACACAATTGAGTCGCAGTGGAAGGAGGCAGCTCTGCCCCACTCACTTTCAACCTAACCTAACCTATTTAAAGTCTTGCAGTACCTTTGATTTTATACGCAAACTTATCTTTTTCGTAAAATAAAATACGTAAACGTAAATAAAATAAGAATTTGCTTGACACAAAAAACGACCTGTAGTACATGCTTTCAAAAACAAATGTCTTTTTTATTCTTTTTTATTACGAAAATAGCACGCCTTAAATAAATGTTCATTTTAATAATCTTGTGTTAATGACTTTACGAAAAAAATTGGTTTGAGTACGAAAGTCAAAGGCACTACAAGATGTTAAATAAAATAATCACCTCAATAATATAGGAAAAGCTGTGGAGGGTTTCGAAAGCATGGTATAATAAGTCATTCGGTACCCTTGAAAGGCCCACTCAATTTTCATTCTGATCTGTTTTTCTTACGAAAATATTACGGCTCAAACAAATCCTTATTTCATTTATTTTATGCTTATGCCATTACGAAAAACACAAAACAAGAACTTAATTTGTGTAGAAAAAACTATTAGGTGCTATTTGAAAAAACAAAGTTGAGGGTGAGTCTTAAGGGCTGAAGTACAAGAAAAGTGTTTTGTTAGCATGGTATGATAGACCTAGACCCTGTAGTACTTTCAAACATTCCACTTTTTGTTTGAACATTTTTTGGTTACAAGAATATCACGTGTCAAGGAAATTCAGAGATATACCAAAAAATATCAGATTTACCGTACCAGACATACGAGGCCGAAAAAGTAAAACTTTTAACTTATAACCCAAAACAATTCCTGATATCAATAGGTTATCTTAATCTGAATTATTTTGTCTTGTAAACATTTTTGTATTATTTATCGATTACCTAATGAAGCGACAATATGTTTCTTATCATCTCTATTGTTTCTATTAACTTTCAGAGTCTTTTGGAAGCATTTGCTCTGTATGTATGATGCGATAAGTGTTTATAATGATACAGTCTAATCCTATTGCAATGCGGTTGCCGAAACTTTAGTACAAAGTTTATATTCCAACAGATGTGGCTTAAATTATGTCCAGTGAATTAAATACAGATTCGTTGTTTATGCATAAAATTCATGATGTTGTATATTTATGAAATATTCAAATTATGATATTATAGTATATCTAGTTTTTATTGTAATTATAATTAAGTTTAACAGTATTTGAATAAATATTTCGATTAGTTTACATATTTCAATTTAGCATTATACATGCCAGAATAATGAGGCTGGCCAGAGATATTACCTGATATAGATGTATACTTTGCTATATTATTACTTTTACTTGTAAAATCCTATTATTCCAACCAACTTGAGGTAGTTCTAGAATTTCATGCCTAGGTGAAAATGTACAGAGCAGAAAATTAATTCAGCACGTTAAAATAATATGACAGTTGGTCCAGAACATTTTGGTAAAACAGCTAATATCCTCTAATACTTATTAACAGTCAGAATATCTTTTTTAATAGAACATCTAGTTACTACACATAAACTGGCACAGAACCCATTGAGTGTCTGACTCCTGTGGTCTTCTGTGATTTTTTGTTTAAAATGAGAATCACGCATCAAGGTACAAAAATCTATGCGTGCGCATTGAGTGCCTACTTTCTACCAAATACTGTATCGAAAATGATACTGTCACGGCCCCTTTTTCTTCACACCAGGAATCAAACAGGACGTAACCTTCACAGTTGTACTTCACAACTCAATACAATGTCTCTTAACCTTATCTCAGCTACTCAACTACTCAACTACTCCTGCCACGCTACCCGTGGCGCCTATATACACTTCATCGAACCATCTAGAGATTTCGAGACATCCATATGACATCGAGAACGCCCATCTGTCATTCCCGAAAACTCTAGACGATTCGATGACGTTTACACGTCAAAGATCTAACCGAACACTTTGACTTTACAGCATGCGTGAGAACTAAAAGAGAAATATACACGAATATCATGATATACAGTACGTTGCAGTACTTAAGACAACGTATGGCAAACGAAGCGCACATTTTTTCTACTTTTCTCTCCAAAACATAACTCAATAAATTAGGATTTGACATTACCACCACAAAACCACCACAGACAACGTCGGATTCCTTGCCGCCTTCAAGACTCCAACTAGTTCATTTTTAGTTCGTATTAGTTGAAACAGTTAAAACCGATGTATTTGATAGTCATCATAAAACCATTAACAGATTTTGAAATCCCACCTACAGATAAATAATGTTACGTAAATAAATTAATTATATGAAATTTAAGGACAATGATGATTTGCTACAGTATATCTGGGTTCAGAGCATACACCTATGAATGTAATTTAATGGTATGAAGCTATATAACTATATGACTATATAAGTATATAACTATTTTATTTTTTCCAAAAATAAAATATTCCAAAATGGCGGTAATAATCCTTCGATTTTAGGATCATCGATTTTCTATCGATTATTTACACTCCGTCCTTTATTTCGATCCATGTCATTTATCATGAGTGATAGACATGTGACAAGTGTCATTGTTTCTGAATGACATTCGTTTTAAAACGACATTTCCACGTGGTTATTTTAAGAAATTAATATCCGATTTTACTACAGATATCTGATTTTAATGTGTTTTTTGATGTTTAAAGTCCTTTGTATCAACATTCAATGTTTCGTGACAACGATTTTGTGTTTTACACAAATTGTGCTAGTTCTTGTGAAAACTCTCCCACTTAACATCATTTCGCTGCAATCTCACTAACTTTGTAAGTATTAACATCCCCTTTTTGAGATTGTGACTCATTCCAAATTCTATTGTAGCCCTGAAGATGGAATCATAAGTTTCCGAAAGCTTGGAATAAAGTTAAAAAAGACCACTTGTGCGTTTAATTGCCGCATTTCCAATTATTAACCGTTTATTACCTAACTGGTTTTTGTTTCGGCAATGACTACCCCCCTTCTATTAACTATATAACTATATAACTATATAACTATACAACTATATAACTATATAACTACATAACTATATAACTATATAACTATATAACTATATAACTATATAACTATATAACTATATAACTATATAACTATATAACTATATAACTATATAACTATATAACTATATAACTATATAACTATATAACTATATAACTATATAACTATATAACTATATAACTATATAACTATATAACTATATAACTATATAACTATATAACTATATAACTATATAACTATATAACTATATAACTAAATAACTATATAACTATGTAGCTATACAACTATATAACTGTATAACTAAGCTTGATTCCAACCTATTAAGGGTAACGCCCGCATCTAGTCACTAGTGCTGTATTTATAAAAAGTTTAAGGTAAAAAGAAGGCAGGCAATAGTTGGTAAATAATAAACAGATTCGACGTATCCTCCATTTAGGTGCAAACACACGTCGCCATGTCACCGAAGCGACCTCGCGTGGGATTAAAGTAGCCCATGCACAACGTACGATGAAGTCTGAATTGACCGTACCAACCGGAGCGCCTGCTACTAAGGACCTAATATCCATACGGCGAAGTCTATATGTGCAAAGGAGATTTTCGGCTGTGATCAGCACCGTTTCAGCCGATTGAGACGTTGACACAGCATTGTACTTCGCCTGCATAATCTGCCGCGGAGGACGGGCGCATATTATCCTCCGAAGTGGCCGTATAAATCGCCATTAAAATATTCAAATGGATTTTTCGAGAGGCGCGACCCGCCGGGTATATTGAAACCGGCTTTCGGTTGGTAGTTTCCGAAAGCTGTTTCGATATTGCATTGTACTGGCTGTTTGGGGACGTTTCGGTTCACACGTTCTGATCGATTGTGTTTGCCAATTATCATTAGGGATTTATCAAGCCAAGTAGCTTGAGTTTTTTCTTAAAAACTTGACTTGACTTGAAAGCTCAAGCTTTCAAAAATTTGATATTTGACTTTTTTTTTGAAACATCGTTTATTTCTGGAAATAATTATATAACAATAAACTTTAACAATTCTCTAAACAGTACCGAAGGTTCTGGCCTCGAGAATTATAAACATAAACTTATCAACAGTGCTTATTCTTTTTCTTTAACTAGATTGCTACTAGAGTCCTTAATTATATTATATACTACTTAATTAACTACATGCATGCCTAGGTGTTGTTTTAAATTGTACAAGAAGCTATTATACCATATTTTAGATCTAATTTCAACTGGTAACCTATTATAAGGTCTAGACGCGGATTGCATTGGACAATTCAAAGCTATATTTGTACGACTGTAAACCGGATATATATTGTTTTGTGACCTGGCAAAATGATCATGTATTTCATTTACAAAATTATAGATAGTGTTATTCTTCTGCCTGCTATTAATTATTTCAAATATTAATTTACATTGTTCAAGTTCTAAAATTTTATCCATCTGAGCAACTTTTAGTTCTGTATAACTTGACTTGATTTTCGAACTGAACTACTTGACTTGATATCAAGTAAAATCAAACTAATTGATATTACTTGATATCGATCTGTAAAATGCGAATCGAAGCGTTAAAATAGGGGATTCACCGAGGTTACGACAGCAAGCAGGCACTCGATGACGACGCGCTCTTGCTATTACTAGAGCAACGTTGTTCACTGTTTTCATGTTTGAGTTTGTTGTTCTTAATATGTACTATTGTCATAAATTCAGAATATTTCGTATTTTTATTTCATATTATTACATTCATTATTTAACTAAGTTTGTTGGAGTTTTAGTTTTTGAATGCTCTTCACTTCCCACACCGATAGGTGAGGGGAGTATTGTGATCGCGAAAATTTTCGATTTTTGGATTTGGGTGGTTGGGGGGTGGGAGGTTGTAAAACTGAAAAATTTGTTGTATTCATAATAGGCTGTCCACTAAACTGGTAAAGAAAGATCTAGCGTAGATGCATAATAGGCTCTCCATTGGCATGTAAAAGAACCTCGCCTGTTACAGAAATCAAGGGACTTCGATTTTTTTCTGATGTATGTTACATACAAGTATCGTTCGGTATTGTATAACCTAGAATTGGTTTTAATTAAATTTCGGCACAATATTATTACCATGGCGAGGATAGAAAATGCGTATGGTTTTCAGAAATCGTGTCAGTGTTCAATAGCTCAAACTTCGGTTTTTGGCAATTTAGGGGTTCCTGATCGTTTTTAATCTAGTTGAAGCTCGCAGAGCTTTTGTGTTGGATTGTTTTAGAGGGCAGGCGGAATGATTTGGTAGCTTCATGCAATGAGAAAATAATAAAATGGTATCACCGTTATGTGTGGGAAGTATCGAGTCAATCAACTTGACTCCATTTTTTTAAATAAAAGATACATCTTTATATATACATAGATTTTTATTGTTATTGCGTTTTGGCAGTTAATCAGATTAATATCGAAAAAGAAATATTTTTTCAAGAAAAATCGAGTATTTAGCTTGGAAAACTTGATTTTTTCAAGTTGCTTGATGTGTAACTACTTGACTTGACTTGAACTTCGAAACCAAATACTTGACTTGATCTTGACTTGATATCAAGTAAAGTCAAGTAGCTTGAATATCAAGTCAAGTCGTGAATCTCTGATTATTATCAGCGTTGAATTACCTTGTCATCATAGACTTGGGTGTAACTTTTGTCCAAACAGTACTATTTAGCCCACACTCATTAGAAGCAGTAAAAAATTTACTAATGCCCAGGCTATAACTTCCCCGAGAAAGAAGGGCTAAGTTATGAGAGTCAGCCTGTTTTCGCAAATTTTACCGAAATCAACGTGCGAAGTGCCATTTCCAAGGTAAAATCACCTCCTGACTAATTTTCTAAAAAGAAAATGTTATGTTATATTATTATTTTTCCGAGTAACTCCCACCACCTCCACCATCAAATCATAGATTTGCACCAAAGGCGGACCAAAAGATAGAGAACAAAGACTTCTTTATGACAGTAAGGTTTGGAATTATTTGGATCATTTTTGTGATAGTTACCGCCATTTTGTGGTTCAAAAATTGGCTACTTTTTACGAATATTTATTCCGCTATTTTGAAAATTTTGCGGCATGCGCGGTAGTGCTTTCGACATAAGAAAGCGTGCTCCTCATAGCGGTAGCATTAGAATTTCACGTTATCCTTTATTTTTTGGGTTAGCCCCATCCCCACCCCTTCTTATGATCGCAGCGGAACCAAAAACTAAATTTTTGTTTATAATCATGTACTTTTTAGAGAGACAAAGTTTGAAGAAAATAAAAAACGTTGGTTTTTTGATGTCCGTCCGTGTGTTTGTATGTCCGCGATTTCGTTCTCCAACGATTAGTCAAAAACGCCTCAAGGGATTGCTCCCAAATTAGGCCAACTTCAATTAATAAAGGTCCCTTCGAGTTTTTGTTTATATTTTATGGTCTGCTAGGTTGCCTATAGGCTGGAAAATTGAAAAACACCGATTTTAAATTAAATAAAAACTATCAGAGACTGATATTCACAACCTGATATCTTTAGAAAAGTTATCAAATTCTACGTTTAACCGTATAAAAAAAATTAGGCATTCCCATTTGAAAAAATCAAGTTATCGCTGATCGAAATTTCCTTAATTAATCGACTGATTTCTCCAAGCATTAACGTAATTTAAATTTAACAGTCTCATCAAATCTGACGCATTTTATGCTTAGTAGTGCGGCGAAGTCACAGCCTTCCAAATTTTATAATCTCTGCGATATTCAATCTTCTCCTGATATCTACTTCTACCGAAAATGGTGATTTACACCTAAACGGTTGGCTTTAAGTCACATATATGGTACATAAGGTCACGCTAGAATTCATCAAAAAATTTGAATATGCAATAATATACGGGGTGTTTCGTTTAAAAAAACATAACTTTGATACATTTCGTGTTTTGGGGACACCCTGTATAACATGAAAATATTTTTAAAATGTAGCCTTAATGGGTCTATATCTACCCGAAATTATTATTTTTATCTTTTATCAAATACTTTAGCGATAATGCTCCGTGTCGAATAACGTGAACAACCATGTATATAACTATAAAGATGAATATGCAACATTTGAAAGACAAACAGTCACTCACAGATCCTTTTTCTTCCTAGGACTTAAGCTATACAACGAAATTACCAAACCATTAAAACCAATCCCCATAATGAAAAAAATTAGAAAGGAAATAAAAGATTACATCATAAAGTATTCCAATAATGATAAGTGTTATACGTAAATTATGTAAGTTTGTATTGTATATTTCGCTTTCCTGCTATCTCGTATTTCAATGTATTCTTTTTCTTATTTTATCTTTTTTTGAGGTTATATTAGAAAATAAGTAGTAGTAAGCAGTTTTCTTTTATTTATTTAGCTTACAGCTGCCAAAAAATATGTATATGTGTCAGTGGCGGCTCATGCGAACTTTGAGAGGTAGTGCCAGAATGACAGCCAAAATTTCAAACCGATATATGTATGCAAAATTGAAAAAAAAAATACTTATAACTATTATTCATATGCATTTTAGATTTTTCATGGGTCTTCATTTTCTCCCATATATGAATAAGATAATCCATGCCTTTTTTCGCCCAAGTGTCATCGCCTCCAAATAGAACACACACAAACAAAATAGTTTTACTAAATTTACGACAACGCGATTTCTTTCCACTACCAATAGGTTTTCAATTTTTAAATCAGGTGTTGGACGTCCTAATTCCTTAATCTGCAGTTTTTCTTCCAGCGGAAGATTACCAAATGAGTTTATTAGTGGACTAATTCTATTCATTTTCGCTGCAATGATAAAACAAAAGTGATACCGATCCGAAAACAGTGCACAACTCACTCAAACTAATAAGATCTAAATTTCAAACCTTTAACGAGAAAAGCCGACATCAGCATCAAACATGAACATATCGAAACTGCTGAAACAGAACAAAAATAGTGAACCATGAATGGAAATATGGGTAATGTGCCTGGCACGATCTACTTCGGATTTTCGTATTTAAAATCTATCCAAACGTCCAACATAACGTTATCTCTGTCACTCACAAGCGTTTGTGATAAGATTTCTCTCACTCTGTTTGTGCCTTATAAGAAACGGCACGGTCGCGTCGCGTCGTCAGCTCTCATCGTGTGAGTTGCCACGATGCCACGTGTTGCCTGGTGCAAGCATTTATGCGCTGAGACGCTATTGCCATTTCATATAAAACAGAAAAAGTCGTTGGAAACTACCATAGAATAAGAAAAGTTTAAGAGATAGATAAATATGTGTTTGTCACAAATTAAGGTAGTGCCATAGCATTGTGGCATTACCTCACCAGCGCCACTGATATGTGTAAATGTTTCACTTGAATATCTGGAGAGAGTAGCACATCAAGACAGGTAGCTATGCCTAGGCATGTTGCGCTCTTCCGGTATCCAATAGGATACCGTTGTAGAAGAATTCAAATAAACAGCTAATGTACTTGAATAAAATGGAATTATAATTGTAGACACCACTCCATCACTTAATAATACAATAATTTCTAAGCTCCCTAGCTCATAACCCTCACCCAATTCAGCCCGTTTAGCGTAAGTTATACGACAGTTAAAACCCGATTACCGCTGCCTTGTTCATTTAAACGTGGCCATAGTTTATACCCCAAAAAGTTTTGCTAATGCAGCTCCTGGTACGATGTGTCGCTTCATTTTCGGTCTCTTTTTTCGCGGCTTCTCGCCCTCTCATTTCCGCTTTTCTGGCACGCAATCGCTTTTATGAAACTTTCTACGCTCTGCGATCGTATATATAGCAGCGATTTTTTTTATTCCGACTGTAAAGATAGTTGATTCAAATCTTGGTACCAATGCACGATGCCTCTGGTTTTCGTTTTCTTCGCGGAAGTTAGGCTGGCATGTTCTTAATTTAGGCAACTGACGCTGTGATTTAGAGTTGCTTAATTAATCATCCAGATATGAGGTACAAGGAATGCAGAATGGAAATGGAAACACAATCCTGCAGCGTTGGATTTTTTGCAAGGTTTTAGAACTTGTAATTCTAGACTAGACCGACCTTTGAATTAAGTGTTCAGATGTTTGACTTTCTAAGTAAAATTTGGGTCATGTAGATTGCTACATATCTTATAGGAGTCAACGAAATCTCTCACGTAAGGCTAAGTATAGCCGCTGCAGTCTTATTCATTTGATTAGTTATCTTGAAAAGGAATATGGAATGAGAAAATCACTTAATGAGCACGCGCTTTGATTTCCTCGCACCTTCATATAATAAACTAAGAAGCAAAAAATAAATAAATTCAAGGATATTCTTGGAAGTCATCTAGCTCGCTACTATTAGTGTCGTCAGTATAGATGCTTGCTAAAATAAATTAATCGTGAAAGCATTGCTTTAAAATTTATTTTATCGAATGTATTCTTTAACCATCCTCTTCTTCCTTCCTGCATGGAAAGCAGTTGTCTTTATGAAACCTTATAGGATCGTGTATATAGCTGCGATTTTTTCTATTCTGACTATAAAGGTAGTTGATTAAAATCTTCGTACCAATGCACGATGCCTCTGGTTTTAGTTTTCTTCGTGAAAGTTAGGCTGACACGTTCTTAATTTAGGCAACTGACGCTGTGATTTAAAGTTACTCAATATTTCATTCAGATATGAGGTAGGTAGAAAGAATGAATTAAGTGTTCAGATATTTGACTTTCCAAGTAAAATGTGGGTCATGTACATTACTACATATCTTATTGATATGAATAAATTATCAGGAGTCAGCGAAATCTCTTACGTAAGGCTAAGAATAGCCGCCGCAATCTTCTTCATTTGACCAATGAGGAAGTTTCCATTTTTTCAAATTTAGTTAATCAGATAGTCCTAACGAGTTAGAGAACAACGGCGAAAAAATTTTGTAATTATCTCCATTAACAGAAAAGTTATAGTCCTTCAAAGTTTGAATTTCCGTATCCTCCGCGCGAAGCCGCTCTGACGTGACACGTCACACGACACAACGCAAGCCTGTGTATGCCCTGTTGAGGATGCTGCTCCCGCAAACCACCGCGCCGCCGCTGGCACCGGCCTACAATTTCCTAGTTACACCATACAGAATGATCAGAAGCAATACTCTCGCATGTATATATCAGAAAATTCTAAGTCGACGATCCGTAATAGCCAAGGTAATGTTCGGATGCACCTAAAAAAGTGTATTATGACGCTAGGCCTTTCTTTGACAGGTTATTGGACGGTCTGTTATGAATACAATAACTCTTCAGTTTTACAACCCCCCACTCCCCAACCACCCCAGTATCACCCCCATCTAAAAAAAGTAGAAAATGATCAGGGACCTCTAAAACGCCTAAAAACAAAGTTTGAGGAATATTTAAAATTTATGTTTTTTTTGCTAATTACTCCACCGCCCATGCACCGATTTTCAAACTGACAGGAATATTAACTACAACTACCCCCACGGGATATCGCTGCCAAGTTTCATAACAATCCATGCAGCGGTTACTGAGATTACGTGGCTAGAAAAACGCGTACAGACAGACTGAGAAACAGACAAACCGACGGAAATGAGTTGTGTGGATTTTCGTTAAATGTAGACATCATAAAACACCCAAAAAGCGTATTATCTCAAAATCGAAAATTTTCACGATCACAATACTCTCCTTACCTATCGGTGTGAAAGTAAAAGTCCATAATCAAGGCATCCACTTTAGGAAGATTACTAGAATCACCACGATCGTAACCTTCCTCCATACTCCATTATCTTGGAAAACAATATGGAATGAGAAAATCACTTAACGAGCACGTGTTTTGAATTCCTCACACCTTCATATAATAAACTAAAGAAGCAAAATAAAAATAAATTTAAGGATATTTCTTGGAAATCATCGAGCTCTCGACTATTAGTATCGTTAGTATAGATGCTCGCTAAAATAAATTATTAATCGTGATAGCATTACTTTAAAATTTATTTTATTGAATACATTCTTTAACCATCGTTTTCTTCCTTTCTGTATGAAACCTTATACGCTCTACGATCATATAATATGGCAGCGATTTTTTTGATTCCGACTGTAAAGATAGTTTTTTCAAATCTTTTCGTTTTCTTCGTGGAAGTTAGGCTGACATGTTCTTAATTTAGGCAACTGACGCTGTGATTCAGAGTTGCTTAACTAATCATCCAGGTATGGGGTACAAGGAATGCAGAATGAAAATGGAAACGCAATCCTGTGGCGCTGGATTTTTGCAAGGTTTTAGAGCTTGTGCTCTTGTATTTGACTTTCCAAGTAAAATTGGGATGAAGTAAATTCCTACAAACCTTACTAATATGAAGAAATTGGGTCTCTGAAAAAAATGATGTGGAATGGGAAAAACCGTATATAGGTTTTGTAACAAAACTATTTTTCTTCTTTTTTCGTAATAATTTAAAAGTTATATCAAAATAAAAAGTGATTTTTGAATCCAGTACCGAGGGCACACCGACGGTTCCCAAACAAAACAAAGCGGGTATCACGTCAGAATCTTTTTACTTTTACCAATGACGTCCTACCATTATTTTTTTTTTCTAGATATTCAGCTAATCGTGGAAACAGTTACTTCTGTAACTAGTGGATATTTGTTACACGATAGATGATGAGTGAAGTCTGCGGCTCGAGACAAAGCTCACCATCGAAATAAATATGTTTTTGAATATTTGAAATTAGATCACAAACTATAGTAATAAAGTACCTAATCAAATATATTCTGATGAAGCATTTTTTTCGGCACCATGGTAGCTCAACAGCTAAGCGTCCAGCCTTCCAGGGCTTGACAACCTTTTTTTAAATTTTTTTACCAACAAATTTATTGATACTCCTTATGCACATGTTACACATTTTTTTCTACGATCTAAATGAATACACTTATGAATCAAATTTCATTACACATTGCTGATAGGTTCAATGGGTTGCGCGGTAGCTTTTCAATACAGAGGTCACGAGATAGATAGAGGTTAGACGGCTTTTTTCCCTAACTACATGGGATGATAAATAAATGTTTGTCATAGTAGCTAGAAAAAACTTTCAGGAAATAACTGTTTGTGGAAACCAACATTTTTTATTGTATGCAGGGTGCAGCTGTAGTCTGAAAGGACTAAGGTAGGATTTTGTATTACTAGTTTATTTAAAATTTTGTGTGTGAACTTTTAAATGTGATGGAAAGATTAGGTTTTAGAGGAACATCACAATTATTATTAAAAAATTATCTCTCAAACCGTACTCAAATGGTAAGAATCTCGAATAGTTATAGCAAGGAAATGGTGATTAAATATGGTGTCCCACAGGGAACAGTACTGGGCCCGCATCTATTTAACTTGTACCTAAATGATTTATTTGAAATTGACAGTGTTGGAAAAATAATTTGTTTTGCGGATGACACCCTCATACTATATAAAGCTGACGACCGGACAATATTAAAACAAATTATTGAAAAATATTTTGTTAAGATTATTCAATGGTTTGATACCAAAATTATAACAGTAAATTTCAAAAAAATCAATTTCGTTACCTTCACTTCCTATGCTAGATTTTTACCTTGCTATGAACACCTCTCCATTAAATACCATGCAAAAAAGACTGACATTAGTAGGATAGATAGTATGAAATATCTTGGAGTATATCTAGATTCACATTTAAATTGGGATAAGCAAATTTTGTATGTGACGAAAAAAATAAGATTTAAACTAAAAATTCTATCCAATATGCTAACAGATAATTTCCTTAAAATATTATATCATGCTTTAATTGAAACACATCTAAGATATGGATTACCAGCTTGGGGATCTGCCTGCAAGACATATGTTTCTGAATTGAACATATTACAAAAATATGTGCTGAAATCTATATTTCATAAATCTAAGCTCTATCCGTCAAACGATTTATACCAAGAAACAAAGATACTCGATACTAGGCAACTTTATTTCTTACATACCAGCAATTTATTCTACAAAATCTGTGTTGATGAAATGAAACATAAGCATATACATGTATATAGCACGAGGCACAAGATATGGTCATCAAACTTAGTTCGACCACACAAAACGATATTCCAACGATCATTTATGTACCTAGCTCCAAAATTGTATTGTGCAGTACCATCAACCATAAAGTCCCTCAAATTTGGCAAACATTTTAAACAAAAGCTAAAGGAATGGATCTACTCTGTAGAGCGAATGATTATATACATAATATTATTAATCAATAAAAATTGTTCTAGTAATATTTTGATATGTATATTTGAAAACATTTAAATTTTTATATCACATTGTATATCCACGCACAGGCAACGCCTACTGTGGATTTATTTATATTTATTTACTACACTGTAATTATATTATATATATATATATATATATATATGACGCTAACGCGGACCCAGTGATTGCTCACCTCACGGTGTGAGGAGTAGTCGCTGGGGAATGGAACAGCAGCCCGGTGTGTCGGAGCCCGGGTTGCACCTTTTTTGTTTTTGTTTTGTCTATATATATATATATATATATATATATATATATATATATATATATATATATATATAATTATACATATTATTATTATTATTTCGAAAGTTTTGGAACCGGCGGAACGAGTATAAGGTGAGCTTTCTTTCCTTTGAAAATCAAACTACAATTGATCCTTCATTTATCGAGACACGGACTCTTAAACTACCCAGTGATTAGGTATACTAGGGAAAATCAAATAAAACATACAAGACTCTATTATTTTTCCTTTACAAAACATTCGTCTCGTATTTCCGTATACGTAGACTACAAATATACCACAAAAAAAAAACAGCAGGCCAAAACATATTTCTAATAGTTCTGATTTTGTCATTTTCTTATACATAGCCTGAACATCCCTCGTAAACACACGCACAAAGACGCGAATTACTACCCTGAATTACAAGCACACTATCAGACGAGGAAGATGAAAGCACCTTATTACAACCATTATCTTTTATTTAATGTCATTGCGAAGACAAAGAACGAGCGTTATTTCGAGAAAATAGCGTCGAGGGGGAGAAAAGTGGGTAGAGTCCGAACGTTCCTTTTGTTCTGACGAAGGGTAAAAAAGTGCGTACACTTAATTGCTGGATTCTCCTTTATTCTTCTTTTAGACAAGGGAAAAATTGCCCAACTCGACGGTAGAGTTTATTTGCTCTTGTGTTTGTTATCTCAACATGACGGATTAGGATTGCCTTCAGAGGGATAAGCTCATTTGAAATGTTTTTATTTTCATTGTGATCACATAAACCAACCTGAGGTGAAGTATGGGGTCATCCCGAAAAGCGCTGGTAGTGAATAGTGGAGAGACTCAAAATCTCAAGCGAATACTTTGCCTTAAATAATTGGCGTCTTACTCGGGACCGTCGAGAGCTATCGAGCCTGATAGTGCTGCGTGTGACGTCACATAAGGCGCCGCACGTATGTATGTGTAGGGATTACCTAATAGAGAAATTCCGGCGCTACTAGCATATTCTTGAAATACTGACAAAACCGTCAAAAATACAAAAGTAATAGATAGTAACGAATTTGTAGGAAATTCAATTTGTGATGAATGGAGCTAGTTGATATCTATTTAGCTAAAGTCGTTTGGACGTGAGAAGATTAAAAGTTGAACTAAACGCACCCAAATGATACAAAATTATCCATTTTATTCACAAAATGATATAGGTACACAGTAATATTATAGCTATCATGATTGCAGTAGCAGTAACAAAAGAGGATGTAAGAGCTGTAGGATACAAGGTGTCCCAGAATTTTCACTGACACGGAATATTCTTGTAACTGAAACAGTTCAAACAAAAACTGAGTGGAAAGTTAAAAGTACTATGGAGTCTACCATTCCATGCTTTCAAAACATTTTTTTTGTACTTCAACCATTGAAACTCACCCCCAATTTTTTTTCATATAGCACCCAACAGTACTACACAAAATAAGTCTTCTATTTTGTTTAAGATCTTGTAGTAGTTTTGATTTTATACACAAATCTATTTCTGCGTAGTCCTAATTATCAATAAATAAAACAAGAATTTGTTTGAGGCTCGATATTATCGTAAGAAAAATAGACAAAAATGAAAACTGTGTGGGCGTTTCAAGGGTACTGAAAGACATATCCATATTTGAAAACAAATTTTTGTACCTGAACCCCTAAAACTCACCCCCAACTTTTTTTCAAATAGCTCTCCACAGCTTTTCCTACATAAATGAGGCCATTATTTTATTCAAACGAAAACATGTATGATAGGTTGTTCAGTACCCTTAAAAACCCACTTATTTTCCCTTTTGGTCAGCTTTTTGTGTAATACAAATTCTTATTTTATTTATATTATGCTCATGATTTTACGAAAAAATAGGATTTTGCGTATAAAATCAAGGTACCAAAAGATTTTAAATAAAATAGGAATATCATTTATGTACGAAAACTTACGGGGTGCTATTTGGAAACAAAAATTTGGGGGTGAGTTTTCGTGGGTGACGTACAAAAAAAAATGTTTTGAATGCATTACTTTACAATAATTATTAAGCAGCATTTTATAAAATCTGTGAATTCATAATTTAATCTTAGCTCGAGGAACTATTAAAGTCGTACCATCAGGCCTTATAGCAGTATCAGTACGAATTACAAATCTCCCTTCGAAGTGTTTGGTGCATATTACAGAATAATCCTTTATCGTGGAGTGAAGAAGAAGAAAATCAAATATAAAACAGACACAAGCTGTGAATTCTTTTGAAGTCCATACTTGTTGACGGTTAGCGGTCACGTTTTAAAACTTAAAAAACGCTCACTGTAAAAGACAGACATAGCGTGTGGAAACTACTTATAAGCTATTTAAAAGTAGAATTAGTGGTATTTTGTTTTAATTTAGGCGACATCAACAATTACAGCAGAATTATTAGTGGTATTATCGACGAATGCATTATTAGAAATGACTGAAATAGAAAATACAAAGAGGAAACAAAACACAGACAGACGATACGGGTTAAAATATGAAATGAAGCAAATATAAATAATCGTGTTTTACAGAATGCTGTTGGTTATTTTTTTGCATATTTATTGTGATGTTGAAGGATTACGAAATCAATCTGAGGATGGTTTGAAGTAAAATAAACTAAAAAATTGTGAATAAAAAAAGATTATTTTTAATAATAGCAAAGCTGACCGCTAACCATCGACAAGTATACAGGGTGTTAATTTGAAAACTTACCACCACGGATTTATCGAATACCACTAATTAAAAGAAAAAACACCTAGACATGTCATAAGACTTATCAAAGGGGACAACTTTTTAACCAAAAACTACGGCCCTCCATTGTACCTTCTGCCCTCCAGAGCCATACCCTTAAAGATTTTAAATTAACAATGAAGTCCTTTATTATGACGTTTGATTTTTTGAAATCGGACAATTGGTTTTCGAGAAAATTAGAAAAATCTTGATGCATCTTAATTTGTACAGATAGAAAACAAAATCAGATGAAAATTTCACTTGTTATAGCAACAATGGCTCTAAATGTTGCCCGTTATGACCAAACATGATATACCTTGGCGATGCTCAAATCCCTGAAGGACAACTACATAAGACGGTCTAAATGATGCTGATTTATAGTGCCAAAAATAATGTGCTCGGCAAACTGCCGTTATAATATGCTTAACGTCGGACATTCGGGGAAGATAACTTCGCATAGGTATGTTATTGACCCTGTTATGAAACTTAGTCAAACTGGATCTGTGCAGATAAAAAAAAACGTTTTGCATGAAACCGCTCAAGTTGAAATTTTGGGTCATTTTGTCATAATTCCTAATACTTTGTTCCAAAAATTGTCGATCCAACCGATACTTCATCTACACACAGTTACTAAACTCCATAAATGTCACCCGTTCAAAATAAAAATAGTGCAAGAGTTGACCGACAAATGGCTAAAGCGATTAATGGTGACATCATTCATGATGTAAAGAATATCTGCCTCACTGATAAATTCACATTTCATCTAAGTGGATTTGTTGATAAGCATATAACTGCAGGTATTGGAGCAGTAACAGTCCTCACGTTTTTGAAGGAGGGCATACGCAGAACTTCCAAATAAATAATGCATGCAAGCATTCTAGGAAGCAAAATGACCATTAAAAACCAAATCGTAGAAAATGCACCCCTTATACTCGATAAGGTTGAAATCCATTTCACGGCGGCGCTTCTCCTCACTATGTTCTTCTGGTTCGGCAATGACTAGACGACGCGTTTCCAGATCGATGGATCGACCGATCCACATTATGTTTTTATACCTGAACACTTATTGCAATAAAAAGTGATATTTTCGTAAGTTTTTGTTTTCTGTTTTTGTATTTGAATAAGGGACTTCGATACATCTTTGGAACACACTATTACTCCATACCCCTAGTCATTTAAAATTTTTAAGGGGATGACCCTGGGGGCAAGTGGTACAAGAGGATGAGGGGGTTTTTGTTTAAAAAGTTGTCCCCCTTGACAAATCATTTGAAGTGTCTGTGCGTATTTTCTTTTTAGTGGTTTTCGATAAATCCGTGGTAAGAAGTTTTCAAATGAACTACTAGTACATAAGTCCGTGTCCGAATGCATACAGATGTAGATTCACATCATACACATTAAAACCATTTAGCTGAAATTTGTCAATACAATGCAATACAATACAAAAATGTGTTTATTCAATACAATCAAATAACAAATAATTCTTTCTTAATACTCATCAATACATTGGAGAGCCACATAAGGGTCAGTGGGTGAATTCTGTAACTCTAAGCGAAGCGATAGCGACATTCTTCCAACGCTTTCGCTCGTTTCGGTATTCCATAAATATCTTCATTCCGACTTAGACATAACGAACGCAGACGAACGGTATAAGCGATAGCGAAAGGTTTTGGATCTCGTTTGTTTTGTTTGTGTGTGTTGTTTTGACGTTATTATTGCTGTGTCGACAATTTGCTTAAATTTATTTGTGTACTTAACTAACAATCAATGAATCGAAAAGAAAAACTAATCCTTCGCAATGGTCGGCATTACTAGATTTTGCAGAGTCTCATTCAGAGATATTTAAGCCAACTTGTGAATGCTCCTGAATCATCGAGCACCATGCCGAAAGCGTAATGAAGCGTTAAACTTTGGTTATGGAAGTCCGTCAAAAATCGTTTTCGTAAATGATTAGCCTCGTTTTCGCCTGCTTTCGTTACTATAGCGAAAGTTACACAATCTACCCACACAGAGCCGTTGTTTGTGAAAAAAAACATGACAAAAAAATAATAAAGATGTAGATGAATATATGGCTGATGCTATATATTTTCAACGAATTCATGTGCTGTATATTACAGTTTATGCCTCTTTTTAATGATCAAAAAAAAAATAAATTTACATCCACAAAAGAAGTCTGACGTAAAACTGCTGGTATGCCATTATCGTGACCATATGCCATTTTATCCCGTGAGGCCGGCCTAACACCATTCGGCCAGCAAATTCCCTGTCTGCAGGCGATATATCCCTAATATTCGAGTAGCCGGCTCTTCTACCCGGTTTGTATTTCCCGATTTTTCCGCTAAAAACGCCACCGCGACTAATTAAACGGATTTATGTAACGGCGCCGGATTTTTCTCCCTCAATAATTTTTGTCTACGGCGCTCTGCAAACGCTGGCGTGTGTATTTCTGCACTTACCGTTATACTTTCTTGAAACGAAGATATATCCTTTTTCTTGAGACAATATACATTGCCGGTATTTTAAAGTGTGGTATAGGTAGTTTCAGTATTATAATTCCTGTTCCAGAAATAATGCTAGGCACTTTGCGCGTTGTCGAATCGTTGTACAACAAGGTCGATCTCTCGGTTAATGCCAAGAAGACCGAGCTAGTTTATTTATTTATTCAACGGTTTCCCGTTATATTTATAACAAAAACAATACAACTGTTACTAAGTATATCAGTTCTCTCTTCAGGCTGTAATACTATATTTATATAGTCCCATCATTCCATTAAGGAACATAGGGCCTCTACAAACTGACGCCAGTCTGATCTATTCTTTGCAAGGGCTTTTATCTCTCTCCATGTCTTGCCCATTCTTCTTGCCTAATCTGTAACCGTTCTTCTCCAGGTCACCCTTGGTCTTCCTATGTGTCTGCTGCCCTGGGGGTTCCAGTCTAACGCCGTTCTAGCTACAGATTCTTCCGTTCCTCTTCGCAGAATGTGACCTATCCAATTCCACTTTCTCTGTCTGATTTCCGTCCCTACTTTCTTAAACCCTGCTATTTTCCACAAGTCCTCGTTCGAGATTGTCCTTGGCCAAAAAATCCGTAGGACCCTCCTTAGACATCTATTAATGAAAACCTGGAGTTTTTGCTCATTGGCTTTTGTGCTTTTCCATGTTTCGCATCCATACAATAACACTGATTTCACGTTGCTATTGAAAATGCGCAATTTAGTTCTGATTGAGTACGTGGTAGATTTCCAGACTTTGTTAAGGGACCCAAATGCTCTTCTTGCTTTTAGTAGACGCTGCTGAATATCTTGATCTGTCCCTCCTGTGTTATTAACTATGCTGCCTAGATATTCAAAGTAGTCGACTCTTTCTATCACTTCGTTGTAGAGCAGAAGAGGTTCGTGTTTGGCTATATTAATCCGCATTTCTTTGGTCTTCTTCACATTTACTCTTAGTCCCATTTTTGCTGCCTCTGTTTTAAGGACTTCAATCTTTCTTTTCGTGTCTTGGACATTGTGCGATATTAGGCAGATGTCATCTGCGTAATCCAGATCTTGAAGGCTGCCCATCAGTCCTCATCTAATGCCTCCTCGGCCATCACATACCTTTCTCATTAAGCAGTCTAGCACTATGTTAAATAGCAAAGGCGAAAGTACACATCCCTGCTTCGAACCACGCTTGATACTAATTCTTTCACCTCTATAATACTATACAAACAGAAAAAAAATTATACTAAATGGACTTGTTGTACAGCAAACATTACGTTACGTGTCATATTAGTTCTTACTCTCTAGATTTTAGGACATACATATACAGAGTGTCCCACGACGATTAAGATAAGCCATATATCAGAAATGGGCAGTAGTAGAGAATTATAATTTTGGGGATGTAAATTAGAGCAAAAGTTGTATCTTTTCTTGTTATTGTGTTACCCAATGAGGTACTTGTTTATGGTCACGTGACGTCCGATTCAAAATTACTAATTGGACACCCTGTACATTAATGCCTTTCTATGTTCCTACCGATAAAACAATTACAACAAACTAGCACACTTGGGGTCTAAAGTGATTAATTCAAGAGTTACAGGTACTTAAGGATTGTACCACTACCATTGGTTATAACATAATGTACCACTACAGTTAAATTATTTGTTAGTGTTTCATAATGGTAGTGGTACAATCCTTTAAGTACCTGTAGCTCTTAAATTAATCACTTTAGACCCCAAGTGTTCGTGTTTGTTGGAACTGTTTTATCGGGAGGAACACAGAAAGCCACAGATATACAGGGTGTCCCATTAATAATTTTGAATCGAATGTCACGTGATCAAAAACAAATACCGTAAACGCGGGCTACTTTGGCCCAATTTTCAGTAATTATTGTATGTACTTTTCTCTAGAAACTGTTGTTTTCACTGCCCAGAAGTTCTGGTAATCTTTTTTACATCTATAATATCTTAAATTTTAATTAGTAATCCTGTTTTTACTTACAAAACGTTTATTGAATTAATATATTTTTTTTAGTTTTGGGCCAATGTTACCCTGCGGTTGGGGTAACTTTGGCCCATGTCAATTTTAACCGCTAAAAGCATGATACAAATGGCATGGATAAAGAAGGACTTGGATATTGACTAGAACAGGTTCTTCAACGAAGATTATATTATCAAATGTTATCAAGTTTTGTCATAATTATGAATTTTATCAGGTGAAACATCTTTGACCACCTTTTTCAGATGTTCAATATAGTCTGTGATGATTTGTTCATGAATCTGATTACGATTTCTTTTGATCTTCGACGAAAACGTGACAGTCAGTTAAAGGTGTCTCTTTAGAAACGATTTGACCCAGTCACGTCCTGGAACATAGTTGCAAAAACACTCCATAGTCTTCCATTGCCTAGTCAAATAAGATTTTATGATGAATCTTAAATCTAGTTCATCGAGAATGCTAGTTCATTGAGAATGCTAGTTGCATGGCCTGGTGAACTTGAAAACAAACTTTTCAACTTGTGTTTTATAGGGGTATCTTGAAATGATCAGCAGCCTGCCTTTGCGTCATATCACCAGATCTGATTGCTTCTAGACAAGTTAGAAGTTGTTCATTGCTATGGCCAGTGTATATTGGACCTCCAGGAAGTCTTTTATTACGGCATCCTGAACAAGCTGATTACGAGAATACGCAATATAAATGAAAAAATAAAATGTTTCAAGGTTTTTGTAGCAATTCATAACTTAATATTATGGGTTTTGGCCAAAAAAAAAGTTGGGCCAAAGTAGGACGTTTTTTATAGATTATTGGGTCTGATTTAAAAAAACATGAAAATAAAAAAACTTGTTGAGTTTACCAGTGTTGTAACTACGTTACGACTTAAAGAAAGGAACATTGTTTAATAGGGGGTACTTACCAGATTTGTTAAACAAGAAATACGTTTTTTGTAAATGGAAGTTTGGGAGGTAAAGATTGCACGTGGTTTCACTAGTCAAACAACTATACGTGCTGCTTTCTAGTGGACAGCAAAGGAACCACGGAACTTATCAGACAGCCTGTATAGTGCGGCTACCTACCGGAATGAGCCGGAAGTATTTTAAATACGGTCACAAATATGATTGTAGAGTATGACTTTGTTTTTTTTTTTCATTTGGGCCAAAGAAGGACGTTAGGGCCAAAGTAGCCCGCATTTACGGTACTTCATTGGATAACACAATGACAAGAAAAGACACAACATTTGCTCTAACTTACACCTCCAAAATTATAATTCTCTACTACTGCCCAGTTCCGATATATTGCTTGTCTTAGTCGTAGTGGAACACCCTGTATTTATTTAACGAGCAACAACAGGCTCCTGGCAGGATCGCCATGTAGTATGCCAAGTAGTATGGCTAAGGTGACTTGGTGTATACTGTTGTTACTTGGGCGATAACGCCCAAAGTAGAGATTAAAACGACCTAATGCTTCCAAACATTTTTTAATTGTCCTCAAAGCTATACATCATCCCGAAAGTCAACTTGGTGGTTCTTATGTAACAACCTATGTCCATAGAACTATACAGAAATAACAATAACAGTCGCTAATTGTTGACGTCAACTTTCGTAATATTATAATAACAGAACAAATAGGCTGGCCTATATTATCACGCGTGTTGCCCCAGATTAAACCAAAACAGCTACGAGCTAAAATTTTGCAATGTAAGATTTATCTACAATGTAGTAAACTTTATCAATGCTAAGCATAGTTATTACGCACAGGCTTAGGCCCGATTTTATGAACATATTTTCACCAAGGCTTTGACAAACCTTTTCTATTGGATGTTATTTAGCAAAAGCTTTCTATTGGGTATTGATGGCTATGTTAATAAGTATCATCCAATAGTATTTTATCAATATTAAAAACTAAACGTCGAAGCTGGATGACACTTTTGTCAAAAATATTTTAGTAACTCATGGTTATTCATGGATCAAAATCATAGCAGGATATCAGAACAAAGCGATTAATTTACAAATTCATGCCAGATTTTTCATGTTTACATTGTAAGTATTGTATAGTTGCTATTTGCAAAGTGCGATAATTTGTGACAGAATCATAAATGTAGTATCAATCACAGCAACTACCTTATTTAATAATTACAAATCCTACCTCCGTCAGTCAGATGGATTATAGAAAAATACACACTTTTATGAAGAATCAATCCTTTATTTACTGGATGCATGTTTGTTATAGACCTTATTATAGAAATATTCACACAGGACGTATAGGAGCAGCATACACATTCTACATAAAATAAGGTTATACGCAGCTAGCGAGATTTGCCGTTCTGGTTAGGCAACCAGTAATGCACATGCACGCTTGGTATACAGCTTGGTAATAGTTAAATCGTGTGTTTAACTTTTGAAATGTAACAAAATGCCATTTTTACCCCTTTTTACTATAAAACAAAGATATATTGCATCTATTTATAATTGTTATCGATAGTAAATTATTGTTTTATCCAAATAATGCAGTAATTTGAATTTCTTGTCATCCTTATCAAATGAGAGACGAAAAATCCGGTGATCAAATGCTCCACTTCTGTGAAATCTGATTGGTTGAGATTAGCAATTGTTAAGCTTTTTGTTAAACAAGAATGTGCAATTTTTCACATATTTAGGATGGAAAATCTGACTGAAAAAGATACTAGATGGTTCACAATGGTCGATATAGAGTATGTAATTTTTGACCTTTTTGGGGTAAATTTCAAGAGAAATCAATAATTTTCAGAGTAATTTAACTGGTGCATGATCTAGAAAGAGCTGCTCTGATTGGTCAAAGTCTTTGTTAAAATGCACATGTTGATAAAGTCGGGCCTTAGTATATTATTGGTAAACATGCTTTTTATAAACAGAGGTATCTTGTCATTCTATGCTTCTTACTAAGACAAAGATGACACACCTTAACTTGCTCTCAGCTGAGATGGCAATAAGTTGAAGATTCTAGACGGCAGATACTTATATGAGCATAGAAAAATGTCTTTTCTAGAGTTATTCACTTGCTCATATTGTTGCTGGTTTGATAAGTGTGGTCTACGTATATTCGCTAACTTTAAATATTTCAAAAATGTGGCCTGCTCGAGGAAGACCACAATAAATCGTTGTTGTCTGAACACTTTATCTATCGGCTATCAATCACAGCGTTCAGGAGTTCCACTGGCGTCCTGTCGGCACCGCAGGAATGTTTTATATCCGTTGACAAGTAAAAAAACGGCTCGCTGTTTCCGGAGGCTCGACCAGCAGCATGCCAGCGATGCACATTTTCGGTTGTGCGACCCTGCAACGCTGTGCAATGTCGCTTAGATTTATTTGCCGCTGGCATACCATATTAGCATTCCTAATAAAATTTTATTCCGTCAGCGAAGTTGCGGTTAGCCTTGGAGCTGCGCCGCTACTTCCCTACGTTCACGACAATTCGCCGGAACAGAGTGAAACAATAAAAACTATGCTAAGTATGTCGAAAAAGTAACCACTGTACTTCAAAAATGGTGTGGAATTACCACTGGCGAAGACCAACAAGGTAATTGTCTTGGGTGCCTAGTCACATAGGAGTTGGCGGTGATGCCGATAGGTGTCCCAACGGAGGCGCAGAACTCCCTCTCATCGGGCCAGAACCAGCATGTAGTATATCATACAATGTGGTTCGGACAGTTGTCACCAGGGGTGGGATTCCGTTCTGAATCGAGAAACTCGATCTCGATAGATGATCAACTCGATAGAATTATAAAGCCGGATTCTGTTGCTCGATCTGTTTTCGCTTCGGAAATCTTCGTGAATTCGATAGTTGAAAAGACACATATGAACTACCTATGACATAATCGTCGTTTTTTGGTCCTAACCTCAAATATACCCAGAAAAAATATTTTTTCTTTTTTTTTACTTGTGTCATCGGCTTCGACTGCTCAGGTCTTTAGCCTGATTATTTTTTGTTTCCATCTTTGCAATAATAATATTCATAGGCATAATAATGTTACCAATTGTGAGAGAGCATCTATTATAGCAACAGAAAGAATAGCAGCACTTGATCAATATTCGGAGAAGAATGGAAATTAGAGCAAAAAGCGACACTTTTGAGCTTCCTGACAATAGGTTTATAGAACTGTTTCGATTAAATAAAGAGCACATACATGTATATTTATCGAAATTATATAATAACATAAACAAAAGGTCCTGTCAGCATATGATTGAGGAAATTCGACCTTTGGTTCAGGAGATATTGTCAAGAAAGGGCATTATTCTGGAGACTAAGTTCTTTGCTACCTTAGTTTCTACGCCACAGGTTGATACCAACGATGTAGGTATTGGACAAGAATATAGAGCTGGAATGAGTCAAATATCCATAGTGGCATAAAAGTTTATCTTCTAGTTACTGCAGCCATTAATATACTCACAATTTCCCTTAAGTTTGAAAAAACTGAAGTACAGATTTCACTATAAAATTTCAATGTTTGTGTAAGCAGATGTATAATCTCACTCTTGGGAATCTAAGCATCGAATCGACTGCTCTGCAGCTGTCGAGTATAGATATCGAGTTTATTGTCGAATTGTGGCAAAAGGAATCGCTACTATCGTTTTTGATATCAAACTCGATATCATTTTTAAGTCCCATCCCAGTTGGGTGTCTAATGAACACCAGAAGCGCTGGGACAGAGTGGTCGAAATTGTTCAGTCTAAAAGAATGCTGAGGGGACCCTCGTGTTCTAGTACCACAGACGCAGTCAGACTGAGCAGGATGGAACTACAAAAGGTGGTTGGATTCATAACTGGCCATTGGACATTCAGTGCACACCTGCAAAGGCTAGTGATTGAAGTGGCAAACCCATCATCGAGGAAGTGAGCTGAGGCAGAGGAAACAGCTTAGCAGCTGTCCTGTCTTGAGTGACTCCCATCTAAATTTAGGCAAGAATAAACCTTAAGGCTGCGCGGCAACTGTTAGAGCAAGTGAACCCTGACCCATACAACAAACCCCTACAGACTCCCACAAAAAACAATATCGAACAGATCAGGAATGAATTCTCATAATAACATTAATTTAGTTGTCAGTAGTGGTCGCAGATTAAGATAGAAGACACTCATCCTAATACGGACGGAACTGACGAAACATAAAATGTCACATCCGAACGCATGCAAGAAAAGGCTTACCACAGATAGAGAACAAGGGGGGTAGAGGAATTATTATGCATAGATATACAGTAACTCCACGCGAGACAGACAAAAAGACTCAGACACTTTTTCCAAAGCAAGCAAACAAATTAACATCAGGAAATAATAAAAGCAGACAAAAACCATACACCACCCACCCTCTCATATCCAGACTACGCAGCACACACAATCCTATACAATCACAACAAGAAAAAATAAACACTTGGTCGCAGAAAGCACTCCAAGGCAAACATAGTTATCGTATTACGCAAGACCACAGAAATGAAAAACACACATCTGCGAAGGATGGCTAGCTCTTTCCAGAAACTGAGGGTTTTATGCTTGCTATCCAGGATCAGGTTATTGCGACGAGAAGCTACAAGAAACACGTATTCATAGATCAATCCATAACCAACGATAATTACAGAAAATGATACCATCAGACTCTCAGACTCAGACTTTCGCTGGAACTGAGTACACGGCTAGACATAACACTGAAGCCAACATTATACATAAAGCATTAGCCACAACAAACAAACTAATCGAAATCACAAATCCATATTATCACATCGGTAATCGACAACGATCGATACAAACTATACTGGGACATTGAAGTACATAACCAATAGACCAGATATAGTTTTTTAGTCAAAGGCAGACAAAATTGCCTACTTAACTCATTGTGCTATTCCCAATGATTTGAATATATAAAATACCTGCTGGGAAGATGTCTAAAAACTCAGACTTTGCCATAGAAATAAAACGCCTCTGGAAAGAAAATAATGTTATTATTGTCCCCTCATTATGTCAGTCTCAGGTCTTACATCAAACACATTCACACCACACTTGCAACAGTTGGGTCTGGATGAAATGTTATACAGAGTATTCCAAAAGTCTGTAATCCTGTAACATTGTACGATCTTTCCTAAATTTAGACCGATAATAGTTGAGGTACTAACTTGGCACAGATTGTCAATACTTGTTGCCACAGAAACCATGCGAAAATAATTTAGAGAAGCAAAATAAAAATTTGTCATAACAACTGTCATAACGTTTATACAAAGAAACACTGACAAGATCAGTAGTATAATCTAAGTAAAATACATGACTGTACACACTAAGACGACGTAAAATAAGTATACATTAAAAAGATTCTTGCAGGGTGTAAAACGCCTCTAATCCATGAACAGAGTTTACTTAATTGATCTATCGATTTCTCCAAATACGAAAAACATTTAAATTTGACGGTTAACCAAAGCTGCCACATTTCATGCAGTCATGTTATAATTGATGATTGATGAAAATATGAAAAATAAACACAAAAAGTCCGCAATGTGTAGGCCTCCTCGGTTGTTTCAAATCTAACTAAAACAATGTAGGATTATTCTTTCAATTTTTTAATTCGTCTATTTGATAGCAGTGCTTTATAGCGCTACCTAAGAATCTAGCATTGTCAAAAACTTATTTTGAAAATGGGGTTAATCTCTCAATTTAAGATTGTTAAAGCCACTCCAAATTTGTAACACTCCTCAACCTGAACCTTTGTGGTTCTGTACTGAATACAAGACTAAATACCAGGTTGAAATGGTTCAGTGCGTGCACTGCAACACCTAGTTTCATTGCAAGTGTGTGAAAATGGTCAAGTATTCATCATTTGCGGTACAGAATTATAGAATTATATTTATCAACATCTGAGGGCAGGTTCAAATAATTCAATTACTAAGAAAACAGGAGTTCAATTTGAGCACCTGGTTGCCTAAAAAGAACGATTGGCAACACCATCTTAATTTTGCTTTTCTCTTGTTGTTTAAACATACTAAAATAATTTATAATTCTCAAAATAGTCCTCAGAGTTGAGGAAATATTTCTCACAGTTGAGAGATTTTTTCTGCGTTGTTAAGGGTCTAGGGTATAGTGCGCGAAATTGAGAACCAAGAAAAGACTTATTCCCATGTTAGCGAGGAGGCGTGGCCGCCTGTTCCCGTTCTCCAGTGTGTGTGTCTAAGATGAGGGGAGATAAAGATAGATAAAAATCCAAAGGTAAGGTGCAAAGGTCACCATAAAAACGAATTTCGCATTTCCAAGCTCCTGACATTACCTTTAAACTTACAATAATGACTCAAAGAGCAAATTGAAGAAGAAAGCTTGTGCTTGTGCAACTATTTAGCCTTTTTTTTGATATCGTGTTTGGCTGTTAAATTACAGGCATTTATAAAATGTATGATTTTGCATTGCGAGTTTTATTGCATATTAAAAAACTTTTTTGAGAAAATCGAAAATAGTTGTCACTCATTATGGTCTTAACTATCGCCTTCTGAAATATTATATATGTAGTTTGAAAATAGAGTGAGTTATGTGAGAAATTGTGAGTCATGAGTCATGGCAATTACGTGTGTATCCAGGCCCCTTATATATTTTATTTTTTTAATGCCGCATACGTACGGACAGTTTTTCAAAATTTGGTTCAATATGGTCGACCTCACTCCATATAAAAGGTAATCGTTTGATATTGATGAAACTCGTCTTGAAATTTACCAACTCTGCAGTTTTGCTTGAAACCGTCGTCGTCGACACCTACAAGGTTATCGTGGCAAACTTCCTCCTTTATCCTTAATGTAGTCCCGCGCACTCTGTTTAAGGCCGTATTGGGAAGCGTTCGTCGGCTTTTTGTAAAATTAATGAGTCGCAATGAAGATTTATAAAAGTGCCGTGACGACTTCTTTGTACGCGCCGTCGGGAGTTATCTTTTTTCCTGGCACAACTCACGCCAGGATGGCGGTGATCTTTAAATTAATGCGACCTCCTCCTCCCTCCCAACCCCCCCCCCCCCCCTGCGAAAAGGGGGCCCAAGTAGATAAATTATGAGCGCGGCATTTTTGGCGCAAGATTATCAACTCTCCTGTGAAGCCTTCTTTGCGATTTATTTACATTACCGCAGATCAGAGTTGCCATTATACTGTCGAAATACTGGAAGAAGCTTCTCCATAAAAATGAGCCATTGACCTCAAGGCCACTTAGTTAGGGTGGGGTTACCCATATTGAACCAAATTGTCCGTACATGTCTGCCATTAAAAAATAAGATAAACTGGTAATACAAAACAAATCTCTCAACCTTGAAGAATATTTTGAGTACCACAAATTATTTTTTTGTATTTGTTAACAATAAGAGAAAAGCAAAATTAAGTTGGTGTTGCAATTGGTTCATTTTAGGCAACCAGGTGCTCAAATTGAACTCGTGGTCTATTGTCCTTTCAAGAAAAGTTGGTAAATACCAAAACATTGTTTTTAAATAATTGCCAACAAAGTGTGTCCGAAAATTCTGCACTGCAAGAGATGAACACTTGAATATTTTTTTTCTTGTGCCACCACCAACACATTTCCAACGAAACCAAGCATGACAGTGCAATCATTTCAACTTGGTCTTCAGTCTTGCGTTCAGTACAGATCCACAAAAGTTCAGGTTCAGGAGCGTTAGAGATTTCGAATGGCCTTAATCGAACCGGGGTTCAATTGGAGGTTTCTTAAGTGGTCCAATATGAGGACCTAGCTCTAAAATCAAGATTAATAAATAAATATCTAAATAAGTTTTTGACAATGCTATTGCTAGGTGGCCCTATAAAACGCTGGGCGAGGGTTTCATGCTTGCTGTTCAGGACCAAGTGATTGCGACACGAAACTACAACAAATACGTAATTATAGCTCCATCCATAACCGACGGTAATTGCAGAAAATGTCACCAAAAAAAAAAAAAAAAAAAGAAAAAGTGGACCACATAACAGGCTCCCGCCGGTAACGAGTACACAGCCAGACATAACTTTGCAGCCAAAGTCATACCAAGTCATACACTAGGTAATAGCTATCACAAACAGACAAATAGAAAACACAGATCTGTATTAAAATTTCTCTCCGACATCAGTGCTCGCACACAATCAGTACGAACTGTACTAGGACGTTGAAATGAATACAGACAAGGCTATCCGATCCAATAGACCGGATATAGTTTTTCAGTCAATATTTTTGTATTTTGGGCCTAAGATATTTGGGGTTTGTTTTACCTCACTGTTACCCGTGTGGGGGCGAGTTAGAATATCTCCCATCGTATATCCTGCGTGTCGTAAAAGGCGACTAAAAGCAACCGAACTACGGTCGGTATAAGCAGTAACCTCTTCTCAATAACAGCTTCGGGTGGACGAGTTCACAAGAGTCAGGACACCTTCTTGTCCTTGGGGTGAGAAATTGCCCCTAAAGGCGGATGAACCGGTAGATACAGCTGGTCAACGACGTGAGGATGCAAATGGGAAACTACTGCATCAAAGATCTTTAAGATATCCCAAGAGAAATTCGTAAAATGAGTTGCATTTTACGAGTTCACAACATATCTGTTAAGACACTGTGACAATGATGATGATGATTACATCATTGTATATGGAAAATTATATGTGTAAGTCATTATCTTGCCTCGTACAGCGCCAGCGCAGCGGTTAGGAATATTTTTATTGAGGGAAAAGATGTAAACTGAAAGCTCATAAACGAAACGAGCTGACAAGGTAAGTATTTTACACTTTCTAAATAACAAACAGGAAGTTTCCAATCCAACACCCGGTTCTCATGAACAACCAGGCTCTGCTAAGGAGTCACTCTTTCAAGCTGTTAGGAGTCAACATTATAGAAAATCTGATCTGGCACGAGCACGTTGCGCCAATTGCAACAACTGCTGGCAAAAAGCTTGGGTACCTATTTAGAGCCAGAGAATACTTCTCACTATGTAACCTCCTCACGCTATATAAAGCCCAGATAAGACCTGGCCTGGAGTATTGCTCCCATGTCTGGGGAGCTGCTGCTTCTACTACCCTGTCTATAATAGATACCGTCCAGAGAGCGATCTGCTCTGTTATAAGAAAAACAATATGTACTGCTAACACCTACTGTATATCTCAGTAGTTTTTTTTTGTTAAAACGCTTTATGGGCATTTTCAAAAAACAGCCCCAAAAACAGAAGGTGTACCCTAATCTTGACCCAACTGGCGCTTGATATAATATAACTAGTTGCGAGAGAAATATACAGAAACAAGTAGAGTTCTTTGCTTTTCAAAACAATATTACTCCTGTATATGTGGAGAAAAACATGAAAGACACGCGGATTTTCTTACAAGGCTCGTTTTTAGAGTCGCCTTGGTTCCTGTTATCCTACAGATCCTACTGGATAATATAATCAAAATCATCCCAGTCTACTTCGCAAATCCCATCCGGCAAAAGGAACTGATAGAAATAAATTAATGAGACGATCTCGAAACATTTACCTGAAGATCCATTTACCCGCAGCTTCGGCAAATCTTCCCGGGAAAGAAAATTAAATCTGGAACATTTCTCTGGAAGCTCGTCACCCGACGGCTTTTTCTCCCGAATTATCTTAATGCCAGGACCTTCCCTTTTAAAAGGGATGATATATTTAATCTAATTCCCCGTCTAGTTCCAATTTGTTTCAGGCGACCCGTTACCAGATCAGAAATCGATAACGAACCTAGACTTCCAGCTTATACGTTAGTAACGAATGAACATCTGTAACAGTGTTGAGCCAAAGGGTATTTGCATATAGCCCGATAGAATTGGCTTCTTGCTTTCTACTTAAATACACACATAAAAATAATTTCTTAGAAGGAGCACAGATGCTTTAATTCAAGTATGCCATAACTTCCTATACGCGCAAAGTCATGCTAATCTTAAAGCGAGAATACGATATTTTTGACCATATAAGGGTCAGACTGAGAAAATATCTTCAATGCAAAACTGGGAAATTCTTGATAGTAAGAATACCAAAATCTTAAATCAAGCATAAGGTAATCTTGACCGAAGTATTTCATAATCTTGACTGAAGCATTTCACAATCTTAGCTGGGAGTATTTCATAAACTTGACGCAAGTAGCTCAACTTTTTCTAAAGTTGTGATATTCTTGGATGAGGAATCTAGTAGTATTAATTTGAGCATTCAAACTCTCCCATGAGCATGTGGTACTTATCTAGGAACACCTGAGGCAGGTATTCGCATCCCATTTTTTTTATAGCTCATTCATGGTTGGATAGATCCAGTGATAAGGAAGCTGGTGGGAACCGGGATGCGACTCAAATGGCGGTGGACCAGCACTACCGGCAGATGATGGTTGACGGTGGTATCACGGGTATCACGTGGCAATGGCAATTTATTTAACAGTTTGACTAGATACTATTATGCAGGATCCAGGATGCAGGTATTACGCTACGGTGCTAAAGACGGCGGCGAATGCGACAATCCGAAAACCGATAATGGCGGCGCGGACGCGGACGGGCAACAGGCTGTTGAGTAGAGAGGGTGAAGGGGTTAGAGTTGACCCGTGAGACGCTGCGCGCCTGCGCAGTCCGACGTTGGGAGACGTCAAATAAATGATTTACTTGATACAAATATAGGGTGTGCAGCGTTCATTTTCAAACCAAGATTATCATATTGTAAATGAAAGTTCGCATTTGCAAGCTGTCTATATTCTTAATAGAAGTAAGCTGGACACCGCTGGAAAAAATGATAATCTTGATAAAAAATTATGAAATATTTGTTATTAAATTATTATAGCCTTCATTGCAAAGAAAATTATATTTTCTTTCGGAGCATATTTCTTTAAAATAAGTATATAAATCAAAAATATATTATTCTTGGTACAAATTTTCTATAATTTTCTCATCAAATATTCTTTCCTAGAGTGAGAACCGATATTCTTGTTGTGAGTATGTATTTACAAGAATATCACAATTCTTGACTTGAGAATTTCTTTTTATGTGTGTAGGCAGGGAAGTTGCGTAATCGCGAGCTTATTATTTGGTTTCTTTAAACCTCAATAATAGAACATACAAGCCATTGTCCTGTTATAAACGCTTCTGGACGTAGTTGGGGGTTAAGTAGAAGAATAGCAATGCTGGTAAACTTCGCCTACATATGTACTCAATAAGTAGTAGTGCAAAATTACCGTAATTTATCGTTCGTTGCGAACGTTCGCGAACTTCCGGGAATTTTTGAGAATTTTGGAGAATGTTGGGTAATTAATAGGAACTAGCTTAACTGGACTGTAATAAGAACGTATCGTAACATAAAACTTTATAGGCAGCCCAGGCAAGTCTACGATAACAGCTCTTTATAAGTATTACATTAACATTTTGGATTGCATTGAGGCAGGGGAATGTCCTGTGTCAGTATTTATTGACATGAGCAGGGCATTCGATTGTGTCAATTATTCAATTTTATTATCAATATTGTAGCAATATGGTGTAAGAGGAGTCTCTCTCGAGTGAGTCAAATCATTTCTCTCAGATAGGCAACAATATGTAGCAATAAAACATTCTGAAAATATGACAGCAAACGAGGTACACTCAGATATAGTAGCTTCAAGCGTTGGGATTCCACAGGGATCTATTTTGGGCCCCCTTTTATTCATATTATAAATTAACAACATCAAACACGTTATCGCAGGGCAAGATCATGTTGTGTATACAGATGATTTAGCTATAACGGTGAGTGACGAGAATAATGGTAACTTGTGTATACTCTGTTATACTGTTAGAAACAACGCTGTATCTTGCCTATGTGGTTTGGAATTATATACTAATTTTCAGAAAACTAAGTGTCTCAGATTCCACAACGTTCAAAATTATGTCAAGCCTTTACAACTTAATATAATCAATACAAATCTCGATACAAGTGCGTATAAATCAGTTAAATTCCTGGGACTGCATACCGAAGATACAATGTCATGGAAAATACACTGTGATAATTTAACATCCAAGCTATCGTCGTTCACCTTCTTATTTAAAAACCTAAGAACGGTATTACATACCTCTCAGTTACTTTCGATATACCATGCCCAAGTGAAATCGCGCCTGCGTTATGGAGTTTGCTTATGAGGATGCTCAGCTCATTCTCAGAAGGTGTTCATTTCTCAAAAAAAGATCCTACGTGGTATTACAGTTACCCCAAATACAGAGACATCCCGCAGCATTTTTATAAATTTAAAAATTTTAACCCTCCCACTCCCATGTTTATATATCTTTGAAATATGTGTATACGTTTTTAAAAATAAAAACAGTTTCCCATTTAATGAAGTGAAGCTAATCACTCAGATATTGTTAAGAAGGGTTCTTGTAAATTTTGTAATATTTATTATTTAAGTTTTAAATATGAGGATATAATTTTTTAAACAAATTAAGACATTCTTTCTTAATTTCAATAAACATACCTATATATATTTATTTAGCAGGCAACAATCTTGGGGTTGCAGCCGTAGCAAAAATGGTGAGGCCAGAAGAAAATGAAACTAATTGTTCATGCTAAGCTTTCGGAAATGTTTATTCCCATCTTCAGAGCTTGCTACAATAAAAATAAGTGCTTAAGGCAACAATACATAATTGTGCAAAAAGAAAGGTAACTTACAACGGAAGATTTCGTCTTCAGGAGTCACAATCTCAAAAAACATGAGGACACGCCAAAAAACAGCAAGTTAACACACAAAACAGGTCATTAGGTTAAAAATTGATCAATGAAAAGTGAGTTTACTAATTAAAATGTTAAAAACTTATGTAATATTTATTTATAGATCTCATTTATACTTCCTTTGAAGGTATATCTCCGGAACCACTAATCTATTTCATGTTCTTGTCACAGCTAACTTTGAATTCTGGGCCGTTTCAAGGATACTCTCAAATGATGGTAGACAGTAACCACAAAATAGATGTAACCCAGCACAGATTTGCCAATTTATAAGCATGAGGTGGAGCTGTAGTGCAGCTCAAAAGGTGGCGCGTACATTTAAATGTCTGTTACTGCTTGTATGCGACATTCTCACATACTTTTCAGCGGTCAACCAATATTCGTGATTCGAAATGATTAATTCGAAATCAGTCGTGTAATATCTCAATTGTTTCGTGAAAAATTTTGCAGGCATAGCATACCCTTAACCATGTTTTGACCGTTAAATTTTAATCTAATGACAGTGCTCGGAACAAGCGACACTTTTGTGATCGATAGAAACAGCGACATACCAGCGGGTAAAATAAAAAGTAATATATATGTTTTTATATGTTTTTGTATATTTTGTGCTTTACCAATGTTTACAGGGACATTCAAGGCATTAGCAAAATTTATTGAAGTACATACATACAAGTGACGTCTGAAGGTGTTATGGCCAGATAGGAGGTCCTCAAGTAACTTTAGGCTTCTGTCCAATGAGAGTCAAAACCGCCTTGTCTTGGGCAGAGGCCATAAAGTAAGTTCTATACCTTGACGGAGATGTCCAAAGAGTCCTTTCCATCTCATAGCATGTTAACAACCACATTTCTGTTTTCTTTCTAATGCTACATGCTACCAGTCCCACAGACCACGTCGTCAGCATTGCTAAAACGGCATCTCAGAAGCTTGGAGTTTTGTTCCGCTGTAGGAAGTTGTATACACCAGAGTAACTGCTGCTGCTCTACAAGGCACAAATCCGACCATCGCTGGACTATTGCTCCCATGTGTGGGGATGCGCTCCGAAACACTCTCTAAAGCTTCTGGACACTATCCAGAAAAGAGTATTTAGATTAATCGATACGCCTAACCTCACAAAGGATCTCCACAGCCTAGAACATCGAAGGAGGGTAGCTGACCTATCCCTGTTTTACAGACTCTATTACGGAAGATGTTCGAGTGAGCTCTCCCAGATAATAACACCAAAGGCCGTTCGAACCTGGAATACTAGAGAGGCTCTGCGAGCTCATCCTTACCAGATCGAGGTCCTTACTCCCCGAACCAGTCTCCTCCAGCATTCCTTCTTTTGGAGAACTTCGGCGCTGTGGAATCAGCTGCCGGGGAATTTGTTTTCCGACGGCTACAATCTGCAGCGTTTCAAATCTAACGTGAACCGACACTAATCCTCTCGCGGCGCTTCTACAGCGCCATAGGCTTTCAGCCTTTGCGGGAGGCTGACCATAAAGAAAAGTCAAGTGGAGGGAGATTCTGCTGTGCTTCTAGCGCGCTCAACGGAGTGTCGAGTAACACAAACCAATTTTATTTAGCTTTGCTTTGATTATTCCAATCCTTACAGATGGCCACCGCAATAGTGATTCATATAATAAAGACGGCCTCACGATTGGGGTATAGCGTCAGAACATCACTTTAGAAGTCAGCCCTCAGTTCACTCTCAAAAGCTTTCTAATGCCCATAACGAATTACGTGCTTTATTGACTTTATGTTCTTCATGTTGTATCTAATTCAGCTTCGAGTCTAAGATTACACCTAGATATCTTATTGATTCAAGCGACATCCCAAAGCAGGTTGGCCTGATATATCCGTCCAGTTTTCTTCTAGTGAACATAATAATAAAGTTTTCATATCGGTCCTGTTCTATTTAGCTTATTATTTGTTAATCATGTCGGGGATGTTTATCCAATGGTAGTTTTTTGATATTCGTTGGCGGTCTTATGTTATTTAGAACAGTTACAGATATATATGATGCAAAATTATTACAAGAAATGCTAGGCTCCCGAATTTCGTGAATACGAAAGGCACGAACTAAAATCGTATATATCTCTGCTTCGAATACCGTGGTGTATCCTCCAGGAGAGAGGAAGAGCTTTGTTTTTGGCCCACTGAGCCCAGTGCCGGAGCCTTTGTCGGTAAGTCAGCTGTCCGTGTACCAAACAGGTCCTCCCTCCTTTCTCCACCTGCTGATTGCCCCTCACTCTTCCCTTGTAGAATACTTCACCGTAAATTTGCAGTAGAAGCAATATGTAGGAGAAATTATAGCACTCATAATTATGTAGGATAGGGTCGTCCCTTTGCAGTTCCAAGATGATGGCACAGTATCCCCTGCCAGTATTCACAAAGAACCACCTGCCTTGACTCCACAATAGGAACGCAGATGTCCTTGTCTTCCCTTGAAATAATAAGTCGAGTGAGGGGAGATTCAGCAGTGTTTTTAGCGCGCTCAATGGAGTCGTGCGGAAAGTTAAAGCAGGAAAACATCCAGTTAAAAAAAATGATAACGGACATGGATAAAAGGCTGGAAAGAATCGAAAATGAAAAAAGGCGAAATAACGTTGTATTACAGGGCTTAGAAATAGACACAAACGATAAAGGAACGCTGAAAATAAACATGGAAAATTTTATAGAACGAGAGCTAGGAATAAGAGTAAATGTTACCGAGGCCATAAAATTATCGGAAAAAACATGCTTAATAAAGCTAGAAAATGAGTCAGCAAAGATAAGGATTATGCAGAATAAAAATAAGCTAAGAGAAAAGCATCAAGCAAAATATTATATAAATAACGATCTGTCAAAGATTGATAGAGATATAGCGAAGCAAATAAGGGTTAAAGCAAACGAAGAAAGACAAAAAGGAAAGCGAGCAAAAATAGGTTACAGGAAATTATACGTGGGAGACGAAGAATGGAAATGGGATACAGAATTACAACAGTTAGTTCTTATTCCAAAAAACCAATAATAGCAACAGAGGAATCGGAGACAAAAGATAAAATGAACATGGCAACGAAAAAGGTTAATCAGCATATAAAACTACAAACATTAAATGAGACAGAACAAAGAAAAATACAAATTAATCTAGGAACATGGAATGTAAGAGGGATTTATGAGGAAGGAGCGATCAAAACCCTTATTAAGGAAATGAATGTATATAAAATGGACATAGTGGCGCTACAGGAGACGCATCTACCGGGCAACGGAATGCAGGAAGTAGATAATTATATCCTCTTCAAAAGTGGAAGTCATACTAGGACTTTGGGAACAGGTTTTTTAATACATAAGAATTGGAAAGATAGTGTTATAGATTTTGTACCGAGGTCAGACAGATTATGTAGCATTAGGATAAAAGGAGAGAATGAAAACATGTCAATTGTAAATATTCATGCACCAACAGAGGAGAAAGATGAAGAAACTAAAGACATTTACTACGAAGAGATGGAAAGAGTAATGGATAATATACCAGGCACAGATATAATAATTGTCATTGGGGATGCAAATGCAAAAGTAGGGAAAGAAGACATATACAAAAAAATAACAGGAGGGCAGAGTAAACACGATGAAACAAACGAAAATGGACTAAGATTAATCGAATTTGCTATAGAAAGAAATATGAATATAATGAGCACCCGCTTCCCAAGAAAAGACATTTATAAAGGTACATGGATAATCCCTGGCAGAAATGACACAAATCAAATAGACCACGTGTTGATACAAGAAAAATATGATAAATTAATAACAAACGTAAGAACGTATCGAGGCGCTGATATAGACTCAGATCACTTCTTGGTAGGGGTCAAAATAAGATATAAAAAAAACAGAAAAAATAAAAGGAAAAACAGGTAAGCAGACATTTTATAACATAGATGACTTGAAAATGGAAAACATTGCGAGACAGTATGCGACAGATATAGAAGAGTATCTCTATGAAGGTGCAGAAAACAAGAACTTAACCATAGAAGAAAACTGGAGGAGAATTGAACAAGGAATTGTAGGCGCCACAAAAAGGAATTTGAGGAAAAGGAAACCACAAGAAAAGAAAAAATGGCTCGATGATGAATGCGATAAGGAGATACAACAAAAAAGGCGGCTTAGGCAAAGGATGCTTCAAAACAGAGACGACAATATCATTAGAGAATATAATAAGCAGAGAAAAAAAGTAAAACAACTATGTAGGAAAAAAAAGCGGACATTCTTAGAAGACCAAATAGTAAAAATAGAAGAAGAGTATCAGCAAAAGGAAATCAAAAACTTCTATAAAGACGTAAAAGACATAAGGAAAGGTTATCAAACCACGCTTACATATATAAGAGATAAAGAGGGTAATCTTATAGGAGACGAGGAAGAAAAAATCAAAAGGTGGAAAGAATACTTTGAGGAAATATTAAATGCAGGGACAAATGGAAAGGACCTTGATGTAAAACAAGAGTCAACAGAGGACAGAGCAATACAAAGTTGTAATGACAATACAGCAACCCCATCAAGAGAAGAAGTGGACGAAGTGATAGAAATGATGAAAAATAATAAGAGCCCTGGAGAAAACGGAGTAACAAAAGAAAACATAAAATATGGTGGTGAGAAATTAAAAGAAGAAATCTACAAGCTAATATGTCAAATTTGGAAGTCAGAAAAAATGCCGGATGCGTGGAAAAAAGCAGTTATACTACCTATATATAAGAAGGGAGACAGAACAGCCTGTGAAAATTACAGAGGGATCTCTCTACTTGACGTTACGTATAAAATCTGTGCATCAATTATAAAGAGAAGGTTAGAGATATTCATGGAGAGACTGCTGGGTGAATATCAAGGGGGCTTCAGAAAAGGCAGAGGGACAACAGACCATGTGTTTATGCTAAAGCAAATTGTCGCAGGATGCTATGAATATGACATACCGGTCCAAATGTTGTTTGTGGATTTTAAAAGAGCATATGACAGTGTCAAAAGGTATGAACTTATTAAAATATTAAAGGAGTTAGAAATCCCAGACAAGCTGGTAAGATTAATCAAAATGACATTAGAGGACACACAGAACACAGTAAAGGTGAAAGATAGTAAAAGTGATAGCTTCAGAACACACCAAGGCCTACGTCAAGGCGATCCCCTGTCGACAACCCTATTCAATTTAGTGTTGGAGAGCGTAATAAGGAAAGCTGGTATCAACAGGAAGGGGATAATATTCAACAGAAGCCACCAATGTTTGGCCTATGCGGATGATGTGGTCTTAATAGCAAGAAATCGGAAAGGGCTGGAAGAAATAACCCTACAATTAATGAATGCAGCAGAAGAAGTAGGAATGGCATTTAATAACAGTAAAACGAAATTTATGGAAATAAAAAACAAAAGCGGAAACAGAATAAACACCAGTTTGAAAGTTCAAAAGCAAGATGGGACAAAGGTAGAATTCGAGGAGGTGGATAATTTTATGTATTTAGGTGTATTAATTGACAATAAGGGACAGGAAGAAAAAGAAATAGATTTAAGAATAGCTAAGAGTAATAACTGTGCAGGAGGTTTAAGAAGAATCCTTAAATCAAAGGAAGTGTCCAGACAGACAAAAATAAGAATCTATAAAACAATATTAAGACCAACCCTAACCTATTCATGTGAAACCTGGGTTATGACAAACAAAATAAAACAAAAATTGGAAATTTGGGAGAGGAAAATATTAAGAAGAATCTTTGGAGGGAAGCATACAGAGCTAGGATGGGAGAGAAGAATGAATATAGAATTGTATGAGCTATTCAATGAAACACCCATAAGTAATTTTGTGAAATTAAGAAGACTGCAGTGGCTTGGACACTTGGAGAGGATGGAACAGGAAAGAGAAGTGAAACGAATCGCATGGAAAATACCGGAAGGAAAAAGAAAGAGAGGAAGACCAAAGAAACGATGGAGAGAGGCAGTGGAGGAAGATCTACAAGAGAAGAAAATCCAGAACTGGAGGCAACAGGCAAAAGACAGGAAGAAATGGAGGGAAATCACAAGGCTATGGACCTAAAAGGTCTGCAGACAGCCTATATATATATATATAAAACGAGCTAGATGGCTGGGTAGCGGCAAATAAACAGCAAAGTGTACTCTTAAAACTCTATTTCCAAGCTTTCGGGATCATTTGATCCCTTCTTCAGGGCTACAAAGACAATTTAGCAATCAGCAACATTCGAATAATAAGGTTGAACAATTTTTTACTTACAACAGTTTGTGAGGATGTTGCTCGATGATGTTAATATAAATGAAGCCAGGAAAACAAGTATCGACACATATCTTGTATGAATCACGTTGACTAACACTCAGGAATTTTACAAAACGGTACAAAAATTACAGTTAAAGATTAAAAACTTGGTAAAACATTTAAAATGTCCGTTAGAAATTTTTCATAGCCGGCATATTACGTCTTTATCGAAACGGCCAAGCACACGTGTCTCAGCGGAAAAGAGAGGGAGAATGTATCATTTGTCATTTGTCATTTATGTCATTCGTCATTAATTGACGCATGCGCCAGTGATTCAAAAGGAATAATTTTTGTATAGGGTGATTCAAATTACTATTATACCATGTGAGCCAGAATGATCTGGTACTCAAAACAATTTTTCATAATGTTACAAAAATGAGACAATGTGCGTGGTTAGCAATGGAAACGTTAAATAGTTTATACAAAGGGGGAATTTTAATGTGTGTAGTTAGTAATAGTTATAGTAAGTAAGAGAGAATAGTATTATATATAAAATATTCAAAAAGTGTATTATATTAAGGGAAAATCTAAGAAATATTATATAAATACGCTATGAATTTGGTTTTAAATTAGTGAGTTGTCCAAAAAATTTTCAATGTGATATTTTTCACAGTTCAATAAATATGAATAAATTATACTTAAATTGTTGATATCTGTTTTTTTATTCATACAATTCTCACATTGAAAAATATGTGCCATTTCAAGGAAACATCTCTTTTTTAAATTAGACTCACTTGCCAAAACTTTAACTGAGTTATAATCAATATTATGATTGGGAACATTGGCATGTGCTGCCAAAGCACACCTGTTAGGGTGAAGTCTGGCATCACTTTTATGAGATGTAAGTCTACCCTTTAAAGACCTGGATGTTTGACCAATATATTGTGAACTGCAAGTACTGCAAGAGATGCTATAAACTACATTGGTTAAGCTAAGCAATGGTACTTTGTCTTTTAGTTTAGAAAAAAGATTGTTGATTGTTAAAACTGGTTTAGAAGCAATTTTACAGTTTACATTCCTGAAAATCCTGACCAGTCCTGGAGTTAGTTCCTTGATAAAGGGCAATTTTGCATATATTGTTATTTCAGGATTACTAGGTTGGGCACTTACCACTTGTGAGTTATTATTGAGAGCAATGTTCGCGTTAGTATTGGTAATTTGGGGTGGTATATTGTTATCAGAATTAAAGAGGATATTGTTCACCAAGTGTTTAGGGTAACCATTGTTGATAAATAATTTTGATAAAGTGTGAAGATTTGGATTGTGGAAAGAATTATCAGCTATTTTTAGCACCCTGTTTTTCATCTGCTTAATAAGGTTTATCTTAATTTGCATCCTATGGTAAGACATATAATTAAGGAACCTACCAGAACTGCTAGGTTTTCTGTACCAGTCTACCAAGAGGATATTATTATCTGAACGAATAAACCTTGTGTCCAGGAAAGGGACTGATTGTTTAGAGTCCTCCTTCTCAATAGTGAATTTTATGTAAGGGTCATAGCTATTGAAGGTGTCCACTATTACATCCAAGCCTTCAGATGGTAGACAGACTATTATATCGTCTACATATTTTTTTATAAAGAAAAGATTAAAAGGTAACACTTGGATCACTGAATCCAATAAATCATCCATTACATATTCAGCTAATATAGGCGAAATTTTGGCTCCCATGGGAGTGCCAAATGTTTGTTGATAAATTTTGTTATTGAAGGAAAAATGATTATTATTAAAAAGAAAGGTGATAATATTAAGAAAAGATTCCAGAGTCAAATTACAAAATTGGCTGATATCTGACCAATGCCTACTGATGGACCTTAGACAGGCATCCAAGTAAACATTGCTAAAAAGGGATACTACGTCCAAACTGGCTATTACATGATTGTCAGGGAGTTGTAACCTGTTAAACTGCTCTGAAGCATCAAAAGAGTCTTTAATATAATAGTCACTTTTTTTATGCGCTAAAGTGAGAATGTCAGTGACAAAAGATGACAAAGATTGGGTAGCTGAACCAATAGATGCGACAATTGGTCTTACTGAAAGGATGGGCTTGTGTATTTTGGGGAGTGCGTAAAATTTTGGCAGTAAAGAGTTATAGGACATTAACTTTTTTCTTTGAGCATTATCAATTTGGTTGGACTTGAATAATTGGGTAACTATTTTGTTACTCTGTCTTTCAACGGATGAAGTTGGGTCACTGGGGATCTCAGTGTATGAAGAATCGTTGTTGATCAGATTAGAAGATAAATCTAAGTAATCTTGTCTGAACATAATGACAGTGACATTACCTTTATCTGAACGTGTAACTATAAGTTCAGGATGATCTTTGAGAAATTTTTTTGTTTTATAAAAAAGTTTACGATAAAAGGAGTGTTTTTTTGTCTTTGAAAGGTGAAAATAGTTAGTGACCGCATTGGTGGAGCGGGTAATGTAAATATTTTTTTCCTGTTCGTCCGAGACAAGAGAACAGATGTTATCAACGTCTGCCAGCAACGATTTTATTGATAGATCATCATTTAGAGAAGGTTCTATGCTAAATTTAGGTCCTAGGGAAAGAAATTTTGAAATATCCTCTGGAATAGAGATGTTGGTAAGATTTTTTATCCAGTTAGATTGAGTATTAAGAAAATTTTGGTATTGTTTTTCAATGAGAGCATTCAATTTACGTGTATTGGCTAACTTAGTTCTGTGAAAAATACGATTGAAATGTCTTCTTTGGCGAGATTCGAAAGAGGAGAAAATATATTCATTAGTTGTTGAAATAATCAGCTGTTTTAGAGACTTAAGTGTGGAATGTAATTTGGAAAGTTGTTTATGGACCGACCCAATCTCAAATGCTAATATTTTGTCCCCTAACCTTTCTAATGGTGTTTTCCAACTTTCAACACGGTGCCTGTCCGCCATGTGGTCTAATGGAGTGATTTTCCCTAGGATGTGCTTGGGTAATACCCCCTTCAGTCGGCATTGCAGCAGGAAGATTCTTCTGTTAGTGAGACTTGATAATCTTTTCTTGTTTTTCATCCAAGATTTCATGTGCAGAACTGCATTGGCTCCATAGGTGTCGTAGATGGTGTTGAAAAAACCCAGATCTGTGGACATTATTTTGCGAGCGGGTAATCGTTGCCGATTTGTTAGGAAACAAAACGAGCTAGATGGCTGGGTAGCGGCAAATAAACAGCAAAGTGTACTCTTAAAACTCTATTTCCAAGCTTTCGGGATCATTTGATCCCTTCTTCAGGGCTACAAAGACAATTTAGCAATCAGCAACATTCGAATAATAAGGTTGAACAATTTTTTACTTACAACAGTTTGTGAGGATGTTGCTCGATGATGTTAATATAAATGAAGCCAGGAAAACAAGTATCGACACATATCTTGTATGAATCACGTTGACTAACACTCAGGAATTTTACAAAACGGTACAAAAATTACAGTTAAAGATTAAAAACTTGGTAAAACATTTAAAATGTCCGTTAGAAATTTTTCATAGCCGGCATATTACGTCTTTATCGAAACGGCCAAGCACACGTGTCTCAGCGGAAAAGAGAGGGAGAATGTATCATTTGTCATTTGTCATTTATGTCATTCGTCATTAATTGACGCATGCGCCAGTGATTCAAAAGGAATAATTTTTGTATAGGGTGATTCAAATTACTATTATACCATGTGAGCCAGAATGATCTGGTACTCAAAACAATTTTTCATAATGTTACAAAAATGAGACAATGTGCGTGGTTAGCAATGGAAACGTTAAATAGTTTATACAAAGGGGGAATTTTAATGTGTGTAGTTAGTAATAGTTATAGTAAGTAAGAGAGAATAGTATTATATATAAAATATTCAAAAAGTGTATTATATTAAGGGAAAATCTAAGAAATATTATATAAATACGCTATGAATTTGGTTTTAAATTAGTGAGTTGTCCAAAAAATTTTCAATGTGATATTTTTCACAGTTCAATAAATATGAATAAATTATACTTAAATTGTTGATATCTGTTTTTTTTTTTTTTTTTTTTTTTTTTTTTTTTATTCATACAATTCTCACATTGAAAAATATGTGCCATTTCAAGGAAACATCTCTTTTTTAAATTAGACTCACTTGCCAAAACTTTAACTGAGTTATAATCAATATTATGATTGGGAACATTGGCATGTGCTGCCAAAGCACACCTGTTAGGGTGAAGTCTGGCATCACTTTTATGAGATGTAAGTCTACCCTTTAAAGACCTGGATGTTTGACCAATATATTGTGAACTGCAAGTACTGCAAGAGATGCTATAAACTACATTGGTTAAGCTAAGCAATGGTACTTTGTCTTTTAGTTTAGAAAAAAGATTGTTGATTGTTAAAACTGGTTTAGAAGCAATTTTACAGTTTACATTCCTGAAAATCCTGACCAGTCCTGGAGTTAGTTCCTTGATAAAGGGCAATTTTGCATATATTGTTATTTCAGGATTACTAGGTTGGGCACTTACCACTTGTGAGTTATTATTGAGAGCAATGTTCGCGTTAGTATTGGTAATTTGGGGTGGTATATTGTTATCAGAATTAAAGAGGATATTGTTCACCAAGTGTTTAGGGTAACCATTGTTGATAAATAATTTTGATAAAGTGTGAAGATTTGGATTGTGGAAAGAATTATCAGCTATTTTTAGCACCCTGTTTTTCATCTGCTTAATAAGGTTTATCTTAATTTGCATCCTATGGTAAGACATATAATTAAGGAACCTACCAGAACTGCTAGGTTTTCTGTACCAGTCTACCAAGAGGATATTATTATCTGAACGAATAAACCTTGTGTCCAGGAAAGGGACTGATTGTTTAGAGTCCTCCTTCTCAATAGTGAATTTTATGTAAGGGTCATAGCTATTGAAGGTGTCCACTATTACATCCAAGCCTTCAGATGGTAGACAGACTATTATATCGTCTACATATTTTTTTATAAAGAAAAGATTAAAAGGTAACACTTGGATCACTGAATCCAATAAATCATCCATTACATATTCAGCTAATATAGGCGAAATTTTGGCTCCCATGGGAGTGCCAAATGTTTGTTGATAAATTTTGTTATTGAAGGAAAAATGATTATTATTAAAAAGAAAGGTGATAATATTAAGAAAAGATTCCAGAGTCAAATTACAAAATTGGCTGATATCTGACCAATGCCTACTGATGGACCTTAGACAGGCATCCAAGTAAACATTGCTAAAAAGGGATACTACGTCCAAACTGGCTATTACATGATTGTCAGGGAGTTGTAACCTGTTAAACTGCTCTGAAGCATCAAAAGAGTCTTTAATATAATAGTCACTTTTTTTATGCGCTAAAGTGAGAATGTCAGTGACAAAAGATGACAAAGATTGGGTAGCTGAACCAATAGATGCGACAATTGGTCTTACTGAAAGGATGGGCTTGTGTATTTTGGGGAGTGCGTAAAATTTTGGCAGTAAAGAGTTATAGGACATTAACTTTTTTCTTTGAGCATTATCAATTTGGTTGGACTTGAATAATTGGGTAACTATTTTGTTACTCTGTCTTTCAACGGATGAAGTTGGGTCACTGGGGATCTCAGTGTATGAATCTTTGTCATCTTTTGTCACTGACATTCTCACTTTAGCGCATAAAAAAAGTGACTATTATATTAAAGACTCTTTTGATGCTTCAGAGCAGTTTAACAGGTTACAACTCCCTGACAATCATGTAATAGCCAGTTTGGACGTAGTATCCCTTTTTAGCAATGTTTACTTGGATGCCTGTCTAAGGTCCATCAGTAGGCATTGGTCAGATATCAGCCAATTTTGTAATTTGACTCTGGAATCTTTTCTTAATATTATCACCTTTCTTTTTAATAATAATCATTTTTCCTTCAATAACAAAATTTATCAACAAACATTTGGCACTCCCATGGGAGCCAAAATTTCGCCTATATTAGCTGAATATGTAATGGATGATTTATTGGATTCAGTGATCCAAGTGTTACCTTTTAATCTTTTCTTTATAAAAAAATATGTAGACGATATAATAGTCTGTCTACCATCTGAAGGCTTGGATGTAATAGTGGACACCTTCAATAGCTATGACCCTTACATAAAATTCACTATTGAGAAGGAGGACTCTAAACAATCAGTCCCTTTCCTGGACACAAGGTTTATTCGTTCAGATAATAATATCCTCTTGGTAGACTGGTACAGAAAACCTAGCAGTTCTGGTAGGTTCCTTAATTATATGTCTTACCATAGGATGCAAATTAAGATAAACCTTATTAAGCAGATGAAAAACAGGGTGCTAAAAATAGCTGATAATTCTTTCCACAATCCAAATCTTCACACTTTATCAAAATTATTTATCAACAATGGTTACCCTAAACACTTGGTGAACAATATCCTCTTTAATTCTGATAACAATATACCACCCCAAATTACCAATACTAACGCGAACATTGCTCTCAATAATAACTCACAAGTGGTAAGTGCCCAACCTAGTAATCCTGAAATAACAATATATGCAAAATTGCCCTTTATCAAGGAACTAACTCCAGGACTGGTCAGGATTTTCAGGAATGTAAACTGTAAAATTGCTTCTAAACCAGTTTTAACAATCAACAATCTTTTTTCTAAACTAAAAGACAAAGTACCATTGCTTAGCTTAACCAATGTAGTTTATAGCATCTCTTGCAGTACTTGCAGTTCACAATATATTGGTCAAACATCCAGGTCTTTAAAGGGTAGACTTACATCTCATAAAAGTGATGCCAGACTTCACCCTAACAGGTGTGCTTTGGCAGCACATGCCAATGTTCCCAATCATAATATTGATTATAACTCAGTTAAAGTTTTGGCAAGTGAGTCTAATTTAAAAAAGAGATGTTTCCTTGAAATGGCACATATTTTTCAATGTGAGAATTGTATGAATAAAAAAACAGATATCAACAATTTAAGTATAATTTATTCATATTTATTGAACTGTGAAAAATATCACATTGAAAATTTTTTGGACAACTCACTAATTTAAAACCAAATTCATAGCGTATTTATATAATATTTCTTAGATTTTCCCTTAATATAATACACTTTTTGAATATTTTATATATAATACTATTCTCTCTTACTTACTATAACTATTACTAACTACACACATTAAAATTCCCCCTTTGTATAAACTATTTAACGTTTCCATTGCTAACCACGCACATTGTCTCATTTTTGTAACATTATGAAAAATTGTTTTGAGTACCAGATCATTCTGGCTCACATGGTATAATAGTAATTTGAATCACCCTATACAAAAATTATTCCTTTTGAATCACTGGCGCATGCGTCAATTAATGACGAATGACATAAATGACAAATGACAAATGATACATTCTCCCTCTCTTTTCCGCTGAGACACGTGTGCTTGGCCGTTTCGATAAAGACGTAATATGCCGGCTATGAAAAATTTCTAACGGACATTTTAAATGTTTTACCAAGTTTTTAATCTTTAACTGTAATTTTTGTACCGTTTTGTAAAATTCCTGAGTGTTAGTCAACGTGATTCATACAAGATATGTGTCGATACTTGTTTTCCTGGCTTCATTTATATTAACATCATCGAGCAACATCCTCACAAACTGTTGTAAGTAAAAAATTGTTCAACCTTATTATTCGAATGTTGCTGATTGCTAAATTGTCTTTGTAGCCCTGAAGAAGGGATCAAATGATCCCGAAAGCTTGGAAATAGAGTTTTAAGAGTACACTTTGCTGTTTATTTGCCGCTACCCAGCCATCTAGCTCGTTTTGTTTCCTAACAAATCGGCAACGATTACCCGCTCGCAAAATAATGTCCACAGATCTGGGTTTTTTCAACACCATCTACGACACCTATGGAGCCAATGCAGTTCTGCACATGAAATCTTGGATGAAAAACAAGAAAAGATTATCAAGTCTCACTAACAGAAGAATCTTCCTGCTGCAATGCCGACTGAAGGGGGTATTACCCAAGCACATCCTAGGGAAAATCACTCCATTAGACCACATGGCGGACAGGCACCGTGTTGAAAGTTGGAAAACACCATTAGAAAGGTTAGGGGACAAAATATTAGCATTTGAGATTGGGTCGGTCCATAAACAACTTTCCAAATTACATTCCACACTTAAGTCTCTAAAACAGCTGATTATTTCAACAACTAATGAATATATTTTCTCCTCTTTCGAATCTCGCCAAAGAAGACATTTCAATCGTATTTTTCACAGAACTAAGTTAGCCAATACACGTAAATTGAATGCTCTCATTGAAAAACAATACCAAAATTTTCTTAATACTCAATCTAACTGGATAAAAAATCTTACCAACATCTCTATTCCAGAGGATATTTCAAAATTTCTTTCCCTAGGACCTAAATTTAGCATAGAACCTTCTCTAAATGATGATCTATCAATAAAATCGTTGCTGGCAGACGTTGATAACATCTGTTCTCTTGTCTCGGACGAACAGGAAAAAAATATTTACATTACCCGCTCCACCAATGCGGTCACTAACTATTTTCACCTTTCAAAGACAAAAAAACACTCCTTTTATCGTAAACTTTTTTATAAAACAAAAAAATTTCTCAAAGATCATCCTGAACTTATAGTTACACGTTCAGATAAAGGTAATGTCACTGTCATTATGTTCAGACAAGATTACTTAGATTTATCTTCTAATCTGATCAACAACGATTCTTCATACACTGAGATCCCCAGTGACCCAACTTCATCCGTTGAAAGACAGAGTAACAAAATAGTTACCCAATTATTCAAGTCCAACCAAATTGATAATGCTCAAAGAAAAAAGTTAATGTCCTATAACTCTTTACTGCCAAAATTTTACGCACTCCCCAAAATACACAAGCCCATCCTTTCAGTAAGACCAATTGTCGCATCTATTGGTTCAGCTACCCAATCTTTGTCATCTTTTGTCACTGACATTCTCACTTTAGCGCATAAAAAAAGTGACTATTATATTAAAGACTCTTTTGATGCTTCAGAGCAGTTTAACAGGTTACAACTCCCTGACAATCATGTAATAGCCAGTTTGGACGTAGTATCCCTTTTTAGCAATGTTTACTTGGATGCCTGTCTAAGGTCCATCAGTAGGCATTGGTCAGATATCAGCCAATTTTGTAATTTGACTCTGGAATCTTTTCTTAATATTATCACCTTTCTTTTTAATAATAATCATTTTTCCTTCAATAACAAAATTTATCAACAAACATTTGGCACTCCCATGGGAGCCAAAATTTCGCCTATATTAGCTGAATATGTAATGGATGATTTATTGGATTCAGTGATCCAAGTGTTACCTTTTAATCTTTTCTTTATAAAAAAATATGTAGACGATATAATAGTCTGTCTACCATCTGAAGGCTTGGATGTAATAGTGGACACCTTCAATAGCTATGACCCTTACATAAAATTCACTATTGAGAAGGAGGACTCTAAACAATCAGTCCCTTTCCTGGACACAAGGTTTATTCGTTCAGATAATAATATCCTCTTGGTAGACTGGTACAGAAAACCTAGCAGTTCTGGTAGGTTCCTTAATTATATGTCTTACCATAGGATGCAAATTAAGATAAACCTTATTAAGCAGATGAAAAACAGGGTGCTAAAAATAGCTGATAATTCTTTCCACAATCCAAATCTTCACACTTTATCAAAATTATTTATCAACAATGGTTACCCTAAACACTTGGTGAACAATATCCTCTTTAATTCTGATAACAATATACCACCCCAAATTACCAATACTAACGCGAACATTGCTCTCAATAATAACTCACAAGTGGTAAGTGCCCAACCTAGTAATCCTGAAATAACAATATATGCAAAATTGCCCTTTATCAAGGAACTAACTCCAGGACTGGTCAGGATTTTCAGGAATGTAAACTGTAAAATTGCTTCTAAACCAGTTTTAACAATCAACAATCTTTTTTCTAAACTAAAAGACAAAGTACCATTGCTTAGCTTAACCAATGTAGTTTATAGCATCTCTTGCAGTACTTGCAGTTCACAATATATTGGTCAAACATCCAGGTCTTTAAAGGGTAGACTTACATCTCATAAAAGTGATGCCAGACTTCACCCTAACAGGTGTGCTTTGGCAGCACATGCCAATGTTCCCAATCATAATATTGATTATAACTCAGTTAAAGTTTTGGCAAGTGAGTCTAATTTAAAAAAGAGATGTTTCCTTGAAATGGCACATATTTTTCAATGTGAGAATTGTATGAATAAAAAAACAGATATCAACAATTTAAGTATAATTTATTCATATTTATTGAACTGTGAAAAATATCACATTGAAAATTTTTTGGACAACTCACTAATTTAAAACCAAATTCATAGCGTATTTATATAATATTTCTTAGATTTTCCCTTAATATAATACACTTTTTGAATATTTTATATATAATACTATTCTCTCTTACTTACTATAACTATTACTAACTACACACATTAAAATTCCCCCTTTGTATAAACTATTTAACGTTTCCATTGCTAACCACGCACATTGTCTCATTTTTGTAACATTATGAAAAATTGTTTTGAGTACCAGATCATTCTGGCTCACATGGTATAATAGTAATTTGAATCACCCTATACAAAAATTATTCCTTTTGAATCACTGGCGCATGCGTCAATTAATGACGAATGACATAAATGACAAATGACAAATGATACATTCTCCCTCTCTTTTCCGCTGAGACACGTGTGCTTGGCCGTTTCGATAAAGACGTAATATGCCGGCTATGAAAAATTTCTAACGGACATTTTAAATGTTTTACCAAGTTTTTAATCTTTAACTGTAATTTTTGTACCGTTTTGTAAAATTCCTGAGTGTTAGTCAACGTGATTCATACAAGATATGTGTCGATACTTGTTTTCCTGGCTTCATTTATATTAACATCATCGAGCAACATCCTCACAAACTGTTGTAAGTAAAAAATTGTTCAACCTTATTATTCGAATGTTGCTGATTGCTAAATTGTCTTTGTAGCCCTGAAGAAGGGATCAAATGATCCCGAAAGCTTGGAAATAGAGTTTTAAGAGTACACTTTGCTGTTTATTTGCCGCTACCCAGCCATCTAGCTCGTTTTGTTTCCTAACAAATCGGCAACGATTACCCGCTCGCAAAATATATATATATATATATAATGGAGTCGTGCATACTGCACGTGTTATGCTAACAAGAGCCAAGCGTTGAATTTTATTTAGCTTTGCTTTGATTGTTTCCATCCTTACACATGGCTACCACACTAGTGACCAAGCTAGTACAAGGTCAAGCCCCAATTCGCTCCTACAACAAGGGCTTGGCTCAGTAAGAACGACCATATCCGGATGGTTCTCAGCTATATTTTGCAATGCGCTGCAAGAGTAAAAACCACTAACTAAAATACATAGGTCTTGTGGTATAAGATATACCTGCCGGTGCAGTGGATTCATTTTATCTCTGCAACACAGGTCTTGACACCCGTGATTATAAATCATGAGAACACGCCTTAACATTTGTAGCTTTTTAGTGAGTTCGCTGAGCGATGGCAATGGTTTTGGAAATTGTCAACCTCTAGCACATTGCAGTGGCTACACAGAAAAAAATACTGTTCCGTTTCCAATTAACTGTTAGTATTTGGATGCTTTTCCATCGCTTTAAATATGTTTACAGTTGTTTCAAATCCATGTCATTGAAAGAATTCAATCCTTATATTCGGAGTAATCACAGGTCCGCCAATAAATCAAAATAATTTTATATTCGTTCTAACGATATGTATAATCCTTCTAATACCAGTATTGACATATAATGCCATCATAACATCCTTTTGTTTTCGAAATTTACCCTATGTTTCATTTAAGCAAAGCATACAATCTATTCAATGTACAAAAATTGTTACTGCAATAGCAGTTCGTGATAATTCATCTGATAAAAACTAATTTTGTTTCAATGGCCCTTGTCGTTCGCTGAACTATAATCAGTATTCGGCGGGACTGATGTCCCGATTCAAGGAACGTAAAAATAAAGAACAGGGGGATTATCTCACTATTACTGTCGCCGCGAACCCGCCAACATGGACGAGGTTATTCCGTTTGTGTTGTTTCGGTGTTAGCCATGTTGTGTCATCTTATAGTTTTGCGTATTGCATCAGCAATTATGTGATTTAAATGTGTCCAGTTATACAGGGTGAGTTTTTAGTACCGGCTCGGTCGATAACTCCACTACTGTAGAAGATAGCGAAAAAAATTGTATATAAAAATTATAGCCACGGATATGCTCCTTGCTCAGAAAATATTTTGATTTATACAGGGTGATCCATAACTACGTGGTGATGCAAACATGCATTTTTTTAAATGACACACCCTATATATTATTCCATATTCAAATTCTACTAATGATTTCCGTTCTTCCAATATAGGGTATTGTTACATTATACAGGGTGTTTCAAAAGTTATGACCATTTTTGTATCCAAATCACGGTCAAATGAACGTACTGTATATCAAAAAGTAATTAATCAAAAAAAAAATTTTTTACATGAGAAGATTAAAAATATCCTCTAGTTTTAAAATACGTTATAAAAAAATCCCGCGATGCATATTCGTATACAGGGTGATGTAGAATGCAAAATCTAGATTTTCTCTCTTTTTTTAAATGTAACCCCCAATATTTTATTATACCAAAGAATTGCTTTTAATATGCTCTTTCATCTTTGTATAGCACTTATTATGGCTGCATTCATTAGTTTATGAGATATTTCTTTTTTTCTACAAATTTTAAATATACCTCCTATTTCTTTAATAAAATTTATTTATTTTGAGAAAATACTACCAAATTTTGTTTTTCCTTAACAAACAACTAAAATATAAGGCGATAATAATACTTGATCAAGTCAAAACACTGAACTAACGAGATAATATAGGTCAAGTGTGCTGAGGAAACAATTTTATAGACGTCATGCATAATTATCAAGCAGATGTATCAGGTAGGCTATGAAATATGAAACGACACAGTCCAAATAAAACGATTCTTCAATCTTTCAAACGCATTAGTTTTAGAGTGCCTCCGTTCTGGATATTGCTATTCATAGTTGATACATTCTAGAGGCAAGTAGACAATTTCTCAAAGATTCTCCTAAATACCCTCAATGGAAAAATTAATTTTCAAAGTTAGTTTTTCACACAGTACGGAATTATTGAGTAGGTTATGAAAACTGTCAATTTTTCAAAGCCTACCTGATAAAACTACTTGATAATTATGCATGACGCCTACAAAATTGTTTCCTCAGCATACTTGACTCTATTATCTCGACGATTTAGGGTTTTGGCTTCATCAAATACTATCAAGACGTTATAATTTAGTTGTTCGTTAAATAAAAAACAAATCAGATAGTACTTTATCAAAATAAATAAATTTCAGTACACAAATAGAGGCTATATTTTAAATTTACCGAAAAATCGAAATAACTCGGAAACTGATTGACGTAGGTACAACAAGTGCTATACAAAGATGAAAGAGCATATTAAAAGCAATTCTTTGGGATAATAAAATATTGGGGTTATATTTGAAAAAAAAGAGAAAATTTGGATTTTGCATTCTACATCACCCTGTATATTAATATGCGTCTCGGGCTTCTTTTATAGCCGATTTTAAAACTAGAGGATATTTTTAATCTTCTCATGTAAAAAAAATAATTTTTGATTCATTACTTTTTGATATACAGTACGTTCATTTGTCCGCGATTTGGATATAAAAATGGTCATAACCTTTGAAACACCCTGTATAATGTAACAATGCCCTATATTGGAAGAACGGAAATCATTAGGAGAATCTGAATATGGAATAATATATAGAGTGTCTCATTTAAAAAAATGCATGTTTACATTACCACGTAGTTATGGATCACCCTGTATAAATCTAAATATTTTCTGAGCAAGGAGCATATCCGTGGCTACAACTTTTATATACAACTTTTGTCGCTATCTTCTATAGTAGTGGAGTTATCGACCGAGCCGGTACTAAAAACTCACCCTGTATATTAAATGGGGGACCTACTGAGAAATTGGGACTTAGAAGAGCTAACACCCACATTTGAATGTAGGTGTTTAGATTAGTCAGACAGTTATATTTCAAGTAATTATGCAACAACTGGTGCAGGCTTATGTCTAATTCTTATATCATGCTCCTTATAACTTCATACAAAATCACACAATTAAACATCCATACGAATCAATCAGCTGTCCTCGCAATAAGATCTGTTGGTCAAAGGTAAAGAAAGTAGTTTAGAATCAATTACCAAACACAGATTCGATTCAACGACAGGCTGCTATTGAATTGTTCGTTGGAATCCAATGACATCTTATAGTTGGATCGGCAATACGATATAATTCATTACCAACTATACACTTCCCATTGGGTAAAACATCGCTGTATTTGAGGAATGCTGAGTGTAACGTCCCATTGAATCCAAGCGTATGTCTTTGACAGAACGACAGATTTTTCTGTGTGTAGTAGGTTGCAGAAAATATCCATTTCGATCTGTCACTCAGATTGACCGTGTATGGCATGTCAGTGTCCACGACTCTTGGCATGCTTACAATGCATATAAACAGAAATGATGTTAAAAAAATGAAATAAATTCAACTTCAAACTGTAAACATCTGATGGATTTTCCCGAGGTGATCAAACTAATCAGTCGTAACAGCGAAACATCGGCGCTGTTTAAAACAAGAGGCAAAATGTTGGAAGTTAGCTGAGGCGTCGCTGGAAACAAAAGAGCCCGGAAAATAAAAGAACATCGAGCGCGGCAGGCTTGGAGCGCATCAAAAACCGACGCGGTTGTCAGCATCATCGTTTCGGCTGATCAAAATGGACTCGTTAGGGATGAAAAAACCGGGATGGGATGGCTGTTCCATCCCGGATGATACACCGGCAAGCACAGCGTTTTACAACATGCAAATTTCACGTCCGGAAATAGGGCCCGGCTTTTAAATATTTACAAAAGTAATTGTAGATATAATCCGAAGCAGGAATATTCATGACGGTGTCACAGCGCGCCGGCTCTCATTGATATCGAGCTGCATGATGAGCAGTTTTCGGACTGAAAACGATTTATAGTCAGCGTTGGCAAATCCTGTGTTACCGAGATAATAATAGTATAATAGTAAATAGAAAAAAATAGAGAAATAGAAATAAGAATAGAGAAATACAGGAATCTTCATACCTGTTCTATAGATTTTAAGAAAGTATTTGTCTCTGTACCTCATAGTTGGCTAACGAAAACTCTTCAAATATATAAGTTCAAGGCAAGCCTTCGTCAGTTTCTTAAAAGAACCATGGAGACATGGCGAACAGACATACATGACAAGAACAAGCGCCGTACTTATAGTTGGTCCCTTAATACTTGAGTGTCCCTTAGGTATGGTTTTTTTGTTTAGACAACTACTTGAGTGTCCCTCGCGTGAGGCGTACTTGAGTAATACTCAAGTCACGAAATGTCAATAGGTCATATACATACATGTTACACATATGTAACAAACTTTGAAATAAAAGACACCTGAAGATGGTTTAAATATAATAAACCGAAACGTCGTGGGAAGGAAAAGTGTTTCATTTACTTTGACCGCAATACCACTAGAAAAAATCAAGTCTGAAATCTTACTTACTTATTTGGGGTGGGTCTTGGTCGACTGTACTATTCTCCTCCATTGCTGCCGGTCTTCCATCAATGCTGGGTCATATTGTATACCGATGGTTCTTAGGTCCGCTTTTATGTTATCGCGCCACCTCATTCTGGGACGCCCCAAAGGTCTTCGTCCCAGTCGTGCTCCTTCCCAAGCCAATTTAACCATCCTCGAGTCGGGCTGTCTTTGCACATGCCCAGCCCATTGTAGCCTTCTTGCCTTTATCTCCTGCACAATATCTGGATCTTTGTATAACTCTGATATCTCTTGGTTAGTTAGCGTACATAACAGTTGGTCGTATGACGGTTTTGTAAATTGTGATTTTTGTTCTTCGCGAGATGTTTTTCGATGCTAAAACTGATCTTAGTGCATAGAGACATTTGTTTCCACTTTGAATTCGGACCGTAATTTCTTCCGATAGGTTATTATCCTGAGTAACTGTGGCTCCCAAATACTTAAAATTGTATTCCCCCATAGTAACGTTTTGGCCCACTCTATCTCTACGTCCTGTTCTACTGGTGTGCATATATTTGGTTTTGTACTCGTTTATTCTGAGTCCTATTTGCTTAGCTTGCCTCTCTACTCTCAAAAAGAGGTCTTTCACCGTCAGTACTGAGTTATCCACCACGTCAATATCATCAGCAAAAGCCACTAACAGTCTTGGGCCATCTTGACCAAAAAGTTCGACGCTTATTTCAGCGGTTCTTATTACTTTTTCAAGTCTGAAATCTACGGTCATGAAAACATAAAATCACTGTCAATAGGACATTTAGCTGCAGTCAAGGCGATTTTGTAGATAAACTTTGAGTAAGATGTTGTCAGTCTCTGTAACATCGGGAAAAAACTCTGGCAAAAACCAGAAATATTGCAGGCATAGGTATAACAAATTGACTAATATTTGAAGTATCACAACGTCGCCAAATGTTCTCTTGCCGTCTCGTAGACGTTGTCTAGGAAACAGAACGACAAAGAAGTACACACTTGAGTATTACTCAAGAGATGACTACGAATATGCCCATAACTTAGCAGAAATATACAGGCGAAAATAAAGAGAGAAGATTATAAAAATTGCTTACAACAACTCAGCTCTACCCAGAACAACAGCGATACCACATCTAAGGACAACAGAAGCTGGAGTACGACAGAAATGGATATTTTACACAAACTACTACCTACTGCAATGTACTACAGGTTGACAATTTCCAAAACCATTCCCATTACCTGACGAACTCACTAAAAAGCTACGCATGTTAAGGCGAATTCTTGTACTCCAAAAATTAGCAAGCCAGAAGAAAAGGTGACTCTGCTGTGGGTTCCCGGACACATTGGTATACCGGGTAATGAGAGAGCTAGGATAGGGGCCAAAATGGCCAAAATCCCTGCATCGACCCAGAACCTATGCTTGGAATTTAATTCCACCCTGGACGACTGGGCTTACAAGGAATTGGCGAAAGCCTGGTTAGAAAGGTCAAGCTAAAAGCTTCATAACGGGCCCTGTCAAGGGCCAAATGCTGTGGCTTTTTAACAACGACAGAGAGACGCTCAATCTTCTGGTGGGGGGTCATTTGTCATTCATAAGAGTCGTAGGGGATCCCAGCTGCACCAGATGCTGGTAAGAGGACGAGACAGCGTTCCACTTTCTGGACAAGTGTGATGTGCATTGCAACCTTAGGGTTCAGATATTCGTTACGACGGAGTTCATATTCAGCGAGATGGTCAGACAATACTGACTTCCGTCAAGAGGTCTGGTAATTTCGACATGGAGCTCTCTAGGACGTAGGATTATAGTGTTTTCAGTGTTGGTTCAGTGGGGGTTAGCAAAAAGGGTCAAAGGTGGGCTATTTGCCTGGCTTCGCCTGCCCATCACTACTACTACCTACACACATAAAAAGAAATTATCAAGTCAAGAATTGTGATATTCTTGTAAATACATACTCACATCAAAAATATCAGTTCTCATTCTAAGAAAGAATATTTGATGAGAAAATTGTAGAAAATTTTTATCAAGAATAATATATTTTTGATTTATATACTTACTTTAAAGAAATATGCTCCGAAAGAAAATATAATTTTCTTTTCAATCAAGGCTATAATAATTTAATAACAAATATTTCATAATTTTATATCAAGATTATCATTTTTTCCAGCGGTGTCTAGTTTACGCACACCCTATATTTGTATCAAGTAAATCATTTATTTGACGTCTACCAACGTCGGGGTGCGCAGGCGTGCAACGTGTCATGGGTCAACTCTAACCTCTTCACCGTCTCTACTCAACAGCCTGTTGCCCGTCCGCGTCCGCGCTGCCATTATCGGTTTTCGGATTGTCGCATTCGCCGCCGTCTTTAACACCGTAGCATAATACCTGCATCCTGGATCCTGCATAATAGTATCTAGTCAAACTGTTAAATAAATTGCCATTGCCACATGATACCCGTGATACCACCGTCAACCATCAGTCATCGAATCTGCTGGTAGTGCTGGTCCACCGCCATTTAAGTCGCGTCCCAGTTCCCATCAGCTTCCTTATCACTGGATCTATCCAACCATGAATGAGCTATTAAAAAAATTGGGATGCGAAGACCTGCCTCAGGTGTTCCTAGATAAGTACTAAGTATATTAAAAGTGATTCAAGAAATTTTGCAGAACTATTTCCCCAGAAAAATTTCTACATGCTCATCGAAGAGTTTGAATGCTCAAATTAATACTTCTAGATTCCTCATCCAAGAATATCACAATTTTAGAATAAAGTTGAGCTACTTGCGTCGAGTTTATGAAGTGCTCCCAGCTAAGATTATGAAATGCTTCAGTCAAGATTATGAAATACTTCGGTCATGATTACCATATGCTTGATTTAAGATTTTGGTATTCTTACTATCAAGAATTGAAGATATTTTCTCAATCTAACCCTTATATGGTCAAAGATATCGTATTCTCACTTTAAGATTAGCATAAGTTTGCGCGTATAGGAAGTTATGGTATACTTGAATTAAAGCATCTGTGCTCCATCTAAGAAATTATTTTTATGTGTGTACTAGTAAGGCGTGTTCTCACGATTTATAGTAAAGGTTGTAAAAACGTATGTTGCAGATACACAATCAAGCCATTGATTGGCGCTCCCAGGGACTTCTTATCCCACACGACCTACGTATTGTGGTCAATGGCTTTTACTCTTGCAGCGAGTTCCAAAACGTAGCTGAAACCATCCGGATACAGTCGTTCCTATTGAGCCAAGCCCTTCATTTCGACCAGCGCGTAGGTATAAAAGTAACAGTACTTGAACTAAAAGTTTCTCACATAGTAATTACTCGCTATAAAAACACACTCAAATCCGCTCCACAGACTGAATCCCTCCGCCCACCTTCAGAGCAAGTAGATTGCAATTTTCGGGCCGAACTCCAAAACTCTCAAACGACCCCAACGAACGAAATAAAGTTTAATTGGCTGCTTTGTCGGCGGTTAGTCATCCCCCCTTTTAAAATATATAATTTAGCTATTTCCGACTGCCGTGTAATTGGAACAGTTAACTAGATTTAAGAACGCTATTTCTGGCTCTGCTTGCACTGCTACAGTTTAGCTGTTGTGTGAACGCTACCAACCCCCTGCCGAGGTTTTGGGTAGGATTTATCCTGCTGTGGGTAGCAGGGGTGCAACTAAATACTTTTCTAGGTTGAGAAGGATGACTCTGAAATTAAGCTATTTACAGAATGGTAACCATTATTTGAAACATTTTAAATTCTTCAGATCTTCAGATTTGGCTAATTAGTCCAAATCCTTCATTTGACTTTCTCGCCTTTTGGATAATTTGAGAATGCTGATTACAAATCCGGACGTAGTTTCAAGTTTTACTCTCGACAGAAATAAAAAATTTCAGATTTTTCAGACCTTCAGGTTTGCCTAAACAACCTAAATCTTTATCTAGCTTTCTATCAAGATCAAATCTTGTGTTTGTGATAGTTTCAGGATTCTGATTACAAATCCGGTCGCAGTTTTGAGTTTCAGTATGGTTTGACGAAAATTAAAAACTTCTGATTTTTCAAATCTTAAAGGTTTGCCTAAAAAATCGAAAATCTTTACTTGGCTTTCTATTAAGACGAAACCTCGGATTTGGGATAATTTGAAGGTTCTGAATACAAATCTGATCGCAGTTTTGATATTTCGTATCGTTTGACAGAAATAAATATTTCAGATTTTGCCTAAAAAATCTAAAATCTTTCTATTAATATAAAACCTTGCGTTTTGGATCATCCGAGGAAGCTGATTTCAAATTCGGTCGCAGTTTTCGGTTTGAGTATTGTTTGACGAACATCAAAAATTTCAGATTTTCCGGATCTTAAGGTTTGCCTAAAAAATGGAAAACTTTTATTTGGCTTTTTATTAAGATGAAGTCTTGTATTTTGGATAATTTGATGGTGCTTATTACAAATCTAGTCGCAGTTTTGAACTTCACTATTGTTTGACAGAAACCAAAAATATCAGATTTTTCAGATCTTACTTTGCATACAAAATCGAAAGTATATATTTGGCTTTCTATTAATGTGAAACCTCGTGTTTTGGATAATTTGAAAGTGTTGATTATAAATCTGGTCGCAGTTTTGAGTTTTAGTCTGGTTTGGCGAAAAGCAATAATTTCAGATTTTTCAGATATTCAAGTTTGTCTAGAATATAGGAGATATCTATCTGGCGTTCTAATAAGATATGAAACCTCGTGTTTTGGATAACTTGCTGGTGGTTTCAAGTTTCAGTATTAATTGACGGAAATAAAAATTTTCTAATTTTTAAGATCTTAAGATTCACCTAAAAAATGGAAAACCTTTATTTGGCTTTCTGTTTAGATGAAACCTCGTTTTTTCGAAAATTTGCTGATTATTAATCTGGTCCCAAATTTGTATTTGAGTCTCGTCTGACGAAAATCAAAAATTTCAGATTTTTCAGACCTTGAGGTTTGCCTAAAAAATCATAAATCTTTATTTGGCTTTTCGTTAAGATGAAGCCTTGTATTTTGGATAATTTGAGGGTGCTGATTACAAATCCTGTCGCAGTTTTGACTCTCAGTCAGACAATAAAAAGTTTCAGACATTTCGGATCTTAAGGTTTGCCTTCAGAGTAATAGGGGATTTGCCTAAAAAAACGAAAATATTTATTTGACTGTCTGTCAAGATGAAACCTAGTGATTTGAATAATTTGAGGGTGCTAATTACAAATTCAGTCACAGTTTTGAATTTCAGTATCGTTTGTCAAAACCAGAAATTTCAGGCCTTTCAGATCTTCAGGTTTACCTAAAAAATTTAAAATCTTTATTTGGCTTTCGATTAAGCTGAAGCCTCGCAGTTTGGATGATATTTGGGTGCTAATTACACATCCAGTCGCAGTTTTGAATTTAAGTGTGGTTTGACAGAAATTGAAAATTTCTGATCTTAGGGTTTGCCTAAAGAAACGAAAATCTTTATTTGGCTTTCTATTAAGATGAAGCCTCGTGTTTTGGACAATTTGCTGGTGCTAGTTTGAGTTTCAGTATCGTTTGACAGACATCGAAAATTTCAAAAATGATCTTGCTTTGCATAAAAATTCGAAAATGTGTATATGACTTTTTGAAATCTGGTCCGCTCGCACTTTTGAGGTTCTGTATCGTTTAACGACAATAAAAAGTTTCAGACTTTTCGGATCTTGAGGTTTTCCCAAAAGGATCGAAAATATTTATTTGGTTTTCTACTAAGATTGAACATCGGTTTAATGACAATTTGAGGATGCTGCATGTTTGAGTTTCATTATCGTTTGACAAAAATAAAAAATCAGATTTTTCAGATATCAAGGTTTGACTAAAAAATCGAAAAACTTTATTGGCTTTCTATCCTAGTGTTTTGGATAACTTGAGGGTGGTTACAAATCCGATCGCAGTTTTGAGTTTCAGTATGGTTTGATGAAAATAAAAAAAATAAATTTTTCAGATCTTAAGGTTTGCTTAAAAGATCAAAAATCTTTATTTGGCTTTCTATTATAATCAAAAATCGTGTTTTGAATAATTTGAGGAAGCTAATTACAAATCCGGTCGCAGTTTTGAGTTTCAGTATCGTTTGACGAAAATCAAAAATTTCAGGTTTTCAGATCTTAAGGCTAGTGTAATATAGTGTAGTGGTTAGTAATGGATTTATTTTATCATTGGACCTGTAAATACAATCAATCGGACACAACCAGAAATTGCATTATCATATATAAGGGTCCACCTCTAAATTTATGCAGATTCAAATTTTCTCAGGTAACTTCTCAAACACACCTTACATCCGAATAAAGAAACTCGGTACGAGAGTCGGAAGACTGTGGACGAAAAAGACGACAAGGATAGAAAATGCCCGTTTGAGCGAGCTGCGTTTCATCTTATTCAATATGTAAGGTCATCAGTCATCGTTAAGGGAACGTGAGTGGCATTTTTAAATAATGGCGTTTATATCCCTTTTGTCTTAACATGAATTTCAACAGCGAGCTGTGTGCTGCTTTCTCTGCTACTGTTAAAAGACAAGTTCCCACTTGTGCATTCACTTAGCATAAACGGGGACAGCATTATGATCGCGAAAGTTTTCTAGATTTTGGATAATGCATCATCTTACTTGGTGATGTTTTCCAGTCAACAGTGTTGTCCTGGTGGCCTGGTTACAAAGCAAAATAGGTGCAAAAAGCTGGGTGATACCAAGCAGTATGACATATATCAGAAAATGTATCTTTGTTTTCTGTAATTCACAGCTTGCATCTGTCGTCGTAATAGATATAGATTGCACTTTTTCGAAGTGGCATGAATTTGAAAGAAAAACGCAGTATCTGGAAATAAATCTGAGTATATTTGATGAAAAATGGAGACAAGTCGATTGACTCAGTACTTCCCACACATAACAGTGATGTCATTTTATTATATTCCCTTTGCATGAAGCTATACTCTGAGATCCCTTGCAACCAAGTAATCGTTCGTATGTCCTCAAAAAACATCAAACACAAAAACTAGTAAATAGTTTCCTAACTCTCTCCGTAGAAATTAAAACGACACAATTTATATTCTGCCAGCTTCAACTGGACGAAACGAAACAATCAGGAACCCCCAAATTGCTTAAAAACGAAGTTTGTGCTATTTTTATATTTTCAGTTTTTTTACTATTGCTGCGCCGCCACTGACACGATTTTTTTAACGCCGTACGCGTTTTTCATCCTCGCCCCGGTAATAACACTGTGTCTAAATTTCATTAAAATCGATTCCACAATTTCCATGTTACTAAATTCAGAACGATCTAAAGTAATACTCGTATGTATACATCACAAATTCTAAGACCCTTGGTTTCTATAATAAGCAAGGCAATGTTCGGATGGACCTAAAAAAGGGTATTATACCGCTAGGTTTTTCTTTCACAGGTCAATGGACAGCCTATTATCAATAGAACAAATTTTTGAGTTTTAGAACCCCCCCACCTCCTAACCACCCCAATTTCACCCACACCCAAAAAAAAGTAGAAAATGATTAGGAACCCCTAAAACGCCTAGAAGTTTGCCGAATATTTGAAATTTTTCGTTTTTTGCTAATTACTCCACCCCCGTACAACGAATTCCAAAATTATCGGAACGTTACCTACTACGGCACCACAACATATCGCTACCCAAATTTCATCACAATCCATGCAGCGGTTACTGAGATTACGACGTTAGAAAAACGCCAACAGGCAGACCGACAGACAGACAAACCGACAGACAGACCGACAGCCAGACAGACCGACGGAAACGAGTGACGTGGATTTTCGTTATGTAGACATCATAACACGCCCAAAAAGCGTATTATCTCAAAATCGAAAATTTTCGCGATCACAATACTCCCCTCACCTATCGGTGTGGGAAGTAAAAATTGAAGATATGTTTGATATTAGGCAATACCTATCACAAATCTTGTTGTTTTTGTAAATACATTCCCAACAGCTGAGAGTTTTGACTTAAATTTTAGAGAAGCCTTTTCAACAAACAACTAACAAAATTTGGTTACTAGCTGAAGGGGCAACATTATAATTTAATTTTTGTAGACAAATTAACTGCTTTCACTGACGATGTCGTCATTATTGACATGTGTCACTTTATAATATATTCATTCACATTATGTTGTACGCCACAAATTACGACGACGTCATCATTATTGACATGTGTGACGTTACGTCACAAATCACGATGACCTCGAAGGTTGACGACGACGTCGTCATTATTGACATATGTCACATTATATCATAATTTCACGACATTGCAAAATGGTATGAAAATTTACCAGGTCTGACCTTGGAATTGATCAACAATTGCCCCAGATCTGGGGAAAAATTACAGCATCTACGAGAGTAAAATTGACGTGAAAACACCGCAATTTCCCTAGAATCTGAGGAAATTTCATGGTAAAAAAATTGTTCATGACTCATCAATCCATGTAGTCATACGCTAAATAAAATAAATAAATAAGCATGCACAAGCGCGGGCTGGGCACAGACACCGGTACTGCTTATCAATACGGATATTATGAAATACCTTGTCAGCTCTCAAACACTGGTAAATTTGACCGTATAATCATGCAGATGGACAAAAAACAGATCTGTGAATCCCCGACGGTGATTCCATCAGCTATTAGCACAGTATATCCAATTAGACAGTAACTCCCTAGAAATCATGCAGACAATTTGTCTCCGAAAAACTGGCCTCTTATAACCCCACGTCGGCTTCTCAGCACGAGCCGCAAGTATTGCCGTTTACGTTTTGAGCACAGGGTCGGCTTAGCAATAATCGGGTGAAGAAGCGTAATTATTGTGTTCCAATAAGTTTAATGGACGCGATATGTCTCGTAAACAGAGTAAATTTTGAGAGCAGTGTGGTAATGTAATATTCCTCATCGAGGTTAGGCAATTGTCTTTGGAATTCTGAATTACAATTTGTAAGTTATATCCATGCATTCGCATTTATTGTACGTGAACATATTTTGTACTGATTCTTCTAATTCATCATGGATTCTTTGCATATAAATGGGGCGTAAACATTTTTTTTTAGAAGCAAAACAAGAAATAGTCGGCGTATGAAAGAAAATTGCTAACTCAGAGGAAATAGGTGGCTTTATTGTTTGTAAGTAAATTACAAAAATGCGAGGTTTATTCAACTTTATTTTATCTTATCTTACTTAACCTTAAACATTTAAATAAATATAAAAACTTTATAATATCTTATATGATTCAAATATGGGTATATGTAACGACGTAGCACCCAAAATAACATTTATGTCTAGTTATCCCCCAACCTTTAAATTCATCTTCATCAATCATCATAGAAAAACGTTTAAGGTACGAAAATGTGGTAAGCAGCAAAACCGATGAAAACTTATTAGGTGTACATAAAAAATATGTTTATAACAATGACAAAATATACTAAACTGGTAGTTATTCTTAAAAAAATTGCAAAACGGTTTTTCATCTAGTTTACCAAGACTACCCTTTGTTCTGTATTTGTACATTACATATGAATAGGCATATTTAAGAAAAGAATCAATATTTATAGAAAAAAATGATATATTTTTGAAACTAGTATGTTGATTCTTTTTAGTGTGAACTTTCTGTTTGAGCATCCATTAAAACAGACTTCACTTCCTGCTTAAAAATTCATAATGTTGGAATGCATAATCACATTCATTTTGTTATATGTTGTAAAAGTTCTTTTGAACGTTGTGGTGCTGTGAGGAAACAGTGAGAAATTATTATTCTGACTTCAGGCTCATAATTAAAAAACGACTTTTTCGTAACGTCTAACTCTTCTAAAAACTGAAGAAAAAAACACACAGCCACCCTAATACCCGACAGACTTTGTTAGAGACAAATGGACCTATGCTATCACACTTTAATATTATTAGGTAATAAAGGAGCATGTTAAACATTGGAGGAATCGCATACCTGGCAGCATCTTGAGGAAGCTTAAAAAACTATAGTCACAGTTTTTGGAATTGTTAATACAGCCTACAGCAGCGCAACATTTGAGTTCACGCGTCCCTATATCCATATCAGCGTATCACCAAATTCCTTAATCCGGTTCTGTCAAAGACACTACCTTTACTCTCATAGACTGGACACGACTCAGGCGATCGCCGTGCTAAACATCCTGTGAACGATGCGCGGGATGCTATGCGCGAACCACCAAAATTCTGGAGAGTTGCGCTACTGTATAATTGAATACACTGTGCTATTAGCTTCTTCCGTCACGACCATCGCCTTCGTCAAGAGGTGTGGATTGGACGGTGAACTCTAAAAGGGTGCGAGCCACAACAGATACACTGGAAGGAGGTATAATCGCCCCGTTCACTTCCAACCTAACCTAACTTACCAAACAAAGCCCCCGGGAAGCAATTTCGAGCCTTATCGGCAGCAGCTGCAGGGAGCGCCAAACAGAGCAAAACGACGGTAAAGCAAAGCAGGGTTGAGCAGCGTGCTTGTTGAGCATCGCTGTGTAACAAACGGGAAAAAAACAACCAGGAAAAATTACACCCTTTTAGCAACACATCAAAATATAAAATATCATAGCGTGCATCACCGGATTACCGCGCGAAACGGGAGCAGTCGGCCATACATAAAAAAAGAGAACCCGTGTAGATCACGATATACCAGACAGTGCCGTGTCGAGATACAGGACTAGAATTATATAGGCAATACACGCTGGGGAAAACGAACCCTTTATAGTTGGAAGTAGCGGTTGTCCCCTGTATCGTTTAAAAGTCAAAAAGGACCTTTTGCATGACTCTTTCCAAACTGTCAATAGTGAAACGTTAACGGTTATTTACGTCAACGATTCTTATAGCGTTTTCAACTTACTGCCCTATCACTGCACTCATAGGAACTGAGTGTCAAAATTATGTTATTATGTTTTACACTTGAGTGCAAAACTAGTGTGGTTTTTTTTTTACTTATCCGCTTAATTGCACTTGAGTGCAAATTATCGCCACGGACTCTCTGAGCTCGTGGCGATTTCAGTGCATTTTTGACATCTACATATAAAATATTAATTATAATCTATTTTCCTTGTCAAAGGAAATAATTTTTTGAATCAAGAACTGGGTAGTGGGGTAGTATACATAGTAGTTTGGATGCTAGGATAGGTTACGGAAGGTACGGGAAGTGTAGTTCAAAGAACTACGAACATCGTCATCTTTGGATGATGAGGAAATTGAAGCATATCTAGTTAAATGGCAAATAACGGCTGCGTGTGTCCCAAAAATACTAATTTTTGTTGAAGATGTTGTTCATATACTGAAGGAAGAAGAGATAAAAAGATATATACATAAGTATTTACCGATATAGAAAGATGTTCATTTTTAGTGGGCAAACCCTAGACTGGTGCAAAAGACATATTGTACAAAATGCTGTTAGGTTTTATGTTGATAAATAGATAAATCATTGAACAAGGCAGAATCAAACTATTCAAATTCTAAGACCACCACAGAATGAAATTGAGCTCTCGGGATGCAAAATGACATCAAAGTGTCATCAGTTGGCTGACAGAACAGTTACTTCAATTGCACTGGAATTTGTTGTGTGTTCGACTTACCAGTTCAGATTTATTGCACTTCTGGGCGCCAGACGAGTCTTCAATGTACACTGTAGTGCAATTGTGGTTAAAAGCAGTGCAGTAAGTCGAAAACGCTATAACGTTACGCCACGGCTCGACAAACAATCAACTGTCTTACTCAAGGTCTGGGCTCAGCATAGTAAACAACCAGCACAATACCTCTGAGGATTTCCTATATAAAAATGGTTCGCACAAAATTTGACCTTGGGATGATTTATGGATGATTTTACGGCTGTGAAGTTTGAGTAGAGATGCGAAAACGAAAATATCGATACCGATATTTTTTAGCCAAATAGGCGCGTTTGGTTCGTACAGAGAATGATTACACCCCTCAATAATTATATAATTATTTTCGATACCGATACCCCTACAAAAGTATCGATACCAGCTTGGAATCGCCCAAAAAGTATCTAAGATAAAAATACTCGATATTAGTGCAGAAGTACAAGTATCGAAATTTCGTTAGCATCCCTACAAAAAAATCATCCAAAAGTGGGGACGCGCGTGTAATTGCCGCCAACCTGAGTTATTGTGCTGGTTGTTTACTATGCTGTGGTCTGAGGATGCTTTGCGCCGATCCCTTTGCGCATCGATATTTTGGGTGGGAGAGAGAAGGATTTCAACAGCGGCGGTACGGCAGGGTTATGGCTATCTACATAGAATATGAGTATAGAGATAAACTATATAGACCACAGCGCAAATCTAGTACCACTTTATAGGAGGCAAACATTAAGGCCATCATAAACTTTACCTCTTTTCCTTTTAGACCGCATAGGTTGAGTATTATTTCGCCCTGTTGTACACTTCTTTCTACTCCGCACCTGTCGTGGCGAATGAAACTATCCCAAAATGGCATCGCTGACGTTAGATATTTGTAACACGTCATCATAAAGGAACCAATCGTGAGTAAGACAGCTGATTGTTTGTTGAGCCATGGTTACGCCACAGCATAATAAACAACCTGCATAATATCTCTGAGGATTTCCTATATAAAAATGGTTCCTACAAAATTTGACTTAGGGAGGGTTTTTGGATGAATTTACGACTGTCAAGCTTGGGTAGAGATGCGAAAATGAAAATATCGATACCGGTACCAACTCGATATTTTTTATCTAAATAGGCGCGTTTGATTCGTAGAGAGCATCTTGTGCAACTGATTACACCCTTCAATAATTATATAATTATTTTCGATACCGATACAAAATTATCAATACCAGCCTGGAATGCCTCAAAAAGTATCGATGACAAAAAACTCGATATTAGTGCAGAAGTATCGAAGTACCGTTACCATCCCTACAGAAAACCCATCCAAAAGTGGGGATGCGCGTGTAATTTCCGCCAACTTGAGTTATTGTGCTGGTTTATTATTATGCTGTGGTTACGCTAAGTAGAGTATATTTTGACTTTTTGCATACACCTTTGCTTATAGTAGCATAGAATTAGTGAGGTGCTTTAGGCTTTCTGTATTTTCTTTGTTTTTTTTTCTTTGTATTGCGAATGTTCAAATTGGAACAAGCTTTGGACATCGTTATAAGGCATCCGTCGGCGGCATATTGGACGTGATCATAAACAAATAAACACCTTATTATATCGGTTTTGCAGGATCACCAAAGCATGACATTTCACTCTCTTGGTTCAGTTCCGTGATGCTAACACGCTGTTACTGGAGACGCCTAATTTTGTAGCTTTTATTGGAAAATACTGTCAAATAAAACTAATGGAAGAAAACCAGATCCTTTTCTACAATGACAAACCACAAAAAAAGTATTGTTGCTATCAAAAGCCATCGCGATTCTGTTCTCATTCCGGCATAGCGTTTTAGACCTGACAATACCGCATCAATCAAAGGACAATGCCCTCCAGTTGCTCTAAACCAAATACCTTTACCTCAGCGAGAAAGCGTCAAATACCTCGGACTACATATGAATAGTAAGCTCAACTGGAAATCACATATAACAAAGAAAAGGAAACAAATGGATATACAAGCGAAAGAACTGAACTGGCTTATAGGGCGTAGATCTAAACTGTCGACTGAAAATAAACTCCTCATCTATAAAGCCATCATTAAACCGATTTGGATATTGAACTTTGGGGGTTGCGCTAGCAAATCAAATACAGCAGTCATTCAGAGAGCTCAATCAAAAACCCTCAGATGTATTGTAGATGCACCCTGGTATGTCTCTAATCATACCCTTCATACAGATCTTAAGATCCCATACGTAAAGGATGTCATCCTAGAAAAAAACACTAGATACCATGCGAGACTGAGCGATCATCCCAATCGTCTTCTATCGCCACTTTTACTACATAATGATACCAGCAGACTGAGAAGAAAATGGCCACTCGATTTGCAGTTTTGAAGAAACATCATTGGATGTTTACTTCTCTCAACGTCATACGTGTACAAATATGTTTAGTATTGTACTAGTCATCACTTTAGCTTATAGAGTGTTGACATTCTGATTGCTGATGAAGTTATGATAATAAAAAAAAAATCATATCGTGCCACAATCTTCCATTAAATAACGTACAACTTTATCGGTTATTAACCGATTCAGTTATTTCGGGAGGACTGCGCATGTCACAAATAGCCGATAACATGAAATAACGTGAGACAACGGACTTGCAAAAAGTTCCTAAAATCCTAAAGTCCAGATCTATTGGTTTAAGACGTCAATGTACTGGACCTATTATTATAGATACTCAAGTTGACGCACAAGTCACAAATAATCATATCTCCAGCGTAGCCAACAGAATACTGACGGCTTGTTGCGAAACTGTCACGGGTACGAGAGATTTGCGTAGAAAGTACCGAGGCAATTTTCTTGGATTCATTTCTTTTCTTTCAATTATCTTCCAAATAAAAAACGGCAAATAAGGACTACAGTTACCGCATGTTCCCTCTTGAAATTATTACAAAGTATATCCGAGCATTTCTGGAGACCTTGTTCTCTGACGGGTAACGAGAACCTTATCTGTTCCAGTGAAGTCGTCGTGTTACCCTCTAGGCATCGAGGGTTTCTTTTCTCCCCGTCTCCTTTGTGTTGTACCGCGACATGGTCAGATAAGTCAGATAACGAACTTTTTATAATGAAAGTTTGCTTGATAAAGATGTAACGCCAGTCTTTGTTGATCATTACGAAGCTGTAGGGATAACAGACATGTCGACAGGTAAACGTAGTATTGGGGTTTTGAATTAAAAAAAAATAATTTCCTTTGATATACGTGGAAAGACCATAAATAAGGTTTTTACAACAAATCAATTTTTTTCTTTTTTTGGCAATAATTTAAAAGTTATGTCAACATAAAAATGAGTGTTTGGACTCCAGTACCGAAGAACGTCGGCAGCTCCCGAACCCGCGTGACGTCAGGACTGTAGTCACGATGCATTCCTTTCACCAACTACGTCCAACTCCGATAGTAGATTCTAGATTCCCAGCCAATCGTGAAAATAGTTACTTGTTGTAACTAGAGGATATTTGTTGCAACATAGACGATGAACGAGGTTTGCAGCTCGAGACGAAGTCTACGATTGAAATAAAGATCTTTTTGAATCTAAATTCCAGTAATAAAGTACCTAATCAAGATATGTATGTTTCGTTGAAGCAACCTCTTTCGCAACGCTGTGATGGTGTAGTGCCTTAGAGTTTGAGCCAGTTATTCTGTGTTGGTTAGGGACCCAGGCCTTGCTACTCTTTTTTTATTTTTTGTACAAAAAAATTTATTAATATGCTTTTTGCACACATTACACACATTTTTTCTACGATCGGCATGAATATGTTTTTGAATCAAATTTTATTAGACATTTTACAAGTATGTACAACAAAATTTACGAATAATTTTACTTTTTTTGGCTAATTTCAATTTGATATCGTAGTCAGAGCAATGGACGATTGATATTGAAGGACAAATTACATTTCTACTGATTTTTACATCCCACACCGATAGGTGAGGGGAGTATTGTGATCGCGAAAATTTTCGATTTTGAGATAATACGCTTTTTGGGCATTTTATGATGTCTACATAACGAAAATCCACGTGCAGTAATTAGCAAAAAACGATAAATTTCAAATATTCCTCAAACTTCGTTTTTAGGCGTTTTCTACTTTTTATTGGGTGGGGGTGAATTTGGGGTGGTTGGAGGTTGAGGGGTTGTAAAACTGAAAAATTTGTTGTATTCATAATAGGCTGTCCAATGACCTGTGAATAAAAGACCTAGCGGCATAATACAATTTTTTTGGTCCATTCGAACATTGCCTTGCTTATAATAGAAACCAAGGGACTTAGAATTTGTGATGTATACATCCGAGTGTTGTCTTAGATCGTTCTTTATTGCGTAACACGAAAATTATCGAATGGACTTTAATGAAATTTTGACATAGTATTACTGCCACGGCGAGGATGGAAAACGCGTATGTTCTGGAAAATCGTGTCAGTGGCGGTGCAGCAATACTAAAAAAACCAAAAATGTAAAAATAGCTCAAACTTTGTTTTTAGTCGTTTTAGGGTTTCCTGATCATTTTTTACTTTTTTTGGGTGGGGGTGAAACTGGGGTGGTTAGGGGGTGGTGGATTATAAAACTCAAAAATTTATTCCATTCATAACAGTGTCCATTGACCTGTGAAAGAAAGACCTAGCGGCATAATAGACGTTTGTCAGGTCCATCCGAACATTGCCTTAGCTATTACAGAAATCGAGGGACTTGGTATTGGTAGGGGTAGGTATTGCTTTAGATCGTTCTGAATTTAGTAACATGGAAATTATGGAATTAATTTTAATGAAATTTAGAAACAGTATTGTTACCGCGGCAAGGATAAAAAATGCGCATGGTTTTCAAAAATCATGACAGTGGCGGCGCAGCAGTAATAAAAAGATTAAAAATATAAAAATAGCTCAAACTTCGTTTTTAAGCAATTTGGGGGTTCCTGGTTGTTTCGTTTCGTCCAGTTGAAGCTGAATTGTGTCGTTTTAGTTCCTACCGAGAGATTTAGGAAACTATTTACTAGTTTTTGTGTTGGATGTTTTTTGATGACAGGCGGGCGATGATTTGGTTGCAACTGTTATGTGTGGGAAGTACTGAGTCAATCAACTTGACTCCATTTTTTAATTCTGCACCGCCTCCGGTGCTTGGTTTATGCACTATGTAATGCAAAGAAAATGTCTAATAAAATTTTATCCAAAAACATATTTATGTCGACCTTAAAAAAAGCTGTGTAATAGGTATGTACATAAGCATATCAATAAAATGTTTGGCACAAAAAAAACTAAAAAAAAGAGATGCAAGGTCTGGGTTCCGAACCATCACTCTAACACTGTAAGATACTACGCCATCATGGCGCTGCGAAAGAGGTTGCTTCAACGAAACATATTTGATCATTGCTGGAATTTGTAATCTATCTTCAATCATTCAAAAAGGTATTTATTTCGATCATAGACTTCGTCTCGAGCTGCAAACTTCATTCATCGTCTATGCTAATAAGGATAATAACCCATTGATTTTGGTATTTCTCTTTCGACTTGGAAGGTTGTCAAATCACGAATTGTTCTCTAAAAACTATGTTTTCTACCATGTTCTTGACAATGTCAGTGTGAAGCTTATTGAGCCTGGCAACTATCTATGACCTCTTCATCTTTTAGAAAATCCTTCATGGATTAACGAGACACCGACAAGTGGGTATACTAAACAATGGTTGAAACAGGTAACTTAATATTAGTGACAGTGATATGCGTTATTGGTTATGCATTCGTATTGTTTCTATGGACACATGTCAAGATATGACCATGCCAGACCATTGACAATCTGTGTTACTAGGTTGAGCAATTTAAGCCAAATTTGCATCTTTCAAACCTTTAATTCAATAATTTTAGCGTAATTTTGGAACTAGCCATTTACTCAGCCACACAGTATTAATTTTAAGTTGCCTATTTCACTTTTGAGTCGAGCAGGTCACATTTAAAATTTTATAATAGTCAGTTGTCATGCAGAGCCTGCATATATAGCACGTATAATTGGGGTCATTAATTATTATTTTGGGTCATAATTACGATTAATGGTGGAAAATGGCTAATTACACCGACCACGAAATTCACCTAATAGCTAGCGGGTCTGCTGGTTGACCAGTGGCGTGCACGGAAAGTAAGAGGGGTTGAGGAACGACTGGATACTACAAAAAGTCCGGTTTTAAATAACGCTCTCTGGCTTTTTCAATAATCTGTCTCAAGTTTACGATCTGTTCACGCGTACCGCGTCCTTTTGCGAAACCTGCCTGCGCCTGAGAAATTTGCCAGTCAACAAAACCCTCCAAACGAGACTGTAAAATATATAATAGAACCCTGAGAGATTAACGAAAGTAGGCGATAATTGTCTGGATTTGTTGGAGATCCTTTTTTGTGAAGTGGAACAAAAATGGATGTGCACCATTCATCTGGCCAAACACCGGAGGACCAGACCGTCTTACAAATATTATATAAAAGAGAGATGCCGTATTCACACAAGCATTTTAATGTTTCGGCAGAAATAGCATCAATGCCTGTAGCTCTATTAGTTTTTAACTTGTTGAGGGCATGTTCCACTTTAGACAAAAGAATATCAGGTTCATATTCAAAATCCAGTAAGAGGGCCTCATGGCACAGGTTTTCGCAGTAATTTCGCCATACCTCAATAACCTCATGCAAGTTGGTAATTAGCTGTCCCTCGGGATCTTTAATAGCCCAAGATTTGGGTTTAAAATTCCGACTGAGGCATTTGACCTTAAAAAACATCTCTTTCGGATGATTAGTATTGGCATGCATCTCTATTTCCTGGCACAATTGCTGTATATAAGAGTTTTTATATCTTCGGCATAGTCTCTGAATCTCACGTAAGAGCTGTCTATATGCGTTTTGCTTTGTATTTGAATCAAGACCTGAGATCTTAAGGCTTCTACGTGCCTCAATAACAGACAATGTGTGGCTACTAATCCATTGTTGTTTTAGTTGAATGTTACTCTTTGGTTGACTTATCTGGGCAGCATGTAAGAACACATTTTTGAATGATGGCCACATATCCGTTATAGAGGCATCCCGAAAAAGCTCTGAACATTTTGACCGAAAAAAAGCAGGGTCAGCAATCTCCATCCGTACCATCCGCTTAGAACGTAGACATACCTTCAGTTTTAACTGAAGTTCGCACAGAAGTAATTGATGGTCTGAGCCGCAGTCACAACCTGGTAAAGTCTTACAAAGGTTAATAGATGACTTCCACCGTGTACGAACTAAAATGTAATCAATTTGATTACGAAATCGTCCTTCGGGAAAGGTCCAAGTATACAAGCGCCGTGGATGTTGTGAAAACATAGTGCTGGCAATTGAGAAATTATGGTCGATACAGAATTGAAGCCGACGTTGACCCCTTTCATTTCTCACACCAAGACCGAATTCACCAATATGTACCCTAAGATGTTCATCATCCATAGTTTGACCAACCTTTGAGTTAAAATCGCCCAAAATAAGGACCATTTCCCGATTCGAAAGAGATTCAAGTGCAGACTCCAGATCGTTATAAAAAGACTCGATCGTTTCCTCATCCGAATTTAACGTAGGTGCATAGATTTGCACAATGTTGATCGGTGTAGGGTTCCCATTGGTACGTAATGTTATGATTCTGTCACTAATACACTTGTAACCAAGAATGGTCCTTGCGTGAGCTTTCGCCACCCAAAAGCCAACACCGTTAACACTTTCATCTGATTTACCTGAAAAGCAAATAAAACTGCCCTTGCTAGAATTAAAATGACCTGTATCTCTATAATGGGTCTCAGATAATCCAGTAATGGCTATTTTATTTTTGAATTATTCCGAAAAAAAAAAAGAAAAATAGTTTTCTTATAAAACTTATATACACATACAGGGTTGGGATAAAGTATGGAACCAAGCAAATAACTTTGGAACGGAAAGAGTGATATTGCTGAAAATTTGCAGGCAAGTGTAGTGACGTCTAGTGCATCCGAAGACATTATGTTAGCTATTAATGTACTTCCGGTTTAATCGGAAGTACCGTCAACTTTTTTAATTTAAATGGGACACCCTGTATATTTTTGCAGATTTTAATTCATCTTTTTTTCCGAATACGTCCATAGTAGGTTTAGCATTAGTTTCTGTAAAAACGGGAAAGATATAGCTTCTTTATCATTTCAGGTGTTTAAAATGCCGGTCATTCAAAGTCGGTTTTGGCGATCGCGTGAGAACTCACAAATAAGTGTGTCAACTTTTAATGATTTACGTCCCGACAGGGGTCCTATAACACGTTTGACGGAGACTAAAAACAAAAATACAAAAAAAAATACCTCAAACGGGAAGACCGCAGATCGCCACGGACGAATTTGTGAGACAAATTTTTTAAGAAACAAATAATAAACCCACTATGGACGTATTCGAAAAAAAATGATGAATTAAAATCTGCAAAAATATACAGGGTGTCCCATTTAAATTAAAAAAGTTGACGGTACTTCCGGTTAAACCGGAAGTACATTAATAGCTAACATAATGTCTTTGGATGCATTAGACGTCACTACACTTGCCGACAAATTTTCGGCAATATCACTCTTTCCGTTCCAAAGTTATTTGCTTGGTTTCATACTTTATCCCAACCCTGTATAGTAGGTCCCAGTTAAAATTTTTTGCCCACCTTATCTATAAAATGATACACAAATAAAAATTGGCATAATCCATCCATTTGTATTTCGAGGGGGAGCTCTTCCACCGAATACGTCATCACTGTGCCATCAACCCCCTCATCCCCAGTCACCCTGGGAACATAGCTTGAGCCCATAATAAGCCCATAATAATAATTGGGACTATGAGAAGACGACGTACTCCTTCCGAAGGCTGAGTCTCCGTTAAAACCGATGAAAGATATATCCGCTACATACCCCATAACTCCCGATAAGGGCGGCGTCGGCTTGGACTCGATAAATTTTGTTTACGACCGGCCGGTTAACGAAGGAGGTTAAAAACTGAAAAATATACCTCTAAATATAAACGGTGGGTGCTATCGGAGGCAATATTCCGTGATTGGAGAGGGTTTATTTTTGTTAGGTTGACAAATGGACGGGCCGCGAACTACAAATCATCCGGCAATATGTTCGAGTTTTTGTTGGAGGTGCGACGATTTGTACGCCCGCCGCGCCGTGTCGACAGCGTTTTTGAGAGGTCCTTTATTGATTCTCAACTAGATTGGCTTTAGACAGGTGAGGTTCCATTTAAAACAACAAGTTCTGACTATACAGGCTATCAGAGCGTTAAATTAACAAGTTATTATACGAAAATTAGGTTACTTGTGGTTCTGTATCTTATAAGCATAACACTAACTCAAATATTACACGTTCCAGAATATTACAATGAATTATGGAGAGAACCAAATTCACCCCCCATCCTCGAGCGGCAACCCTCAGAGGTCACAGTACTTGCAGAAAAAAATATTATGCCGTTTACGCGTTCCTTAGAGCCTAATAAACATGACAAAATCACTTGTTTGGTTTTTAGGAATCGGCTGTGAGAGATATTCCAAAAATTATTTCAAATGCCGGAAAATGCCGCGCAAACAACCTCCGACGTCAGTGATATCCTAGAGTGATGGGATGTAAAGTATTGATATTCGATATCGATAGCCAGTGCTAACCTAACATTTTGACATTGATCATTATAACCACAAAACACAGTCACACACAAAAGTATATACAAAAGTCAGAAGAATAAAAGTTAGGCTAGATTACTCATTCACTTTGTAGGGATGGGCTTGAATTAGATTCCATCTTTGGATTCATTCATAATCGGATGCGCCGAAGTAAAATGATGGCTTCGATTAGTTGCGAATCTCGGTCACAAACAGGATGAACTGTGATACCTATCAGATATAAAAATGTATTGCAACAACGAAAATGCTAATGGGTTAATTGTCTGTTTCAAATATGTTTAAGTATCAATAAATTGAGTCGCATTGTTAAAGAATTCAGATCATCTCTAGTCGAATGCGCAGTTGGCAAACCACAAAGAAAATATGGTTGCATTCGAGCAGCTGATATGATTTCGTTTTGCATTTTGCATCTCGCAGTATTACTCAATGAGGAACTACGGCTGTAGTAGGATAAAAGAGAAGTCTCATTTCATTTGGGTATATGTATACCCATACAACAAAACACGCTCGTAAATTAAATTATTGATATATGGCCAACGTAAATATTTAAAAAGAAATTCGGCAACATCAGAAATAGTTTGCAGTTGAATCTCACTGACCTGCGCTCTAGCAGCATCGATTGTCGATATCGATAAGATACCTGTGACGTCAGCCCTTGTTTTAAGTCACGTGGAAAAATTTGAATATATCCTTATTTTATTTTTTTTGGCCGTCAATAAAATCATGTTTTTTGTTTCCTACTGCTTCTTGATATGGTTTTCTTTACGCTATGTATACTCCCGAGATGATTTCACGACCTCTGCAGGTACCCTATTCTCTTATTTGAATTTTTTTTTATAGAATTTACCAAAACCATGATATTTTCCGAAAATAGTCGCGAATCAGAGTTTCCATCTCCCCACCCCTCGAGCGGCAACCCCACAAGGGCGCAATCTAAGGTGTACATTTAGGAGACCAATCTCTACTATTCCACCATATTTCATTTCTTTCCAGCCCTTTGCGTTCAAAAGACTTTTATAGGACTTAACGATTGGCTAAAATCGGTAGTAGGTAGAGATGTGTTCCGTAATGTCGTACTTTTTTTGAGCCCAAATTTGTTATTTAGGCAGCTGCATATGATGGAGATATGTGAAACATTATTCTCTTAGAAGAAAAAGTGTTACAGAACTTTTTGATACCGTTCTTCAACTTAAAATTTTGATTTTATTAAAAATCACAAACCAGCCCCTAACCTTAGGGCACTGTAGAATGGAAACTATTGGCCGCACACGAAAAATGTAAAGACCAAAATTGTAGAGAATTTTGTCGTCTCCATATATCGTTTGAACTTTTTTTGGATAGCACTTACCACAAATGCGCTATTTGTCGAAAAGCATAACGAAACCCCCTCGAGCACCAACCCCCAGAGGTTGCAAATTAAATTTTATATTAATTAAGAAACGCCGAAGTATAGTATCATTTCCACTAAAAGTATACACAAATAAGATACCTTTCGCAACAGCACATATCGGTAGTAGGTAGCGGTGTGTTCCTAAATGCCGTATTTTGTTTTAAAACCAAAGGGAAACAAAAATGTTACACGACTTTTTGAAAAAGTTCTTCATCTTAATCTGCCATGAAATTCGAATTTTAGTGAAAATCAGAAACCAATCCTTACTTTTACGCACTGTAGGATGGATGGTCACATACGCAAATTTATAAAGAGCAAAAGTATGCAGAATTATGTTCTCTCCATAAATAATTTGAAGCTTTTGTCGATATCACTAATCAAAACGACGCTATTTTTCGAAGAGCGTCGCGAAGCAGGGTTTTTACCCCCCCCCCCCCCCCCCCCCTCGAGCGACAACCCCCGAGGTCGCAAACTTACGCATATGTCCAGGGGACCAATGTTTACTATCCCACCAAATTTTATTTCTTTCCCACATTTTCCTGTCAAAAAACCCCTACCGCCTCTGGACTATAATACAAATTATACATTTGATACTACTTTTCTTTGTGTATCAGCTTTAAGGAAATGTGTAAACATTTAGATGAAAGATGAGAATGATACGCAGATTTGTTTACTTTTAAAACTAAAGGCATTGCAATAGCCAATGCTTTAATAAATATTGAACTGTATCAACATTGTAACAAACAGTCATAATTTAAAAACAGATGCATTTAAATTGAAACTTTTCGTATATTCCAACAAAATTAACATGGTCCAAATAAACAGCAATATAAATATTTTGGTTTATAGTCAATCCATCGAATCAGTTGAAGGAACACAAAATTCAGGTATTTAGGTATTTGCACGTGATAAACCCTCATAAAACAGTGATATGTAATAGCAGGTGACAGAAAGGTTCTGCCGGTGTGCCATCTGGAACCCGACGGTAACGGCAAACCAAGGAAATCGCTGCTGGACAGCAGTAGATTTCTTGGTGGGACGTCACGGCGCGTCCGCTTGGCCACCAGAGAGCGTGGATTCTATACACTGCTGCGTATGAAAGCCGATATACGAGGGTTGCTCTATACCTTCTCCAATCCACCAGTACGCAGACAGCTGTTTGACACTTATTAGCGATCATCAGTGCGCCATAGGTCGATTGACGGGAATAGAGAGCATCAATTCTTTCATGTCTACAAGACATGTGAAGCATGTTGTAGCAGGTGACAGAAAGGTTCTGCCGGTGCGCAATCTGGTACCCGAAGGTAACGGCAAACCAAGGAAATCGCTGCCGAACAGCAGTAGATTTCTTGGTGGGACGCCACGGCGCGTCCGCTCGGCCACCAGAGAGCGCGGATTCTATACGCTGCTGCGTATGAAAGCCGATATAGGAGGGTTGCTCTATACCTTTGTCAATGCACCAGTACGCATAGAGCTGTTTGACACTTATTAGCGATCATCAGTGCGCCATAGGTCGATTGACGGGAATAGAGAGCATCAATTCTTTCATGTCTACAAGATATGTGAAGCATGTTGTAGCAGGTGACAGAAAGGTTCTGCCGGTGCGCAATCTGGCACCCGAAGGTAACGGCAAACCAAGGAAATCGCTGCTAAACAGCAGTAGATTTCTTGGTGGGACGCCACGGCGCGTCCGCTTGGCCACCAGAGAGCGCGGGTTCTATACGCTGCTGCGTATGAAAGCTGCTACAGCATGCTTCACATGTCTTGTAGACATGAGAGAATTGATGCTCTCTATTTCCGTCAATCGACCTATGGCGCACTGATGATCGCTAATAAGCGTGAAACACCTGTCTGCGTACTGGTGGATTGACGGAGGTACAGAGCAACCCTCGGATATGTAATACTTCGAGCGATTTTTGAAACCACTACTATATAATCACTGGTGCATCTGGAGGAACGATAAAAGGTAGGTGCTTTTATTTTCACTGCACCCACTTCATGAGCTTAGACTACAAACGTTCTTTAAGTATCACAAGTTTCATAGTAATCGCAATTATAATAAAATCAAAAAACACTTACCTGTCCCACAAGGAGCTACTCTCACACTGCCACTCCCACTAGCTACATCTGCTCCCCCTCCACTTTTAGCACCACCCTCTTCGATCCCCTCCAAAGCTTTCACTAGGATATCATCGCCTCCCCCCTCTTCACTGCCGCGTCGTTGTTGTTCCTCCTCCCTATTACGGGAGGAACTGGACTGGGTGGCGTTAGAGGTCTGGATGAGAATGTGACCTCCTTCATTTCCTCCCGTGTTGCCTCTCAAAAGGAGGATGGTACCCGAAGGAAGGCGTTTAACAGAGTGTACCAGTACCCCTTGCTGGGAGTGGAGAAGCAGTTGATGGTGATTGTTGTTGACTAGGGTGGCAGTAGAACAGCGGCTGCTGGAAAGGTAACGAGAAGAAAGATATTATTACTTTTGTTATTCGTAGCATACTACATCCTAGGCTAAATACTACAAGCTAAACCAGCTAATCGCAAGTTGAGGGGGGGGGGGGAGACACAGCCTATGCTTTTCCCAAATTGGATTAATTGTTACAGGAAATATGCAGAATGGCATCATGAAATGTGTTACAATTAAACATTTTAGCGATAATGACTCCCCTCACCAACTGTATGGAAAGTAATACGGGGATCTGCCTTCCGATATTCTTCTTGTGGCTCACTTCTAGATAAATAAGAACAATAAAGCTTTGTTCGACCTTAACTTAGCAGTTACACAATCGATTTTTTTTCACATGTTATTTCGCCAGAATTTATTGATGGTTCTATAAATGTTTACCATGAACTACTTAACATACTTCGAAAAACAATGGTATTGCCAAAACTACGCCTCCATTCATACCGAATATATACAAGAAGCTTTAATCCACAAATTGAAAACCTATAGTCATTGATAACACGCCTTTATTATTGCTTTTAGTTTAGTACAGAAATGTGTGCTAAAAAATGCCCATCCAGTGCCAAGTTACCATCCATACCGAGAGTACCCCAAGCCATGAGCGAAATAACGTTCAGAACAAAAATAGTTCGGAAGGTGCTGCAGTCACTTGACATTAAAAAGGCGAATGGGCCCGACATGATCCCCTCCATTGTTGTCAAGAAGTGCGCACCGGAGCTCGCTCCCATATTTACCCGCCTCTTTCGGATGTCTTACGATTCCAGCATTTTCCCAAAAGACTGGAAAACAGCTTGCATCCAGCCGGTGCCAAAAAAGGGATCCAAAACTGATCCGACCAACTATAAACCTATAGCTCTGCTTTCTGTAATGAGTAAAGTGATGGAGAGATGCGTCAGCCAAGAGCTCATTAAATAGCTAGAGCTCCATCACTTAATCAACGACAGACAATATTGATTCCGACACCAAAGGTCAACTGGAGATCTCCTGGCTTACGTCACACATGTGTGGAGCAAACTCATCCAGTCATTTGGCGAGGCTCACGTCATTGCTCTCGATATTTCAAAGGCATTCGATCAACTGTGGCATGCAGGTCTCCTAAACAAGCTTCCGTCTTGTGCGCTCCCTGTTAAGGTTTGCGGTTGGCTCGCGACTTCCTCTCAGGTCGGAAAATCTCTGTTGTGGTAGACGGCTTTTCCTCTTCTTTCCATAGCATCAATGCCGGGGTTCCGCAGGGATCGGTATTGGCTCCTACATTGTTTCTGCTTCACATTAATGATCTACTCTCTAGCACTACAAACCCAATCCACAGTTTTGCGGATGACAGTACGCTGCATGCAGGCATCATGAGCAATAGATCGATCTCTGCGGTCGAGCTGGAACGCAGAAGACTGGCAGTGGCAGCTTCACTTTCAAAGGATCTCGATACCATTACCGCTTAGGGGCTTAAGAATATGGTTAAATTTAACGCCTCCAAGACCCAGTATTGTATGCTATCAAACAAGAAGTGCCAAAGCCAACACTAGGTTCTAATGAACACCCAGGCTCTGCCAAGGAGTCACTCATTCAAACTGTTAGGAGTCAACATTACAGAAAATCTGATCTGGCACGACCACGTCCCTTCAATTGCAACAGCTGCTGGTAAAAAGATTGGGTACCTATTTAGAGCCAGAAAGTATTTCTCACCATGTAACCTCCTCACGCTATACAAAGCCCAAATAAGACCTTGCCTGGAGTATTGCTCTCATGTCTGGAGAGCTGCTGCCCCTACTACCCTGTCTATACTAGATGCCGTCCAGAGAAGGGCAATTCGACTAATTGGCGATCCCGCGTTAACGAGCCACCTTCAGTCACTTTCTTACCGGCGTGCTGTTGGTGACTTCTCACTCTTCTACAGATATTCCAACGAAATCTGCTCCTCTGAGCTCTCCTCTATCGTTCCGCCGCTCACTGCTCCTATCAGATGGACCCGTGCGACCGCTGCAGCTCATCCTAAGACGGTCGTTCTCCATACATCAAGAACTGAGCGGTACAACCGCACATTTATCCCCAGGGTGTCCAAGGCTTGGAATGGACTGCCAGAAGATGTATTTATGGGGCCTGCGGGTATTGGCCCATTCAAATCTCGCGTTAACAAACTTCCCCCAACATAGCCCTTTCACAGCAGCCGCGATACTCTGGTATTTAGGCTCTGCCTGCGCGGTCTGCACAGTTATAAAAAAAATTATAAAAATGCCTTCACTTACTCGTTGTCGTCCAGAAGAACTCCATTTTTCGCCTTCTTGATGGTGTCCGTCCGCAAAAGAATATGTCCACCATCTGCTGTCTTGGCGTTCCTCAAAATAACGAAACTCCTCCCACTCGACTCCGTGGAGGAGTCATCGAGGTTGGCCACGTGCATCTGAGCAGATGGAGGCCTCACCAGCAACTTGCCCTCATTTGCATCATCTGAAATAGAATAGAGTATTAATAGAGTATGCGGCAGAAATTCAAGTTCAAAAACCCCCAAGTAATGAATTTCACCTCTCCAGCTGTGGCAGTTTTGGAAATATTTAAGCGTTCCGGTACCGTTTACTGAAAAAGCTGTGTAGCCGTATCTCAGTAATTAATAGAAACAACATTTTGAAATTGTGAGATCTTACTAAATTCGACATGCGCAATTCATTGCATTGAAAATAAGTAGAGGATTCTATTTAAAATAAATTAAAATCGGGGTATTTGTTTGAAAATTTGGAAAAATAATTTATAACTTGGCAACGCCGCAAACGCGAAAACAAAATTAAAAGGTGAGATAGGGTATTAGTAGATGTTTCTATTTAAAGTAAAAAATACAGGGTGTTACATTTAAAAAAACAAAGCGCAAAATGACCTTGTCGTAATTTAAAATTCTGCCAAAAACATCCTGTAGATAAAAATTGCTGGTAGCGTCCAAAATAATATCCACTTAATATTCAAGTAACTCGCTGTATAACATTATTGAGAAAAGTTAAAGGAATATATCAATTTGGACGTATTACTTACGACCTTGGAAATCCGGAAATTAATTGAAACTAAATTATAACTTGGCAACGTCGCAATCGATCCCGTAAATATTTTAGGGTTGAATAGAGATCAATGATGGACATTAGAAGAATTTAAGAAAAAGTTCCATATAAAAAAATCAAGTTGATCACTATCCTACTTTCCCGCAACACCCTGTATATTTCAAAATATTTTTGGAGTATGCGTCTCAAGTAAGCAAATAACTTTTGTATTTGACTTTTTCTCAGGTATACTACTAGATATCGAAGAATTACACACTAACTGGACACCCTGTAGTTTAAAGGAACTAAAGAACAGCGGACTAAAAAATTGAAAATAGACTTAAAACAATAACGAAACAAAAATACTTATATTACTGTAAAAAAAGAGATTTGAAGTAGAATCATTAGAATTAAGGAGAATCAATAGTGCCCTGACCTTTCTACATAAATTAGTAAATAATGTGATAGACTCCCCAAATTTATTGTATCACCTAAGTTTTCGCATTCCTACAAGACCATCAAGACAAAACATCACTTTCCTGATAACTACTGCTAAGACAAATTTATTAATTAATTCCCCTTTATATAGTATGTGCCCAAACTTCAACATGATTGCACTACAATCTGACATCAACTTTTCTAGTCTTAAGGAAATATGGAGTTCATTTGCGTCATTATATCGCAACATTAACCTGAACATAAATCATTTTTAGGCTGAACTTTTAACTGTTGTTGCTCCGGTTGCTATAGTTCAAACCTATTCTTACTGTGAGCTTATTGTATATGATTATATTATCTACTTGTACTTCTAGTAGTTGTTTGGGGGGTGGGGGGTTGTAATACTGAAAAATTTATTGTATTCGTAATGGGCTGTCCATTGATATGTGAATGAAAAACCTAGCGGCATGATGAGGCCCATCCGAACGTTGCATGCTTATTATAGAAACCACGGGATTTAGAATTTGTGATGTATACAATACATACGAGTATTGTTTTAGATCGTTCGATATTGCGTAACGCGAAAACTGTTCAATTGATTTTAATGAAATTTTGACATAGTGTTACTCCCGAGGCGAGGACGGAAAACGCGTATGTTTTGGAAAAATAGTGTCAGTAGAAGAAATACCTAGCGGCATATTATACTTTTTTAGGTCCATCCGAACATTGGCTTGCCTATTACAGAAACCAATTTTGTGATCTGTACATACGAGTTTTGCTTTATTTCGTACTATGTATGTTGCGTAAAGGGAAAATTATTGAATTGATTATAATAAAATTTTGACACAGAATGCATTACCGCTGCGAGAATATAAAACGATTCTGTGTTTGAAAAGCCGTGTCAGTGGCAGCGCAGCAATAATCAAAAAACCAAAAATCAGCTCAAACTTCGCTTTCAGACGGGTTGGAGGCTCTTGATCGTTTCGCATTTTCCAGTTCAAGCATGCAGAAAAAACTGTGGCGCCCTAGCTCCTAAGGAGGGAGACGGACGGGCGATAATTTAGTTGCAAGGCGATTTTAGACTATAGCTTCATGCAATGGGAAATAATAAAATGCTATCATTATTATGTGTGGGAAGTACTGAGTCGATCAACTTGACTCCATTTTTTACTTTACTGCATTTTGATGTGTTGAGATTTCTGGACTTGATCCCCGGACAAGTTGTCGTGAGGTCTTCATTTCAACAGCCCATTTCCCTATGGCGATCTACAAAATACACAGGTGGAGTCGGAAATGATATACCAGTTTCATGCTGACATAGTTACATCTATAAATAAATCACACGATGTTATGCGTGTGGACTGCGTGCTTGTAACAGAAAACATGTAACAGACAGTACATATTTCAGGTAGTATTATATGGAATGTACTAAAAGCGTTTATAATTACGTCACGCTTTCGTCAAGGCATGCAAAGGGATGTGTAACGAATGTGTAACTTCCAAGGACTAAGTTCACCGCTTGGGTGAATATGTGACAGTTGAAAGGGTGCTACACCTTTGAAATTCCGAAATTGTATGTTCGGAATTCTGCGAGGAGTTCATTTCATAACTGAAAATGTTTTCTAGAAGGCATGGCAGGTAATGTGATGCCTGGCAAACGAAGTCGAAATCATAGCAAGGAAACATAGTAGTTGATAGGTATTTCATTACCATTTGTTTTAATATGATGCAATAAATATAGTTTTAAAAACTAAAGGCACGCTTTTAAAGATCATTGGACTAAAAAGTTAAGAACAATTTTTAAAGTAAGCTAAAAAAGATAATATATAATATATGACGTAATACATATAGTTATACAACTAGAAAGCACGCTTTTAAAGAACATCGGACTAAAGAGTGAAACACAACGTTTATAGTAAGTTTAAAACAATAGTGAACGAGAAATCTAGCATAATTGTGAAAAAAGTCGGGCGCTCGATTCACGTATAATATGGCACAAAGTGCCCAAGCTTTTTTATTTATTTATTTATTTTTATTTATTTAATGCTTTATTGCCCACACTTCGGTCCCTTCACATACTTAGGGCGCACTATTCGCGGACCCAGTGATTGCTCATCTTACGGTGTGGGAGGTAGTTAGTGGGTAACGAGACAGCAGCTTGGTGTGTCTGAGCCCGGACTGCACCTTTTTGTTAAAGTAACAATTAATGTTAAATAGGATGTTCTACCTGCGGTCCAATTCTGATTTTAGATGTTTACTATAATACATAAATTCTTAGAGATTAAAATACATAAGTAAAACACATATATCTTCCTACAATTTTCGAAACAATGAAAACCTTAATGAAAACGGATCCCTTTAATTTGCCTGGCTCAAGTATGGAACGGGCTTCTCTCAAAGGCAACTCACTACACGTGTCCAGAAACTTTGAGATTAAAGTAGAACGAAAACTAACGAAAGCTCTACCACTAGGAGGTCGACATGCTATTAAATTTTAGCTTTAGATTTTTATTCTGATACATGAATTCGTTCCGTCACGCTATCCCAAAACTCATAAAACAATTTCCAGTTTTTAGGGTTATTTTACACAGGAATTATATTTGCAAGTACTTGAAATGCCTAGTTTTTATCACAATCTTCGGGACCAAAAAAAGGGCCATCATAAAACAATGTTTTTGTTTGTTGACGGTAACTAATTCATACTATCTAATACGCATACCAATTTAGCGAATAGTACCGAAGTGCTTGTATATCTCCAAAACTGCAAAAGCCGGAACGATACAATTCAATTCCTAGGGGTTTTTGAACATGCCAACAGCAATGTTACCAGACCCTAACACTTTTACGTTACACGTTATAATTTTTTTTAAATGAAGTGCCTCATGGTTCCAAAATCTTGTTTCTATCTATTACTGCAATACAGCAAGACCGCTTTTCCAGGAAAAAATATGGGAACGCTCAGTATCTCCAAAACATAAAGCTGTAAAAATATAATTCAATACCTGATAATTTTTGAAGATGCTAATAGCAATGTTGCCAGATTTACCACTTTTACATTACATGTCACAATTTTAGTTCAAATGGAGTGCCCTATTCATTTTTATTGCACTGAATTGCGAATTTAAAATTTATTAAGGTCCCATGGTTCCAATATGTTGTCTCTACTTATTACTGAGATGCATCAACACCACTTTATTAGTAAAATATACCGGAACGCTTAAATATCTCTAAAACTGTCACAGCTAGAAGGATAAAATTTAATACCTGGGAGTTTTTGTACATGCAGAATCCAAAAATGTTAACACCTTGTCTTTCAGTAAGCTCCACTACCATTTTTTTCATTATGTTATTGGCTCTGATCTGAGATCAACTGGCCAGTTGTATAGTGGATGAGACGTCTATTTTTCCTTAACAATTATGAACAAAATCATATTCTTTTACATTAGTTATGATTGAAAGTACAGTGTTAATTTTAGTTTTTCCGTACAAAGGTTTGTACGCACACTTGTTTCACTAGCCGGTATAGTGTTCATACTAGCAGGTAACGGAACATAGCTTGACAATGTTTGATACAGGTCTGTTACCTCATTTTCGATCAACTGGCATTCAGTATTCAGCTGTACCAATTTATCCACACCTGTAGTGGGGGCTATCGTCTGAAGATACTCTAGTTTTGTGTTGAGGGCTATACGTGAATCTGCAAAGGGTTCACAAGTGGTCTATTCATTTCTTTCTTAAACCAGAGCTCTGTTCCTATGTTCTGCTGGATCTGTTTATACAGGGTGTCCCAAAAAATAGTGTCAAGCGGAAGTCCAGAGATAGAGCACACCTAGAAGTATCTGAATCATCCCCATATATGTTATGCAATTTTTTGTAGTTTCCGAGTTATGCATTTTTTTCTAAATTTTAGAAAATTCTCTACCTCAACAACTTAAAACTGTTCCAAAAGAAAAATTAAAAGACTTTTCCAAATTCTCTTTTTTGCTAATTAATCTTTAAGAGTTTACTGTTCATACGTAAAGGAATCGGCTGAGTAAATCTGATGAAAGTCGTGAAAATTCTAGTGTAAACTGAAAAATTTACGTTCTGTTAATTGTGACTTACATTTTCGACTCGCAATTAAAAATCTATAGAGGTGATTTCATGATTTCTATGCATATCTAAAAACTTCTTCAGACTCTCAGCTATCATAATCATTGAAAAAAAGAAGTACTTAATTTGGCTACTTTGGCTCCAATCGACCTTCAACGACAAAAGGTGGAGATTTCTTGAAATTAGCGATGGGATTTTAAATGAAACAATACTAAGTTTAGTTCACTAATAGCTGAATGATAGCCAGTGCCGCAATGAAAAACATTTAGTGCAACCAGACTATCAATAGATGACCACCTGTGTCGCTTTGCTAAGATTTTTTTTACATGTACGACTTCTTTTTTTGTAAGTGGGAAATTGTGAAATGAAACGAAATTATCAAATTTCTTCACTAAGTTTATTAAATTTCACAAGAAATTTTCAAAATGTCTACCTTCTTGTTCAATGCATATTCTACATTTTCTGAAAAAATTGTTTTTTAAATTAACAAAAGCTCTTCCATTGTTTTTTATTGTTTCTTCAGCCTGTGTTAATTTGTTGCGTAATTCGCTGATGTTTTGACACTCTTTAGCATAAACTAGTTTTTTGTAGTAGTCCCAAACAAAAAACTCTATCGGATTTAAGTCAGGTGACCGTGGCGGCCATTCAGTGGGTCCACCACGACCTATCCATTAGTTGCATAGTCTCTTGCAGAACACAGCATCCTTAAATTCAGTTGATGTGCACTCAAGGTCCGTAGGAATAGCCAAGTAATCAGACAACAGAAACAACACCAATCCAAACAAAAGCGCAAAGACAGACGACTGAATAAAGACAACGAAAACAACCTATGCAATGACACATTTTGAAATGACATCACAAACAATATCATAGCTATCTCTTTCTAACATCACCATCGTTTACTGCATTAGCGTTAGCCCTTTTTGTTGGCGCTCAGGTAAGAATGCGCTCCTTGTGGTTTTTTAGCAAGAAATAGGATCTTTTTTTAATAAATGTTTAATTTATGCAACGTTTTTAATGTTTATTATAGTGGTACTGACAATAAATCTGCTATTATCGCGTTAACATAAGTTATTGATGAATTGAAAAACACATCGCTCATTTCAAGAAATCTTCGCCTGTTGTCTTTGAAGGTCAATTGGAGCGAAAGTAGCCCCATTAAGTACTCCTTTTTTTTTAATGATTATGATAGCTGAGTGTCTGAAGAAGTTTTTAGACCTGCTTAGAAATCATGAAATCACCTCTTTGGATTCTTAATTGCGAGTCGAAGATTTAAGTCATAATTATCAGAACGTAAATTTTTTACTTTACACTAAAATTTTTATGACTTTTGTCAAAGTTACGAAGCCGATTATTTTATACATGAACAGTAAACTCTTGGAGATTAATTACCGAAAAAGATAATTTGGAAAAGTCTTTTAATTTTTCTTTTGGAACAGTTTTAAGTTGCCGAGGTAGAGAATTCTCTGAAATTCAGAAAAAAATTCATAACTCGGAAACTACAAAAAATTGCACAACATATATGGGGGTGATTCAGATACTTCTATGTGTGCTCTATACCTGGACTTCCGCTTGACACTATTTTTTGGGACACCCTGTATGTCGCTCCGGATAGATTTCTATGATAGTGTTGGCTCCACTTTTTAGGTTTCTGTTTTACAGATTGCTCAAGTCGCTATAGGGAAATTTGAAATTCCTCAGCAGTATTCCACCTACAGCCACTGCCTTTGCTAGTCTATCGACTGCATTGTTTTGAGGTATACCTGCATTGCTGTGTCTGTTAACCAGTTCCAAATATTGGTTAACCAGAGCTTTTGACATAACTGGTGATCATGCAATAGGTTGGCTTCTCTTACCACTAGTTGTATTTTAAACAACTAGTAAGCTAGCTATTTAACATTTACTCCGAATTTGTGATGAGAAAGGTATTGGATAACTGGAATGGCGGTATAACTATTGGCGGAAGCAAAATATCTAACTTAAGATTTGCTGACGATACAACACTTATTGCTGCTTCTCAGGAAGAACTAGTAGCTCTATTGAACGTTTTAGAACAACACAGTGCAGCATATGGTCTTGGTATTAACTACAACAAGACCAAGGTTATCATCGTAGACAGAGGGCATGACAATCATCGAGAAATAAAGTCAATAGGCCACTGTGAGGTAGTTCAAAGTTTTGTGTACCTCGGTTCTTTGATCGACAATTCAGGTAGCTGTGAGAATGAGATTCGACGGCGCATTCAACAAGCATGGGTGGCCATGACAAAGCTTACTAAAATATGGCGTGACCATAACATCACTAGAGCTGCCAAAATGTCACTGGTTGTGTTCTCCATATTTTTGTATGCCTCGGAGACTTGGACTGTTAAAAAGGCAGATCGAGCTCGCATAGATGCTTTTGAAATGCGGACGTGGAGGAGAATGTTGATAATTCCTTATACCGCCCATCGAACTAATGCTTCCATACTGGATGAGCTCAGTAATACAAAAAGACTATCCTCCATTGTGTCGATGAGAATGCTTACATTCTCCGGACATATTCACAGAAGCGATAATATGGAGAAACTTGCAGTTCAGGGTCACGCCCCGAGTGGGCGGCGCCGTGGCCGTTCCCCTACACGCTGGATGGATACGACGAAACAGTTGCTAGATATGAGTATCAAGAGCGCCACTGAACTGACAGTAAATCGCGAACGATGGCGAGCTACAGTTCTCAGAACTATTGATAATATTCGTGTCGGCAATACTCTAGCACCGACTTAATGCATTTAACGAGTTCACAACACGTCTGTTAAGACATTGTGACTATGCTGATGATGATTCCATCTATAGTCGCTGTCTTTGCTAGTCTATTGACTGCATTGTTTTGAGGTATACCTGCATTGCTCTGTCTGTTAACCAGTTCCAAATATTAGTTAACCAGAGCTTTTGATGCAACTGGCGATTATGAAATGGGTTGCTTTCTATTACCACTAGTTGTATTTTAAACAACTAGTAAACTAGCTATTGTGAAAGTAGGCCTAAATGAACATCATGTTTTTCCTTCCTCAAGGTCGTCTTGATGCTTGAGGACGCCTTAGCGAAAAAATCAAATTTATAGTCGCTGAGGCTTCCTCAAGTCCTCCTCAAGGCCTCATTAAGTGTAAGGTAGCATGGAAGCTTCCTTGGCTCTCCCTTACACCTTCCTTACATTCGTTTGACATTTAAGAGTAAGGTTAAGGTGTTAATTGAAAATATTGTTTTGTATTCACCTAAAAATAGAGTTCTGAACTATTTTCCAGAGTATCTATATATCTATGATCATTTACAAATAGAGATAGTAGGTGCATGGCGCGTTATTTGTAATAATGTTCTCTCCAAAGTCCAAACCAAAAGAGGTCAGGGTTCATGCAAACTAAGCTGAAACTGTACCAGTATGATAAACGTCATTGAAGGAGAAAAGTTATTAGAGGCTTGGATTGGACACACTACGATCATGCAACGTATACACTCCCACAAATGGATAAATCGATAATGGCATCTAAACTTGTATTGCGGGTGCCACCTTCAAGGCAAATACTGAATACTTTCAGGCTGTTCACCAATATTAAATAACAGTTTCTCAATTAATCTTTTATTTAGGATCTTAGATTCATATCAGAATAAATTTAATGCGGATAATTCAAACTGTGAATGTTCAACAAGAAGAAAAGGTATCCAAGATGTTAAAACACAAGAGCGCCACCAGAAAATTGTACAAGGGGGGCAACTTACTTAAATTGAGTGCTCAAATAAGGGCAGGGGGGACGAATTTGAGTTTTGCTTATACAAGTTCCTTATCTTCGCTGCTCCAGGGGGGGGCACGGCCCCCCCTGTACACCTCTGCTGGCGCCCATGTTAAAACATCATATCATAATGACATCTCAACAAGGAGTTAAATATAATAATGGTGTTATATCAACCCATTTATGAGTGAATGAGTGTAAGCAAGGTAGAAATCATAATAATTATATTTGATTGTATTATAAACAATGGAGGTGGAGGACGATTTATACAAGCATAAATTATATAGTGCAGATTTTTATTTATTCCGCTATAACAAACTGTCTCCCAAAATTAAATTCGCCTCTCGAAGCTGTTCAGCTTTTATTCCCCCAGCCAGCAGCGCGAAACCTCAAGCTACCAACGTGGCTCGCAGACACCCGTCTGCTTGAAGGCTTCGACAGCTTTTTATTAGATTTTATTGTGACGCGATATTGCCACAGAGACAAGTTTAGAGGGAGTGACTGCCTCGATAAGGGATATAAATTGAGGACCAACGGTTTTTATTGAGAAAACTGTTTCTGCTGCATGTTGGAGCTTAAGGGGCCTGGATACACACATTTATACATACGTATTTGCCATGTAAAACACGGACTCACAATTTCTCGCATAACTTACTCTATTTTCAAACTACATATATAATATTTCAGAAGGCAATAGTTAAGACCTTAATGAATGACAACTATTTTCGATTTTCTCAAAAAAGTTTTTTAATGTGCAAAAAACTCGCAGCGCAAAATCATACAGAATTCTATAAATGCCTGTAATTTAACAACCAAACACGATATAGGGTTAGGTGGAAGAGCAGCCCTCCCGTCAGGGATGTGCTGAACCTCGCCCTAATTGATGATTTCCACACAATTATATGTTACTTCTATTAATAAAGACATTTATTATTATTTTGCATTTCTTATTTTTTTCTCGCATGCTTGCGGTAGTAGCAAGTATTGACGGGCTGTGTCAAGTCAACACCTGACCTATTATTATTTTGAATTGAGGAAGGACCGTACAGGTCATGAGGATTACAGACTTTTGGAAGGTTTTATGTAACTTTTCATCCAGGCCCAATTGTTGTAGGTGTGGTGTAAATGTATTTGGAGTAAGGCCAGAGACAGACATAATGAGGGGGACAATGACAACTTTGTTTCCAGAGCCGTTTTATTTCTATGGCAAGATCTGTGTATTTAGATATTTTCCCAGCGTGGGTGTTTTGGACATCATATCATTGGGAATCGCAATATCTATCAAATAGAACACTTTATCTCTTTATCCTTAAAAACAATATCTGGTCTATTGGCTGGGATGGTTTTGTCTGTGTGTATTTTAATGTCCCAGTATAGTTTGAATTTATTGTTTTCGAATACTGAGGTCGGTGTGTAATTATAATATGGATCTTTGTTTTCAGTTAGTTTGTTTGTTGTGGCCAGTGCTTGGTGTATGATTTTAGCTGCAGAATTATGTCTGGCTGTGTACTCAGTTCCAGCGAGAGTTTTGCATCCACTTGTTATGTGTTCTATTGTTTCCTTCTGCTGGTGGCACTTTCTGCAACTATCGTCGGTGATAGAGGGATCTTTAATTATATACTTCTTGAAATTTCGTGTCGCGATGACTTGGTCCTGGATGGCAAGCATAAAGCCCTCCATTTCTGGAAAGGGCTGGCCATCCTGCAGCCGGGTGTATGACTGCTTTTCACTAATGTGGTCTTGTGTTACACCGTATCTATGTTTGCCATGGAGTGCCTTCTACAACCAAGTATTTATTTTTTCTTGTTGTGAATGTATGTGATTGTGAGCGTCTGCAACATGGTCTGGACAAGAAAGGGCGAGTGGTGTATAGTTTTTGTCTGCTTTTCCTATTGCCTTATGTAGGTTTGTTTGTTTGCTGTGGAAAAAATGTCTGAGTGTTTTTATTTGTTTTGTATGAAGCGAATGTATGTCTATAATTCCTCTGCCCCCTTGTTTTCTGTCTATGGTAAGCCTTTCCTTGCACGCATTCGGATACGACATTCTGTGTTTCCTGAATTCTGTTCTGATAAGTATATGAATGTTTTCTATGTCAGTGTGTGACCACTTGATGATTCCAAAGGAGTATGTGAGTACAGGTATCGCAAACGTGTTAATGGCTTTTGTAATATTTCTAGAATTCAGTTTTGTTTTTAAGAGTCTAGTGAGGCGGTCTTCAAATTCTCGCATTAGTTGTGCCTTGACTTGTGTGTGGTCTATCTTAACGTTCTGATTGAAACTCAGGTACTTGTACGTCTCACCTTTGTCCATGTTGTCGAGCGTTTGACCAGTCACTACTTCTTGTTGGGGATGGTTTTTCCACTGGCCTTTATTGATGTGGAGCACCTTACATTTACTCATTCCGAACTCCATCCTCATGTCTGACGTACAAATTTCCGTTGTTCTGAGCAATTGTCTCGGTTGTACTTCTGTGGCCGCATATAATTTTATATCATCCATGTAGAGGAGATGACTGATTTTGTATTGATTATTATTATTATTATTATATCAAAAAAAGGCTAAAGAGTTGCACAAGCGCAAGCGTTCTTCTTCAATTCAATTTGCTCTTTGAGTTAAAGGTAATTTCAGGAGCTTGGAAATGCGAAATTCATTTTTATAGTGACCTTTGGACCTTACCTTTGGACCTTTTGACCTTACCTTTGGATTTTTGGACTTATCTGCCCTCATCTTAGACACACATAGTGGAGAAAGGGACCAAGCCTCCTCGCTAACACGGGAATACGTCTTTTCTTGGATTCTCAATTTCGCGCGTTATACCCTAGACCCTTAGGTACTGGTTGAGTTATTACATCAGAATTCTTATCATGTATACACACACTATATAAAATACACCAAAACATAAGTGGGAAGCCTGGTGCAAGCAAAAACTTGGTCTATGACCAATATGTTATCTCTAAATGAAAAAAAAATTTCTTATGATAGGTCCGTTAGCAAGTCTGACCCAGCAACACTGCTACTAGTACTAGATACCAGTTTAAATTGCTCATCTCATGTTGACTGTATTTGCTCGAAGCTATCCATACAATAAATTGAGTTTTTGAAAAAAAAACATGTTTAGTGATTTTTATACATAGAAAGATCATACATATAATAATAATAATAATAATAACCGGCTTTATTCAACATCATTAATTTTTTACATTAGAAACTATATACATTAATATGGCGGAGTCTAGCTACAAGCTATTCCACTCAACCATAAGGAAAAACAAAACATTATTAGAAAAAAAAACTGCGGAGTAACATATCACATAGCATAGTTATTTCTTATAAATGTATAATTACATGTCAAAACTACAAGGCTTCAATTTTTGATGATTTAGTTTTAGTGTCGCACACCGAGACATGGGTATTCATTGCATATGGCCTACTTATTGAGCATTCATTAAAAAAAGTTTGAGTTTATATTTGAATTTATTTATATTATAAGCTCTGAATTCATTGGGTAACAGATTGTACATGCGTATCGCATTATAAATCTTTGGAACATAGCAGTTCTGTGTTGGGGAATTATATCGGACATTTCTGGCATGTACTGATGAACGGGGGACGAACTTAGCTAACAGATGAGGTGGATTAGGATTATTCAGTAGTTTATGAGTAAAATTGCACAGATGTAATCTGCGCCTGTTCTCCATGTTGAGCCATTTGGATTCCTTGATTTTATGTGTGATTGGATCATACCTTCTAATACCATGAACTAATCTGCAAATGCAGGGTGAGTTTTTAGTACCGGCTCGGTCGATAACTCAACTACTGTAGAAGATAGCAAAAAAAGTTGTAAATAAAAGTTGTAGCCACAGATGTGCTCCTTGCTCAGAAAATATTTTAATTTATACAGGGTGATCCATAACTACGTGGTGATGCAAACGCATTTTTTTAAATGAGACACCCTATATATTATTATATATTCAAATTCTACCAATGACTTCCGTTCTTCCAATATAGGGTGTTGGAACATTATACAGGGTATTTCAAAAGTTATGACCATTTTTCTGTCCAAATCGCTGTCAAATGAACGTACTGTATGTCAAAAAGTGATGAATCAAAAATCATTTCTTTTACACGCATGGATAAAAAATATCATCTAGTTTTAAAATCGGCTATAAAAAAGCCCGCGACGCATATTCGTATACAGGGTGATGTAGAATGCAAAATCTAGATTTTCTCTCTTTTTTCAAATTTAACCCCCAATATTTTATTATACCAAAGAATTACCTTTGATATGCTCTTTCATCTTTGTATAGCACTTGTTATGGCTGAATTCAGTAGTTTTTGAGATATTTCGATTTTTCTACAAATTTTAAATATACCTCCTATTTGTGCACTAAAATTTATTTATTTTGGGAAAATAGTATCAAATTTTATTTTTCCTTAACAAACAACTAAAATATAAGGCCATAATAGTACTTGATCAAGTCAAAACACTGGATTAACGAGATAATATAGGTCAAGTGTGCTGAGGAAACAATTTTGTAGACATCACGCATAATTATCAAGCAGATCTATCAGGTAGGCTATGAAATATTAAACGACACGGTCCAAATAAAACGATTCTTCATTCTTTCAAACGCATTAGTTTTAGAGTGCCTCTGTTCTGGATATTGCTGTTCATAGTTGATATATTCTAGAGGCAGGTAGGCAATTTCTTGAAGATTCTCCTAAATACCCTCAATGGAAAAATTAATTTTTAAACCTCGTTTTTCACACAGTACGGAATTATTGAGCAGGTTATGAAAACTGTCAATTTTTCAAAGCATACATGATAAATCTGCTTGATAATTATGCATCACGCCAACAAAATTGTTTCCTCAGCATACTTGACCTTATTATCTCGATGATTTAGGGTTTTGACTTCATCAAATACCATCATGACCTTATAATTTAGTTGTTCGTTAAATAGAAAAACAAATTCGATAGTACTTTCTCAAAATAAATAAATTTCAGTACACAAATAGAAGCTATATTTGAAATTTACCGAAAAATCGAAATGTCTCGGAAACCGATGGACGAAGGTACAACAAGTGCTATACAAAGATGAAAGAGGATATTAAAGGCAATTCTTTGGTATAATAAAATATTGGTAGTTACATTTGAAAAAAAAAAGAGAAAATCTGGATTTTGCATTCTACGTCACCCTGTATACGAACATGCGTCACGGGCTTCTTTTATAGCCGCTTTAAAACAAGATGATATTTTTTATCCATCCGTGTAAAAAATATGGTTTTTGATTTTTAACTTTTTGATATACAGTACGTTCATTTGACCGCGATTTGGAGATAAAAATGGTCATAACTTTTGAAACACCCTGTATAATGTAACAATACCCTATATTAGAAAAACGGAAATCATTAGCGGAATTTGAATATAGAATAATATATAGGGTGTCTCATTAAAAAAAATGCATGTTTGCATCACCACGTAGTTATGGATCACCCTGTATAAATCAAAATATTTTCTGAGCAAGAATCATATTCGTGGCTACAACTTTTATATACAACTTTTTTTGATATCTTCTATAGTAGTGGTGTTATCGACCGAGCCGGTACTAAAAACTCACCCTGTATGTAAAGAGTTTGCTCGAGGTAGTCAAAGCTGAGCGCGGCCCCCCCGCACCGCGGGCCTTGCAGGCCCTTTCGGCACGCCACTGCTCCTGCGAGAGAAATGTGACTGCTGAGTAGCATGAATAGATTCCACATTCTACAAAGGTTTTCATGCATTATAGCGATGGACCATAGGTTAGGGTTTAGAACTTTCAAGTAAGCACTTGTGATAAAAACCTGTCACCTAATATTGAACAAACTATATCTTCCCGTCTACGTGACTACGCAACAAATAGAGAAACAACATTGTCCTTGTGTCAAGTTATATATTCCTTCGTGACAAACTATTACCCTTCAGTAGTCGCAGTCTTAGCAAACTGCAACAAATAACACACGATTCGTGCAACTTATATAAATGAAACTTTATAAACTAAAATTTCCCTATTCCAGCGGTATAATGGTAGCATTAAAATAATAACAGTTTTCCTTAAACTTCTAACTAACGACCGAGCTTTTTCCATTTCGAAATGCCTAATTGGGTCTAGTTTGGACAGGCCGTGAGATACGATTTATTGTGATAATGCGAAATGCAGATTGCGCTAGCTACCTCACGGAGCTAGTGCCATTTTCAGTGCCAGAGGTCATAAAGAGTATTCTATCCTTTCTTGTCTATGAGTCTAGCTCAGCTCGTGCAAGAATTGATGGTAATCTGTCTGGTCAAACAGCAACCAGAAAGGGAGTTCGTCAGGGATGCGTGTTATCTCCGATGTTATTTAACATTTACTCTGAATTTGTGATGACACAGGTACTGAACAACAAACTGGAATGGCGGTATAACTATTGACGGAAGCAAAATATCTAACTTAAGATTTGCTGACGATACAATCCTTATTTCTGCTTCTCAGGAAGAACTAGTAGCTCTATTGAACGTTTTAGAACAACACAGTGCAGCATATGGTCTTGGTATTAACTACAACAAGACCAAAGGTTATTATCGTAGATAGAGAGCATGACAATCATCGAGAAATAAAGTCAATAAGCCGTTGTGAGGTAGTTCAAAGTTTTGTGTACCTCGGTTCTTTGATCGACAATTCAGGTAGCTGTGAGAATGAGATTCGACGGCGCATTCGACAGGCACGGGTGGCCATGACAAAGCTTACTAGAATATGGCATGACCACAACATCACTAAAGCTACCAAAATGTCACTGGTTCAGTCTCTTGTGTTCTCCATATTTTTGTATGCCTCGGAAACTTGGACTGTTAAAAAGGCAGATCGAGCTCGCATAGATGCTTTTGAAATGTGGACGTGGAGGAGAATGCTGAGAATTCCTTATACCGCCCATCGAACTAATGTTTCCATACTGGATGAGCTCGGTAATCCAAAGAGACTATCCTCCATTGTGTCGATGAGAATGCTAACATTCTTCGGACATATTCACAGAAGCGATAATATGGAGAAACTTGTAGTTCAGGGTCACGCCCCGAGTGGGCGGCGCCGTGGCCGTTCCCCTACACGCTGGGTGGATACGACGAAACAGTTGCTAGATATGAGTATCAAGAGCGCCACTGAACTGACAGTAAATCACGAACGATGGCGAGCTACAGTTCTCAAAACTATTGATAATATTCGTGTCGGCAATACTCTAGCTCCAACTTAATGAATTTTACGAGTTCACAACATGTCTGTTAAGACATTGTGACTATGATGATGATTGTCACTTTTGATCCTAAGTTTCCTTCCTTCTGGAGAGGATTTCAAAAATCTTAGGAGCCAGAAAGTAAAGCTCTTTTGGATTAGATACGCCAATCAAATAATCAAAAATGTCAAAATTTCGATGTGCTAATAAAGTCTAATTTCATGTGGTCTACTTTCGAACCAAAATTCTACGTGTATTTTTTTGTAAATATGAAAGGGTCCTAAAGAAATGGGAGACGCTCCACCACCGGCGCAGCCGCGGGGCATGATTGACCTGGACTTCTACATCAGGTTTGCTAGGCCGCTCATCTTCGACCTGCCAGATGCTCAAGGTACATCCAGGTGTTGCCAAGTTCGATGTCGTGCGAGGGTAGTCCTAGAAGTACCCAATCCAACAAAGAAGACATAAACATTTTGGAAAAAACCTCAATTTATTTTTCAACATTAGATTATGGTTGAGTGGAAGAGCACTATTTTAGTGAACTCCGCCATTTGGAGTGTATCTCTGTATACTTCAATAAAGTCTATATCATTATTATTATTAATTGCCATAGGAGACTTGACTAACTTGCGTATTCCTCCGCGACCAATCAGGTCCGTCGCCACTGACGGCGGCACGTGCACGTATATTAAGTCATAACGGGCTCGAAACAACGGCACATCGCGGGCCATCACGACACAAACGTCATGAAGGATGAGCGGCAGAACAACGTTAGAAGGGGTGGCGGGGGTCGGAGAAAGGGGTACGGCACGGAGGTTCGCAACCGTCGAAACTTTTCTGGATTAATTAACGAGGCGGCCTATCGACTGGGCTAATTGCCCCCCCCCCCCTCCCCCCCGACATCTTTTGATTTTTCATAGGCGCACGAAACTGATATTTGGAACATGTGACAAATCAAATCTATTTCCACCCCTGTATAGACATATTATATTTAACAAAATATACAACAAGGGCAACTATAATCAGGACTGGTTGAGGTCTACTTTTGTTCCACTGCCCAAAAAGAGAAATGTAAAAAAGTGCAATGAACATCGATTAATAAATCTTATGAGTCATGCACTAAAAATATCCCTCAAAGTATTGCACCATACATGGCCAACTGTATACTAGGCCGGAGCCTTAGATGTGGCAACGTGGCTTAGCTGTCAAATAGTTGGCCTATAGTTTCAGAATAATTATTACATTTTATATGTATTAGAGTTCATCTGGGTTAATAAATTAAGAAAAATACTTTTTAGAACTACTACTACTAATGCCACTCACATCTGATGTCTGGTTCATCACAGTCAGACACTACAAAATAAAAATAAACGCAACCTGTTTCCTGCTGCCACTTCCACTTCCACTTAAATGAACACTCAATCTACTTTGTAAATTGTCACTTGAGCTAGAAAAATCCACTATTAGGTCACTGTGAAGCCATTCTTGCTGGTCTTGATTCCCTTTCACTATCAAATCTTTTCGTAGGTATGCCCCAGATGCATGCCCAGATGAGTTCTATTAACTGTATTTTTCTGTGATATTTCGGAGGTCCAGAAAACATTATAGGTACCACATTGTGCTTTAAAATAGGTCTTATCCTTTGAAATGTTTGTAAATTATTGTCTTTATCCTTATAAATATAACCAGCCCTTCCGAGGAATACCTTTCATCCACTTCTGTTTATGTCCCTTATTGGACGCATAATTGATAGTGCAACCTGGTACTACACACTTTGTAGGCATCTTTTTACCTTTATAGTTTCATTTGTGCAGGTAAATGAGTAGAAACACATTAAAAATCACCTTGCAATGTTCTTTTTACTCTGGAATAAGGTTATGTTGGGCCATGGTTTGGTATGTCCTCTATGGGCTGCAACCTGGTACTACACACTTTGCAGGCATCTTTTTATCTTTATAGTTTCATTTGTGCAGGTAAATAAGTAGAAACACATTAAAAATCACCTTGCAATGTTCTTTTTACTCTGGAATAAGGTTATGTTGGGCCATGGTTTGGTATGTCCTCTATTGGGCTGCAACCTGGTACTACACACTTTGCAGGCATCTTGTTATCTTTATAGTTTCGTTTGTGCAGGTAAATAATCAGAAACACATTAAAAATCACCTTCCAATCTTATTTTTCACTCTGGAGGATTACACTAATGACTTCACAACAAACAAAAGCTCAGCCAACGATGCAGTGTTGCCATATTTCAATGCTCCGGCCTAGTGAGTAGAGTCGGCCATGCACCATAGAATATACAGAAAGTGTGAAGCAAATCTGAAAGACACGCAGTTTGGATTTAGGAGTGGGATGGGGACGAGAGAGGCTCTCTTCAGTGTCCGGGTATTGGTTCAGAAATGCTGCGATGTGAGAAAAGATGTATTTCTATGCTTTATCGATTACGAAAAGGCATTCGATTGGGTCCAACATAAGAAGTTAATTGAGATATTAAAAAAACAGATGTGGATGGCAAGGACATTCGATGCATTCAGAATTTATACTGGCGTCAAATGGCGTATATAACAGCGGGAGATATAAAGACACAAGACATAAGTATATACAGGAGAGTAAGATAGGGCTGTATCCCATCTCCGCTACTGTTCAAGATGTACTCAGAAGCAATTTTTAATGAAACATTCGAGGATAAGGATATTGGAATTAAGGTAAATGGGGTATACATAAACAATATTAGATACGCGGACGACTCTATATTGTTGGCGGACAACATAGAGGATCTACAACAGATGATTCAACAACTACATGACACCAGTAAGAATTATGGGTTGAAAATGAACACCACTAAAACAAAGTATATGATAATAAGCAGAAACAAAACGCTACATGCGAACGTGCAACTTTTCGTCGACGGGGAAACTCTGGAACGTGTCACAAGGTATAAATACTTAGGAAGCTGCCTTCATGACGATTGGAGCGTCGACAGAGAGATTAAATCTAGAATAGAAGTGGCCCGTAGCTACTTCTTCGAATTTAAACGTGTGCTTACAAACAAAGATATAAGCCCAAGACTAAGAATGAGATACGCCAAATGCTACGTATGGTCGGTTCTATTTTATGGCATGGAAACATGGACGCTTTAGGTTGCATCGATAAACAGACTAGAGGTGTTTGAAATGTGGACGTACCGTCGCATGTTGAGAGTTCCGTGGACTCCAAAACATGAAAAAGAGAAAGGTGGCTTATTTTGGCCACATAATGAGAAACCCAAAGTACCGGCTTCTACAGTTGATCGTCGAAGGAAAAATAGAAGGTAGACGTGGTGTCGGAAGAAAACAGATGTCCCGGCTCAAAAACCTGAGGGATTGGACAGGCCTAAGAACAATTGGGGACCTTGTACACACGACAACAAACAGGGAAGCGTTTGAAAATGTGATCGCCAACATCCAGTAAGAGTGTATAGGCAGCTGAAGAAGAAGAAGATAAACATATTATACATAGAACAACATACTTCACAAGGTTGCGCGACCTAGGAACAGATGCCTGTTTTGTCGAGTGCCTCCTATCAAAACAATTCATCTAAAGAAGATGCAGGAAGTGTACAATAAATGAAAATCTTAGTAAGCAACACAGAGAATTCTTAAAAGTTATTCAAAGTGAAAAACTAATAGAAAATTAAAGACATGCACACCACATAAATTTGTAAAACATAAAATTTATGATTAATATAGGGTCAAGCCCCGTGAACACGGTGGCTAAGCGATTGGTCCACGCGTCCAATCCACGGGGAATATCGTTCATTTAAATGGCTTTCACCGGACTTGACCCCACTTGAATTTTTCTCGTGGGATGCAGTGAAGCAGTTTATGTCGACGTGCCAAACACACGCGAGGAGCTTATTAGCAAAATTATGCAAGTCGGAAATGAATTACGGAATGACAAAGCGACGATCAGTCGCTTTACGCAACATGCGTAAAAAGTAAAAGCAACAGTCTGCAACGCCAAGGAGAACATTTCGAACAACGGTTGTAACATTTGTTTCTTTTTCTCCAAAATAAATAGCGTGACCACTAAGTATTTTGTTTAGTTGCATTCTCTACTGCCGGATTAGACAATAAAGGGTCATATTCAAACTATCATAGCTTTTAAAGTACTTTACGTAGAGCTAAGGTGTGAAGCTATATTTTTTAGGAAACACCTTGTACTGTTGCCTAGAAATAAATAAAATGTAGGTTGACAGCTTAGATTTTTTGAAAAAACTAAAATTGTACAAAGGCAAAAAATTATATATTTTCTTTTAACAATCTCTTTACCCTGATGTGAAATGAAATTTGGAAAATGCTTTCCATTAGTTTATGGCCTACATGTTTCACTATCGAATGAGACTTATTTCGTGTTTGAAGAACCTCTACTTAGGTAGCTATGGTTAAATTAGTGCTCGTGCATCAATTAAACAAAAAACGAAATGGCTGCCATTTTATTATGGTGGGAAAGAACTACTTTTGAGGGGTGATTTGTCAATAAAAATTAATATATTGTATCCCACTAAACGCTCCGATACCGATGTCCAAAAACATTGTATACTGATCTAACTTCACATAATAAGTAAAGAAGAGCAACTCATGTATAAAGTTGCAACCACACTCCACTTACACAGAAAAAAATACTGTTGCGTTTCCAATTAATCGTTAGTATCTGGATGTTTTTCCATCGCTTAAATATATTTACAGTTGTTTCAAATCCATGTCATTCAAAGAATTCAATCCTTATATTCGAAGTAATCACAGGTACGCCAATAAATTCAAAATAATTTTACATTCGTTCTAACGATATGTATGATCCTTCTAATACCTGTATTGACATATAATGCAATCAAAACATCCTTTTGTTTTCGAATTTACCCTATGTTTCATTTAAGCATACAATCTATTCAATGTACAAAAATTATTACTGCAACAGCAGTTCGTGATAATTCATCTGATAAAAATTAATTTTGTTTAAATGGCCCTTGTCGCTCGCTGAATTATAATCAGTATTCGGCGGGACTGATGTCCCGATTCAATGAAGGTAAGAATGAAGAACAGCAGGGGGATTATCTTAGTGTTACTACCGCCGCGAACCCGCCAACAGGGACGGTTGTTCCGTTGTGTTGTTTCGGTGTTAGCCGTGTTGTGTCATCTCGTGGTTTTACGTATTGCATCAGCAATTGTGTGATTTAATGTGTCCAGATATATATTAAATGGAGGACCTACTGAGAAATTGGGACTTAGAAGAGCTAACACCCACATTTAAATGTAGGTATTTAGATTAGTCAGACAGTTATATTTCAGGTAATAATGCAACAACTGGTGCAGACTTATATCTAATTCTTACATATATCATGCTCCTTATAACTTCATACAAAATCACACAATTAAACGTTCAAACGAATCAATCAGCTGTCCTCGCAATAAAATCTGTTGGTCCAAGGAAAAGAAAGTAGTTTAGAATCAATTACCAAACACAGATTCGATTCAACGACAGGCTGCGATTGAATTATTCATTGGAATCCAATGACATCTTGTAGTTGAATCGACAATACGATATAATTCGTTACCAACTATACACTTCCCATTGGATAAAACATCGCTGTATTTGAGTAATGCTGAGTGTAACGTCCCATTGAATCCGAGCGTAAGTCTATGACAGAACGACAGATTTTTCTGTGTGTATTTTTGCCGGCACATGCCCAAACATCTGTTAATGACCTTTCAGCGGACCCGCCAATGCTTCCACCCCCAGGAGCCTGCCATCCGAGGGTAGGGGGGGGGGAGGGGAGGGCTGATTCTCGTACCATCCACCGTGACGCCGACGTCGGCAAATAGTTTCAGAATACCCGTGGTTATTAATTACGGGGAATTCCACATTATTATGCGGGGGACACCGCCAGGGAGGATGGGGTTTGGTTTTTTTTATGACGAGATGGCGTGACGGTCGCGGTCGTGGCGAAAAATAGCCACGTGGGACGAGAACTCCTTACCTAGATTGACGGTCGGTGCCGAGGAACAGGCACGTTTCCAGGATTTGGTTTTGGGGGTGGTCCAGATTATGGGTGTCACTTGGTTTACCTTTCGAGGAGGGTCCAGATTAGAGTTGCCACCTTAAATTTGCGGGGGGGGGGGTGCAAATTTGTGGATTCCATTTTTTAAAGGGCATTTTATAACATTTCGGGGGGGGTCCGGACCCCCTGGACCCCCCCCCCCTAAATACCTGCCTGCCGAGGAAGCATGAATATCTTTATCACGTTTTCATGTACTATTTAATTCGTTTTCAGCCCGATCACGTTTTTGATCACCACGGTTTTCATAACACTTACTAATCCTCCACGCGCTTTCAAAACTGTGTTTAAAATGTTTTGCGATCTTGGACTGTCGGTGTTTCATGGATAGGCTTTGGAACGATTTTCGAAACGCATTCAAAACCTTTTCAGCTGACACTCTTAACAAATATAAATTCCTGGTTTTATAATATACAGGGATAAAGTATGGAACCAAGCAAATAACTTTGGAAAGGAAAGAATGATATGGCTGAAAATTTGAAGGCAAGTGTAGTGACGTATAATGCATCCGAAGACATTATGTTACCTATTAATGTACTTCCGGTCTAACCGGAAGTACCGTCAACTTTCTTAATTTAAATGGGACGCCCTGTATATTTTTGCAGATTTTAATACATTTTTTTTTCGAACGCGTCCATAGTGGGTTTAGTATCAGTTTCTGTAAAAACGGGAAAGACAAAGCTTTTTTATTTGTCTCACAAATTCGTCCGTGGCGGGCTGAGGTCTTTCCGTTTTAGATAAATTTTTAATATTCCCAGTTAAATTAAAACGTTTTAGTGTTTTAGTCACCGTCGAAAGTGTTATAATAGGACCCCTGTCGGGATGTAAATCATTGAAATGTTGACACACTTCTTTGTGAGTTCTCAAGCGATCGCCAAAACCGATCATCATTAAGACTTTAAATGGCCGGCATTTTAAACATCTGAAATGATAAAGAAGCTTCATGTTTCCCGTTTTTACAGAAACTAATACTAAACCCACAATGGGCGTATTCCGAAAAAAAGATGTACTAAAATCTGCAATAATATACAGGATGTCCCATTTAAATTGAAAAAGTTAACGGTAGTTCCCGTTAGACCGGAAGTACATTAATAAATGTCTTCGGATGCATTATGCGTCACTACATTTACCTGCAAATTTTCGGTAATATCACCCTTTCCGTTTCAAAGATACTTGCTTGGTTCCATACTTTATCCCAACCCTGTATTTTGTCGTTTAGCATAAATCGTCAGTTCCGAAATTCGAAAAAACTGAGAATAGTGACATTAGACAGCAGCGCACTATGCATGGTTTATTTCAAAACATTTAAATAGTGCTAAGTGCTAAGCTAGTGTTTGCACTACATTTGCATGACGATCCCAAAAATTAGCAAATAGAACATCGGACAGGAAGTGTTTTGAACACGCATCCAATTGACGTTTCCAGTGTAGGTATATTTCAAAACTCAAAACACTCTGTATATCCGTGGAAACGTAGTAACTATTAGAATCGTATCCAATATCGTCTTCAGTATCGTCAGCAGATCTGGTACAATTTCTTATCCATTTAATGGCATTTAAAATAATTGGTCGCCTTCATTTCATGGCGAATAAATTAATCTCGAAATTAATATTCCCAAACCAGGATCCTATGCAAATGTCGAAGTATCTTAAACTGGTATGGATGGTAATTGTATTTTTTTAGAATTCTTTCTGCAGTTGATCTTGGTACCCCTACAGCTTCTTCTATGTGCTTACAAGATTATGAAGGCGTTGCTTCTATGTAATCGAATACGTTTGTTTCCCTTTGCTCCCTATTCTCCTTGAAATAAGTTTTAGGACGTGGAAGAATAAAGGATCCGTACCTAACTATATTTATTTTTAGACGAGCAAATATATCTGGAAACGGTTGCTGTCTCTCTGGGTACCTAAGCTGCCTTATTATAGAAAATTAAAAATAATTAAAATAAAAATACAGAAAGAACAAAGCTATATTTAATAAAAATATAAATAAAAATTGACAGTCTCACAAATTTTTTACAGATTTGCTTTTTTGTTTTTAATATATGAGTCGTAGCCCACTATCTACTCAATATTATAATAACCCAGCTTGTTATATTCATTTGGACACCGGGACATATTGGAATAGCTGGCAACCAACAAGGTGATATCGCAGCTCGTAGTGCACCAAGGAGTTCATCTACACATCGAGTAGTCAGAGTAGATGACCTACAGTGTTTCCTTAAGAACAAAATGCAAGACTGTTGGCAAGATGAATGGTACAGAGACCCCAATAACAAACTTCGTCAGATATGTAATTCGGTTAAGAATAGCAAACACAAAGGCACCTCACTCCAACGCAGAGAGCAGGTGATAGTATCCCGAATCAGAATAGGTCACACCCATCTTACCTCATCATACCTACTTCTAGGTCAGAACCCTCCTATATGTGAACAGTGTCAAGTCACCCTTACAATAAGGCACATCTTCGTATATTGTCAGTTATACACAAACTTAAGGAACATGATGCGACTACCGACTGATCTGAATATTTTAACCACCGTTCCGACTGAAATAAGAAAATTAATCACCTTCCTTAAAATAACTGGACTCTTTTTCAAACATAAGCTCATTACCTAACATTATAAATCACTCAGTACATAATAGTTGATAAAAGATATTTGGCTAATGACCATGTTGTCGATGCCTTATTTCCAATAAAAAAAAATAACACAGTAATCATTTTAATGAGACATTATTATTTAAAAAAGGAATTTTTTCGAATTTGAGTAGGAAGTCTCTTGTAGGGTAATAACTGTTTAGATGCCCCTTTTTTAAAAGTTGGTTAACCATGGCCTACTGCTGCAAATGAAATAAAATATGAAAAAATAAAATTTTGAGCGCAATTTTCAATACAACTTAATAACAATATATATTTTTGGAAAGCTTGAATTATTTCCGATTGACTTCACCTTCCTTAAAATAACTGGACTCTTTTTCAAACATAAGCTAACATTATAAATCACTCAGTACATCATAGTTGATAAAAGATATTTGGCTAATGACCATGTTGTCGATGCCTTATTTCCAATAAAAAAAAATAACACAGTAATCATTTTAATGAGACATTATTATTTAAAAAGGAATTTTTTCGAATTTGAGTAGGAAGTCTCTTGTAGGGTAATAACTGTTTAGATGCTCCTTTTTTAAAAGTTGATTAACCATGGCCTACTGCTGCAAATAAAATAAAATATGAAAAAATAAAATTTTGAGCGCAATTTTCAAAACAACTTAATAACAATATATATTTTTGGAAAGCTTGAATTATTTCCGATTGACTTCAAAAATAATATACAGGATATTCCATTTAAAAAAATATATGTTTGTCATGAAAAACTGAAAAATGGTTAGAGCAAGAAAAAATCAAACCACACCACTGAATTCTACAGAAAAAGTTTTATAAGACCCTTCTTTAAACTTTTCAATAAGATAAAAGGCAACCGAGATACGAAGGTGGTCCCAAAATCGATAGTTTTCGAGTTCACCCTGTATCTCAAAAACCAAGAGGGCCATGATAATTTTGTTAACGACATCTCTATTTTCATAAAAAAGTAGCACACTGTCGCGAAAACCACAACTATCTATCTTCAAAAAAAAAAACCGAGATACCCCGTAAATTATATATTGTTAGATACTCGTATTTTGTGTTTGTTTAAATGTGTGTGTGAAAACGAAAATGCCTCAATGGGCCATTAGGCAAAAATTCCATAACACGTATCCTTCCTAAGTTAGGGAGTGGTTTATCCACTCTTCTTCACCGGCATAATTCCTTTGCTACGGGTGACTCTCACTTCCTGAATACTGTCGTTCTAGTCTCCATAACACAAGTTTCTCTAGACTATGATTGCTTCCAAGGCATGTAACCTATTAAATGAATAATACTTTCTGGCTACTAAGACAAATTCTTACCGCCTACGCCATCTAAAGAAGTATCTAGCGACTTTTTTTATAACTGAGCAGACCGCGTAGGCAGAGCCTAAATACCAGAGTACCGCGGCTGCTGTGAAAGGGTTATGTTAGGGGAAGTTTATTAACGCGGGATTTGGATGGGCCAATACCCACAGGCCCAATAAATACATCTCCTGATGGCAGCCCATTCCAAGCCTTGGATACCCTGGGAATGAATGTGAGGTTGTACCGCTCGGTTCTTGACGTATGAAGAACGACCGCCTTGGGATAAGATGCAGCGGTCGCGCGGTTGCATCTAATAGGAGCAGTGAGCGGCGGAACGATAGAGGATAGCTCAGAGGAGCAGAATTCCGTTTGAATATCGGTAGAAGAGCGAGACGTCACCAACAACACGCCGGTGAGAGAGGGGCTGGAGGTGGCGCGTTAAGGCCGGGTCGCCAATTAGTCCAATTGTCCTTCTCTGGACGGCATCAAGTATAGACAGGGTAGTAGGGGCAGCAGCTCCCCAGACGAGAGCAATACTCGAGACCAGGTCTTATCTAGGCTTTATATAGCATGAGGAGGTTACATGGTGAGAAGTACTTTCTGGCCTTAAATAGGTACCCAAGCTTTTTACCAGCAGCTGTTGCAATTGACGCGACGTGTTCGTGCTAGATCAGATTTTTTGTAATGTTGATTCCTAACAGCTGGAAGGAGTGACTCCTTGGCAGTGCCCGGTTGTTCATTAGAACCTGGTGTTGGCTTGGGTACATCTTGTTTGATAGCCTACAAAACTGGGTTTTGGAAGCATTGAATTTTACCATATCCTTGAGCCAGTCTTCTGCATTCCAACTCGACCACAGAGATTGGTCTATTGCTCATGATGCCTGCATGCAGCGTACTGTCATCTGCAAAACTATGGATTGGATTCGTAGTGCTAGAGAGTTCGTTAATGTGAAGCAGAAACAATGTCGGAGCCAATACCGATCCCTGAGGAACCCCAGCATTGATGCTATGGGAAGTAGAGCAAAAGCCGTCTACCACGACAGAAATTTTCCTACCTGAGAGGAAGTCTGCGAGCCAACCGCAGGGCTTAACAGGGAGCCCGTAAGAGGAGAGCTTGTTTAGGAGAGCTGCATGCCACTGTTGATCGAATGCCTTTGAAATATCGAGAGCAACGACATGAGCCTTGTCAAATGACTGGATGAGTTTACTCCACACATGTGTGCCGTAAGCCAGGAGATCTCCAGTTGATCTTTGGTGTCGGAATCCATGTCTGTCGTTGATTAAGTGATGGAGCTCTAGGTATGTCATGAGCTCTTGGTTGACGAATTTCTTCATCACTTTACTGATTACAGATACCAGAGCTGTAGTCTGTAGTTGGTCGGATCAGTTTTGGATCCCTTTTTTGGCACCGGCTAGATGCTAGCTGTTTTCCAGTCTTTCGGGAAAATGCCGAATCGTAAGACATCCGAAAGAGGCGGGTAAATATGGGGGCGAGCTCCGGTGCGCACTTCTTCACAACAATGGAGGGGATCATGTCGGGCCCATTCGCCTTAATAGTATCAAGTGACTGTAGCACCTTCCGAACTATTTTTGTTCTGAACGTTATTTCGCCGATGGCTTGATGTACTCTCGGTATAGATGGTAACTGGGCACTGGATGGAACTTTTATAGTGGAGTCTGCTGCAAATATCTTGGCAAATATTTCGGCCTTGTCCTTGGAGGCAGCTGCGACTGTTCCATCCGCACATTTGATCGGTGGAAGGCTGCTCCTCGAGAAGTTACCCTCTATTTGTTTGGCCAGAAGGAGCGGCTGCCATTGGGGTGTGACATAACCTGCTTTTTTATTCTGGCATCGTTTTGGCTTTTTGCATGTCGGATGGTTTCATTGTATCTATTCCTGGACTCGATATCAGCCTGTCTGTTTTCGGCGGTGGGGTTCTGTAAGTAAACTCGGTGGGCCAGAACTTTTTGCAGACGAGCTGTGTCACAGGACTTGGTGAAGCAGTCGTTGGAATCTAGTTTGTATGATTTGGTTGAATATGGGATGTATGTTTCCATGCCGACATGAATAATCTCTGTGATTTCCCGGCAGATAGTTGATACATCATGTTTTGCAAAGCAAACCTCGCTCCAGGGAAAATTGGAAAAAAAGTCTCTCACACCATCCCAGTCAGCATAGCCGTAGTGCCAGATTTTGCGGCTTGGGCGAATTTCCGAAGACACATCTGTCGCAGAAGGGAACGTAACTTCGACTAAGCCATGATCGGAGTTGCCTCAAGGAGATTGTATGTCGATCTTGTAGGAGACAGGGTGAGTCGTCAGAAAAAGATTCAGCAGGCTAGTGGAGTGAGAGGACACACGAGGAAAAAAAGTGAGTACTTTCACTAGCTGTATCAGACCTTGGCTTATGGCGAATGCTTCGACGGCGCGCCCCGCTGCGATGTGCATATTCGACCACTGAGGCTTCCTAATCTGCATCCAGGGTCAACATATCCCGGTTTGAGTCTCTCCGGCTTCCCCATGTTAAATCTTCGACAGCGCCACCGCCGCCGCGCCGTTGTGGATCCAGCGCTATCTTGATTGTATAGGCGCGTCCCCGGCGCCCAAAAACGACCCGGCCGAGAGCCGTTTACCACCAAATTCCCTCAGACCGTATAAATTGTCATCGACGCGGCGCAAAATATCTGGACGTACGGCACCGCCCAGAATTTACATATGGCCGAATTGCTCCTTTGTGTAATGATACGTATTAGCTGATGTCATGGGTGGTAGTAGATATTATACCAGCAAGGCTCCTATTCCAAAATTGGCAAAAGATGTAATAATAGGCAGTTTTCGTTGTTCTTAATTAATCTTACCGCTTCGGTTAGCAAATACGTTGTCAGAACCGCTATTTGACAGACAAATAAATAGTTTTCGGAGCAAGACACCACTGCAAGATGCCCCCTAACCTTATTTTGAGCTACAACTTTGACACCATAACGTCAGAATAGCAGATGAGTACCTATTGTAAAGGTTGTTGTTTGCAAGAAAATCATAATTCAGTAGTGTTCGCTGTAGTTTGCCCTAAAATGATGGAGGAGTTGATATTACTGGACTCCAGTGATGACTCAGCTTGACGAATTTGGAAGCATTTTTGTAAAACGACGGATAACAATTGTTGCAGATCTACTCAAAAGTCAAAACCAGTGTCACTGTCAAGACCAAGACAGGTTATGATCTAATTTTTATTCGTGCTGCGCATGCGTGTCACTTCGTCAATGGCTATACATGATACTACGACTTTAGAAGGTATGCCCACCCGCATGACATCTTCCGTCTCGCTTCCACCTGTGACGTCAGCGTGTGACAAACGGAGTTTGTTTACTTATTTAGTTACAGGTTATCACCGAATTTTTTCTAGGATAAATAAATTTGTATACTTCTGTTTTATCTAAATTTCTAGGTTCTTACTGGAGAAATATTCAGTGTGCTAAATTTGCCCATTGAGAATGAGGACGAGGAAGAGATGTCCGAGAGACTGGACATTATAGATACTGATTGATGATGGGATGATTTGAAAAGTTCGGCATGTTTCATTGCATTTAAGTTGAAAAATAAGGAGAATCTGGGTTATATCCCAGATTGTACAGATACTTCTTCCACTTGGGTCAACCATTTAACAGAAGGTGGACAACTAAAACCTACAGAAGAGTTCTTGGCAAAATGTAATGAGCTCGACCATATATTTTCCAGCTATAATGGAAACGCTTTGAAAATTTGAAAAAACTATCTTGCGAATTTAAACAAATTAGCAGAGAATGTAGATGTGACATGATGCAAAGAGCTTGTTTTTTAGATGTAAAATGTATTTCAGAATAAAAATTCTTAATGGGAAAATTAGAGAGACCTCGAATATTAGCAAACGGAAATTCACTAAGATTGTAAAATAGTATAAAATAATAAATATACAGGGTCCTGCGACGGTGCGTCCAGCTTTCCTAGCACCTTCCCTATTTGGAATAAAAGATGCTACATAAAATGAAAATGCGCTAAAAGATAGTTAGAAATTTACAGTTTGCAGAACTTATTTTTTTAGGATATTCATTTTCAGTTCATAATAGAGAAAGGCTAGTTCTATGCTCTTATGCACGCCTTTTTCAATTGTTATTGTCTGTCTAAAATAGATTTCCCTATTAGACTCATATTTACAGAATCAATAACTACAACACAAGAGCGCAACAAATAATATGCCCGGCCTATACCCAGGGTATCAGAAACCCTCACACAAGTGCGTCAAACTTTTTAATTCAAACATATTATTATTAAATAGATACAAGGCATGAAAACATTTTGAAAAAAAATGAGGAAAAACCTGGTACTAGTACGAATCTTTACTGTATAAGAATTCACGTGTACTTGGTAAATACAATGCCCAGGTATATATTGTTCTATTGTGTTGTGGTATGTATTTCATTTTATGTATAACATAAAATATATGTATCGTGGATGTGACATATATTTCAATAAGTAAAAAATAAAAAAAGTTGAGAATGTATTTTTCTTATCCCCTAATTTCAAAAATTTTTATTTTACCAATCATTAGCAGAAAAAAGTCAATATTTATTCGCTATAAACATAATTATTGTCACTTTAATATGCCTGTTCATGATTTTTTTAAAACCTCTAATAACAAAATCATGTTATTTATTTCTTGTCTACATTTTATTAAGAGAATTATACAGTAAATACATATTATGCAAATTATCTTGAAGGTGACGCATCATTATAATCTATATATAAAAAATAAGAACGGTAATCAAAAGCCCCTGGATGGAGTATATGAAAATTGCACCCCCTATTCGAGAAATTTTCCCACAAAAAGATGGTTTCACTAGGCACTCCAATCGATCTCTAATATGAGATTTCAGAAAAATACGTCCAGACCGTTCTGGCTCTGTTTTTTTCCACATTGTAAATTTTTGTGAGTACAAAATTTTTGTACCTGAAATTCAGTACGCTCGGAACTGCTGCAAACGGGTCGGGCGTCGGGTAGTATCCATTTTTTGTATAACTATTTCACCAACCTTTTATTCAAATACACAGCAGTATGTATTGTTCATATTATATCGTGCATTCGCTATTTTCATTTTGTATGAATATTAAATATCTAAGACAGATATAACAAGAAACGAAATAAAACTTTCAAAAATCAATGCTTTGGCGCCATGTGCTTGTACATTTTTGTCACGCGGTGACGTCATGCGCAGACCGGTACGAAAACTGTCAGGCAAGTGATCATATCTGTTGGAGTCGTAGTATCATGATGGCTATAGCTATCGTCCGTACAATACCGGCATTTAGCGGTTACGATATACGTAAAAATGAAATGCAAATGTCAAAGTTGTCAAATAGCGTTAAACGGAACATCACTTTGTAAGTAACGAAAACTGCCTAATGTGGGGATTAAAATTGGAAATGATTGCCTGTACACCCTTTCATTTTCGGACGCTCAAGTAATTATTGCCACCGACGATGAGACGTTCAATGCATCTTCAGAAAACACTAGAGGAAGAACTATGAAAATGTGGGTCTGAGTATCAATTGACGATACTTAAACGTGGGAGGAGATACAAAGGATCTCCGATGGACTAAAGTCATGATTTTTACTTCCCACACCGATAGGTGAGGGGAGTATTGTGATCGGAAAAATTTTCGATTTTGCGATAATACGCTTTTTGGGCGTTTTATGATCTCTACATAACGAAAATCCAAGTGACTCATTTCCGTCGGTCTGTCTGTCGCATTTTTTCTAGCCTCGTAATCTCAGCAACCGCTGCATGGATTGTGACGGAATTTGGGTACCGATATGCTGTGGGGCCGTAGTAGGTAATGTCCCTATAATTTTGAAAATCGATGCATGGGCGGCGGAGTAATTAGCAAAGAACAAGAAAAATTATATTGCTCAAACTTCGTTTTTAGGAGTCTTAGGGGTTCCTGATCATTTTCTACTTTTTCTTGGGTGGGGGTGAAATTGGGGTGAAAAACTGTAAAATTTGTTGTATTCAAAATAGGCTGTCCACTTAGCTGTGAAGGAAGGCCTAGCGACGTAAGTCACCTTATTAGGTCCATCCGAACATTGCCTTGCCTATTACCGAAGCTAAGGGACTGTATATACGAGTATTTAATGTTTTAGATCGTTTTGTATTTTGTAACGTGGAAGCTATTAAATTGATTCTAGTGGAATTTTGACATAGTATTATTACCGTGGTGAGGATGGAAAACGCGTATTGTTGTTAGAAATCGTGTCAGTGGCAGTGTAGCAATAATAAAAAAACTAAAAGTATAAAAACAGCTCAAACTTCGTTTTTAGATGTTTTAGGGGTTCCTGATCATTTTCTACCTATTTTGGGTAGGGGTGAAATTAGGGTGGTTGGTGGGGTGGGGGGTTGTAAAACTGAAAAGTTTTTAGTATTGGTAATGGGGTGTCCATTGACCTGTGAAGGAAAGACCTAGCGGCATAAGACAACTTTTGGGGGGGGGGGGAGGATGATGATTTGGTTGCAAGGGCATCTCAGACTAAAGCTTAAAAATAATAAACTGGTATCACCGTAATGTATGGTAAGTACTGAGTCAATAAGCTTGACTCCTTTTTTTTATGATTGCATATGATGGAGTATATTTTTCCGTGATTTTTTGGCGAGAAATCCGAGAAAATGAGGAAAATATCTAGGACCGTATCATGACATATGGATTCGGTACCTGGCAAATATCGAAGAAAGCTGGAATCAGTTCAAATGGATTGCTTGCGATACTGTTACTTGGTCAATTTTCTACAATGTTTGTTAAGCTGCTTTCTAGCCGGGTTTCTAGCAGAGTAGCTCTTTCCAAGTAATAGCCGTCACGAGGTTGTCGTTTTTATGATCAATCACTGGAACAATTCCGAAAAGCTATAAAGCCTTTTCTGACCAACTGCACTTTAAAAACAGCATACAATCAGGTTACTACTTTCCAAACTACAGAGGCTCACGAATTACCGAAGTGGTGATGACGACAGCTACAGTGCCACAGATGCTTGCCTGATGCTTTTAAACGGGTCACATAAACAGTACTCGATTCCTCAGATTAATCGCTTTGGTAGATAGATGGCGAACCAATATTTTTTTAAAGTACTGCTTCCCAATATCTATATGTTGCTACTACTAGTACGAGTTTTGCCGGCCAGGCACTAACAGGCAATTTAATTCATTGGTCTGAGACCTAGATCACACTGACGAGCTTTAATAAAAGCGAAACGATGTCGTCTGTAATTGGTTTCGGATGAATGAATGAAATTGCCACTCTTTAATTGAGTCAACTTGCTTTTTAGCATAAACCGAAAGTCAGGAGTGTTGAATGAGTGTTCCACAAAAAAGAGTCTGTTTGTTGTATCCGCAGGTTCCTATACATGATGCTTTTAAACGGGTTACATAAACAGTGCTCGATTCCTCAGGTTAAACGCTCAGCTACCGGCTTTGGTAGATAGATGGCGAACCAATACTTTTTTAAAGTACTGCTTCCCAATATATACATGTTGCTACTACTAGTACGAGTTTTGCCAGTTAGGCACTAACAGGCAATTTCATTTATTCGTCTGAGACCTAAATCACACTGACGAGCTTTAATAAAAGCGAAACGACGTCGTCTGTGATTGGTTTCGGATGAATTAATAAAATTGCTACTAAACATATACCTACCTAAGCCTCTATATGCATCGAAAGTACATACGTTCCCCAATAGAACTGTGAGGTGATTATAGCCAAACAGGATATTGTTAGTGAAAATTTCCTTGAACGATTTTTTCAGAAACCTATGAGCCTTTATCTACCGACAACCCTTTCCCCATCCTTTGTTGGCGCTACTCTACATCTCTCCATAGACTGTCATATTGCAATTCGTATACCGCTTTTAAATAACTAGACGTTTGCGGCGTGAAATCCCTCGAAAATTGCGATAATTACGTTTTCAAACGAATGTCTGAAATATTGCGGTGGTATTATTACAAACGCTGTAAATAGGAATTAGATGGTAATGGCGTTTTGTGTAGAGTGGTTGTTGTTTTCTCTATATGCTATTAGTTTGATTTGTGTAATGAACTGGCTCTATCCGCTAATACCGTACTGTTTATCACATTCACTGCAATTCTACCGACTGGTACAATGATAATAATTGGGCATGCTATTTTCCAACCAACCTAGGGAATTGAGGAAATCATAGCTTGGTCGTGTTTTTCAGAAACATATCTTTGCAACGAAGTCATAATCTTCTGTAAATGAAGCTAAGCACTAGCGTTTTAGTAGAACTGAAGTTTCCAGAAAAAATACAGTACCAGAACCCAGTCACACAAGGGTGAGCCTAACTTAGTCCTGATTTTTATATACTGCACAAGGAGGGTAATAGTTAAAATACAGGGTGTCCCACGACGATTAAGACAAGCAATATATCGGAACTGGCCAGTAGTAAGGAATTATAATTTTGGGGGTGTAAATTAGAGCAAATATAGTATCTTTTCTTATTATTGTGTCACCCAATGAGGTATTTGTTTTTGGTCACGTGACGTCCTATTCAAAAATTTTAATGGGACACCCTGTATATTTGTGACCTTTTGTGCTCCTTCCAATGAGACAATTCCAACAAACAAGCACACTTGGGGTCTAAAGTGATTAATTCAAGAGCTATAGGTACTTGAAGGATGGTACCACTACCATTGATTATAGCATGTATCCCTACAGTGCTGAATTACTTTGGTAGTGTTTCATAATGGTAGTGGTACAGTCCTTTAAGTACCTGTAGCTCTTGAATTAATCACTTTAGACCCCAAGTGTGCTAGTTTGTTGAAATTATTGTATCGGGAGGAATACAAAAACTCACAAATATACAGGGTGTCCCATTAAAAAAAATGTAATCGGACGTCACGTGACCAAAAACAAATACCTCATTGGGTGACACAACAATAACAAAATATTGCTCTAATTTACACTCCCAAAATTATAATTCCCTACTACTAGCCAGTTCCGATATATTGCTTGTCTTAATCGTCGTGGGACACCCGGTATAATATATAATAGTAAAATCAACTAGAAAATAACTCATCGACTACAACTGAAACGGAAAGGAAACATATAGCAATGTTCTCCAAGTCTTAAAGTGAGATAGTGGTAGTAGTACTTTATTGTTCGTGTAAGCCATTAGAACAGGATACGAAACGTCAAAAAGAATGAGCGATACAACTGCTTAAGAACTAGGATATCTACCTGCTAAAAAAACAATACAATAAGTTCAAACCATAGAGAGATACAGACTACTCAGAAGTAAATTCGGCGATATTATACAAGGCCTTATCAAACAACAGAGTTCTCACTTTTTTCTTAAAAATAGGTAAACTGGCAAATTGCTTTATATCAATAGGTAGTCTATTAAACATAGTGCTACATAGGTATATACTCAGAGTAACAACTGAATATAGAGGTAGTAAACAACTACATCTTTTCCTACGTTGTCATATTGACCACCAGATACGGCAATCATAATTATTATTTACTATTGTCTTAATTGTATAGTATCCAGAAATATTCCATTCTACGTTAAAAAGACGGTATTTTGATGGTTCAGGAACGATTACAGCAAAACCAATAGATATGTTGACCTCTACTGCGTTACTGCACATTTCTTCATCATAAACGCAAATTCTGAAGTCTTACATAAATTTTGAGGAGCTGGCAACGCCGATATAATTTTCATACGACCTATTTGCGGTAGAACCTGGACTGTCAAACGTTTGTTTTGTTTGTGCGTCTTTTAGACATGATCAGTAAAATCGAATTCGTTATTTGTTGGTAACTGTAGTGAAGCTTTACGGACTTACTGTGCTATATTCGAGTGTAGTTTAACAGTTTTTAGAGGTGGGACTCAAAAAGTACAGTTTTTGTAACATGGGTTGCATTGGAAGAATTTTCAGGTTAGTTGGCAATGTTTGGAGGCTGAAGTGTCAAAAGTCTGTTTATTTACTTAAGATGATGGGTTTGAGCACGCCATGCTGAAGTGGTTTGTTTACTATCTCTATGTTCAGTTGTTACTCTGAGGGTATATAGGACTTTTTTATATACACTGAGGTTAAAATTACTTATGTGTATGTGATAGTTCTGCCTGGCATGTTAGTTATGCATATCAATCACTACGCTGCGAAAATAGTTCAGGATTTTCCTTAATATGATTTATACCCGATAACGGTGACCTAGCAGGTGTAAATACAGGTGCAGGTCCACCAGCCGTCAGTATTTTGGAAGTCGCCGAAGTGAAATAGCTTCTGAAGATGCCATCCACTCGTGGTGGCGAAACGTCAAGCTTTAACGCTAAACGACGCCGGCCTAAAAACCCAAAAACCGCAAATGCATTGGACGATGGCCGCGAAAGCCTTACACAGTACTTCTGTCAGCAGTAAATTAGTATAAAAGGTTCTGTACTGCGTAGCACAGTTGTTCACTACCCGGCTAGACTCCGTAATATCAAGTACTCATAAGTAACATTTTTGTAAATTGTAACTTGAAACAGCGACATAAGCTTGTGCCGCAAATAAAACTTTTTAAAACGTTAATCATTGCTTCAATGATACAGCATGCATATAAAACGTCATCCGTTTCAAACAATACGAATATTTTTTTACGATTTCTAACGAAAGTGACGTGAGAAATCGAAGTTTAAGCTCATATTTCTCATAAACTGCCCAGCAGAAACGGGTGACAGTATTTTTTGTTATTTACAAAAAAAACAAAGAATTTTTTATCAAGTCCCGACCGGTTTCGTCGCGATAATTTTTTTTAAACTGCCCAGCAGAAACGGGTGACAGTATTTTTTGTTATTTACAAAAAAAACAAAGAATTTTTTATCAAGTCCCGACCGGTTTCGTCGCGATAATTTTTTTTAGGGGTTCCTGATCATTATCGACTTTTTTTGGGTGGGGGTGAAATTGGGATGGTTGGGGGGTGGCGGGTTGTAAATCTCAAAAATGTGTTGTACTCATAATAGGCTATCCATTGACCTGTAAAAGAGAGACCTAGCGGCATAATACCCTTTTTTAGGACCATCCGAACGTTACCTCGCCTATTCCAGAAACCAAGGGACTTGGAATTTTCTGATAAATACATAGGAATATTGCTTTAGATCGTTCTGTATTGAGTAACGTAAAAGTTATGGGATGGATTTTAATGAAACACTGTCACAGTATCACTACCGCGGCGAGGATGGAAAATGCGTATATATTGGAAAAATCGTGTCAGTGGCGGCGCAGCAATAATAAAAAACAATAAAAAAATAAAAAAGCCTCAAACTTTGTTTTTAGGCATTTTAGGGGTTCCTGATCATTTTCTACTTTTTTTGGGTAGGGGTGAATTTGGGGTGGTTGGGGGGGTGGGGGATTGGAAAACTGAAAAATTTGTTGTATTTGTTGTATGCTGTGAATGAAAAACCTAGCGAAATAATACCCTCTTTAGGCCCATCCGAACATATCCTTGCCTATTACAGGAACCAAGGGACTTTGTGATGTATTATACCATTGATTAACAATTTAACTCGTAAATATGTTAATCAATGATTATACATATACGAGTATTGCTTGATTTCGTTCTATGTATATTGCGTAAAGTAAAAATTATTAAACTGATTTTAATGAAATTTCGACAAAGAATTGACTATCACGGCGAGAGTGGAAAACGCGTCAGTGTCTGAAAAATCGGGTCAGTGACGGCGCAACAATAATTAAAAAACTAAAGATAAGGAAACAGCTCATACTTCGCTTTTATACGGTTTACAGGCTCCTGATCATTTTGCATCGTTCAGTTGAAGCATGCAGAATGAAAACTACGGCCAGTTTCCAACCAACCAGTTTCTAAGGAGGGAGACGCAAGAAACTATCAACGAAAGTTTTGTGTTGTACAATACGTTTTTTTGCGGGAGGGTGGGCGATAATTTGGTTGTAAGGGGACTTCAGACTATAGCTTCATGTAATGGGAAAACTATAAAATGAAAACATTATGCTTGGGAAGCACTGAGTCAATCAACTTGACTCCATTTTTTCATTCCCTTACTTAACTACGTTTTTTTCACGTTTCTCAGATTCTTCCCATTTTGCAGTTATGACAATGACCAAAAGTTTCCAAACTGCCTCTAGAACTCAAAATACCAAGCGTCATCCAGTTTCCTTCTGGACACTAAAATTACGCGTCACTGCCGTAACTATTAGTTTCTTTGTAAGCTTAGGCAACATCCTGTAGATCTGATCTATCTTTACTTAGCACAGATTCAGCTCCGTTGCTGCAACCCGCCACAGCCGCCTTCCCGTAAATCCTGCAATCCCCCTCGCCTCAGATAAATTGTGGAAAGGGTGTGAGATGTGCGCTCCAGGGGTGCGTCGTATTTCAGCCCACCTCCCGCAGGGTTTCCTCACATACGGCTAACGTAGCACGTAATAACAAAAATTGCTTGCGCTGCCCACCAACCACGCTACGGCACGTAATGTTTGTTACCCGGTTACTTGATTGACCCGGCTGAGGCGCACAGATAGAGATCTTCTAATAAGAGACTAAAACCTGGTCCACAAATTTGATGTGAGGAAGAAAAAGGTGGGCCCTTTTCCTCTCTGAACGCTCTAAGAGCTTTTCTAGCAAAATCTAGTATAGCCTTGGATTATACTCCTACTACGTCTTAAGCCTCGTGGCCACTAGCAAATAAAATTGCTAGAGTTGCTTTCACAAGTCACTTGCGTAGCGTATGCACGACGTCATTAGAGAAATATTGCAGCAAAATTACTTGCACTTAAAGAACTTGCGACTTGCTGAGAGCTTGTAGTGTACACGGTTACTCTCAGGAAATTAGTTTGCCGCAAAAATTTCGAGCCTGTTCCGAATGTCTTACAGCGAGTAGTGTTGTAAATCGAGCAAATATGGAGAAGTTCAACTGGACGAGAAAAGACACGTGTCCTTTGATTGAAAATTCTGAATTATATCCTGAATTATGGAATGTAGATACTCCAGAATTTAAGGACAGAATCAAAAAGCAGAATGCATTATAAAAATTGACCGACTTATTTAATACTTCTACAGCAGAAATTCAAAGGAAGCTACATGATTTGAGAACGCAAATTAACCAAGAGTGGAGAATAATTCAAAAAAAGTGGACAAGGGACTAATGAAATATATATTCGAGTACTTAGGAGTTCTTTGAGTCACTCAATTTCATGTATCTCTAGAGTAGTTCTACGCCGAATCCACTCACTCACCCAACATTTGAGAACGCAAATTAACCAAGAGTGGAGAATAATTCAAAAAAAGTGGACAAGGGACTAATGAAATATATAAGAGTACTTAGGAGTTCTTTGAGTCATTCAATTTCATGTATCTCTAGAGTAGTTCTACGCCGAATCCACTCACTCACCCAACATTTTCTCCGCCTTTTACTATCTTTCTCTTGTTTCCTTTTTTTTTAATTAAATAGCAGAGCATTTCTGGGCGAGAACTAATTCACCCCTCAGATATTCCACTGCTTTGAAATCTGGTTGATCTTCCAAATCGTATGTTTTTCATAAATAGAATGAGGATATAATTCTTGCTACCCTAGTTCTATGGAATTGAATGTACTTTCTGAAATACATCCTGTGGTTGTCCTAGCCTTCCATCTTGCTTTAACAGCCCTCAAATAAAAGCCACACAATGCTTTACCTATATCATGCAGCCAGCAAAGTGGGTAAACGATGAACAGTGGGGGCATCGAACCGATGGGCAATCAGACACCTCGTAGGTTCTGTTGAGGCACTGTAGGTTCAAGCGGCATCTATCACTATTAAGAATTGAAGTCCCTATGTATGGGCACTGGAGAGGCCGGTGGAACGGCCTACCACTTACTGTGGAGCTGCTACGCAGGCTCAGATACGAGATCTTTGGATTCTATAGACTTCTCTCTCCCTCTTTCTCTCTCTCTCTCTCTCTCTCTCTGTAGCGTCACAACCCTTCATCGGTTTTTGCTGCAAGCACGATCTGCCTCCATCTATTGCGGTCCATAGCTTTCTCTCTCGATTCCTGTATTCGTCTTTTTCGATGTTGTCCCTCCATCTAAGTCTAGGTCTTCCTGGTGGTCTCTTACCGGCTGGGTTCTCCTCCCATACTCGTTTAATGAGGTGTTCGTTTTGGGCTTTCAGAACATGTCCTGCCCATCTAAGCCTTTGAGCTTTTATTTCACTGGTGATGATTGGTTTGTTAAACATTTTTTCCGGTTCTTCATTTGTTCTGATTCGATATTGTCCGGTTATCCCATCCACTTTAGGGCCATAGATCCTTCTCAGTATTTTACTATAGATTTCTGCCAGAGGAATTACCCTTCCTATAAGCTAGGCCGACATACTGGTCTTTATTGAAAGGTCTGAAAAATTTGGAAGGGAGGGAAAGGCAGGCAGAGGTGGCTGAGGGGTTAATTCTAGCAAAACCAAATTCATTAGATTGAACTATGCACATACTCAAAACTCTGACCACAGTTCGCTAGTTAGATCACTCCATAGCTCAATACAACAGACAGAATCAACAAAATTTCTGGGTGTCCATTATTAACAACAGGTTGAAGTGGAATACTCAGATTGATTATATCTGTAAAAAGATCGCCCCATCGATACACTGCATCAGCCAATTACGGATTGTTGTTGATAGATCCTTACTGATGGCATACTATTTTGCTTCCTTTCATTCCACAATTTCGTATTGAATAATTACCTGGGGATGCTCCACAGAGACTGGTAGATTGTTTACTATGCAAAAAAGAGTAGTGCGCTTAATTTTAGGCCTAAGAAGAAGGGATAGCTGTAGAGGCTCCTTTAGGAAACTGAGTACTAACACTACCATGTATTTTTATTTTTGAGTTATTAGCATATGCCAAAACTAACTTTAATGAATTTTCGATGCTCAATGATCACAATAGATATTACAGCAGAAATTCTCTTGTACTACAAATACCTGCCCACAAGTTATCTACTACAGAAAATAGCCCTAAGCGCATGGTTATAAAATTTTTCAATGAATTGCCAAATACTTTCAAGACCTTACCTTGGGAAATATATAGATTTAACCTGAAATTCATATTAAAACAGAAATCTTATCACTCTGTAGATGAGTACCTCCAAGATCCACAACGAGTATAGTATCCTATTGGAGAGTGCCTATGTAGCTTAACTACTATAAAATTATGTATGTCTTTTAGTGTTGTCGACTGTTTTGTTTATTTTTTTATGTTTCTCACTGTTATCCTCTTGTATATATGTATATAATATTTTTATATATGTATGTGAATATTAATATGTTTATATATTTTTCCACTGCATTTTTCCGACATGTTCAATGCCACCAAATGGTGGTCTACTGAACCGTTAAAGATTTTATTATATATGTTTAAAACAAAAAAGTGCAGCCCGGGCTCCGACACACCGGGCTGCTGTTCCATTACCCAATGACTACTCCTCACACCGTGAGGTGAGCAATCACTGGGTCCGCGAATCGTGCGCCCTAAGTAGACGAAGGGACCCAAGGATGACTGCCTTCTGCATTCTGGCGGCTAAGATGTGCGCCGCCGCACGGCACACCGGTATTTTGCGCAGTGCAGAGAGCAGCGTATTCCTCATTCCACCTAGGGATCCAATGACCATAACCAGCAGACTTAGAGTGTAGTCTGGCCAGAGCCTGCGAAGTTGTCCGAGCAACTCCTGATATTTGGTCCGCTTTTCCTCCTCCTTACAGACGATGTTCACCTCGGCAGGCTCCGAAAACTCAATAACGAACATCGTCTTCTGTTGGTGGTCGAGAAGGACTATGTCGGGCTTGTTTGCCTGTACAAGCTCGAGCGTGGGGAACGAGTAGTTCCAGTAAATCCGGCATCTCTCGTTCTCCACAACGGACTCTATATCCCCTGGAGCGTATGGCAGCACCGGTGTCTCATCGATACTGTATGAGTGCCTCAAATGATAGTAGAGCACTCGTAGAGCCGCGTTGTGCCGATGGACGTAAGCCGTCCCAGCGTACGTCTTACAGGCCGACAAGAGATGCATAAGCGTCTCTGGCGCCTGTCGGCAAGCTCTACAAAGGGTGTCGGGTACATCTAGACCCATAACCCTTTTACGGTACACCAAGGTGTTGAAGACACCGTCTTGGCAAGCCATTATAAAGCCCTCAGTCTCCGACTTCAACCCACTAGACCTTAGGAAAGAGAAGGTCAACTGCTCAGTTAAGCCATGCTCTTCCAGATGTTTGTAGAAGATTCCATGCATTGGCTTATCTTTATGAAGTCTTAAAAGGAAGTCGACTTCGGCAGTTTTAAGGTGGGATTTTAATTCTGCGGGAGCAAGTTCCGTAATGGACTGCTGACACCTCCGCTTGAAGTCGAGTGTGAGGCTGAGCTCCTCGGCTGCTCGTTTCGCTGCGCTAAAAAGAAAGGCTCCTTTTCCCGCATTCTCGTGCTCTCGCACGAAGCGGATCAGGGGATCGGTGCTGTTCGTTACATAGCAGGCAGTGGCCAGTACTACTCTGTTGTGCAGACGCTCCAAACTCAATAGTCCACGCCCTCCCAGGTGTCGCGGGAGGTATATTCGCGGGACAGAGGACTTAGGATGCAGGCTTCTCTCCATTACCGTTAAAGATTATTATTATTATTATTATTTTTTAATATTTGGGGATGACAAAAAAGGCCTACTGGGGCCTACTTACTAGAAGCTGCTGCCCCACAGTTACTATTACTACATTGTAGCCACAGGATGGTAGTCTGAAAATAATTTGCAAATATTATATCGCATTAGGAACCCATCACTTTTTGAACAAAATTGCAATTCTTCTTCTTAAAATGCCATCTCCATCAGTGAAGGTTGGATATCACAGTGGCAAATTCTTCTCTGCTTTCAGCGGTTCTTATCAATTCTTCGAATTCCAGGCCAGGCCACTGACGTATATTCCTCAGCCATGAGAGTTTTTTCCGTCCCAGCCCCCGTTTGCCTTCGATCTTTTCAGAACCACAACCTTATTTCTTGAAATAAAAGTAAAGCGTCTCACGAAGCCACCCGATTCATATGTCAGTATTTCAAGTAAACGCTGAAACGAATGTGTGCGTGTCATCTGTCATACACATAAGATGAGCTTAGTGCTCTGCGAGTAGCGTAGGGTAGTGATTCTTTTGCAAACGTTAAAAAAAAGCGTAGATTGAGGTTTTGAATTAAGAAAAAAGTATATTTTTTTTGTGATAAATCGAAAGATCATATATAAGTTTTATAACAAAACTGTTTTTGTTTTCTTTTTTTTCGCAATAATTCAAAAGTTATATTGAAATAAAAATGGATTTTTGAATCGAGTACCGAAAACACGCCGACGGCTCCCGAACCAGTGTGACGTAATGATGGCGGTTAAGATGCTCCTTTGACCAACGACGTCCTACATCGATACTAGATTCTAGATTCCCAGCCAATCGTGAAAATACTTGCTAGTAGCTAGTGTATATTTGTTGCAATATAGCCGATGAATGAAGTTTGCAGCTCGAAACGACCTGTACGATCGAAATAAATATCTTTTTGAATGTTTGAAATCAGGTTACAGATTCCAGTAAGTAAGTACCTAATCAAATATGTCTTGTTGAAACTATCTGATGCATGTTCGGCTGGCCTAGTGCTTAGGGTGTTGGTTAATGGATCCGTTGGTCTATGGTTCAAAGCTCAGCCTGTCCAATTTTTTTTTATTTTTTTTATCAAATAATTCATTCATGTGCTTTTTGCACTTGTTACGTACATTTAATTCTACGATCAACATAAATATGTTTTTGAAACAGATTCTATCAGACATATTACTTGCACTGCATAGTGCAAAAACTAAATATAGGAAGCGGTGGACAATTCGAAAAATCAGTGCAAATGGTGTTTGTCCGTCAATATCAATCCCCAATATAACGTGTAATAGTTGGTTAATAAAACAAAATCCATTCGTTTTTTAAGTTTTTAATATAAACGTAGATGCTTTTCTGTTAAAATGTTTGTCAGTAATTTCATCTTATATGAAATGAATCCAATTTTTTTTTAATAGATTATTAATATGTACATCCCAACGTAAGTGTGAGACTAAATATATTCCTAGATACTTTATACTTTTTTCTATGTTCGGGACTAAAAAATATAGTTTTATTTTTGTTTGCTTGAAGTGTAAACTCTTATGCAAAATAATTAGACTTATAATTTATTTATCATATAAGTATTTATTATCAATAATAATATTAAATAATAAAGTAATTATTTTAAGTTTTGGTCAAGAAGATAATTATAACATTGAAACTCATAAAAGAATAAGTTTTGTTTGTTTGCATTGCATTTATATATCTTTTGTTTGTTAAATTTTTATGAAAATTTAATTATTAAGCTTCATTGCTGAAAGTTAAATAAATAAAGATACCAAGTGATAAACAGAAGACTGTTGTGATTACGAGTTTGCCTTCGATCTTTCCTTTTACGATGAGTTGTGTGTTGTGTGTATCGATATTTGTCATTTTTCAGGACGTGGCCCAGGTATGCTGTTTTACGGATTTTTACCAGTTTAAATAGTTCTCGTTCTGTTCCTAGCCTGCGCAAAACTTCTTCGTTCATAGTACGCGATGTCCATGGTATTTTGAGTATTCTGCGGTATGTCCACATCTCGAAAGCTTCCAATTTATTGACAGTTTGTGTTCTGAGTGTCCATGTTTCGACTCCGTACAAGAGAGTAGACCATACATAGCATTTTGAGAGTCTTAAACGCAGATCAAGACTGATGCGTGAATCGCAGAGGTACTTTCTGAGACGCACAAAACAGCTTCTGGATTGTTCTGTTCTCGATCTTATTTCTGTGTCTGGATTCAGTTTGCTGTCCACCCAGCATCCCAGGTATTGCAATAGTCGAGTAATTAACCTAATATTTTCTTTGTACAGTGTGCAGATTAGCAATACTCCACTGCTTTATAAAAATACCCGAGCTCAAGGTCACATGGAAGAGGCGTGGCAGTCAGCTGCACACGTTTTGACCAGCTCTGCCCATGTGCATATACAATTCTTCCGGGTTTTACATCCAAACCTCGCTTTCTCGGTTACTTGAAAGGTCATCTACATAACGACCGCCTTCAACTTACTTTTATACATGTACTCACGTTACACCCGACTAACCGCTAGTCTGATATATTCCTTAATCTGGAAAGTGACATTGTACCGGCCATAACAAGGCCCCGCTATCGGCCATCTCGAGAGCTGGATAATTTCCATCCAGGCATGCGATCCTGGCCGTAACCCTTATTAAATTTTTGCGAAACAGCCAAAGTTAATGGCTCAGAAATGGGTAAATCATAAGCATACGAGGCTCAATCCACCCAACGGCTGTAAAAGCTAACGTTACTTTGAGGCGCTCTTTGGCGAAGTCTTGCGCATAGTTACTGTTATGGCCCAAGACGTATTCTGTCGGTTTTAGGTGGTACGTAACACAGCGCAGATGCAGCGTGAAATTAGTCCATGGTGTGAAGAGTATTGCACCCTTCTGTGGAATTCTTTATATACGGGAAGAATGTATATGAGGGTGGCATTGCTCCACACTCAAATGGAGTAGTTAGGTTATGAAATTTCCGATGCCCTTTTTGGGCGTTTCTTGATATTAACATAACAAAAATCCACGTCACTCGTTTTCGTCGATCTGTCTGTCTGTCGGTCTGCCTGTTGGTCTGTCTGTTGGTCTGTCTGTCAGTCTGTCTGTCGGTCTGTCTGTCGGTCTGTCTGTCGGTCTGTCTGTCGGTCTGTCTGTCGGCCTGTCTGTCGTTCTGTCTGCCGGTCTGCCTGTCGGTCTGTCTGTCGGTCTGTAGGTCTGTCAGTCCGACGGTCTGTTGGTCTATCAGTCGGATGGTCTGTCGATCTGTCGGTTTGTCTATCAGTCTGTCTGTCTGTTGGTTTGTCAGCGTTCTTCCAGCCTCGCAATGTCAGTAACCGCTGCATATTGTGATGAAACTTTATCAGCGATATGCCGTGGGGTCGTAATAGGTAACACTCCTATAATTTTGGAATTCGGTGCATGGGCGGCGGAGTGATTAAGAAAAAAATTCAAATATTCCTCAAACTTCGTTTTCAGGCGTTTTAGGGGTTCCTGATCGTTTTCAACTTTTTTGGGAGGGAGTGAAATTGGGGTGCTTGTGAGGACGGGGTCCACTGACCTGTGAAAGAAAGGCTTAGCGGCTTAGTACAGTTTTTTAGGTCCATCCGAACATTGCCTGGCTTATTACAGAAACCAAGGTCTGTGCATTGTGAAACGTAGAAATTATTGAATTGATCTTAATTGATAATTGGTCTTAATTAAGTAACTAACTAAACTAATTTCGGCACATTATTATTAGCGAGGGTGTAAAACGAGTGTGGTTTTTACAAATCATGTCAGTGGCGGCGCAGTAATAATAAAAAACTAAAATACAGGATATCTCACGACGATTAAGACAAGCAATATATCGGAACTGGGCGGTAGTAGCGAACTATGATTTTGGGGGTATAAATTATAGCCAAATGTAGTATCTGTTCCTATTATTGTGTCACCCAATCAGGTATTTAATTTTGATCACGTGACGTCCGATTCAAAATTTTTAATGGGACACCCTGTATATTTGTGACTTTTTGTGTCCTTCCCGATAAAACAATTCCAACACAACTAGCACACTTGGGGTCTAAAGTGATTAATTCAAGAGCTACAGCTACTTGAAGGATGGTACCACTACCATTGATTATAACATGTACCCCTACAGTTAAATTATTTTGGTAGTGCTTCATAATGGTAGTGGTACAGTCCCTTAAGTACCTGCAGCTCTTAAACTAATCACTTTAGACCCCAAGTGTGCTAGTTTGTTGGAATTGTTTTATCGGGAAGAACACAAAAAGTCACAAATATACAGGATGTCCTATTACAATTTTTGAATCGGACGTCACGTGACCAAAAACAAATACCTCATTGGGTGACACAATAATAAGAAAAGATACTATATTTGCTGTAATCTATACTCCAAAATTATAATTCGCTACTACTGCCCAGTTCCGATATATTACTTGTCTTAATCGTCGTGGGACACCCTGTATAAGAACAGCTCAAACTTCATTCATTTCTGGTAAAATTGTCTCTCGTATTAAGGCTTATTATATTAAACTTTATACAACATTGTATCTGAAGGAGCGCTAGAACATGGCTGTCCTATTCCGCGGATTGTAAAAGTATATCTAGCGTTCCAATCATAAATCCTGCTGCAGACACTAATGATGAACTAGGCGCTCATATTATTATGAATTCGGTTAGCGTGTGCGCTGCTACCACTTATACACACACTCCGAACAAAACCACCTCCTCAGAGTCCCGTGCGGTCATTGGAAATTCCAGTCGCGGCTATATATTTATTTATTGTGAAGATTTGTGCTTGTTTTGGGTGATTTTTTTGCGAAATAAATTACTGTTCGACAAAAGACAAAAATACGCAAACTATACGCAAACTAAAAATATTCAATATCCATAACCTCACTTTTTAGCTGTCACCAGCAGAAGAATCGAATGCGCGGTAATTCAATGCAAAGTTGTGCATCCAATTTGCCAAATATTTCGAACACGTCCTAAATATTTGAACAAATTAGCGAATTAGTCATCCTGTTTCTATTCGAAATGTTTGTCGTATATTAAAAGCTTTTTTATATTTTAAGTTGCAATGTGTGGTGATCCGGAACGCGCTCCTGGCTGCCATTCGTTAGAACGCACCTTTAGCTGTCAGGAATTCGAAGTTCGACATTCACGGCGGAGAAAGATGATAGAAGCGATCCAAATTTCTTAATTGCTATAAGTGTATGAGTGTAGTCATTCGATGAAGTTCAGATACGTAATTTATTTGATTATTACTACATCCTATATTGTTCAGATATTTTGATATTTGTCAGATCGTGAGTGACTTTCTATAGAGTAAATAGTTCCATATTAATTTTCATTCTGTGACTCAAAGCTACGGTTCTGTAATGCTTTTGTGTTTTGTCACTTGGAAAAAGTAGTGGGTCGTGGTAACGGTTGCCAGGGTTTTGATTTAATTATTACGAGAGGTTTTTGTTTTTTAAGAAAAGAAAGAAAGGAAGGAGAATTTTTGAAACAAGGGATGATCCGCCTCTGATTAAAATTATGAAACTCTGAATTCAGAATCAGATTCAGCGTCAAGAGTTTACCCATTTACCCATTTACCTAATTTCGTAATTTTGTTATGAATGGTTTCGAGAATACCGAGAGAAAACCGTCTTCAGGGTGCCCCATGCAAAGGAGCGTAGCTCCCTTAGGAAGCATTTCCGGACCCATGTTCATATGACATTTTCTTTCTATTTTTCGTAGTACTATTCATGGTTAAAGTTTGTTAACATACTTAATTAACACCCTGTATAAAGAACGAATATTTTTATACAACGTATTATGAATTCGGTTAGCGTGTGCGCTTTTACCACTTATACACATTCCGAACAAAACCAACTCCTCGGAGAGTCCCGTGCCGCCATTGAAAATTCCAGTCGAGGCTATATATTTATTTATTGCGAAGATTTGGGCTTGTTTTGGTTGATTTTTTGCGAAGTAAATTTTTATTCCATAAAAGACAGAAATACGCAAACCATACGCAAACTAAAAATATTCAATATTCATAACCCCACTTTTTAGCTGTCACGTCCTAAATATTCGAAAAAATTGGCTGTTAAAGTACGCCGTGGCGAATACGCAGGCATCATATGTCTTGTCCAATATTTTTTTTCTAATATTAAAAGCTCTTATTTATTTAATTGGCAATGTATGTTTGTTCGGATGGAATCTTCAACCGTTTGAGCTGAAACTTTGTATAGATACACGTTTAGTTTGGATGACAATACACGATAAGCTATGTGAATCCAATATAGCGAAATAGTTATATTTTATGCATTTCTACAATATGGGTATCAAATGGAAGGGCTTGTTGAGAGCAACTCTAAGAATATTGTGTCGTCATTCTAAATCCAATATGGCGGAACATCCAAGATGGCGGAATAGTCATTTTTTATGCTCTTCTACATATAAAATGGGTATCAAATGGAAGGGCTTGTTGAGAGAACTCGAAAAATTATGTGACGTTTAAATGCAATATGGCGAACCAAGTAAGATGGCGGAATAGAAAGCCTTTATTTGGAAGCTCTAAGAAGAAGAAAATAAAGTTTTTATACAAGTCAATCGCGTTAAATTTTAAAGAAAAATTTTATTTCCTTCTTTTTAGGTCATTTGAAGTTTTTTTAAGTTTCGCTTTTAATTTATGTGGATTGGATATTTGAATCGTGGCATACAGCCCCTAGACACTAATGATGAACCAGGCGCTTATACAGGGTGAGTCAAGCTCAACGCCTCGGACTCTTGTGACCAAACGGTACCACTTTTCGAAAAATCGACTTTGCAAGTGCATGTAGGTCGAGTTGGGCTACATTTTAAAAATAATGACTTTGATACAGGGTGTCCATCAAAAGCGTGATATATCAAAGTTATGTTTTTTTTAATGGAACACCCTGTAAATTATTGCAGACTTAGATTCCTGGGTGCATTTTAGTGTGACTTTATGTATCACACATGGGACTTTAAGCGAACCGTTTAGGTGCAAATCACAATTTTGGGTATAGGTAGATGTCAGAAAAAAATTGAATATCGCAGCTACTATAAATCTTGGAGGGCTGTGACTTTTCCGTGTTACTAAGCCTGAAATGTGTCAGCTTACAGTAGACGGTCGAGTTCGATTTATCTTCATTTCAGAATTCACAATGGTTTTGTGAATCGTCAATCTTTAGAATATTGTAGTAGCCGGTATGCTATGAAAAACACCCATTTCTGTCGTACTTCAGCTGGTTTTTGACCTTAGATGTGTTATGTCTGCTATTTCTTAGAATTGATTTGTTGTAAGTCATTTTTATAACTTTGTCCCTTTGTCCCTTCCCTAGTTCGTCCGTAACTATCTACTAAGTTAGTTGTTTTGTTCCACCTGAACAGTTTTTTGTTTATATTTCATGGCCTGCTAAGTTGCTCATAGGTAGGAAAATTGAAAAACACCGGTTTTACTGAAAATTTGAAATTAAATCAAAATTACCAGAGACTGATATTTACAACCGTATATCATTAGAAAGCTTATCAAATTCCACATTTGATCGTATAAAAAAAATTATACATTCCTATTTCAAAAAATCAAGTTACCTTTGGTTGAAGTTTCCTTAATTGATCTACCGATTTCTCCAAGTACAAATGTAATTTGAACGCGACCGTCTAACGTAAGCTGACACATTTCATACTTAGTAACGTGGCAAAGTCACAGCCCTCTAAGATTTATAATAGCTGCGATATTCAAATTTTTTTCTGACATCTACCTATACCCAAAATTAAGATTTGCACCTAAACGGTTCGCTTAAAGTCTCATGTGTGATACATAAAGTCACATTAAAATGCACCCGGAAATCTAAATATGCAATAATACACAGGGTATTCCATTTAAAAAAACATAAGTTTGATATGTCACGCTTTTATTAGACACCCTGTATAAAAGTCATTATTTTTAAAATGTAGCTCAACTCGACCTACATACACTCGCGAAGTCGATTTTTCGAAAAGTGGTATCGTTTCGTCACAAGAGTCCGAGGCGTTGAGCTTGACTCACCCTGTATAAAGAACGAATATTTTTAGAGAACGTATTATGAATTCGGTTAGCGTGTGCGCTTTTACCACTTATACACACACTCCGAACAAAACCACCTCCTCGGAGAGTCCCGTGCCGCCATTGAAAATTCCAGTCGGGGCCCCTGCTCGATATTCCTTCCGTACATCAGCCAGCGGCAGCGGCGGCGGCGTCTGGGCGGCAAGCGTCGTGACGCCGCGCCGCGCTCGGGCCCTGCGCTGAATGATTTCAATTTCGGTGCCGACCGCCGACGATTAATTTATCGTAATAATTGCCTTAGAATGGCCGGCGGCGGCCAATCAGAGGCCACCGCGGTCGGCCAATTTTTGCCGGTACGTGCCGGACATCGGAAGAGACTTGCGGTCTTACGGGAGAAAATTGGCGCACCGGTCAGATGCACCCCATTGGAACGGTGCGTTTCCATTACGTGCTTCAAACACTGGAACATACAGGTATATGAGCGTGCCAGCCATATGCATGTGAGTCGTTCCCTTTTAAAGGTCATCTTGTCCACTTTTTATGAAAATTGTACTAACCTGGCAATTGGAATAGAACGGGGCTCAATCGTTCCTTTTGGTGATTCGATTCCACGGTATCGATTCCTTTTTCGGAATCGATTACTCCAATTCGTTCACTACGTTCACAATTCCATTAGTCCATTACAGGCCAGTGCTGCCGTTTCGGTACAATCCGAATCCAGTACGCTTTTAAGTAAGTAATTCAATAAAAAAAAGGAAAAACTTTAATTTTCTCCCTTTTTAGAGCAATTAAATAAAAGCTTGTTTTTTTGAAAAAAGTTTTTTCTTTTAATTTATTTTTTTTTTACTTTTCAGTTATTAACCTGCAACTTTACTCTCAGCCAACCGTTCACTCAATACTATACCTTATCCACCGAACAAACGGAGTAACCATGCACAATATATGTAATTTTTTACTGTATGGTCAAGGGTTATATGCACACCGTCTACAAAACTGCATACTGAGAGCAGTGGTGTTATTATAAACAGAAAAATTAAGTTCGATTTATTCGAGTAAACCCCCAAAATATGGGTTTGAAATAAATTTTTACTCCTTTTCTTCAGTGGACAGACTTTAATATTATAGGAAAACATAAAAAAAACTTCAAAAGTCCGCCATATTGGATTAAGAGTGATTTCAGAAATTTTTTTAATTATATTCTCGGCAAGCTCTTCATTTCATACCCAAATTGCAGAAATACCTAAAAAATTAGCCATTCCGCCATCTTGGATGGTCGGCCATATTAGATTTAGAATGAAGTCACATTTTTTTTCGAGTTACTCTCAACAACCCCTTAAATTTGATACCCATATTGTACAAATGCATTAAAATTTACTATTCCGCCATCTTGGATGGTCCGCCATATTGGATTTAGAATGACGGCACACATCTTATCGTATTGACATCTTCGAACATTAAAGGTGATTGACATCAAAAAAAATTGGGTAGCAAGATTCCACCCGCACAAACAAACATACATTGCAAGTTAAAGAAAAGCTTTTAAAATTTCTGTACAAGGTACTTCACAAAGAAAAAGTAATGGAATTGCCAGAAATAACTACACCGCACTACAGCAGCGTCAGACGTGAATGCCGTGAATTGTTTTGTTCATCTCGTTCATGATTCCGGTACAATGCGACGGAATCGACAACACGATTCACTAGTAAGTTTGGCTAACCGACACCAACATCGACAGTCCGAGTCCGTGCGCGAATTTGCCAATTCCAATTCAAAACCATAGGAGTCGACTCCTTTGATTCCTCGGAATCGATTCCTTTGATTCCCATTACGGTATCGTTCCTATGGAACGATTCGTTCGGAATCGACTGACCTCTAAATTGGAATCTTTGCGATAAACTCTACATTTTCAGTAGAGAATGTCGTTCCGGAACTTGCCTTAACTAATAGCAAAGTGAAGGAGAAAATCGCTCCAAAACTCGCCTAATCCATTCAGAATGTCGCGCCAAAAGTTCCCTTATCCCACTGACTAACGCTTTGAGTGGTTGGCAGACGTGTAGCCGGTGTTGCGTATTTTGGTGTGTAATGAGCTGCTATATCATAGATTTCACGTTTTATTATCTTGTTTAGAATAAAATTGGTATAGTGGGTACTATTGTTAAAAGTGAAAATAATATTAACAATATTATGTTATACTCATATTTTGCCACATTGGAAGTATAGAAAACCTACGTTTTAATTTGCTTTCTGTTACTTGAGAACAACCTTATGTTTTATGTTGTATAACCAGAATTAGTTTGCTTTCTGATACTTAGAAACAACCTTACTTCTTGTGTTGAATGAAAGAAGTCATGAGTTTAGACTAAATCATTTGTTTCTTCATGTGACGATTTGTTGCGTCAAAACTTGCTTTATCCACAACCAAAAAGTTGAAGTTGTTGTTATTTATATCAGTTTTATTTAAAATAAAAACATCGTTGCTGTTGCTATCACCTTATCAATACATAAAAAAATATATGCACCGCTAGTGTAATTAGTATGTTCAAAAAACGATTTTCTTCATTTACCAAAAATTGGGTAAACTGGTAAGAAGGCTTTTGGAATGGAATGACTCATGTATCGCTCACGTTTTTATCAAAAAATGTAAGTTACAGACCGTTTTTAATTTTCCCGAAAAAAGAGGGGTACCTGTGTCTTTAGAATCGACCCGTTTTCACAAATTTTAGCGAAATCAACGTGCGAGGTGTCATTTCCAAAGTAAAATCACCTCCTGACTCATTTTATTTTTTGAAAAGAAAATGCTATGTTGTATTATTATTTTTCCGAATAACCCACACCACCCCCCACTATTAAGCCAAAAAATAGAGAGCAAAACCTTTTTATGTCAGTAAAGCCTGAAATTGTTTGGATTACTTTTGTGGCATTTACTGCCCTTTTAAAGTTCGAATATTTGCTACATTTTATGATTTTTTATTACGCCATTTTGAAAATTTTGCGGCATGCGTGCTAGCGTTTTTGATTTAAGAAAACATGTTCTTTATTGTATTATGGTTTTAGTTTTTCTCAATATGGTAGTAGCGAACTTTGTAATGGAGAAGGTCGAACAGGCAGCCTTGAAGAGCGCTCAATACAAGCCCAAGATATGGCTCGGATACGTGGACGATACGTTCGTCATTTGGAATCATGGAAGAAAAAAGCTAGAACACCTGAACTGCGTGCATGAAAACATCAAGTTCACCACGGAGGTAGAAGAAAACAAAAAACTCGCCTTCCTTGATGTTTTCCTAACAAGAAAAGGAGTTACATTAGGACACAAGGTATGTAGAAAACCAACTCATACTGACCGGTACTTACATAAAGAGTCAAACCACCACCCATCTCAGAAGTACGGAATTATTAGAACTTTGACAGAACGGGCTAGAAAAGTGTGCGAACCAGAAGAACTCGACACCGAACTGGAACATCTAAAGAATCCTCTTAAGGCAAATTGTTACACAGTAAAGGAAATAGCAAGAACAGTAAGAAGACATGGGGCAAAACCAGAACCAAAACCGATAGCAAAAGCTTTTCTACCCTATGTGCCTGGAATAACAGACAGAATAGGGAAAATGTTACGAAAGGAAAACGTCAAGACCATCTACAAGTCCACAAGAAAGATACAAGAATATTTATTTATCGCATACCATGCACATGTGGGAGTGTATACATAGGAACAACGAAGTGATCTATAAACATAAGAATTGCAGAACATAAGGCTAGCTGTCGACTAGGCCGCCATACGCACAAATCAGCGGTAGCCGAACATGCGATTAAGGAGGGAAGTCATAGGATCAAGTTTGAAGAAACTCAGGTTCTTGCCGCAACGTTTTCATACCATGCCAGACTTCACAGAGAAGCCAACGAAATACAAAAACATCATAATAATTTCAATAGGAAAAAAAACACAGAAAGTCAACCGGACATGGGTACCCATCCTAAAGGACCTGAAGACACTACCATATCCCGAAGAGGCGGGGCTACCAACGCTACCTGGTTGGGCGACGTCACCATTAGCAGGTATAAATAGGTGCAGGTCCACCAGCCGTCAGTATTTTGGAAGTCGCCGAAGTGAAATAGCTTCTGAAGATGCCATCCACTCGTGGTGGCGAAACGTCAAGCTTTAACGCTAAACGACGCCGGCCTAAAAGCCCAAGAACCACAAATTCATTGGACGATGGCCGCGAAAGCCTTACACAGTATACCGTGTATATTATTGTATTGCATTTGAAACTATATAAATAAATAGAAAATCCAGCCCACCGCCAACATCAGCAATTCTTTTTCTTTCAGGAAGACAAGAAAAGCGATTTATTGACGTTCCAACAGGACAAACTAAAGTTGTGTAGCAAGATCGAAAGGAGACGACCGCAGCAGCAGCAGGAGGGTGGTTTGTGGTGCACGGCGTCAGCGGAGGGTGATCCTAGGAGATTCGGGTCGGCGTCGGGAGTCGACCTCTCGTTTACCTTCATTGTAAATAAATCCGGACCGCAATCACACAGTCCGCCTCCAAGACGGGAAGACTATTAGGAATTGCAAACAGCAATCTCCGTTGGCGCGTTAATGGGTCAAACGAGGCTCCGGGCAGGGATGGAGCCAGGTGGGACAGAACAGGGCACCTGGACGACGGTCCGAAGCCGGATTATGAGGGTAATGCAAATTGTGCAGCGCCACGGGAGGTGGGATTTCTGGAAGGAGGAGGAGAAGTGGACTTTGGATCTAACAGACAGTAGAGAGATAGACCGTAATTGATTTCGCCAAAAATGTAAATGTTTGTCCAAAACTCTAAGGCCCGATTTTATCAACATGCATATTTAAGAAAGACTCTGACAAAGCTTTTCTATTCGATGTTATTTAGCAAAAGCTTTATATTGGGTATTGAGGGATAGGTTAATAAATATCATCAAATAGTATTTTATCAATATTGAAAACAAAATGTCAAAGCTGGATGACACTTTTCATCTTATCATATATAAGTTTTAGCTTTATAACAAAATATTGTTGTAACAAGTGTATATTTGTTTCAACGTAAGCGATGAGTGAAGTTTGCAGCTCGAGACGAAGTCAACGATCGAAATAAATATATTTTTGAATGGTTGAAATTAGATCACAAACCCCAGTAATAAAGTACCTAACCAAATATGTTTCATTGAGGCGATCCTCTCAGCAAGATGTTGGGTGGCCGAGAGGTATAGTTTTTGACAGCGAATCACTGTGTTCGAGGGTGGTGTTGGTACTGTTGTTTCGAGACCCAGCCCAGGCAACTACTTTTTTTTTAATTTTTTTTAATCAAAATATTAATTTATATGCTTTTTACTCATGTTACACACATTTTTTTGTACCATCGACATAAACATGTTTTTGAATCAAATGACTGAAATTTTCACCGATTCTGCCTGTTGACGGTCGTATAGATCGCAAGCCATCGTCCACCCCTCTCCCTCCTTAAACGTCTTCGGACGCCTCGTAACTTGTTCAAACAGGGAGTGCGTTTCGGTAGCAGTTCTGGTGAACTTTGAACAAAATTTGATCGCCCAACGTTGTTCGTGAAGAGGTTTCAAAATAGAGGTGCACTAGTTCAACGATGCTGATGCTCTGGATATTCAGAGATGACCTAACTTAGGTGCCGGCGGAGCTAAGGCTTCCCACCACTAAACACGATAGGTCTGTCCCGCTTCGACTAGTAGCGCCGCGATAAAAAGTATACATATATTTAATGAGTTTTGGGACATATTAGAAATATCATTAAAACATTACCTACAAACAAGCTGATAGAATCAGACTAGACGTTGTATTCACTTAAAAAAAGAAACGGAAAAAATAGAAAACGCCACAGTTAACTACAATGCATTACAGCTACTTCCAAAACACTGTACAGGGCGTTGATATTCTTCAGATATAATGTTGTTTGGTTTTAAGTAATGTAATACAAGAAGTAATATTAACTGAACATTATCACAAATAGTAGTTAATAGCGTATAAAATACAATTAAATAATTGAGTTCAAAAGTATAAATATCTTGTATATTAATAAGTGTTTACTTGGATATTGTTTTTGATAGACTAGTCATGGCCTACTGCTACAAACAAAGTAAAAAATGAAATTTTGAGCTTAGTTTTCAAAATTCATACTAATATGTATTTTTGAAAATCTTGAATTGTTTCCGATTGACTTAAAAAATAATATATGGGGAATTCCTTTTAAAAAGATATATGTTTGCTTCATAACCGAAAAATGGTTAGAGTAAGAAAAAATTAAGCTACACCACTGGATTCCACAGAAAAAAATCTATAAGACCCTTTTTTAAATTTTTCAATAAGATAAAAGACAACCGAGGTACGAGGGTGGTCTCAAAGTCGATAATTTTTGATTTCACCTTGTATCTCAAAAACCAAGAGGGCCATGATAATTTTCTTGACGGCATCCTCAGTTTCACAAAAAAAGTAGCACCCAAAATGGGACACCCTGTACAGTAACCAGAAATACGAGTCACAAATAAAGAATATGGGATATTTAATAACTAAGTGCATGCCCTGTCACAATAGGATGCTTTGAAGCTTCGAGTTCAATAAGAAGGAACATAGAAATTTAATTCAATAACATCTATTATTTAATCATGAAGCAGTTTATATCAAAAATGGTTGACTCTTACTGAATTCTGAACCTAGACAATAGCACGCTCTCAGGAATGCCCTGTGCAGGATAGACACCATTTGTCCATCTGACTATTTAATTTCTCTGTATTATCGGGCTTTCTCTTCTCACTTGTGTTTGAAGTACTTGCTTGTGAAAATCATCTGAATCCAACTCTGACAGGAGAGGATTCTCAGTGGCGCCTATCGATCCGCTGATAAATCACATTCCCACCGATAAAATGCAAGGGCAACTCCTTCATCTGGGAATATTCCCGCTTCTTGAGATTCCCCAAAAGACGCCGTACGTTGTTACGTGCATGCAGTTTTTGAGTAGCGCTCCAATTGGCTACGTGAAGTTTTAATTGTTAAACATTGCGGATTTAAGGCAATAGTAAAGTGTTTGGCTATTGGGGTGCGAGAACAGGAAGAACATTAGTAACGTATCCAATGTTCAGACCATAGACTTCATTGTTATAAAGTCCAATAGACTGTTATACAGGGTGGTCCAATAAGCGCGCGGTGCTCTCTAGCGGCCATACCCTTTAAATTAGACGAAAATGTTTTAAATAAAAAACGTTTCCTTTCAAATGCTCTACATTTGTGAAATAATTTCAAATGGGTCGGACTTCTGGATATACCGGAAGTAGGCATCAACTTCCTTACTATAAATGGAACACCCTGTATATTATTACGTTTTTGACTTCAGCATCGATTTTTAGGTCCAGTTTGTTAACCATTGTTTACGTCCACGAAGTCTATTTTCGGAGTTATTCAGCAATTTTTAAAAAATTTGACGTTTGTAGTATTTTACAGGGGACTTTAATATCTCGGAAACTAAACGCGATAGAAGATGCGGTTTTCGGTTTTGAAACAAGCAAGAAACGTGCCTGTGTTTCACTAAGAACATTGTTTCAAAATAACATTAAGTCAATAGACTAGCAATTTTCAAATTTGAAAAGTTAAAAACGTTAAAAACTTTTTTTTTCAAATGGGACGGTATGATAAGTTTCACATCGGTGGATGCGAAATTAAATTCTCTTTCACTTTTATCTTGGCACATGTGGTTCTATCTTTGATGTTTTTCAAGATATTTACGGTTTTGTAATTGGGCGTAGGAATCGTCGGTGGCGTGGCTCGCAGACGAAACAATTGGCAGGAAACTTTTCATCCAATGCGTTTCGGTCCCTATTACTAAAATGTGCTTTCACTCCATCTACCTGTAACCACATTATTCTTAAAAACTCCTGTGGTAAATTTTCCAAGAGGTTTTCCAAATTTTCGTTTAAAAAATTTTGGAAAACGTCAGTTTAATATGCGGTCTCCAATAATACCTGTAGCTACATTTCATAAAAAAGAAAACGAAAGAATTTTATAAGAAATGTAGCTTCATTCGTAAACAACACACTGTTGAAAAGGGGTGCATCTCGACTCGAGCACGACCCCAGTTACAGAAATTCATCCATTTTTCAATGTCTTGTCTTTCAATTGCTTGATTCAGCTGCACAGATGTTTGACCAATGCCCAAATAGCGACTAATTTCTGCTGTAGCACTGCTATGCGGATCTTCAATTATAATTACGAGAATGTCAAACTCACTATCTTCATGTATTACTACTACATGTTTCCTTCTCTCATATTTTACGCCCACGTAAATCCAGATTTTGAGAAGTTTGTTGACAACCAGCATGGAGTCCAAACATTTGAGGTGGTATTATTGGTAACCGCATAATAAACTAAACCTGTTGGAAAATTTACTGGACCACCCTGTATACTATTCGCGAGTGAAATCCGAAAACCTAGTAAAAAGAGATATAATTCGCATTAAAATGTATGCACAGCTTGGCAGTACCCTCCCTAGTTCACTTCAACACTTGAGCATTCAGAAGCTATTTACCTACCTATATTGAATCTCCAAAAAACTCTATACGTGTAAAAACAGAGCACAGACCGGCAACATCGTCATCTAATACCGATCACCACACCTACATGTATGTCTTGTGATGTGTGACTTGAATTGATGCCTACAGTATTGGTATCTCCAAAACTATAAAAGGTATCTCATATTATTTCTTTATTGCATACTGAAAACTCGTCTTGTATACCTGAAACATCTCCATACCATTATACTATACGTACCATACTATAATAGTGTGGAATGTATATATCAAAATAATATGTTGAAATTGTTTATTCATCAACTATAGAACGCATATATCTTCTTCATCGAAATTCCACTTTCTGGATCTGTAATAAGCTTCCTTACATTATCCAAAACATGTGGTTTCATCTTAGGTCTGAAAGATCTCAAATTTTTAAATGAGGATTCATCGTAATAGAAAGCCAAATGAAGATTTTCAATTTTTTAGGTAATCCTGAACTGGAAAACTAGAAAATTTTTATTTTCGTCCTTACGAGACTGAAACCCAAAAAACTGCCACCGGATTTGTAATCAACATCCTCAAGCTATCCAAAACACGAAGTTTCATCTTAATACCACCAACCAAATAAAGGTTTTCAAATTTTTAAGTAAACCCGAAGATGTGAAAGATCTGAAATTTTTGATTTTCGTCCAACGACACTGAAATTCAGAAATGCGACCAGATTTGTAATCAGCACCCTCAAATAATCCAAAATACAACGTTTTATCTTAATAGAAAGCCAATTAAAGATTTTCAATTTTTTAGGTAAACCAGAAGATCTGAAAGATAATTATAACATTGTTGATTTTCATCAAAGGATACTGAAACTCAAAACTGCGACAGGATTTGCAACCAACACCCTCAAACTGTCTAAAATACGAGGTTTCATCTTAATAGGAAGACAAATAAATGTATTCGATATTTAGGCAAATCCGAGTGCCAAATCTGAATGTCTGAAAGGACCGAATCTTTTTATTTTCGTCACACGAGACTGAAACTCAAAACTGCGACCAGATTTGTAATCAGCACCCTCAAATTATCCAGAACCCGAAGTTTCATCTTAAAAGAAAGCCAAATAAAGGTTTTCGATTTTTTAAATCTGATAAGATCTGAAATTTTTTAGTTTCGTCAAACAAGAGACTGAAACTCAAAACTGCGACCAGATTTGTAGTGAGCACCCTCAAGTTATCCTAAGCGCGAGATTTCATCTTGATAGAAAACCAAATAAAGATTTTAACATGTTTAGGTAATCCTGGAGATCTGACAGGTCTGAAACTTTTGATTTTCGTCAAACGAGAGTAATATACAAAGCTGCGACTGAATTTGTAATCAGCACCTTCAAATTGTCCAAAATACAAGGTTTCATCGTAATAGAAACCCAATTTGAGATTTTCTATTTTTTAGGCCTAAACCAGATCTGAAGGATCTTAAATGTTTTATTCTCTTCAAAAGAGACTGAAACACGTATTGCGACTGGATTTATAATCCAAACTCTCAAGCTATCCAAAACACGAGATTCCATCTTCTCCAATACATACATTCCTATGTGCGTATTGTTCTAGGAATGGACTAGTATCATGAATTTTTTTTGGTTGTTAATGATAGAGTACGGCATCTCATTTTTTTCTCCGATTTTTTTTTTGGGCACAGTAAAGCCGTGAAAATAAGGAAAATATTTGAATTCTCCTAGGGCAGTGACGTCACTGCCCTAAAGGCGAACAGCCAATCAAAAGACAGATATGTGTGCTGTGTTGCCGCATTCTGATGGCGCGCGAAATGCCGGAGCTGTACGCGGGCTGGCTCATCTATCTTATCTTCTGTTCCCGTCTGATATGTTTTGTGGTTTTAATATCTCGTGATCCGAAATTCCGAAAGCTAGATTAAGGTTCCTGATCCGTCAATCCTGTCAATCGTCATTCGGTCATTGTCATTGTAATTTCCAATTTCCATTGGGCTTTGGCTGTAATTTTCGACAATCTTAAAGTTACTATTTGTTTGCGTTTATTTGTACAGTATATTCTTTTATTCCATTTTACTAGGTTTCAAGTTATTTTACCATAACATAACTAACAAGTATGAGTAAAATCGACAGTGGATTCACAAAAGCCGATTCAGATAACCTGCGAGTCGGAGGTGTTCTTGGCAACAATGCACTGCTGATGATTCGCGCGGCTGACACTGATTGGATGAATTTGAATTCGAATTCCTTTCTTTAAACTTTAGAATGGAATTACTGAAAAACAAAATGATGTAAAAGGTAACGAAATGCAGCAATACGTTTATTTTTGTATGCACTAAGCGGTTATAACAATTAAATCATTGTTCTTAACCTCGTGTTACTAATCCATTGTATTTCCTCGACAAATAATGACTTCTTTCTTCTTCTTTTTCTTCCAAAAACTTAGCGGAGCTAACTTGTTTGATCGACTTATCTAAGCATATTATTTATAAACTATGGTCTTGACTACAGTGGTTATTATACATACTGTATTCCATTAATTTTTCATCTGTACAACGACGTCAGACAGAACTCTAAAATATTCCACTGGTACAACAGGAAATAAATCTCAGCGACTTGTCAGAGGTGGAGAGGTGATGTTTTGTCGCACGAGACTGAAACCCAAAATTACGACCGGATTAAATTAGCAGCCTCAAATTACCCAAAACCCGACGTTTCATCTTAAAAGAAAGCCAAATAAAGGTTTTCGGTTTTTTGAATTTGATAAGATCTGAAATTTTTGATTTTCGTCAAACAAGACTGAAACTCAAAACTGCGACCAGATTTGTACTCAGCCTCCTCCTCACGTTATCCAAAGCGCGAGATTTCATCTTGATAGAAAACCAAATAAAGATTTTAACATTTCTAGGTTAACCTGAAGATCGGACAGGTCTGAAATTTTTTATTTTCGTCAAATGAGAATAAGATACAAAACTGCGACCGGATTTGTAATCAGCACCTTCGAATTGTCCAAAAAAAAGTTTTCATCGTATCAGAAAGCCAAATTGAGATTTTCTATTTTTTAGGTAAACCAGATTTGAAGGATCTTAAATTTTTTATTCTCTTCAAATGAGACGGAAACACGTACTGCGACTGGATTTATAATCAACACTCCAAGTTATCCAAAACACGAGGTTCCATCTTCTCCGATACATAGATTCCTATGTGTGTATTGTTCTAGGAATGGATAGTGTCATGAATTTTTTTGTTGCGTATGATAGAGTACGTCATCAAAAGCATCTCATTTTTTTCTCCGATTTTTCTGGGCTCAGGAGAGCCGTGAAAATAAGGAAAATATTTGAATTCTCCTAGGGCAGTGACGTCGCTGCCCTAAAGGCGAACAACCAATCAACAGGCAGATATGTGTGCTGTGTTGCCGCATTCTGATGGCGCGCGAAATGCCGGAGCTGTACGCGGGCTGGCTCATCTATCTTATCTTCTGTTCCCGTATGATATGTTTTGTGGTTTTAATATCCCGTGATCCGAAATTCCGGAAGCTAGATTAAGGTTCCTGATCCGTCAATCCTGTCAATCGTCATTCGGTCATTGTCATTTCCAATTTCCATTGGGCTTTGGCTGTAATTTTCGACAATCTTAAAGTCATTATTTGTTTGCGTTTATTTGTACAGGATATTCTTTTATTCCATTTTACTAGGTTTCAAGTTATTTTATCATAACATAACCAACAAGTATGAGTAAAATCGACAGTGGAGTCACAAAAGCCGATTCAGATAACCTGCGAGTCGGAGGTGTTCTTGGCAACAATGCACTGCTGATGCTTCGCGCGGTTGGCACTAATTGGCCGAATTTGAATTCCTTTCCCAAACTTTAGAATGGAATTACTAAAAAACAAAATGATGTAAAAAGTAACGAAATGCAGCAGTACGTTTATTTTTGTATGCACTAAGCGGTTATAACAATTAAATCATTGTTCTTAACCTCGTGATACTAGTCCATGACTTCTTTCTTCTTCTTCTTCCTCCAAAAACTTAGCAGAGCTAACTTGTTTGATCGACTTATCTAAGGATATTATTTATAAACTATGGTCTTGACTACAGTGGTTAGTATAAATACTGTATTCCATTAATTTTTCATCTGTACAACGACGTCAGACAGAACTCTAAAATATTCCACTGGTACAACAGGAAATAAATCTCAGCGACTTGTCAAACGTGGAGAGGTGATGTTTTGTCGCACGAGACTGAAACCGAAAATTACGACCGGATCAAATCAGCAGCCTCAAATTACCCAAAACCCGACATTTCATCTTAAAAGGAAGCCAAATAAAGGTTTTCGATTTTTTGAATTTGATAAGATCTGGAATTTTTGATTTTCGTCAAACAAGACTGAAACTCAAAACTGCGACCAGATTTGTACTCAGCATCCTCACGTTATCCAAAGCGCGAGATTTCATCTTTATAGAAAACCAAATAAAGATTTTAACATTTTTAGGTAAACCTGAAGATCTGACGGGTCTGAAAATTTGATTTTCGTCAAATGAGAGTAAGATATAAAACTGAGACCGGATTTGTAATCAGCATCTTCGAATCGTCCAAAATACAAGTTTTCATCGTAATAGAAAGCCAAATTGAGATTTTCTATTTTTTAGGTAAACCAGATTTGGAAGATCCTAAATTTTTTATTCTCTTCAAATGAGACTGAAACACGTACTGCGACTGGATTTATAATCAACACTCCAAGTTATCCATAACACAAGGTTCCATCTTCTCCGATACATAGATTCCTATGTGTGTATTGTTCTAGGAATGGACTAGTATCATGATTTTTTTTTGTTGCATACGATAGAGTACGTCATAAAAAGCATCTCATTTTTTTCTCCGATTTTTTTGGGCACAGGAAAGCCGTGAAAATAAGGAAAACTAATTCTCCTAGGGCAGTGACGTCACTGCACTAAAGGCGAACAGCCAATCCAAAGACAGATATGTGTGCTGTGTTGCCGCATTCTGATGGCGCGCGAGATGCCGGAGCTGTACGCGGGCTGGCTCATCTATCTTGTCTTCTGTTCCCGTCTGCGAGTCGGAACTGTTCTTGGCAACAATGCACTGCTGATGCTTCGCGCGGTTGGCACTGATTGGCTGAATTTGAATTCCTTTCCCAGACTTTAGAATGGAATTACTAAAAAACAAAATGATGTAGAAAGTAACGAAATGCAGCAGTACGTTTATTTTTGTATGCACTAAGCGGTTGTAACAATTAAATCATTGTTCTTAACCTCGTGATACTAGTCCATGACTTCTTTCTTCTTCTTCTTCCTCCAAAAACTTAGCAGAGCTAACTTGTTTGATCGACTTATCTAAGGATATTATTTATAAACTATGGTCTTGACTACAGTGGTTATTATACATACTGTATTCCATTAATTTTTCATCTGTACGACGACGTCAGACAGAACTCTAAAATATTCCACTGGTACAACAGGAAATAAATCTCAGCGACTTGTCAGAGGTGGAGAGGTGATGTTTAAGTGATGCCAGAGGGCGCTCGTGGCGGCATCTGCCAGCGGAGAGTCGGAGACCCAGGATGAATAAATGCCAGCGGTGATTAAAAGTAAATATTCTCGAGGTGCATGATCTGTTTGCAGTGTTGGGCATACCGGACGAGAAATTACCATGAAAAATTCAGTTGTTTTAACAACGGGAGTTTATATACGCCCTAGAGCTATTAGAAGTTTGTTAGTGTAAGTTTTTTGTCGAGAAAAATGAGCGTTGCGAGCAAAGCGGAGCCTAAAGAAGGTAACTGCTTATTTGATGGAACAACGTGAATTTGTGTAGAGATTGTGTCGTTTTTTGAAAACACCTTTGTAATTTTTCAGTACATCGGCTTGTTAGTTTACCACTGAATCATGAACGATTTCTAAAACAAGGTAAGACCATTAAAAAGTGGCCAAGGACAAGAGGACGCGACAATGCCTTTTTTGAATTACATGATAATTACGTATTCTTTCTTTGATATTTCACGTTAGGATTCATCTGAATTCTTATGAAAAAAGGCCACATCATTGCACGTGATTTTTTTGGAGAATTTTGCGATTTTCGGATTATATCTAAAAACATGCTCTAGTAGTACCACTAGGAATTAGACATATCACAAGTAAGTTGAGTTTGATGGAGCAATAAATGCTTTTTCCAATAAGACCAAGTTTCTTGAAATCCATTCAGTAATTTATAAAAAGGCTTTTGAGACCAGGTCAGAAACAAATGAAATTTGGTGGGATGGTAGACATTGGCCCCCTGAACCTACACCAAGTTTGCCTCCTGGGGGGGGGGGTTGCCACTCCAGTAGTTTTTTTTATTATAGAGGGTTTAGGAAATCGGCTTGATCGCAAGGACAGAAGCTCTCGCACAAGCGAAAGGTGGGAGAGAGAGTCTGCCCGCCCGACGCTGAACCAGCTTGAGTCCTCTGATCGCATGTCCAACGGACACGAATGCGTCCATCCGACATGCCACCACGGCCCGACCGGCTAAAACCCGTTCCCTCTTTTCATACATTCAAGCCCTCCTACCACTCACGGAACCTTCGTCGAACGACATAACAACATGAGTGTAGAGCTGGTCTGTGCTGGTTGATATTGTGGTTAATCACCACTTCTACGTTCCTCGCCTTCCTTGGCGCTCAGGATTCTCCTCACCATGCAGTGGATGGTCTTGCAATAGACTTTATGGGAGATCATCAATCTCGTCATGTTATCTGCCTTCAGATCTTCAGGTAAGTTTGCACAGGCTTCTTGTCTGTATGTGAGCCACCTCTTACACTCGAAGAGCGTATGTTCCGCCATGTTGGGCTGTTTGCAATGGCGGCACTGGTCATCAATAGCTCTTCCTATTCTTTTCCGATACACTCGGAACGGGCCATGTGCCGTTAGAGCCTGCGTCAGAAAATAGCAGGAGTCCTGTGCTCGCAGTTTACCCATTCTCCTACTGATGGTACCAGATTTTTCGTCCACTGCGCAATATCCGTCGTTTGAGACCATATCTGCTACCACTTCTGTATGGTCCGCTGTCGGCAGTCATTCCGCCTCGTCTCTGTGTCTCCTTGTGAGACGTAAATGTCTTGCCTCTCTTCAGCTAGCAGATGCAAGGGTGGTATCCCTGTCACCACTTGCAAAGCTTTACTGGATACTGTGCGGTAGGCACTGGCTACCCTCAGCAGCGACTTCCTTTGCAGCCTGTCCCGCTATTGCTGATGTTTTTTCCTTTTGAGCGCCCTGTGCCAAACTGGCGCTCCGTAAAGAACCATCGACTGGAGGATTCCGTTCAGGAGTGTTCTTTTTCTACTGCTGGGTCCCCCAATATTCGGCATCAAGTCTAGAGAGCATGGCTATTCTAGCTCCTGCCTTCTGGGTCGACCTTTTAATGTGGACTGAGAAGCACCTCTCGCTGTCTATATGGACTCCCAAGTACCTCACGGACTTACTGGGGATTATCCTTGTGCCTCTAAGCTGCCTCTCTTTATCCTATGTCCTCGTAGTATCACTGCCTCAGTATTTTCTGGAGCCAAATCTAGGTGAAGATCACCTATCCAGTCGTCAATCTTTTGCAAGGCCCGGTTCACCTGGTATGATAGGGATACCTCGTCCTTGGCTGTCGCGACTAAAGCTGTCATCTGCGAAGCCTATCGTTCTAATGCTCCCGGGGTTTGTGGGAATGTGAGGTTGTGAGCTTGTAATACTCCATTGTATTGGAAACTTACTAGTAAATCATGTTTTGATGAAGGAGATGAACGAATACATCTACGGAATGATTTGATTCACGCCTGATGGTGCGGTGTGGTTATTTCCGACAGTCATTACTGTTTCTTTCTGAAGGTACATGTACAGTGATTTTTAAATTATAAAATATTTTAAACTAAGAAGTTAGAACATAGAATATAATATACAACAACATGTACAAAAAATTATTACATAATATAGACTTAACATAAAATAACGATTTCTGTCTAAAAACTAACCTTATCATATAGCTCCATAGCAACAAAAGTAACAAAGACATAACGAAAAGATCAAATCTTAAATAAACAGGTACATAGAAAAAAATGGAGTCAAATTGATTAACATAATAATGATTTCATTTTATTATTTTCCCATTGCATGAGGATATAGTCTCAAATCCCCTTGCAACCAAATCATCGCCCACCCTCTCGCAAAAAAACGTCCAGCACAAAAACTTTCGCAAACAGTTTTTTGCGTCTCCCTCCTTAGAAACTAGGGCGCCACAGTTTTCATTCTGCATGCTCCAACTGAAAGATGTAAAACGATCAGGAGCCTATAAACCGTCTAAAAGCGAAGTATGAGCTGTTTTTATATTTTTCGTTGTTTAATTACTGTTGCGCCGCCACTGATGACACAATTTTTCAGACACTGGCGCGTTTTCCACCCTCGCCGCGATAGTCAATTCTGTGTCGAAATTTTATTAAAATCAGTTTAATAATTTTTGCTTTACGCAATATACATAGAACGAAATTAAGCAATACTTATATGTACACATCACAAAACTCTAAGTCCCTTGGTTTCTGTAATAGGCAAGGAAATGCTCACATGGACAACAAGTTTTCCAATTTTCCAACACCCCACCCCAAACTCACCCCTACCCAAAAAAGTAGAAAATGATCAGGAACTCATAAAACACCTAAAAACGAAGTTTAAGGAATATTTAATTTTTTTGTTTTTTGCTAATTACTCCGCCGCCCCTGCACCGATTTTCAAAATTGTAATTTTTAAATTATAAGAAAATAACCTACTACAACACCCCAGCATATCGCCGCCCAAATTTCATCACAATCCATGCAGCGGTTACTGAAATTACGAGGCTATAAAAACGCGCACAGACAGACAGATCGACAGACAGTCCGACAAACAGACAGACATCATAAAACGCCCAAAAGCATGTTATCTCAAAATAGAAGATTTTCGCGATCACAATACTCTCCTCACCTATCGGTGTGGGAAGTAGAGTGAGCAAAAATTATGTAGGACCTACAACATAATCACAAATTAAAATTCGAAGAAATAATTTTTGAGAGGTTGAGTTGACTTAAGTCTCTTTGGGTTCGCAAATTTCTAGTTTGAAAAATATTTTCTCGCACGGCACAGAGGTCCTAATAATTCGAGGTACAGCACTTTGTTGTTTGTTTTTTGGTACTACGCCAAAGCATCCAGTTTCACATCATTCAGATGGATAAGTCAGCGAATGTACAGCTACCAGATACAAACCTTTCGCCCTTCCTAACCCCACCGTTCCCACCTCGCCACAGGGCAGTCGATTAATCTTTCACCGTGCCACAGTACATGTACGCCCTTAACCCTTCGAGCTCGTTATTCTAGAGTCGCGTGCAGCGCCCACCTGCCCTGTCCTGAGTTCAAAGGGCGAGATGTTTAGGCCTGAAGAGCCAGCCGCCGAGCGCTTAAGGGCAAGTGGAAATGCGTTTGTGTTGGAATTATCCAGGAAACTGGGTCAAGTTCCGCTGTATCGCTTTGTGGCTCATACACATGTTATTTAGAGCACGTTAATGCGCGATGTGCTTCTCAGTTGGGTAATATGTTTGGATGTAAATTGCGTAGATGCTTCTGTATACGGTCCTATAAAAGTTTGGAAGGGGTATTGTGTGTGAAATGTTCAATGTATCGAAATCATAATTTACATCACGGCAGATGTTTTTTTTATGGTCGGCCTCCCGCAAAGGCTTGAAGCCTATGGCGCTGTAGAAGCGCTGCGAGAGGATAAGTATCGGTTCACGTTAGATTTGAAACGCTGCAGGTTGTAGCCGTCGGGAAACAAATTCCCCTGCAGCTGATTCCACAGCGTCGAAGTTCTCCAAAAGAAGGAATGCAGGAGGAGACTACTTCGGGGAGTAAGGACCTCGACCTGGTAAGGATAAGCTCGCAGAGCTTCTCTAGTTTTCCTGGTTCGGACGGCCTGTGGTGTTATTATCTGAGAGAGCTCAATCGAACATCTTCCGTGATAGAATCTGTAAAACAGGGATAGGTCAGCCACCCTCCTTCGATGTTCCAAGCTGTGGAGGTCCTTTGTGAGGTTTGGCGTATCGATTAGTCTAATCGCTCTTTTCTGGATAGTGTCTAGAAGCTTCAGAGAGTGCTTCGGAGCGCATCCCCACACATGGGAGCAATACTCCAGCGATGGTCGGATCTGTGCCTTGTACAGCAGCAGCAGTTGCTCCGGCGTATACAACTTCCTACAGCGGAACAAAACTCCAAGCTTCTGGGATGCCGTTTTAGCAATACTGACGACGTGGTCGTGCCAGGACATGTTATTGTTGATGTTGATTCCCAAAAGCTTGACAGAAGGTGATTCGACTATGGGGTCACCCTCCATTTCCACGGTTGGTAAGCCATCGTGAGACTTCTTTGTAAGTGTTGTTGTCTGAGTTTCTTGTACGTTGAACTGTACCGTCTCCTGGGATGATAGTGGCTTGCCTAGTTCCATGCACGACACTAATGTACTGTCATCTGCGAAGCTGTAGATCGGATTGGATGTTATTTCCAGCAGCTCGTTGATGTACAGCAGAAACAGTGTAGGGGATAGGACAGATCCCTGAGGAACACCGGCGTTTATTGAAAATACGTCTGATGAACAGCCCTCGACTACAACAAACAGAGATCGGTCGTTCAAAAAGCTATTTAGCCACTGGCGCAGGCCGGTGATAGTCCATAAGCAGCAAGCTTGGCCAGAAGTCCGTCATGCCATACTCTGTCGAAAGCTTTCGATATATCAAGTGCAACAACACGGGATTCGCCATGAATGTCTATTGCCCTGTTCCACAAGTGAGTGACGTAGGCAAGGACGTCAGCTGTAGACCTGTGCTTACGGAAGCCATACTGGTGATCATTTATGATGTTATTGTTGTCCAGGTATTTCAGGAGCTGTGCGTTAATGACAGTCTCCATAACCTTAGACATGATACTGAGAAGAGCCACAGGTCTATAATTGGTGGGATCAGTTTTTTTGCCTTTCTTAGGGATGCGTTGTACGCAGCCAATCTTCCACGAAGCGGGAAACACGCCTCGTTGGTACGAAAGTTTGAAAAGTTTGCAAGATGTGGGCCAAAACTTATGGATTTCAGGGTAGATCTGCTAAGCAGGGAACATTTAAATTATACAGGGTTAGTTATAAAGTCGAAGAGCACCAAAGTTTAATTTTAATCTCACTATATACATCTCTTCGAGGTCTACTGAGTTATAATCCGAGTTTAGATCTGCTCTGCATTTCAAAAAGGTTTCAGTAACTCCAAAAATAGTATATTATTTAGGTATGAGAACATATTTTTACTAAATTAAAGGCCGGATCAGCTGCAAAATAATGAGGAACCCCAGAAATGTCTAAAAATGAAGTTTTAGAAATATTTGAAATTTTTTGTTTTTTTGCTGATTACTTGACCCCCATTCAACGTTCTTCAAAATTATAGCAGCATTACCTACTACAACGCCACAGCATATCATTACCCAAATTTAATCTCCATTCATGCAGCGTTTACTGAGGTTACCAGGCTAGAGAAACGCCAATGGGCAGACAACAGACACAGACCGACAGAGAACCAGACCAACGGAAATGAGTGTCATAGATTTTCCTTATCACAATTCCCCCCTCACCTATATCAATGTGGGAAGTAGCATATTTGACACAACAAAGTTATTGCTGTTCAAACATGATGTAAGTGTGCCCTACAACAAAAAACATGTGATTTGTATAATACTTAGCGCTCACTCAAGTCGCAGTAACCAGAGAAAATTCAACCGAGTGACCCTTAAAATTTTGTGCGCCTTTAGAGGCAGTGTTATAGAAAAATTTGTTCCAAAAGAGCATTGAATGTTGAACTGACAAAAACATGGGTTTGAAAAATTTGATTTTTCGGAAACATTTTAAATTTTATATTATTTCTAAAGTAAATTCCCCTAATAGAATGCAAAGCTTAAGCAAAATGGACCCGTGGATATAACAGTAGAAACCGAAACAGACATTATTTGAAAATACTTTTAACCGGTCTTATCCGTTATTCCTGTACGATTACCCCATTAAGGACCGGTTTCTCAATGTCCAGTTAAATATTCATTTGCAAGATAACAGCAACTGTCATATAAATTGTTTAAACAATTGAAGGCTAAACTTACGAAGTCACGTAAATCTTATCTGACAAAAACCAAAAACGTCCATAGTTGCTTCATATTTAGGCGTTTTGGGGGTTCCTGATCATTTTCCATCTTCCTCAAGGTAGGGTAAAACTGTGGTGAGGGGTGAGGTTGATGGACCGAAAAATCCATTTTTTTTAATTAAGATCTGTCCATTATACTAAAGACAAACGACCTTTGTAATATTCTGTACTTTACAGGCCAACTGTTAAATTTGTTTTCGAGGTATATCTGTAAAATAAAATTTTTTCCGTCTATGCCAAAGATAGGAAAGAATTAGGTATATTATATTTTTGCAATCGTCTAATCTCAATAACTGATAAACCCATGTTAATGCAATTATCATATCTGATCGTAATAGATAATGCTTATTATACAGGGTGGCCAATCGGGTGACGATAATATATTTTTTTTTTAGATAGCCCGCACCGAGACCTATCCAAAACATCCCCATGTATATGTACCGATTATTGATAGTTTTCGAGTTATGATTTTTTTTTCAAAATTTAGAGGTTTTTCAATTTTTCCAAGAAATCGTCAAAAACAAAAACAAGAATGCTTTTTGGCTTTTATTTTTTTCTGCAATTATACTCAGTATTAAGCCTATTTTAATATCCAATAAGGAGAATGTGTACACCCAAACAATAATTAAGTACATTTTGGGCCCAAAGTTTGAAATCTCTGTTTTTAGTCAGGACACCAAAACTTTCAAAATAAGATTAAAAACACTTATTCCTGGTTCTGGAGCTTTAAACTAATCTTAAAAACTTTGCAAGACATTGCACTTTCGAAATAATAATGAAAAAGTAGCACTTATGGGGACATTTTGCGCCGTATGTGAGTGTTAAAGGTAAAAAGGTGATAATTCACGAATTTTCAAAATGATTTAAAAAACTATAATTTTGCTTTATTATGACAAATTAAAGAAAAAAAAACTCGCAGCAACTAATAAACCCGATAATCATTGATGTTTTGATGGCTTTTAATAAAAAAACTAATACCCAAATTGTGATTTTTGAAGTGTTTTTGCTATGCACTATTGAACTTCTGCTAAATTAAGTTTTATGGAAAGTTAACAAAGAAAAGGAATAATAAACAATAATCTGACTTCCAATTTCATGGCAGAATTACCTGGGAAGCGATGTCGTAGCATACGCCATCCCTTTCTTTCAGGGTAGCTTTTTGCGAGCTCATGTCGGCGAAGCGCAGTTGTGTTAATTAATTTTCGGTAATAGGCAAGGCAATGTTCGGATGGACCTAAAAAGGTGATTTATATCGCTAGGTCTTCCTTGACAGGTCAGTAGACAGTATGAATACATAACAAGTTTTCCAGTTTTTCAACCCCCACCTCCCAAACACCCAAATTCCACCCCCACCAAAAAAAAAAAAACGCAGAAAATGATCAAGAACCTCTAAAAAGTTTGAGGAATATTTGAAATTTTTGTTTTAATTACTCCGCCGCCCATGTACCGATATCCAAAATTATAGCAGCATGACCTACTAAGACCCTATATTGCTGTCCAGACAGAACGACGGAAATAAGTGACGCGGATTTTCGTTATGTAGACCCAAAAAACCTATTATCTCAAAATCGAAAATTTTCACGATCACAATCCCCCCCCCACCTATCGGTGTGGGAAGTAAAAGGGATGGCGTATGCTACGATAACGCTTCCCAGGTAATTCCCCTATGGAATTAGAAGTCAGATTGTTGTTTTATTATTCTTTTCCTTTGTTAACTTTCCATACAACTTAATTTAGCAGAAATTCAATAGTACACAGCAAAAAGCATAGGTATTAATTTTTTTTTTATTAAAAGTGATTAAAACATCAATGATTGTCATGTTTATTAGTTGTTATGAGCTTTTTTTCTTTAATTTGTCATAACAAAGTAAAATAATAGTTTCTTAAATCATTTCGGAAATTCGTAAATTATCACCTTTTTGCCTTTAACAGTCACGTACGGCGCAAAATGCCCCCATAAGTGCTATTTTTTCGTCATTATTTCGAAAGTGCAATGTTATGCAGAGTTTTTAAGGTCAGATTTGAGCTCCAGAACCAGGCATAAGTATTTTTAATTTTATTTTGAAGGTTTTGGTCTCCTGACTAAAAATTCAAACTTTCGACCCAAAATGTACTTAATTATTGTTCGGATGTACAGGTTCTCTTTATTGGACATTAAAATAGGCTTAATACTGAGTATAATTGCTGAAAAAAATAAAAGCCAAAAAGCATTCTTGTTTTTGTTTTTGACGATTTCTTGGAAAAACTGGAAAATGTCTAAGTTTTCAAAAAAAAATCATAACTCGGAAACTATCAATAATCGGTACACGTACATGGGGGTGTTTTGGATAGGTCTCGGTACAGGCTATCTAAAAAAAATTATTATCGTCACCCGATTGGCCACCCTGTATATTACAGAATAACATATTATAATATTTTTGGTGGCAGAGGTTTTTGGTAAACAATACTTGTTTAATTCTTATATATATAGTCAATTGTGACTGGGAAACTAATATGTGGGTTGTCATGACTCCGTACTACTACCGTATTGAAGATGAGAAGATTGCTTAGTTTTTGAATGGGTTCGGTAGCCATGAAAAGAACAACATTAGAACTAAACAAACTTTGTTTTAAGATATTTTAGGTACCCTTATCAATATTTTTTGAGAAGGGTGAATTTGAGGTTGATAGAATATTGGAGGTGGGAAAAACACTAACTCATTTTGATTAGTTATTACACTTGCGTGTGTTTTGAGTTGACTGTCATCACGTACGTCATTAAATCTGAGAATCGGAATTCTCTCAAATTGAGGGCTTAAGAGATTAATAGTTCTCTGATATGATTGCTATTCTTTCCTTGACGTAAGGCTAAATTAGAGTGGGGAGGTCAGCGGGATTTGAGGCCTCGCGATACATTTTCACAGCATACCTGATAATGTTTTTGATACATTTTTCATGTTAACAGAGGGAAAGTGGTATTCACAAAAGTCTTAATTACATGGAAAAGGCAAATAGATTCAAATAATTTTGTATGAAATAAAATGTATAACTTTAAAAAGAAAAAATAAAAAATATGTTGCCAGTGGCGTAACACAATTTTTTCAGAAAGCCTTATTGGGCTTGAGAATTGCCAGATTTAGCTACGGGTAAAAATTTGTTGCATTATCTCCTAATGTTCAAAATTTGTTAGACAAAAGCTATTTTTCAAACATTTGGAGGAACCTGATGGTTTTCCACAGTTCACTTCCTACACCGATGGGGAGTATTCTGACAGCGAAAATTTTGGACTTTGAGATACGTCCGTCATCCGTCATTTTCGTTTCACTGCCTGTGTTTGTCGGTCCGTCTGTCTATTGGCGCTGTACAATTCTGAAAATCGGTGCATTGGCGGCGGAAAAATTGGTAAAGAACATAGAAACGCTATCTGGCAGGTACCTATCTGACACTTTAACTGGAAATTGAGAAACCGGCCCTTAATAGGCAGGAAATAACTAAAGGGTGATACAAAATAAATAGAGATGGTAACAGTTCATCAACGGTTAAAAATACTATTTAAGAGTTCCATTGTTACAACAGAAAATGTCAAGTTCACTTGCACTTTCACAGACATTGCACATAACATAAAGTGGAGAAGCTAGCAACAAAGTTCTCATCGAAAAAGGTAATAGATGTGTGAACAAATTTTCTCTGAGAGTGAGGGACAATCAATACGTCTATCAAACAACATACACATAAATGTAGCAGCAGCATAATTTCTACGTCTAAATTTGATAAGTTGCAAAATTAGTGTTTTTGGATCATTAAATTGTCTACTATTTCTGACCACGAAATCAAAGTTTTTGTATGCTTTAGCCGTAATCATATTTTATGCGATCTACAAATGCCATTTTGAAGTCAAATAAGACTCCCAAACCTCTATATGTGTTTACTTGTTGAATCTTGGCAACATTTAAAGACATATTATAGTCCTTACACCACTCATGTATAAGGTCTAAATCCATTTGTAATTTTATGCCATCATCTACATTGTTATTGCCCTTAGATAACTTAAGGTCATCAGCAGAGTGCAAATACTCACATTTCAGGTTATTCGGTATGTCGCTAATGAAAATCAAGAACAATAAATGGCTAAGAGGTGAAAATTGAAGTACACCTGGTGTAGCAATTGTAGGTTCAGACCTATAGCTCCGATATTCTACACATAAATGTCTATCTTCAATATATGATCTGAAAAAATCAAGAAGTTTTTGGTTTAACCACACTTGTCTAATTGTTTTGTAGAATCCGTGGTCTAATTGGTCGAAAGCTTTCGAAAAATTTCGACTGCATAAACCTGTCCGCCTTTGTCCAATACTGCCGACGAATATTGCTTAGAACAAGCCACTACAAGTAGATCTATTCTTATGAATAAAAGTCACGTTGATCGTACATAGAGAGCATGATAATCATCGAGAAATAAGGTCAATAGGCCGTTGTGAAGTAGTGAAGTTTTGTGTACAATTCGGGTAGCTGCGAAAATGAGATTCGACGGCGCATTCAACAGGCACGTGTGGCCATGACAAAGCTTGCTAAAACATGGCGTGACCATAACGTCACTAAAGCTACTAAAATGTCGCTGGATCAGTCTCTTGTGTTCTCCATATTTTTGTATGCCTCGGAAACTTGAACTGTTAAAAAGGCAGATCGAGCTCGCATAGATGTTTTTGAAATGTGGACGTGGAGGAAAATCCTGAGAGTTCCTTATATCGCCCATCTAACTAACATACTGGATAAGCTCGGTAATCCAAAGAGACTATCCTCCATTGTGTCGACGAGAATACTTACATTCTTCGGACATATATACACAGAAGCGATAATATGGATAAACTTGTAGCTCAGGGTCGTGCCCCGAGTGGGCGGCGCCGTGGCTATTCCCCTACACGCTGGGTGGATACGACGAAACAGTTGCTGGATATGAGTATCAAGAACGCCACTGAACTGACAGTAAATCGCGAACGATGGCGAGCTACGGTTCTCAAAACTATTGACAATATTCGTGCCGGCAATACTCTAGCTCCGACTTAATGCATTTTACGAGCTCACAACATGTCTGTTAAGACATTGTGACTATGATGATAATGATACGTGGGCATTAACCGACATATGAGAAAACAAAAATCGATAAGTACAAAAACCAGATACTTTAGCCAGATTACTAAAAATGAGAAGTAATTTATTATACCATATCCATAAGATTCTTGGTTGTCATGTAGGTATATTGCAACAAAAATGCATTTTAAGGTCAGACAGCAAACATCTGTTAGTATGAAAAGCTTCTTTATCCTCTGCGGCTCCCTAGAAAGTAGTTATTTCGCCGTGAACATGGTTCAAAAGCTGCATTTAACTTTTTCTAGTATCTACGTGACCCAGAGTGCTCTCTTGATTGAATTCTTTTTTCGCCGCCTAGCGCGTGGGAGTTCAAAGCGTCGAGGAACGCTGGTGAAAGAAGAACGCTCCCAGACGTAAGAATTTCCATCAAATACTCACAAGTAATAATCGAAAAACGGCGCTTGAACAGTTTCACTCATACGCCGGGATTTGTATCGACAGAATTCTTAACAGACCGGTCTGAACGGAAACCTATTTCGAGAGGTAAAAATGCAAAGGAGTGGAAAACGAAATTGACATATGCACAGAACAAAATACTGTTGCGTTTCCATCTAATTGTTAGTATTTGGATGTTTTTCCATTGCTTTAAATATGTTTACAGTTGTTTCAATTCCATGTCATTGAAAGAATTCAATCCTTATATTCGAAGTAATCACAGGTACGCCAAAAATTCAAAATAATTTTATATACGTTCTAACGATATGTATAATCCTTCTAATACTAGTATTGACATATAGTGCAATCAAAAACTTCGTTTTGTTTTCGAAATTTGCCCTATGCTTCATTTAAGCAAAGCATACAATCTACTCAATGTACAAAAATTGTTACTGCAACAGCAGTTCGTGATAATTCATCTGATAAAAATTAATTTTGTTTCAATGGCCCTTGTCGTTCGTTGAACTATAATTAGTATTCGGCCAGACCGATGTCCCGATTAAAGAAACGTAAAAATAAAGAAAAGGGGGACCATCTCATTGTTACTATCGCCGCGAACCCGCTCACATGGACGTGGTTGTTCCGTTGTGTTGTTTCGGTGTTAGCCGCGTTGTGTCATCTCGTGGTTTTGCGTATTGCATCAGCAATTGTGTGATTTAAATGTGTCCAGTTATATAATAAATGGAGGACATACTGAGAAATTGGGACTTAGAAGAGCTAACACCCACATTTAGATTTAGATTAGTCAGACAGTTATATTTCAGGTAATAATGCAACAAATGGTGCAGGCTTATGTCTAATTCTTATATCATGCTCCTCATAACTTCATACAAAATCACACCATTAAAAATCCAAACGAATCAATCAGCTGTCCTCGCAGTAAAATGTGTTGGTCCAGGGAAAAGAAAGTAGTTTAGAATCAATTACCAAACACAGATTCGATTCAACGACAGGCTGTGATTGAATTATTCATTGGAATCCAATGACATCTTGTAGTTGAATCGACAATACGATATAATTCGTTACCAATTATACACTTCCCATTGGATAAAACATCGCTGTATTTGAGGAATTCTGAGTGTAACGTCCCATTGAATCCAAGTGTCTCTGACATACAGACATCAAGAACTGAGCGGTACAACCTCAGATTTATTCCCAGGGTGGCCAAGGCTTGGAATGGACTGCCAGAAGATGTATTTATTGGGCCTGTGGGTATTGGCCCATTGTTATCCCGTGTTAACAAACTTCCCCTAACATAACCCTTTCACAGCAGCTGCGGTACTCTGGTATTTAGGCTCTGCCTGCGCGGTCTGCTCAGTTATAAAAAAAACGACAGATTTTTCTGTGTGCGGTATACAGGGCATCAGAGAAGTTTGGAAACTGTCGATCAAATACGCAAATGATGCTAACAAAAAATAAATTTGGAGTTCCATTATCCCTACACAATCTTCATTAAAGGAAATGACCTTCCGAACATCTAAAAATGAAGTTTGAGCGATTTAGAAATTTCTAGTTTTTTGATGATTTGGCAAGAGTTCCAGAAACTATAGATACATTTTTACCATATCCTCCACGTTGGTAACACTGTGTCAAAATGTCATTGAAATCAATTCAATAATGTCCAGGGTACACAATACAGAAGGACCTATAGCATAACTCGTATGCACACATCAGAAAATTCTAAGTTTCTTGGTTTCTGTGGTAGGAAAGGTAACATTCTGATGGACCTAAAAAGTGTATTATGACCATCACAGGTGAATATACAGGCTTCTATGAATAAAAGAGAACCCAAGAAGGTAGAAAATGATCAGGAACCTCTAAAACGCCTAAAAACGAAGTTTGAAGAATATTTCAATTTTTTTGTTTTAAGCTCATCACTCCGCCGCCCATGTACCGATTTCCAAAACCATAGCAGCATTACCTCACAGCATATCGCTACCCAAATTTCATTATAATCCGTGAGCAGTTACTGAGGTTATGAGACTAGAAAAACGCCAGCAGACAGACAGACCCACAGACAAACGGAAATGAGTGACGTGGATTTTCGTTAGGTAGATATCATAAAAGTTTGGGCACTACATGGCGGATTAGAGACACTCATTCGGTACTTATGTGTAAACTGAGACTTGAATAGTCTCTATCTGACACTATAATATAGTTGAAACAATCAGTTATAGTACTAATTCAAGAATTTCAGAAGGTCCGTTTCAGACATCCATTATGTTTCGGATGATCTATAATCTTCAATCGTCTCCATAGATGACCATAGTTTAAGAAAATTTAGTTTAAATAGAGGATATTAGAAGCGTAGGAGCGTAACCGTAATGTATTATCCTTTTCGAGCATAGCGGTAGTTTTACCGTGTCTTTAGTATGCAAACAATACTACACTCGTGTCACTGCTTTGTTTTTTGCTTTATTGCTGAAATGTTGTATATTAACGATACATATAACTTATCCTATCAAAAAAGCTATAAAGCTAAATTTGCTTTAATAATGAATCTGTCGAACTTGCATTGAGTCTGAGACTAATTTAGCAGTCAATGTAAGCTGGTTTGTTTTTAAAATATCGGATTTGAGAAGATAATGTCGCTAGATTTAGTATTTCTCTTGGTATGTTATTATAAACTTTCCTCTTACCTCCTTCTTTGTATAGAATTGCTATCTATTCATGACAATGTATTAATAATTTAGTACATCAATGAACTCATTCTTCTTACCAACTCTATTCAGTAGAGATCAGCAACAATTTTGACAAATGCTCTATATTGTGCTCTCCTGAGTAGAGTATGAGAGTTAAGTCCCGTCCAGTCTCTGACGTTCTTCAGCCATGAGTTTTATCTGCGCCCAGCCCTCTTTTTCCTTCGATTTTGTCTTCTATTATTCTGGAAGGACATTATTTTTCTGCATATGTGCAAGATAGGAAGTATTTCTCTTCTTTAAGGTGGTTAAGGGATCGCGTTCCTTGGTTATTTATCTGTAGTCTCATCTGTTCACCTACTGAAGCTATTCTGCTGATCAGTGTTTGATGACCCTCAGATCTATCCGCAACTATCACTGTGTCAGTGACACACCCTAAGCTATTTATCAGTCTGTCGTTAGCTTTGTTCCGTCTTCGGATCCGTCAAGTGATAAGTGGACGAATAGAGCAATTCCATGATGACGCGGCGTGCTGTCATGATCAGCTGATATTGGGCAAACATGCCATGGCTTGTTTTCCGTATACCGCCATGTAAAATTGAGGACTTTTATTTGTGTTTTTTTTTACAATTTTTTGGACATTTTCACCATAATTGTTGTTGTGTTGTGTTTTTCAAGGAACCTTTTTTGTCAGGTAAGCATATCTGTCAATTAAAATGATATAATTTATGAGATAATGCATGATGAAAACTTGAATCCATATTGACAATAGCAAAGAATGAAAACGTTTATTCGCAAATTACAGCTATCGCATTCACTAAGGCGACAGGTGTTATAGTCATACTGCATCTTTGTCACTTGATGCTCGATAGTAATGCATTTCTTTACTTGAAATTTTTTTGTGAAGTAGAAGTAGTGAAGTAGTTCATTGCAGTGGCCAACCTTTGGTGGATTATGTTAAAGTAGCAAAAAGGTCCATTCATAGGTAATAATTGCTGTTTTTATATGTACATATAAGCAAGTCTAAGGGATGGATCAATTCAAACATTAATCATTTCACATAACCTAAAAGTTGAGTTTCTGGAACAAGAGGTAGATGTAAATATGCACCAAAAAAGAAAAAATAGGTACATATGATTCACCTCTCTATTAAAATAATTTGTGCACTACTTCAAAATGCTATTTATTTGTCATTATACGTGTGAAAAAAATTCTTCAGCTTCCCAAGTATTCGAGACAGAAGAGACAGACCGATACCAGGAGGCGAAGAATGTGATTACTTTCTAGAAAGTAGATCCTGATATATTCCACATACTGTGTATATTAACAGCACCAATAAATGCGCATGCTATCTATCTATATATTTTTTAATAAATGGTGGAGGAAAATTAATTATTTATAATTCTAGGGTATTATAGGGTATGCTTCTCACATAATCAAATTGAAAATATTTCATAATATCATTCGCTTACACCCACATTCATACTTTTTTTCCAAATATGTAACATGAAATGGTGTCTAGCTATAAGAAAGGTGAAAATATGTATTTTAAATGGCACTTTGCTTAACATAGCGTAACTATTTTGTACGTTATCAAACAGGGTGACTATCTAAAAAACACTCATTGAGTGATTGTAAAGTTGCACACACCAGAAGCTGAAGGATTATTACTTGAATAATAAAAGTATTAGTTATATTTTCCTATATATTTATTATATATATTTTCCTTCGATGTATTAGGGCTTGTTCCGAACAGTATATAATTCAGTGTATCGAAAGGCGATGAGTGAAACCCCATTCAGTGATGTGCTGCTGCAGTCCTCAGTCACACCGTATGGGCCAATGTTATTGATACTATTGAGTTTATGCCTATAAACATAAAGATGCTTTAGGTTTTGCTCAGTTCCTTAAAGTAGTTATTCACTTCCATCTGACATCCTGAAATGAATCATATTTTCAACAAAAATGAAAAACAGAAGAAACTAACTGATTAGTGATTAAAATGCATTGAACATAGTGCAAGTAAGAACTTTCATTCTAATATTTTCAATAATGATTACTACTGAGACAGCTATTCATATACCTATTATATGCACCTTGCTAAATACAAAATAATTGATACAGCTCGATTTATTTTCTTGATCTGGTAAAGATTGGGTGACAAATATGCAGTACGACTACAACAACTGTCGCCCTATTGAATGATATAAGTGTAATTTGCGAATAAACGTTTTTTCTTTGCTGTTTTCAATATGCATTCAAGTTTTCATCATGCATTATCTCATAAATTACATCATTTTTGACATAGCAACTTACCTGCTACAAAGGGTTCCTTGAAAAACACAACACAACACCAATTATGGTAAAGTTGTCCAAAAAACTGTAAAAAAACGCAAATAATGGTCCTCAATTTTACATGGCGGTAAATGGCAAACAACCCATGTTTGCCCAATATCAGCTGATCAAGACGATTGAGGTTATGGTCGTGGAATTGCTCTATTGATAAATTGCGACTCAATGAACTTCATCAGTACACCGATGAGATGAACTTGCGAACTATTAAAACAAATAAGGCAAAGGAGTCACATCCCCAAATGAGCCCTAAAATACGGTTGCGCTTTGTTGTGGCGGTATATTTCTTCGATATCCTCCTTCCGAAATTCTTGTTTCACTCGCCAACGCTGTTAGCAGTAATGAAGAGAAAGCTCTCTTAAAGCCCCAAACAATCAGTTCGCGTGTAGCCATGTGAAAGGCAGCCGAGAATCACAGAGAGAAGCACACACAGACAGACACACACATCGCGTCTCCTTCCTGTTTTTCGGTGGGTCGGGCTGTTTGTCCTTTGTCCCGGCAGCCGATTAGAACTTGTTGGGATTCAGCTTAGGTCCGGGCAACGCCGTCATCCGGACGGGGCATCTTCGATAATGCTGATTGTCCGGATCCGACCCGATGCACGGCAAAAAGCGGTCGCCGCCAGTCCAAGGAGGGGTGGATACAGGGTGGTGCCACTTACCATCATAAATGTGACAATTTAGTCTGATATTAATACATTTAAGAATAATAATCTATCTGACCACGCTCGCTGTAGTAGTAGTAGTACTAGATATTTATTATTAGCATAATGCTACATGTAAGTTTAGAATTAATTCATCGTCATAGTCACAATGCCTTAACAGAGTCGTATGGATAAAAGTATAACAAATTACTTCTCATTTTTAGTAATCTGGCTAAAGTATTTAGTTTTTGTACTTATCGACTTTTGTTTTCTCATATGTCGGTTAATGCCTACGTATCATCAGCATAGTCACAATGTCTTAACAGACATGTTGTGAACTCGTAAAATGCATTAAGTCGGAGCTAGAGTATTGCCAACACGAATATTATCAATAGTTTTGAGAACTGTAGCTCGCCATCGTTCGCGATTTACTGTCAGTTCAGTGGCGCTCTTGATACTCATATCTAGCAACTGTTTCGTCGTATCCACCCAGCGTGTAAGGGAAAGGTCACGGCGCCGCCCACTCGGGGCGTGACCCTGAACTACAAGTTTCTCCATATTATCGCTTGTGTGAATATTTCCGAAGAATATAAGCGTTCTCACCAACACAATGGAGGATAGTCCCTTTTGATTACCGAGCTCATCCAGTATGGAAACATTAGTTCGATGGGCGGTATAAGGAATTCTCAGCATTCTCCTCCACGTCCACATTTCAAAAGCATCTATGCGAGCTCGATCTGCCTTTTTAACAGTCCAAGTTTCCGAGGCATACAAAAATATGGAGAACACAAGAGACTGAACCAGTGACATTTTGGTAGCTTTAGTGCTGCTATGGTCACGCCATACTTTAGTAAGCTTTGTCATGGCCACCTGTGCCTGTTGAATGCGCCATCGACTCTCACTCTCACAGCTACCTGAATTGTCCATCAGAGAACCGAGGTACACAAAACTTTGAACTACCTCACAACGGCCTATTGACTTTATTTCTCGATTATTGTCATGCTCTCTGTCTACGATAATAACCTTGGTCTTGTTGTAGTTAATACCAAGAGCATGTGCTGCACTGCGTTGTTCTAAAACGTTCAATAGAGCTACTAGTTCTTCCTGAGAAGCAGCAATAAGGGTTGTATCGTCAGCAAATATTAGATATTTTGCTTCCGCCAATAGTTATACCGCCATTCCAGTTGTCCAATACCTGTCTCATCACAAATTGAGAGTAAATGTTAAATAACATCGGAGATAATACGCATACCTGACGAACTCCTTTTCTGATTGCTGTTTGACCAGACAAGTTACGATCAATTCTTACACGAGCTGAGCTAGACTCATAGAGTTGCTGTATGAGAAATACTAAGTGGTAAGGGACTCCCATGGCGATAAGGATTTCTCACAGTTTAGGCCACTTTACGTTATCAAACGCCTTACAATAGTCCACAAAGCAGATAAAAATGGGAAAATAATGCTCTCTGGCTTTTTGAATAATCTGTCTTAAGTTTAAGATCTGTTCACGCGTACCGCGTCCTTTTACGAAATCTGCCTGCGCCTGAGAAATTTGCCAGCCAATAAAACCCTCCAAACGAGACTGTAAAATATATAGTAGAACCTTCATTGCATGAGAAATTAACGAAAGTAGACGATAATTGTCTGTGTTTGTTGGAGATCCTTTTTTATGAAGTGGAACAAAAATGGATGTGCACCATTCATCTGGCCAAACACCGGAGGACCAGACCTCTTACAAATATTATATAAAAGAGAGATGCCGTCTTCACCCAAGCATTTTAATGTTTCGGCAGAAATAGCATCAATGCCTGTAGCTCTATTAGTTCTTAACTTGTTGAGGGCATGTTCCACTTCAGACAAAAGAATATCAGCTTCATATTCAAAATCCAATGGGAGGGCCTGAGGGCCATCCTTATGGTATAGGTTTTCGCAGTAATTTCGCCATACCTCAATAACCTCATGCAAGTTGGTAATTAGCTATCCCTCGGATTTTTAACAGCCCAAGATTTGGGTTAAATATCCCGACTGAGGCATTTGACCTTAAAAAACATCTCTTTCGGATGATTAGTATTGGCATGCATCTCTATTTCCTGGCACAATTTCTGTATATAAGAGTTCTTATCTCTTCGGCATAGTCTCTGAATCTCACGTGAGAGCTGTCTATATGCGTTTTGCTTTGTATTTGAATCAAGACCTGAGATCTTAAAGCTTCTACGTGCCTCAAGGAGGAGGAAAGCGCACCAAATTTATAAAGTTCTTCGGACAACTTCGCAGGCTTTGCCCAGACTACACAGTAAGTCTGCAGGCTATCGTCATTGGATACCTAGTTGGAATGAGAAATGGGCTGCTCTCTGCACTGCGTCCAATGACGGTATACCATACAACGGTGCACATCTTAGCCGCCAGAATTCTGAAAGCAGTCTCCCGTGGGTCCCGTCATCTACTTAGGGCGCACGATTCGCGGACCTAGTGATTGCTCGCCCCACGGTCCGAAGAGTATGCGAGTCAATGGGTAATGGATCAACAGCTCGGTGCGTCGGAGCTCGGGCTGCACCTTTTGTTTTTAATATATTAATAACAATTTATTGGCCAACAGAAAACATCCACTGAAAGGACAACTTAAGCGAAGAGCTCGGTATCGACAAAGTTTAAGAGCTGAAAATTAAACAAAATAAAACAAAGTTCGCACAATAACAATAAATCTAGTCTGAGTATAGAACATATATTATGGTATGCTGTACATATATTGAGTATGAAGTAGTAATATTCATTGAATGCTCCCAATATATCTCCAATTTTGTTCATATCACAGCTTATTTCATTGAAGTCATCCTATCACCCTATATCGCAGTTCGCAAGAAAACTTGACGGGCATACCTAATACGCAACCTTATAAATCAACTCTGTAACATAAAAGTTTGGACGTCAACCCTGTACACCAGTTTGTTTTATGTCCATCGTCAAGACTCGGTCACGTTGATTTGTGCAGCCAGCAACACATCACACAAAAAAGATCATAATGGCCCAATACTGTCGGCGAGATTTCGAAGTCGATTCGTTTTTGTTGCTGCTCGTCACCAGAATGATCTTCATTGCAGCAAGTACACTACACACAAAGACGAGTCAATTTTTAAACTACTCGTACAATAATTCTGACATTATGGTAGGGTTGTATGTAACCTATAATACGGTAGAGTCACGATGAGTATACTCTAGTTTAACTATGTATATTTGTATTCATTGGCGGATACAGACGTTTTGTTGACGGGGGGGGGGATAAGGGACGATTCCAAAATTGAGATCTTATAAAATGATTCATTGGATGAGGGCTCTAATATGTTCTAATAATAGGTGCCTAATTATTGTTTTAATAGTGAAGATGATGAGAGAGATGGATAATAAACATATCTGCTATGAGTGAGCGAGACAGATAGTGACGTCACTTTTAGTAAAGTCAACAAAAATAAGTAAAATTAATAAAATAATGAAAAATGTTGACCTAGTTTAGTTTAGGGTTATTGGAATAAAGGTCAGGCAATAAATATTCAAATTGTTTACCATCATCCTCAATACACGCCCCACATCTTCTTAAAAAAGGTCTGCTTATTAGCCAGGCATATCCTCGAAAGTTGATGTCCTCAGCAGCTTGAGAAATTCGTTTACGCAGCTCGGCTACGCTCTCACTGGGCTTTGAATAAACTTTTTCTTTGAGAACATCCCGATAACAGAATTCCAGGGGATTTAAATCTGGGGAACGGGCTGGCCACGAGATAGTGCCTGAACGTCCACCTCCACCTCCCGAATACTTTTCGTCAAGGAAACCTCTTACTTGCACTGGGCGGTCATCTTGTTGATACCTCATGTGGCGACGATCTGTTAAGTGGTCTACAGACGTTGAGGCATGCTGCGATTCAGGTATCGACTTCTACGTTTCATAACGCAAGTAGCAGAGTATGTGGTACTAAATCACGAATTTGGTATCAGTTGCGGCGTGCAGCGATGCAAATTCTGGAATCCTATTATGGACGGTGAGCCACGTCGCCGAGCCGATGACGTTGATGCAGTGATGCAGGCTTCAACATGTATAGTACTGCGGCGATACAAAGAAATCAGCCCACCCTACCATTCTTGTGTTGCGTGAAACGTGCATGAAATACCAAGTCGATTCAGGCATCGCAACAGGTTTCGATTTGAGTAAGAACTGATGCAACTGATGCAAGTTCCATGAAACCTTGAGTCTATTGAGGAATCGCAGCTTACATCAACGTCTGTAGGCCGCTTAATGATACGTCTTCTAACAAAGTTCGTAAATTTTATTAATAATAATAAAATTCCGGTCCACAGGTTTACTTTAAAGCGATACTGGGATCCGTCTTCTCGCATTAAATGTGCCTGGCTTATGAGTAGATCTTTTTCATGAAAATGCAGGACGTGTATTGAGGCTGATGGTCCACAATTTGAACTTTATTGTAATAAAAAATGTTATTTTCCTATCTGACTTTTAATCCAATAAACTTAAACTAAGCAGGTCAAGATTTTTCATTATTCTATTAATTTTACTTATTTTTGTTGATTTACTAAAAGTGGCGTCACTATCGGTCTTGCTCACGCATGGCAAACATGTCCACTATCCACATCTCTCATCGTTTTGTCGTAAAATTAAGAACCTACCAGAAGCTTGTGCGAATAAAGAACATCTGACGTGAGTGAAATGGGTCAAGTTTTTGATAGATGTCTTTTAGGGTAATATATGAGTTTGGTCTCATCATGATGCCCATTGATTCAGTCTTTAGTGAATTGAGGATGATTGAGATGGTTTCTAGCTGGCGACAAGTTCACGTACTGTGAGAAGTCGCTTGCTATCGTGAGGCTTATGTGCCTAAACGCCATTTCACGGCTCACGGTGCACCAGATTGAAAACTTGAGGTTGAGACAGTTGCACTAGAGTGCATTGTAATGGTGGCCGAGATTTAAATACGCTTCAAATGCTTGAGAATTTTCCATGCAATGTTGTAATTCTTTTTTTTAACTTCCCTGACAAAGGAGGGGTAAGTTATGAATAGAATCGGATTAAAATCACCTCCTAACTCATTTTGTGGAAAGAAAAATGCCATGTTATATTATAATTCTTCCGAGCAACCCTAGTAGATGCATGACTTTTGCAACTTGAGAAGAAGTTATCGAAAGACATGTTCGGCAGTCGCACGATGGATGTGGATTTCCATCGTCAGATGGGTTTCAATAAATAAAGTCATTGCTGCTACCTACTTGTTTTTTGTAGAATGATCCGCTTTCCACTATTTTGAAATTTCAGCAAAAACCAAAAACACAACCTTACAACAACTTGCCTTCCATAAAACGTCAACGCTGTCAACAGTCAACCGTGATGCCTTGCCAGAACTTCCAATGTTGCCAGACATTTAGAAAACATCGCTGCGGCATATTATTTTTACTATAGATGAAATATTCCGTATACAGTAATACACACAGACAAATCTGTCGTAGTGTCAAAGACTTACGCTTGGATTCAATGGGACGTTACACTCAGCATTCCTCAGATACACTGTTTTATCCAATTGGAAGTGTATAGTTGGTAACGAATTATATCGTATTGTTGATTCAACTACAAGATGTCATTGGATTCCAATGAATAATTCAATCACTGCCTGTCGTTGAATCGAATCTGTGTTTGGTAATTGATTCTAAACTACTTTGTTTTCCTTGGACTAACAGATTTTATTGCGAGGACAGCTGATTGATTCGTTTGGATTTTTAATTGTGTGATTTTGTATGAAGTTATAAGGAGCATGATATAAGAATTAGATAAATAAGCCTGCACCAGTTGTTACATTATTACCTAAAATATAACTGTATGACTAATCTAAATACCTGCATTCAAATGTGGGTGTTAGCTCTTCCAAGTCCCAATTTCTCAGTAGGTCCTCCATTTGATATATAACTGGACACATCTAAATCACACAATTTCTGATGCAATACCCAAAACCACGAGATGACACAACACGGCTAACACCGAAACAACATAGCGGAACAACCTCGTCCATGTTGGCAGGTTCGCGGCGATAGTAACACTGAAATCATCCCCCTGTCCTTTATTTTACGTTCATTGAATCGGGACATCAGTCCCGCCGAATACTGACTATAGTTCAGCGAACGACAAGGGCCATTGAAACAAAATTAATTTTTATCAGATGAATTATCGCGAACTGCTGTTGCAGTAATAATTTTTGTCCATTGAATAGATTGTATGCTTTGATTAAATTAAACATAGGGTAAATTTGGAAAACAAAAGCATGTTTTGATTGGATTATTTGTCAATACTGGTATTAGAAGGATTATACGTACCGTTAGAATGAATATAAAATTATTTTGAATTTATCGGCGTACCTGTGATTACTTTGAATATAAGGATTGAATTCTTTCAATGACATGGATTTGAAACAACTGTAAATATATTTAAAGCGATGGAAAAATCCAAATACTAACAATTAATTGGAAACATAACAGTATTTTTTTCTGTGAAAGTACACCAGCTTCATTTTTCCACATGCATAGCTACCGTGTGAGGTTTTAGCAAAATAACACGGTTGTACCAGAGTTCAGACTGTCCGTAAACAATGTGAACATGAGTCGTGACAACAGCGCATGCATAGGTGGATACCGCATGCCTGTGTATACTAATTTTAACGAACCTAGTTAAAACATCTCGTATAACCGCCCTGTTAAATTTTATGTGTACTGAATACCAAGTATGCTTCAACTTTCAGCCTTGGTGTTAACTTTTTAACGACCTTGTTCAGAACAACCACAAATTTACAGAATAGACCCCTTAGAATCTTAGTTGCCGAACGCGTGCTTTGCTCAACACATTCATGACTTTCTAAGCGACCCTCGTATATTGTACCACTAAAATATCTACTCATACAGTAGACACTTCAGCCACACCTTGTATATTGTAGCGCATAACTGCTGCCAAAATTGCATCTCCCACTTAATTGTAATATAAACATTATATAACGACTACCAGAAGTCGAAGTGTAGACAATAAAATGGCCGTAAAACAAAATGGCAACCGGAACAGCCATGAAAAGCAGTTTCTGGAAGGTACGGCATGGAGGACACAATCATTTGCATATGTGCAGCAGTAAAATTAAAATTGGAATGGTGGCTGGGAAACGAAAACGGTGTATTGAGGTTTCGCTGGCAAAGCAAATGTGGAAACTGATACACCAGTCGTATTGGGTCTTAGATTGCATATAACAAGTCCACTTTCCACGTAAATGTTATAAAGCATCCAGTAAACCTGTTACCTCAATTCAGAATTGAGGTTTTGAATTAAGAAAAAAAAATTTTTTGTGATAAATGGAAAGACCATATACAGGGTGGTCCAATAAGCGCGCGGTGCTCCCTAGCGGCCATACCGTTTAAATTAGACGAAGATGTTTTAAATAAAAAACGTTTCTTTTCAAATGCTCTACATTTAGAAAATAATTTCAAAGATGGCGGACTTCCAGATATACCGGAAGTAGGCATCAACTTCCTTATTTTAAATGGAACACCCTGTATATTATTACGTTTTTGAATTCAGCATCGATTTTTAGGTCCAGTTTGTTAACCATTGTTTATGCCTACGAAGCCTATTTTTGGAGTTATTCAGCGATTTTTACAAAATTTGACGTTTGTAGTACTTTACAAGGAACGTTAATATCTCGACAACTAAACGCGATAGAAAGATGCCGTTTTCGGTTTTGAAACAAGCAAGGAACGTATTTGTGTTTCAGTACGATCGTTGTTTCAAAAGAACATTAAATCAATAGACTAGAAATTTTCAAATTTGAAAAGTTAAAAACGTTAAAAACTTTTATTTTTCAAATGGGATGGTATCATAAGTTTCACATCAGTGGATGTGGAATTAAATTCTCTTTCACTTTTATCTAGGCACATGTGGTTCTATTTTTGATGGTTTTTAAGATATTTACGGTTCTGTAATTATTGCGTAGAAATTGGAAAAATCGTAGGTGGCGTAGCTCGCAGACGAAACAATTGGCAGGAAACCTTTCGTCCAAAGTGTTTCGACCTCTAATACTAAAATGCGCTTTTGCTCCATCTAACTGTAACCAGATTATTCTTAAAAACTCCAGTGGTGAATTTTTCAACAGATTTTCCAAATTTTCGCGAAGAAAATTTTAGAAAACCTTAGTTTAATATGCGGTTTCCAGTAACACGACCCCAAATGCTTAGACCCCATGCTGGTTGTCAACAAACTTCTCAAAATTTGGATTTACGTCGGTATAAAAATGTAAATTATGCCAGTTTACATGACCGATAATGATAACGCTGTAGCTACATTTCATAACAAAGAAAATGAAAGAATTTCATAAGAAATGTATGTTAGAAAGGAGTGCATTTTCTTGGACCTGAGCACGACTCCGGTTACAGAAATTCATTCAGTTTTCAAAGCCTTGTCTTTCAATTGCTTGATTTAGCTGCACGTGATCAGGATGCTATATGTACTCCGTTAAGATCATGTTCACAGATGTTTGACCAATGCTCAAATAGCGACTAATTTCTGCTGTAGCACTGCTATACGGATCTTTAACCACAATTGCGAGAATGTCAAACTCACTATCTTCATGTGTTACTACTGCATGTTTCCTTCTCTCATATTTTACGCCCACGTAAATCCAAATTTTGAGAAGTTTGTTGGCAACCAGCATGAAGCCTAAGCATTTGGGGCGGTATTATTGGAAACCGCTTAATAAACTAATGTTTTCCAATATTTTCCACATGAAAATTTGGAAATCCTTTTGAAAACTTCACCACTGGAGTTTTTAAGAATAATGTGGTTACAGTTAGATGGAGCAAAAGCACATTTTAGTATTAGAGACCGAAACACTTTCGATGAAAGGTTTCCTGCCAAGTGTTTCGTCTGCGAGCCACTCCACCTACGATTTTTCCAATTCCTACGCAATAATTACAAAACCGTAAATATCTTAAAAACCATCAAAGATAGAACCACATGTGCCTAGATAAAAGTGAAAGAGAATGTAATTCCGCATCCACTGATGTGAAACTTATGATACCATCCCATTTGAAAAATAGAAGATTTTAACGTTTTTAACTTTTCAAATTTGAAAATTTCTAGTCTATGGATTTAATGTTCTTTTGAAACAACGATCTTACTGAAACACAAATACGTTCCTTGCTTGTTTCAAAACCGAAAACCGCATCTTTCTATCGCGTTTAGTTTTCTAGATATTAACGTTTCTTGTAAAGTACTACAAATGTCAAATTTTGTAAAAATCGCTGAATAACTCCGAAAATAAGCTTCGTAGGCATAAACAATGGTTAACAAACTGGACCTAAAAATCGATGCTGAATTCAAAACGTAATAATATTCAGGGTGTTCCATTTAAAATAAGGAAGTTGATGCCTACTTCCGGTATATCCGGAAGTCCGCCATCTCTGAAATTAATTTCTAAATGTAGAGCATTTGAAAAGAAACGTTTTTTATTTAAAACATTTTTGTCTAATTTAAACCGTATGGCCGCTAGAGAGCACCGCGCGCTTATTGGACCACCCTGTACTATAAGTTCTATAACAAAACTGTTTTTGTCTTCTTTTTTTTCGCGATAATTCAAAAGTTATATCAAAATGAAAATGGGGCTTTGAATCGTGTACCAAAAACACGCCGACGGCTCCCGAACCAGGGTGACGTCACCATGGCGGTCAGGATGCTCCTTTGACCAACGACGTCCTACTCCGATACTAGATTCTAGATTCCCAAACAAATCGCGAAAATACGTACTGGTAAACTGGTAACTGGTAGATATTTGTTGCAATACGTCGATAAATGAAGTTTGTGGCTCGAGACGAAGTCTAAGATCGAAATAAATATGTTTTTGAATGTTTGAAGTTGAAGTCAGATTCCAGTAAGTAACTAATCAAATATGTTTCGTTAAAAAGATCTCCTCAATCGAAGGATGGTCTAGTGGTTAGAGAGTCCGATAGTGGATCTCAGGGTCTTTAGATCGAAACCCAGGCCTTCCAACTTTTATTTTTTCAATAAATGTATTGATGTGCTTTTTGCACTTGCAACGCACATTTTTGCTACGATCAACATAAATATGTGTTTGAATTAAATTTTGTTAGACATATTACTTGCACTGCACAGTGCAAAAACTAAGTACAGGAGGTGCTGGACAATTAAGAATCAGTGGAAATGAGATTTCTCCGTCAATATCAATCGCCATTAATTTTTTCTTAAATGTAATAGTTGGTTAATAAAACAAAATCCCTTCGTTCATTCAATTTATTCATTTTTAAGTTTTTCAATGTAAAAAAAGTAACTCAAACTCGTAATCACGTTCTGTTTATCACTTGGTATTATTATTTATTTAACTGTGGGCAATGAAGCTTAATAATTAAATTTTCATAAAAATTTAACAAGCACTGTGCAGTGCAAGTAGTATGTCTAACAACATTTGATTCAAATACATATTTATGTTGATCGTAGAAAAAATGTGCGTAACAAGTGCAAAAAGCACATCAATAAATTTTTGGATAAAAAAGAAATAAATAAAAATTGGAAGGCCTGGGTTTCGATCCAAAGACCCTGAGATCCGCTACCGGACTCTCTGACCACTGGGCCATCCTTTACTTGAGAAGATATTTTCAACGAAACGTATTTGATTAGGTAATTACTTACTGGAATCTGTAATCTGACTTCAAACATTCAAAAATGTATTTATTTCGATCGTAGACTTAGTCTCGAGTTGCAAACTTCATTCATCCTCTATGTTGCAACAAATATACACTAGTTAACAGCAAGTATTTTCACGATTGGCTGGGAATCCAGAATCTAGTATCGGAGTAGGACGTCGTTGGTCAAAGGAGCATCCTGACCGCCATGGTGACGTCACACGGCTCGGGAGTCGTCGGCGTGTTTTCGGTACTGGATCCAAAAACCCATTTTTGTTTTGATATAACTTTTGAATTATTAGGAAAAAAAGAAAACAAAAGCAGTTTTGTTATAAAACTTATATAATTATGGTCTTTCCATTTATGACAAAAATTTTTTTATGCAAAACCTCAATTATTCATGCTGCGGCTCTTATCCGCAGATTATCACACCATAAGTGTCTTTTCAAGTGCATAATAACAGGAAGAGTTCATTCAGTTACAATAAGTAATTTGATTTAATTTTTCTATTCAACCAAGCAATTGGCAGTTAATCTACACAATACTAAATCAATTGGTTGTTAACATAAAAAATATATTTTCCGGTGTACGTGAGATCCATTGTGGTTGATTTGCATACATATACAGTTAAAGCAGTAAACCAAGAGTCTTCTTTCAGAAAGTTCAGTGATGAAGCTGGTCGCATTTCTCTTGCTTTCCATCTTAGCTGTGTTATGTGCAGGAGCACATAAAGCGAAAGGTACGTTTACTGATTAGTGCTTTTTGGTGATAAAATTTGAGATATCATCTACCTACCTAGCCTTAGCCTTTATCTACACGCGCTGGTGTGCTGTGTACACCATCGGCTTTAAGTACGTTGAACTTCCTGAAAGATGTAAGGTCCTCTGACGTTATGCCTAACTCTCAAAGATGGTATTTACTTAAACCTTGCTTCGCTGTCAGTTGTCAGTTGTCTAGCAAAGCAAGTAAAGTTTGACTGCTAGTCCGTCTGGTGCCTAGAATATACCGCGCGTATAATTGTGAAAAAAGTACACTATTATTGTTATTTAACAAACTTATTCAGTTGCGTTGTATTTTTTATTAATATACTTGAATAGGCATGAAGGCATGGTATGACAGACTAGTACTTTCAAAAGTTCCACTCAGTACTGGTTTGAACTTTCTCTTATTACGACAACGTCACGTGCCAAGGAAATTCTGGTACACACTGTATACAGCATCCCGTTTATCAATGAAATATATTTTTAACTATTACACTGAAAATTAAAGTTACTGATACGTTACAAGTTGGTGCTAGATAATCTGCATCAAGAAATGTTACATGAAAAATAGTGCTAAATATTTAACTCTATTTATTTTTTTAAACACTTAAAATAAGAAACTGTGTTGCAGATTAATACTGCATTATAAACAAATCTATTCCTTAAAACAAAGTACGCTTTCAGTAAAAGGAACTGTGACATCTATTAAAAGAAAACTCTTAGGAAACTCTCTTCAAATATGAGTTTATGTTAGGTACAGAAAATTAATCGTGAACATCATAAGTCACATCTAATCTTTCGCTTTAAAAAAATAATTCTAATAGTAAAATAGCTAAAGCTCAATATGTTTTCATGCTAAAAGTCAGCTTTATAAGTAAATCAAATCAATAATCAAACTCTTTAGAAACCGACCACAAAACAAGTAGACTAAGTTAAATCAAATGAATCGTCTAGAGGTGTGTTAAGGACACGAAATTCTTCATTTTCATTTCAGGACGATGTATTAGTATCATCAGAGTTTGTTCCATTTTCAATTAATGATTCGTATCTTTCACTATTCCACTATAATTAGAGTTTGTTCCAGTTTCAGTCGATTCGTATTTTTATTCCCTGAATTAAAGGCAATGGCAAACTGATGGATTCTTGGGGGCTTAACTAGTTGGATCATCTACAGTATGCGAATCTAATAACGTATATTGCAAAAGTTTTGAGAAGTTCTTCAAAAAACTAAAAAAAAATCTCACAATAATATATTTGAATTGTAACAAGAACTACAAAAAATAAAAACATTTCTTAATATAAAAATGATATTAAAGTACTGCTAATGGCTCATGATCTTCCACGGCTCGCAATTTCCACTTAATATTCCCCATTAGGTTTTGGACAGATTCTAAATCAATTTCTTTGATTTTTAGCATTCTTCTTCTTGTTTAACCGCTGTTCGTTTTGAGCTTACCAGCCATTGTTATAAACTTTGGCACTCAGTTGAGCCTAAAAAGTTCCGATACGTCTTGCTTGCGGAAGATTGAGAGGGTTGTCGTTCCGTGGTAAAAAAAGTATTCCACGTTGTTCTAGCCAGTTTCCCGTACGCAAAGCATAATGACTCGAAACCAGATCTGGCCAAAACATTATATTGTCATTAGCATGGTGGGTATTAATAAAATTGAGTAGTTTAGGCAAATATCTTTGAGTATAGACTTCTGCGGAGCCGCTTCGGCCCTAACCCGTCCAACGTACGGCTGTGAGATACCGTTATCTGATATAGCGCACCACACTAACAATTTGTTTTCAAACTTTTCTTTTCGTTTAAATTTTACATTATCTTGACAGGCTTCAAAGTCTCTTGTATAAAAACCATCATTATCTTTGATTTCTGAGTTCGAAAATGTAAAATGCTTTTCATCATCAAGAATAATGTTTATCTTGCCAGCAAAATGAGTAAAACGTAAACTGCGACAGCACTGAGGAATTCTTTCTAACTGATTTGAATTTTAAGTTATTTCTCTTCATTTCTCTAGAGATTGTGCTAGCGTTGACGTGAAAAATGCGTTTTCGTGTTGAAGTTCCAGCTCGATGTTCACTTCTGCTGACCATTCTTAGAAGTAGCAGCATTCAGCGCTCTTGGATGTCCACTTTTTGATAAATTTATACAAGAAATACCTTCTTCGCATTTATGGATCGCTCGATAAATTGTGGAAACAGAAATATTTTGATCTTGATATAGGCAAACTATTTCTTTTTTTTTCAAATCGTCCAACTAGACTGTAGGTACTCTTCCGAATATCTAATTTGTACGACATTTTGACAACTTGAATCATAACTAAAATAATTTTATTGTTACGTTTAGATGTTGAGCGGTTGCTACGATAACGGTTTCTGAATTGTTTCGAACGGTGAAACTACCACCCGAGTTTTGAAATAAATTCTCAAAGCTTTTGCAACATACGTTAGTTTTTTGTTTATGGGAACAAAAACAGCGATTCCTATGTAACGATAGACTTGGTGGGACAGGAAAGTATTGCTGCAACTCAAGTAAAATAACCGTAACTTGTCTGGGTAATATTGGCCTGTATCATCACAAGGCCTGAGCAGTTACCAAGTAATCGGCTCCAACGTTTTGAATCGTAACACGACGCCAACCGAAAATACCGCGACAAAATAACAGTTGCACAGATATCGTCTCACCTCTACTATACTATATCCACCGAAGAAAAGGAACCCAAAAAATTTATGGTGTTCACGTGCTCTCCATATTTGCGAGACTTGTTTACACGGTATAACCACCGACGGTAATAGTCAGTCCTTCCTGGAACGACAAATGGACGGTGTCATACAACAGTGACGTGAGCCACCGACCTGTTGTTTTGAGAAAATTAGTTCTGTATTTAGCTGCCTTCTGGACTGTTTTAGTCATTATTATAACTCTTATTATAATTTTTATATTCAAATAAAATTAGGAAATTACCAAGCCCGACATAAGATTTATTAGCAGCAATGGACCACCTATCTACCCAAATAAGCTAAAGTACGCTGAGTTCAACAGTGTTGTTTAACAGTTGTTTTTCCTCGATATCTGAATTACGACCACATCTTCCAAGACGTTTTTAAAATCTTGACTTTGGAGATTCTTTCAAATGAGAGATGATTATGCATTATTCTTAACAGAAGCATGTTTATTTGTATTTACATATTTACCTGAGCAGGAACCAACTTGCTTTTGCGTACTCATCCTAGCTTCATATTCTAATTAGATATTGAAAATACCCCTACCTGGTCTGCCAACGAATATACCTTCAAGGAATACCTGATCTTGTACAGTTTTGATATCATGTTTCATCTAGCAATCTATACTAACGACTTATAGTTTTCCAATAATGGTGTACATCTCACATATTGTGGATTATAATACTGCTATATTTATGCAGCGGCAAAACAGGTAACAAAAAAATGTAATGTTTATGTTCATGTGTTTTCGATGTTTGGCAAACCTGTTTAGACCACAATACGTCCGCGGCCATATTATGAGGAGGCGTCGACAGACAGCTCTGTATTTGATTCTTCAGGAAAGGTGCCCTGTTCTCCAAATTTGTCGGTGCCAGGCGTGCGCTTAGGAATTGGTATTTCCAACTGGAGTAAGCTTGCCTCTGACCACTGACTCACTCTTTGCTCACCTGTTTTCCTGTTTGTCCGCTGGATGGATATTAATGAATTTCTTCATTAGATTATTACTTTGACAATATGGAAAAGGAACTTGCCCACAGATGTCGCCAAAACGTGAATAGTGGTTTAGGACATTAAACTTATGCTCAATGTAGAACGGAACGTCCAGGTTTTGGTATCAAATAAACGATTATAACCAAAAGTATGTTAGATTCCTTATGGCACAACGCCATCCACATCGTGTTCGTTTCAAGAGGCGGTCTGCTCTGGTGTAAGCTTGGCTACGGCCAGGCGACAAGAATTCACTCATCTTGCGCGTGATCGCTCTTTTTCTTCGCTGGACAGAGAATAATGACACTTCTTATGGTTTCAGATCCACGTTGTCCGAAAAACGAAGTGGCTAAAGTGCATCACTGCTATGGAGTCTGTGACCAATTCACGTGCGATGACTATGAGAGGCGCTACGGCAGAGCTCATATGATGTGCATCTTTCTGCTGAAGTGCTCCGGTCGTCCATATGATTGTATTTGCAAAGAAGGCTATTTGAGAAACCGAAAAGGCATCTGCATACCAAGGGATCAGTGTGAATTTCTTCAAAATCGACCACGCTAGGGTGGCAAAACAACTCATGTTTACTACGAAAGCTTACAAGATGACATAATAAAGTAGTAAACGTATCCGGAATTGCGTTTTCTTTTTCAGTTCGTCATTTTGATAAAGTGTGCATATTTGAGGTAGAGCACAGAAAAAAATACTGTTGTATTCCCAATTAATTAATAATACTTGGATGTTTCTACATCACTTTAAATATATTTACAGTTGTTTCAAATCCATATCATTGAAAGAATTCAATCCTTATATTCGAAGTAATCACAGATACGCCAATAAATTCAAAATAATTTTATATTCGTTCTAACGATATGTATAATCCTTCTAATACCAGTATTGACATATAATGCAATCAAAACATCCTTTTGTTTTCGAAATTTACCCTATGTTTCATTTAAGCAAAGCACACAATCTATTCAATGTACAAAAATTGTTACTGCAACAGCGGTTCGTGATAATTCATCTGATAAAAATTAATTTTGTTTCAATGGCCCTTGTCGTTCGTTGAACTATAATCAGTATTCGGCGAGACCGATGTCCCGATTAAGGGAACGTAAAAATAAAGAACAAGGGGACCATCTCAGTGTTACTATCGCCGCGAACCCGCTAACATGGACGTGGTTGTTCCGTTGTGTTGTTTCGGTGTTAGCCGCGTTGTCTCATCTCGTGGTTTTGCGTATTGCATCAGCAATTGTGTGATTTAAATGTGTCCAGTTATATAATAAATGCAGGACCTACTGAGAAATTGGGACTTAGGAGAGCTAACACCCACATTTGAATGTAGGTATTTAGATTAGTCAGATAGTTATATTTCAGGTTATAATGCAACAACTGGTGCAGGCTTATGTCTAATTCTTATATCATGCTCCTCATAACTTCATACAAAATCACACAATTAAACATCCAAAATAATCAATCAGCTGTCCTCGCAATGAGATCTGTTGGTCCAAGGAAAAGAAAGCAGTTTAGAATCAATTACCAATCACAGATTTGATTCAACGACAGGCTGCGATTGAATTATTCATTGGAATCCAATGAGATTTTGTAGCTGAATCGACAATACTATATAATTCGTTACCAACTATACACTTCCCATTGGGTAAAACATCGCTGTATTTGAGGAATGCTGAGTGTAACGTCCCATTGAATCCAAGCGTAAGTCTTTAACAGAACGACATATTTTTCTGTTGTGGTATAAAGGGCATCAGAGAAGTTTGGAAACGGTCGATCAAATACACAAAAAATACTAAGTTCAGTTATCCCTACATAATCCGCATCAAAAGAAATGGCCTTCCGAATATCTAAAACCGAAGTTTGAGCGATTTCAAAATTTTTAGTTTTTTGTTGATTTGGCAAGTGTTCCAGAAACTATAAATACATTGTTACCATTTAGGGTAGAAAGGTAGAAAATGATCAGGAACGTCTAAAACGCGTAAAAATATTTCAATTTTTTTGTTTTTAGCTCATTACTCTGCCGCCCATGCGCCGATTTCCAAAATTTTTGAAGCATTACCTCACAGGATATCGCTACACAAATTCCATTATAATCCATGGAGCAGTTACTGAGGTTATGAGACTAGAAAAACGCCAGCAGGCAGACAGACCGACAGACAAACGGAAATGAGTGACGTGGATTTTCGTTAGGTAGATATCATAAAAGTTTGGGCACTACATGGAGGATTAGAGACACTCATTCGGTGCTTATGTATAAACTGATACTTGAATAGTCTCTATCTGACACTACTATATAGTTGAAAGGACCTGTTACAGTACTAATTCAAGAATTTCGGGTCTGTTTCGGACATCCATTATGAGTACAACGTTTCGGATGATCTATAATCTTCAATCGTCTCCATAGATGACCATAGTTTAAGAAAATTTAGTTTAAATAGAGGATATTAGAAGCGTAGGAGCGTAACCGTAATGTATTATCCTTTTCGAGCATAGCGGTAGTTTTACCGTGCCTTAAGTATAGAAACAATACTACACTCGTGTCACTGCTTTGTTTTTTGCCTTATTGCTGAAATGTTGTATATTAACGATACATATAACTTATCCTATCAAAAAAGCTATAAAGCTAAATTTGCTTTAATAATGAATCTGTCGAACTTGCATTGAGTCTGACACTAATTTAGCAGTCAATGTAAGCTGGTTTGTTTTTAAAATATCGGATTTGAGAAGATAATGTCGCTAGATTTAGTATTTCTCTTGGTATGTTATTATAAACTTTCCTCTTACCTCCTTCTTTGTATAGAATTGCTATCTATTCATGACAATGTATTAATAATTTAGTACATCAATGAACTCATTCTTCTTACCAACTCTATTCAGTAGAGATCAGCAACAATTTTGACAAATGCTCTATATTGTGCTCTACTGAGTAGAGTATGAGAGTTAAGTCCCGTCCAGTCTCTGACGTTTTTCAGCCATGAGTTTTATCTGCGCCCAGCCCTCTTTTTCCTTCGATTTTGTCTTCTATTATTAGTTCAGGAAGGACATTATTTTTCTGCATATGTGCAAGATAGGAAGTATTTCTCTTCTTTAAGGTGGTTAAGGGATCGCGTTCCTTGGTTATTTATCTGTAGTCTCATCTGTTCACCTACTGAAGCTATTCTGCTGATCAGTGTTTGAGGACCCTCAGATCTATCCGCAACTATCACTGTGTCAGTGACACACCCTAAGCTATTTATCAGTCTGCCGTTAGCTTTGTTCCGTCTTCGGATCCGTCAAGTGATAAGTGGATGAATAGAGCAATTCCATGATGACGCGGCGTGCTGTCATGATCAGCTGATATTGGGCAAACATGCCGTGGCTTGTTTTCCGTATACCGCCATGTAAAATTGAGGACTTTTATTTGTGTGTTTTTTTTACAATTTTTTGGACATTTTCACCATAATTGTTGTTGTGTTGTGTTTTTCAAGGAACCTTTTTTGTCAGGTAAGCATATCTGTCAATTAAAATGATATAATTTATGAGATAATGCATGATGAAAACTTGAATCCATATTGACAATAGGAAAGAATGAAAACGATTATTCGCAAATTACAGCTATCGCATTCACGAAGGCGACAGGTGTTATAGTCATACTGCATCTTTGTCACTTGATGCTCGATAGTAATGCATTTCTTTACTTGAAATTTTTTTGTGAAGTAGAAGTAGTGAAGTAGTTCATTGCAGTGGCCAACCTTTGGTGTATTATGTTAAAGTAGCAAAAAGGTCCATTCGTAGGTAATAATTGTTATTTTTATATGTACATATAGGCAAGTTTAAGGGATGGATCAATTCAAACATTAATCCTTTCACATAACCTAAAAGTTGAGTTTCTGGAACAAGAGGTAGGTGTAAATATGCACCAAAAAAAAATAGGTACATATATTATGATTCACCTCTCTATTAAAATAATTTGTGCACTACTTCAAAATACTATTTTTTTTGTCACTATAGGTGTGAAAAAAATTCTTCAGCTTCCCAAGTATTCGAGACAGAAGAGACAGACCGATACCAGGAGGCGAAGAATGTGATTACTTTCTAGAAAGTAGATCCTGGTATATTCAACATACTGTGTATACTAACAGCAATAAATGCGCATGCTATCTATCAATATATTTTTTAATAAATGGTGGAGGAAAATTAATTATTTATTATTCTAGGGTATTATAGGGTATGCTTCTCACATAGTCAAATTGAAAATATTTCATATCATTCGCTTACACCCACATTCATACTTTTTTTTCCAAATATGTAACATGAAATGGTGTCTAGCTATAAGAAAGGTGAAAATATGTATTTTAAATGGCACTTTGCTTAACATAGCGTAATTATTTTGTACGTTATCAAACAGGGTGACTATCTAAAAAACACTCATTGAGTGATTGTAAAGTTGCACACACCAGAAGCTGAAGGATTATTACTTGAATAATAAAAGCATTAGTTATATTTTCCTATATATTTATTATATATATTTTCCTTCGATGTATTAGGGCTTGTTCCGAACAGTATATAATTCAATGCATAGAAGGGCGATGAGTGAAACCCCATTCAGTGATGTGCTGCTGCAATCCTCAGTCACACAGTATGGGCCAATGTTATTGATACTATTGAGTTTATGCCTATAAACATAAAGATGCTTTAGGTTTTGCTCAGTTCCTTAAAGTAGTTATTCACTTCCATCTGACATCCTGAAATAAATCATATTTTCAACAAAAATGAAAAACAGAAGAAAGCTAACTGATTAGTGATTAAAATGCATTGAACATAGATAGTGCAAGTAAGAACTTTCATTCTAATATTTTCAATAATGATTACTACTGAGACAGCTATTCATATACCTATTATATGCACCTTGTTAAATAAAAAATAATTGATACAGCTCGATTTATTTTCTTGATCTGGTAAAGATTGGGTGACAAATATGCAGTACGACTACAACAACTGTCGCCCTATTGAATGATATAAGTGTAATTTGCGAATAAACGTTCTTTCTTTGCTGTTTTCAATAGGCATTCAAGTTTTCTTCATGCATTATCTCATAAATTACATCATTTTTGATACAGCAACTTACCTGCTAAAAAGGGTTCCTTGAAAAACACAACACAACAACAGTTATGGTAAAGTTGTCCAAAAAACTGTAAAAAAACGCAAATAATGGTCCTCAATTTTACATGGCGGTATATGGCCAACAACCCATGTTTGCCCAATATCAGCTGATCAAGACGATTGAGGTTATGGTCGTGGAATTGCTCTATTGATAAATTGCGACTCAATGAACTTCATCAGTACACCGATGAGATGAACTTGCGAACTATTAAAACAAATAAGGCAAATGAGTCACATCCCCAAATGAGCCCTAAAATACAGTTGCGCTTTGTTGTGGCGGTATATTTCTTGGATATCCTCCTTCCGAAATTCTTGTTTCACTCGCCAACGCTGTTAGCAGTAATGAAGAGAAAGCTCTCTTAAAGCCCCAAACAATCAGTTCGCGTGTAGCCATGTGAAAGGCAGCCGAGAATCACAGAGAGAAACACACACAGACAGACACACACATCGCGTCTCCTTCCTGTTTTTCGGTGGGTCGGGCTGTTTGTCCTTTGTCCCGGCAGCCGATTAGAACTTGTTGGGATTTAGCTTAGGTCCGGGCAACGCCGTCATCCGGACGGGGCATCTTCGATAATGCTGATTGTCCGGATCCGACCCGATGCACGGCAAAAAGCAGTCGCCGCCAGTCCAAGGAGGGGTGGGTACAGGGTGGTACCACTTACCATCATAAATGTGACAATTTAGTCTGATATTAATACATTTAAGAATAGTAATCTGTCTGACCACGCTCGCTGTAGTAGTAGTAGTACTAGATATTTATTATTAGCATAATGCTACATGTAAGTTTACAATTAATTCATCGTCATAGTCACAACGCCTTAACAGGGTCGTATGGATAAAAGTATAACAAATTACTTCTCATTTTTAGTAATCTGGCTAAAATATTTAGTTTTTGTACTTATCGATTTTTGTTTTCTCATATGTCGGTTAATGCCTACTTATCATCATCAGCATAGTCACAATGTCTTAACAGACATGTTGTGAGCTCGTAAAATGCATTAAGTCGGAGCTAGAGTATTGCCGGCACGACTATTATCAATAGTTTTGAGAACTGCAGCTCGCCATCGTTCGCGATTTACTGTCAGTTTAGTGGCGCTCTTGATACTCATACCTAGCAACTGTTTCATCGTATCCACCCAGCGTGTAGGGGAACGGCCACGGCGCCGCCCACTTCGGGGCGTGACCCTGAACTACAAGTTTCTCCATATTATCGCTTCTGTTAATATTTCCGAAGAATATAAGCGTTCTCACCAACACAATGGAGGATAGTCCCTTTGACTACCGAGCTCATCCAGTATGGAAACATTAGTTCGATGGGCGGTATAAGGAATTCTCAGCATTCTCCTCCACGTCCACATTCCAAAAGCATCTATGCGAGCTCGATCTGCCAAGAGACTGAACCAGTGACATTCTGGTAGCTTTAGTGCTGTTATGGTCACGCCATACTTTAGTAAGCTTTGTCATGGCCACCCGTGCCTGTCGAATGCGCCGTCGAATCTCATTCTCACAGCTACCTGAATCGTCGATCAAAGAACCGAGGCACACAAAACTTTGAATTACCTCATAACGGCCTATTGACTTTATTTCTCGATGATTGTCATGCTCTCTATCTACGATAATAACCTTGGTCTTGTTGTAGTTAATATCAAGACCATATGCTGCACTGTATTGTTCTAAAACGTTCAATAGAGCTACTAGTTCTTCCTAAGAAGCAGCAGTAAGCGTTGTATCGTCAGCAAATCTTAAGTTAGATATTTTGCTTCCGCCAATAGTTATACCGCCATTCCAGTTGTCCAATACCTGTCTCATCACAAATTCAGAGTAAATGTTAAATAACATCAGAGATAATACGCATCCCTGACGAACTCCTTTTCTGGTTGCTGTTTCACCAGACAGGTTACCATCAATTCTTACACGAGCTGAGCTAGACTCGTAGAGTTGCTGTATGAGACATACTAAGTAGTAAGGGACTCCCATGGAGATAAGTATTTCTCACAGTTTAGGCCACTTTACGTTATCAAACGCCTTACAATAGTCCACAAAGCAGATAAACACGGGAAAATAATGCTCTCTGGCTTTTTCAATAATCTGTCTTAAGTTTAAGGTCTGTTCACGCGTACCGCGATCTTTTGCGAAACCTGCCTGCGCCTGAGAAATTTGCCAGCCAATAAAACCCTCCAAACGAGACTGTAAAATATATAGTAGAACCTTGCTTGAATGAGAGATTAACGAAAGTAGGCGATAATTGCCTAGATTTGTTGGAGATCCTTTTTTATGAAGTGGAACAAAAATGGTTGTGCACCATTCATATGCCAAACACCGGAGGACCAGACCCTCTTACAAATATGATATAAAAGAGAGATGCCGTCTTCACCCAAGCATTTTAATGTTGCGGCAGAAATAGCCTCAGTGCCTATAGCCCTATTAGTTTTTAACTTGTTGTGGGCATGTTCCACTTCAGACAAAAGAATATCAGGTTCATATTCAAAATCCAATGAGAAGGTCTGAGGGTCATCCTCATGGCACCAGTTTTCGCAGTAATTTCGCCATACCTCAATAACCTCATGCAAGTTGGTAATTAACTGTCCCTCGGGATTTTCAGCAGCCCAAGATTTGGGTTTAAAATCCCGACTGAGGCATTTGACCTTAAAAAGCATCTCTTTCGGATGATTAGTATTGGCATGCATCTCTATTTCCTGGCACAATTGCTGTATATAAGAGTTCTTATCTCTTCGGCATAGTCTCTGAATCTCGCGTGAGAGCTATCTATATGCGTTTTGCTTTGTATTTGAATCAAGACCTGAGATCTTAAGGCTTCTACGTGCCTCAAGGAGGAGGAAAGCGCACCAAATTTATAAAGTTCTTCGGACAACTTCGCAGGCTTTGCCCAGACTACACAGTAAGTCTGCAGGCTATCTTCATTGGATACCTAGTTGGAATGAGAAATGGGCTGCTCTCTGCACTGCGTCCAATGACGGTATACCATACAACGGTGCACATCTTAGCCGCCAGAATTCTGAAAGCAGTCTCCCGTGGGTCCCGTCATCTACTTAGGGCGCACGATTCGCGGACCTAGTGATTGCTCACCCCACGGTCCGAAGAGTATGCGAGTCAATGGGTAATGGATCAACAGCTCGGTGCGTCGGAGCTCGGGCTGCACCTTTTGTTTTTAATATATTAATAACAATTTGTTGGCTAACAGAAAACATCCACTGAAAGGACAACTTAAGCGAAGAGCTCAGTATCGACAAAGTTTAAGAGCTGAAAATTAAACAAAATAAAAAACAAAGTTCGCACAATAACAATAAATCTAGTCTGAGTATAGAACATATATTATGGTATGCTGTTCATATATTGAGTATGAAGTAGTAATATTCATTGAATGCTCCCAATATATCTCCAATTTTGTTCACATCACAGCTTATTTCATTGAAGTTATCCTATCACCCTATATCGCAGTTCGCAAGAAAACTTGACGGGCATACCTAATACGCAACCTTATAAATCAACTCTGTAACATAAAAGTTTGGACGTCAACCCTGTACACCAGTTTGATTTATGTCCATCGTCAAGACTCGGTCACGTTGATTTGTCCAGCCAACAACACATCACACAAAAGAGATCGTAATGGCCCAATACTGTAGGCGAGATTTCGAAGTCGATTCGTTTTTGTTGCTGTTCGTCACCAGAATGATCTTCATTGCAGCAAGTACACTACACACAAAGACGAGTCAATTTTTAAACTACTCGTACAATAATTCTGGTAGGGTTGTATGTAACCCATAATACGGTAGAGTCACGATGAGTATAATCTAGTTTAACTATGTAGATTTGTATTCATTGGCGGATACAGACGTTTTGTTGCCGGGGGGGGGGGGGGGGTAAGGGACGATTCCAAAATTGAGATCTTATAAAATGATTCATTGGATGAGGGCTCTAATATGTTCTAATAATAGGTGCCTAATTATTGTTTTAATAGTGAAGATGATGAGACAGATGGATAATAAACATATCTGCTATGAGTGAGCGAGACAGATAGTGACGTCACTTTTAGTAAAGTCAACAAAAATAAGTAAAATTAATAAAATAATGAAAAATGTTGACCTAGTTTAGTTTAGGGTTATTGGAATAAAGGTCAGGCAATAAATATTCAAATTGTTTACCATCATCCTCAATACACGCCCCACATCTTCTTAAAAAAGGTCTGCTTATTAGCCAGGCATATCCTCGAAAGTTGATGTCCTCAGCAGCTTGAGAAATTCGTTTACGCAGCTCGGCTACGCTCTCACTGGGCTTTGAATAAGCTTTTTCTTTGAGAACATCCCGATAACAAAATTCCAGGGGATTTAAATCTAGGGAACGGGCTGGCCACGAGTGCCTGAACGTCCACCTCCACCTCCCGAATACTTTTCGTCAAGGAAACCTCTTACTTGCACTGCGTAATACGCTGGGCAGCCATCTTGTTGATACCTCACTTCTACGTTTCATAACGCAAGTAGCAGCGTCTGTGGTACTAAATCACGAATTTGGTGCGGCGTGCAGCGATGCAAATTCTGGAATCCTATTATGGACGGTGAGCCACGTCGCCGAGCCGATGACGCTGATGCAGTGATGCAGGCTTCAACATGTATAGTACTGCGTCGATACAAAGAAATCAGCCCACCCTACCATTCTTGTGTTGCGTGAAACGTGCATGAAATACCAAGTCGATTCAGGCATCGCAACAGGTTTCGATTTGAGTAAGAACTGATGCAACTGATGCAAGTTTCATGAAACCTTGAGTCTATTGAGGAATCGCAGCTTACATCAACGTCTGTAGGCCGCTTAATGATACGTCTTCTAACAAAGTTCGTAAATTTTATTAATAATAATAAAATTCCGGTCCACAGGTTTACTTTAAAGCGATACTGGGATCCGTCTTCTCGCATTAAATGTGCCTGGCTTATGAGTAGATCTTTTTCATGAAAATGCAGGACGTGTATTGAGGCTGATGGTCCACAATTTGAACTTTATTGTAATAAAAAATGTTATTTTCCTATCTGACCTTTAATCCAATAAACTTAAACTAAGCAGGTCAAGATTTTTCATTATTTTATTAATTTTACTTATTTTTGTTGATTTTCTAAAAGTGGCGTCACTATCTGTCTTGCTCACGCATGGCAAACATGTCCACTATCCACATCTCTCATCGTTTTGTCGTAAAATTAAGAACCTACCAGAAGCTTGTGCGAATAAAGACCATCTGACGTGAGTGAAATGGGTCAAGTTTTTGATAGACGTCTTTTAGGGTAATATATGAGTTTGGTCTCATCATGATGCCTATTGATTCAGTCTTTAGTGAATTGAGGATGATTGAGATGGTTTCTAGCTGGCGACAAGTTGTGAGAAGTCGCTTGTTATCGTAAGGCTTATGTGCCTAAACGCCATTTCACGGCTCACGGTGCACCAGATTGAAAACTTGAGGTTGAGGCAGTTGCACTAGAGTGCATTGTAATGGTGGCCGAGATTTAAATACGCTTCAAAGGCTTGAGAATTTTCCATGCAATGTTGTAATTCTTTTTTTTAACTTCCCTGACAATGAAGGGGTAAGTTATTATTAGAATCGGCCCAAAATCACCTCCTAACTCATTTTGTGAAAAGAAAAATGCCATGTTGTATTATAATTCTTCCGAGCAACCCTAGTAGATGCATGACTTTTGCAACTTGAGAAGAAGTTATCGAAAGACATATTCGGCAATCGCACGATGGATATGGATTACCATCGTCAGATGGGTTTCAATAAATAAAATTATTGCTGCTACCTACTTGTTTTTTGTTGAATGATCTCGCTTTCCACTATTTTAAAATTTCAGCAAAGACCAAAAACACAACCTTACAACAACTTGCCTTCCATAAAATGTCAACGCTGTCAACAGTCAACCGTGAAGCCACAGCATAGTAAACGACCAGCATAGTATGTCTGAGGATTTCCTATATAAAAATGATTCCCACAAAATTTGACCTTGGGAGGGTTTATAGATGATTTTACGGCTGTGAAGTTTGGGTAGAGATGCGGTACCAACTCGATATTTTTTAGCCTCATAGGCGCGTCTGGTTCGTACAGAGAATTTTGTGCAATTGATTACACCCCTCAATAATTATATACCGATACACCTACAAAAGTATTGATACCAGCTTGGAATCGCTCAAAATGTATCTAAGATAAAAATACTCGATATTAGTGCAGAAGTACAAGTATCGAAGTACCGTTACCATCCCTACAAAAAGTCATTCAAAAGTGGGGATGCGTGTGTAATTTCCGCCAACTTGAGTTATTGTGCTGGTTGTTTACTATGCTGTGGTGAAGCCTTGCCAAAGCTTCCAATGTTGCCAGACATTTAGAAAACATCGCTGCGGCATATGATTTTTACTATAGATGAAATATTCCGTATAGCACACCAGCTTCATTTTTCCACATGCATAGCTACCGTGTGAGGTTTTAGCAAAATAACACGGTTGTATCAGAGTTCACACTGTCTGTAACAATGTGAACATGAGTCATGACAGTGCATGTATAGGTGGTTGCCTGTATACTAATTTTAACGAACCTAGTTAAAACATCTCGTGTAACCGCCCAGTTAAATTTTATGTCTACTGAATACCAGGTATGATTCAGTTTTCAACCTTGACGTTATATTTAACTTTTTAACGACCTTGTTCAAAATAAACACAAATTTACAGAATAGACCCGTAAGGGCCGGTTTCTCAATGTCCAGTTAAATATTCATCTGGAAGTTAACGATTAACTGTTAGATGAGTTGTTTAAACAATTGAAGGTTAAACTTACGAATTCACTTAACTCTTATCCGACAGTTGTATCCATAGAAACGCCAACTGGCAGCTACCTATCTGACACTTTTAACACATTGACATGATTGAGAAACCGACCCTTAGAATCTTAATTGCCGAAAGCGTGCTCAACACATTCATCACTTTCTAAGCGACCCTCGTATATTGTACCACTAAAATATCTACTCATACAGTAGACACTTCAGCCACACCTTGTATATTGTAGCGCATAACTGCTGCCAAAATTGCATCTCCCACTTAATTGTAATATAAACATTATATAACGACTACCAGAAGTCGAAGTGTAGACAATAAAATGGCCGTAAAACAAAATGGCGACCGGAACAGCCATGAAAAGCAGTTTCTGGAAGGTATGGCATGGAGGACACAATCATTTGCATATGTGCAGCAGTAAAATTAAAATTGGAATGGTGGCTGGGAAACGAAAACGGTGTGTTGAGGTTTCGCTGGCAAAGCAAATGTGGAAACTGATACACCAGTCGTATTGGGTCTTATACTGCATATAACAAGTCCACTTTCCACGTAAATGTTATAAAGCATCCAGTAAACCTGTTAGGTACCTCAATTCAGAATTCAGGTTTTGAATTAAGAAAAAAAAATTTTTTGTGATAAACGGAAGGACCATATATAAGTTCTATAACAAAACTGTTTTTGTTTTCTTTTTTTCGCGATAATTCAAAAGTTATATCAAAATGAAAATGGGGCTTTGAATCGAGTACCAAAAACACGCCGACGGCTTCGGAACCAGGGTGACGTCACCATGGCGGTCAGGATGCTCCTTTGACCAACGACGTCCTACTCCGATACTAGATTGTAGATTCCCAAACAAATCGCGAAAATACGTACTGGTAAACTGGTAACTGGTAGATATTTGTTGCAATACGTCGATAAATGAAGTTTGTGGCTCGAGACGAAGTCTAAGATCGAAATAAATATGTTTTTGAATGTTTGAAGTTGAAGTCAGATTCCAGTAAGTAACTAATCAAATATGTTTCGTTAAAAAGATCTCCTCAATCGAAGGATGGTCTAGTGGTTAGAGAGTCCGATAGTGGATCTCAGGGTCTTTAGATCGAAACCCAGGCCTTCCAACTTTTATTTTTTCAATAAATGTATTGATGTGCTTTTTGCACTTGCAACGCACATTTTTGCTACGATCAACATAAATATGTGTTTGAATTAAATTTTGCTAGACATATTACTTGCACTGCACAGTGCAAAAACTAAGTACAGGAGGTGGTAGACAATTAAAAATCAGTGGAAATGAGATTTCTCCGTCAATATCGATCGCCATTAATTTTTTGTTAAATGTAATAGTTGGTTAATAAAACAAAATCCCTTCATCCATTCAATTTATTCATTTTCAAGTTTTTCAATGTAAAAAAAGTAACTCAAACTCGTAATCACGTTCTGTTTATCACTTGGTATTATTATTTATTTAACTGTGGGCAATGAAGCTTAATAATTAAATTTTTATAAAAATTTAACAAGCACTGCGCAGTGCAAGTAGTATGTCTAACATCATTTGATTCAAATACATATTTATGTTGATCGTAGAAAAAATGTGCGTAACAAGTGCAAAAAGCACATCAATAAATTTTTTGATAAAAAAATAAATAAAAATTGGAAGGCCTGGGTTTCAATCCAAAGACCCTGAGATCCACTACCGGACTCTCTGACCACTGGGCCATTCTTTAATTGAGAATATCTTTTCAACGAAACGTATTTGATTAGGTAATTACTTACTGGAATCTGTAATCTGACTTCAAACATACAAAAATGTATTTATTTCGATCGTAGACTTAGTCTCGAGTTGCAAACTTCATTCATCCTCTATGTTGCAACAAATATACACTAGTTAACAGCAAGTATTTTCACGATTGGCTGGGAATCCAGAATCTAGTATCGGAGTAGGAGGTCGTTAGTCAAAGGAGCATCCTGACCGCCATGGTGACGTCACACGGCTCGGGAGTCGTCGGCGTGTTTTCGGTACTGGATCCAAAAACCCATTTTTGTTTTGATGTAACTATTGAATAATTAGGAAAAAAAGAAAACAAAAGCAGTTTTGTTATAAAACTTATATAATTATGGTCTTTCCATTTATGACAAAAAAATGTTTTATTCAAAACCTCAATTATTCATGCTGCGGCTCTTGTCCGCAGATTATCACACCATAAGTGTCGTTTCAAGTGCATAATAACAGGAAGAGTTCAGTTACAATAAGTAATTTGATTTAATTTTTCTATTCAACAAAGCAATTGGCAGTTAATCTACACAATACTAAATCAATTGGTTGTTAACATAAAAAATATATTTTCCGGTGTACGTGAGATCCATTGTGGTTGATTTGCATACATAATACAGTTAAAGCAGTAAACCAAGAGTCTTCTTTCAGAAAGTCCAGTGATGAAGCTAGTCGCATTTCTCTTGCTTTCCATCTTAGCTGTGTTATGTGCAGGAGCACATAAAGCGAAAGGTACGTTTACTGATTAGTGCTTTTTGGTGATAAGATTTGAGATATCATCTACCTACCTAGCCTTAGCCTTTATCTACGCTGGTGTACTGTGTACACCATCGGCTTTAAGTACGTTGAACTTCCTGAAAGACGTAAGGTCCTCTGACGTTATGCCTAACTCTCAAAGATGGTATTTACTTAAACCTTGCTTCGCTGTCAGTTGTCAGTTGTCTCGCAAAGCAAGTAAAGTTTGACTGCTAGTCCGTCTGGCGCCTAGAATACACCGCGCGTATAATTGTGAAAAAAGTGCACTATTATTGTTATTTAACAAACTTATTCAGTTGCTTTGTATTTTTTATTAATATACTTCAATAGGCATGAAGGCATTGTATGACAGACTAGTACTTTTAAAAGTTCCACTCAGTACTGGTTTGAACTTTTTCTTATTACGACAACGTCACGTGCCAAGGAAATTCTGGTACACACTGTATACAGCATCCCGTTTATCAATGAAATATATTTTTAACTATTACACTGAAAATTAAAGTTACTGATACGTTACAAATTGGTGCTAGATAATCTGCCTCAAGAAATATTACATGAAAAATAGTGCTAAATATTTAACTCTATTTATTTTTGATAAACACTTAAAATAAGAAACTGTGTTGCAGATAAACAAATCTATTCCTTAAAACAAAATAAGCTTTCAGTAAAAGGAACTGTGACATCTATTAAAAGAAAACTCTTAGGAAACTCTCTTCAAATACGAGTTTATGTTAGGTACAGAAAATTAATCGTGAACATCATAAGTCATATCTAATCTTTCGCTTTAAAAAAATAGTTCTAATAGTAAAATAGCTAAAGCTCAATATGTTTTCATGCTAAAAGTCAGCTTTATAAGTAAATCAAATCAATAATCAAACTCTTTAGAAACCGACCACAAAACAAATAGGCGAAGTTAAAGCAAATGAAACGTCTAGAGGTGTGTTAAGGACACGAAATGCTTCATTTTCATTTCAGGACGATGTATTAGTATCATCAGAGTTTGTTCCATTTTCAATTAATGATTCGTATCTTTCACTATTCCACTATAATTAGAGTTTGTTCCAGTATCAGTCGATTCTTATTTTTATTCCCTGAATTAAACGCAATGGCAAACTGATGGATTCTTGGGGGCTTAACTAGTTGGATCATCTAGACTATGCGAATCTAATAACGTATATTGCAAAAGCTTTGAGAAGTTGTTCAAAAAACTAAAAAAAAATCTCACAATAATATATTTGAATTGTAACAAGAGCTACAAAAAATAAAAACATTTCTTAATATAAAAATGATATTAAAGTACTGCTAATGGCTCACGATCTTCCACGGCTCGCACTTTCCACTTAATGTTCCTCATTAGGTTTTGGACAGATTCTAAATCAATTTCTTTGATTTTTAGCATTCTTCTTCTTGTTTAACCGCTGTTCGTTTTGAGCTTACCAGCCACTGTTATAAACTTTGGCACTCGGTTGAGCCTAAAAAGTTCCGATAGGTCTTGCTTGCGGAAGATTGGGAGGGTTGTCGTTTCGTGGTAAAAAAGGTATTCCACGTTGTTCTAGCCAGTTTCTCGTACGCAAAGCATAATGACTCGAAACCAGATCTGGCCAAAACATTATATTGCCATTAGCATGGTGGGTATTAATAAAATTGAGTAGTTTAGGCAAATATCTTTGAGTATGGACTTCTGCGGAGCCGCTTCGGCCCTAACCCGTCCAATGTACGGCTGTGAGATACCGTTATCTGATATAGCGCACCACACTAACACTTTGTTTTCAAACTTTTCTTTCCCTTTAAATTTTACATTATCTTGACAGGCTTCAAAGTCTCTTGTATAAAAACCATCATTATCCTTGATTTTTGAGTTCGAAAATGTAAAATACTTTTCATCATCAAGAATAATGTTTATGTTGCCAGCAAAATGAGTACAACGTAAATTGCGACAGCATTGAGGAATTCTTTCTAACTGATTTGAATTTTAAGTTATTCCTCTTCATTTCTCTAGAGATTGTGCTAGCATTGACGTGAAAAATGCGTTTTCGTGTTGAAGTTCCAGCTCGATGTTCACTTCTGTTGACCATTCTTAGAAGTAGCAGCATTCAGCGCTCTTGGAAGTCCACTTTTTGATAAATTTATACAAGAAATACCTTCTTCGCAATCATGGATCGCTCGATAAATTGTGGCAACAGAAATATTTTGACCTTGATATAGGCGAACTATTTCTTTTTTTTTCAAATCGTCCAACTAGACTGTAGATACTCTTCCGAATATCTAATATGTACGACATTTTGACAACTTGTATCATAACTAAAATAATTTTATTGTTACGTTTAGATGTTGAGCTGTTGCTACGATATCGGTTTCTGAATTGTTTCGAACGGTGAAACTACCACCCGAGTTTTGAAATAAATTCTCAAAACTTTTGCAACATACGTTAGTTTTTTGTTTGTGGGAACAAAAACAGCGATTCCTATGTAACGATAGACTTGGGACAGGAAAGTATTGCTGTAACTCAAGTAAAATAACCGTAATTTGTCTGGGTAATATTGGCCTGTATCATCACAACGCCTGAGCAGTTACCAAGTAATCGGCTCCAACGTTTTGAATCGTAACACGACGCCAACCGAAAATACCGCGACAAAATAACAGTTGCACAGATATCGTCTCACCTCTACTATACTATATCCACCGAAGAAAAGGAATCCAAAAAATTTATGGTGTTGACGTGCTCTCCATATTTGCGAGACATGTTTACACGGTACAACCATCGACGGTAACAGTCAGTCCTTCCTGGAATGACAAATGGACGGTGTCATACAACAGTGACGTGAGCCACCGATCTGTTGTTTTGAGAAAATTAGTTCTGTATTTAGCTGCCTTCTGGACTGTTTTAGTCATTATTATAACTCTTATTATAATTTTTTATATTCAAATAAAATTAGGAAATTACCAAGCCCGACATAAGATTTATTAGCAGCAATGGACCACCTATCTACCCAAATAAGCTAAAGTACGCTGAGTTCAACAGTGTTGTTTAACAGTTGTTTTTCCTCAATATCTGAATTACGACCACATCTTCCAAGACGTTTTTAAAATATTGACTTTGGAGATTCTTTCAAATGAGAGATGATTATGCATTATTCTTAACAGCAGCATGTTTGTATTTACATATTTACCTGAGCAGAAACCAACTTGCTTTTGCGTACTCATCCTAGCTTCATATTCTAATTAGATATTGAAAATACCCCTACCTCGTTTGCCAACGAATATACCTTCAAAGAATACCTGATCTTGTACAGTTTTGATATCATGTTTCATCTAGCAATCTATACAAACGGCTTATAGTTTTCCAATAATGGTGTACATCTCACATATTGTGGATTATAATACTGCTATATTTATGCAGCGGCAAAACAGGTAACAAAAAAATGTAATGTTTATGTTCATGTGTTTTCGATGTTTGGCAAACCTGTTTAGACCACAATACGTCCGCGGCCATATTATGAGGAGGCGTCGACAGACAGCTCTGTATTTGATTCTTCAGGAAAGGTGGCCTGTTCTCCAAATTTGTCGGTGCCAGGCGTGCGCTTAGGAATTGGTATTTCCAACTGGAGTAAGCTTGCCTCTGACCACTGACTCACTCTTTGCTCACCTGTTTTCCCGTTTGTCCGCTGGACGGATATTAATGAATTTCTTCATTAGATTATTACTTTGACAATATGGAAAAGGAACTTGCCCACAGATGTCGCCAAAACGTGAATAGTGGTTTAGGACATTAAACTTATGCTCAATGTAGAACGGAACGTCCAGGTTTTGGTATCAAATAAACGACTATAACCAAAATTATGTTAAATCCCTTATGGCACAACGCCATCCACATCGTGTTCGTTTCAAGAGGCGGTTTGCTGTGGTGTAAGCTTGGCTACGGCCAGGCGACAAGAATTCACTCATCTTGCGCGTGATCGCTCTTTTTCTTCGCTGGACAGAGAATAATGACACTTCTTATGGTTTCAGATCCACGTTGTCCGAAAAACGAAGTGGCTAAAGTGCATCACTGCTATGGAGTCTGTGACCAATTCATGTGCGATGACTATGAGAGGCGCTATGGCAAAGCTCATATGATGTGCAAGGCGCTGATGCTCTGCTCCGTTCGTCCTTATGATTGTATTTGCAAAGAAGGCTATTTAAGAAACCGAAAAGGCATCTGCATACCAAGGGATCAGTGTGAATTTCTTCAAAATCGACCACGCTAGGGTGGCAAAACAACTCATGTTTACTACGAAAGCTTACAAGAGGACATAATAAAGTAGTAAACGTATCCGCAATTGCGTTTTCTTTTTCAGTTCGTCATTTTGATAAAGTGTGCATATTTGAGGTAGAGCACAGAAAAAAATACTGTTGCATTCCCAATTAATTAATAATACTTGGATGTTTTTACATCACTTTAAATATATTTACAGTTGTTTCAAATCCATATCATTGAAAGAATTCAATCCTTATATTCGAAGTAATCACAGGTACGCCAATAAATTCAAAATAATTTTATATTCGTTCTAACGATATGTATAACCCTTCTAATACCAGTATTGATATATAACGCGATCAAAACATCCTTTTGTTTTCGAAATTTACCCTATGTTTCATTTAAGCAAAGCATACAATCTATTCAATGTACAAAAATTATTACTACAACAGCAGTTCGTGATAATTCGTCTGATAAAAATTAATTTTGTTTCAATGGCCCTTGTCGTTCACTGAACTATAATCAGTATTCGGCGGGACTGATGTCCCGGTTCAATGAAGGTAAGAATAAAGAACATGGGGATGATCTCAGTGTTACTATCGCCGCGAACTCGTCAACATGGACGAGTTGTTGTTTCGGTGTTAGCCGTGTTGTGTCATCTCGTGGTTTTGCTTTTTGCATCAGCAATTGTGTGATTTAAATGTTTCCAGTTATATATTAAATGGAGGACCTACTGAGAAATTGGGACTTAGAAGAGCTAACACCCACATTTGAATGTAGGTATTTAGATTGGTCAGACAGTTATATTTCAGGTAATAATGCAACAACTGGTGCAGGCTTATGTCTTAATTCTTATATCATGCTCCTTATAACTTCATACAAAATCACACAATTAAACATCCGAACGAATCAATCAGCTGTCCTCGCAATAAAATATGTTGGTCCAACGAAAAGAAAGTAGTTTAGAATCAATTACGAAACACAGATTCGATTCAACGACAGGCGACGATTGAATTATTCATTGGAATCCAATGACATTTTGTAGTTGAATCGACAATACGATATAATTCGTTACCAGCTATACACTTCCCATTGGATAAAACATCGCTGTATTTGAGGAATGCTGAGTGTAACGTCCCATTGAATCCAAGCGTAAGTCTTTCACAGAACGACAGATTTTTCTGTGTGTGAGGCATTGTTGAGTCTGCTGTATTTTCTTTGTAATTAGCTTCGCAAATACAGTCATTTCTAACTTTTCCAGCTATAGAAATAGTTATGATGGGTGGTTTTTACAGATTTATGTGGACGTTTTCCCTCTCTATGGTAGTTTACTTTTTCAGCCAATGCTAGTTCCACAAAATGGAAATCCTGTTAGTTTCACACATTGTATCGCACAGCGACATGTTTAGTGGTATATAACAGTGAAATTAACCCTTTTTTGAAGAAAAGTTTCAAATCTAGCTTATTGATCCTGGTCCCTGCTTTAAATTTGACAATGATGCCATAGGATAGCAATTTGTTTAAAATCTTAAAAATTTATTCTTTCAAAGTACTCTCGATCCTGTTCAATACACTTCTCCCATCGCGTTATCCACTTGTCATAAGCTTCAGAGAAACCGGTTTTTGAGAGTTTTGTTAGTATACCCATCACAGCGTTTTTTGGCCCTAACTCGCCTCAAATATTCGACCTTTCAATAATTTTTTGACTTCAGGAAAAAAATGAAAGTACCCCTAATTTTCCAATTGTTCGTTATAAAATCGCTAATCTGGGAAGCCTAACTATATAGAGATTCTGTGTCAACCCAAAATAAAGCCCCATAAAGCCATCCCAGTTACTGCAAAATGTCATTATAAATAATTCCGCATTGATCAAAAAAAATCAGGTGCATTACTTCACTAGCGCTGTTAACAATTTTGGCGTTCTGAGACAAAACTGAGAGGCCAGATCATAAATCCAAAATTATAAGGGAAGGAGAAAAATTACGTTTTATCACAAATTTTGGCGAGAGAGCAATATATTGTTCAGTGCCGCATTCACCGTAATTGTAAACGTTGCTACAGTGCTGCAATAATTCTAATGAATGAAGCTACCGTACATTAACAAAGACAAGTAGGATCACTCTAAGCTCCGCCCCCAATGTGGTCTTTCCAGCTGATACTACGCAAGCTGGCGGATTCTGGCGCCCGGGGTTTTCGAGTAGCAGCCAAACGCTAACACCTGGGGTTTACGGGGTCAGTCCACCTAACACGCGACACGGTGCACGGGATACAATCGGTCGGATCTACCGCGGTGCCTAAATAAGCAGTGTTTGTGTGTTATTGAGCGCTTTGCGCGTATTTCACAAAAAATGCCGGCGACATGCTCTGTATATGGCCCCATTGTTTTTTATATTTATGCCTACTTATTCCCATTGATTTTCAAAATATCCGTTTTTAATAATACTTTAATTTTATTACTGACTTGGTTCTTAAGTTTCTTAAATTCATTTTCCAAATTCGTGTTTCCCGGTTCTTTAACTTTTTGTTTATAAATTTTGACTCGGTTTTCAATCATTTCGAGAATTTCTTGATTTATCCAGTCGTTATTTTCACGTATGTTATACTTCTTTTTGAATTCCGAATCTTTTTTACAAGAAGTGATTAAATCAATTAGTTTCTCAAATGATTGAACTTCTGTAGTTTGAATATTCTTTTCAAATTTTAGATGATTTTTTTATGATCTATTCTATTTTACTTCGTTCCTATATTTTGCCGCAAGTACTTCTATGTTTACACCTAAGGTTATTGACAACAAACTATGAATGATCAGACTGTTACTGTTGCTTACTAGTTGAATCGTACATTTTAAATTACTACATCTATCTGACAAAACATGATCTATAATATTCCTTGAGCTATTCGCCATCCCAGTAGCTGCATCTGTAGTTATTGTGTTGAATGGATTATTAAATAATAAATTAAATTCTATCTATACTATAGAATTCATTTCTATTGACCCCCGTATAAGTAAAGTGAACGTCGACCGTTGACGTCGACAATATCGCAGTCGGATTCCCTGTAGGTAATCGAGATCGCAGAAGGGAACCCCTTTGAATTCGAGGCGGCTCGCATTTGTGAGACTCACATCAAAGTCGGCACAGCGAGTGACCCTACTTGTCTTTGTTAACGTACGGTGATGAAGGTTGGGAAGGATGTCTCAAGGTAAAAGCAAAAAGTATGTGAAATTGGGTAGCACAAATGACTTAAAGTTTTTTTAGTTTAGCAAATTTTATTGCACGCGCAGTGCATCATCTTTAAGCTCACTACTGCCTTGTGCGTTTACTCTTCAATATTGCGTAGGCCATGAGAAGCACCATCAGCGTCTTAATTTGCACCATGAAACCATACGATTGTCTTTACGAAGCAGACCATTTAAGAAACCGAAAAGGCATTTGCGTACCAAGGGATCAATGTGAATTTCTTCTGGAGCTGCCTCCACCATTCTAGGATGGCAAAATAACCAGCATTCACTATAACAGGTTACAGGAGAATATAATAAGATAGTGAACGTATCCGAGATTTCGTTTTTTTTTTCAATTCGTCATTTTGATAAAGTGTGGGGTAGTAGACGTCTGCTGTATTTTCTTTAAAATTATTTTCGCAAATACAGCCATTACGATCTAATGCGCGCCCCATGCACGAGCGGATAATCCGTCATATCCAACGCGTGCCGACTAAAATTCGTACAGATCTCCGCCCGTCAATGGTTAACCACGAGCCAGGTATGGCGCGACAAGAATTTCGCACATATTTTTTGCCGGTCTTGACTTGTGCTCCAAATCTGCCACTAGTGTGCCCGTAGGATCGCGTGAACATTGTATAAAAATCCTGTTTGTTTGTTTACATCATGGCTGACCGGCCAAGAGAAATTTTAAGCAACTTCATCGAATTATATAGAAGTCATACTTGTTTACGGCAAATTAAAGCTAATGAATATACGAACCAGAACTTAAAAAATCGGGAATACGATGAGTCGGTAGCCCCACTTCCTGAATGCTGATCGTGCTTTTGTAACAAAAAGAATACAAAATATTCGAGCTGCATTCCGGAAAGAGGCAAATAAAGTGAAAGACTCTAAAAGAAGTGGCACCGCTTCCGAAGACGAATATACAGGGTGGGCCAATAGTGGGTGGACGGAGGATTGTGGGCTTACTGAAAAATATTTCAAAAATCTGTCACTTGATCACGGTAGGGACCCTTAATGGCTATAACGTAAAAATATTTTCACTCAAATTTTGACATTTATACAGGGTGATTCATATCAAACTTACATTTTTTTTAATGGAACCCCCTATATATTATTGCATATTTGGGTTCCCTGGTTAATTCTAGTGTGACTTTATGTATCACACATGGAACTTTAGACGAACCGTTTAGGTGCAAATCACCATTTTTGGTATAAGTAGGAATCAGAAAAAAATTGAATATCGCAGCGATTATAAAACTTAGAAGGCCGTGACTTTGCGGTACGACTAAACATGAAATGCGTCACCTTAGGTCAGAGGGCCAAATTTGAATCCTTTTTGCACTTGGAGAAATCAGTAGATTAACTAAGGAAACTTCAGTCACAGATAACTTGATTTTTTCAAATAGGAATGCCAATTTTCGTTTAAAGAATCAAATGTAAAATTTGATCACCTTTCTAACGATATAGCATTCTCGATATCAATCTTTTTTGGTTTTCATTTTATTTCAAATTTTCTGTCAAATCGGTGTTTTCCAATTTTCCTGCGTGCAAGCAACCTATTAGGCCATGAAAAATAAACAAAAGCTCGTTAATATGGAGGAAACCAACTAACTTAGTAGAAAGATGCAAACTAAATAGAGCAGCTAGGCAAGATTATGAAAATTCCTTACAACATATTAGCTCTAGCCGGATACAACAGCCGCAAGATATCTAATGTCAATGAGTAGCTGGGCTATGACAGAAGTGTTTGTTTTCCACAGCCTACTAGCTATTAAGGTCTACTAGAGCTTGACAACTTTCCAAAACGATTAAAAATTTTGAAACAAAAGGAAAACCACCAGCGATTTTTGATTACAGTCTAACATGTTTAGAATGAAATTTCACATTTAATGGGATACAAAAATAGTCATTTCCGTTTAGTTAAGTCAAAAGTGAAGATGTCTCCAACTGGAGCATTCTGAACATCTATTTAAATAATTGCTAGAATTTTCTAATTACGCTATGTTGTAATTGTGTTTATTTTATGTAGTTTTCTGCAAACTACATTATCTTTTACAATTCAAACCGACTGCAGATCAAGTTTCATTTTCCGCGATTTTGTTAATAAGTAGAAGTACCTACTGAAGAATTTGAAGGGTTCCAGTGAGAGGTATCATTACTTTTGACTTACGGAAATGGCTACTTTTTTATAGCATTAAATGTGAAAATTTATTCAGAAGACATAGATATTCTACTTCCAGCAACAATCACTAGTAGTTTTCCTTTGATTAAATATTTTTTTACTAACTTTGGAAATTGGTTAATAGCTAGTAGGCTGTAGAAAATAAGCGTTCTTGTTACCGCTATTGTTTTTGGTTAGAGCTAATATGTTTTAAGGAATTTTCATAATCTTGCCTCGTTGCTCTAGTTAGTTTGCATCTTTCTACTAAGTTAGTTGGTTTTTCAGTAAGCCCACAATCCTCCGTCCACGCACTATTGGCCCACCCTGTATACCTACACTTGGGTGATGAATATTTGGACAGCCGCACTCAGATCTCTTGGCTGGCCTAAAATACTAAGAGTCAGAAAATGTCTGTGTAAAACGTAAGATTGAAGTGCACTAACGAATGAATTTGATCCGTCGAATCATTCACGAAGACCTGACCTGCGTGCTTGGTATTTTGGTTAGTGTACGATGAAAGATTTGGTTCATCTGATCTGGATCTGGCGAATCAAATCTTCATATCCGATGTGTACAACTAATCCGCTCGTGTATGGGGCGCTATTCCAGCTATAGCAATAATTATGTTGGGTGGTTTTTATAGCTTTGGGTGAATGCTTTCCCTCTCGACTATGGTAGTTTACTTTTTGAGCTGATGGTAGCTCCCACAAAATGGAAATCCTGTTAGGTTCACAGAATTTCTAGTTTTTTCTCACAGTACTTAAAATTTGTTGTGATATTATATCATATAGCGACAATGTTTAGTGAAATATGACAACGAGATTAACTTCCTGTGGGAGAGTTTCAAATATAATGCATTAAATCTTACAATAATGCCGTAGTATAGCAATAATTTATTAATGTAAAACCTTAAACAACTTTCTTTCACACTACTCTCCATTTTGCTCAGAATACTCGTGCCATGGCTTTATGTAACATACTTCTGAGAAACGGGGTTTTTATAATCTGCTCAGTATTACCATCACAGCTTTGTTGAGCTCTAAGTCCGCCTCAAATATTCGAACTTATAATAATTTTTTGACCTCAGGACACAAATGAACGTCGCTACGTCTAATTGTTCGTTGAAAAATCACTGATCTGCCAGGCGTAACAATACAGGGTGGGCCAATAGTGCGTGGACGGAGGATTGTGGGCTTATTGAAAAATATTTCAAAAATCTGTCACTTGACCGTGGTAGGCACCCTTGAGGGCTATAACGTAAAAATATTTTCACTTAAATTCTGACGTTTATACAGGGTGATTCATATCAAACAGACATTTTTTTGAATGGAACCCCCTATATATTATTGCATATTTGGATTCCTTGGCCAATTCTAGTGTGACTTTATGTATCACATATGGTACTTTAAACGAGCCGCTTAGGCGCAAATCACCATTTTTGGTATAAGTAGGTATCAGAAAAAAATTGAATATCGCAGCGATTATAAAACTTAGAAGGCCGTGACTTTGCGGTACGACTAAGCATGAAATGCGTCACCTAAGGTCAGACGGCTAAATTTGAATTCTTTTTGTACTTGGAGAAATCGATAGATTAATTAAGGAAACTTCAATCACAGATAACTTGATTTTTTCAAATGGGAATGCCTATTTTGGTTTCAAGAATCAAACGTAAAATTTGATTACCTTTCTAACGATATAGCATTCTTGATATCAATCTTTCTTGGTTTTTATTTTATTTCAAATTTTCAGTCAAATCGGCGTTTTTCAATTTTCCTGCATGCAAGCAACCTAGTAGGCCATGAAAAATAAACAAAAGCTCGGTAATATGGAAGAAAGCAACTAACTTAGTAGAAAGATGCAAACTAACCTGAGCAGCGGGGCAAGATTATCAAAATTCCTTACAACATATTAGCTCTAACCAGAAACAATAGTGGTAACAAGAACGCTCATTTTTCACAGCCTACTAGCTATTAGCCAATTTCCAAAGTCAGTAAAAAAATATTTAATCAAAGGAAAACTACTAGTGATTGTTGCTGGCAGTAGAATATCTATGTCTTCTGAATAAATTTTCACATTTAATGCTACGAAAAAGTAGCCATTTCCATAAGTCAAAAGTAATGATACCTCTGACTGGAACCCTTCAAATTCTTCTTCTACTTATTAGCAAAATCGTGGAAAATGAAACTTGATTTGCAGTCTGTTTGAATTGCAAAACATAATTTAGTTTGTGGAAAACTACATGAAATAATCGCAATTACAACATAGCGTAATTAAAAAATTCCAACAATTATTTCAATAGATGTTCAGAATGCTCCAGCAGGAGATATCTTCACTTTTGACTTAACTAAACGGAAATGACTAATTTTCTTATCCCATTAAATGTGAAATTTCATTCTAAACATGTTAGACTGTAAGCAAAAATCGCTGGTAGTTGTCCTTTTGTTTTGTTTTTAATCGTTTTGGAAAGTTGTCAAGCTCTGGTAGATCTCAATAGCTAGTAGGCTGTGAAAAACAAACACTTCTGTCATCTTTCTACTAAGTTAGTTGGTTTCTTCCATATTAACGAGCTTTTGTTTATTTTTCATGGCCTACTAGGTTGCTTGCATGCAGGAAAATTGAAAAACGCCGATTTGACTGAAAATTTGAAATAAAATGAAAACCAAGAAAGATTGATATCAAGAATGCTATATCGTTAGAAAGGTAATCAAATTTTACGTTTGATTCTTGAAACCAAAATAGGCAATCCCAATTGAAAAAATCAAGTTATCTGTGATTGAAGTTTCCTTAATTAATCTATCGATTTCTCCAAGCACAAAAAGAATTCAAATTTAGCCGTCTGACCTTAGGTGACGCATTTCATGCTTAGTCGCACCGCAAAGTCACGGCCTTCTAGGTTTTATAATCGCTGCGATATTCAATTTTTTTCTGATACCTACTTATACCAAAAATGGTGATTTGCGCCTAAACGGTTCGTTTAAAGTTCCATGTGTGATACATAAAGTCACACTAGAATTGGCCAAGGAATCCAAGTATGCAATAATATATAGGGGGTTCCATTAAAAAAATGTAAGTTTGATATGAATCACCCTGTATAAACGTCAGAATTTAAGTGAAAATATTTTTACGTAATAGCCCTCAAGGGTCCCTACCAAGATCAAGTGACAGATTTTTGGAATATTTTTCAGTAAGCCCACAATCCTCCGTCCACGCACTATTGGCCCACCCTGTATAGCGCTACTGTGCCAGCCCCGTGACTGATCAAAAAAAATCAGGTGCATCACTTTGCTAGCGCTGTTGACAGTTTTGGCATTCTGAGACAAAACTCAGAGACCCGATAGGCAGAGCCGACAGAATTGAGTGACGGATTCACGTCTAAAAAGTATTATCAAAAATGTCCATTCTCCCATAGGAAGTAAAATATAGGTCCAATAAATCTAATGCAATCAAATCCTCTTCATAGTGATACCATAGATCCAGATTCAAATTGAGGCGTTTATCGGAAAAACGTCTTTAGTCCAAAACTAACACATTTGGGAAAATGAAAAAAACTTTCCAGCATGTAAAACTTTGATTATCCAATCATTCATCATCTGACTTATTGCCATATCTGCCATATGAGGTTTTTGAGAGAAAAGGTTAACAAAGTAGTGTCCTTAATACAAACAACATGAAAATAAAATAAAGTCCGATACAAAAAAACAAAGTAAGAGTGATAGTGAACAACTACACCTAACACAAAAATCGACTAGAAACAATCAACTCTGGCTAACCAAAACAACCCGATATCTACCACTCAGGCTTCGCAACCACTACACTACTACATTATCATCGTTGTTCACCTCGTTGTCGATGACAAAGTTACCAGCAGTGTCAGGTGCTGTGTTGTACTGTTTTGTTATCAAGTTTGCATGACAATTTATATGCACAAATGGCTTTCTTAGGTGAAAGAATATGGACTTATGATCTTTTTAGAAGAACAAGTCAATTCTCCTCTGTAAATAGGTCGGAAACTAAAAATTTTTTCGAGAAATAATTATTTCTATCCATGTATATCGATGTTAGAAATGCGATGATGCCATTATCTAAATTTTGGCAAAAATTGACTTATGAGGTTTTTCCGAGAAACGCCTCAATTGTACGGGAAGGAGCAAAATTAGGTTGTATTACAAATTTTGGCGAAAGAGCAATATACTGTTTTGTGCCACATTCACCATCATTGTAAAAATTGTTAGGGTGCTGCAATAATAAATTCTAATGAAACTTAGAAAGGAGGTCTCAAGGTAAAAATAGATAAAATTCGGTAGTGCAAAGGGCTTAAAGTTTCTTAGATTAGCATATTTGATTGCTACCATTCCACGCGTCTTGCATCGTATTTAAGCCCACTAGTGCTTTGCGCGTTTACTGTCCAATATTGCTATGAATAGCGAAATATAAATAAACAATTGGCATATGAATAAAAAAATTATTGATTCTTCTTTCCACGTAACAGTAAAAACCCACGCTCGTAGGTACTGCGATGTTGACTTTAAACGTCCTGAGGTCAGTACAGCTACAAAACTCCAAAAATTTCAATAAAATTCTGCGACAGGCAGCAACATTAACACAATAATAGTCAAAATGTCAAGGGTAAGTGCCAGCTTGACGAAGCTCGTCTACTGTTGTTCAAATATCGTGTGTATTTACGGCCGTAGTCATAGTCGTCTCTTGAGTTCCCTCAAGTAACACTCAAGGGATACTTAAGAGACCCTCAGATGTGGCTTTCCTTGTGTATCTGTTTCCCAGACGACATCTATGAGACGGCGGGTTTCATTTGGCGACGTTGTCATATTTCAAATATAAGTCAATTTTGTTATGCCTATGCATGGCCGTCTCTACTCAAGGCCGGAGCATGAAATATGGCAACACTGAATCTACGGGCCGTCATTTTGTTTGTTATTAAGTCATTAGTCATGGCATTAGTGTAATCTTCCAGAGTGAAAAATAAGATTAGAAGGTGAATTTTAATGTTTCTAATCATTTACCTGCACAAACGAAACTATAAAGATAACAAGATGTCTGCAAAGTGTGTAGTACCAGGTTGCAACAGCAATTGGGGCTTCCAAAGGAGGACATAAACAGAAGTGGGTGAAAGGTATTCCTCATAAGGGCTGGTTATATTTATAAGAATAAAGACAATAATTACAAACATTTCAAAGGATGAGACCTATTTTAAACCACAATGTGGTACCTACAATGTTTTCTGGACCTCCCAAATATCACAGAAAAGGACAGTTAATAGAACTCATCTGGGCATGCATCTAGGCATACCTTGATATTGAAAGGGAATCAAGACCAGCAAGAATGGCTTCACAGTGACCTAATAGTGAATTTTTCTAGCTCATGTGACAATTTACAAAGTAAATTGAGTGTTAATTTAAGTGGAAGTGGCAGCAGGAAACAGGTTCCGTTTATTTTTATTTTGTAGTGTCTGACTACGATGAACCAGACATCAGATGTAAGTGGTATTAGTAGTAGTAGTTCTAAAAGGTATTTTGCACAATGTGGAACCTACAATGTTTTCTGGACCTCCTAAATGTCACAGAAAAAGACAGTTAATAGAACTCATCTGGGCATGCATCTGGGCATACCTTGATATTGAAAGTGAATCAAGACCAGCAAGAATGGCTTCACAGTGACCTAATAGTGAATTTTTCTAGCTCAAGTGACAATTTACAAAGTAAATTGAGTGTTCATTTAAGTGGAAGTGGCAGCAGGGAACAGGTTCCGTTTATTTTTATTTTGTAGTGTCTGACTACGATGAGCCAGACATCAGATGTAAGTGGTATTACTAGTAGTAGTTCTAAAAGGTATTTTGCACAATGTGGTACCTACAATGTTTTCTGGACCTCCCAAATATCACAGAAAAATACAGTTAACAGAACTCATCTGGGCAAGCGAACGAGGGCATGCATCTGGGCATACCTATGAAAAGATTTGATAGTGAAAGGGATCAAGGTCAGCAAGAATGGCTTCACAGTGAACTAATAGTGAATTTTTCTAGCTCAAGTGACAATTTACAAAGTAAATTGAGTGTTCATTTAAGTGGAAGTGAAGTGGCAGCAGGAAACAGGTTGCTTTATTTTTATTTTGTAGTGTCTGACTATGATGAACCAGACATCAGATGTAAGTGGTATTAGTAGTAGTAGTTCTAAAAAGCATTTTTTTCTTAATTTATTAACCCAGATGAACTCTAATACATATAAAATGTAATAATTATTCTGAAACTATAGGCCCACTATTTGGCAGCTAAGCCACGTTGCCACATCTAAGGCTCCGGCCTAGTGTAGAGTCGGCCATGGCCTATGCCTATGCCTACGCATTTTGATATTTTCTGTTATCTTTTTTTATTCTGTGCTAGTATTTCGTGTTTTATGCCGGACATTTTTCCAGATGTGACAGAAGCTGTCAACACCGGGCTCGCCTTGACTGCAATGAAATATCGTGTTGCCGCAGTGTTGACGTATCTCGTTGACACAGTGTCTTTATCACTGTACTTTATCAAACTACAAGTCTGATTTAAATAACAAATTTGGTGGCATTAACCTCTCGTTAGTCGCGTGGGCTACACTGGTAGACCAGGCGCATTTATATATGCACCAACCCTCTATCCCACAGGTGATACTTGAGTCCGTTTCAGTACCTTTCGCCAATGTTCCCAACTAAACGTTCAGTTGATCTGCTGTATTTATAGTGAGCTTATCGCAAGACTATTAGCACCGAATTACGAGTGGGCCACAATCGTAGACCGCGCGACTAAACGCGTTACAGTTCAGCGTGGATGCAACGTTTCCTGTTTGTGATTTTTATCCCAAAAAGGTAGGCTTTAAAAGTTGTTTAGACACATTTTCATCATGGTAAGAGTTACTGTAACTACAAGGTGGCTTAGGTGGAGCTTTCCTCCAGAAATCAGAAATATATTATGAGACGTCCAAACTTCTCCTGTGGTTATATTTGAGAGTCATTTCTTTCGTTTAGCCGGTAAATTAAACCACAGTCGCTTGAAACAATACTGTTTATTGACGTTTCGGCTGTTTCCACAGCATTATTCAAGGCACAAAATTTGTTTTTAAGGCTAATCATCGTGAAGAACAAATAAATAGATGTAACTTTTTAGAAAACATAGCATGGGAGCTGATTAAACCGCAAGTTGAATATAAGTAGTATATCAAGCGGGGTACTGCACTGTTGGTAACCCCCCTACCATCCACATCTGAAGAAGTGAGTCTTTTCGGAGTGTTGGTCGACGTCGTCGACGACAATGACCGGAAGGTGGTCAGACTTGCGGCCGCCGCCGCGCGTACCATGCGTTCAAGGTCACCGCCGAAGACGAAGAAGGGCAAAGTTCAAGGTCACTCCGAAGAATGCAAAGGAAGTGACGTCATGCCGAAGAGATCTGACGAGACAAGCCTAGCCTGGCCTCGCCTCGCCGTTACTCTATTCTAAAGACAGTACCTACCTATAACAGCAGTACCTGTATACAAGACATGTACGTATGAATAGTTTCGGAAAAGCGAAACCCAATACCTGTACCCATTAGCTTAATGTATTCGAATTTGCTTTGCCATGACTCTTCTCTAAAACATACTATACACACACAGTACAGCATTACCCTGTATACAAGACAGGTACGTACGACTTTGTAAATAGTTTGTTGTCGTTAATAACAAGGTCTACCGGTTCAACTAAGAAGGCGAGCACAGGCTCTTCTGGCAAACGAGGAAAGGTATCCTAGACCTCTTCAAAATCGACCGAGAAATCTCGTTGTACGTTGCTCATATTGTCCTCGAGCCAGAGACAAATCAGCGAGCAAATTTTGTGCAAACTGCGGTAAATACGCGTGCATAGATCACATCTGAGATCTGTGTGTTGCATGTGTAGAAAAATAAAAATCGATTTATTTGTACCACTTTTTTGAAAATGTACTGATCAGAGTTGTGCTCTTCTCATTTTTTATTTGCGTCTATATATTTTTAATGTAAGAAATGTGAAAATTATCGCTTTTGTGCCTATAAGCACAAATAATAAGCTGTAACTAAATAACTACATGTAAGTAATGGTACAAAAACTACGTTCATGTGCGTTTCTATTATAATCTCCTTAGTTTTATCATCTGAATTAATTATTTTAATTGTTTGTATAACAAACACCATAAACTGAATTAACGTGCAGAAATTGTTTTTCACAAAACTACTATCAGTAGGATATCAAAACTAAAAAATGGGTTACATATGGTCACAAGTGACCACCCTGTAAGCCTTATATCGCCTCATCAAGGTGTAGAATTGATCACGGAAAGGTGACGATACATCTAGCTAATTTCCGGCCACGCGTATGCATAGAGCTGTATCAGCACCTATCGATGATGAATAGAGGGGATATGGTAACGATGGAAGAGGGAAAGATTATTGAAAGGGACACTCGTTTCCTGGCGGGGATCGCGGAAAGTCATTTTCCTCTAGACTCAAAATTATTCTCCCCCTCCCCGCGAGGGCTGTGCCTACCAGTGTCCAATAATGTAAGTATTATTCCTTATTTTTGTTATCATTTATTTTTCTTTTGCATTTTATTTACATATTTTCTTTCTGATGTTCGATGCGTACTTTTATTTTACCTAATATAGAATCGTGTAACTATTCTTGAGTCTCACTCCCTAAGTCCAATTTTAAGTAAAGCGAGTCGCTCTGGTAGGAGCTCATTACTCCCAAGTCACATAGGACATGACAATATGTAGACCATGCGACTAAACTCGTCACTTGAGTACACGTGACTAATGGAGGGTTAAATAACCAACGATTATGTTAGTAATTTTACAAATCAGTGTTTAGAGTGTGGCTGTTACTCTGAAAGAACTAGTTAAAGATCAAATGATACGGCTCTGGGTGCGCTGCCGGTCCCGAAAAGAGAAACGCTGACCGGATAGGCAATCGTTTAACGATCCCGATGCCTATTAGCGCAGGCCGACGGACCGACGGACTTTTTGCCCGGGACACTTTCGAGGACCCAGCGATTTCGCTACGGAAAGGCGTCATTAGTGACCGCTTTTTTCTTTTCGTTTACTTTGCACGATCGAGGGGTCCGCCACCCCCGGCACCGCGCCCCCCTTCCTCCAGACCAGTCGGTCTGCTTCCTCTTGTCTTCCTTCACATTCTGTTAATGATCGATCAAGGTGGGAATACAGAAGGAATTGCAGTGGCTTCCAATGTGTCATCTAAGCACTATCACCATGGCTGTACAGTAATAGATCAGATCTATAGATCTTTTTACCCAAAAGATACTAAACAAACCAGTATTGATTTGACTAAGGAAATATCCGACTTTTCAAAAAATAACAATCTCAAACTGAATCCATCAAAATGCTCGCTACTGCTTTTCTGTCCCAACAACAACAGACACTCTGTTTTGTCCGACTTAAATATAAAAATTGATAACCAAACGCTGGTAGCTGTCGTTTCTGCAAAAAATTTAGGGGTTATCTGGGACTACTGTCTGCGTTTCAAGGAACATGTTTCGCTGATTTTGAAGAAATCTTATTATACACTTAAGCAGCTTTTTTGTAATAAGCACATTTTAAACTTTAAAATGCGTAAAAAACTTTGCGAGACTTTAATTTTCCCCATTTTGTCTTATTGTAATGTTGTTTATTTCTCTTGCCTCGATAGCGCTACTAAAAATAGATTGCAGAAATTACAAAATACCTGTTGCAGGTTTGTGTATGGTTTAAATAAGTACGATCATATCAGTAATAGAATTAGAGATTTGGGTTGGCTTCGTTTGGAACACCATTATAAATATTCGATTGCAGTTATGACTCATAAGATCCTTAAAAGTAAGTCTCCAGTCTACTTATTTAATAAATTTGTTTCTCGCAGAAACAAACTTGACATTATTTTGGGTTCAAATATCGACTAGAAATCCCATTTTATAATACTTCGCTATTTCGTCGCTCGTTTGTCTATAACATTAAAATTTATAATGAAATACCTGACGAATGTAGGATCATATCTGAAATTAATTTTAAGAAACGCATCAAACAACTTTATTTAGATTCTTGATTTGTGTTGTTATTTATTTTTATCGGCAATGCTTTAGGTAGTTTTACTGCATCTTTCTCAATTTGTACCACCACTCCACTTAACTCATTTGTCTACCCTTATTGTTGTTTAGTATTAGGAAATTCTATTGTCGTTTAGCTTAAGTTTGAACAGGTTGAGTAGAATAGCTAGTCTAGACTCGGCCTGTATAAGGATACATGTTTTTAACATTTACTCCTAATAAAGACCTTTTATTATGTTTAAAACAAAAAAGTGCAGCCCGGGCTCCGACACACCGGGCTGCTGTTCCATTACCCAATGACTACTCCTCACACCGTGAGGTGAGCAATCACTGGGTCCGCGAATCGTGCGCCCTAAGTAGACGAAGGGACCCAAGGATGACTGCCTTCTGCATTCTGGCGGCTAAGATGTGCGCCGCCGCACGGCACACCGGTATTTTGCGCAGTGCAGAGAGCAGCGTATTCCTCATTCCACCTAGGGATCCAATGACCATAACCAGCAGACTTACAGTGTAGTCTGGCCAGAGCCTGCGAAGTTGTCCGAGCAACTCCTGATATTTGGTCCGCTTTTCCTCCTCCTTAGAGACGATGTTCACCTCGGCAGGCGCCGAAAACTCAATAACGAACATCGTCTTCTGTTGGTGGTCGAGAAGGACTATGTCGGGCTTGTTTGCCTGTACAAGCTCGAGCGTGGGGAACGAGTAGTTCCAGTAAATCCGGCATCTCTCGTTCTCCAAAACGGACTCTATATCTCCTGGAGCGTATGGCAGCACCGGTGTCTCATCGATACCGTATGAGTGCCTCAAATGATAGTAGAGCACTCGTAGAGCCGCGTTGTGCCGATGGACGTAAGCCGTCCCAGCGTACGTCTTACACGCCGACAAGAGATGCATAAGCGTCTCTGGCGCCTGTCGGCAAGCTCTACAGAGGGTGTCGGGTACATCTAGACCCATAACCCTTTTACGGTATACCAAGGTGTTGAAGACACCGTCTTGGCAAGCCATTATAAAGCCCTCAGTCTCCGACTTCAACCCACTAGACCTTAGGAAAGAGAAGGTCAACTGCTCAGACAAGCCATGCTCTTCCAGATGTTTGTAGAAGATTCCATGCATTGGCTTATCTTTATGAAGTCTTAAAAGGAAGTCGACTTCGGCAGTTTTAAGGTGGGATTTTAATTCTGCGGGAGCAAGTTCCGTAATGGACTGCTGACACCTCCGCTTGAAGTCGAGTGTGAGGCTGAGCTCCTCGGCTGCTCGTCTCGCTGCGCTAAAAAGAAAGGCTCCTTTTCCCGCATCCTCGTGCTCTCGCACAAAGCGGATCAGGGGATCGGTGCTGTTCGTTACATAGCAGGCAGTGGCCAGTACTGCTCTGGTGTGCAGACGCTCCAAACTCAATAGTCCACGCCCTCCCAGGTGTCGCGGGAGGTATATTCGCGGGACAGAGGACTTAGGATGCAGGCTTCTCTCTATATTCATCCTTTTGCAGGTCTTTGTGTCGATTTCCTTCAGCTCGTTCACTTTCCAGTGTATAGCACCAAAGGTGTATAATAACAATGGGACCGCAAGCATGTTTGTGGCAGCGACTTTGTTCTTGCCGGACAGTTCTGACGACCAGATCTGCCGGAGTCGGTGCAAATACTTGCGGCGGAGACACTCTTTAACCAATGCTGCCTCTTGGACATGACGCTGCGCCACTCCAAGGTAGGTATAAGTATCTCCGGCATGCAGTTGACGCAAGATGCTCCCATCAACGAGCTGTTCCTCATCTCCACTATCTCCGCTTCGTCCTTTCTTGAGATGAACCAATGCACATTTGTCTGTCCCGAACTCCATTCCGATAGCATGACTGTACTCCTGCACCACCCTCAGCGATTGTTGTAGTTCGCGTTGGCCGGAGGCATAAAGTTTTAGGTCATCCATATAAAACAGATGGGTGACCTTGTGCCTCCGGTTATTGGGCGTGCCACAGCTGTATCCTTTAGTATTTCTCAGCGCTATGGACAGAGGCAAAAGTGAGATGCAAAAGAGTAAGGGACTCAAGGAGTCTCCTTGGAAGACACCTCTTTTCAATGACACCAACTCCGTCTGAACCCGATTTTCACCTGATGTTATGGTGAACCGGGTCTTCCAGAGTGGCATCAGTTGTTTGATGCACCCCACTATCTGATTATCCACCGAAAGACATTCCAACAGCCGCACAATGAGCTCATGAGACGTGCTGTCGAATGCCTTGCGATAGTCAATCCAGGCCATAGAAAGGTTTCGCTTGTACTGCACGGAGTCCTGCGTGACACATCGGTCAATCAACAGGTTCTCCTTGCAGCCAGCTACTCCTTTCTTTGACCCTCTCTGTTCATACACGTCGAGAAATACAGGATTCACAGCTTGAAGGATACGCATGTACAAGATTCTGGTGAAGAGCTTGTAACACGCGTTCAGACATGTTATTGGCCTGTAGTTTTTGGGATCAGACAAATCTCCGGTCTTCGGGAGAAGCACGGTTCGACCCTCGACAAACCAAGCCGGAATTGGCTGCTCCTGATTTAGCCACGAGTTAAAAACTCTAGCTAAATGCCGGTGGCAACTGGGGAATTTTCTCCACCAGTAGGTGTTTATGCCATCCGGGCCAGGAGCTGCGAAATTCTTTGCGCCTCGTAAGGCGTCAAGAATTTCTTCCGTGTTTATCGGGTGACGCAGTACATTCAAGTTAGGAGTCCTCCTACAAACGGACTCAAACTGCGCCAAGGCCGGAGTGTCTGCTGAGAGAGGTTTGGGTTGTTCGTAAATGTCCCTCCAAAAGGCCTCCACGCGATCAGCAGTTGGCGGCTGCTCTATGGCTGGAGGCGGCTGTTGGAAAAGGCGAGAAGGTCTTTCGTAGAACATTCTGTTCTGCTCCAGACCTCTCGCCCGCGCCACCAACGATCGCTTAGCAGCGATTAGCATCCGTATCCTGTCAAGACAGTGTTGCTTGACAACAACCAGTACCGCTTGACTGAGTGTATGATGGTCGCGCCTCAACCCGTAGGCTACCTGGCGCACTCGGCGCGTAAATGGCTTCCCAGCCGCTCTATATTCCATCACACACTGGATACGGGATGCTTCCTGGCGAGCCAACTGGATTTTCGCTTCCATTTGGCGCACCCGTCTCTGTGCTCTCTCAACAGGAGAGTCTCTCACTCTCCCCTGTCTAGCTAGCCTCAGAGCCGCAGCGTAAATTTCGCAATTGATGCTCCAAATGTCAGAGGCCTCCGATAGACGTTCACCAACAACTTCATCCTCTCTCTTTAAATCTGCCAGCTTCAAGGACCTTCCGTTGTTATGCAAGGCCCTTCGGTCTCTGAAATCCCCAGGTGAGACGATTTGGTCGATTTCCCTCTCAGCGGGCCTTACCGGCGAACTTTCAGCCTGGTTAACAGGCCTTCCGTCCGCCGAAGGGGCAGGCTGAGCTGGAGCACGAACATATCCCTGCCTCCGGAGGTATGATACATAATCTCGCAAATTCTGAGAGGTAAGCGTGCTATGCTCTGGGTGCATTTCACACCACCTCTCATACATGCGGGACATGTATCCCCTACGGCGCGGGCTACTGCTCTCGTAGCAGCTCAGCAGGTCATCCTTGAGCTCCGTCGTCCACCTAAAACGGTCCATGTCATTGCGGGGGTCGTCATCAGGGCAAATCGAAGCACCGCCACCTTGCCCAACGCCGGCTTCCGAAACCGGCTCGGTGTGGGTGCTTTTCCTTCGAGGTGGTCGAACCCGAAGATAGGGCCCGTCAGGTGGTTAGCCTTAGGGCCCGCAGCCGACACTTCCGGAGGCAGCCGTCCAAATTGCCTCCAGAGGATGGACCTGTGAAGGTTGCCGACCGACTTACATCCTTTGGCTTCGGTATACCCCTCGGTGTCGCCACGCACCGAATAGCCTGTTGATGTTGGGCGGCTTCCTGGGGGTTTATGAAAACAGCCGCTTCTAACATGAAGAACAGACGCTGTCGGAGTACCGCTCCTCACATGGAGATCCGTCGTGTCCTATTAATTGTGGAATAGCCGATCCTCTGGATGCTGACGCTATTCCACTGTGCTAGTTTTGGTCCGCCCCGGGTATTTCATTTCCCCGGTACCACCCATATCTGGGAGGCATTCTCCTATCCGCCACCTTGGGGAGGCGCCACTGAGAGGATCTAGCAACCCCTCGCGGCCTTTTATTATTATTATTATTATTATTAATATGAAAGTTAAAACGCCGAGATGCTCAAAAGATTTGTCAACGGGGACGACTTTTTAACCAACCGTCACATTTACTTTCTTAACAAGTTTTGGATATCTACATTCTTCTCCAGTAGGATCGACTCCAGTGGCGGCGAGAGGTAGTGCCAGAATTACAGCCAAAATTTCAAACCAATATAAAATTAAAAAAAAACTATAAGCCGATAAGCCGAATTTAACTGAGTTTTTATGTTCGACTTACCAAGCATCGATAAACTGAAAACATTATTCATATGCACTTTAAATTTTTCATGGGTCTTCATTTTCTCCCATATATGAATAAGATCATCCGTGCCTTTTTTCGCCCAAGTGTCATCGCCTCCAAATAAAACACACACAAAACTTCTTCACAGTCACTTATCCAATTTTATTGTTTTTATCATAAATAGTTTTATTAAATTTACGACAACGCGATTTCTGTCCACTACCAATAAGTTTTTCAATTTTTAAATCAGGTGTTGGACGTCCTAATTCCTTAATCTACAGTTTTTCTTCCAGCGGAAGATTACTAAATGTGTTTATTAATGCGCCAATTTTATTCATTTTTGCTCCAATGATATATTTTAATTAAATACAAAAGAGATAAGAATCCGAAAACAGCGCACAACTGATTCAAACTAACAAGATCTAAATTTCAAACCTTTAACGAGAAAAGCCGGGGTCAGCATCAAACATAAACAAATCGAAACTGCTGAAGCAAAACAAAAATAGTGAACCATGAATTGAAATATGGGTATATCAAAAAGTGATGAATCAAAAACAATTTTTATAACACGGATGGATAAAAAATATCCTTTAGTTTTAAAATCGACTATAAAAAAAGCCCGCGACACATATTCGTATACAGAGTGACGTAGAATGCAAAATCTAGATTTTCTCTCTTTTTGTAAATGTAACCCCCAATACTTTATTATACCAAAGAATTGCTTTTAATATATACTAATCTTTGTATAGCACTTCTTATGGCTGCATTCATTAGTTTCTCAAATATTTCGATTTTTCTACAAATTTCAAATATACCTTCTATTTGTTTACTAAAATTTATTTATTTTGAGAAAATACTATCAAATTTTATTTTTGCTTAACAAACAACTAAAATATAGGGCCATGATAGTACTTAATCAAGTCAAAATACTGTATTAACGAGATAATGTAGGTCAAGTGTGCTGAGAAAAGAATTTTATAGACGTCATGCATAATTATCAAGCATATCTATCAGGTAGGCTAGAAAATATTAAACGACACAGTCCAAATAAAACAATTCTTCAATCTTTCAAACGCATTAGTTTTAGAGTGCCTCCGTTCTGGATATTGCTGTTCATAGTTGATATATTCTAGAGGCAAACAGGCAATTTCTTAAAGATTCTCATAAATACCCTCAATGGAAAAATTAATTTTTAAAGCTGTCTTTTCACACAGTACGGAATTATTGATCAGGTTATGAAAACTGTCAATTTTTCAAAGCTTACCTGATAAATCTGCTTGATAATTATTATGCATCACGCCTACAAAATTGTTTCCTCAACACACTGGACCTTATTATCTCGATGATTTAGGGTTTTGACTTCGTCAAATAGTATCACGACCTTATAATTTAGTTGCTCGTTAAATGAAAAACAAATTCGATGGTACTTTCTCAAAATAAATAAATTTCAGTAAAGAAATAGAAGCTATATTTTAAATTTACCAAAAAAATCGAAATACCTCGGAAACTGATGGACGTAGGTACAATAAGTGCTATACAAAGATGAAAGAGCATATTAAAAGCAATTCTTTGGAATAATAAAATATTGGGAGATACATTTAAAAAAAACAGAAAATCTGGATTTTGCATTCTACATCACCCTGTATACGAATATACGTCACGGGCTTTTTTATAGTCGATTTTAAGGCCAGAGGATATTTATAATCTTTTCATGTAAAAAAAATAATTTTTGATTCATTACTTTTTGACATACAGTACGTTCATTTGGCCGCGATTTGGATATAAAAATGGTCAAATAGTATCATGACATTATAATTTAGTTGTCCGTTAAATGAAAAAAAAAATCGATAGTACTTTCTCAAAATAAATAAATTTCAGTACACAAACAGAAGCTATATTTTAAATTTACCAAAAAAATCGAAATACCTAGGAAACTGATGGACGTAGGTACAACAAGTGCTATACAAAGATGAAAGAGCATATTAAAGGCAATTCTTTGAGATAATAAAATATTCGGAGTTACATTTCAAAAAAAAAGAGAAAGTCTGGATTTTGCATTCTACATCACGCTGTATACGAATATACGTCACGGGCTTTTTTTATAGCCGGTTTTAAAACTAGAGGATATTTATAATCTTTTCATGTAAAAAAAATAATCTTTGATTCGTTACTTTTTGATATACAGTACGTTCATTTGCCCGCGATTTGGATATAAAAATGGTCATAACTTTTGAAATGTCCTGTATAATGTAACAATACACTGTATTGGAAGAGCGGAAATCACTAGTAGAATTTAAATATGGAATAATATATAGGGTGTATAGTTATGGATCACCCTGTATAAATCTAAATATTTTCTGTGCAAGAAGCATATCCGTGACTACAACTTTTATATACAATTTTTTTCGCTATCTTCCACAGTAGTGGAGTTATCGACCGAGCCGGTACTAAGAACTCACCCTGTATATTTCTGGTTTCTGGTATCCTCCAAGACAGGAGGAGGGAAATGTCTACCTGAGTGTATTAAAATTTACTCGTTAGTACCGAAGTACTGCGTCAAGCCAAGTGACTCCATTTTTGCACGCAAACGGAAGATTTAAACGAGACATTATTAAACAGTGTTAGCTGATATTAATATTCCGGATTCGCCTATTATCCCAAATGAGCCTAAATATAGGCCAATTAGGAGGTTCGCGCAACGCATAATAAGACCATTCTAGTTTCGCAAATTATCGCGCGCGATGAATATATCCAGAGAGAGCGTTAATTTAAAGCGGACGTAAACAGACGCAGTTAAGCGCAAATAAGCATTTATGTGTACATCCAAACTGCTTGTCTACACAATTAGAAACAATTAACTCATCTCGCTCAGTGGCTTGACACAGATTGGTGAAATATCCCCAAAAGACCGACTGCGCTCAGTTGTGTGTGTCTGTTTAGTCGGGGTAGCTGTCTCCGGATATAGCCTGGACGAAACAGATGTTCATCTGCATGCTAATATAAAACAGGGAACAGAGCATGCGTTTCTTGAAGCGTACGTCAAGATACATTACACCATGGAAATAGTTGGTGCACAAGAAGAGTTTTTTTTGCTATTATAATGGCTCTGGTCAGAAACCAACAGGCCAGATCACTTTGCCCCATTCTTGCTTAAGGAAGGGAAATTTTAAGCTGTATTAAATATAGGACAGTGGAACATAAATCATAGCTACGAAACAGTAGTTAGTATTTCATTTTATGTTTACTTATACTTTTTCTTTTTTTTTGTATGTTTTTTTATTAATTTTGTTTTTGTTTAGCTATTATTACTTTTTTTATTTAATTTTAAATCTTTTCCTGCCTCTTAATATACTACAATTGTTGAGTAGAGCCATTTTATACACAATTTTTTCTTATTTAATTTTCTCTCTAAATTAAAAGTTTTAGCTTTACAGTACAATGATTATAAACTAGTTCATATATTTGCTGGTTTTCGCAGCCCAAAATTAAAGTTATACTAGTTGGAAGCGCAAGATGAGTAGACAGATCGAAATAAGTTTGAGTGGTTTCTTCTGTTGCATTTAGACACTCCAGAAGACAATGTTCGAATGTGCCGACCTCACCGCATCTGCAGAACGAGTCTCCCCCCAGTCCTATTCTTGATTTATGTTGTGGGACCAAGGTGTGACCACTTCTGAGACAACATATTGTTCTAATATCACTTCTTATTTCCTTCTCAAACCAAGTATTTGTTCTAATGTATGGTTGTATCGATTTGTAAAAGTTTCCTTTAGGACAACTTGTATAGTATTTTCGCCACTCTCTTGTCTGCTTTTTCTTAATAAAGGCATTTATGTCTGAGCTAGGGATTTTAAAATTCGATATAAACTCTCCATCAGCTTTTTTTGCTAATTGACCCACAGTTTCATTCTCAATTATATTTGAATGCCCTCTGATCCATACAACTTTTATCTGCTCATTTAAGTCCTGGCATTTTTTAATGAGATCGATGATATCAGTTAGCAGATAATTAATATTTGGTGATGGACTTAGTTTTTCTAGTTTTTGTGCAGCACTTTTGCAATCTGTGAATATGGCAAATTTGTTATTTCTTGTATAACTTAGACAGTATGCTCCAAGGCTTTTTTAATTGCCACTAATTCCGAGGTAAATACTGAACATTCTAGAGGAACAAGAAGAGTTGTTGAGCAGCAAAAACAAAAATTTTGAAAATATTTGCAGCATTTTCGCGTATTTCAACTGCTGAACTTTACAATATACGTAAAGAAAATCCCAATCTAAATGGATTTTGTCCATGGACTTGAATCGGTTTGTTTTTCCAGATGTGATTTCCTACCGAATAGCATTTTGTCTGTCTTATTGTTCATAAAAAGTAAGTATTTGGTCATTGGAATACAGCGCTATCTCTGTCTCAAGTATGGGAAATTAGGACAAAAATTATTTAAAAATATTATTAGCAGAGAAATGTTCTAGAGGTCTCTATGTTTATTTTACGAGCTCTTAGTAAAATCGCAGTACGCAGATTTTTCTTTTCTTCCAAAGTAGTATTTCACTTAGCATTTCTCATACAGCAACTGTATGAGCCTAGCTCGGATCATGTAAGAATTGACGGTAACCTGTCTGGTCAAACAGCAACCAGAAAAGGAGTTCATCAGGGATGTGTATTATCTCCGATGTTATTTAACATTTACTCTAAATTTGTGATCAGACAGGTACTGGACAACTGGAATGGCGATATAACTATTGGCGGAAGCGAAGTCACAGTATATCCAATTATACAGTAGCGCAACTCTCCAGAATTTTGGTGGTTCGCGCATAGCATCCCGCGCATCGTTCGCAGGATGTTTAGCAAGGCGATCGCCTGAGTCGTGTTCATTCTATGAGAGTGAAGGTAGTGTCTTTGACAGAACCGGATTAAGGAATTTAGTGATACGCTGATATGGATATCGGGACGCGTGGAGTCAAATGTTGCGCGTTTTAAGTTTCCTCAAGATGCTGCCAGATAAGCGATTCCTCCAATGTTTAATATGCTCCTTTATTACCTAATAATATTAAAGTGTGATAGCATAGCTTCATCTGTCTCTAACAAAGTCTGTCGGGTATTAGGGTAGCTGTGTGTGTTTTTTTTTCAGTTTTTAGAAGAGTTAGACGTTACGGAAGGTCATTCTTTAATTATTGTAAGCCTAAAATCAGAATAATAATTTCTCACTGTGTCTTCACAGCACCACAACGAGCAGAAGATCTTTCACGACATATAACAAAATGAATGTGATTATGCATTCCAACGTTACGAAATTTTAAGCAGGAAGTGAAGTCCATTTTAATGGATGCTCAAATAGAAGGTTCACAATAAAAGAATCAACATGCTAAAGGTAGTCTTGGTAACCTAGATAAAAAACAGTTTTGAAATTTTTTTATGAATAACGACCAGTTTAGTATAATTTATCGTTGTTATAAACATATTGATCATTATTTTTTATGTACACCTAACAAGTTTTCATCGGTTTTGCTGTTTGACACGTTTTCGTACATTAAACGTTTTTCTATGATGATTGATGAAGATAAATTTAAAGGTTGTGGGATAACTAGACATAATGTTATTTTGGACGCTACGTCGTTACATATCCCATATTCGAATGATATAAAATATTATAAAGCTTTTATATTTATTTAAATGTTTAAGGTTAAGTAAGATAAGATAAAATAAAGCTGAATAAATCTCGCATTTTTGTAATTTACTTACAAAACAATAAAGCCACTTATTTTCTCGGAGTTAACAACATACATACACCTGACTTATTCTTGTTTTGCTTCTAAAAGTATATGTACACCCCAATTATATGCAAAGAATCCCTGATGAATTAGAAAAATCAGTGCAAAGCATTTTCATGTACAATAAATGGGAATACCTGGACATAACTTACAAACTGTAATTCAGAATTCCAAAGACAACTGCCTAACCTCGATGAAGAATATCGCATTACCACACTGCTTTCAAAATTTACTCTATTTCCGAGATATATCGCGTCCATTAAATTTATTGCAACACAATAATTACGCTTCGTCACTCGATTATTGCTAAGCTGACCCTGTGCTAAAAACGTAAACGGCAATACTCGCTGCTCATGCTGAGGAGCCAACGTGGGGTTATGAGAGGCCAGTTTTTCGGAGACAAATTGTCTGCATGATTTCTAGGGAGTTGCGCTACTGTATAAATGGATATACTGTGGCAAAGTATCCATCTTAATATTTGGTGACGATACAACCCTTATTGACACTCCTCAGGAAGAACTAGTAGCTCTATTAAACATTTTAGAACAACACAGTGCAGCATATGGTCTTGGTATTAACTACAACAAGACCAAGGTTATGATCGTAGATAGAGAGCATGATAATCATCGAGAAATAAAGTCAATAGGCCGTTGTAAAGTAGTTCAACGTTTTGTGTCCCGTGCCTAGTATGGACCGCGCTTTACAGTATGTAAGATTCCAATGAACTGAATTAGTTTTTCAATCAACGTATCGATTTGGTAGCCAACGTTTCTAGTCTAGTCGCGTCAGCTCGGTATCTGGAGCCATTGTTCAGAAGAGGCGTTCTCTAGCTGCGTTCTTTGTCAGCTCGCGCCGAGACAAAAGAAGAAGCTCTCGCAACGGGCTCGATTAGCGGGCAAAAAAGGGCTCGCGAGCGCCCGTAAACAAAGGGAAAGGGGTAAACGTAGTTTAGATCGACGAAGGAGGATGTGAGGAGCGGGGAGGGAGGAGCAAGTATGTTGGCGGAGGCATAATTGGCGCGAACAAGAGGCTCGTTACAGAAGGACGGTGTGCGGTGGAACTGGTGTGATGTTATAGTAGCAGAGCTGAGTGATAAGTTTCAGTAGGTAGGTGTTTGATAGTTACACAGAAAAAAATACTGTAGTACTGCTATTCAAGAGTGATATTTTGACAAAAACAAACCTGCTAACGGACACAATTTCAAACAGGTGTAAAACCGACATTATGGTATACGCAATTACAGACCTTATTTTCCATGTGAGGAAAAGCAAATGATTGCGAAGCTCTTCAGACTGTTTAGAAAATAATATAGAAGGGGTGATCTCAAACACGGTTGGATTTCCGCTTTTCTTCATCTATTCGTATTTATGCGAAAAAAATACTGTCGCGTTTCCAATTAATTGTTAGTATTTGGATGTTTTTCCATCGCTTTAAATATATTTACAGTTGTTTCAAATCCATGTCGTTGAAAGAATTCAATCCTTATATTCGAAGTAATCACAGGTACGCCAATAAATTCAAACTAACTTTATATTAATTCTAACAATATGTATAATCCTTCTAATACCAGTATTGACATATAATGCAATCAAAACATCCTTTTGCTTTCGAAATTTACCCTATGTTTCATTTAAGCAAAACATACAATCTATTCAATGTACAAAAATTATTACTGCAACAGCAGTTCGTGATAATTCATCTGATAAAAATTAATTTTGTTTCAATGGCCCTTGTTGTTCGCTGAACTACAACCAGTATTCTGCGGGACTGATGTCCCGATTCAATGAACGTAAAAAGAAAGAACAGGGGGATCATCTCAGTGTTGTTATCGGCACCAACCCGCCAACATGGACGAGGTTGTTTCGTTGTTTCGGTGTTAGCCGTGTTGTGTCATCTCGTGGTTTTGCGTATTGCATCAGCAATTGTGTGATTTAAATGTGTCCAGTTATATATTAGATGGAGGACCTACTGAGAAATTTGGGCTTAGAAGAGCTAACACCCACATTTGAATGTAGGTATTTAGATTAGTCAGACAGTTATATTTCAGTTAAAAATGCAATAACTGGTGCAGGCTTATATCTAATTCTTATATCATGATTCTTATAACTTCATACAAAATCACACAATTAAACATCCAAACGAATCGATCAGCTGTCCTTGCAATAAAATCTGTTGGTCCAAGGAAAAGAAAGTAGTTTAGAATCAATTACCAAACACAGATTCGATTCAACGACAGGCTGCGATTGAATTATTCATTGGAATCCAATGACATCTTGTAGTTGAATCGACAATACGATATAATTCGTTACCAACTATACACTTCCCATTGGATAAAACATCGCTGTATTTGAGGAATGATGAGTGTAACTTCCCATTGAATTCAAGCGTAAGTCTTTTACAGAACGACAGATTTTTCTGTGTATAATACAAAGTTAGCCATTGTCACTATCTAATCATCAACGAATTTTTTTAGCAGTAAGGGCACTTTCTGCATATAGGACTTGCCACATCAAACTCCAACTTCCGCAGGTGGGCACTGAATGTCCAATGGCCAATAATAAATCCAACCAACTTTCGTAGTTCCTTCCTACTCAATTTGAGAGCGTCTGCGGTATAAAAACACAAAGGTCCCTAGGTACAGGGTGGCCTGGTAAGAATGGACCCCGGCAATATCTCGGTAACTGTTAGTCATATAACTTCGAGCAAAAAATATGTTTAGCTATATCGGCTAAGAGCAATTGCTGGAAATTCAATTCCGCAAGTGACCACTAGTGGACGCAACTGTTACTAGCAATAAGAGATCCGACTTTTTCTCAAAAAATATGCAAACAAAGGTATATCATAAATTCTGCTATCATGTAGACTGGACAATTTTCGATTTTTTTGTTGATAGTTTTTTACTCTATCTTGCATAAGATGTGGTGGTGGGGAATATCAAAAAAGTTAAATGGCCATACATAACTTTGATATAAATTAACGGAATTAAACATTAGGTGTCGCTTGAAAGAGCTATTCTTACCTAGTAATCTGTTATTTAAACATTATCCAAGTTTATCTTAACTTAGTAGCTATAGGGCGATATTTGACATCATAACAATTATTACGTATTATTACGAAAATTTTAAATGATATACTATTTTTCTTTTAACACAGATATAGGTAGCAAGTGCAAGATTCAACTTCCTAGCTATTTTCAAACACTTGTCATAATACTTGTTTCATTCATATCTGCCGTTTGAAAATAGCTACGAATTTTTTTCTTTATTTAGGTATCTCTGTTAAAAGAGATATGGCATACCATTTAAAAGTTTCGTAATAATGCGTAATAACTATTATGGTGTCAAATACCGCCCTGTAGCTACTAAGTCTAGATCAATTTGGACAGCTTTTATACAGCAGATTATTAGACAAGAACAGTTCTTTCAAACGAGTCCTAGCCTGTTTAATTCTGTTAACTTATACCAAAGTTATGGCCATTTGAATAAACACAATTTTGACATTCCCCTAACACTACATCTTACAAGATAGAGCAAAAAACAATAAATTATCAAAAAAGATCTAAAATTGTCCACTCTAAATGATAATATAATTGATAATATACCTTTATTTGCACATTTTTTGGGAATTAGCCGTTTTTCTGATTGATTGTAACAGTTACGCCCCCTAGCGGCTACTTGCGAAAGTTGCAAATAATTACTAGCGATTTCTCTTAGCCAATTTACCTAATAATATTTTTTGCTCCAAGTTATATGATTAACGGTTACCGAGATATTGCCGGCGTCCATTCTTAGTGGGCCACCCTGTACATCCAATGTTAAGGTAATCTGAGATCGGCTCGTGATATTCTCTAGATGACTGTTCCAACTTTGTTTATCGTTAAACTTGATGCCCAGTTATTTCGCTTCATTAGCAACTTCATTTGCTTGCCGAAGAGTAATGGTAACCTGGTCATCTTTGCATTCCTTTGCTTCGTGAATGGTACCATGATGGTTTTCGAGAGATTTATAGATAGTCTCTCCGTAATGCCACAGCTCTCCGCTAGGGATAATGCCGTCTGCATTAGTTCCAGCCAGATTCCCACGAGTTTGCCTCTCATTAGGATGACAATGTCAGCAGTATACCCTTGGGCATACATCTCCTCGTTTAGTGTTACGATGATGCTATAGACTACCAGATCCCACAGTCTCGGTGACAGCGCGTCACCTTGCGGAAAACCTATTAGCATTTCGACCTCCCGTATAAGGATGCTTTTGCCTTTCTGTTGCTCAGCATGTTTCCAATCCACCTCGTGATTGTCCTTTGGGCACCCCTGGACTCCATCTTTGACATTATCGAGTCAGTGCTAGTGTTATCAAATGCTCCCTCGATGTCCAGGAACACTGTCAGTGCTAGGCATGGTACTTTGGAACAGGATCTGTTCCTTTTGAAACAGGTTTCTGTTTGAAACAGGCTAGAACAGGAGGGTGATTCCAATTCGCCAAGCGAGGGTCGCTTGAGACGACCCTTGACTGAATTAACAATTGCCGTCGGTTCCACCAATGGGAGCTAAGTATTTTCGTGCAACATTAATGCTTTGGCGAGGGTCGCCTCATTTTTGTCAAGGGTCGACAAGATTCAAGCGACCCTCGCTTGATGTGCGACAAGGACGTGAGATATGCCGTCTTTTTACTTTGACATACGACGAAAACTGCAAATGGCGCGCAACACCGAGCAAATGTAAGGTTATGAATGAAATCGGTGTTCGTGTTTTGATCAGAGTAAAAGTAAGATCTTTTGATTTGCGTACGTGTTGATTTCTTGATCTTGTGTTCATTATTCATTTGTGAGATACCTGTTAGTGATTTTGCAAGTATGGCATTGCCTTTTATACATTTGCAAATTGTTGATGAGTTGCAAAGGGCGGAAAAACGGGATCGATCTCGATGACTTCGGAGGATGATCAGAGATGCTCAAGATCCACTTTCCATCCCGGATTGAGCATTTAAAGACAATTTTCCCCCATCTAAAGATGCTTGTCAGTATTTGGTGAATACATTCATGAGAAGGAGAACTTATGAAAACCGAATTTCTGTAGCATTCAAGGTAAATGGTAGATTTAACAACCTTGTACAGTTTGCTGATTATAATTTTGTAGGTGCTTGGAGCGTTACATTTTTTTAGTTTTGGTAGCTATCAATGAAGTATAGCTGGTAATAGCGTGTCCTGCATGAGCCAGACAATGAGTAGATCAATAAAGGAGGTCTGTGATACAATACTCAGGCATGTTATGAAAACTTGGGTACCTTATCCTAGGCATGTCCAAGAAAAGGAAGCCAATAAGCAACAGTAATACCATTAAATAATGTAAAATAAATGATATTACAAAAGGCGTAATTTCAGATTTATCAATCGTCACCATCAGATGCTCAAAGTTATAGGAACTGTAGATGGGACACAAGTAGCTATAACAATGACAGAAAAGGTTACCATAGTCTGAATTGCCAAATTGTGAGTCAAACTCATGAATATTTGATAGAATCCACAAATAGAATCATTAAATTTCCTGTTTTCAGATATGTGATGCAAATATGAAAATATTGAATGTTGTTGCTAAATGGCCAGGCAGCAGGGTATGATGCATATATATGTGGCACCAAAGCAATATTGGAAGAATAATGGCTACAATGCAGAACAGAATAGTAAGATTATGGGTAAGTGAAATAAAAAAAAAAATTATAATTATTATTATTACAATTGTGATTAGTATTGTTGTCAGGCATCTGGAGAAAGCCAGACATAGGTAGGCTTTTTGATTGTGTGTTTAACCAAAATAAACAATGCCTGGCTTTTGTCAGGCTTTTTACATTTTACATTTCGATGACTATTTGATTAATAATAAAATACCTATACCTAAGACTAATCTGCCATTCGATTTAATTTATTTTTTCACTAGAATTTAACAAGATTTATGATAATAATAAAAAAAGCTAGATGTTACATACATTTTTTTTTGTTGTACCTATTAATACTGAGACAAGATCTAGAATGTCCAGCTTTTCTAACCAAACTCACTGGTCTGTCTGGCGATTAGGTTTGGCGATCTGACAACCCTAGTGATAAGAGCAGTTGGTGGCTAAAACTGCTCCAGGTTTGTCATTCTTTTGCATGTTACACACTATTGCTACAGTTAAAATGTCACTGTTGAAATATACAGTTTGTGCCAAATTATCACAGTGGTGCGATGGATGATGAATGCTAACTTGAAATGGTGGATCATTCTATTGCTGATAGAAGCCAATTCATTATCAACCTTGTTTTTATTTGTTTATTGAAGGTGTAGTGACTATAACTTTGCAAGCTATTCCATAAATATACAGAGAGTTTGCTTAAAAAGTTTTCCTTGGTAGTGTTAAACTACTCTCTTGGGCGAGTTTTAATTGGTGTAATTAATTAATTAAGTGGTAATATTTCCAAAGAGTGGAGTAGTGGTGACTCATGTTTTAGTATATAACAATAAGATCCCCTCTTTGTCCTCTCTCGATAAGGGACGTGAGATTGATATGCCTGCAGATTTGGCAAGTCTTGTTTCCATCAGAATTTTTCATAATTCTTTTTTTTTTCTTTAGGTGATTCTGGGTATCCCTGCCTACCTTGGCTGATGACGTCTATCAAAAATCCAGCATCTCATGAGGAGGAGGCTTACAACACAAGATTTGTAAGATGTAGGAGTACAGTAGAGCGATGTATTGGTTTGTTGAAAGGGCGATTCTGGTGCCTCTTGAAGCATAGAACCGTGCATTACATGCCACTAACTGCAGCAATAATCATAATGGCATGTGCTGTAATACACAACATTGCACTGCAGTATAATGTTGAAAATCCACCAGAGATTCTGGATGATATAGATTTGGAACCAGTGCCACCACCTCTGCTTCCTAGTGCTGATATGATGTTGAGATAGCAAGGACAACAGGCAAAACTCCAGTATGTTCAAAGATACTTTTGAACATATTAAAGCTATTGCCAATTATTGTAATTTATTTTGTTGTTGTCTCTTACTAATCAACACCATCGCTCTGGCTAATAAAAAACCACATTCACTGATATTATAAGAAGTAGTTGATGTATCATCATTTGATAGGTATTAATTTTTTAAAGTACCAACAAAAGCATGTCAGGTAATACATAATTTGGCTAAAGCCAGTTTGAAGAGTTTTTAAAAAAAAATAATTTAGTAACCTTAGCTGAATTTTCAACAAAAATTATACAAAAAATCAAAAATATAACTCTAGAGCTCTACCATGTTAACATATTCATAAATTGTCAGGCATTGATTACTTGAGTACTTATCTGATATATTTTTTTTAGATCAAATTTAATTATTTGTAATACAGTATAATTTTTCTGTGGCAAAGACTTCCACAAAATTACTAACCTTTTTAATTCCAATGAATGTGGTTTGATTTAATGGTGAGTTGCTGATGATATTTCAAAACTATTTATTACATTTCCTACATTATAGCAATAGCCTGTGTAGTTATATACTGATAGAAACACAGTGATGCTACATCGAAAAAATTGGTTTAGCAAGGTCCTTGGACATAGTTCTACATGGATATATCTGTAGGAATTTATTCATTTATTGGTAGATCTTACAGCCACAAATTTCACAGTTCTACATGGATATATCTGTAGGAATTTATTCATTTATTGGTAGATCTTACAACCACAAATTTCACGGTAGTTACTAGTTGCTTATCACTATATACTACATTAAAAACATCTTAGTCACTAAAACAGTAAACTAGTTCTTCAATCACAGACAAAAAGTGACTACCTTATGGGATATCATCTCAAGGTGTGGTTGATCATAATATATTCCTTTGCTCTGGAGTTAAAGCAGTCCAGATTACTAATGCTACTATAAAGTTTATAGGAGACATATTAGAAGGCCTAGAAAAATTTGGTTACAGCTGTTCAGTGTACTATAGATAAAATTGCATAGGAACAATATACAAACGCAATGCATACTTCACCTATGAGATAAGGTCTGCATATTGAAAATATTATTGGTTATTGTTGTTTTAGTAGGCATTGGGTAAGAATATAAAATATTCTTTTAAGATATAATTATGAAACCTTATATTATTATGATTTTCCAAGTTTCTCTCGCATGACTGTGGTAGCAACAAATGTTGACAGGCTGTGCCAGGTCAACACCTGAACTATTACTGATCTGAATATATTATTATCATTATTATATTATAAACATTATTATAATAGGTTTTCTTTTTGCGCAACAACTTCTTTTATTTGCGTGAATAATTTATAATGAAATTTCTGACAATGTAAAAACCAAAAGTTCAATATCAGGTTTTAAAAGAGCCTCAAAGTATGAGATCCTGTCGAGTATGTAACTCAGGTTTTACTCGCTTATTCATAGTCAATTTAAGACATTCAACTGATTTGTATTTTGTATTATGTAGAGTATTATTTATGGGCACGAGTAAACTAGTTATAAGGATTTGATCATTTTGTAACTATGAAATTGCAAATATTATGTATGGTACTCTGTTAAGTAGAGGAGTGATGGATGGACTTCACCGATGATAACTAAAATAAAGCTGTTTTAGTGTTATTATTAAATGATACATTATTTATACTTTTCTGCTATTCAATATCATGGAAATCACTAAGACTGTTTATAATATTGAAAAGTTTTAAGTCATCCGCATTATATTAAACAATGTGAATATACCTAGAATATACCGCATACTAATAAATGATTCAATGTAATACATTTACTTCTTCTAATATGTGGCATTTATAATAATAATGATGACATTCACCTCAGTGAAGTTAAGATGACATTAAACGGAAATTAATATACATACTAAAACATAATATGGTATATTGAGCTAAATTCTAAATTTCACTTTTGAACAAACACAGGAAATATAGTATTGCATCAAATGCAAACTATGCAACCTATGCCTAAGAAGAAGGCGAACATACAACAGTAAACTAAACAGAATTTGTGTATTTCATTAATATGTGCCATATTATGTGACTCTCATTTGTTCAATATAGACTATATATGTCTCAGGAGATAAAATTATTGATGTCTATGTATATGACCATAATGCATATTTGAAGATAATGAAAGAAATATAGCTTCAACACTATACCGATTAATAAATCTCAATGATCTCTGAAAAATATTATATACAGTTATGAAACCAAACCATTCTGAGCGAAAGAATAAAAAACCGGAACATAAAAAATTCAATTTGATCTAATGTTACAGTTACATATATCACAGCCATTTTCAATTTATCTTAAATATGCTCTGGGTACCTAGACTTTATTGTCCATTTTGTACATTAGATTTTTTATAAGAAGTAATAATAATATTCAGGTGATAATATGGATACAATAACAATGAACACATTTCAGACCCAACTGAGTGAAAGTAGACCACATTTTATCAACAAAAACTGCTTCCTTTATATTCACATTTTGAGTTTTTCTGGCGATTTTTATTTGAATTATTATAACTAGAAACAGTAGGGATCTATAACCATATGAATTTGTAATAAAGTATTGTATCTACATAGGTAACTGAATACCTATGTGTGTACTGTGTAAAACTAGAATATAAAGGAACTGAGTATTGCAAGTTAAATTCTAAAAGAAGGTGGAACCTAAAGAACGGCCATTAAAAGCAATAAGGAAATTAAATTAAAATTAAATATTTAGGTAACAAATTATATGTTTTGGATGTAAGTCAAAAAACCTAATTTTTTTATGTGTAGGCATTAGGAATTTCTAGACGTTTTGTTTATATTAATTCTAGTTTGCTGTGGATGGCTTATATATAAAACTGACTGATTTTTGAACAATTATGCAGGGATCAATCATCAAAAATATCTTTTGAATAGAAAAGGGCGGTAATGACACTTGTCTCATCTTACAAAACTATCAAATCAATATAATATGTCTCCAATTTCAAAAACTATACCAATTATCTTGTTAATAAATTGACTTGTACACTATGCACAGAGAAAGAACCTTTATATTCTAGTATGAAATCTTACAACTTAATGAGATAAATAGATATTTATTTGTTATTGAATCATATGCAGTGTATGACTGTTAAGTTTAGTTACTCCTTCTTCATATCTTCTTCCTTGATTTACTTAAAATTTGTATTTATATTATTATTCTGAAATAAATCGATATTTCTATCCAATGGTCTTGCTGTCTTTACAGTGAAAAAAAAATAAAATTAACTGCTAAAAAAGATGAATTTGATATGACAGTAATAGATTGGCATTCTGGAAACTTTATTGATGATTATAAATTCTGGAATATATACTTGTTGGTAAATGAATCTAATCTACTAATCCAAAATAAGAAGGAGCAATGCATTGGCAAAACATATTTTATTGCTGAGGTACTGATGCGGTTTTCTTACAGATTAATACATTATAGTTACTTTTCAAATCAAATGCAAGAATAACTAACTGCAGGAAATTTTTATGGTGATACTTGCCCATGTGAAGAGTACATACAAATTAAAAAAAAAAGATACATCATCTAATACATTAAAAATTTTCAGAGCTGCAATGTACCAATCTCCTGCCACCTACCCTAAGCAATGTCCATTTGAGCTTCACCTTAGAAGCTTTATTATATATCTTACGGTTGAAATGCTTACATGGTTACTTTATAAACTAGCTGGATATTATACAAACTATCCAAATGCCTGGTTATTTTAGCGGAAAGTAATCTTTCAATTAAAATATCAATGAATGTTGGTTAATTTGTATTATATCCAGACAGTTTGTAAACTAGCCACGAATTGTAAAGTACAAACCTCAAAAGAATTCCACAAATTAACCGGGGGTTTTGGGTAGTTTACAGACTAACCACAGTATTTTGATAAAGTGTGAGCTATATTCCTAGTAATTATGTAATAACTAACTCGTTGATTACCATGCAAAATAAGCCATTACCTTTGGTTAATTTAATTTAAATAATCCCCAGCAAAAAATAGGGTCCCCTAATGAGTTGGTATACATTACTAGAAATTTCAGTTCACACAATATCCAAATACTATACACAGTTTGTAGACTAGCCAAAAACCCCAGCCAATTTGTGGCTTGTACTTTAATGGGATTCTTGGCTAGTTTACATACTCACTGGATAGTATAGAAACTAACTAAAATTTATTGTTATTTTAATCAAAACATAACTTTTCACTAAATTCATCAGGTATTTGGATAATTTAGATACTATCCAGCTAATTTACAAACTATCCGTGTAAGACACTTTAACTGTAACATATATAATTAGGTATGCAGAAATGTTGTGCAAACTCAAAGGCAAAAAAGTTATTTGATTCATCCATAGGCTAAGGATTAGGGCATTATTGTTAAATCATATGGTACAGATTTATTTCTTGTCTGTAGAATTATTGCATCTTCATTATTTTCTGTGGTATAGCATTGCAATGCCATTTTCATATATGTACAACAAAAAGCTGATAATGGTAAATGTAGATTCATTTTCACTATGAAGTATGTAACCTGTTTAGATGCATTTATGTAATTAAAACAAAGTTTAATTTAATTTATTTTAGATAAAGTAAAGTTTAAAATTGTACCTATCACAAGTAATATATACCCATTCCATCAACTCGTCTAAACTCATGAGGATTTATTTTGATGGCGAACCTATATAACAATGCACTGATTCTTGCATCACTGATTTATCTATGTTTGAAAGAAAGACGAACACATAATTTGTTTAATTTCTCCTTCATTTCTTCTAGCTTCTTACTCAAAAAAATAATTTTCAGCTTCTGTACTTCCACAGTATTTACAGAAGCTTGTTGATGCTAAACAAGCCTCGTCAATTTGTCTTTCAACTATGACCTATGACTGTTTCATGAAGCTTGTTTCCTGTAAATAATGAGATTTAAAAGAAAACAGTTTATAAATGGTTTTTATTTTTACAAGATACACATAATTTGCAACCAGTTTACTTTGGTTTCTCCATTTGTAAATTATCATACATAGACCTTAACATACCCAATATTTCCACACTGTCTGCTTAGATGATAAACTTTCTTTCTACCAACTGGCAAATAAAATAATCACTTCAATTTGTTAGGTTTTGTAGAGCCCCTGCTTGAGGCTTCATCATAGTATTATGATTTATTATTTTCAAGAATGGTGGTCCATTTTTGTATGCCCATGCTTGAAGTAAAAAGAACACACCAGACGATGCATCGACAGCTCTCTACTTTTTCTTCTGAAAAAAAGATGATTTTATTAAATTGTTAGTATTGTTACATGTCAAATGTAGATTCATGAATCCACACAGACAGATAAGTAAATAACCTATTTTTATCTCTTCCAATTAGAAGTGATGTGAGGGATATACAAGGCAATACAACCAAGTCTCTTTAATATTGGATCACTTACCGCAGTAAACAAAAAATGCATTCTTGTTTTTCGTCGTAATCAACAAATTCGTCGGTTTAATGTTTGCGATCGGGAGCTGCAGCATACATACACTATTCATTCGCGTATTTCCACGTATTTCAACTTTTAAAAGTACTTAAAGCATAAATATAAAGTGATCCTTAACCAGTGGCCTGGCCTGGGCCCCAGTGCCCCCAAAAAACAGGTGACGGTGACGTCACGTATTGTCAAAATCAGTGATTTAGGGTTTTCAGTAATGCCAACCTCGAACGTATATGCTACCAACCTAAGGCTATCAAGGTCCTAAACGTCTCCCAACAATCCCGTGCAACAATCCCAACATCGAAGTAGGCGGCCAAGCGAGGGTTGAGTCACGAAGCGAGGGTCGCTTGAATTAGAATCAGGCCTCAGGTGTTGCTTAGTCCGTTTTCCCGTTTCGACGGAACAGCTTAGTATCACAGAATAGAGCATGAGTGCGGAGATGAACTGATCCATCCCAGTCCTCGTCTGTTCGGTCTATTCCCCTTTCTGTTCCTGTGTCAGCTACACGTTGTTCCACGCTGCTCGCCGTTGGCTTGCCCCTTGCCCGAGTTTGCCAATACGAAATAATTCGGGATTTTTTAATAACAGGCTAAAGAGATTCGTCGAATATTTGTAAGAGATTTGTATTCCACACATATTACACTCTGCGTTTGACTGATCAATAACTAACAAAAACATCCAAACTGGGCTGCTTTTGCTTCTCACCGAAAAACGTTTAACCAAAAAGCTCATGAAGTCATTAACTATCGCCTGATCACAAACAAACTACTTGCATCAGGTTTCGTAAACGCACTGACTCGAGCAACCTAACAACCAGCAACCACCAATAAATAAAATATAAAAATGTTTCGAAACAGTTTTCTGAAACACGCAGACTGAACAAGTAAACAGGTGTGACACAGATACAGCGCAACCTAATGGCACACCCTGAATCGTTGCAACCAACAATTCCAGCCTACCAGCTGCCGGCCGCGCCGGTTTGACTGAAACAGACGCTTAAGAACAATGCAAAATTTTCCAAAAAAATAAAATTTGGAAAATTCATTATCTGATAGTCTATTTCTTCACTTGAAGAACGTCGAAGAAATCATCTGAATATTCCAAAAAACGGCGGAGTTATTAAATTTTATATTTGCGTAAAGCGACCGCGGAGGTGAAAATCTGTATGACGTCACAAGTCACAAGTTATTAATTGCTCGCGGCAGCCACAGTTTGGACTTGAGTGGAACGGCGAAGGTGTTTGTTGTAGCGGGCAGACGCCAGTATATTTTTGAAGTATGGAGGAAGGTTACGTTCGTGGTGATTCTAGTTATCTTCCTAAAGTGGATGACATGATTATGGACCACACCGATAGGTATTGTGATCGTGAAAATTTTCGATTTTGAGATAATACGCTTTTTGGGTGTTTATGATGTCTACATAACGAAAATCCACACAACACATTTCCGTCGGTCTGTCTGTACGCGTTTTTTTAGCCACGTAATCTCAGTAACCGCTGCATGGATTGTTATGAAATTTGGCAGCGATATGCTGTGGGGTACCCCCACTACTACTAGTAGTAGGTAATGTTCTTATAAGTTTGAAAATCGGTACAAGGGTGGTGGAGTAATTAGCAAAAAACCAAAAATTTTAAATATTTCTCAAACGTTTTTAGGCGTTTTAGACGTTCCTGATCATTTTCTACTTTTTTGGATGGGGGTGATATTGGGATGGTTGAGGGGTGGGGGGTTGTAAAGCTGAAAAATTATTGTATTCAAAACAGGCCGTCTACTAACCTGTAAAAGAAAGGCCTAGCCTCATAATACACTTTTTTAGGTGCATCCGAACATTACCTTGGCTATTATGGATCGTCGACTTAGAATTTTCTGATGTATACATGCGAGAGTATTGCTTCTGATCATTCTGTTTGGTGTAACTACGAAACTATAGGATTGATTTCAATTAAATTTTCACACAGTATTACTAAAAACATAAAACTCAATTTTTTGTATTAATAATAGGCTATCCATTGAAATATTTGTTTGGTGTTTTTATGGTGGTTTTTCTCGGTCTGCTAGACATATACTAATAATACGAGTACCAATAAACTGCACTGTATCGTTTTGTCGCCGTTGGCGTAGCCTACCCAGCCTACCCTACTGAAAACAAGGAATAACAACATGAACGAGGAGGTCGGCGGCGGCGCGGTGGCTTGCGGGAGCAGCATCCTCGACAGGGCATACACAGGCTTGCGTTGTGTCGTGTGACGTGTGACGTCACAGCGGCTTCGCGCGGAGGATACGGCAATTCAAACTTTGAAGGACTATAACTTTTCTATTAATGGAGATAATTACAAAATTTTTTCGCCGTTGTTCTCCAACTCTTTAGGGTTATCTGACTGACTAAAATTTGAAAAAATGGAAACTTTCTCATTTGGCACTGAAGCAGCTTTCTTGAAACAGGTATTTCATGGAACTGGAACAGTGTGTACCTGTTGTTTTAAATAGCCTGATCCACCCATTCTAGTCAGTGCTACTTCTTTCTATCTGACGATCTGCTCCATCTTTCTCACAAGAGTGTGAAGGGTGGTTTCGCAGTACTTTCCACTTCGATAGGCATGTTGGCTAGGGTGTGGGGGTTTGTTGCCTACAGCCATCATCCGTATGTCTATCACCTTAGTCTTCCACTAATTTCAGGGGTTTCTATTTTTTTGTCAGTAGTAGCTACTCATTAGATTTAAATGAAAACAATAAGCAAGTAGTATAAATTACCTGCTTATTGTTTTTCTTTCAATTTCATGAGTAGCTACCACCACCAAGAATAGAGTACTTGCAGAGGTCGTGAAATCGCCTCGGGAGTATACATAGCGTAAAGAAAACCATATCAAGAAGCAATAGGAAACAAAAAACATGATTTTACTGACGGCCAAAAAAAGATATTTGCAAAATAAAATAAGGATATATTCAAATTTTTCCACGTGACTTAAAACAAGGGCTGACGTCACAGGTATCTTATCGATATCGACAATCGATACTGCTACAGCCCACGTCAGTGAGACTCAACTGCAAACTATTTCTGATGTTGCCAAATTTCTTTTTAAATATTTACGTTGGCCATATATCAATAATTTAATTTACGAGCATGTTTTGTTATATGGGTATACATATTCCCAAATAAAATGAGACTTCTCTTTCATCCTACTACAGCCGTAGTTCCTCATTGAGTAATACTGCGAGATGCAAAATGCAAAACGAAATCATATCAGCTGCTCGAATGCAACCATATTTTCTTTGTGGTTTGCCAACTGCGCATTCGACTAGAGATGATCTGAATTCTTTAACAATGCGACTCAATTTTGTCATACTTAAACATATTTCAAACAGGCAATTAATCCACTAGCATTTTCGTTGCAATACATTTTTATATCTGATAGGTATCACAGCTCATCCTATTTGTGACCGAGATTCGCAACTAATCGAAGCCACCATTTTATTTCGGCGCATCCCATTATGAATGAATCCAAAGATAGAATCTAATTCAAGCCCATCCCTACAAAGTGAATTAGTAATCTAGCCTGACTTTTATTCTTTTGACCTTTGTACTTTTACGTGTGACTGTGTTTTGTGGTTATAATGATCAATGTCAAAGTGTTAGGTTAGCACTGGCTATCGATATCGAATATCAATACTTTACGTCCTATCACTATAGGATATCACTGACGTCAGAAGTTGTTTGCGCGGCATTTTCCGGCATTTGAAATAATTTTTGGAATATCTCTCACAGCCGATTCCAAAAAACCAAACAAGTGATTTTGTCATGTTTACTAAGCTCTAAGGAACGCGTAAACGACATAATATTTTTTCTGCAAGTACCCTATTGTAGTTTTTGTTCTGCTTGAGAATTTCCAAAATATGGCTGCTGAGTAAAATACCTCAAATAGAATAGCAGAGAATTAAAATCTATGATAAGGGAGGAGTATTTTGTCAGATATCGTGGTTTGGCTATTGCCAAGTGCTCATTTTTCACCATACCATACTTTTGCTATTTCACACAATGGAAACGACTTCCTTATGTCTGCCGATGACTGCATACTTATTATGTAACAAGCTTTTGTTTTAATTCTGACCTAATCCTAAAATAATAACAACGCAAACACTGTTCTAAACATCAGTTTAGCTACTGTTTCCGCTATTATTCCGCTATTAATGACAGAATGGCTTTCGTATTATTAAGTAATACACATTCTGCTCTTTCTACTACTTCCTTATTATTTTCATTTAAATTTCACGAGTAACTACTTCTACCGCCAAGAACTGTAGTCTTAATTGTGCTTGAACATTAAAATAAGAGCGCTTAGGCTTAGTTCAGATGACGTGCGTCCGCCGCGCGTTCGCTTGACGCTCGTTTTGAAAACACAAATAATTAATTCAAGCTGTTCACATGGACGCACGCACGACAAATTGTACGCGCGTACGACGCCATTAGACTCAATCTCAATACGCGCGTCGGTCAGCGGCGACGCGCGTATTGAAATACTAGACGTTCACATTGCCTGTTCAGTTGGCACACGTCTTTTCTGGTGTTCAGTCGACATACCTGCGTCGGTACTATCTAACTTAAGAGATAGAAATATGTTTCTATCACCATGACGACCATGATGATCGGGCAGTTTCGAGTGCCTATCACGTGTCTGCTACGCTGTCACGACACGCTGTCATATTTACGAGGCCACCCGATCCCATAGCACATAGTGCATAGAAACACGTTTCTAAGTTACAGAGTACCGGCGCTGGTGTTTCTTTGCAACAATTTACGAGTATTTCTCACGTATGCTATTGAAATGGAAACAGAAGAGAAGAGGCCTACGATTTGGGACATGCATTTCAATTTATATTCATATAACACGGGCAAAAAAGAGCGCCTGAGAGGAACTGGTCCTAATGTTTTGCAAATCCGATTATAAAAATTTAGGTTCGCGATTTCGCAGGCTGGGATACAGTGTAAAGTATATAGACTTGCAGAAAGTCGATTCCTTAAAATTGGGTGAACCCAGTGTGTCATTCCCTCCTACATCGTTTCCTTCTTCTATATGCCTGCCTGCAAATGTCCCTGTCATTAATTTAACAGAATTTTCGTCCGAGTCTATTTTGTCTTGTCTGAAAGGGCTACCCAATAAACTAACAGCAGGTGAAGACTCAATTCCTAGCTTTTTCGTAAGAGACTGTGCACACATATTTGTTACTCCACCTTCTATAATTTTTAATTCTATACTTAAATCATGTACATTCCCAGATGTGTGGAAGGTAGCTAGAGTTTGTCCAATTCTGAAAAATGGTGATAAATCTGATGTCTCAAATTATCGTGCTATATCTGTTTTGGACAATTTTGCCAAGGTACTTGAAAAATTAATATATTCCTTTCTTTATGACAATGTCAGGCAGTTAATCTCCACAGCACAACATGGCTTCATGAAGGGCAGATCAACAACTACGAACTTGACTGAGATGACTCAATATATATCAGAAGCAGTTGATGCTAGGTCACAGGTGGATGTTGTTTATACTGACTTTTCTAAAGCCTTCGATCGACTAAATCATAATATATTCATCAATAATCTAGAGTCTTTCGGCCTTAGTAATCCTTTGATTTCTCTGATGCGATCCTATCTACATAATAGGCGCCAGTTTGTATCCTATAACGGTCATACGTCAGATGTATATATAGCTTCTTCAGGCATCCCCCAAGGTTCAAACCTAGGTCCTTTACTCTTCCTGTTATTCATTAACGATCTTACCAAGTCTTTAACCTGCAAAACTCTCCTTTTTGCTGATGATCTCAAGATTTATTCGACAGTTCACAGTATTCAAGACTGCATTTCTTTGCAGCAGGATCTAGATACCATTAACATGTGGTGCGAAAAGAATTCACTCTACCTCAACATTTCAAAATGCAAAGTTTGTTCTTTCACTCGCAAAACATCACCTCTGCTTTATAACTACGTAATTGATAACTCAGTACTTACAAGGTGTACTGAAGTAAAGGACCTCAAATTGGACTTTTTATCTCATATTTCTAGAATCTCCTCCGATGCTACTAAAATGTTAGGTTTTGTTATTCGTAATTGTAAGTCATTTTCAAATGTAGCGGCGCTTAAAGCATTATATTTCGCGTTAGTTCGTTCAAAACTAGAATATGCTAGCATTGTTTGGGATCCACAGTATATGTGTCACATAACGTTGTTGGAGAATGTACAACGCCGATTTCTAAAATTTTTATGCTTTAGAATTCGGCGGGGTATGGATCAGATTTTGTTGCAAGAGCGTTTCAACATTGAATCTTTACAATCTCGTCGAGCTGGTTCAGGAATGGTATTTCTATATAAATTAATTCATAACTCAATTGATGCACCAAGTATTTTGGATAGAATTAACTTTTCTGTACCTAAACATACCTTACGCCAAGCCTCATGTTTTTATTGTAAATTTTCGCGCACCAATACTCTATCAAATTCTCCCGTCAACGTTATGTGCTCAAATTTTAATTCTATTGCCAGCAACTGTGATATAAACAATGATAGTCTCACTAGAATTTTGTGTTTATTTAAGGAACATATGAATCAATGTAAGTAGTACTTGTTAGTTTACGTACCTGCGTGCACTATGAAGATATACATTTCTTTTTCATTCAATATTACCCTGTAATTGGATCTACTGTTGGGTAATAAAGAGCGATTATTATTATTATTATTATATGCTAACCAAACACAAACAGCTTCTCCTAGATCCATTCTCGTTAATAACAACAAATAAACTGACACTCGATTGCCTAGTCTCACCCTATATAAAAGTTATACGAAGACCTACGCGTGTCATCTGAACACAGACGCAACAAACGTGTGCCACGTCGACGGGCGTCGTACGCGCGTCATCTGAACTAAGCCTTAGAAAAATAGAAAATAGAATAACAGAGAATGAAGATCCATGATAAGTGTGAGGAGTATTTTGTTAGATATCGTGTATACGGCTATTGCCAAGTGCAAAAGATAACCTCAGGACTCGAAACGAAACTTTTCAGTTTTTCGCAGGCTAGCACATTTTTCACCGCTCCGCAATTACCGTTAAAAGAATAAAAATAGTAAATTGCGAATTTTTAGCCGTTGCATATAAATTCCAGTCGAAATATCCCCATTAAATTACAGGCATAATTTTCATTTGCCCAGCATTATCATTTAGGACCGCAGTACTTTGGTCAGGCCAAGCATGTTTATACATGGAATTTCCTAAATACTCTCTGGCAACCAGTTCGCCAGGCATGGGTGGATACAAAAGCAGGCAGAAGGGAGGTAGTCGTCCAAAAAAATATTTTTATACTCAGGTTAAGAGGTCAACGAAGTTTGTGATCCCTTTCTATGCCAAAATGCCAAAATGTGCTAGTACATAATACTTGTGTCTTTAGTCTCTGGGCGAGCTACACTGTTTGTTTTCTAGTTATAACCCTTAAGGCCTGGTCAAACAGAGAACGCGGCGGTCCGGCGTTCTGTAACAATACAATGGAACGCCGGACCGCCGCGTTCTCTGTTTGACCGGGCCTTTAGATCCGTATTCATACTCGATCTCCTACATATATGTACTTAGACTGTTCGATCTGAGGCCGTAGTCACTGCTTACCTCAATACGCTGAAACGCAAGTCGAATATGTTTCTTTTAAGCATCTTAAATTAATAAGAGTCTTTGTTAATTTTATTAGAGGAACTGGTCCAAATATGGAATCCCATTTTTATTTTGAATTATAATCCCTAGTGTGCAGGACCAGTCAGCATTACTTCTTCGCTTCTACGATCACTAATGACTCTATATTATTTAGTTGAGATCAAGTAATGAAAATACGGTATCATACTATTGAAAGGATGATAAATTCAATTCCCCTCCGCTAAAACGTACTCCAACCTGGGTATGCTCTTCTTTGTTAATCTATAACAGATCCCCATTTCCAAGATGTATTTTACTAACACAGACTCAATCTTTGGTCCCAGAACGTTTTGTGGTGATCCGGAACGCACTCCTAGCCGCCAGACGTTAGAACGCCCCTTTAGCGGTCTCGTGACCGAAGTTTGACATTGACGGCATCAACGGATGATTTTAAAAATTGTAAGATCTAAGTGTATGAGTGTAGTCATTTGATGAAGTTCAGATAAGTAATTTATTTGATTATTACTACATCATATATTGTTCAGATATTTTGTTATTCGTCAGATCATGAAAGACTTTTCATAGTGCAAATAGTTCCATAGTCATTTTCAATCTGTGACTCAAAGCTACAGTTCTGTGATGCTTTTGGGTTTTGTCACTTGAATAAAATAGTGGGTCGTGGTAATGGTTGCCATAGTTTGTTTATTTATTACGAGCGAGGGGTTGTTTTTGCATACAGGGAGAATTGAGTCACCAAATTTTACACAAAGCATTTTGGAGTCTTTTTCACGAATATCTGCAGGTATGTTGTCTTTTGAGTTTGTATTACTAACTAATGTGGACTGGCTACGATATTTAAAGTGTTTGACAAAGTATACTATACATCCGGGTTTTTGAGACGACTTTATATGGTGTTGGGTCTCTGATTTACGTCTACTCTAGGTATTAGGTCCTGAGGAATGGCAGGCTGATGGTGAACAGAAACAACTCTGTCTTATTTAGGTGTATCTATTTCAACCTTTACTGATCCTATTTATGTATATGCGATATTATTTATCTTATGGTTGTGGAAACCAAGGTGACTGTCCCCGGGACGGCCTATCACATACTGAAGGTGGAAGTAGGTTATGCTTCTGCGTTCACGAACCATACATTTCCTCTAACCAGCCCTTTTATATGTTGTTTATTGTTTATATTTATTTATTGATCTATTTATGTGCTTAGATACCATGCTTGCTATGCTGTTATGCTTGCTCTGCTTGCGATGCTATGCTTATATTTTATATACCCTATACTATTTACTCCTTTATGTGTTGGTTATATTTATTTATTTATATGCTGATATTTTACATTTTCCACATTCTATCCACATTTCTCTCCCTGATGTTGAACAGAGACCTAGCCCACCATGTATTATTATTATTATTTATCATTTAGACTGTGAATGTTGATAACCATTTCTTTATTATACAATATCAATAACAAGACCCAGTTTACCACTATTATTAAGACATTTTTGAATCGTATATTTCAACATATCGATATGAATACTTCACCAGTAAAATATATGAAATACAAAGCACTCATGAATTGATAAATACAAGAATCAAGTAATAAAAAAACCATATAACATTTTTGTGTTTTGATTTCATTCTCTCTGAGTTGGTACACATGCATGCTAAAAGAATCTGGTTATCACATACAACATTGGGTTCTAAGTTCCACCACTAGACGCCTTGACCACTTTGGCTATTTCTAAATTTGGTATCAGTTTTGACAATGACCTGTTGCTCACTACAGTTTCCTTCCTAATTTCAAACTAACAACCTCGCTGGATTCAACACCGTTGGTTCAACACCATTTTGCCATTGACGGAATAGTCTTTGGAGAGTCATCCTAGGAACATAAAATTGATTAGCAGTTTTTTCAGCCTCATCTTTTTTTTCAGAACTTTTTGTAATGCCAATACCACACCATCCTCTTTCCACAGCTTTCTAACCTAAGTTTGATGAATTTATTTCTGAATTTAAAATTTTATTGTAGCATGTTATACCCATATTCATATCAGCGTTTTGATGCACACTGAGCCTTGTATAATTCTGACGTATGTTGTTAGCAGACTTTGTGACATATCAATGTACCATATTGTTGCGTACATATTATTCCTCATGTTCTTTTATGTTTTTAATCAAGAGACACTTGTACAGGTATGAGTTGAAGTTGTTAAAAAGGTTGTTTGTAATGTGATCGTGGGTGAACGCCTGCTATGCATCTTATAATTCTTTTCTGAGTAGTTATGGACACGATCAGAGTTGCCTCAGAAGAGAGAGCTGGTTGCGGCAGCCCAAAGTATAATTTTCTTAGTATATCAGAATATACCGTTCCATGAAGCTGTATAGTTATAAAAGAAATCGTACTCAGCCTAGAATTTATATAGTTTATTGCTTATAATCACACCTAAGGACTACAATCGAATTTTCTAATTGACGTTTTCCCAATTTTAATTAAAGAGACAAAATCCGGTTGTAAAATTTTAGGAAAATAAGGTACATTTTGTTTTGTTGCTGTTCATCAAGTTTGAAATTGTTCAGCAGTTATGATTGGCTTTGCCAATGACATCTTGGAATATTTTTGAGGAAACGAAGAAGTTGTATAATGTAAATGCTCATAGAACCAACAACTGATTATCACAATGATTTTATATTTTACACAATATAGAAGTTATTAATAAAAACTGGCACTTTACAACGGTAATCAGAAATTCAGTGATATTTTCTTGTACCTAGATCAAGATACCTGCCATAGTATGAACGTGAAACAATATACAGGGTGTTTACGATATTAATGCATTAATTTGGAGGAACGATAGATCATGATATTTCGAACCTGAAACCCCAGTACCATTTCACTACGCATAGTTAAAGAGGAAAAAATTTAAAAAAGTGTAAAATCACAATCCGACAACATTGCCCAGTATTCGCCCTAGTTTCTGTCAGGCGTTTTTGGAGATATTCACGTAAACAAATGCTATTATCTCTAGACCTGTTGCCGCATATTCTGCGTTATCAGAAAATGTTGCGATTTTTTTTTGAAACTTCAAATTTGGGATATTCGTATTAAATTTGTGGTACAAGCATTACAATGATGTGTAATATTCGTACTTTACATACCGGCATTAAGATCGTAAATTCGCTGTATAATTCTCTATAAATATTGCGAAGCTTCAGACAAAAACACGGTGATAAGCACTTTCACTGTACATGATTTATTTAAAATCCTAGCCATCTCAAAATGAATTTCTACTACGTGGCTTGTCCCCTTTTCTCAAAAACTGTGATACGCCCATGCCTGGCGCGTTTAGCTTTCGGCATCCGTGGTTTTTCTTCCCTATTTTACCCCATTTTCACTGGCAGACCGTATGCTACATGGTTGCTTTTTGTGTGTTGCATGGACACATATTTTGGCCTTATCGTCAAAAATTTAAATGCAGTTACCAGGTATAAAAGTATTTAAAACAGGCTTTTTGCTGTCAAAATACGTTTTCTGTTAATGATAAGAGAATTTTTTGTAGTATACATAGGCTAGTATGCTACTACAATATCACTGCAGCAGAATGTAATTACATAGATGTTTTTTTCTACATATAACTGGAATAATATTCAACTATAAACTTTTGATAATTTTACAAAATAACAATGGAGTTTTAGATAAGCTTCAGTGTTAATGGAGATTTTACTACAAATATATCCAATATATTGACTCCTTAATTACACGCGTAATTTGAGGAGATAAGGAAAAGGCTTCACAGACTATCAACTTTTAGGATACAGGGTTGTCAAATAAAAAAAAATGAGTAATATTTGTAATTAGGAACTAACTTGCATCATACAAGTCACCAACAGCGTTTTAAAAGTTGTTAAATATTGGATGGTACCTATATTTTTTTGTTAAGTGATGCTAAAGATTGGATAGTAGCTATATTTTTTTCTTAAGTGACGCTTATCATAATTTCTATTAGTTTACGAAGTGAAATACCTTTTATTTAATTGAGGCAATGTGATGAGGACATACCCAAGTGTTAGTAATTTTTATGTGGAAATGACCATGCTAACTATCCAAAAGATACGAGGGTTGCTCTATACCTCCGTCAATCCATCAGTACGCAGACAGCTGTTTCGCGCTTATTATAGCGATCATCAGTGCGCCATAGGTCGATTGACGGAAATAGAGAGCATCAATTCTTTCATGTCACCCAGACATGTGAAGCATGTTGTAGCAAGTGACAGAAGGCCAAGCGGACGCACCTTGGTGTCCCGCCAAGGAAATCTATGCTGCTGTTCAGCGATTTCTTTAGTTTGCCTTTACCCTTCGGGTACTAGATGGCGCACCGGCAGAACCTTCTGTCACTTGCTACAACATGCTTCACATGTCTGGGTGACATGAAAGAATTGATGCTCTCTATTTCCGTCAATCGACCTATGGCGCACTGATGATCGCTAATAAGCGTGAAACAGCTGTCTGCGTACTGGTGGATTGTCGGAGGTATAGAGCAACCCTCGTATATCGGCTTTCATACGCAGTAGCGTATAAAAAACCCGCGCTCTCTAGTGGCCAAGCGGACGCACCTTGGTGTCCCGCCAAGGAAATCTATGCTGCTGTTCAGCGATCTCTTTGGTTTGCCTTTACCCTTCGGGTACTAGATGGCGCACCGGCAGAACCTTTTGTCACTTGCTATCCAATAAGATATCCACATGATGGGTATAATTTTTTTTAAATCCTGTGCAAATCGCGTACTAAGTTTCACTAATGCGACTGTACATCATGTTCCAGGACAAATCGCGAAAAATAAATCACACTCAGGGTTCGGAAGGTGAAGCCTATATCAAAAGGAATTATTCTCAAATTCGCATTTGCTACAGAGAAATCAATGCTTGAAGTTTTGTTGTAAAGATGATTGAAACGTGTGTGGCCCACCTTATTTCACTTTCACTTTCGGATAAAAACACTTTCGATTTTACAGTAAAAAAGGTCGAAGGTCGTTTAGTAGGGTTACGCTAACAGGTTCTTTTTATGTTTTTGTTGTTTGTTTACCTCAGCTAGTGACGTAGTGACGTACGAATATGATAAGGGCAGCCACACATTAACCATTTCGCGATCTAATTAAGAGCAATTCAACTTTTTGGCTATTAAGAATAAAAACATAATTTTAAGATATTATAATAAAAGTCGGTATCAGAAATCATCCCTTAAAGTTTTCGGGATTCGTCCTGGGACACGGTGTATAGTGGTGTTTCAGGATTTGGAAAAATAATATTTTTTCTGAAAGCTTATAGGGCTGTTCCTAATTACGGTTTTATCACCGTCCCAGAACTGTTAACAGTTCTAAAAACGATGATTGGTTGGCCCACCAACGTACCAACCAATCATCGGTTCTAGAATCGCAAAATGGGCGGGGCATGATGAAAACAGTTCTGGGACGGTGATAGAACCGTAATTCCGAACAGCCTACAGGTCCTAGGACGATACGATTTTTTTCATAAAATGAACCTCGAATGTATCTATACAGGGTGTTTCCTAATTGAATGTTAATGCTTTCATATTTGAGCTTGCGCTTTTCGATTGCTACCATATAAAAAAAATCAGCACTAGAATTACGAAAATGTTACTTAATGGTATGTTTATATACGTACGCCACTGACTTTTCCTAAAATAAAAAAAATCGAAGTCTGTATTCAGTTATGTGCAGATTTTTTAGTCCGACGCACGGGTTTCATCTAGAAAAATAAAATCTATGTATGTCTCTGGCTGTGGTGATGTTGTCATATTAACGATATTGTTGCGATCATGACGAGAAACGGTTTTTATTTTTTTAAGCGAAAACCGTGCATCGAATTGAAAAAAATCAAGTGTTCAACTTTGATTAGAAATGAGTGGGGATTTCAAAAATAATCTTTATTTTAGGAGAAATCAGCGGCGTACCATCAACGTCTGCCAAAATAGGCAGGTCAAATTACATACGAACGCCATTGGTCGACATTTAAGAAAAAGTGATACATTAAAAAATGCCTCTTGATCCATAGTACATGTATGACGAATTTCATTAAAATATCTGAAGTGATGTTTTAGATATTAATGATAATAAATTATTTATTTTTAAAAACTTTACCACTCTGTATCTCTCAAAAGACGTTTAGGACATACGTTCATATGAAGGTTTCTTCTTAAAATGAACCCAAAACTCGCCCCCATAAATATTGACATTCAATTAGGAAACACCCTGTGTATATAAATATACCATTAAGTAACATTTCACTAATTCTAGTGCTGATTTTTTTTATATCATCGCAATCGAAAAGCGAAAGCTCAAATATTAAGGATGGCCACGTTGGCATTTGAAGCAGCAGTTCTACGGATTTGTTTGAATGGCGGTGAAATACAGGTAAATAACCGCCCGCCTATAAGAAATAGGCTGGAGGTGGTTTCGACGGTGTAAGTTCATATGACGATATAGACACTACATTTTTTTTTAACAAGTGAACATTTGAGGTGTGTATTTACAGCAAGGCGTCTAATCAGTTGCAGTGGTTCCATGAAATGGGAAATTTTTCAATCAACCTATTGTAATATAGTAAAGTTTTAGCATAAAATATAGGAAATAATAACATACTTTTCAAGACACACCAAAAAACATTTCTAGATGTAACATATTATTTAAAATTACAGGACACCTATCAAGTTAAAAAAAATCGAATCATTTTCATGAAATGTAAAATTACAGATTATAGGTTATTAGGTTCGGCATATATTTTCATAGTATAACACCCCACATAGTGCAAATGAAATCTGAACGTCACATCTGCGGGCCTGTTAACAAAAACCGACCATTTCGACTGACAGAGAACTAACAAACATATCAACATATCGCAGAAAAATGCGAAAATACACACAGAGCTGATAAAACGTATCATAAACAAGTGTCAAAAATTAAACACGAGCTCACGCCGCATGCATATTGTACGCATATGATAGTGCAGTCACTGTATAATCTCAAGGATAATTTCCAAGTGCCAGAAAACTGCTTACAGCAAAGGTCAAGCGAGTCGACTGGTTTCAAATACAGTTACATCACAAAAACAACTTACCACCTGTTTTGTGCATTGTACATTAACTTATGCCAGCTACAGACGATCACTTTTAACTGACAGTTTTCACTACAAAATATACACTGTCAGTGAAAATTGACCACGCTCAGTTTTACCTGACGACGAATCAGTTTTCACGATGTCGTCAAATGATTAAGATGCTCTAGCAATATGTGGTCTTTTGTTAATTTTATATAATGAGAAGAGGAAAAATAAACGTAAAGAATGGTGCAAAGAATGGTTAAGAAAAAGGGCTGCTCATTCACATGTTAGCTTATGGTACTCTTTACTTTTATTCTGTCATAAACAAGGCTCACTCCTATATAATTATGAATTCCGCTTACCACTGCTTTTGCCACATCTTTGCAAATAATGACAATATACGAGTAGAAGACCGCAGTTGACAGACCGTTGTCTTGAAAATTATACAAATCTCATACACACGTATAGTTTTAACTGAACAGTTCCGTCACTTCAGTTAAAATTATCGTTTATACAATGGGTGCATTCAGCAGACTCAACAGTTGCGGAGCAGCTACCAAATTTTCTGCTGAACGCGTGCGCTACCTAGCAGCTACCGCTCCAGCGGTCGCCATTTTTTGTAGCGATAGAAAAGTACGGTCACTTGGAGCGGAGCGGAATAAGCTACTTTTGACCTTGTGAGTGTCACATGTTATGGCACTTGTGTTATAGGTTATGTTGTCATATTTAAAAGAAAAAGTCCATACTACTTACACAGTCCAAAACTTTGATACAGTTTGAAGTGCCTTTTTTATTTTTAATAACCTCAAATGTGACCACTCATTTGACAGTCGTACAAATAAAATAATGCTTTTCAGCAGAACGGCTACTGTTTAGATGTAGCGGCTACAAAAATAGCCTGTTGCAATTTTTTAGAGTTATACTTCATCATTTATTATGCGAAAAAAATGCATCTTTAATCCCCCCCCCCTCACTTTATACATCCACGGCGCGTTCTGATGACCCACCTATCCCTATGTTAATACCTACGGAACCTGTAAATGACAAAAATTTTACTTTACCGAATTACCTTTTTTACGTAGCTACTCTCTGTCTATACGTTGCGATTGTCAACATTCACAATTCCATATCCGTTGATCTCTAAAGGCACGTTTCCACGCTTGTCAAGGCTTGACAATCATCCACAAGCAACAAGCGTTTACACATGTCGCTTGGCATTTGGAAGTCGTTTACACGCTTGCGAATGTGTCAGTGTGCTACGGACATCCAAGCATGGCTAACACTGACTCCAAGCATCTGCAATTTTCTTTTTCTCTTTATGATTAACGTCCTTGGGATTCCAGATACGCGTTTCGCTCTGGTAATATTCCAAAACCATTATAACTCTCTTCGTTCGACCAGCCACTCATTTTGAATAGAAAAATATACGTCCGCTCATCACGCAGTCACAGCGGCAGCGGCTACTAAACGCGCACCGGCACTAACATGTAAATGCGTCGCAAGCGCTTGCCGCAAACACCCTTTGATCTGTGTCAAAAAACCGACACCAGTCCCGATCGGATACAAGCGTCCGCAAGTTCACGCAAGCCAAGCCAAACGGCCTCTTTACACGCTTGTGCCTGTGGATGATTGTCGAGGCCTAGCAAGCGTGGAAATGTGGCAACAAAAAACCGATACCAGTCCCGATCGGATACAACTGTCCGCAAGTTCACGCAAGCCAAGCCAACCCTCCTCTTTACACGCTTGTGCTTGTGGATGATTGTCGAGGCTTAGCAAGCGTGGAAATGCGGCATCAAAAAACCGACACCAGTCTCTATCGGATACAAGCGTCCGCAAGTTCACGCAAGCCAAGCCAAACGGCTTCTTTACACTCTTGTGCTTGTAGATGATTGTCGAGGCTTGGCAAGCGTGGAAATGCGGCATGATGGTCAAGTTTTGGTATGGACACCAACCGCTAAGAGGGCGCTGTCAATCATCGCGCTACCAGCTATCTCGTATTCACGAAATTTGTTCTGCAATGTAGAAAGGCCTTGGACGACATTCCGTCAAGACATCAGGTGTCACTTATGTGGACGTCGAGGAACAATTTTGTCTGGACATCTGTCAAGCTGGAGAACTTATTTCAGGACTTCTGGCCAAGGTGGGGCGGGTCTATCTCGCACTGGACAGAAGCCGGCTCAAGTTGCTTGTTCGCCTGCTATCTGGCTAAAACATTTTTAGACGTGGCTTGTATGTAATGGGGGTGGCAAGCGACCCGATGTGTACAAGCTGTGGCAAGGAAGAAGAGTCCTCGGTACACATTCACCATTCACCAACTCCGTTATATCAAACCTTACTCTACATTCGCAATCCTGAGAAATGCATATATGGGTCTATTTCACAGCAAAATGTCATATGGCATTTTATCTTGGGCAAACTCTATAAATTGGCAGATTATATTCAGAACTCAGAAAAGAGCTTTAAGAACAATATTAAATATTGCTAGACGACAATCGTGCCGACAATACTTTAAAGAAGTGAATATTATGGCAGTTCGTGCGCTATCCATCAGTGCCGTTTGTATGTAAGAATGCATTTAAGTCAGTTCGCCACACATGAACAACTCCATGGCTATCCTACAATATACAAGAAAAAAGTCATCATACCTAATCACAGACTTACACCCACACAAAAAAGTGTTGTTGTTTCAGTAGTCAAATACTATAATCATCTGCCAGATGAGACCATAAATCTTCCTTTTAACAAATCTAAGACCACAACTAAAAAGATACTAATGACAATATCTCCGTATTGTGATGAGGAATATTTTAATGTCGATATCGTCAACTATATGTAATATAAATGATTTTAATGAATAATTTTAATAATAATTAGTGGTTTACCCTTGAATTCCTAAAAATAAAATTTTGGCTTCAGCTTCTAAATTATAAAGAATCCTAGATAAAGTTTTAGATATGTGTGTAAATCTTAGAGTAACAACATGAACATAGAGGTAGTAAACAAACCACTTCAGCATGGCGTGCTCAAAGCCATCATCTTTTGACACTTCAGACCCAAACATTGCCAACTAACCTGAAAATTCTTCCAATGCAACCCATGTTACAAACACTGCTCTGCACTGTCCCATCTCGAAAAACTGTTAAACTACACTCGAATATAGCACAGCAAATCCGTAAAGCTTCACTACAGTTACTAACAAATAGCGAATTCGATTTTACTGACCAAGCATGAAAGACGCACAAACAAAACAAACGTTTGACAGTCGGACGTTACCTAAACAAATCGCAGAAAAATTACATAGGCGTTGCCAACTCCTCAAAATTTATGTAAGACAGGATTTGCGTTAATAATGAAGAAACATGCAGTAACGCAGTAGAGGTCAACATATCTATTGATTTTGTTCTAATCATTTCTGAACCATCAAAATACCGTCTTTTTTAACGTAGAACGGAATATTTCTGGGTACTGTACAATTAAGACGATAGTAAACAATTATGATTGCCGTATCTGGTGGTCGATATGATAACGTAAGAAAAGATGTGGGCCTATTAGAATTAGTTGTTTACTACCTCTATGTTCAGTTGTTACTCTGAGGTATAAATGAACATGTCTGTAGGCCAGCTATAGTGCTATTAATGTAGTTTGTATAGTAATGTGTTACATATTTCAGTAGTTGGGGGGTAGCACCCCTCTATCTTTATTAAAAATATATACTCATGTAATGACGATGCGTAAATGATGTACAGGTTTTTATTCCATTTGTTCTGCCTTAAAAATCTGTACTAGTTGATAAGCAAATAAAGATTGATTTGATTTGATTTGACATTCTATGTCGCTGTGAAGCTCTCTGGTATCACAGACAGAGCATAGTAGATTCAAGTGTATTGAACCTGCGGATATAAGATGGGCAGGACACAGGATCAACCTCACCTCTGCGATGAGGGTTGGACTTGGGAACTAGGGTAAGGAGAGGCCCGTTTATCGGCCTATGCACTGGTAGTTCTGATCATCTGAATGCCTCTCCCTCTTCATTCATTCCTGCTATGGAAGTAATAATTGGCATTACCCCTCTAGATATTTACATCAAAGAGGTTGCGTTACTGTCAATGTTACGACTTCGCACGATTGGTATTAATCTAGATGTAGGTATGGGACGACTGAGGCAGCTAGCGTGGTGGGAAGCGCTAAAGGCACTACCCATGCTACAACATCGACTCAATTAAACCAACATTCGTTTTTAAGAAACCCTACAAAATAGAAATTAAACAGAATGTTGAGCCAAATGTGACAAATGCAATTTGCATATACACAGGTGGCTCCAAAACAAGGGAAGGCACTGGATGTGGTGTATACTCCAGGTCACTAAACCTAAGAACAAAGTGGGCTTTGGGCAAACACGCCAGTATCGTTCAAACGGAACTGGCTGGCATATCGATAGCCGCAAATGAACTAGCCAGGAGAGATGCATCTGGCAAAACTGTAGCAATCTTTACTGACAGCAGACAAGCACTTCTAACCCTGAAAAGACCTTGTATCACCTCAGGGGTAGCAAAGGAATGCCACCAATCGTTAGCCCATGCTTCGGACAAAAACAATATTGTCCTGAGGTGGGCTAAAGGGCACAACAACAACAAAGGCAACCGTATAGCGGATGGTCTAGTCAGGAAGGCCGCTGACCAAAGAATTTTAGGGCGATGTGACCTTCCTGAAATGTCGACTACCACAATTTCGGAAATAGCCAAAAAACACTGCCATGCCCAAATGGTTAAACGATGGGAAGAACTACAAGGATGTCGATTTGCTAAGGAAACCCTTACAGGTTTTGACACGGCAATATCCAAGAAGTATTTGGCGACGACCGGACCAAACCTACGTCTCTTAGTAGGATTCCTGACTGGCCATTGGCAACTCAGGAAACACCTCCACACTATGGGGTTAGGTGACACACCAATATGTAGAATGTGTGAAAGCGAAGACGAAACTGTGGAACACGTCATATGTGAATGCCCAGAGTTATCTTCTATTAGAGAGTGTGCGTTCGGCGGGTCTTGGCCTACACCTGCCCACATAAGGGAGATGTCCCCTAGCGACTTGTTCACCTTTCTACAACCCAAGAAGCATTTATCCGACTTCGACCTAAATGTGGCCCTAAAGCGACGTCCAATTACGTGCAAATAGAGGTCGTAACTTGTTGAGGCGACCAACGACGTCGCTGTATATCAAAATCGACGTCGCTTGACGTAAGTCGGTATATACGACGAACCGCCGACGTCAAAAGCCTCTACGTAGCTTTCTGCTGATTTGTCAATGTCGTATGCACATTGGTTTATCCGACCTAAACTGACGTTTCGTTTCAGTGACCTAATTTACGTTGCGGATTAATAAGTCACCACCACTGTCAGCCAAATGGACTACGAGTTGTGAATCGTATACCTTACCGTTTGCAAACATAACCTATAAATTGGTTAGCGGGTCGGCGACTTTGGGTAACGCAATCTGATGGTTATGAATCGTGTACATGTACGACTGTGAACATAACCTACCAAAAGTGTTGTCGCTCTAGTGTTGAGTTTGTTTTAAGTGATATATTCAGATCACGCCTAACACCAACAGGAATTATCATTTAGATATATTCTCACTGTATGTAGAATAAAAACATATATAATAAACCAGTGCAAGGTTTGACATTTCCACCAAAAAAGCAACACATACAACATCGGATTCAATCCCGTATTCAAAACGTCGCCCAAACGTTGTCACATTTGTCATACGGAGATAACACTACAAATTTACCCACTGCGCAGGACGTTGTAATTTGGTACGTCCGTTGGCCGTCGTATTTCGTACTTTGGTCGCCTTTGACGACCAAATTTGGAGACCCGGTCCGAATTGGTTCATTTTTCGTTCATGTTACGTAAAACAGTATATTCTGCCATCTTTAACAGCTTTTTAGATGACGGCCATTGTAAAAAAATTATTAAGTTTTCGTATTTTACCTGAATATAAAGAATTCTGAAGAAATTAGTAATATGTAATTAGAGAATAATAACAAAGCATATTTAAAACAAAAGCAAAAATATATTAAAAACAAATTTTTGGTTTCACTTAACGCTAATTAATAATTTATAATGACGTTCTCTTTTGGAATATTGGTAGGGGTATCTCATTCACATTTCTCAGTAAACTAGCTTCCGTTGACAAATTTATATTCATCTTTCGTGCTTAGGAGTGCACTTATGGTTGTATAATTTCTGTCTTATAACATATAATATAGAGTATCATCCATTTTGTTAAATGTAAAATATAAGGTAAAAGGCATTGACTATTATTATGTATAACTTAGGTCAATCGGTGTAGGAAAACGAATCACAGCATAACGTCCGTATCTAGCAACTAAATTTAGTTGTAGGATACCTAACGTATGGACGACGTAGGCAACTGGTAGAGACATTCTCTATTAAGTTGTATCCCGACGTCGTAGCGACCCGAATCTGTATTCCCCATTTAGGTACAAATACAGGTCGCCATGACGTCGAAACAACGTCGGATCCGACGTTGACTCTGCCTAATGCGACGTATGGGCAACGTAATGACAACGTTGTAATGCTGCTTGGGAATTGGCAGGATGGACGATGACCTGAGGAAACAACTCCCTGGGAGGATGCACAATGGGCCAGTTGTAGCCTAAGTGCAGTGGGACCACTCACCCTCCCCACTCTACAGATACAGATAGGCAAAGCCGTGCTGACTATCAAGGACTGCACTATTGCATAACATTTTTAAAACCCATCGATATAGGATATTTCTATGAAAGAGATAAATTCGTCCGCTGGCCGGTGTTTATCATACAGCCCGTCAAAATTGATAGGGCCAATTAACACAAAAAGGTTGTAAATCTCGCTCGGGATAATTTCGAATAATGCGCTGGCTAATTTTCGCCCAAATGCCTGTGCAATTTATGGCGGACGGCGGACGGCGGGCAGTTCGTAGTCAATCGATACCCCCGCCACCCCCGCCACCACTTGCCCCCCTCCCGTGTCCCCCAGATGCATTTTTTAGTTGCGACCGGGCAATTTTTCATTAGCGCGTAGCGCCAGTTAGTCCATTTCACCGCTGAAAAGGGCGTCATCATTGTGAAATTCGGAAGCCAGCCGTGCACGGCCTACTATGTTGCCGATATCGCTCAAAAAATGGTTAGTTTGTTGCCACTAAACGTTGTGATCAAAGATGTGTGTGTAATAGGGTGGAGCGTAATGCGGAAGTTTCCATTTTTTCAAATTTTAGTTAATCAGATAGTCCTAAAGAGTTAGAGAACAAAGGCGAAAAAATTTTGTAATTATCTCCATTAATAGGAAAGTTATAGTCCTTCAAAGTTTGAATTGCCGTATCCTCCGCGCGAAGCCGCTGTGACGTCACACGTCACACGACACAACACAAGCCTGGGTATGCCCTGTCGAGGATGCTGCTCCCGCAAGCCACCGCGCCGCCGCCGGCCTCCTCGTTCATGTTGCTATTCCTTGTTTTCAGTAGGGTAGGCTGGGTAGGCTACTCCGACGGTGACAAAACGATACACTGCAGTTTATTGGTACTCGTATTATTAGAATATGTCTAGCAGACCGAGAAAAACCACCATAAAAACACCAAACAAATATTTCAATGGATAGCCTATTATGAATACAAAAAATTGAGTTTTATGTTTTTAGTAATACTATGTGAAAATTTAATTGAAATCAATCCTATAGTTTCGTAGTTACACAATACAGAATGATCAGAAGCAGTTCAGTGGACAGCCTATTTTTCAGTTTTACAACCCCCCACCCCCCAACCACCCCAATACCACCCCCATCCAAAAAAAGTAGAAAATGATCAGGAACGTCTAAAACGCCTAAAAACAAAGTTTGAGGAATATTTAAAATTTTTGGTTTTTTGCTAACTACTCCACCGCCCATGCACCGATTTTCAAACTTATAAGAACATTACCTACTACCACCCCACAGCATATCGCTGCCACATTTCATAACAATCCATGCAGCGGTTACCGAGATTACGTGGCTAGAAAAACGCGTACAGACAGACCGACGGAAATGAGTTGTGTGGATTTTCGTTATGTAGACATCATAAAACACCCAAAAAGCGTATTATCTCAAAATCGAAAATTTTCGCGATCACCTATCGGTGTGGGAAGTAAAAGTCCATAATCATGTCATCCACTTTAGGAAGATTACTAGAATCACCACGAACGTAACCTTCCTCCATACTTCAAAAATATACTGGCGTCTGCCCGTTACAAGAAACACCATCGCCGTTCCACTCAAGTCTAAATGTCGCATACTGTACAGCGCAGCGTATGCGTAGCGGAGTCCCGAATCCCGACCAAACTGTGGCTGCCGCGAACAGTTAATAACATGTGACTTGTGACGTCATACAGATTTTCACCTCCGCGGTCGCTTTACGCAGATATAAAATTGAATAACTCCGCCGTTTTTTGGAATATTCAGATGATTTTTTCGACGTTCTTCAAGTGAAGAAATAGGTTATCAGATAATAATGAATTTTCCAAATTTTATTTTTTTTGGAAACTTCTCCATTTCGATTTTTTAAATTAAACCACGCTGTATGTCCAATAGGTGCCTTTAGGCTGTGTTTCCACCAGAGATCCGGTGATCTGTCAGATATTTTGTTTAAACAATTGAAAGTTAAACTTATGAGTTCACGTAAATCTTATCTGACAGTTGTATCCATAGAAACGCTATCTGGCAGCTACCTATCTGACACTTTTAACTGGACATTGAGAAACCGGCCCTTAGATGTACAGTTTCAAGAAAATGAATAGGTCGTGGATGATTTCCATATCCAACTTGTATAGATTACTTTCTGTGGGGCCATATAAAGTCTTTAGTTTATCGAATACCTACAACCACAAGAGATGACATGAAGCTATAAATTAGAGACGCGCTTCAAGTTAGGTGAAATGTTTTGGTTTAGTCAGAATTGTCCTCGAACGAAGGAATTCTCACCTCCGTTAACCTATGACACCGGATGGGCAGACTGATTAACGAAGAGGATACCTAGTACAAAAATTTTAATTCGATTATATAAACAAAACCAATCGCAGCAGATACGATGGGCAAGTCACAGACCAAAGCAGACAATGATAGGCTAAGCAATAAAGAAGTTCAAATATGGATAGAGTAGATGCGTAGATTTCGGTGAACATTTTTTTTCAAAAAATGACAGTATTTTCAAGAAAAATTATTTTGGATCTAGACGACTTTTGAAATCCTATAAATTGCATCAAGTCAAATAAGCTGAACAAAAGTATAACCAAAAAATTTAAACCACTTACCATAATATTCTGAATTTGGTGAGAATGGGTCAAGTATTCCCGATACTGAGACTTAACCGACCTATGTGCGGATGGCAAACGCGTCAATCCCAAGGATCAGATATTCAAAAGAGACACATTTTGAAATATTTGCAATCACAGGCAGCTTGATTATGTAACAATAAATTCGCAGCTTGGTGATGAACCACCAACCAACATATTGCCCATAGCAACCAGCAGCTCAATTGGATTGCATGAAACAAGGGCCTGTGGGTGGGTGCGTGCGTGTGTCCGTGAGTCTAGCTAGCCGTCAAGAAATGAAAACTGGACAATTAATAAAGATTTATTCCTGTATACGACTGCGGTACATATGTATATATTATATATTTTTTTCAAAAACAAGAACTTAACTTCGGTGGGAAATCCAGGGTCTAGTTCTCGTGGTGCCCTTCCGAAGAGAAGGTGGTGCCCCAAAGCAGTGTGGTGGTGTTCACATGGTGGCACCCCGAAGAAGGCTGGCTTTCTTCAAAAGCAGTTTTGGTGGTGTCACCCCAAAGAAGAATGGTTATCCAGAGAAGTGCTGGTGGGCACCCCAAAGAAAGATGATGCCCCGGAGAAGGGTGGTGCTTCGAAGAAGTGGTGCTGTTCACATGATGGCACCTCAAAGAAGGCTGGCTTTCTTCAAAAAGAGTTTTAGTGGTGTCACCTCAAAGAAGTGTGGTGCCACTCCAAAGAAGGGTGGTTTCCTGTGAATGAGTAATTGCTGATTTTAGCACCTTGTAGAGAACTTCACAGGACTTCACGATCTGTTTCTGAAGTATGGATCTTCATGCGTTCTTACATTTTGATAAATTGCATTCATATACTTCAGAAACAAATCTATGAAGTAGCATGAGCACATTAAAAAGCCAAAAAGCAAACAACTTTCATATGTTTACATGGCAAAGAAAAAAAATACATCTATTTACAAGAGCGAACAGATAGAACAATAGTTAAAAGAAACATTCATAAATGCTTTATATTTACAGTCCTACCGGATCTTTCCAGATATATGGTGGTGAACAAAAAAAAAATGTAGATATAGAATATGTTCGAAAATATGCAACTTTTTCCTCACCCCCCGTAAAACGAAATTACACTAATTCCCAACAGATCTTTTCATCTTTATTAGCAAATCTCGACCGTTAGGTATCGTTACATAAGGAATGTCATGAAAAAACATTAAATACACACAAAATAAGGCATTTTAACACAAAAATATATGGCTAGAAACAAAGAATGATGTTCAGCGACTCTGTTGTTAGATAATTAATAAATATACAGTGCATGATTAACTTGATATTCAAAGATTAAAATGTTCGCCATCACATGTTCATGGAAAAAAAGTTTACAAATCTGAAAAATCACATTCCTACACATAGCTGTAAAATAAAAGCAGAAGCAATAAAAATATGCGAAACCATAGGAATCAAATCATTATGATTTTGCATTGGGAATATAAATTACTTACCTCGGTTACAACATAAATGCACGCACACAAAAAATTGTCTTACAGAGACATAACTATCTTATGTGTTCACTGTTCGAGTTCAGAACTGGAAAGGGGAGAGGTATGTGTTTCGATACAAAAAGAAACGTTGGTAGAGAGCGAGAGCATACCCCCCAACCATTAGATTTTCCCAAAATTTGTGCGCAGATTGTAGGTATAATATAATAATATTTCCCGCCATGGCCGACTTTACTCACTAGGCCGGAGCATGAAATATGGCAACACTGAATCAGCGGGCCGAGTTTTTATTTGTTGTTAAGTCATGTGTATTCTTCCAGAGCAGAAAACATGGTTGGTAGGTGATTATTAATGGGTTTCTAATTATTTACCTGCACAAACGAACCTATAAAGATAAAAAGATGCCTGCAAAGTGTGTAGTACCAGGAATAGAGGACATACCAAACCATGGCCGAACATAACCTTTCAGAGTAAAAAGAACATTTCAAGGTGATTTTTAATGTATTTCTAATCATTTACCTGCACAAACGAAACTATAAAGATAAACAGATGCCTGCAAAGTGTGTAGTACCAGGTTGTACTAGCAATTGTGCTTCCAGTAAAGGACAACATAAACAGAAGTGGGCAAATAGCACAAGTGAACAGTATTCCTCGTATGGGCTGGTTATATTTATAAGAATAAAGACAATACTTTACAAACATTTCAAAGGATAAGACCTATTTTAAAGCACAATGTGGTACCTACAATGTTTTCTGGACCTCCCAAATACCACAGAAAGATACAGTTAATAGAACTCATCTGGGCATGGCCTGACCAGCAAGAATGGCTTCACAGTGACCTAATAGTGAATTTTTCTAGCTCAAGTGACAATTTACAAAGTAAATTGAGTGTTAGTTAGCAATTGTGCTTCCAACAAAGGACAAACAGAAGTGGGTAAACGGTATTCCTCGTATGGGCTGGTTATATTTATAAGAATAAAGACAATACTTTACAAACATTTCAAAGGATAAGACCTATTTTTAAGCACAATGTGGTACCTACAATGTTTTCTGGACCTCCCAAATATCACAGAAAAATACAGTTAATAGAACTCATCTGGGCATGCATCTGGGCATACCGACGAAAAGATTTGATAGTGACAGGGAATCAAGACCAGCAAGAATGGCTTCACAGTGACCTAATAGTGAATTTTTCTAGCTCAAGTGACAATTTACAAAGTAAATTGAGTGTTCATTTAAGTGGAAATGGAAGTGGCAGCAGGAAACAGGTTGCGTTTATTTTTATTTTGTAGTGTCTGACTTCGATGAACCAGACATCAGATGTAAGTGGTATTAGTAGTAGTAGTTCTAAAAAGTATTTTTCTTAATTTATTAACCCAGATGAACTCTAATACATATAAAATGTAATAATTATTCTGAAACTATAGGCCCACTATTTGACAACTAAGCCACGTTGCCACATCTAAGGCTCCGGCTTAGTGTAGAGTCGGCCATGTTCCAGCTGAAAGAAATAGAGATGGGAAAAGGAAGAAGTTAAATGCGAACAGTTATGAAAACGTTACTAGTATAATGAGGAAATACTTGCTAAAAATGGAAGCTATAAACTATTTGTGTATGGTAGCCAAGTAAATAATATAAAAATAATTTTGAAAACGGGTGAACCGTTACAATTAGATGACAAAATATCCAGATTTCTTTGTACAATCTAACCGAAGCTCTACACTGCTGCCGAAGGACTTCATGCTCTCGACTCCATTCACACAGTTGACGCTCCACATTCCCGTACCGGGCAACTCCAAAACTCCTTTTTTCTGTCGCTGTCGTTTTGCGGCTCCTGCAAACTCCCGTCGGACAACTTCCACTGCTCGCAGCGGACAAAACATCGTCGTCCATACACGGACACAAGTCCTCGTCCATCCGGTGTTTATTGTGGAACTTACGTCTGGTCCGGGGTATATGAACGACCACAAAAAATATATTGTTGGTCCACAGACCTGGTTTATTGGGCAAGTTAGGAGTTGCGAGTTACGATAATCTGTTTGTTCGCGTCACTAGTTTTCTTTTACCAGTTCTTATGCACTAGCGGTGAAGAAGGCTTCAAGAAAGATGACCTACAGTGTATTAGCACGGCTCAACAAACAATCAGCTGTCTTACTCACGGTCGGTTCCTTTGTGATGACGTGTTGCAAACATCTGACGTCAGCGACGTCATTTTGGGATAGTTTCATTCGCCCTGACAGGTGCGGAGTAGAAAAAAGTGGCGTACAGGGCAGAATTAAGAAATAATACTCAACCTATGCGGTGTAAAAGGAAGGCAAACATAACAAGATAACAGGAAGTTTATGTTGTCCTTAATGTTTGCCTCCCATATACTACTAGATTTGCGCTGTGATCTATATTCTATGTCGATAGCCATGACCCTGCCATGCCGCCGCTGTTGAAATCTATCTCTCTCTAACCCGATGCGCAAAGGGGTCGGCGCAAAGCATCCCCAGACCTTGAGTAAGATTGCTGATTGTTGACCTGTCCAGCGAAGAAAAAGAGTGATCACGCGCAAGATGAGTGAATTCTTGCCGCCTGGCCGTAGGCAAGTTTACACCACAGCAGACCGCCTCTTGAAACGAAAATAATTTTGGTTATAATCGTTTAATTGATACCAAAACCTGGACGTTCCATTCTACGTTGAGCATAAATGTCCTAAACAACTGTTCACATTTTGCCGACATTTGTGAGCAAGTTCCTATTCCATATTGTCAAACCAATAATCTAATGAAGAAATTCATTAATATCCATCCAGCGGAGAAACGGGAAAACAGGTGAGCAAAGAGTGAGCTCTCGTGGCTTGGTCAGAGGCAAGCTTACACCACTTGGAAATGCCAATGCCTAAGCGCACGCCCAGGGCCGCCACATAACAAGGTCGGGCCCAGGACCAGATTCTGGCCACGGGCTCCCAATACCATAGCCGTCTGAAGTGATGAGGCAGTGACCTTCGGACTGGTAACGAGATGGCTTGCCAATACCATGTTGAAAAACTATTGATTTCCTCTATCCACACAAAACGTAATTTGTACTTGCTTTCAAGTTTCAGTGATTGAAATGTCTTAAATTTTACTGAACTATGTTTTTCATCCTTCATTTTCTCAAATAAATATAAGAAGCTGAACTGAAAATTGGAAACAGTAGTATTCACGTACGTTACGTAGTTATTAGTTATGGGATTTTGTAATTTTGTCGTCTTGGAATAGTACGAATTGCAAATAGAAGTCGTCTCGGAAGTCGTATTCAGAGAAATTCATAATCACTCACTTCTTAAGAGTAGCTGACAAAAAATTCAATCAATTCTTCAAATTTTGTAGACTGATTGGAAAAAAGAGTCTCTGTGTACAACATGGCTAAAGGGTTTGATCAAAACAGCACTTGAAAAAATATAGAATGTCTATTAAGTGAAAAACCAGAACAAAAAATAATTGCTACAAAAATGAAGTTGCTTCATTATAGTTTATTCACAATTCATTATAGTTATTTGTAATAAGTTACTCAGAAAAGAGTTAGATTATTAACAAAACAAATGAATGAGTAAAATATGAACTTCGTTTTGTTGAATAACATAATATATACTGTTAATAAAATTATTTGTAACTATAAGAGTTGTCAACTTTAAAAAATATATAAAACTCTAATACAATTTTATTAACTGAATAAAGAACACTACTGTATTTTGATTTGAAAAATACCAGGAACTTAAAACTTTCGTGCCTTTTTAAGTGAAAATGTAGTAATAACATTAGAAAAATCGAGCTTGGAGGCTCAATGCTGAGGCCCGGATCGGTAGGCCTATCAAGCCACAGAGTACAGCCGCCCGCGTCACAGTGTTCACTAAGATTCAGGCCCGAACCGGGCCCTACGGGGCCCGGGCCCGGGGCACCAGTACCCAGTTGCCTCCCCTTGTGGCGGCCCTGCGCACGCCTGGCAAATTGACAAATTTTGAGAACAGGCCACCTTTCCTGAAAAATCAATTACGCCCCCTCATAATATAGCTGCGATCGTACTGTGGTCTAAACAGGTTTGCCAAATATCGAAAACATATGAATATCACATTTTTTGTGCCGTTTCTCCGCTGATTAGGTTGAACATATTCCTTGAAGGTATATTCGTTGGCATACCAGTTAGGGATATTTTTTGGATTTGATTAGAATATGAAGCTAGGATGAGTACGCAAAAGCAAGTTGGTTTCTGCTCACGTAAATATGTAAATACAAATAAACATCTATCATTTGAAAGCATCTCCAAAATCAATATTTTGAAAACATCTTAGAAGAAGTGGTCGTGATTCAGATTCAGAGATTGAGGAAAAACAACTTTGTTAAACTCAGCGTACTTCAGCTTATTTGGGTAAATAGGTGGTCCATTCCTGCTAATAAATGTTATGTCTGGTTTGGTACCTAATTTTTTCCTAATTTTATTTGAATATAAAAAATTATAATAAGTGTGTTTTTTTAACTAGTACAGTCCAGAAGGCAGCTTAATACAAAACTAATTTTCTCAAAACAACAGATCTGTGGCTCACATCACTATTGTACAACGCAGTCCATTTGTCGTTCCTAGAAAGACTACCGTCGCGTCGGTGGTTATCGTGTAAACAGGTCCCGCAAATATCGAAAGCACGTGAACTGACGAACTGTGACATAAAGGCAAAGGTCCTCCGGACCGCCTTGACAGTTAACGACGAGTAGTAGTAGTACCATGCATTTTTTGCACTCTTTTTTTTTCGGTGGACCGAGTATAGTATATAGGGAACCAGTTAGTGAAGACTAGTTTACAACTGCCCAATGAAGTTTCGTCTTCATCTCAACATCTGAAGCAACAGGATTTCATGGGCGATAAGTGTCTGCTCAGCCCACGATGGCCTGTGAGAACCCCCACCAAAAGGTTGAGTGATTCTTTGCCTTTGGTCAGAAAGTAGCATACGGCCCTCACCCAAGCCTTCTATAAAGCTTTTTGCTTGCTTGATGTAATCTCTCTCTAACCAGGCTTTTGCCAGTTCATTGTGCGCCCATATTTACCTGGCCCTTTCTAATTCCCAGCATGAATTCAGCGCCAGTGCAAAAGCCATTAGCCCCTATCAAATGTCCAGGTCCAGTGATCCAAAACAGGGTCTCATTCTGATGGCTTTCTAATTTGTCAAGAACAGCAGATGTGGTCTAGCTCTAAGAGATGCTTTCCGCTCTCAGAAATTCACGTAAACGTGAACTCTCTCGGCACTAGGTGCTACACAAGCCAACCATCTTGGGGCTGGGGTTTCCGAATTCCAATAAACTCTTGACAAAAACTTTTCCCGAAAATCGATACCTATATCTTCAAAACTGATGAATGTAGGTATATAATGCTACACAAAGATGAAAGATCATAATAAAAAAAAATTTTTGGGAAGTAAAATATGGGAGGGTTGCATTTAAGATTAAAGTGATGGCGATGTAATAAACATAATATTTGATCCATTACTTTTTGGTACACCTACAGTATTATTTGACAGCGATTTTGTTAGAACGGAGATCATTGCTAGAATCTTAATATCGGGTTTCTCATTTAAAAATATTTGTGTTTGCATCACCATGTTGCTATGAATCACCCTGTATATATCAAAATATTTTGTGAACAAGGAGCATATATCTTTGCCTACGAATTTTGTACATATATACCTTCTACTTTTTTTACTCTTCTACACTAGAAGAGTTATGGACCGATCCGTTACTAAAAACTCACCCTGTATATACGAGATAAATGGATGGAAATGTGAAATTATTTGTAAATAGATTATTATTGTAATAATGCGAGCTACATTATTTTATATGAAAAAAATTAGGTAAGTTATTGTTAGAAAAAAGCCAAGTCTAAAAAATACAGTTTTTGTGACAATCATAACATCTGGATAATTTTTTGTTAAAATTAAAATAAAGCCGATAACAGAATGTTTTGATGCTGATGAGGCATTTTTTCTTCAATCTATTTTACAAACCTCATCGAGCCATTTATCATAAATCTGCAAAAACATCATGCAGATGCTAAGTGTCCATAACTAAACAGAGAAAGTGAATAAATTGATACCAATTCATCATTATAACAACATCCGAATTAATTCCCACCGTCACGCTGTGCGCTGTGTCGGCGAATATACATTCTACTGGAATGGATTAGCAAGCTGGCTCGTTGGTCTAGGGGTATGATTTCCGCTTAGGGTGCGGGAGGTCCCGGGTTCAAATCCCGGACGAGCCCAACTTTTTTTTCTTTTTTTAATATATTATATAAAGATACAAGATTGGTTTATTAATAGTAGGACTTACTTTTTTGCAGATTGACATAATAGAGAGCGGGAAAAGGCATATCAGGTCTCCATGGCTGAGAGAAAGTATTCGATGATGCGACCTGAAACAAATATATATATACTGTTTAACAATGTTCCGTTCGTCATTGATCATTGATATTGCTAGCACACAAATAGGTGTACCCAATTAGAGAGACGAAATAAACCAGAGCCAAGCTCTGGAGATGGAGATCATTATTCATTACAAGCGATGTAACGCTTTTCTTGTAATTTAGCCGATGTCTCTATACAAAAATGTTGCTATAGAAAAATATTATTTTGCCAGGAACTAACATTATTAGTCGTAATACTAATATGTAAATGGTTTTGCAATTTATTTTAAGATATTAGTGGAGGACAGGAAACTATTTTGTTTCCGATAGATTTTATTGAAGAAATGCATTGCACTTACTTTTAGTAGGTAGCTTGATTTCTTAAAAGTAAAGTGTATGCTTTATTTCATTACCACATGGTTATCATAAAATAATCTTTCGACAGAAGTTTCTCCTTATGCGTAATTGGTTTGTTGCTTATAATTATATAATTTTACTGTTCACTCAAAAAACGGTTTATAAAGACCGGAAGGTTGCAGCACGATGATTTTAGATTTTAGAAAGTAATTACCGATGTACAAAAAGCTATTCAGGTGAGAGTATGCCAGCAGTGGAAAGAAAAGCCAACTGTGCAACATAACGCACAGTTTTTACATGTAGGTACATATGACAAATAAAGTTGGTTTTATCATTACCACTTTGAGTCTTAAAATATGCAATTTAAACATGGCGGTACATGACCGCAGAAAACAAAAACCGTAAGAAACCGATAAAATCTGTTTAACACGCTTTTATTAGCTTCACTTGTATGTTTGTTTATGGGTTTGTAACTCTCCTTTGGATTAAGAGGTCGGACCGAACATTGAACGCTCCAACTTTGCCGAGAAAGCTATTTTGACGGCTTCAAATCATAGGCGTAGTTAGGTGGGGGCTTGGGGGGCTAAGTCCCCCCAAGAATGAAATTAGCCCCCCAAAAATCCAAGAACAATTCGTTTTGTTAAGTTTTGTATCTTGGGCAGTCTCCAGATCCAGGGACTTAGGCCCCCTCAGATTCAGGGACTTAACTACGCCTATGCTTCAAATCCATCGTACCAGCAGTCATATCCGCTGACTAAAGAGATGGAGCAGACACCTTAAAGTTTATTAATACTACACAGAAGCGTGACATCAAACACTGTTTGAGAGTTGGTACTTTTGTGAGTATTATTAAGGGGCCTGGATACACACATTTATACCTACATACGTATTTGCCATGTAAACCGCGGACTCGCAATTTCTCGCATAACTCAATCTATTCTAAAACTACATATACAATATTTCAGAAGGCGATAGTTAAGACCTCAATGAATGACAACTATTTTCGATTTTCTCAAGAACATTTTTTAATGTGCAAAAAAACTCGCAATACAAAAATCATACATTCTATAAATGCCTGTAATTTAACAACCAAACACGATATCAAAAAAGGCTAAATAGTTGCATAACCGCAAGCTTTCTTCTTCTTCTTGCTCTTTGAGTCATTACTGTAAGTTTAAAGGTAACGTCAGAAGCTTGGAAATGCGAAATTCTTTTTTATGGTGACCTTTGGACCTTACCTTTGGACCTTTTGACCTTACTTTTGGATTGTTGGACTTATCTCCCCTCATCTTAGACACACATTACTGGAGAAAGGGAACAGGCGGCCACGCATCCTCGCGAACACGGGAATACGTCTTTTCTTGGATTCTCAATTTCGCGCGCTATACCCTAGACCCTTAAGGAAAGTCAATAGTTTTAGTTATCGCTTACAATAATAATAATAAAGCGTCCATTGCTCAACAGTAATATAACCATTTACAGAGCAATAATTATTGGTTTACAGCGTTCCCTATGCTAGCTTAACCCAACTTAAATGAACAAATTTTTATACATAATGTTATGTAAATTTCTTATCACTACTGACGGAAAACAAGAAGAATAAAAAAATAGAACCATAGCTGCTTATGCAGTAATGATAATAAAATGTTGTAAAAAACAATATTGTTTATATTCATTACATAGTACTAACAAATACAGTTTAAAAAAAATGGAGTCAAGTTGATTGACTCAGTACTTCCCATACATAATGATGATACCATTTTATTATTTCCCATTGCATGAAGCTATCGTCTAAAATCTTCTTGCAACTAAATTATCGCCCATCCGCCCGCAAAAACAACATTCAACACAAAAAACCCTCGTAAATAATTTCTTGCGTGTCCCTCCTCTGGAACTAGGACGCCACAGTTTTTTTCTGCATACTTCAACTGGACGATGCGAAACGATCAAGAGCCTTCAACCCGTCTAGAAGCGAAGTTTGCACTAATTTTATGTTTCTGGTTTTTTTACTCTTGTTGCGCCGCCATTGACCCGGTTTTTCAAAAACAGAGTCGTTTTCCATTCTCGCCGCGGTAATAAATTCTTTGTCAAAATTTTATTAGAATCAATTCAATACTTTTCGCTTTACGCAATCTACATAGAACGAAATAAAGCAAAACTCGTATGTACAGATCACAAAATTGGTTTCTGTAATAAGCAAGCCAATGTTCGGATGGACCTAAAAAAGTGTAATATGTAGCTAGGTATTTCTTCTACAACCTCCCAACCACCCCAATTTCACGTTTCACACCCAAAAATAAAAATAGAAAATGATCGGGTACCCGTCAGTTTGAGCTGTTTTCATATTTTTAGTTTTTGTTTATTGCTGCGCTGCCACTGACACTATTTTTCCAAAACATACGCGTTTTCCATCCTCGCTGCGGTAGTAATACTGTGTCAAAATTTGATTAAAATCAATTCAATAATTTTCGCCTTACGCACTATTGAACGATCTAAAACAATACTCGTAGGTATATGTCACAAACTCAAAGTCCCTTGGATTTTATAATAAGCATGCAACGTTCGGATGGACCTAAAAAGGTGTATCATGCCGCTAGATTCTTCATTCACTTATCAATGGACAGCCCATTACGAATACAACAAACTTTTAAGTATTACAACCCCCCACCCCCCAACCACCTCAAACTCACCCCCACCCAAGAGAAAGTAGAAAATGATCAGGAACTCCCAAAACGCCTAAAAACGAAGTTTGAGGCATATTTGAAATTGGTCGTTTTTTGCTAATTACTCCGCCCCCTGTATAACGATTTTCAAAATTATAGGAACATTACCCACTACGACCCCACAGCATAACGCTGCCCAAATTTAATCACAATCCATGCAGCGGTTACTGAGATTACAAGGGTAGAAAGACGGGAACAGACCGACAGACAGACCGACAAACCGGCAGACCGACGCGACAGACCGACAGACAGACAGACCGACGGAAATGAGTGACGTGGATTTTCGTTATGTACACATCATAAGACGCCCAAAAAGCGTATTATCTCAAAATCGAAAATTTTCTCGATCACAATACTCCCCTCACCTATCGGTGTGGGAAGTAAAATAAAGAAACACGCTTCAGTGATAGTTACAAAATTTAAAATAAATATCGTTTAATAAACTAAAAACACGCATTTAAACAACATCGGACTAAAAAAGTAGTAAAGAATTTACTTGAGTAAATTCAAACGGCGCTCTCACTGTAGAACCGGAAGCGATATTGACAAAACCGGATTTTTCCCGGACTAGTTTTTTCATGCTGATTCCGAATCTGTATTTAGTTTTTCTCTAGCACCTGTAGTCTTTTGTATACGGACAGACAGACAGAGGCTCTGCATAAGCTCTCTTCAGTGAGAACTAAAAGAGAAAAATAATTTTTAAGATAAGCTTAAAACAATAACGAACGAAAAATTCTAGTATGATTGTGAAAAAAGCGTGGGCGCTTTGTGCAATGTTTCTCGTAAATCGAGAGCCAGACGCTTTTTTCGCAATAATGCTAGTATTTTTCGTTATTGTGTTAAGATTGTTTTAAAAATTATTCTTAACCTTATAGTCCAATTTTCTTTGAATGTGCGTTTTTTAATTATTTAAACTAACGTATGTTGGAAAAGTTTTGAGAACTTTTTTCAAAACTCGGGAGGTAGGTTCACCGTTGGAAACAATTCAGAAATAGTTACCATCGTAACCAGTCAACATTTAAACGTAACAATAAAACCATTTTGGTTATGATATAAGTTGTCAAAATGTTGTGCAAATTAGATATTCGGAAGAGTATTTACAGTCTAGTTGGACTGTTGGACGACTTGAAAAAAAGAAATAGTTCGCCTATATCAAGATCAAAATATTTCTGTTGCCACAATTTATCGAGCGATCCGTGAATGCGAAGAAGGTATTCTTTGTATAAATCTACCAAAAAGTGGACGTCCAAGAGCGTTCCGAAAAAGAAGGAAATGTCCAAAGTGTTCCCCAAAATCAATTAGATTTTGCTGGCAACATGAAAATTATTCTTGTCGATGAAAAGTATTTCACATTTTCGAACTCAGAAATCAAAGGTAATGATGAATTTTGTACAAGAGACCTTGAAGCCTGTCCGGGTAATGTAAAATTTAAAAGAAAAGTTTGAAAACAAAGTGTTAGTGTGGTGCGCTATATCAGACAACGGTATTTCACAGCCGTACGTTGGACGAGTTAGGGCCGAAGCGGTTACCGCAGAAGTCTATACAGATGTTTGCCTAAACTACTCAATTTAATTAACACCCACCATAGTAATGACAATATAATGTTTTGGCCAGATCTGGCTTCAAGCATTGATTAAGGTATTAACTAAATACCTTAATCAATGCTTCAAGTCATTATCATTGATTAAGGTATTAGTTAATACCTTAATCAATGTCATTATGCTTTGCGTACGAGAACACGGAATACCTTTTGTACCACGAAACGACGACCCTCCCAATCTTCCTCAAGCAAGACCTATCGAAACTTTTTGGGCTCAAATGAGTACCAACGTTTGTAAGAATGGCTGGGAAGCTCAAAACGAACAGCAGTTAAGGAGAAGAATAATGCTAAAGATCAGAGAAATTGATTTAGAATCTGTCCAAAACCTAATGAGGAACATTACGAGAAAATTGCGGGCCGTGAAAGATCATGGCCCGTTAGCAGTACTTTAATATAATTTTTATATTAAGAAATATTGTTATTTTTTGTAGTTCTTGTTACAGTTCAAATATATTATTGTGTATTTTTTTAATTTTTTGAAAAACTTCTCAAAACTTTTGCAACGTACGTTATAATTATTTGTTTATCATTCTACTTTAAACTTTTTAGTGCTTCAATATAGTTGAACTGGTTGACCTTCATTGATTATTGGCTGCAAAAATGCCGCAAATGGACACTAGTGAAGCAGGCACTTTATAGAAACGAGGTAATGTTTTTCTTATCCAACTTTTATAATATACCGTCTTTTTCTTGACGCACCCATACTTATCCATCTCAAAATAATCCACCACAACTGTGTCGTCATCCGTTCAACAGCAGTTTCTCCTTACACGTAATTAGTTAAATGGGAGTGTCGTGTCGAAGCAGCAACTGAGCAGTGTGTGTCTTGGTGGGGCTTTGCGGGAAAGGGACACATGCCCATATAATGTACACAGTAAGCCGGCTTCAATGAGCTTAACTGCACGGAGTAGTGAGTGGCTAGCCATGTTTTGTCGTCTGCGGAAGCAGAACACACGGCATACGGTTGTACTGTTGGAGCTAGAGCTGCGAGAGTTTGTTCATATGGAACATTCGGTCAAGGATATTTGGAACTTCCGACTAGGTCGCCAAAGCGGCATGCGCCTAGCGACAGTTTCATTCAAATGAAATGGGCCTACACCCCATTTTTTGTTTTTCATCATCATAGTCACAATGTCTTAACAGACATGTTGTGAACTCGTAAAATGCATTAAGTCGGAGCTAGAATATTGCCGACACGAACATTATCAATAGTTTTGAGAACTGTAGCTTGTCATCGTTCGCGATTTTCTGTCAGTTCGGTGGCGCTCTTGATACTCATATCTAGCAACTGTTTCGTCGTATCCACCCAGCGTGTAGGAGAGCGGCCTCGGCGCCGCTCACTCGAACTGAACTGAACTACAAGTTTCTCCATATTATCGCTTCTGTGAATATTTCCGAAGAATGTAAGCATCCTCGTCGACACAATGGAGGATAGTCTCTTTGGATTACCGAGCTCATCCAGTATGGAAACATTAGTTCAGTGGCCGGTATAAGGAATTCTCAGCATTATCCTCCACGTCCACATTTCAAAAGCGTCTATGCGAGCTCGATCTGCCTTTTTAACAGTCCAAGTTTCCGAGGCATACAAAAATATGGAGAACACAAGAGCGGCATTTTGGTAGCTTTAGTGATGTTATGCTCATGCCATATTTTAGTAAGCTTTGTCATGGCCACCCGTGCCTGTTGACTGCGCAGTTGAATCTCATTCTCACTTTTTAGGCCTAAACAAAACCTTACCCTTTACAAGTGCTACAAATAATTTTATATATGTTAGACTCAATAGCCGAATTCGGGCAGTGCCCGAAAAAAATACGTAGAACTAGTTTTGAACAAGGAATATTTCCCAAACCCAAAATATTGATTTTATACGGCGATTGAGCATTACCAAATATAGGCAGAACTAGTTTTGCGCATCTTGGAATGCAGAGAACTAGTTTTGCGCAACCTGAAATGCACAAAACTAGTTCTGTGCTACGGAATGACAACCAAAGTGAACATTCGTTATGCATTGTGTGTCAAAAACCTAAAACCAAAGTGGTGTCCTGGCTCTATACCACAATCGTAAGGCCGTTCTAATAATTATATGAACCGCTAGTGTAGTGGCCATGGGTAAAGATTGAAAAAACCAAAGAAAAGCTAAATAAAATTAAATGCTTGGTTAGTACGACTCCGTTGAGCGGGTTGGAAGCATTGCTCAATCTCCCTCCACTTGACTTGGTAGATCAAGAGGAGGCCAACTGTGGAATCAGGGCAATTGGTTCTTTGTGGATCCTGGCTGGGGACACTGTCATCCTTTCGAAACTGCAAAGGGATGACTCTAACCTATATATGAGGAGTTATATAGTCTCTCCTACATATTGCTTCGGCTGCATACTTACGGTGAAGCGTGGGGGTCAAGCGGCAGGCAGCTTTCTGAGGATAGAGGGCCAGTCTGGTATATGGACGGCTCACTTACCAACGAAGGCTTCGCCGCTGGTGTCTGCGGGCCAAAAACCCTCTTAGTTTGTGCCCCTCTTATTTACGAAATTCAGATGCCTAGGAGGCGAGTTACTATCTGCTCTGACAGCCAGGTAGCAATAAGAGCATTGGGTGCTTGTAATGTAGAAAGGTCTTGAATGACATTTCGGCAGAATATCGGGTGTCACTTACGTATGGGTGCCGAGTCATATACTGGAGTTTGCGGTAATGAAACGACAAAAGCGCTCACAAGACGAGACAAACATCTCATGAGATAGAGCACCTCTTTGGTCATCTCTGTTAAAAGTCAAGAGAACATATTTTAGGACCTCTGGCCAAGGTGCGGCGGTTCTGCCTCTCACTGGACAGAGGCCGGCCAAGGTTACTTGTGAGCCTGCTAGATAGCAAAACCCCAAACCAGATGGCCATAACATCTTCAGGCGTCGCTTATATGTGATGCCAGTGGCAACCGAAAGGTCATTGCTACACATTCTACGTTGGGGTGAAGACATAAGATATGGGGGATGGGAAGGACCCAAGACCATCCTCACCTTTGCGATGAGGGATGCACTTGGGAACTAGAGTAAGGAGAGGTGCCGAAGGGATTTCCTTCGAAATTGCTGTTGATCATTGATGAAGAAATCTATATTGCCTGTCCTTGATAAGGTGATGAGGCTCAAGGTATTTAATAGGATCTTGACTGATGCCTTTCTCCATCTTTTTTGCTGATGTCAGAAAGCAGAGCTAATAGTATTTTGCTGGATGCGTCAAGCATCGGCTGTAACTATTGGAGCGAGCTGCGGTGCACATTTCTTAACAACAAGAACGAGGATCATGTAAGGACCAGGAGCTCTATTGGCGTCAGGTAAACGCAGCGCCTCTTGAACTGGGACGTTGGGACTGTTACGATCTATTTTAGGGGTTTAGGAAATTCTCCCTTACCCCGCCAATGCATCGGCCAGCTACGCCTTGGCTTGCCGTGCCGAAAGTTGGCTCGATGCCAAATGCTGGAATCTCATGTATAAGCATGATGGCTGATTCGGAATTTATGGGGGACGCTACATCAAAAATTTAATATTAGGAGCGCCCGAGAAAAAATATGTACCAATATTTACAAATATTCGCATTTTTATGGTCACACCCTTTGGACTTTCCGGAAAGACTTGGAACAGATGTGTGATACATACAGTACGTGTTCCGCTGGAACTGAGAGTTTGCTGTAGAAGAGAAGAAAAAGGGGATATATAGTTTAATTATTGGTATAAGGAAGGATAGTTGACTGCAACTGAATACAGAGACTTTATTCAATTACTCGATAGTATAATGAACGAACTAGAGATTGTGAAATCCATCATAAGCCTGAGATAACTATTAGGGAATCAAGAGAGTACTTGCCAGAAGAGCCAGAATAGTATTGCTGCATAACTGTTTAGCTGAATCAATTTTGCACTATCCAATTTTCATATGAGGAGAAGAATTTAGTTCTTCGATCAAAATCTCACAAAATACCCTCCTTAAAGAATATTCAGGAAAACAACACGTTACATAGTAGTGAAGCATTATTCCAAGAATATAATATATTCAACCCGTATCGTCTCTACACTTATAAATTACATAATGAAAATGTTAGTCAAACAAAATAGTTTGAAAAGCAAATGTCCTCCATACCTTAGTAAAAAAAGTTTAGGGGCAACCTTCCTTCTGTCAATGTTCATTAAAAGCTGAATATTTGTGCTCCACTTCATACAAGTCTTCCTATTCCCCAGCAAATAAGAAATATGAAGTGTCGCAAGTTTAAAGTTGCTCTGAGGTCTGAGGTATTCTTATTACGATATATTTGATAGCTGATCATAGTTTTAGATTTTTAGTACTTGTTTATCACTGTTTTTGTTCTACAAGATGCATAGATTATTACTTTTTTTCTACTACTCAGCTCTCTACATTTTACTTTCCACACAAAAAAGTGAGCGGAGTTCTGTGATCGCAAAAATTCTCAATTTTGATCTAAAAATAAATACGCTTTTTGGACGTTTCAGGATACCTACATAACGAAAATCCACGTCACACATTTCCGTCCGCCTGTCCGTCGGTTTGTCGATCTGTGGGTAGCGATATGGTCTGGGATCGTAATAGGTAATTCTGCTTAATTTTGAAAATAGGTGCATGGGCGGTGGAGTAACTAACAAAAAACAAAAAACAAACAATTTCAAATATGCGTCAAACGTTTTAGGGCTTCCTTATCATTTTCTACTCCTTTTGGGTTGAGGTGGCTGGGGGGTGGGGGTTGGAGAACTGAAAAATTTGTTGCATTCATAATAGGCTTTCCACTGATCTGTGAAAGAAAGACCTTGTGGCATAATACACTTTTTAGGTCCATCCGAGCATTGCTTTGCCTATTACAGAAATCAAGGAAATTTCCACCACGACGGGAATATTGTGATCGCCAAAATTTTCGATTCTGAGATAATATGCTTTTTTGCAGTTTTCTGATTACATAATAAAGTCCCCGCCACTTATTTCGGTCGGTCTGCCTGTCTGTCTGTTGGCGTTTTTCTAGTTTCGTAATCTCAGTAACTGCTGCATGGATTGTGATGAAATTTGAGTAGCGACATATTTGTAAGACTGGAAAATTTGTTGTATTCATAATAGACTCTCCTTTGGCCTATACATGAAAGGCCTAGTGGTATAATACACTTGTTTAGATCGATCCGTATTCTGGCCTATTGCTTAGATCGTTCTGTGTTGTGTAAGGTGGAAATCATTTAAGTGATCTCAATAAAATTTCGACACATTGTTACCGTAGCGAGGATGGAAAACGCGTATCGTTTTTAGTAATCGTGCAAGTGGCGGCAGCAATAATAAAAGAAATAAGAATATAAAAACAGCTCAAACTTCGTTTTATAATTTTTTGCTTTTTTTGGGTGGGGATAAAATTGGGCTGGTTGGGGGACGGGGGTTGTGAAACTGAAAAAATCTTTGTATTCATAATACGCCGTCGCTTGATTTATGGAAGAAATATCTGGCGGCATAGTACACACGTGTGGGAAGTACTGAGTCAGTCAAAACCATCTCGACCTCACTTTTCTATGTAAATAATTGTAAGAAGTATAGTACAACTTATTATTCTTAGGGTGATCGAAACTGACCAACACATAAGTACAAGTCGTAAACTACCCCAAATGCTGTATTTTTTCGTTCTTTATTTTCACGTGTACCGATTTTGAATAAAGTCCTTTATTGTTATATCGTTATTATTTCTAGCAGCTTTAGCTATTACCACCCCACATTTGATCAATGCCGCTTCAGCTGTTACTGAAATTATGCGAATATAATAATGCCAGATAATAGGATTGTATAGCTCATCCAGAAGAAGGTCATCACAAAGTATGAGAAATTCAGTTCTGAATATACATACGAGGCCATTCAGATTGATTTAGCTAACTGTCAAGAAAACTGTCTTTATTTTATTAACCTCTATGTCCTGATTCAGATTTGTATATTTGAATAGGTAGAGCTATGTCAGTGTCACCTTCCTCTACCTGCCATCTGATATGTGATACAGCCACAACCTAGCAAAGTTTACCGCGCGATGATATATAATGTTTTAATAATGTAAAAGGTTTCAAAATGCCGAAAACTGCTATGCGCAGCACATACATCCATCAGAATATAGTTTTTTGTCCGAAAATCCTTCGGATCATCAACCGGTTATTTTAAAGCTCAACACCGAACACAAAGAGATTTTTTACCAAAGAGCTGTGAACATCATCTAGACTTGCTTACAACAAAAGTTAATGTGCAGCAATTAAGGTATATTATTGATGACAGTATTCTCTTGAAGTACATTGTTGTTAATAATTATTTATCGGGTTATTTAAAAAAATGTATTGTGTAAGACTTTCGTAGCCATGATCCGATGAATTGTTGGTTCCTGGGCTGTTCGGCCGGCGTCGACCCGCTCCGCTACCTAGGCATCGGCGCGCATCGCTGCTTGACGTTTTGCCAACACGAGTAGTCGGCATCCTCAGAAGCTGATGTCACCTGTTCGGCGTGTTCCGATAGTCTGAGACCGCGTCACAAGGTTGAGCACTTATATACTCCGGATTAGGAATGCTGTGCACCGCCGACGCCGATAAAGCTCCTGCGCATCCCAGAATTTTTGAGACTCTTAAGGGTCTAGGGTATAGCGCGCGCAATTGAGAATCCAAGAAAAGACGTACTCCCTTGCTAGCGAGGAGGCGTGGCCACCTGTTCCCTTTCTCCAGTATGTGTGTCTAAGATGAGGGCAGATAAGTCCAAAAATCCAAAGGTAAGGTCAAAAGATCCAAAGGTAAGGTCCAAAGGCCACTATAAAAATGAATTTCGTGTTTCCGAGCTCCTGAAGTTACCTTTAAGCTTGCGCTTGTGCAAATATTTAGCCTTTTTTTTGATACCGTGTTTGGTTGTTAAATTACAGGCATTTATAGAATGTATGATTTTGCATTGCGAGTTTTTTTGCACATTAAAAAACTTTTTTGAGAAAATCGAAAATAGTTGTCATTCATTAAATTCTTAACTATCGCCTTCTGAAATATTATATATGTAGTTTGAAAATAGAGTGTGTTATGCGAGAAACTGTGAGTCCGTATTTTACATGGCAAGTACGTATGTATAAATGTGTGTATCCAGGCCCCTTAAGGGGCGGGTATCCATATTCTGTTGACCTTGTATAATTCTTCTTTGTGGTTGAAGTTTTTTTGATGTTGAATGCGCCGACAAATCTCATTTTCACAGTCACCCGAATTGTCGATCAAAGAACCGAGGGACACAAAACTTTGAACCACTTGACAACGTCCTACTGACTCGATGATTATCGTGCTCTCTTCTTCTTCTTTTTAGGGTGCCATGCATCCTAAGGAGTCTTCCTGCGTAGGCGTCCAGCCTTTCTCTCATCAGATTATCCTATTCATTACAGTCCTGTGCAGTTCTTGGAAGTCGCCTATTCCTGTCCATTTACGGATGTTTCTCAGCCATGATAGCCTTTTTCTTCCAAATCCTCTTCTCCCTTCTTCGATCTTTCCTTGGAGAATGAGACGCAGGAGGTGATAGCGTTCCCCGCGCATTATGTGGCCTAGGTAAGCTATTTTTCTCTTCCTGATAACCTCAAAGAGTTATCGTTCTGCTAAGCTAGCTCTCTGAAGAACGTTCTCATTTCTGAAATGATCGATCCTCTCTCTATCTAAGATCATAACCTTGGTCTTGTTGTAGTTAATACCAAGACCATATGCTGCACTGTATTATTCTAAGATGTTTAAAAGAGCTACTAGTCCTTCCTGAGAAGCCTCAATAAGAGTGTATCAAGTCCTAGATTCGTTATTTTGCTGCCACCAATAATTATATCACCATTCCAGTTGTCCAATACCCGTCTCATCACAATTTCAGAGTAAATGTTAAATAACATCGGGATAATACACATCCCTGACGAACTCCTTTTCTGGTTGCTGTTTGACCAGATAGGTTACAGGTTATAAACACTAGATGGCAAGGAACTCCCATAGAGATCAGGATTCGAATCATATACAGGAGGTCCCTGAATTTCCTTGGTAACAAAAAATAGTTAAAACGAAAACTGAGTAAACTTTTTGTAAGTACTATAGGTTCTATCATACACTGCTTATAAAACATTTCTTTTATACGTCAACCCTTGAAAATCACCCTCAACTTTGTTTTCCAAATAGCACCAAATAGTTTTTCTCAAACAAATTAAGTTCTTATTTTACTTAATATCTCGTAGTACTTTTGATTTTATACACAAGCTTATACAGGGTGAGTTTTTAGTACCGGCTCGGTCGATAACTCCACTACTATAGAAGATAGCGAAAAAAGTTGTATATAAGAGTTGTAGCCACGGATATGCTGCTTGCTCAGAAAATATTTGGATTTATACAGGGTGATCCATAACTACGTGGTGATGCAAACATGCATTTTTTTAAATGAGACACCCTATATATTATTCCACAGTCAAATTCTACTAATGATTTCCGTTCTTCCAATATCGGGTTTTGTTACATTATACAGGGTATTTCAAAAGTTATGACCATTTTTATATCCAAATCGCGGTCAAATGAACGTACTGTATATCAAAAAGCAATAGACCAAAAATTATTTTTTTTTACATGAAAATATTAAAAATATCCTCTTGTTTTAAAATCGGCTATAAAAAGAGCCCGTGACGCATATTCGTATACAGGGTGATGTAGAATGCAAAATTCAAATTTTCTCTTTTTTTTTAAATGTAACCCCAAATATTTTATTATCTCAAAGAATTTATTTTAATATGCTCTTTCATCTTTGTATAGCACTTGTTGTACCTACGTCCATCAATTTCCGAAATATTACAATTTTTCGGTAAATTTAAAATGTCGCTTCTATTTGTGTACTGAAATTTATTTATTTTGAGAAAATACTATCTAATTTGTTTTTTGTTTAGCGAACAACTAAATTATAAGGTCATGATACTATTTGATGAAGTCAAAACCCTAAATTATCGAAATAATAAAGTCAAGTATGCTGAGGAAACAATTTTGTAGGCGTCATGCATAATTATCAAGCAGATTTATCAGGTGTGCTTTGAAAAATTGACAGTTTTCATAACCTGCTCGATAATTCCGTACTGTGTGAAAAACCAGCTTTAAAAATTAATTTTTCCCTTTGAGGGTATTTGGGAGAATCTTTGAGAAATTGTCTACTTGCCTCTAGAATATATCAACTATGAACAGCAATATCCAGAACGGAGGCAGTCTAAAACTAATGCGTTCGAAAGATTGAAGAATCGTTTTATTTGGACTGTGTCGTTTGATATTTCATAGCCTCCCTGATACATCTGCTTGATAATTTTGCATGACGTCTATAAAATTGTTTCCTCAGCACACTTGACTTATATTATATCGTTAATTCAGTGTTTTGACTGGATTAAGTATTATTATGGCCTTATATTTTAGTGGTTTGTTAAGCAAAAACCAAATTTGATAGGATTTTCTCAAAATAAATAAATTTTAGTAAACAAATAGAAAGTATATTTAAAATTTGTAGAAAAATCGAAATATCTCAGAAACTAATGAACGCAGCCATAACAAGTGCTATACAAAGATGAAAGAGCATATTAAAAGCGATTCTTTGGTATAATAAAATATTGGGGGTTACATTTAAAAAAAGAGAGAAAATCTAGATTTTGCATTCTACATCACCCTGTATACAAATATGCGTCACGGGTTTCTTTTATAGCAGATTTTAAAACTGGATGATATTTCTAATCTTCCTATGTAAAAAAATAATGTTCGATTCATTACTTTTTGATATACAGTACGTTCAATTGACCGTGATTTGGATATAAAAATGGCCATAACTTTTGAAATACCCTGTATAATGTAAGAATACCCTATATTGAAATAACGGAAATTATTAGTAGAATTTGAATATGCAATAATATATAGGGTGTCTCATTTAAAAAAATACATGTTTGCATCACCACGTAGTTATGGATCACCCTGTATAAATCTAAATATTTTCTGAGCAAGTAGCATATTCGTGGCTACAACTTTTATATACAACTTTTTTCGCTATCTTCTACAGTAGTGGCGTTATCGACCGAACCGGTACTAAAAACTCACCCTGTATTTTTCGTATAATCATAAGCATAACATAAATAAAATAAGAATTTGCTTGACGCAAAAACGGATAAAAATATAACTTTAAGTGGGTATTTAAGGGTACTGAATGACCTATAATACTTGATTTCGAAAACAAATGTCTTTTTTTATCCTTTTTTATTAGGTACGAAAATATTACGCCCCAAACAGTTCCTCATTTTATTTATCTTATGTTAATGAATTTACGAAAACAATTGGTTTTGTAGCAAAAGCTGTGGGGTGCTATTTGAAAAAAGAGTTGGGGGTGACTTTGCGGGGTTAAAGTAAACAAAATTCAAAAACATGATATGATGGGTCATTCAGTCATTGAAAGGCCCACTTAGTTTTCTTTTTTATCTGTTTCTCGTTTGATATTATATTATAATATTTATTACCACTCATACAAATCCTTATTTTATTTATTTTATGCTAATGATTTTACGAAAAGAATTATGAAATCAGAGGAACTACAAGATTTTAAAGAAAGTAAGGACTTAATTTGTGTAGGAAAAACTGTTGGGTGCTATTTGAAAAAAAAAGTTTAGGGTGAGTTTTAAGGTGGAAGTACAAAAAAAAAGTTTTGAAAGCTTGGTACGATAGACCCTGTTGTGCTTTCCAAAAATTCCAATCAATTTTGATTTGAACTTCTTTTATTACAAGAATATCACGGGTCAAGGAAATTCAGGGACACCCTACATATCTGGATAGAATTTTCATAATTTTGAATATAGACTTAAATATAAGTTATCATCACTTGATCTACATACCTATTTATATAATACTGATTTACACACATTATTACATGCCATTATTGTGTATAGAATATTATTCTAAATTTTGAATGTATTGTAATGAACAATGTACAATAAATACAATAATAAAACAAATAAATAATAAATGAATAAATTGCCTTTCTGGTAATCCATGTATGAAAAATCTAGTGTTCTAATAGTTCTGTGGTGGGATTCCGGTCTCAGGGCGAATCAACGACAACGCCAACGTGATGCATGGTGTTCCTTTTTAAAGTATAATAAACAGCGAAAAAATCTCCATCCATCAAGTCAGCGTTGCACTTTACCGCCTTATGACAACTTCAACCGAGTTTCGGGCTCGTATTATAAATGTTTAACTCGACGAGTAAAAATAGTTCCTGCTTCGTGAACTTTACGGAAATTATTTCAAAGTTTCTCCGCTATACCTGGATAAACATTTCATAAATTTTAAATTGCCCTTCAGGACGCTTTGAGAGCCATTAACAGGACAAAAGGAGCTGGCGAGGAGGCTCTTAGAGGACGTATTGCCTCGTTCATGGAGAAAATTGGGGTAATACTTACTTTGAGCTACAGTTGTACTGTATTGTAGTTATTCATCCAATCTAGTCTTGTCAAGTAAAGAGTGTTTTTGTAAGACCGCAAGATTATAAGGTTCTTTCCAACAGCATATTTTGTACCGTCCATTGAACCGTCACGAAACTGTTCGGATCGTTTGTGGTGCGCATGCGTTGATTTTGGATGGTTTCGTGACCATACAAACAGGAAAATCTGTTGGGGTGGTTGGAGCGGTTCTTTTCGTATTTCACTGGACTCGGGTCAGTTCTGACAGCTATCAAAAACAAATAACCTCGAAATCATTTCAAAAGCCACCATCAAAAGCTAAGACGCCAAGAGCCTTTGATCGGGGCCTGAGTTTTCTGACGATGACTTGGTGTTAGTCTATCAACCACAACCGAAAAATGAGGATTGTTTGGGTAATTTTAGCTACGAATAATGGTTGCCACACACAACCAGGTATTCCTGTAGCTCTATAAACAAAGAACCTGGGTTATGTTTTCCACAAAAATGACCGAATTTATCATAACATACCATGTATAGCATTACTGTTTGATTCCATTTCCATTTTTGGCTTTGGTGAAGTTTCGGCCAACAAACGAACCAGCAACAGCAAAAACAAAAGAAGCAAAATCAAATCACACTCAATCTCAACACCCAAGACTCAAGGAAGCAAGAAAACAGAAGGCGCATAAAAATGACAAAATGAAATTGTGCGCCAAGTGGGCGATTTACTTTCTACTGTGCATGTCAGTCCTCACAGTCCTTACTCTGGACTAAGTACCGATTTGACCGTATAAAAACCATCCCATGAACGGTAACGAAATCTGTTGGAATGCTTTATGGACCGTTTCATGAACGGTCACAAAATGTGTTGGAACGCATTTCACGTTCTGCGCATGTCCGTGACGATACATTGTACGGTATTCAGGCCTGTTGGAAAGAACCTATAATGTTCAATAAAACATGGTCTTCTGTCGCAAAGCATCGAACTGCTTTTTGATTTATAATGTACAAATTTAGGACAAAAACATCGTTCAAATGTTTACATTTTTTGCAAGCAAGGGAAAGAAAGCCACAAAAACTGGACACCTGCAAGCTGCAAGACAAGGGCGGCTTAGAATATATTTGTAAATATTCCCCAATTTGGGTTAGAACGATATGTGACAAACTCGTTATGTTGATCTACTTCGGGAACATAATATGTCCCTTCCCACGGTCGAAGTATTGTACTCATTCTGAAGATAGTTCAACTTTTTAGTTCGATGTTCTTTGAAACCGTGTTTTTTTTAAACTATACTTATTTTTCTTAGCAATCACATTTCAAGCAGAAATATACGCAATTTTAGCTTGGGCCTTCCATATTCACGAAGTTCAGAGGCCCACGAGGAGGATTACTATCAGCTCTTAGCTCTTACAGCCAGGAAGCATTTAGTATTCCTGTAGGTTTACATTAAGGGTCGTTCCGCAATCTATAAAGGTCTTAGATGACATTTCGGCAAGATCAACCCTAACCAGGTAACAAATATGTCTCAATTCATTGGAAATAAACCATGGTTAACGGTTCAGGCCTCTGTGGCTTCGTTAAAAGTGCATTCTTTGACAAAAATTAGATTTGTAATTTGAAATAGCGACTGCCTCAGGTCATCAATCAATGTCGCTGTTAATTCATATTGCATATTTTTGTTCCAAGTCCACTACCCTAACCTCTTCACAGCAGGTGCGTCTCAAGGATTTGCCTCAGCCGGCTGCTTATCACACAGATAAATTTGTCGTTTGATCAAATACTCACTCTTTGAGTCAATGCGATTTTATTTTCGGTATTCCTCAAGTAGAGTAACGTTCTATCCAATGGGAAGGGTACACACAGAAAAATCTGTCGTTCTGTCAAAGACTTACGCTTGGATTCAATGGGACGTTACACTCAGCATTCCTCAAATACAGCGATGTTTTATCCAATGGAAGGTGTATAGTTGGTAACGAATTATATCGTATTGTCGATTCAACTACAAGATGTCATTGGATTCCAATTAATAATTCAATCGCAGCCTGTCGTTGAATCGAATCAGTGTTTGGTAATTGATTCTAAATGACTTTCTTTTCCTTGGACCAACAGATTTTATTGCGAGGACAGCTGATCCATTCGTGTGGATTTTTAATTGTGTGATTTTAAATGAAGTTATAAGGAGCATGATATAAGAATTAGACATAAGCCTGCACCAGTTGTTGCATTTTTACCTGAAATATAACTGTCTGACTAATCTAAACACCTACATTCAAATGTGGGTGTTAGCTCTTCTAAGCCCCAATTTCTCAGTAGGTCCTCCATTTAATATACAACTGGACACATTTAAATCACACGATTGCTGATGCAATACTCAAAACCACGAGATGACACAACACGGCTAACACCGAAACAACACAATTAAACAACCTCATCCATGTTGGCGGGTTGGCGGCGATAATAACACTGAGATGATCCCCCTGTTCTTTCCTTTTACGTTCATTGAATCGGGACATCAGTCCCGCCGAATACTCATTATAGTTCAGCGAATAACAAAGGCCATTGAAACAAAATTAATTTTTATCAGATGAATTATCACGAACTGCTGTTGCAGTAATAATTTTTGTACATTGAATACATTGTATGCTCTGCTTAAATGAAACAGGGTAAATTTCTAAAACAAAAGGATGTTTTGATTGCATTATATGTCAATAATGGTATTAAAAGGATTATACGTATCATTAGAATGAATATAAAATTATTTTGAATTTATTGGTGTACCTGTGATTACTTCGAATATAAGGATTGAATTCTTTCAATGACATGGATTTGAAACAACTGCAAATATATTTAAAGCGATGGAAAAACATCCAAATACTAACAATTAATTGGAAACGCAACAGTATTTTTTTCTGTGTATGTTTGGTAACTATCTATATCCTGTTGTCGATTCAACGACAAGGTGCCATTGTATTTCAATGGGTAAATCAATTACAACCTTTTACTGAATACAACTCATGTTTTTTAATATACTCAAAAACACTTCTATTTCAAGCTAAACTTGTTTTACTATAATAAATTGACTCAAGAGATAAATGAGAAAAATGGAAACTGATTTTTTATTCGAATGCTCTTTCTATTTTTTCATACATATATATTTGATACAATAAAGCAGTTATTTCAAGGTGCAATCAGAAAATAACAGAAAAAGGACCGACTACCAGCGGGATTCGAACCCGCGCCTCCGAAATTCTAGTCCAGCGCTCTTACCAGCTGAGCCATGGCGGTCATGGCAATCCAGCCGGCAAAGCGATCCCAAGAAGCATCGAATTCTCTGCACGCCCACTAACGGCTCCACCCTCGTCATATCCTGGCAGTAAGGAGCAGCTCCTATCTGTGCAACGAAGGAAATCTGTTGGGTCGGCATTGATCTCCGACCGCGTTAGACTCCAAACGCCATCAGGTCGAGCCAGCACAGACAGCTCTGTGTATGGAATGAATGTTAACATTCGTTCTCGAGAATTCGATGCTTCTTGGATCGCAAGTATTTCTGCAGATGAAACAGGATCTTCACATATATCGCCATCGGGACTTCTAGCGCCATCGGCAGGAGTAGAAACAATGGAGTTTAAAGTGGACCTGATATATCTGTACAACCTTTTCTTATTCCTCGATTGTACTAACTGTTTTTCGAAGCAGCTTTTCGTACCTGCAAGTATTTTAGGGAGAGAGTTTGAGAAGTTCCTGTGATTTTCGTAGTCCGTCTGTCGCTTGCTTCTGGTACATTTTTGCCATAGTGCCTTCTTATGACAAATCAATCCCAAAATGTTCTCATTAATCCATGGTTTGTTGGGTACGGTTGTAATAGTTCTGTACGAGGTACAGTTAGAGACGAATAGGCGCAGCTTGTTGAGAAAAACGTCCCACATTGATTGCGTATCGAGGAATTGAAAAAGCAGGTACCAGGAAACTTCTGAAAGACATCGGTTGAGGCGTAAATAGTCTATGCGTTTGATGGATTTCAAGTCGAGAGCATTTCAAATAACTATAGATAAATTTATAGTATAGTAGATATAGAGCGACCCTCGTATACCGACTTTCATATGCAGCAGCATATAGAACCGCCTCTCTGGTGGCTAAAGCGGACGCGCCGTGGCGTTCCACCAAGAAGTCTGCTGCTGTTTAGCAGCGATTTTCTTTGGTTGCCGTTACCTTCGGGTACCAGATGGCGCACCGGCAGAACCTTTCTGTCGTCTGCTCTCACATGTTTCACATGTTTGGTAAACATGAAAAATCTGATGCTCTCTATTTTCGTCAAGCGACCTATGGCGCAATAATGATCGCTAATAAGCTTGAAACAGCTGTCTGCGTACTGGTGGATTGACGGAGATATAGAGCGACCCTCGTATAAATAAATTTGAAGTCATGCAAATCCTAACAATTAAATGCAAACACGTTTTTTTTGCTGCAGTTATACAAAAAGTAAAACCTAATGGATCAAGCTGAACACCTTTCTTCCAAGAAATTTCAGTTTCCAGTACCAACTGAATCCAAACTTCATCAGTGTTAATTTATTGTTTTCACAGAGTCGGCTGAGCGTGAAGGTGACATCTGGCGGCCGGACGTCACAGCTTCTCATGGTCAGCTGCACCGGACAGATGATGCCGGAAACGGAGAGATGCGCCAATGGTTGGAGAGAAGTTTGAGAAACGATAGTCTGGTTCAAATAGATAGAAAACGGATTTATTTATGTTATGGCGCGTAAGTTAGTAGTTCAGCATTAGTTGTCGACTATCCCCGACTATCTGATAGCATAGATATGACACTATGCATTAATTCAATGATTTATTAATGAAAGTAATTAAAGATCAATTTCATAGATAATATGAAAATAGTACACTAATATAATATATAAGCCCGATTTTATCAACCTGCATATTTTAACAAAGGCTGTGACAAAGCTATTGGATTTTATTTAGCAAAAGCTTTCTATTGGGTATTGAGGGCTGTGTTAATAAGTATCACCCAATAGTATTTTATCAATATTGAAAACAAAACGTCAAAGCTGGATGACACTTTTGTCAAAGATATTTTAGAAATTCATTGATCAAAATCATAGCAGGATATCAGAACAAAGCGATTGATTTGCAAATTAATGCCACATTTTCCATGTTTACATTATAATTATTGTATAATTACTAATTGCAGACTGCGATAATTTGTGATAAAAGTAGTACCTATATCAATCACAGCAACTGTCTACCTTATTTAATAATTACAAATCCCACCTCCGTCAGTCAGATGAATTATATAAAAATACATACGTTTATGAAGAATCAATCTTTCATTTACTGGATGTATGTTTGTTATAGACATTATATAAATATTCACAGGTGTAGCGTACATAAAATAGGATTATACTTTGCCTTTGCCGTTCTGGGGTTCTGGATAGGCAAGCAGTAATGCACATGCACGTTTGGGAAATAGCTGCAACTTTTGAAATGTAACATAATGCTATTTTTTACCTCTTTTTACTATAAAACAAAGATATATTGAAGGTACTTATAATTAGTATCGATAATAAATTATTGTTTTATCCAAATAATGCAGTGAGTGAATTTCTTGTCATCATATCATTTGATACACCAAGAAACTAGTGATCAAATGTACTTCAAGAGAAATCAATAATTTTCAGAGTACTTTGACAGATGCGTGCCCTTGAAAGGGCTGCTCTGATTGGTCAAAGTCTTTGTTAAAATGTGCATGTTGATAAAATCGGGCCATAGTGTTGTTTACACTAAATTGATGAAATATTCCATTAATTTCATGAATATAGTTCATTAACCTAATGTCGAGATTTGGAAACTTTATTTTCGGATACCCTCTGTATACCTTTTGTAGGAATACCAATACTTTTTCATAATAATGAATCATAAAGTGAAATAATTCAATAGACAAATAAAGGTGGGTTCTTCGCTCGGGAATTCTTTTATGGTCAATATCTCTCAAAGCCTGAGAGCCTATAGTGCTATAGAAGCACTGCGAGAGGATAAGTGTCGGTACACGTTAGATTTGAAACGCTGCAGGTTGTATCCGCTGGGAAACAAATTCCCTGGCAGCTCGCTCCACAGCGTCGAAGTACTCCAAAAGAAGGAATACTGGAGGAGCTGGCTCAGAGAGTAGGGACCTCGACCTGGTAAAAATAAGCTCGCAGAGCCTCACTAATGTTCTTCGTTCGGATGGCCTTTAGAACTTTAGAATAGAACCTGTAAATCAGGGACAGATCAGTCACCCTGCTTCGATTTTCCAGGCTGTTGAGCTTCTTTGTGAGGTTAGGCGTATCGATCGTCTCTTCTGGATAGCGTCCAGAAACCTTGGAGTGCTTCGAAGCGCATCCCCATAGATGGGCGCAATACTCCAACGATAGTCGAATATGTGCCTTGCAGAGCAGCAGTAGTTGCACTGGTGAATCCAGCTTCCTACAGCGGAACAGAACTCCAAGCTTCTGAGATGCCGTTTTACCAATGCTGACGGCGTGATCATGCCAGGACATATTGTTGATGTTAATCTCCAAAAGCTTGATGGAAGGTGACTCGACTATTGGGTGGTCCTCCATTTCCACGGTTGGTAAGCCAACCTGAGACTTCTTTGTCAGTGTTGTTGCCTGAGCTTTCTGTACGTTTAACTTTACCTTATTTACTAATATAACATAAAATTAGGTACATAAAAGACATTAAAATAATACGTGAATAATACAGAATAGGTATAAGGACACAGATCTCTAGAATCACAAACCTTAATGAGGATACAGAATTTTAAAATTTTTCAACGTTACAAAACACTGGCTAAGCACGATATCTTAAACGGTTCTTTTGAGCTTGATATGGCTGAGTGTTTGTACCTACATCGTCTGGTAATCTATTATACAGGTTAATATTCAGGAAATTGTGTGCGGATACCTTAACTCCGAACCAGGAACCCGATATCTTTAACGGTTCTCTTGAGCTTGATATGGCTGAGTGTTTGTACCTATATCGTCTGGTAATCTATTATGCAGGTTAATATTCAGGAAATTGCGTGGGGATACCTTAACTCAGAACCCAGGGACCCGATATCTTTAACGGTTCTCTTGAACTTGATATGGCTGAGTGTTTGTACCTATATCGTCTGGTAATGCGTGCGTGGTTAATGCGTGCGGATACTGTAACTCCGAACCCAGGAGTTATAAGTGCTCCAAGGCCTCTAGTGGCATAATTGTGAATATCAGAACGCGTGCTATACTTTTTGATAACTTCATGAATATACAGAAGACTACGAAATATAAAAATTGAAGGCTCTGAGATTATCCTTAGAAGCTTGCATAAATGCTTACGCTTGAGATTTAGTTAAGACTCTTACTGCTTTTGGAGAATGGTAAACTGCAAGATGGGCATGTAGTAAATCTTCTTTAGTAGAGATGTACCTCAAATGCATCAATACAAAAATCTGAGTGTTCAATTTATTACATAGTGCGTCTGTATGTGCATCCCATTTAATTAAAGCGTTAACCGTAATGCCTTGCAGAGAGACACTTCCATTGGGTTAGCTCTGGTAGGAGAAAGTGTAATTCTTTGAGACTTAAATCGATTTAGTTTCAGACAGTTAGAATCAGACCACAACTCTATCTCATTTGCAGTATCATTTACGTCACCATTAAGTGTTTGAATTTGATTGGATTTAATGTATCATCCTAGCATCCTTGTCTAAGGGTACGTCCAAGATACACGCTGGTAAAAGCAGAATATCAGACGCGGATTCTCAGCGCCGACTGTCTGACTACGGACAGCAGGTTAGATGTGGGTAATATGCAAGGAGACTGTCAGGGCAGACATGACTTGCCAAAAAACAGGAGAGTACCATGGACCTTGCAAGAAAACAGGTTGCAGCTTTATTGCTGCTTAGTGAGAATGTTACAATGAAGTCAAAACCAATAAGTAGTGGAGTTCATCCTATAAATAAATTAAGAACTACCTACGCGGAGTACAAACACTTTTTTCCACAATTACTTGCCGACGAAATCAGTTTTTTGAATATTTCAGAATGAGCCCAGATACATTTTATCTTATTTTGGAAAAAATATTGTAGGATACAGATGAACCTTTGAGATCAACTCCTCGTTATTCATCGTTGAAACACTAAAAGAAACAAAAATACAGCACAAGCGGCAGGTTGTCTGAAACCAGAATGAACAAATCACTCAGTACGCAGAATGTCGGCGCGCAGGTGCATCCCACAAAGGTTTTTTTTCATAAATCAAACCGATTAAATTTTCAATATCCACACTGCACTGCGAACGTGCGAACAAATCCCATTTGTTTCGGATAGATCGCACATCGCATGTTTTCGTCCGAATTCGTTCGAAGATCTCGGACGCAGTGTACGACCTCTAATAGGTTTTTGTGAAAAGGGATTATTCGCACGTCTTCGTCCTATTTCTGACGAAGATAGTTCGGACGAAAACGCATCCAAAGGACGACCGGCCTTATGGCCAGTCCCGCTTTGCGATATGGGACGATAGGCATGCAGAGTCGGCGGCGGTCGGCGCTGACTGTCATGGTAGGTGTCCAGTGTCCACTGGAGAGTTACTTAGGAGAGCTACTCTCGATAGCTGATCTCACTTGCTTGTACATTTGAGAGTACTTTAACGACTTTTTACTCTCAGAAAGCTCCACGAGAGGGACTCGCTGAGAGGTTATAGCAACAGTGCTCACAAAACCGTGTCCACAGCAGGTGAATTCCTACGCGTTGAGATAAATATTTGCAGAATATGAATGTTGAAAAACTTGCGGCTGCTATCGTTTGTTACAAAATTCTACTTAAGAGGAAGAAAAATAGCGAAAAGGAAGTGTTGGATCAAACCTTGGATTCGGCGTAGAGTAGAGTTAGGTCATGCTCTACACTTGCAAGGGAGTTGCAAATTGAAAATGCACAACAGTTTCGCAATTTCGTCCGTATGAATGCAGTGCAGGTTCAATATTTAATAGACCATAGAATATACTTTACAAATGCTTATATTTTGCAGGAGATTCCTATAGCAGTTTGCAATATTTATTTTGGATACCTGTTTGTACCATAGGCACAATATGCCATTCTTTCTTTCCTTCCATTTTGCGAGCACTCTCACAATATGAATTTCATTCAAATTATGATAGTTGCTCTCAGATTACATAAAATCAGGCCGTCCACTTGCGAGCAGGTCTCAACTTGTCCGCTGTCTGAGACTGCATCAGTGCTGTCGGAAATTAGCTCGCGAAACTGTGTCCATCTGCGAGACTTACTCTCGAAATCGACCCTCGAGAATTTTTCTTTCAAATGTACAGCTACCTGCTGACTCAGAAAACCAGCGTACATCTTGGACGTACCCTAAGGACGGTGGTCTTGGCAGATAATTAGAGATATGCGGGAATGTTTGCCCAAACACCACTTGACGTTTATGTAAGACTACTTGAATATATCTCGCACTCTACTCCACTAGTTTTCTTGGATTAAGGCTTACTATACCCGAGGACCGTACATTAACAAAGACCAGTAGGGTCACTCGGCGTGCCGACTTTGATGTGAATCTCACAAATGCGAGCCGCCTCGATTTTAGAGGGGTGGCGTTCGTGCCCTCTAGTTTACAGTACTTACAGGGGAATCCGAGGCAGTGCGTTGGGCGTCGACGTTCGCTTAACTTCTTATACGGGGGTCAGTAGAAATGAATTCTATAGATAGAATATAATTTATTATTCAATAAACCACTCAACTGAATTGACAATACATACCATTAGTTCCTTGAAATGTAGATGATAAGATAATGAAAGGAAATAGTCCTCTAATAACATATTTTGTCTACATCGAATAAATTATATACAAAACTTAACAACCTCCTTAAAAAACAAAGAAAACGGAAATAAGGCAAAAAAGAATACGAATACTGGTAGATACATAACAGACACGTTTTTATACATTTTATATTTGATTTTATTTTCTGTCTTGATTATTCTTTAATATTAACAATAGTAAATTTACGAGTAAGACAGAAGGAATTTTGCCGGTGCGCCATCTAGTACCCGCAGAATTCCTTCTGTCTTACTCGTACATCTTTCACATGTTTATTAAACATGGAAAAATTGATGCTCTCTACTTTCGTCAATCGACCTATGGCGCACTGATGATCGCTAATAAGCGTGAAACAGCTGTCTGCGTACTGGTGGATTGACGGAGGTATAGAGCAGCCCTCGTATAATAGTAAATTTGGTCGCTAAATATATTCGCACTCTATTATAATATAGGAATACAAAATATTCAGAGTCATCTAAGCTATGCTACGTATGCGCTCTGAATGGAAAAGGAAAAATGTTGGTGTTCTTTAGTGATTTCGTCCGTCATTATCAACCTGGTCATTGAAGTACAGAAGACCTTGTTACTGGCCAACGCCATTATTAATTTATGTATGATTTCAATACCATGGGGTTATACACCCTAAAGATATGTGTGTGTCTGGTTTCTTTGAATACCGATAAGTTATATCGTGTGATTGCTGTGATTTTGCTATGAACATGTCCTATTTATACAGCATGCTTCCATATTTTTTATAACGTCTTCAGAACAGAAAAGATGTCTGACCTTATAATATACGTATATGTATTTTAAGGTAAGGTTGTCATATTTATGGGTACCCACGAACCCTAATGCCCGTTTCCAGTTTTCACATCTAGAAACAATATTTATTTTTTAAATTTTATTGAGACAAATCTGCCAGCATAAGTTAATAAGCTATCTTACCCAGCTTCCTTTTTCGGACATCGAAAAAACGATTTCCCCATTCCTTGTTTGCTGTTGCAGCTATATACAGAACATGTCGCCGGCATTTTTTTGTGAATCCGCAGATACCCGCAACACGCTCAAAATACACACAAACCCTACTTATTTAGGCACCCCGGTAGATCCGACCGATTGTGTCGCGTGTTAGGTAAAATGACCCTGTAAACCACAGCTGTTAGCGTTCGGCTACTGCTCGAGATCATCGGGCGCCAGAATCCGCCAGCTTGCGTAGTATCCGAGAGCAGTGCAGGGAAGACAACGTTGGGGGCGGAGCTTAAAGTGACGCTACTTGTCTCTGTTAATGTACGGTGACCCGAGAGACAAATGAAAATCCGGGCTAGTTCAGTATGTGTCTCTAACGCCCACTCCATTGGTTCGGGGTCCACTATGATTTACGGTGGACTTTTTCATTTGTGTTTCACGTCCGAATAATCGAGAGCATCGCCAATCAATGGTACGTAACAAATTTATACTGCAAATTGAAATATATCTGTAATTACGAGTGTGATCGTTTGGAGTTCGATAATTTGCAGATAAGGGCCGAATGGCGGGCGGCGTGGCGGCGGGGCGGAAGCGGCGGCGTTTCCATTATTAATCAAATAAAATTATTGGGGGCAATTGCGCGGAAATTGGTAAAAATCCGACTGGTCCGCGATTAATGCCAAACGCGTTTTGTTCGATGGAACACGGATGGGTGGAAGGGTGATCGGCTGGAAGAGATTGCCGTCATGTCGCTTTCCATATAAACTTTGTTCCAGCTGGTAAACTGACATTGTTCTGGAATTATTAATAATAATAATATCTCCCGCGACACCTGGAAGGGCGCGGACTATTGAGTTCGGAGCGTCTGCACAATAGTTTTGTAACGACTAACACCGATCCCCTGATCCGCTTTGTGCGAGAGCACGAGAATGCGGGTAAAGGAGCCTTTCTTTTCAGCGCAGCGAAACGAGCAGCCGAGGAGCTCAGCCTCACACTCGACTTCAAGCGGAGGTGTCAGCAGTCCATTACGGAACTTGCTCCCGCAGAATTAAAATCCCACCTTAAAACTGCCGAAGTCGACTTCCTTTTAAGACTTCATAAAGATAAGCCAATGCATGGAATCTTCTACAAACATCTGGAAGAGCATGGCTTGTCTGAGCAGTTGACCTTCTCTTTCCTAAGGTCTAGTGGGTTAAAGTCAGAGACTGAGGGCTTTATAATGGGTTGCCAAGACGGTGTATTCAACACCTTGGTGTACCTTAAAAGGGTTATGGATGTAGATGTACCCGACACCCATTGTAGAGCTTGCCAACAAGCGCCAGAGACGCTTATGCATCTCTTGTCGGCGTGTAAGACGCACGCTGGGACGGCTTACGTCCATCGGCATGACGCGGCTCTACGAGTGCTCTACTATCATTTAAGGCACTCATACGGTATCGACTAGACACCGGTGCTGCCATACGCTCCAGGGGATATAGAGTCCGTTGTGGAGAATGAGAGATGCCGGATTTAGTGGAACTACTCGTTCCCCACGCTCGAGCTTGTACAGGCAAACAAGCCCGACATAGTCCTTCTCGACCACCAACATAAGACGAACGATGTTCGTTATAGAGTTTTCGGCGCCTGCCGAGGTGAACATCGTCTCTAAGGAGGAGGAAAAGTGGACCAAATATCAGGAGTTGCTCGGACAACTTTGCAGGCTCTGGTCAGACTACACTGTAAGTCTGTTGGTTATGGTCATTGGATCCCTAGGTGGAATGAGAAATACGCTGCTCTCTGCACTGCGCAAAATACCAGTGTGCCGTGCGGGGGCGCACATCTTAGCCGCCAGAATGCAGAAGGCAGTCATCCTTGGGTCCCTTCGTCTACTTAGGGTGCACGATTCGCGGACCCAATGATTGCTCACCTCACGGTGTGAGGAGTAGTCACTGGGTAATGGAACACCAGCTTGGTGTGTCGGAGCCCGGGCTGCACTTTTTTGTTTTACCTATGTATATTTCATCCTGTAAAACCATAAATCTTACATGGTATAGGACATGTCTGGAGACAAGTATATCAATGTACAACATTTTTTTTGCGGTAACACTATCACAAATTCACGAACATTTTTAACAAACACATTTATACACACATACACATTCATAACATAGAGAAATGCAATGTAACACTTAACGAGAATTAAAATAGTCAGTTACACTGTAGAAGCAATGCACTAACAGAAACTGTTTCACACTGTTTTTGAAACTACTTTTGCTGCGTATACTTCTTATATTCTCAGATAATGCGTTATCCAATTTGATTCCCATGAAATATGGATTATTTTCAAAAAAAAAAGTATTATCTTTTGAAGGTCTTAAGAAATTTATTTTTCTAGTGGGGTATGGTCGGTATGGATGGAGGTCGGAGTTTGTATGATAATCATCCATATGCTCTTTGACTCTGATGATTGATTTTAAAATGTATATACAAGGAAGAGTAAGACTGTTATGCTTTTTAAATACACCTCTAGAGGATTCTCTGGGCTTCAGATTAAAAATTAACCTCATGATCTTTTTTTGCGCCACGAATAGCCTTTTCGTTCCAGCAAGACTACCCCATAATATAATATTATAGGACAGGTGTGAATAGACTATCGCAAAGTACACACTGATAAGTTATGAAGTGTTAAAAGTTGATCTTGATCGCAAGAGCACATAAAAGCTTTTATTTATTTTTTTACTGATATTGTTGGTGTTGCTAGAAAAACTCATATCGCTGTCTAATAGAAAACCTAGAAATTTGGTGATAGTTGGATAAATATTATTACCATCTACGGTGACGTTCATTTGTGGTGTAAATTGATTTTTTGTATGGAAAAGCATAAATACAGTTTTATTAGGATTAACTATCAGACTGTTACGTCTGCATCAGTGAAGAAATTCTGATGCAACGAGATTTAATTTGCTATTTATTTCTGAAGGACCATCTGCATTATTATTAGATCTTCCCTTTCTGCGCTTCGACGACGCTGAATTTTAATGGTTCATAGACTTTTTTGTGACACTGGGAAATTTTGAAGAGTTCATATGTGTTCTCGAGTTTTTAGGCCGTCGTCTATTGGAGCTACCTACCTGACAGGCAGGTAGGTAGGTTACAACCCTTATTGCGGCTTCTCAGGAAGCACTAGTAGCTTCTATTGAACGTTTTAGAACAACACACTGCAGCATATGGTCTTGGTATTAACTACAACACGACCAAGGTTATTACCGTAGATAGAGAGCATGACAATCATCGAGAAATAAAGTCAATAGGCCGTTGTGAGGTAGTTCAAAGTTTTGTGTACCTCGGTTCTTTGATCGACAATTCAGGTAGCTGTGAGAACGAGATTCGACGGCGCATTCAACAGGCACGGGTGGCCATGACAAAGCTTACTAAAATATGGCATGACCATAACATCACTAGAGCTACCAAAATGTCACTGGTTCAGTCTCTTGTGTTCTCCATATTTTTGTATGCCTCGGAAACTTGGACTGTTACAAAGGCAGATAGAGCTAGCATAGATGCTTTTGAAATGTAGACGTGAAGGAGAATGCTGAGAATTCCTTATACCGCCCATCGAACTAATGTTTCCATACTGGATGAGCTCGGTAATCCAAAGAGCTACCCTCCATTGTGTCGATGAGAATGCTTACATTCTTCGGACATATTCACAGAAGCGATAATATGGAGAAACTTGTAGTTCAGGGTCACGCCCCGAGTGGGCGGCGCCGTGGCCATTCCCCTACACGCTGGGTGGATACGACGAAACAGTTACTAGATATGAGTATCAAGAGCGCCACTGAACTGACAGTAAATCGCGATCGATGGCGAGCTACAGTTCTCAAAACTATTGATAATATTTGTGTCGGCAATACTCTAGCTCCGACTTAATGCATTTTCCGAGTTCACAACATGTCTGTTAAGACATTGTGACTATGATGATGACCTGACAGGTAGCTTTCCTTGGAAAAACACCGACCTCTGAATATGCTAGCCACTCGCGCTACTGAAACGTTGGGAAGAAACTCCAACAGATAACGACCTAAAAACCCGAGAAGACCTTTGAACTCTTTGACTGACAACGGCCGCGAAAGCATCAATACCTTCACTGGGAAATTTCCCATAAAAGATAGCAAGAAAGATATCTTATTTATTTAGCGTATGGTTACAGTACACATGAAAAGTCATAAAGAAGAGTCATAAAAAAAGAAAAATAGTTTAGTTTTGTTTTTTATCATTTTGTTCCTTTTTACTTCTCACAACGATAGGTGAGGGGAGTATTGTGATCGTGAAAATTTTCGATTTTGCAATACTACGCTTTTTGGGCGATGTCTACATAACGAAAATCCACGTCACTCATTTCCGTCGGTGTGTTTGTCTGTCGGTCTGTCTGTCGGTCTGTCAATCTATCGGTCTGTCTGTCTGTCTGTCAGTCATTTGTCTGTCTGTCCGTCTGTCTGTCTGTCTGTCTGTCTGTTGGCGTTTTTCTAACGTCGTAATCTCAGTAACCGCTGCATGGATTGTGATGAAATGTGGGTAGCGATATGCTGTGGGGTGGTAGTAGATAATGTTCCTATAATTTTGGAAATCCTTGTACGGGGCGGAGTAACTAGCAAAAACAAAAAAATTCAAATATTCCTCAAACTCTGTTTTTAGGCGTTTAAGAGGTCCCTGATCATTTTCTACTTTTTTTGGGTGGGAGTGAATTTGGGGTGGCTGGGGGGTGGGGGGTTGTAAAACTGAAGAATTTGTTTTATTCATAATGGGCTGTCTATTGACCTGTGAATGAAAAACCTAGCCTACACTTTTTTAGGTCCATCAGAACATTGCCTTGCTTATTATAGAAACCAAGGGACTATTGTTTTAGATCGTTCTGTATTGCGTAACGCGAAAATTATTGAGTTGATTTTAATTTAATTTTGACACAGTATTACTACCGCGGCGAGGATGGAAAACGTGTATGTTTTGGGAAAATCATGTCAGTAGTGGCGCAGCAATAATAAAAAAAAACTAAAAATATAAAAACAGCTCAAACTTTGTTTTTAGGCGTTTTAGGGGTTCCTGATCATTTTATATATTTTTTTTCTTTTTTGGTGTGAAACGTAAAATTGGGGTGGTTGTAAAACTAGAAAATTTGTTGTATTCATAATAGTCTGTCCACTGACCTATAGAAGAAATACCTAGCGGCATCTTACACTTTTTTAGGTCCATCTGAACAATGGCTTGGCTATTACAAAAACCATTTTTTGTGATGTATACATACGAGTCTTGCTTTAATTCGGTCTATGTATATTGCGTAAAGCGAATATCATTCAATTGAATTTAATGAAATTTTGACACAGATTTTATCAGCGCGGCGAGAGTGGAAGACGCGTCTGTTTTTAAAAACCGTGTCAGTGGCGGCGCATCAATAATCAAGAAACCAAAAATATAAAAACAGCTCAAACTTCGCTTTCAGATGGTTTGGAGGCTACTGGTCATTTCGCATCATCCAATTGAAGCATGCAGAAAAAAACTGTCGCGTTCTAGCTTCTAAGGAGGGAAACGTCAGAAATATTTACGAGAATTTTCGTGTTTGTTTTTTTGCGGGGGTGGGCGATGATTTGGTTGCAAGAGGATTTCAGACTATAGCTTCATGCAATGAGGAAATAATCAAATGTTATCATCATTATGTGTGGGAAGTATTGAGTCAACCAACTTGACTCCATTTTTAAAATTATAACAACATTGCCTACTACGACCCCACATAACATCGCTGTCCAAATTCCATCACAATTAATGCAGCGGTTACTGAAATTCTGAGGGTAGAAAAACGCCAACAGACCGACCGACAGACATACGGAAATGAGTGACGTGAATTTTCGTTATGTAGATATCATAAAACGCCCAAAAAGTGTATAATCTCAAAATCGCAAATTTTCGCGATCACAATGCTCCCCTCACCTGTCGGTGTGGAAAGTAAAAAGAACTTGCTGAAAGGACGTCGATAGTAACACATGATAGGCTCAACACCCACTGCCATTGTAAAGTAGGTTTTATATTGTAGAAATCAATTGTGGAACTCTATGTGACACGGAATCCCACAACAGATGTTGTTCTGTCCTTCCAGATTATGCCTAAAACCTTTACTTCTGTTTTGTAGGGGTGAATATTGCCATTTTTGAGAGCTCGAAACTTACTACAAATAATTTTTAACTCGAATAATATAACTTAAGGAAAAATTACTAAGGAGGTTTTTGCTTAGATTGACCGAGGAAACAAAAGTCACCTGTTCAAACCATTAAACCTTCACCCTCGTTAGAATCTGGAAACATGCAGATTTGAAACCACTTTTAGTTTATGTGAGGCGATATGAAGCTTTACTGGATTATTCGGAAGAAATAACGCTGTTTTCTATTCAAACAACCTTTATTTTGGATAATGTCCTTATCTATCGACAAAACACTCAAAACACACGTAAAACAGTGTCAAACTTAATAACAATATCTTCGTTCAAATTAGGAACATAAATCTAGTATATAGCAACATTATGAATTTTATAACATAAAACAAACTTAAGTAGCAATTATTTCATCATTTATACTAAAGTCAAGTAATACGTTATTAATGTGGCGTATTGAAATACTATGGATATGAAACAACAGAAAAAAATGATTAGATCTAGTATATCCAAACATTCCAACTTACATATATAAAATCAGAGAAACTATTTGTTTATATTCACTTGATATGTTAAGGTTAAATATTCAAAGCTTAAAGCAATTTTAGGCAAAAAACTAAAACGCTGAAATCTTTAGTATAGATTTTTTACTTCTTATATACTACAAACTTCGGCAAAAATCAATGTCGTATTTGTAATAGCAACTATTATAAGGGTCTTTGTTAGTAAAATGCAGGAATTAGGTTATTAGAAAAAACTGGACTCCTCTCGGCATCTTATATTGGAGTATGTACATTGAGTAATCTGATACTCACCATAATGACACACAAAACAGTAACAGCAAGTCCGCAAGAAACTATAGGCATAGACCGTAAATATACCAGCTCCAGTGATATCACCTATACCAGATTGAATTAACCACGATTCTTCAAGGTACTTTGCCTCATACATCATCCAAGGAATGGTGATAACCAAACAGCTCAATAATTGAATTATAAAGGTCATTTCGCACAAGCGATGGACAACAAGTACAGCAACTAACGATAATCCTGCTGTTACCTATAGCACAAAAATGGTTGTTTTAAGAGACCATAATTTGACCAAATAGAAGAAAAGTATGACTATCTATACATAAACTCCAATTTGTCTTTTACATCGACCTCTCTTCAGGGCCTAAAGGAGACCAAAGTGAGCAACGGGTTTCATGATTAGCATGAAGAATATGTGCAAAAAATACCAAACAAAAAATATTTGCTGAAACTAAATTAACTATTCCCCCTAAAACTTTTTTATGTACAGGATAAAGGGGTGTGGACACTAAATTTTAACAAACGTTTTACTCAATAGAAGGAGAGCCTAGATCTCAGCTTATACTTCTCCAATATTCTGCCACCTTTTATTTCAGATAAAACATCGGTCTGCGCAGTTCTATGCATTTTCAGATCCTGAAAAATTTTTAACTTTTTATTGGCCTCAGCTTCAAAGTATTTTCTCACTTCGCTGTATTCTTTTAAGAGACGCTTGAATGTGCTTGTATGTAAGGTCAATATTTCTGCGTAGTCTTCTGCAATGTATGTGAAAAGAAAATGAGTGTCTGGAAATAGGTGTACCACTTCCCCAAAGACGTGACCATCTTCCAAATGACTTAGCTCGACATCTTCATGGTACAGTGCCACCGTACCACTTTTGATAAAGTAGATAAATTCAACTACGCCATCTTCCGTAACAATCGTTTCTCCAGGTGCATACAGTAGGTCCTGCATTTCTGCTATCAGATTACCAAGCCGCTCTATGGGCAGTATTTGGAATATGGGCACCTTCACCAAGAACTCCTTGGCGTGATATAAAAGCAATTCCTTTCTAATCCTCTCGGGTAGTGTTTTGAAAATTTTCCTTTCGTTTGTGTAGTGTCCTTGAAATTTATACTTGAAGTATTCCTCTAGTTTCTCTCTCATGTACGGAGGAAGGCATTTTGAGTTGACATACTCGTTCAACGTGGTCATGAGATGCTCGTATTCACTTTCAGATACAGTGGCCAAACCAAAGCACCTCAGGATGTCGGCGATCATGAACAGTGTGTATAGTCTTCCTAGAAGTGACACCATGAATACTGCTATCTCTTCGCTTGGCACAGTAATATGAAATCCAGCATGAGAAACTCCAAAAAAGTAACAGCTAGTCATGAAAACACGACGGGCGTAGACCGTATATATACCAGCTTTAGTGATATTATCTATGCCAGATTGACTGAACCACGATTCTTCAGGGTACTTCGCGTCATACATCATCCATGGAATGGAGATGACCAAAGAGCTCAATAAATGAATTACAAAGGTCATTTCGCACAAGCGATGGGCAACAAATGCAGCAAGTTCCGATAAACCTGCTATCACCAATATCTCAAACATGGTTGTTTTAAGAGACCTTAATTTGACGAAATAGAAGAAAAGTATGACTACCTATACATAAGCTCAAATTTGTCTTTTACATCGACCTCTCTTCAGGGCCTAAAAGAGACCAAAGTGAGCAACGGGTTTCATGATTAGCATGAAGAATATGTGTAAAAAATACCAAACGAAAAATATTTGCTGAAATTAAATTAACTATTCCCCCTAAAACTTTTTTATGTACAGGATAAAGGGGTGTGCACACTAAATTTTAACAAACGTTTTGCTCAATAGAAGGAGAGCCTAGATCTCAGCTTATACTTCTCCAATATTCTGCCACCTTTTATTTCAGATAAAACATCGGTCTGCGCAGTTCTATGCATTTTCAGATCCTGAAAAATTTTTAACTTCTTATTGGCCTCAGCTTCAAAGTATTTTCTCACTTCGCTGTATTCTTTTAAGAGACGCTTGGATGTGCTTGTATGTAAAGTCAATATTTCCGCGTAGTCTACTGCAATGTATGTGAAAAGAAAATGAGTGTCTGGAAATAGGTGTACCACTTCCCCAAAGACATGACCATCTTCCAAATGACTTAGCTCAACGTCTCCATGGTACAGTGCCACCGTACCACTTTTGATAAAGTAGATACATTCAACTACGCCATCTTCCGTAACAATCGCGTCTCCAGGTGCATACAGTAGGTCCTGCATTTCTACTATCAGGTTACCAAGCCGCTCTATGGGCAGTATTTGGAATATGGGCACCTTCACCAAGAACTCCTTGGCGTGATATAAAAGCAATTCCTTTCTAATCCTCTCGGGTAGTGTTTTGAAAATTTTCCTTTCGTTTGTGTAATGTCCTTGAAATTTATACTTGAAGTACTCCTCTAGTTTCTCTCTCATGTACGGAGGAAGGCATTTTGAGTTGACATACTCGTTCAACGTGGTCATGAGATGCTCGTATTCACTTTCAGATACAGTGGCCAAACCAAAGCACCTCAGGATGTCGGCGATCATGAACAGTGTGTATTCTTGAGGGTACCTCGCGTCATACATCATCCATGGAATAGAGATGACCAAAGAGCTCAATAAATGAATTACAAAGGTCATTTCGCACAAGCGATGGGCAACAAATGCAGCAAGTTCCGATAAACCTGCTATCACCAATATCTCAAACATGGTTGTTTTAAGAGACCTTAATTTGACGAAATAGAAGAAAAGTATGACTACCTATACATAAACTCCAATTTGTCTTTTACATCGACCTCTCTTCAGGGCCTAAAAGAGACCAAAGTGAGCAACGGGTTTCATGATTAGCATGAAGAATATGTGTAAAAAATACCAAACGAAAAATATTTGCTGAAATTAAATTAACTATTCCCCCTAAAACTTTTTTATGTACAGGATAAAGGGGTGTGCACACTAAATTTTAACAAACGTTTTGCTCAATAGAAGGAGAGCCTAGATCTCAGCTTATACTTCTCCAATATTCTGCCACCTTTTATTTCAGATAAAACATCGGTCTGCGCAGTTCTATGCATTTTCAGATCCTGAAAAATTTTTAACTTCTTATTGGCCTCAGCTTCAAAGTATTTTCTCACTTCGCTGTATTCTTTTAAGAGACGCTTGAATGTGCTTGTATGTAAGGTCAATATTTCTGCGTAGTCTACTGCAATGTATGTGAAAAGAAAATGAGTGTCTGGAAATAGGTGTACCACTTCCCCAAAGACGTGACCATCTTCCAAATGACTTAGCTCAACATCTTCATGGTACAGTGCCACCGTACCACTTTTGATAAAGTAGATAAATTCAACTACGCCATCTTCCGTAACAATCGTTTCTCCAGGTGCATACAGTAGGTCCTGCATTTCTGCTATCAGATTACCAAGCCGCTCTATGGGCAGTATTTGGAATATGGGCACCTTCACCAAGAACTCCTTGGCGTGATATAAAAGCAATTCCTTTCTAATCCTCTCGGGTAGTGTTTTGAAAATTTTCCTTTCGTTTGTGTAGTGTCCTTGAAATTTATACTTGAAGTATTCCTCTAGTTTCTCTCTCATGTACGGAGGAAGGCATTTTGAGTTGACATACTCGTTCAACGTGGTCATGAGATGCTCGTATTCACTTTCAGATACAGTGGCCAAACCAAAGCACCTCAGGATGTCGGCGATCATGAACAGTGTGTATAGTCTTCCTAGAAGTGACACCATGAATACTGCTATCTCTTCGCTTGGCACAGTAATATGAAATCCAGCATGAGAAACTCCAAAAAAGTAACAGCTAGTCATGAAAACACGACGGGCGTAGACCGTATATATACCAGCTTTAGTGATATTATCTATGCCAGATTGACTGAACCACGATTCTTCAGGGTACTTCGCGTCATACATCATCCATGGAATGGAGATGACCAAAGAGCTCAATAAATGAATTACAAAGGTCATTTCGCACAAGCGATGGGCAACAAATGCAGCAAGTTCCGATAAACCTGCTATCACCAATATCTCAAACATGGTTGTTTTAAGAGACCTTAATTTGACGAAATAGAAGAAAAGTATGACTACCTATACATAAACTCCAATTTGTCTTTTACATCGACCTCTCTTCAGGGCCTAAAAGAGACCAAAGTGAGCAACGGGTTTCATGATTAGCATGAAGAATATGTGTAAAAAATACCAAACGAAAAATATTTGCTGAAATTAAATTAACTATTCCCCCTAAAACTTTTTTATGTACAGGATAAAGGGGTGTGCACACTAAATTTTAACAAACGTTTTGCTCAATAGAAGGAGAGCCTAGATCTCAGCTTATACTTCTCCAATATTCTGCCACCTTTTATTTCAGATAAAACATCGGTCTGCGCAGTTCTATGCATTTTCAGATCCTGAAAAATTTTTAACTTCTTATTGGCCTCAGCTTCAAAGTATTTTCTCACTTCGCTGTATTCTTTTAAGAGACGCTTGGATGTGCTTGTATGTAAAGTCAATATTTCCGCGTAGTCTACTGCAATGTATGTGAAAAGAAAATGAGTGTCTGGAAATAGGTGTACCACTTCCCCAAAGACATGACCATCTTCCAAATGACTTAGCTCAACGTCTCCATGGTACAGTGCCACCGTACCACTTTTGATAAAGTAGATACATTCAACTACGCCATCTTCCGTAACAATCGCGTCTCCAGGTGCATACAGTAGGTCCTGCATTTCTACTATCAGGTTACCAAGCCGCTCTATGGGCAGTATTTGGAATATGGGCACCTTCACCAAGAACTCCTTGGCGTGATATAAAAGCAATTCCTTTCTAATCCTCTCGGGTAGTGTTTTGAAAATTTTCCTTTCGTTTGTGTAATGTCCTTGAAATTTATACTTGAAGTACTCCTCTAGTTTCTCTCTCATGTACGGAGGAAGGCATTTTGAGTTGACATACTCGTTCAACGTGGTCATGAGATGCTCGTATTCACTTTCAGATACAGTGGCCAAACCAAAGCACCTCAGGATGTCGGCGATCATGAACAGTGTGTATTCTTGAGGGTACCTCGCGTCATACATCATCCATGGAATAGAGATGACCAAAGAGCTCAATAAATGAATTACAAAGGTCATTTCGCACAAGCGATGGGCAACAAATGCAGCAAGTTCCGATAAACCTGCTATCACCAATATCTCAAACATGGTTGTTTTAAGAGACCTTAATTTGACGAAATAGAAGAAAAGTATGACTACCTATACATAAACTCCAATTTGTCTTTTACATCGACCTCTCTTCAGGGCCTAAAAGAGACCAAAGTGAGCAACGGGTTTCATGATTAGCATGAAGAATATGTGTAAAAAATACCAAACGAAAAATATTTGCTGAAATTAAATTAACTATTCCCCCTAAAACTTTTTTATGTACAGGATAAAGGGGTGTGCACACTAAATTTTAACAAACGTTTTGCTCAATAGAAGGAGAGCCTAGATCTCAGCTTATACTTCTCCAATATTCTGCCACCTTTTATTTCAGATAAAACATCGGTCTGCGCAGTTCTATGCATTTTCAGATCCTGAAAAATTTTTAACTTCTTATTGGCCTCAGCTTCAAAGTATTTTCTCACTTCGCTGTATTCTTTTAAGAGACGCTTGAATGTGCTTGTATGTAAAGTCAATATTTCCGCGTAGTCTACTGCAATGTATGTGAAAAGAAAATGAGTGTCTGGAAATAGGTGTACCACTTCCCCAAAGACATGACCATCTTCCAAATGACTTAGCTCAACGTCTCCATGGTACAGTGCCACCGTACCACTTTTGATAAAGTAGATACATTCAACTACGCCATCTTCCGTAACAATCGCGTCTCCAGGTGCATACAGTAGGTCCTGCATTTCTACTATCAGGTTACCAAGCCGCTCTATGGGCAGTATTTGGAATATGGGCACCTTCACCAAGAACTCCTTGGCGTGATATAAAAGCAATTCCTTTCTAATCCTCTCGGGTAGTGTTTTGAAAATTTTCCTTTCGTTTGTGTAATGTCCTTGAAATTTATACTTGAAGTACTCCTCTAGTTTCTCTCTCATGTACGGAGGAAGGCATTTTGAGTTGACATACTCGTTCAACGTGGTCATGAGATGCTCGTATTCACTTTCAGATACAGTGGCCAAACCAAAGCACCTCAGGATGTCGGCGATCATGAACAGTGTGTATAGTCTTCCTAGAAGTGACACCATGAATACTGCTATCTCTTCGCTTGGCACAGTAATATGAAATCCAGCATGAGAAACTCCAAAAAAGTAACAGCTAGTCATCAAAACACTACGGGCGTAGACCGTATATATACCAGCTTTAGTGATATTATCTATGCCAGATTGACTGAACCACGATTCTTCAGGGTACTTCGCGTCATACATCATCCATGGAATGGAGATGACCAAAGAGCTCAGTAAATGAATGATTAGGGTCATTTCACATAATCGATAAACAACAAATGCAGCAAGTTCCGATAAACCTGCTATCACCAATATCTCAAACATGGTTGTTTTAAGAGACCTTAATCTGACGACATAGGCGAAAAGTATGAAATATCTATGCACGAACTCCAAATCGTCTTCGATACCTCCATTTTCAGGGCTTAGGGGAGAGAAAAAGTGGACAACCGGTCCCACAACTGCGATAAAGTCTGGTATGAAGTACGTTCGTAAGTAATGTTTGCATATCATTTTGTGTTCTATTATTATTGATTTGGTTTTGTTGTTGACGTAGCCAGTGAAAAAGAAGGAAACGATAATTGTGCTCTGAAAGAAAGCCATCACAGTGACAGTTATGGGTTTCAATGCCTCCTCTAGATCTTCTTCCGTGGTGTAATATATTGGTAGGCACCAAAGCTGGACTCCCCAAGAGAAGAAGAATAGGAGGCTTATCAGGTAGCTCAGTTTACTAAATGGATGTATCACTAACCTGTAACAAATAGGCAAGCTGTTATCAACATCTGAAAATGACACGCACCATACGCGCTTTCCATCCTTACCAGGCTAATAATACTATTGTTGTGACCATATCGTTTATTTTCCTTTTTTTGTATTTTTTTTTACTATTTATGCTTTCAGTCGAAGCGTTAAATTTATTTTGTTATAAAATTTATATGACCTTATTCGCGTGATGTCAAGGCATTTTTTCCCTTTGCCTTTGTCCTTTCCCGCATGCTACGCCACTCCTTTTTCTTCTTAAAAAGGAAGCAGCCATAAATGTCAAAAATAAGGAGGAAGTAATATGGCTGTCGAGTCGCTATAACCGTACCTGTTGTACGAGTCGCCGCACGTCGCCGTTCCGCATAAGACGTAACTCCGCTAAACGCTCTAACCCTCGCTCTAACCTTACTACGGCCACGCCGCTAAGATCGGATTCAACGGTCCAGGGTCCTAGAAGACCCACGGAGTGCATCAGGGGGCCCCCCAACTCCGACCGCAACCAGGATTGTCCTGCTAGACGCCGCCAGACCACGCAAAAGCAAGGTAAGGGAATTACTGTGCCTTGACCTATCTTTCTATTCTCGTTCTTTTAATTACCATATCGCTACGTTCTTTTCTAAATTATTACACTAGTCCATTCATCTCTCCTCTGGAATTATTAATAAATAATTAACTTTTCGCCAGTTGAGACTTTAGAGCCTTAATTGGGGAACGCGTGCTTTGCACAACAACTATGTCAAAATTTCGCTAAAATCTATTCAATAGTTTCCACGCTACACAATACAGAGTGATCGGCAATATCGTACGTGTATACTAGAAAATTCTAAGTCCTTTGGTTTCTGTAATGAAAAGCAATGGACAGCCTATTATGAATACAAAAAAAATTCAGTTTTTCAACCTCCCACCCCACTCCAACCCCAAATTTCACTTCACAAAAATTAGATAATGATCAGGAACCCCTAAATCGCCTAAAAACGAAGTTTGACGAATGTTTAGATTTTTTTGTTTTTTGCTACCCGCCCTAGCTCTGATTTTAACTACTAACCTACTAACTACTACTGACGTATCATTAACTACTACGACCCAATAGCATAATAGCTACCCAAATTTCATCACAATCCATGCAGCGGTTACTGAGGTTACGAGACTGTAAAAACGTCAACAGACAAACAGACCGATAGACACACCGACGGAAATGATTGACGTGAATTTTCGTTATGCAAATATCTTAAAACGCCCAAAAAATATCTTATCTCAAAATCGAGAATATTCGCGATCACATACTCCCCTCAACTATCGATGTGGGAATTAAAAAAACAAAATTTTTCGGAACAAAATCTGGAACTAAAAGCAGATTCATGATGAGTGCCCCCAAATTACCCAAATCAGTGATTTTTGCCCAGTTCGAAAGCTAAAAAATATTTTCGAATTTTTTCGGAAGTCCTTTCGATTTTGCTCGATTTTAGAACGCCATCTCTCGAGTTCTGTCTGCGATCAATTTCTCCATATTTTCTACTCTTCTTAGTCGAAAATTTACCGCTGAAACGAATGGTGAACTCTGATTAGCCCTACAACGTATTATTCATAAGAAAAAATCAGTTTTGATGAACCTTGAAAACGCTTAAGCCTCGAAATTTTTATTATCCTGAAACAACGCAAAAGCCTAGAACGAAGGCCAGATTGGTGATCAGCGCCGCCAGATTCCCTAAATCATTGATTTTTGTCCAGTTCGAAAGCCAAAAAGTATTTTCGAATTTTTTTCGGTAGTCGTATCTACATACCTTTCGATGTTGCTCTCCTTTCAGAAAGCGTCAATAATGTCAGTCCCTAACGGGGTTGAAAAATGGGGTTAAACCATATAAATAATAAGAACGGATGACACAATACATGTCATAGTTGGACCACCCAAAAACATGTATAAAAAAAGTCACTGGTTTTAAACATTATGAACAATTATTTAACGATTTCTATCGAAAATGACGTGAAAAATCAAACACTAAGGTCAATTTTCTTATAAACTGCCCGGCAGAAACGGATGACAGTATTTTTTGAGTTATCTACAAAAAAAAACAAAGAACTTTCCATTAAGTTCGGACTGGTTTCGTCGCGATGTTTTACTTTCATTTTAAAAGGAATCGGTATGCGCAAACCGCCCGCCCGTAGACTTCGGGTGACGATTTTTTGGAACAGTAGCTGGTAGGAGTACTAAAATGCTACCGCATTTTCATTCGGTTATTTAACGATGTTTTTTCACGTTCCAGCAGTCTCACAGTAGCTGTGAGAATGAGATTCGACGGCGCATTCAACAGGCACGGGTGGCCATGACAAAGTTTATTAAAACATGGCGTGACCATAACATCACTAAGGGCCGGTTTCTCAATGTCCAGTTCACAGAGTTAACATCTCTAGAGGGAGCCTAATTTGAATATTGGCCAGCCAACATCTATAGCGCTATTGCCACTCTTCTTCGTCCGCTTCCAGTTTCTTCAAAATCTGGCAGTTTCCGCAGTTTGAACACAAAGTATTCAACTGGGTATTTAACTATACATTAAAATATACTTGCAATGTAACTGATCTACGTGAAGATAATTTGTATTGATTTAATCAAATCTCAAAAATGGTAGATTTCATAGCGGAATGGCGCAATAACTTCTAATATGTCATAAATCTAGCAACCTACAATCGGCGTGCCCTTAAGCTGTCATGTGGCTGTCATTGTAGTTGCGGTTATTGCGTGTGTCGAGATTTTTGTGATTTTATTGTATATTTGACTGACTTTGTGACTATTTGTGGTGTGAATTAAATTATTTATGAACAATATTGTCATAATTGCATGATGAGACAACATAAAAAGTGCATAGTTTGCTGTAATAGCGACGAATCGGTGAACACTTCTTATCATAGGTGAGTATAGGTTTTGTATTAGTTTTCAGTAGCGTAATATTTGGCGATGAGTGGGAACAAAAGTAACTTCACTCCAGTTTGAGGAATAATAATGGTTGTTTAATGTATGTTTTGTGCACGCATTACATTCATGTCAATCAATATGAATTTTTCAAATTCCATTTTTTAAACTATTTGAGGACGTGAAATGCAAAAATGTATGCCACATTTACTTACAGAAAATCTATCTATGAGAATTTTATAGAACTGGATATTACCTAATGCAATTATTATATTGTATTCCTGAAGTAAAAATACGATGCAGCCATTCCAACAGGCTACCTTTCAGAACACTGTTAGATATGTTTTGAAAAACACTTCATAGTAATAATAAATTATCAACTGTTACAATGAAATTATAATAAGGGTAACTCTCTAAGTATAGCTAAATACTAATACAACTTGTTGGTATCAGTTTGTAACATCGCAGTAATAATTGAATCTATTAATGAACATCCAATTTTAATATAAAGCCGCACGCTACTGGTAATTCCCTTAAGCTGTCAAAATTTCCGTTACATGTTGGCTGGTCAGCGACCTGTGCATTTTGTTGTTTACACTCCCTCTATAGATGTTAACTCTGTGGTTCAGTTAAAGTGTCAGATAGGTATCTGCAAGAGCGTTGCTATGGATACAACTGTCAGATGAGATTTACGTAACTTCGTACGTTTAGCCTTCAATCGTTTAATTAATTTATCTAACAGTTGCTGTTATCTTGCAGATAAATATTTAACTGGACACTGAGAAACCGATCCTAAAGCTACCAAAATGTCGCTGGTTCAGTCTCTTGTGTTCTTCATATTTTAGTACGCCTCAGAAACTTGCACTGTTAAAAAGGCAGATCGAGCTCGCATAGATGCTTTTGAAATGTGGACGTGGAGGAGAATGCTGAGAATTTCTTATACCATCGAACTAATGTTTCCATACTGGATGAGCTGGGTAATCCAAAGAGACTATCCTCCATTGTGTCGACGAGAATGCTTACATTCTTCGGACATCTTCACAGAAGCGATAATATGGAGAAACTTGTAGTTCAGGGTCACGCCCCGAGTGGCCGGCGCCGTGGCCGTTCTCCTGCACGCTGGGTGGATACGACGAAACAGTTGCTAGATATCAGTACCAAGAGCGCCACCGAACTGACAGAGAATCGCGAACGATGGCGAGCTACAGTTCTCAAAACTATTGATACCGCCCATTTTGGAGTTATGGTGCAATGACTAAAAAGTTTCCAAACTGCCTCTAGAATTCAAATAACCAGCGTCATTCGGTTTCTTTCTCGACACTAAAATTACGCGTCATTGCCACTGCCTTAACTAATGGATGAATTTTCAGCTTTCATGGAGTTCCGAAAGCCTGGTTCTCACGAGCCCTTTTAAATAGATAATAATATCAATAATACAAACTTATACATACGTATCACGACTCTTAGCGTGTCTAATGAACTCCTTCTTCATCCCAGCAGTCCCGCCAAAGAACTGAATACATCTACGGTTCTCCTCATCCAACAGACTCATCAGACGCACCCAGCGTTTGAACTTCGTCCATGTGGAAGCATTTGGTGCTAAAGGAGGTAGACCACGCCTAGTTATCTTCAATGTACAAGAATGCTTTAAAGCGTCTTTTGTCTGGTTCATCTTGGTTACAACTCAAGTTTCGAACAAATAAAACACCACTGTTGTTAGGCGGTTTGACACGTCTCTTTATTGAACTGTCATTCTTCATCGCATGCATGGCATACCAGATGTCAGAGTATATGCTGATACAGGGTGTTTTCTTTTCAGAATTATCCTAAAATCTCGCGCGAATTTTGGTGTTTGAAAATTTGGTAGCTGAAGTCATTAGTAGTGTAATGGCATACTAGATGTCAGACAGGATAATACAGGGTGTTCTCTTTTACTTCACACACCGACATGATCGCGAATATTTTCGATTTTGAGGTAATACGCTTTTTGGGCATTTTATGATGTCTACGTAACGAAAATCCACGTCACTCATTTCCGACGGTCTGCCTGTCTGAGTCGGTCTATTGACGTTTTTCCAGTCTCACAATCTCAGTAACCGCTGCATGGATTGCGATGAAATTTGGGCAGCGACACGCTGTGGGGTCAGAGTAGATAATGTTGCTATAATTTTGAAAATCGGTGCATGGGTGGCGAAGTAATTAGCAAAAAAACAAAAAAAATTATATATTCCTCAAGCTTTGGTTTTAGGCATTTTAGGGATACCTAACAATTTTCTACTTTTATTTGAGTGTGGTGAAATTAGGGTGGTTGGGGAGTGGGGGGTCGTAAAGCTCAAAAATTTGTTGTATTCATAATAGGCTATCCATTGATCTATGAACGAAAGACCTAGCGTCTTAATAGATTTTTTTGGGTCCATCCTATTACAGAAACCAAGGGACATAATTTTCTGATGATGTATACATGCGAGTATTGCTTCTGATCGTTCTGTATTGTGTAACAAGGAAACTATTGGGTTGAAGAAGAAATGTTTACACAGCATTACTATCGTGGCGTGTATGGAAAACGATTATGATTGTTAGAAATCGTGTCAGTGGCGGCGCAGTATTAATAAAAAAACTAAAAATATAAAAAACCAGGTCAAACTTTTTTTAGGTTGATTGGGGGGAGACGGAGAGTCGTAGAACTCAAAAATTTGTTGTATTCATAATAGGTTATCCATTGACCTATGAAAGAAAGACCTATAGCATCATAATAGACTTTTTTAGGTCCATCCGAACACTGTCTTCTCTATTACAGAAACTTATAATTTTCTGACGTATACATGTACGAATATTGCTTTAGCTCGTTCTGTGTAAAGTCGAAACTATCGGAATGATTTCAAGTAGCCCTTTTTAGTACGTAAGCAGATCAGTTAACTGTAGTACTATAATTTATGAAATAATGCGTGACGAAAGCTTGCATGCATTTTGAAAGCAGCAAAGAAAAAATGTTTATTCGTTCAGTTATCACATTCACTAGGGCGATAGTTGTTTGCTACTGCATCTGTGTCACCAAATCTTTACCTTATAAAGAACATAAAGAACTGTTTGAATCATTTTCTATGCAGTATTATTATGTGAATAGCTGTCATAGTCGTAGTTATTATTACTGTAAAAGTTAGAATGCAAGTATCCTCGCCACAGCATAGTAAACAACCAGCATAATAACTCAGGTTCCCCACTTCTGGATGACTTTTTTATAGGGATGCTAACGATACTTCGATACTTGTACTTCTGCATTAATATCGAGTATTTGTATCTTAGATACTTTTTGAGCGCTTCCAAACTGGTATCGATACTTTTGTATGGGGTATCGGTATCGAAAATAAATATATATAGTTATTGAGGGGTGTAATCGATTGCACAAAACTATCTGCACGAACCAAACCGCGCCTATTTGGCAAAAAAATATCGAGTTGGTACAGGTATCGATATTTTCATTTTCGCATCTCTACCCAAACTTTACAGCCGTAAAATCATCCATAAATCATCCCAAGGTCAAATTTTGTGGAAACCATTTTTAAACAGGAAATCCTCAGAGATATTGTGCTGGTTGTTTACTATGCTGTGATCCTCGCCTACCTACTTGGACTCTATTTAATGCATTTTCATCACTCATTAGTTATTTTATTTTCGATAAAAGTATCCCAGGATGACAGGTGAGGATATATTCTTTCAGGGACTGAGTGAAAACCTGTCTGACTGAATAGTGTTCCACTAATCACACTACCCGATATTCTGAATTTTCTACTGTTGAACTGAACAAGCCCTAATATATCAAAGGAAAATATATACATATAATACAAATATAGGCGAATTTAAGCAGTACTTTTTGTTTAAGTACGTACCTTCTGATGTGTGCAACTTTGGAGACAACCAATCAGTGTTTTTCAGATAATCACCTTATTTGATAAGATAGAAATTAATTACTCTCTGTGAGCATGTTAAGCAAACTACCATTTGAAACATATTTTTGTACAAGGCATGCTCTATCTCCCTCATTTCATATTACATATAAGCTACTGATATAGATAGATAGAGATAGATTCATGTCTCTCCACCTTTGATTGACAGATATAGATAGATAACATATGCATTTATTGGTTATTGGTTGTCATACACATTACGTGGAACATATCAGTATTTGCTTTCTAGAAAGTCATCTCAATGAAACTCTGAACCCATAGCTTCCTATTCTCTTCGCCTCCTGGTATCGGTCTGCCTCTTCTGTCTCAGATACTTGGGAAGTTGAATAACTTTTTCTCCACACCTATAAGGCCAAAAGCAAGCATATTGAACAAGTGCATATACAATAAATCTGTATTGATAGAGAAGTTAGTAGTCATAATATGTAGATTGTTTTGTTGCATAATTGCATATAGCACTTGTTCCCGAAACTCATCTTTAAGTTACTTCAAAAGATTACTGTTTTAATTGTTCCAATCCTTGAACCTACATATACATATATTATACAATATACATATGAAAATAGCAATCATTAGAGAGAGACTTTACACGTCCGTTGCCTGACATTATTTCACGTTATCGGTTATTTGTGGCATGCACAGTTCACCCGAAATAACCGAATCGGCGACTAACCTATAAAGTTGTACGATAGCTACGAAAGATTACGGTACGATATTATTACGTGCGGTATTACCAGATGTAAACCACTATGCCGCAATAAGAAAGGAACAGTGATGATTTTCATAGCAACATTACTTACTTTGTGGTTTATCATTGTACAAAAAGGATCAGGTTTTCTTCCGTCAATTTTATTTGACAGTATTATCCAATAAAAGCTACAAAGTTAGGCGTCTCCGGCAACAGCGTGTGATCATCACGGGACTGAACCATGGTAGTGAAATGAAATCTGAAATGTCATGCTTGGAGGATCCTGCATAAGCATTACCTATTTTACTTCCCACACCGATAGGTGATTTTGAGATAATAGGCTTTTTGGGCGTGTTATGATATCTACACAACGAAAATCCACGTCACTCATTTCCGTCGGTCTGTCTGTCTGTTGGCGTCTTTCTAACGTCGTAATCTTAGTAGCCGCTGCATAGGTTGTGAAGAAATTCGGGCAGCGATATGCTGCGGGGTCGTAGTAGGTAAGGCTGCTATAATTTTGAAAATCGTTGCATGGGCGGCGGAGTAATTAGCAAAACCTAAAATTTTCAAATATTCCCCAAACTTTGTTTTTAGGCGTTTTAGGTGTTCCTGATCATTTTCTACTTTTTTTGGGTGGGGGTGAAGTTTGGGGTGTTGGGGGGTGGGGGGTTGTGAAATTGAAAAATTTGTTGTATTCATAATAGGCTGTCCATTGACCTGAGAAAGAAGGACCTAGCGGCATAATACACTTTTTTAGGTCCATCCGAACATTGCTTTGCCTATTACAGAACAAAAGGGACTTTCGATACATACAAGTATTGCTTTAGATCGTTCTGTATTGGGTAACGTGGAAACTAATAAATTGATCTTGATGAAATTTTGACGGTGTTACTTCTGTGATGAGGATAGAAGACGCGTATGGCTTTTAGAAATCGTGTCAGTGGCGGCGCAGCAATAATCAAAAAACTAAAAATATAAAAACAGCTCAAACTTTGTTTTTAGGTGTTTTAGGGGTTTGTGACCATTTTCTTCTCTTTTTTGGGTGGGGGTGCAATTGGGGTAGGTGGGGGGTGGGGGGTTTTAAAACTGAAAAACTTGTTTTATTTTAATTGTGATGTCTGATATGATCTCACTTTCCGGCCAAATCGATCATAATGTGAGGTTAAGCTAAAATCAAATATCAAATAGGTCCAGTAATTGTTGATGTCAATTGTCAAATGCTGAATACGAATTACCAACGATACACGTCACATGTATTTCGGTTACAAAAACTTCACATAAGGCACACGCTTATCCGTTATTATAGACACACTGCGCGTGCTAAGAATATTATTTTAGGGCTAATGTCGTGACAATTTTTAGTGGCTCAAAATCTCTCTATTACCTATGAATGAACGTTGTTGCTGCTTAAACATGGATTAAAAGCATAATAATGTCTTTAGTTGACCTCGACACTTTAAAGAAATATTCAAATTTCCTATATATCTTTTACTTACCACAAGCAAATTCAATATGAGTCTTATCACTCTGATGTCTTCTATAGCTAATCCTGTACAACAAGATCTGGAACTAAGACACCTAAAATCCACCGAAGGTTGGTCACTGCACTTAACTACATTACAAAAGAAGTGCATTTACACACAGAAAAATCTGTCGTTCTGTCAAAGACGTACGGTTGGATTCAATGGGACGTCACACTCAGCATTCCTCAAATACAGCGATATTTTATCCAATAGGAAGTGTATAGTTGGTAACGAATTATATCGTATTGTCGATTCAACTACAAGATGTCATTGTATGCCAATGAATAATTCAATCGCAGCTTGTCGTTGAATCGAATCTGTGTTTGGTAATTGATTCTAAACTACTTTCCTTTCCTTGGACTAACAGATTTTATTGCGAGGACAGCTGATTGATTCGTTTGGATGTTGAATTATGTGATTTTGTATGAAGTTATAAGGAGCATGATATAAGAATTAGACATAAGCCTGCACCAGTTGTTGCATTATTACCTGAAATATAACTGTCTGACTAATCCAAATACCTACATTCAAATGTGGGTGTTAGCTCTTCTAAGTCTCAACTTCTCAGTAGGTACTCCATTTAAGATATAACTGGACACATTTAAATCACACAATTGCTGATGCAATACGCAAAACCACGAGATGACACAACACGGCTAACACTGAAACAACACAACGGAACAACCTTGTCCATGTTGGCGGGTCGCGGCGATAGCAACACTGAGATGATCCCCCTGTTCTTTATTTTACGTTCATTGAATCGGGACATCAGTCCCGCCGAATACTAGTTATAGTTCAGCGAACGACGAGGGCCATTGAAACAAAATTCTTTATCAGATGAATTATCACGAACTGCTGTTGCAGTAATAATTTTTGTACATTGAATAGATTGTATGCTTTGCTTAAATTAAACATAGGGTAAATTTCGAAAACAAATGGATGTTTTGATTGCATTATATGTCAATACTGGTATTAGAAGGATTATACATATCGTTAGAGCGAATATAAAGTTATTTTGAATTTATTGGCGTACCTGTGATTACTTCGAATATAAGGATTGAATTCTTTCAATGACATGGATTTGAAACAACTGTAAATATAATAAAGCGATGGAAAAACATCCAAATACTAACAATTAATTGGAAACGCAACAGTATTTTTTTCTGTGTACTTCGAGCATCCAGTTTTACCACCGTTGTTACGTTGCGTGAGTTCGATATTCATTATAGTGGGCTATAAATTTCAGGAAAAGGTGAGAAAACACTGTAACAGTCATAAAATAAAAAAAACTTGTTCGGTAGGTCCTATAAAATCAATCTTGGACGGTAATGCTACACGCTACAAGGATTTAAAGAACGCTGTTTTGTCTGACACCAGCTCTTCTGGGGCTGCTTCTGTAGCTCCATTCATCATCCGAATCCGGAAAGCAATTGCAACATCGTACACCATTACTGCCGGTATCCTCGTTAATCGCTATTAATAGAACGCTTCCTCCATCCTCCTACATACAGGGCGGAGAAACACAATGATAGCAACGTTGGTAGTCACCATTACCCTCAAGTCAAATCTGAATTAAATTAAGTGGACTGAGGGCCGGTTTCTCAATGTCCAGTTAACGTGTCAGATAGGTATCTGCCAGATAGCGTTGCTATGGATACAACTGTCAGATAAGATTTACGTGACTTCGTAAGTTTAGCCTTCAATTGTTTAAGCAATTTATCTGACAGTTGCTGTTATCTTGCAGATAAATATTTAACTGGACATTGAGAAACCGGCCCCGATAACCGTTAACTTCCAGATAAATATTTAGCTGGACACTGAGAAGTCGGCCCTAAGTCAGATCATCCAATTGATAAGTCTGTATTATTCATAATACCCCATTTTATTGCTAATTGATCACACTAAGAATGATTTTATTGATAAACCCCTATATATCTGCAACCAAGAAGGATACGGGCAACACCATTTACTACCCACGCCGATAGGTGAGGGGAGTATTGTGATCGAGAAAATTGTTGATTTTGAGATTACGCGCTTTTTGGGCGTTCTATGATGTCTACATAACGAAAATCCACGTCACTCATTTGCGTTGGTCTGTCTGTCGGTCTGCCTGTCTGTCGGTCTGTCTGTCTGTCTGTTCGCGTTTTTCTAGTCTCGTAATCTCAGTAACCGCTGCATGGATTGTGATGAAATCTGCAGCTATATGCTATAGGGTCGTAGTAGATAATGCTACTATAATTTTTGAAATTGGTGCATGGGCGGCGGAGAAATCAGCCATAAACAAAAAATATCAAATATGTCTCAAACTTCGTTTTCAGGTGTTTTAGTGGCTCCTGATCATTTTTTACTTTTTTTCGGGTGGGGGTAAAATTAGGGCGGTTATGGGGTGGGGAATTTTAAAACTCAAAATTTTGCTGTATTCGTAATAGGCTATCCACTCACCTGTGAAAAAATACCTAGTGGCATAATACCCTTTCTTAGGTCCATCGGATCATTGCCTTGCGTTTCACAGAAACCAACGGACTTTGAATTTTTTGATGCATACATGATGAACGAAAATCCGCGTCACTCGTTTCCATCGGTCTGTCTGTCGGTCTGCCTGTGCGTTTTTCTAGTCACGTAATCTCAGTAACCGCTACATGGATTGTGATGAAATTTGGGCAGGGATGTATGATGTGGGATAGTAGTAGGTACTGTTCCTATAATTTTGAAAATCGATGCATGGACGACCGAGTAATCACTTTTTTTAGGCGTTTTACGGATTCATGATGATCATGTTCTACTTTCTTCTCCGGGGGGTGAAATTGGGGTAGTTGAGGGGTGGGGGGCTGTAAAACTAAAAAAATTGTTGCATTTATAATGGGCTGTTTACTAATCTGTGAAAGAATGACCTAGCGTCATAACATACTTTTTTAGGTCCATCCGAACATTACCTTGCCTATTACAGAAACCAAAGGACTTGCGAGTATTGCTCCAGATTGTTCTGTATTGTATAACTAGGAAACTATTGTTTTGATTTTAATGAAATTTTTACGAAGTATTATTACCGCGTCGAGGATGGAAAACGTTTATGGTTTTTAGAAATCGTGTCAGTGACAGCGCAGCAATAATAAAAGAATTAAAAATATAGAAACAGCTCAAACTTCAGAGTTAGTCTGTAGCAGTCCACTGAGAACTACTGGCTGCTAGATAGCTTCTATGATGTCACAGATGTCTACTGTAGCCATATTGGTACACATATCTTTAAAAAAATGTTTAACTGCTTGTAGTTCTCGATGCTGAGTTTTTCTAGTATCCCTCCTGCTGTATATACGGATACCGACTTCGTTGTATTGATACCCCTCCACATCCTATTCCCAGCGGAGGAGCACGTTCTTATCCTTCACCTCCATAATACATCCCCCTTCTCACTGTACGCTTAAACACGTGTCTACGTCATCCTCTTTAATATGATGAGAGTATATCGATACATCAAATGTGTGTATTTATAGAAGGTGGCAGATTGATACTAGTGAAAGTGTAGTATAGTAAGATGCTTAAGTAACAGGTGTGAACTACTTTCTGTCGATTTATAGATTGAAAAGTAACAAATAGAGGGTGTTTCGTTAAAAAGTACGTATTTTCCAGTAGATAGGTGTGACAAATAAATGTTGCATATATCAAAGTATCCTGACATATTTATTCAGCATTTTTTTACAGCTCATTATAATAAATAAAGATTTAATCTAGTACAGCACCTAGACAGAAGAATGTATTTCATTTGCTTAGAATAACATTCGTCAAAAACGCTAGAATGAATCATTTAAAATTAGAACCTCAGTATGAACCATGTTATGGTCAGTTATGACCAAGAGTTGATAAAAGTAATCTTGAAAAAGGAATTAAAAATATTTTTGTATGACGATACTAAACTCTAAAAGACCTTCTCAATAGACCATCCACTGCATCAAACCAAAAACACTGTCCTAGACATCAATCGTAAAAGGTGGAACCATTTCTTGGGGTATCAGCAGACGCTCATATAATAGCAACTAAGTCCTTCAAGTTTATAGTCCTTGTTGGAAATTTATTATACCCGCCACACAACCCACTCAATAAAGAATATAAAAACATTTTATCAGAAGATGGCTATTAAACTTCGCACGTGCAAACATAAATTATTTCTTAAGCCGAATTTGGTTGACATATATGATGGAAATGTCTAATAAAAGTATAATTAACGGCTCTGCACATATTTAAAAGCCATAAGGAGTACTGTGCGTTCAGGTGGTGGATCAGTATATATACCCCATGAATGCTAGGTCAGTTCAGTTTTGAGATCGAGGTAAAGCTCTTTTCCTAAATTCAGTATTCTTCTCTACGTAAATAACTATTATGGTTAGATTAAGTTAGGTTAGGATGGAAGTAGTAGTAGTATTGTATTGAAATATACAATATATACATTTAAAAAGGCGGGGTGGAGCATCACTAAACTGCAGAAATTTAGATTGCTGGTCTTCCACTCAACTTTACCTATCCTAAACTTAAGCTAACAAATAAAAGAAAGGAAGAAAATTATACAAAGAAAAGATTACATCCTTGTTCGTGTTGATTTTAAACTATAGAGTAATGGCAATTCTATTTCAAAGTGCGAAGGTACCTATATTAAGTATTCACATTTTTTCTTGAAAGACGTTACAGATAAGTGTCTGATATTTTGTGGAACCTGGTTGTATAATTTGTAAATACAATACGTAAAAGATCTTTGATAAATTGCAGTTCTGTGACGAGGAACTGAAATAAGGCCATTACTTCTCAAATTTAATCTTATAGTATGTGTTTGAGCCCTGTAAATTATTTTTTCATGTAGGTAAACTGGAGTCTTGTACTTTGTGATTTTTTGAACAGAACTAGACAATAGAGCAAACGTCGGTCTCTCATTTTCGGCCAGCCTATTTCAGATATGCTGGATGACACATACTGTCTTCTAGGTATTCCACATACCAAACGCACACAAGCATTTTGAATTGATTGGATTCTATTGGAGTCACGTTGTGAAATACATGCATTATAGACTACATCGCAGTGGTTAAAATTTGATAGAATAAGGCAATCGCACAATAACTGCTCGGTTTTTTTATTCAATATTTTTCTTTGTGAAGAGATAACCTTGAGCTTACTAAAAGCTTTTGCGATGGATTTATTTATATGGCCGTTAAATCTCAGAGACGTGTTCAACTCAACACCTAGATTTTTTGCTGATTCCGCTAATCGCCGTGGATCTCCAATGATATTAATAGAAAAGTTTTGAACAACACTCTTCCTAGATTTGTCTCTCCCTAACAGCATCACGGAACACTTCTGCGGATTTAGTTCTAAACAGTGGGCTATGGAAACTCTCCTTAAATTGTTTAAATCGTCTGTAATTTTACTACATGCCTCGACTGATTTATTGGCAGGGAAACAAAAATATAGTTGAGTATCGTCAGCATATAAATGGGCAGAACTGTGTTGAAGACAACTTACCAGCTGAGACGTATAAATGCAGAAAAGTATGGGCCCTAAGATAGAGCCCTGTGGCACCCCACATGACACACTAATGGGATAGGGATAGGTTTCTTTAACTCTAACTATCTGCTACCTATCTTCCAGATAACTAGTCATGAGTTTTACTGAGCCTTCTGAAATGCCTACATATTTTAATATTGCTAATAATAATTTATGATTAACTTTGTCAAAAGCTTTGCAGTAATCTAATAATATTAAAGCTGTTATTTGATGTTCATCGGTTGCATGCAAGATGTCGTCAATAATTTTCAGCAGTGCAGTAGCGCAACTGTGTTGGGATCGAAAAACATGAAAAGAGGGCAAAATATTACAGGAGTTTAAATACTCTGATAGCTGTTTGCTTAAAAATTTCTCAGCTATTTTGGAAAGGCAAGGAAGAATACTTATTGGTCTTCGATCGTTGAAATCTTTTGGCGAGTTTACTTTAGGAACCCTATTGTGCCTATTGTGGCTCACACCTACTTAAAGTTCACCGCAATCAATCCACACCTCTTGACGGAGGCGGTGGCGTGTTGAGTGAAATTTCTTTGAAGACAACACACCTATAGATGCACTGAAAAGTCAAAATTATCACGATACATTAATTTTTTTCACTCATTTGTGCCACTCCGTTGGAAATACTTTGAATTCAGTTAACGGGTTAACATGTGGATAAGCAGCACCATCCTTTATGTTTATTTTTTCTCCTACTATTATTCAAAACTCATAAAAGACCACATATAGCAGAGCAACTGAATCGTCTGAAAACACCTTGAAAATTGATTCATCGTCAGTTAAATACGAACGAGTGTAGACAGAAAGAAAATCAAGACATTTTATACTGTCAGTCAAAACTGCCAGTTAAAAGTTATCGTATGTAGCTTTCATCGAGAAATAAAGTCAATAGGCCATTGGAAAGTAGTTCACAGTTTTGTGCACCTCAATTCTTTGATCGTCAATTCGGGTAGCTGTGAAAATGAGATTCGACGGCGCATTCAACAGGCACGTGTGGCCATGACAAAGCTTACTAAAATCTGGCGTGACCGTAACATCACTAAAGTTACGAAAATGTCGCTGGTTCAGGGCCGGTTTCTCAATGTCCAGTTAAAAGAGTCAGATAGGTAGCTGCCAGATAGCGTTTCTATTGATACAACTATCAGATGAGATTTGCGTGAATTCATAAGTTTAACCTTCAATTGGTTAAACAATTTATCTGACAGAAAACCGTTAACTTCCAGATAAATATTTAGGCCCGGTTGTACAATGCGAGCTTAAGCTTCGGCTTAAAGTAAGCCGACGTTAAACCACGTCAGTTGTAAGATGTCCGTTGTACAATACTGGCTTAACCCCCCACTCCAAGCTTAACACGAGCTTACGTAAGCCGAAGCTCAACGCGAGCTTAGCTGAGGTTTAAACCTAACCTGATACAAGTGACATGATATGTCAAGGAGAAACCTTCAAATTGCTTGTCACTTTATTAGGTCATATTTTTGAAAGATTTGTGTCTGATTCAACAAAGAGAGCAACTGAAAGACCAGAGACAGAAACGGTCATTGCCGAAATTTGACACAAACTGCCGTAAGTGCCTATCCAAAACAGGTATTTTTTCAGATGATTATGTCAGTACGTATTGCTTCATTGATGCCAACTGTAGTGAATTTCATTATCAATCAGGTTTAACTAAGCCGACGATTGTACAACGGATGTCGGCTTTAAGCCTGAGCTTAGCTAAGCTTAGGTGTAACAAAGCTCGTGTTAAACCCGCATTTGTACAACCGGCCCTTAATTGGACATTGAGAAACCGGCCCTCAGTCTCTTGTGTTCTCCATATTTTTGTATGCCTCGGAAACTTGGACTGTTAAAAAGGCAGATCGAGCTCGCATAGATGCTTTTGAAATGTGGACGGGGAGGAGAATGCTGAAAGTTCCTTATACCGCCCACCGAACTAATGTTTCCATACTGGATGAGCTCGGTAATCCAAAGAGCCTATCAGAGCCTATCCTCCATTGTGTCGACGAGAATGCTTACATTCTTCGGACATATTCACAGAAACAATAATATGGAGAAACTTGTAGTTCAGGGTCATGCCCCGAGTGGGCGGCGCCGTGGCCGTTCCCCTACACGATGGGTGGATATGACGAAACATTTGGTGGATATGAGTATCAAGAGCGCCACTGAACTGACAGTAAATTGCTAACGATGACGAGCTACACTTCTCAAAACTATTGATAATATTCGTGTCGGCAATGCTCTAGCTCCGACTTAATGCATTTTGCGAGTTCACAATATGTCTGTTAAGACACTGTGACTATGATGATGATGATGATGTAGCCGGAATTAGATATCGAAATAAAAAGAACACTGGTCCAATCAATTGATACTTAAAAGTCCATGACTTGTTGACCGAAATCCCCCGTTTCATTGAAGCCGAAGCTAAGTGGCATCAGTGGAGCAATGTTAAAGCGTAAAGAGTAGCCGGGAAACCAACGAGCTCTAATTCCTTGCCAAACGCGAATCCCTATATCTATCCGGTGATCCCATTAGGAAATTTCGACGACACGATGGGTGGATATGACGAAACAGTTGCTGGATCTGAGTATCAAGAGCGCCACTGAACTGACAGTAAATCGCTAACGAAGGCGAGCTACAGTTCTCAAAACTATTCATAATATTAGGGTCGACAATACTCTAGCTCCGACTTAATGCATTTTACGAGTTCACAACATGTCTGTTAAGACACTGTCACTATGATGATGATGATGCCGGAACTAGATATCGAAATAAACAGAACAACTGGTCCAATCAATTGATACTTAAATGTCCTTGACTTGTTAACCGAAATACTATATACTACTATATACTATTTTATTCGCACAAGCTAGTACAAATAAATGCCACCCTGGAAGGTACACCTTGTATAGGGTATTGGCTGGTAAATAATAAAATACATTTTGACACCTCCTATTGCCTGACAGGTCCACCAGCGGTTCTCCTATACACTCGCTCAATCCATATAATTCCATATATCTTCAAGGACGGTGTTACCTTCATCTGGTGGGTCATCACAGCATCCAAATAACTTGTTTATGAAGTCCGTTCTGTATCCCATGAACTGCAACATAATATTTTTCACACTTTCCTCTCATTGAACCTAAAGCTAAGTGGCATCAGTGGAGCAATGTTAAAGCGTAAAGAGTAGCCGGGAAACCAACGAGCTCTAATTCCTTGCCAAACGCGAATCCCTATATCTATCCGGTGATCCCATTAGGAAATGTCGACGACAAAGACGTCGGCGACGAGGTGTTAAATCCTCTCCCACCACCAAACGAACGTACGTCTCCCATTCATCGTGTAACGGGGATTTTATTGGGTTGTTTGGAAGCACTTCCGGCACTCGTTTTTTATTCATTTTGTCTTTCATGAATTATTTAGCGTGCTGGTGATAAATACCGAAATCTTGGCTAAGGAGTCTGCCACACTGAGTATAAAGGCGCACTTTCACGAATGCCATAACTGGAAACATGTAGTATGGTAGTTTATGGGAGTTTCTAAGAGTGTAATTGAGCAATTGAAAATAATGACAAATCCCGTGTTGTTGCACTTGACATATCGAAAGCCTTCGATGCCCCTGGCTGAATAGCTTTTTGGACAACCGATCTCTGTAGTCAAAGGCCGTTTATCAAACGTATTTTCAATAAACGCCGGTGTTCTGCAGAGATCTGTCCTATCCTCTACACTGTTCTTCCTCTGTATATCAACGAGCTGCTAGAAATAACATCCAATCCAATACAGCTTCGCACATGACAGTACATTAATATCGTGCATGGAACCAGGCAAGCCACTATTATCCAAGGAAACAGTATGTCGGCGACAATAACAGATCAACACAGATATCAATACAATAGAGGTTTTGAATAAAAATTTTTTTTGTCATAAATAGAAAGATCATACATAAGTTCTATAACAAAACTGTTTTTGTTTTCTTTTTTTCGCAACAATTCAAAAGTTATATCAAAATAAAAGTGGGTTTTTGAATCGACTGCGGAAAACACGCCGACGGCTCTCGAACCCGTGTGACGTCACCTTGGCGGTAAGGATGCTCCTTTGACCAACGACGTCCTACTCCGACACTAGATTCTAGATTCCCAGCCAATCGCGAAAATACGTACTGCTAAACTGGTAACTAGTGTATATTTGTTGCAGCACAGTCGATGAATGAAGTTTGCAGCTCGAGACGAAGCCTACGATCGAAATAAATATGCTTTTGAATGTTTCAAGTTAGAGTCAGATTACAGATTCCAGTAAGTACCTAAACAAATATGTTTCGTTGAAAAGATCTCCTCAATCGAGGGATGACCCAGTGGTTAGAGAGTCCGCTAGTGGATCTCAGGGTCTTTGGATCGAAACCCAGGCATTTCTACTTTTTTTTTTAATTTTTTTTATCAAAATTATTGATGTGCTTTTTGCACTTGTTACGCACAGTTTTTCTACGATCAACATAAATATGTGTTAGAATCAAATTTTGTTAGACATATTACTTGCAATGCAATACAATTTTTGATAAAAAAAAATTAAAAAAAGTTGGAAGGCCTGGGTTTCGAGCCAAAGACCCTGAGATCCACTAGCGGGCTCCATAACCACTGGGCCACTCTTTGATTGAGGAGATCTTTTCAACGAAACATATTTGATTAGGTACTTACTGGAATCTGTAATCTGACTTTAACTTCAAACATTCAAAAACATATTTATTTCGATCGTAGACTTCGTCTCGAGCTGCAAACTTCATTCATCGACTGTGTTGCAACAAATATACGCCAGTTACCAGTTTAGCAGTACGGATTTTCGCGATTGGCTGGGAATCTAGAATCTATTGTCGGAGTAGAACGTGTTTTCGGTACTCGATTCAAAAATCCATTTTTATTTTGAACTTTTGAATTATTGCGAAAAAAAAAGAAAACAAAAACAGTTTTGTTATAGAACTTATATATGATCTTTCCATTTATCACAAAAAAGTACTTTTTTTCTTAATTCAAAACCTCAATTGTCGTTAGTAAATGCAGTACAACACTCAGGTAACAACAATGACAAGGAAGTCTCAGGTTGGCTTACGAACTGTGGATATGAAGGGTAGCCCAATAGTGGACTCACCTTTCGTCAAGCTTTTGGGGATCCGCATCAACAACAACACGTCCTGCCACGACCATGTCGTTGGTATTGCTAATACCGTATACCAGAAGCTTGGAGTTTTGTTCCACTATAGGAAACTGTATTCACCAGGGGAACTACTGCTGCTCTACAAGGCACAGATCCGACCATCGCTGGAGTATTGCTCCTATGTGTGGGGATGCGCTCTGAACCACCCTCTATAGGTTCTGGCCACTATCCAGAAGAAAGCAATTAGACTAGTCGATACGCCTAACTTCACAAGGGACCCTCACAGCCTGGAAGAACGACGAAGGGTGGGTCACCTGTCCCTGTTTCACAGATTCTATCAGGGAAGATATTCGAGTGACCTCTACCAGATAATAGCACCGAAGGCCTTCCGAACGAGGAACCTAGAGAGGCTCTGAGAGCTCATACAGGGTGACCGACGGGGACCGGATGTTTTTCAAATGGTTAGTATAACGCCGCTAGCGGTGGTAGGGAGGGGATTCAGGTATCAGTCGCCTTGCTGTATAATGCCATTTTAGTAGCTATGGAGCAGTGGACCGTAGAGCACCGTATGTTCGCTTATGACGCGTATGTTAAAAATGCTGAATCCGTTACAGGCGCAGCGGCTGTTCCGTGTTCATCTCGACATTGAACGCCACGATATTATTCCAAGCCGCAATACCATTTTCAGATGGGTTAACACTCTGAGAACAACAGGAATGATTGTGAAGAAAAAGCCACCTGGAGACCAGTATAGGAAATTTTGTTTGTTTATCTCTCCGCTTAAATGAAAATGAGCTTCATCACTCATGACGATTACTGCACTTTCATGGTCTCGAAGCAGAATTTGAATTCGAATGGCGAAGTCTTCTCGTTGCCCATAATCTGTTGGCTTAAGCTGCTAAACAATACGCATCTTGCAAGGACGAAACGCTAAATATTTTTTCAATATTATGCGCACTGATTCACGACTTAAGTTTAATTCACGCGCGTGTCTTCGTGCAGACCGTTGAGGGCTCCGAGTAAGCGCTTGTCTCACCCGCTCGACGTTTTCTGACGTCCTCGCAGTCTTCGTGGGACCAGGTGGCTTTTTCTTCACAACAATTCCTGTTGTTCTCAGACTGTTAACCCATCTGAGAATGGGTATTGCGGCTTGGAATAATATCGTGGCGTCCAAGATTAAAATGAATGCGGAAGTGAGGAACAGTCGCTGCGCGGCCGTGACCGACTCAGCATTTCTAACATACGCGTCATAAGCGAACATACGGTGCTCTACAATCCACTGCTCCATAGTTACTAAAATGGCATTATACAGCAAGACGACTGATACCTGAATCCTCTCCCTACCACCGCTAGCGGCGTTATACTAACCATTTGAAAAACGTCCGGTTCCCGTCGGTCACCCTGTACTTACCAGGTCAAGGTCCCCACTCCCCGAACCAGCCTCCTTCAGCAAGCCTTCTTTTGGAGAACTTTGATGCTGAGGAATGAGCTGCCGGGGAATTTGTTTCCCGACGGCTACAACCTACAGCATTTGAAATCTAACGTGGACAGACACCTATCCTCTCGCAGTGCTTCTACAGCGCCATACGCTTTCAGCCTTTGCGGGTGGCTCACCATAAAAAAATATCTAAGTATAGTACCCTGCCGTAAGGCTCTTCTCATCTTTTTGGAGGTGTTATTGTTTGTAATTTTCTTTGCAAATAAGTAAAGCTTATAACAGCTGAGCTGCTTTTTGCTTTTCTAGACAATGTAAAAAGGACACTACTGTATTAGCATTTTTTTCATTTTTAGACAATTCCCAGTTAACTTCAAATAGTTTAGATTTGGCAAGCTTGCTTATTATATTACGCTTAAGCAGATGCTATTACTATAGTCACAAAAGCAGAATACGTTCAAAGCAACGACGATCAACTGAAGACCTCTCATCTCATTCATAAATTCATTTATGTTCACAGTCAAACATTACTTTGGGTGAGGGGGCTAGCGGGATGACGGAAAAGTTGTAAACACCGTCCCCGCCCAAGCCCTAGTCAAAATCACATCAAAATTCACAACGGTTGATACTGTTGACTTGACAGTTGACGGTTTTTTGGTCCGCATTATCAACGACAAACGTTCAAACTTGCAAATCATAAATGAAAAATGATACGTAGCGCCTAGTACTGGTCATAATTTACTATAAAGTCATGTTGCCAGCTGGTATGTGAGGTGTGATTTGCATTGTAAATTATTAACTTTTCTTACTACATAATGGCTGAGAAATTCATTGTAGAACGGATTCATCAGATCTTGTGAAATAGCTATGTACAAAAACAAATGTTATTGTAGACCTTTGGTGAATTATGGCAACTACGTATCAATGTCTGACGAATTTTTTTGTAAACATAAGAGGTCTATCATAGTTCTGACGTCGTTGGTTCAAAGATAGCTATACTTCAATATTCAACAACGCTATGCACCCGATCTCCATTCAACAACATGAGGCAGCTCGATATTTTGACCTAACAAAAAACCGGTGAGTCTTCATTGAAGTGAAATATACACTCTTCATTGGATAAAACATCGCTGTTTTGAGGAATACTAAATGTAAGATCTCATTAAATCAAAGCGTGAGCATTTGATGAATTTGACCTATAAAATAAGTTTAATAACTATACTTATATAATTTTTAGACAGATAGATACTCCGAAAAAAGTTATTATCTTAAAACCTAAAACAGTCACGATCCCAATACCCTACTCACCTACGGTGTGTGCCATGTACGTTTTTTAGACATTGTATTTTCTGCCTGCAGGAAAGCTGGAACACGAAACACATAACCAAGCTATGTCGTCAAGCCACGAACAATATTCGATAGCTATCCCAGAAAGTTTAAAGTGACAAAGAGTTCCACCCTTAGCACCCGTTTTTCTTTCAAGTGCGAAATTCTCACACTTATCCTTTCATCTTTACTGAACCCTTGACGGCGCTAGCTATTCGAAGCACCCTTATCAGATGCGATACCAGTGGCAGCTTATTGCGGATACTATCAGCTCAGGCTGCGGCCATTGGATTTAAGCAAAACACTCAAACTATTTTTTATAAAATACTGATGATGATTACAGCTACATGATTAATCAACAAGTAATATACAGCCAGTTGCTGAACCGATATTTTCAAACCCGAAACACAAAAAAAGGTAGCATCATATTTAATGATAAGTTATTATAAGCAAATAACTTCAGTTACAACTACTTGTACTTCACTTGAAAATACTTTAGTTTATAAATATACTATACTAGGTTTAAATCAACCACATGAGACTTCAACCAGTAGACTAAATCTGACACTACAATATAATAGAAATAATCATATACAGGACTAATTTAAGAATAGTATAGGTTTAAATTGGGGATATTACAAAATACTTCACCTAGCAATGATCCAATCTTCCTAACATAACTTTTAGTATAACCATTTTGTGCAGTAGCGCATAGTCCTACAAACGGGCCCTTATATGCATATCTCCTTTACCCTGGTTCCTAAGTCCAGCCCTCGTCGGAAAGTTGAGGACAACCTTATATCTTCAGGATTAAGAGCCCTTGAACCTAGCATGGTCTACCTATGTATAACACCGAAGGGCTTCCCAGCGACATATAATTTGTGCTGACGCTACAGCGTGTACACGTCGGATCACTTGCCACCTCTATCACGTGCAAGTGACTTTTGAAGGTGTTATGGCCGGATAGTAGGCCGATAAGTAACCTTTGCCAGCGTCTTTGGTCTAGTAGCCAAATATGAGACAGCGAGATGATGTAACAGAACTAAGCAAGGTGCAAAGACTTGCTTGTTTGTCTATAACAGGTGCAATGAAAAACGCATCTACTGCAGTCTTAGAGACCATCCTGGACCTTCCTCCAACATTGCAAATTTTAATAATGGGCTAGGTAAAAATGGGCTACTCTAGACTAAAAAATCCACCAAAAGGAATTTACAAGGGTCTTGGACACAACCAAATCGCAGAATATGTGGGGCATACCATAATGGATGCTAGAAAGGACCACATAACTCCAAATATATGTTCAACAAGACATTCGAGACCATAATTAGGGATCTAGAACTGTGTGAAGTAAACAACCTGCAACGGGAAATAGTCTGGTATACAGATGAATCAAAGACCGGGCAGGGCACAGGAGCGGGAATCTTTGGAAGAGGAACTAGGCAGAGCATTCCGCTAGGAAAATACGCTTTGGTATTTCAGTAGGAGGTGCACGCCATCCTGCATTGTGCAAGGATAAACAATGAGCGATCCTACAGAAACAAGAGGATCGCGACACTTACAAACAATCAGGCCACATTTGGGTCATTAGAAGGTCCCAAAGTTACGTCTGCGCTAGTCTGTGAATGCCTACAAGAACTGGGAAGGCTGGTGGAACACAACAAAGTAACTTTGGAGTGGGTACCAGGACACTCAGGCATAAGGAGCAATGAAAGGCCGAATGAGTTAGCGAGACTAGGGTTGTTTGCTCTATAAATTGTAGCAGAACCCGCCCTGGGGGTGCCTAAAATCACAATCAGGTACCAGGTCGCAGAATGGATGAAACATCAGCACAAGGAGCACTGGAACTTATTGTCGGGATGTGTTCATGGTGAAACATTCATAAAAGCTCCATGCAAGAAAACAGCTGGAACACTGCTCTCCTTGAGTAGGAGTCAGCTCCGAATAACGACGGGTCTCCTCACGAGACACTGTGGCCTGAAGGAACATCTGAATAAAATGGGACTCTATAATGGAAACCTCAAATGCAGACTACGTGGTAGAGGAACTGAGTCAGCGCTATATTTGCTCTGTGACTGCGAAGCGCTAGATCACAAAAGACAACAGCTCTTTGGGAAGACCAAGATAGAACCAATGGAGTACAGCTCAGCACCAGGACCAGTAGAAAAACTGCATAAAGTTATGCAGGGATGCAGATTGTTGGAGTGAATACTGTAAAATGGGAGGAGTTAATACAATACGCCTTAAGGCTTCAGTATTGACGAGGGCAGCATGGTCAGACGGCCCCTGAAGAAAAAATAAAGCAAAACCTTTGCCAGCTTCTGTCCAGTAGGAGACAGAACCACACCACCTTGGCCAGAGGTCCTAAAATAAGTACTCTAGGTTGACGGAGACGTACAGAGATTCCTCTCTATCACGTAAGATTCTGATTTTGCAACCACACTTCTGTTCTTCTTCTTCTTCTAATGGTACCTGCTGCCAGTCACACAGCCAGGTCAGGACCCAGGAAATGATTCCTCGACCCTCGCGTCCGCCGTTTCATTACCAGAATCTCCAGTGTGACCCGGCATCCACATAAGTGACACCTGATGTCTTTCCGAAATGTCATCCAAGATCTTTCTACGAGTCTTGATGTAAGCTTACAAGCACTTTTAATGCTACCTGGCTATCACAGCATATGATGGTCCGCCTGTTAGGTCACTGAATTTTGTGAATACAAAGGCACAACCTCAAATCGCATATATCTCTTCTTGGAATACCGTAGTCTAGCCCCCAAGAGAGAGGGAGAATTTATAGGTAAAAATGTGTATACAGTTAAAACATAATTTGTTTTTTATTTTTTTAATCCTCACATGAAATAGTAAATAACTTATTACAAACACAAAAATAATTTTCCTATGCAGCCAGTGATTTTAGTGTTTTATTTGTTGCTAAGTTTCAATTTTTGTCAACATAAATAAGTATTTTATTCATCAATAACATACGTAGCTGAGATATTGCGACAGCTGGTATATAAAACAGATACCAATTTTCCCAAGCAAATTTATTACAAAATAAATTGTCCTGTATTCAGGTCAGCAAATTGATGGATTGCACTTTGATTTTAAAAAAATACATATACCCTCCATAATCCTCATTAAGCCATTTCTCAATATGTAGAATTTGTGCATAGTGTAATGGTGATCAGCATAATCCGCTAATAAATGAAAAAATCGAAATACCTACATAGGTAGGTTGTAGGTAAATATTTGAAGAATATCAATTTATAAAATATATTAGCACAGCATGCTATAGCATTTGAACTGAAGATTATCGCTTAACGATGCTCCTACAATCCGGAATAGTTTCTCCGGAAGATGCGGGGAGCTGAAAAGGAACCGACGACGGGCGTGATAAATAAACAGGTGCGCGATACATTAGAAAGAAATGGAAACAGTTATGTTAGCGCGTCGCCCGAAATTTGTAAAATTGAAGAGGAAAGCGATTTGCAGTTGTCTTTTATCCCAATTCCTGACGCTTCATTTTCCAATATTTTTACATGAAATTTTCACATGATATTTAGAAAGAAATTGCCCAAAGTGATATAGAAGCACTTTTTCATTTTTGCTTCTGGGCTTTTCTTAAAAAAATTACAAAGTTGACAAAAAAATAGGCAACTTCAAACGATCATATTTCATGTTCAATCATTTTTTTTCAAAAAATGCTTCGACAGCCCCCTGTGCAATTTCCTTTTAAACTTCATGTAAAAATTTCATGCAAAAATATTGAAAACCAGAGCGTCAGGAATTGGGATGAAATCGCTTGAAAATGACCGTTTATGCTCTCCGTAGGAGCCGCCTTAACAGTTAAATGCTTAACGCCGCTAACTTCTCCAAGAGAGAATTTTCCATTATTTCTCATGAAATTTCAAACTGGCTTTTAATATATCCTTTATCGGTCATCATCAACAGCAATATGGTATCACACAGTTTTAATGCAATCAGTAAGACTGCACAGGAAATAAACACGAACGAACAAAAAAACTGCAACCGCAATGATAATTCAGGAACAGAGGGTTCAAGTGATTCACCTCGCTTGGCGCCTGAACACCGGTGGCGCATCGTACTATATAACGTCACGACCAATCACAACACGTTTTCGGCCGCTTTAAGGGGGCGTTTAGAATGAAACAGGTAGTTTTTGTTGGTGACATGTGTATGAGTGCAATATGGACAAACGATACTGTGTACATTTCGTCGATTCAGATTTTCGTCAAGTTCCCTATTTGATGCAAAACTTTGCTTATGCCCCCAAAACGATTTCTTGTAGGATTTATTGAACTACTTGTGGTGATCCGGAACGCGCTCCTGGCTGCCATACGTTAGAACGCACCTTTAGCTGTCAGGCTGCTAAAGTTGGACATTGACGGCAGTGACAGGTGAGGAAGGATGAAGGAAAATCGATTAAAATTGGTTGTTATAATATAAGTGTATGAGTGAGGTCATTTGATGAAGTTCAGTTAAGTAATTTATTTGATTATTACTACATCATATATTGTTCAGATATTTTGATATTTGTCAGATCATGAGTGACTTTTCATAGAGCAAATAGTTCCGTGTTCATTTTCAATCTGTGACTCCAGGCTACGGTTCTGTGATGCTTTTGGGTCTTGTCACTTGAATAAAATAGGGTAGTCCTTGGAGACTGGTTGCCATAGTTTGTTTATTGATTACGAGAGGGGATTGTTTTTGAAAAACGTAACAAGCGGGAGACCAAATTTCAACAAAAGGGTTTTAGGAAGTATTCCGAAAATATTTGCAGGTACTTATGTTGTCCTTTGAGTTTGTATTATTAAATAATGTGGACTGGCTACGATATTTAAAGTGTTTGACAACGTATACAATACCTCTGGGTTTTTAAGACGACTATATATGGTGTTGGGTCTCTGATTTACGTCTACCCTAGGTATTAGGTCCTGAGGGATTGCAGGCTGATGGTGAACAGAGACAACTCGGTCTTATTTAGGTGTATCTATTTCAACCCTTACTAATCCTCTTTGTATATATACGATATTTATTTTATGGTTGTGGAAACCAAGGTGACTGTCCCCGGGGCGGCTTATCACCTACCGTAGGTGGAAGTGGGTTATGATCACGCGTTCACGAACCATACGATTCCTCTAACCAGCCCTTTTATATGTTGTTTATTGTTTATATGTTTATATTTATTTATTGATCTATGTATGTGCTTAGATACCATGCTTGCAATGCAGTTATGCTTGCTATGCTGCTATGCTATGCTTATATTTTATATACCCCATTCCAATTATCTCCTTTATTGACTCCTTTATATGGTTGGTTATATTTATTTATTTATATCCTATCCATATTTCTCTCCCTGACGTTGAACAGAGATCTAGCCCACCATGTGTTATTATTATTATTTATCATTTAGACTGTGAATGTTTATAACCTTTTCTTTATTATACAAATATCAATAGCAAGAGCCAGTTTACCACTATTATTAAGACATTTTGAATCGTATATTTCAACATACCAATATAAATACTACACCAGTAAAATATATGAAATACAAAGCACTCATGATTTGATGAATACAATAATCAAGTAATAAAACCATGCCATAAACACTCAGCACTCATGATTAATAAATACAAAACAAATGTTAAGAAACAAATAATAAAAAAACAATATCATAACATTTCTGTGTTTTGATTTCATTCTCTCTGAGTTGGTACACATGCATGCTAAAAGCAACTGGTTACTACGGGCACACATACAACATTGGGTTCTAAATTCCACCACTAGACGTCTTGATCACTTTGGCTATTTCTAAATTTGGCATCGGTTTTGACAGTGACCTGTTGCTCACTACATACTATTTAGTTAAAAGCTTAACATCTTGTCAGCCATGGCAATCGCGATTTTAGAAAGATCGTCATTGACACCCCCGCCAAGGCGCTATTCTCCTCACCTCCCCGTTCTGCCTCTCAGAATCTGGGCCATCGATCCGGCTTATTACAAAAATGTTATTAGTGTAATGGATACGTTTCGGCGCGTCCCGGCAGTCCTAAGGGACGGTTTCACCCCTGCGAGGCATCATGAGGGAGAAAAAACTGGGGGTCGCGACGTATGTCGGTATTTTCCTGACACCAGACAGACTGTTTCCGTACAAACAAAAAGCCGAATTTTCCTCCCGGGAAGTCGGCGTCTTTTTTTTATTAAAGTCTACGTGTCAGTCATTTTGATAGATGTTTATCTTTAATATTGAAAATACATGTATATCCTATTCTTTGTGAAATACCGAATCTAGTGAGACACATGCGAAGGGGGTTACCTTCGAAATTTATGATTCACTGATGAATTCATTTATCAATTTTTGGTTGATGGAACCAAGGTTTAAAACAAATATTCTTGTGATTTCTAAAGCACCTTTATTTCCAAAGGAGCTTTTTGGCAGCTTTATGGATGACTAAAGGAATGTACAAATATTACCACCTTCAGCTTACAGCTGCTACTGAAAAGAAAGAAAAAACAAAAATCTATACGGGTAGTAGGGGAATAGCTGAATCTAGCTTATACATCCAAAAAATCATGTTCCATTGAAAATATGAACTCTCATGCAAATTGATGAAACAGGATTGGCTGCGGTGGCTTTGATGAAGAACGAGAGAAAAAGAGCTTAAGGGTCTAGGGTATAGCGCGCTAAATTGCAACAAAATACGTATTCCCGTGTTAGCGAGGAGGCGTGGTCGCCTGTTCCCTTTCTCCAGTGTGTGTGCCTAAGATGAGGGGAGATAAGTCCAAAAATCCAAAGGTAAGGTCAAAAGGTCCAAGGGTCACCATAAAACTGAGTATCGCATTTCGAAGCCCCTAACGTTATCTTTAAACTTACAGTAATGATTCAAAAAGCAGATTGAAGAAGAAAGCTTGAGCTTTGTCACTGTTATGGCCTTTTTTTGAAACGTGTTTGGTTGTTAAATGACACACACTTGAAGAATGTATTTGGCACTACGAGTTTTTTTGCACACATAAAAACTTTTTTGAAAAACTTGCTCTTAGATGTCATTCACTAAGGTCTTAACTATCACCTTCTGAAATACTATGTATGTAGTTTGAAAAACAAGTGAGTTCTGTTGGAAATGGTGTTTTGCGTGGCAAACACACATGTATACTGGGTGTATTCAGGCCCCTTAAAATGTCTGTTTTTAATACTGAACCTTCTTTTGAGAAGCTTTGCTTTGCAAGATAGACTCAAGAGAGTCACTAATAAGTATTAATCTCCTTTTACTTCCCACACCGTTAGGTGAGGGGAGTATTGTGATCGTGGAAATGTTCGATTTTGAGATAATACGCTTTTTGGGCGTCTTATGATACCTACATCACGGAAAGCCACGTCATTTTCATCAGTCCGCCGGTCTGTCTGTCTGTCTGCCTGTCTGTCTATCGGTCTGTCTGCTGGTTACGTCGGTCTGTCTTGGTATGTGTGACGGTCTGTCTATCGGTCTGTCTGTTGACGTTTTTCTAGCCTCGTAATCTCAGTAACCGCTACACGGATTAAAATGAAATTTGGGTAGCGAGATGCTGTGGAGTCGTGGTAGGTAATGCTGCTATAATTTTGAAAATCCGTGCATGGGCGGCGGAGTAATTAGCAAAAGACCAAAAATGTCAAATATTCACCAAACTTTGTTTTTAGGCATTTAGGGGTTCTACTTTCCTACTTTCTTGGCGTGGGGGGTAAAGTTGGGGTTGTTGAAGGGTGGGGGGTCGTAAAAAAGAAAAATTTATTGTACTTATGATACTCTGTTCATTGGCCTGTGAAAGAAAGAATTAGCGGCATAATATACTTTTTTAGGTTCATTCGAACATTGCCTTGCCTATTACGGAAACCAAGGGACAAAATTATTGAATTGATTTTAATGAAATTTTGACCGTATAACTTCCGTGGCGAAGATGGAAAATGCATATGGTTTTTAGAAATGGTGTCAGTGGCGGCGGAGCAATAATCAAAAACTAAAAATATAAAAACAGCTCAAACATCACCGTTTTTAGACAGTTTGGTGGTTTCTGATCGTTTCCAGTTGGAACTTGCAGAATAAAAACTGTGTCGTCCTAGTTCCTAGGGAGGGAGATGCAAGAAATTATTTACGAGAGTTTTTGTGTTAGACGATTTTTTGCTGGCGGGCGGATATCTTCGACTTTAGCTTCATTCAATGGAAAAACAATAAAATAGTATCATCATTATGTGTGATAATTAATTTAATAACCATAAGTTACTTAGTTATTAAATATTAAATACAACCTGTAATGCATTCCTACATATAATTATATAATTTTTTCATCATGTCAGATCAATTTTGGTTTTTTTTTTCAGTTAAATAAGCTTATCGATACTATTTTTTAGTTTTTTCTCGATATATTCGCGCCCCTTGTTTCTTTTACTGGTCCAAGGTGTCATTTATGTCTAGTACTCGGTCTAGTATTAGTTAGCAATATCGTCAATAACGTTAATGAGGATATTCGTTTGTTTCTACATTATATTACGTGACCCAAAAACTCCCTAGTGTCTTGGTTATTCATTTGTAATGAATTTATTGGCTAATTAAGGCAACTCGATGTAAGAACAATCAAAACAGAAAGGACAAATAATAGGTGCAAAAAGTCTTTAATATCTCAAAGTTGGTATTTAGCTAGACTGCCAGTGGGACACTTTGTATAATGAAGTTATCCATTGCAGCGACGCCGACGCTAGAGCGTCACCGGCGCGGCGCGGCGTCGCTCATTGAGACCCGTCAGCGTCACAGCCGTCACCCGATTCACTGAACGTAACGATAGTCAGACATAATTATCGTGCTTGATTAATGGCACTTCTGCATTATACACACTGCCCATGCAAGTCAGTCAAGCAGTCAGCCAGCCAGCCTCCGATGTGTCCAATCCAATCTACTACCTTCCTCGAGAAATGCCATAGGTACAGACACAGTGCCCAGATCGAGATATTTTTTATAGAGTGGGTTAAAAATTCTTCCCAGAGAAATTTCATTGTCGGGTCAATTTAAACATCCGCACAAAGCTGAAAGTTGGCAGGACTGTTAAAGACATCATAATAAATAAAATTTATAAACGTCTAGCTAGCTGGAAGCAAAATTGCTTGAGGTTATAGGTCACAAAAATGGCTTTTTCGCAGATTTTTAGCAAAATGGTAAGTTTTATCATGCAATTCACTCGGACAAAAATTGTTGATCATTAGATTGTTGATGAAAATATGTCAATACCTTTTTCTCTAAGAATTATCGTTATTAAGATATAACGGTTCAAAATTTGGAAAGGCTATAACCACCTTAATATGCATACATTCCACACCACGAACTAACAGGTTGAATTCACATTATCCTTTCAATCTCCAAACAGGGACCATAAACTGGAAAAGAAGTTGAAACAGCACTTAAATGACAAGTACGACTTTTGTATACATATGCTCTTTGAAAACCAACATTTAGAGCGAGATTTTTCACATAATTTTCATTATCATTTGTTGATGATAACTTCATGTTTTCGTTGATTCACTATCTAAGAGAAACTACTAAAAGCGATTTGCTAGGGCTCAACCTTAGAGAGTGATCTAATGATGTTCTATACCTCTACCTCTATATCTTACTTTGGACTCTGCCACAGTCCAGTCAGCACTGGGGAACGAAAAATAAAGTTGCGTATCATCGGCAACCATATGCCTAGTACAGTTATGTCAAAAAACTAAGGGAACTGGATAATATATATCATAAATAGCAAGGGTCCAAGGACAGAACCTTGAGGAACACCATTACATACTCTTGTTTCGCTAGATGATTTACCATTTGATTTTACGCGCTTGGTTCTTTTATAGAAATAAGGTTCTAAAAGTTCTGCGTTAACATAGGAGGCGCCACTTGATTTCAGGTAGAACGTAATATTTCATGAGTAATGATGCTTCACTATAATCATTGATTAACATATTTACGAAATATGTTAATCAATGCTATAGTCCAATAAAAAATACCTAAATATAGTTTAAACAACTAAAAAACACGCTTTTAAAGAACATCGATCTTAAAAGTTAAAAATATTCTTTTAAATAATGTTACAACAATTATGAACCAAAAATGCTAGTATGATTGTATTCTATTAGTATTTGTCGTTCATTATTGCTTTAAGCTTATTTAAAAAAAATATTTTTCATTTCTTGTCCGATGTTCTTTAAAAGCGTATTTTTTAATTCTTTTAAGCTGCATTTCTTTTCAATTTTTCAGTCAACTTTATCACTAAAGTGTGTTTCTTTTTTGTGTTTTAAACTACATTTATGAATACTCTGTGTAATGAAGATGATCGATTGTTTTTGATCAATGTCCAGAGCATCATCATAACCATTACCTACTGCATGGTACCACTACCATTGATTATAACATGTACCCCTACAGTTAAATTATTTTGGTAATGTTTCATAATGGTAGTGGTACAGTCCTTTAAGTACCTGAAGTTCCTGAATTAATCACTTTAGTCCCCAAGTGCGCTAGATTGTTGAAATTGTTTTATCGGGAGGAACACGAAAAGTCACAAATATTCAGGATGTCCTATTAAAATTTCTGAATTGGACGTCACGTGACCAACAACAAATACCTCATGGGGTGACATAATAATAAAAAAAGATACTATATTTGCTCTAATTTACACCCACAAAATTATAATGCACTACTACTGCCCAGTTCCGATATATTGCTTGTCTTAATCGTCGTGGGACATCCTGTATGTTTTGTATAGATAATTACTCAGGTCTAGATAGATAGATAGATATTTATTTGGCTACATTTAAGTACAAATAATACAAATTGTAGCAGGTCCAAAAAACAAGAAAATAAAATACATGAATAAGAGTAAAAGACATTTCACATAACGCATACAGCTAACAAATATAAAGGATGAACAACAGCGGATTGACAAACAGCTTTATACGTATAGTGTGCTCCAGTAAAATATTCAAGGTGGTACTCCATTTCTATTTATTTCTTCCACAAATTCTCTCTCGGAATAAAAGCAATATTTTAAGAAAAAATGTTTCAATTTTATTTTGAATTGCTGACTATTACATCCTTTTATTCGATCCGGAAGAATATTGAACAGATGGACGTTATTGGAGTTTTTTATCGACTTAGTAAGACGATAGCCAGCGGGTTTTAAATAGTCCTTATATCTAGTAGAGTAATCATGATTGTCGCCATTTTTAGGCAGAAATTGCTGGTTATTATGGGTATGAAGGATTGACGAGTACATATATAATGACGGTACAGGTAAAATGCCATATTTAATAAATAGTGGCTTACAATGTTCTCGAGGTCCTTTGTTAGCTATGATCCTGATTGCCTTCTTTTGCAATATAAAAACTCTCTGTGCATGCGCTGACTGTCCCTAAAGCAGAATACCGTAGCTAATACGCGACTGAATGAAAGCATGGAAGACCGTGAGCATAATAGTAGAATTAGCAAAGCACTTAAGTCTACGGAGGAGATATATGTACGACGAAATTTTTTTGCAAACGATGTCCACATGTGGACCCCTGAAGTGGCTATCAAGAGTTATCCCTAGCAACTTGACATGTTGTATAGGCTGTTGGATTGGACATTTAGATAAGAAAACTATCTGTTGCGTTTTGTCACGATTTAATTGCAAAAGATCACTGGAGTACCATTTTTCTGCTCTATTCTGAACGTTATCAATAATATGCAATAGCTCATTAACATAAACACTTCATTGGGAGGCATATGATGGAAAAAGTCGTTGACATATACGATAAATAAAAGTAGCCTTGAGGTACTCCATGTTTCATAAATTTTATCGGCGACCTGTTATGATCTATGCTGACATAAATTTGGCGATTGCTGAGATAACTCTTGATCAGACTCAACGGTAATGCACGTATGCGATAATGTTGCAGTTTAATTATCAATAGTTCGTGAGAAACACAATCAAATGCCTTGCTTAAGTCAACCAGAGTAAGAGTACAGAACTCTTTAAGCTCAAAGCCATCGATTAGGCTTTTTATAATCCCGTATAGTGCATCTAATGTAGATAATCCCTTTTTAAATCCAAACTGTTGTTTATTAATTAATGAATATTTATCCAGATAACATATCAAACGATTTTTCAAAATTATTTCAATGACTTTGCCAAAAATTGGTATAATTGATATAGGTCTGTAATTCTCTGGCAGATTTGGATCACCTCCTTTCAAAATAGGTACAACTCTTGATATTTTGAAATTATTAGGAAATGTGCCGTACTAAAGCATAAGTTTATTAATCTTGTTAGCGGAGCAATTATTACGCTACAAATACTCTTTAACATCTGAGTGTTAATGTTATATAGGTCTAAACTCGAACTGTTTTTAATAGATCGTATTGCATTTATAACCTCATTCTCTGTGACGGGCTCTAAATAAAACGAATTCTACATATAGAAGTGTCGGCACTGACTGAGGCCTGAAAGAAATTTAAACAACTCATATATTTCTCACTTCATCTATACCAATATAGTCAGCGAAACACGTTTAGTCTGAAAAAATCAACTTGGCGACTGACTAGACCGTGTAGTGACTAGTGTTTGATACTTGGAAGACCCAATACAACAAATCCTCAGCGCGTCGTATTATATTCAATGAACTGGAGGCGCCCTTGGTAAAGACTTCCAGAAACAAAATAGCACAAGCGAGAAAAAGACGAAACAGAAGCCGACCGTGTCCTGTCGCAGCTAAGAAAACGGAAGAAAATAAATTACGATTCCGCTTCTGTTATGCAATAAATTGCAAAAATTAATCAAGTGAAGGAACAGTTCTCTGGACGTGAATTAAAGGAAAAGGAAGACGACAACAAGGGCCGCCGGAGCTGTGAGCCAAGTCGGGACTTGCTCCAGCACGCGGCTCAGGCATTAGGGCGTCTGGCTTCACGACGTGTGACATGGTATCATACGAGGGGCGTTCTTGAGACAGTGAGCGATGTGCCAGGAGCTTGTTGGGGCTCGTTCTTTGGAATCAGTTTCTGTGTGGTAAATCAGATTTAAATTTAAATTGCTGCGTGCCATGATAGTTAGTTGACTTGCCGTATACCACAGATTATCAGAATAGGTTGGTACGACAGCCATGCCCTGGACACTCTTTTAGTTCCTACCGCAGTCACGGGTAGCGCTGGAGCTAGTTTGTGAATGACACTTGCGACTCTTCGACTCTTGACAGCCTAAAGGCGGGTTCTCATGATCCAGTTTCGCTGAATCAGTCTGACTGATTCAGTGATACTGAAAGCGGCATTCGTTCTCACTCTTCAGTCTTCGTGAATCATTTTAACCTATTTATTATTTCAGTTTGACTGAAAGCACAAACCCACTGATCAGTTTCACTGAAAAGGTGTTCACAAGTTCTTTGTTTGTTCAGTATCACTGAAGCAGTCAAACTGATTCAGCGAAACTGAATCGTGAGAACCCGTCTTAAGTAACCTTATAGCCTTTTAACTAGCGTTTTGCAATGAAATGTCAACTTGGCGTTTTGTGTATTTAGCATCCATTGTGATTTTTTCGGTGTTATTCAGCTTTTCCCTTGGATTATTTCATTATCTGGGCTTTTCCTTTATAGTTTCCAATTATAATGGTATCGCAGTGCTGCATGAAAAAAACTGTTCTTTTAAGAACAAAAAAGTGCATAGGTTCCCTAAGGATCCTGAGGTGAGTACCTACATCAAATATTTAACTTATCGCTTTGCAACATCCATAATGTAAGCAATGGCCTATGGTTTGAGCTTGAGTATGTGAAAACTATAATAAAAATCACCTTACTAATTCTTACTATTGATTTTAGCTGCGCAAAATGTGGGTGAAAGCTACCGGTCATGTGGATCTTCAAGAGAAGAGCGTTACAACTTTGAGGAACAACTTTGTGATATGTGATGCCCATTTCGATGACGATTCCAAATTTGAAGCCTTCCGCAGCAGAACAAACCTCACGAATATTATTTAAAACACAAAGCAAAAAGTATTGCTAGGTACAACAAAGAAAATTAGTTAACTGCTACAAATGGAGTAAAAAATGAAATTTTGAGCTTAGCTTTCAGAAAAAATTCATACTAATATATATATATATATTTTTCAAAAGCTTGAATTATTTCCGATTGACGTAAAAAATAATATATAGGGTGTTCCATTTAAAAAAATATATGTTTGCTTCATAACCGAAAAATGGTTAGAGGAAGAAAAAATCAAACTACACAAATGGATTCTACAGAAAAAAATCTATAAGATCTTCAATAAGATAAAAGACAACCGAGATACGAGGGTGGTCTCAAAATCGATAATGTTCGATTTCACCCTGTATCTCAAAAACCAAAAGGGCCATGATAATTTTCTTGGCGGCATCTTTAGTTTCCCAAAAAAGTAGAACGCTGTCGTGAAAACCGCAACCCTCTCTTCAAAAAAAAACCGAGATAGCCCGTAAAAGTGCCCAAAATGGGACACCCTGTACATTAAGGATAAAGTATCATTTAGAGTGCGGTAAGGTAAAAGAGGTGACACACGTACGAACCTTAAGTACGCGGTTTTTAAGTTCGCGAACTTACTCGGCTCGACGCGGTGACACACGTGAAGCTGAAATCACTCATTTTGATAATTTTCCTAAATAAACAAAACTTTTAACAAACGCCAAACACAACAAGCGTTGCGCATCGATGGCCTGCCAAAACAAAGTTGTGGCTCGCGGCTCGCAGTACGAGCCGAGACAAGCTGCGAGCAAGATTTCAGACCAGTTGGCTCGCCGGCGGTTTGCGCGACAGTTTTAAAGTACCCGTACTTAGGGTGACACACAGGCGAACAAGGTCGTCGAGCCATAAGTACGCGTACTTGCTCGTACGTGTATCAACCTTTTAAGAGGTAACGTAAGACGTAAGAATAAGCCTTATATATCTCACTTTGTGTATAAGAGCACCATCCCAATATCAGCATTGAATGTTTTCCAAAGTGTCTGTTATCATCTTTGCGCATCCACTCCCAAGCCTTTTCCTGAAAATAGACCCAAAACCTCCAGCTCAGCCATATAATCGAAATGGAAAAGAGAACGAAACTCCCAGCAGCTTCCTTACTTCTCATACCGTCGTCTGCACCCGCATGTTTACGCGAATAGGTATAGCGGTCGTAAAGTGATCAAGGCAAGCGCGTAAAGGGCGAAGGACTTTACGTTACCGGCCGTCTTGGGATGTGACGCGTATTTTCATATTTGTCGCCTTTTATTTCCCTTGTCGCTCCCTGCCTCTTCCGAAGGTCGTGCAAGAGACGAGATGGCGCGCCTGAATGTCATGTTTACTTTGTGGAAGTGTCCGGGCAACCTTTTCGATTCTGCCGAAGTGCAACCATTTGAGATGAATAGGAGCAATTCTATTTCAGCATTTCACTGAAACACGTGACTCCGAGACCTGAAATTTTGAGAATATCCCAGCAAGCAGTCATGTTTATAAGCATTGTATAAGTATCTAAAGAATAAAAATCGAGAAAACCAACTTATTCTATAAGCGGTTTTTAAACCCTAATACGATATCTATACAACCAAATACAATATGTACAGACACACTTTAACAATACTTATAGAACTGTTGTATAAATGCCCTATTGAACAGCCTTATACAACAAGTTAACCAATATGGTAGTTTTTTCAGAAGACACTAAAGAATTACTATAAGAATGTTGTATATATCTCTTATAAAGGATTACATGAAATCAACGAAGATGATGGAAATCATTTGCTGCAAGAATCAGGTTTATAGAATCTCTAACATTCTGCATGAAAGTACAATATGTGGGGAAGCAAACATTTAAAATGGCGATGTCATGTTATTATAGAGGGAATGTGTTGATCATATCGGCATACTAGACGATGATTTTACATGCGCTTCAAGTTTTTCTGATGAAATACATATACTTTTGCGGCAAAAAATTAAAGTACTTACTATAAGACTCGTTGCTTCTTTTTTATTCATTTTGTGAGCGTTTAGTTGAGTAAATGTTACGAAAATTCGCACCATGGGGATTTTTTTTTTCATTATATGAGCTTTTACTTGAATAGATGTTGTAGAAGTCCGCGCTAAATGGCGCTTTGATTCAGTTATGCTTACCATTTTTGCAGTGTTGCCAGCTCTTAAGTAATCAGATTTCTTAATCTATAATTAATTAACATATAACCAAAACAAAACAGTTACTTAGTAACGTAATGAGTGGGGTAGTATTTCAATATGCGTATCACGCGAACAAATTTTTGGGGTATTATACTGAAGTTAAAAATTGCCACACAGTTAGTTGATGAAAGTTCATCATAGGCCAGTCTGTGAATAAAAAATTAATCGTTTTCACGTAAAACATATTACAGATACTTGAAAGTTTTAGGTGTTAGGAGTCACCTATATAATGACGACTGTGTAAATATATACAGCCAAATCTGCTCTGTTTTTCTGTAAATCAAGGGTTAAGTTGCAAAAATCAATCTTTTCTCGTAGCACTTTACGGTTATTCTGTCAAATTGTTACAATGTAGCTATTAAAAATACAGTTTATTTGATTTTTTATCCATTAAAATCCATCAATAAATTTTTGAGAAAATTGGAAAAAAACTGCGTATTTTGACTAATTTAACGATTGGTAATAACTTTAAAAATAGAGATTATAAATGACAATTAATATCTGGAAAACAACGCCAAGTCTTCATAACTGTACAAAATTTCAGCGAGAGGTTTGTTAGTTTACGAAATATCTCATTTGTTTATCCCAGGGACTAACTGTTTGAACATTTATTCTTGCCTAACCGATGTTCCTAGAATTATTTAATAGAACCGAATGGATGAATCGAAGGTTGAGATTCAAAGCAACCCAAATATGTTATTAATTTATAATAATAAAGTTGTTGCTAACTAAAGTCGTCAGGAGTCACCAATTCAATAACTTTTACGTTTATTGTCACATCTCTTAGCAATAATATTTTAAGATAACATTTTTTATTTCTAACATCATATCTCGGCTTTTTGAACATTTTGGAATTTAAACTATCAGTTCATAAACAAAGAACTAGATTTTGTGATGCGGTTTATAAATTTATAAATTATGCAATTGCAACGTGACTATAGTCTTTTAAAGTGAGGGTATTTTCACAAATGCGTGGTGCGCGGTGGTCAACTGTTTCGGTTTTGACATCGAACCTCAAATTGGAGCACGCTGCAAAAATTTGCAATATCTCCGGTTCTAGACAACGTAAAACCTTCATTTTTTCTTTATGTTGGGGTATCTCGTCGAGATATGAGGTTCTGCAGACGACAGCGATTAGAAAATTGTATAAAACACAACGTATGGCCTGCGTTAATATAATAGGCGCCGTGAGTACAACACCGACTGCTGCTATGGAAGTAACAATTGGCATTACTCCTCTAGATATTTACATCAAAGAGGTTGCGTTCCTGTCAATGCTACGACTTCGCACGTCTGGTGTTAATCCCGATCTAGGGAAGGAACGACCGAGACAGCTGGCAACGCACTACCCATGCTACAAGCAACCAGCCACTAAACTGAACCAGGATTCGTCTTTAAGGGGCCTGGATACACACATTTATACATACGTATTTGCCATGTAAAACACGGACTTACAATTTCTCGCATAACTCACTCTGTTTTCAAACTACCTATATAATATTTCAGAAGGCGATAGCTAGAACCTTAGTGAATGACAACTATTTTCTATTTTCTCAAAAAAGTTTTTTAATGTGCAACAAAACTAGCAATGCAAAATCATACATTCTATAAATGCCTGTAATTTATCAACCAAACACGATATCAAAAAAAGGCTAAATAGTTGCACAAGCGCAAGCATTCTTCTTCAGTTTGCTCTTTGAGCATTACTGTAAGTTTAAAGGTAACGCCAGGAGCTTAGAAATGCGAAATTCATTTTTATGGTGACTTTTGGACCTTACCTTTGGACCTTTTGACCTTACCTTTGGATTTTTGGATTTATCTCATCTTAGACACACACACACACACACACCATCACACACACACTGGAGAAAGGGAACAAGCGGCCACGCCTCCTCGCTAACACGGGAATACGTCTTTTCTTGGATTTTCAATTTCGCGCGCTATATCCTAGACCCTTAAGAAAGCCTACAAAATAGATTTTAAACAGAATGCTGCACCAATTGTAACAAATGCAATTTACATATAAACAGATGGCTCCAAAACAAGGGAAGGCACTGAATGTGATGTGTACTTGTATCTGGTAAGACTGTAATAGCCTACACTGACAGCAGACAAGTACTGCTAACCCTGAAAAGACATCGCGTCACATCAGTGCTAGCAATGGTCTGCCACCAATCTTTAGCCCATGCTTCAGACAGAAATAATATTGTCCTGAGGTGGGTTAAAGGGCACAACAACAACAACAACAAAGGCAACCGTAAAGCGGACGGTCTAGCCCGGAAGGCTGCTGGCTAAAGTATTTTAGGACCATCTAACCTTTCTGGAATGTCGACAACCATAATTGTGGAAATAACCAGAAAACACTCTCATGCCTAAATGGTAAACAGGGTTGGGCGACGTCGATACTGTCATGTCGACAATTCAGTTGTCTACGCGTCAACTATGGTGTCGACGTCGACTTTATAGATGATGTTACAAGTGTCGACAATTAGTTCAGTACAAAAACTGTAGCTACAGTTCTTTCGTTTCAACATGTTTTAACGAAAAAATTAGAAAAATGTTTAGTGACACCGTAAGATCATTATTTTTTTATTCTTACATGGTGAAATGGCTACTAGCGTTCATCCTCTTTTTCTTCTACGTCACTAGGATCGAACGCTGAATCGGCTTCAAAATACCCCAGTATTCTCACCTTGAAGAGAAAAATATAGATGGACCAGCATTTTTGAATGCTCGAAGGACAGTATGTTTCTAAGAGGCGTGCGAATATGTCCCGAGTTTGAGAACAATCGCTCAAGTTGGTCAGAAGAAGCATACATTTTTAGTAACTCTCCTAATACTGGACACTCCATCTGAGCCATCCTCCAAAATACCAAATGTTTGCATACGTCAAAAAGGGTAGCAAATACTGGTGAAAAAATGTCGTCAGTCTCACAAGAATGAAAAATTACAAAGTTTTAGTGGAGGTACTGACGCACTATTTTAATGTTTTTAATGTATCTAACTTTCAGTAAACTCAGTGATAATTTTTAGCAATAAGTCAAATTCGTTACCTTTTCTAGTATTGAATTTATCCCATTTCTCTATGCCTTGGTTGTCAAGCTGTCTAAGGAGGAATGCATTTATTTTGGCAGTGTGAGCAGACGTTAGCTTAGAATTATCATAATATGTAGGGTGTAGAAAATATGCAGATAAATCATACACGTTAAGTGCCATCGAATTTCAATTTATTACAGTTCGTATTGCACTTCCTGCCACTCATTTTTCAAAGTTCACCATTCACAATCTAACACAAACAAAACAAGTGACCGTAGCAATCGGATAAATAACAAACCCAACCTCAAACCTGCAACAATTGTTGACATTGTCGACATTGTTGACATTGTCGACGCATTGTCGACACGTCGAGGTGGACAATAAAAGTCGACGCGTTGACGCCCAACTTTGATGGTAAAACGATGAGAAGAATAGAACGATGCCGATCAGGTCAAACATCTCTTCGTAGGATTTCTGACTGGCCACTGTCGACTCAGGAAACACCTCCAGATTATGTGGTTAAGTGACACACCCATATGTAGAATGTGTGAAAGCGAAGGCAAAACTGTGGGACACGTCATGTGTGAGTGCCCGGTGTTATCTTTTGTCAGAGAGTGTGCGTCCGGCGAACCTTGGCCTACACCTGCCTTCATAAGGGAGATGTCACCTACCGACTTGTCCACTTTCCTCAAATTGGCGGGACGGACGATGACCTGAGGAAAGAACTCCTTGGGAGAAGGCACAGTTATGGCCTAAATGCAGTGAGAGTGTTAACCCTCTCCACTCTACAGACTACAGAAGAGTGAACACCTACAAGGCGATGGCAAATGAAAAAAATAATTGAAAGGCAAACATATCGCACATTACGAGGGTTGCTCTATATCTCTACCGGCAGAACCTTTCTGTCGCCTGCTATATCGCACATTGTCCGTATTATTTACATTTGATTGTCTCTTACCATCGGGAAAAGTGCGCTTAGTTTGACTAGAATTATTTTTAAAGGCAAATATCTACTGAAAGTAGTGCGATCAGGACGTCTTTCAGTTTTTATAGTCAAAATCTTGTAGCGAATCGGCGGCATCTTTAGATAGCCTGTTCCTCATTTAGAGATGAAGCCTTAAGGTATTTGCTGATAGTTACCGATTACTCCTTCAACAACAAATCAAAATATTCCTCCCCTAGATTTGTTCATCTGATTAGAGGCAAAGCATTAAAATTTCATCGTTCAGCATCAATCGAATCCCATCAGCTGGATGCGATCCCATAGCAATCCCATATCTTCCATCTTTCATCATCCATTTATTTTTTACCGAGATGGAATTGCTGTCACCCAGCAAAAAAATTGAGGTCGCTAGACATCAGGGATGACTCGTTAGTTCACTGTAGCAGGTAAGAAACAAATAAGATGCAACCCTTATTAGCATATCAGCACCGGTAGACAACATGTTTCTTAAGTTAGAGAGTACCGACGCAGGCTTTACACAGGGTGAGCTATTAATTTTTTTGAACTTTTGGGAAAGGACGTTGTTAGAATAGTATTGTGTCAGCCTTTTGCACCCCTAGCCCAATAAATTATCATAGTTCCTTTTGGGCTATTCAACCAGCTGGAAAGAGAGGATATTTATTCTTTTACTTCCCACACCCATAGGTGAGGGGGATAATACACTTTTTGGCATTTTATGATATCTATCAGCATAACGAAAATCCATGTTGCTCATTTCCGTCGATCTCTCTATCTGTTGGCGTTTTTCTAGCCTCGTAATCTCACTAACCGCTACATGGATTGTGATGAAATTTGGATTGCGGTATGCTGTGGGGTCGTAATTGGCCTATACCGTGATCTCAAATTGATCAATTTATTTACTGAACTATTATTTTTGATAATTCATAGGACAGTTTACTGTAAAAAGTCAGCAGAAAACTTGATCCAAGTGAGAATAACACTGAAAAGAAAATTGTACTGTAATTTGAAATAGCCGATGATGACGTCACCTGTAGGGAACCAATGAGAAGCGTCCTTTCCTGGTCCGATGACTACGAGCGGATGCTATTGTTTTGTACCAGTGAGCTCTTATTGGTTCCCTACAGGTGACGTCACGACCTGGGCGGGAAGTGTATGGATTCAAAAAATTTAATATTTAGAGCATTTTTTCCGGTTATAAATACGATAGAAAAATTTTGTAAAATTATTTATGGCATCTACGTGGTGTCAGGGTTCGTTTAAGCCAATAAACCAAAAATGTGGTATAGGCCCATTAACAATGCTAATAATGTTAAACTTCGTTTTTGAACATTTTAGGGGTTCCCGATTATTTTCTACTCTTTTGGGTGGGGGGAAATTTGGGGTGCTTGGGGGGTGGGGGATTGTACAACTGAAAAATTATTGTATTCATAATAGATTGCCCACTGCACCTGTGAAAGAAAGACTTAGCAGTATAACACACCTTTTTAGGTTCATCTGAACATTGCCTTGCCTCACAGAAACCAAGATCTGTACATACGAGTATTGCTTTAGATCAATCTGTATTGTGTATTGAGGAAATTCTTATATTAATTTTAATGAAGTGTTGACACAGTATCATTATCGTGGCGAGGATGGAAAAACGCGTATGGTCTTTAGAAATCGTGTCAGTGGCGGTGCAGCAATAATCAAGAACCAGAAATATAAAAATAAACTTTTTTGGGTGGGGGTGAAATTGGGGTGGTTGGTAAAACCGAAAGGTCTGTTGTATTCATAACAGTCTTCATATATAATTCATAACTTGGTAAACCACATGTATGGTACAAGGGCAAAGACAAAGTTGTTTTCTACTTGCACTATATAAAGTTTATAAATCGGTTTACTGCACCTCATCCTTACCCTTACAAGAAAATGATAAAATGTAAATTTAAAAAAGTCATAACATATCTGAAAATTTTGAAAATATAGAATAATTTGTATTATTGCTGAATAATTAGAAGTACAAAATATAGTTAAGGAGTTGAGTTTTATCATGGTGAGATTACCCGATTCGCGACAAACGTACATGAAATGTAATTTTTTTATGTCTATTTTATATCCATTAGACGTTCATGCCCCATTTGTGGATATACATATCCATTATATATACACTGTATATTATTCTTTGGTATGTAAGTATATACATGGTATATGTGATGAATATACATGCTCATACCTGGTCTATGTTACATATAATATGCATGTACATTAGACATACATATGTACATTCTATGAATATGCCATGGATGTGGAAATTCGCGACAAACGTACATGCAATGTATATTTTTTTGATGTCTATTTGACATCCATTGAACATTCTTGCTGCATTCGTGGATATACATACCCATTGATTTGATATCCATTGTATGTACATTGTATATACTTTTGTTATGTGGGTAGGTTCCAAAAGTTAGTTACATTAGGTGATTCATGAGGGGAAAGTAATTCCCTCCACAAAGCCCCCAGTCACTCCACTGAAAGCGGGATTCTTTTACGAGTCACGTTCTTTGGCGCTGGAGGAGCAGGAGACTGTTAAATTTATCCTTGGTTGGTTTTATTTATGGATATGCGCGTGCGACATCGAATTCACTTTTTATTGCCTACTGCCATCGTGCTCCTACGAAAAGAGTTACAACTATTCTGCTTATTATGGGAACTCCCACTGCATCTCCACCGACTAGATTGGACAGAGCTATGCATTTCACGCAACATCGCAAGGTTTTAAATAAAAAAGTCATACGTGTCACGTGAAAAAATATTACAGATATCTGCAGAACGTAATCTGAAACAGAATCAGAAGCCTCTAATAGAAATAGAAAATTATTTTTTTTCAAGATTTGCACTGGTCACCCTACAAAATACAGGTCTTCTTCTTTAGGTACCATACGCAATGCAGCGTGTAGGCGAGTCACTGTTCATCATGTTAGATAATGTGTAAGGTATGTTCTCTTGCTTTTCTGAACAATGTTCCGATGTCTCAGGTACAGGTAACCCATAAAATTATGCCTTTAGACTTTGAAAAACGACTTCAATATCTTAATGCCATCGTAAACGTTGAAAACGAAATTGAGGATTTTTGTAACAAAATCATAATGAGCGACAAAGCTGGAAAACGAAATTGAGAATTTTTGGAACAAAATCATAATGAGCGACAAAGCTCTTTTTGTTTGAAATTATTCACCAGCAACCGTTACACGAGCCAAAAGTGGCCGTGTGGCGTGGCATTAGTGGCCTTATTTCTTTGAGGACGATCGAGGTAGATCCGTTACAGTAAATGGAGCATGCCATTGGATTTTTTAATTCTACTGGACGTAGAACAGGACGTAGAGATAGAGTGGGCCAAAACGTCACTATGGGGAATACAATTTCGAGAGAGTCGCAACCTTTAAGTATTTGGGAGCCGCAGTTGCTCAGGATAATAACCTAACGGAAGAAATTAAGGTCCAAATTCAAAGTGGAAACAAATGTCTCTATGCACTAAGACCAGTTTTAGCATCGAAAAACATCTCGCGAAGAACAAAAATCACAATTTACAAAACCGTCATACGACCAGCTGTTATGTACGCTAGCGAAACCTGGACTCTGACCAAGGATAATGAACGAAAATTAAAAGTCTTTGAGAGAAAAGTTCTACGCAGGATTTTTCGGCCGCTGCGAGACCCAGTAACACAATAACATCGGTATACAATATGACCCAGCATTGATGGAAGACCGGCAACAATGGAGGAGAATAGTACAGTCGTCCAAGACCCGCCCCGGGTTGTAGAGCCATGGAGTAAGTAAGTAAGTAAGGAAATGGAAGAGCTTAATCAGGAAGATATTTGGTATCAACACGGCCCGTGACCCCGTGAGACAATAGCCATTTTAAAGGCAAGTTTACCTGGACGCCTTATCTCGAAAAATGCGATGTTGCATATTCACCAAGCTCTCCCGATTTAACTGTTTCCAGACTTTTGTTTATAGGGTTATCTCAAAGATAGGATATTTTTAGGTAATCTTCGAACACTAGAAGCATTAAAAGATAACAAACGAAAATAAATTGACAGAATATCGCCTGAAATTTTGAAAAGAGTTATGAAAAATGCTTTAAAAATAGCTCATTATTGCACTAAGGCTGAGAGGTGGCCATTTGGTCGATATTATTTTTGGTGTGTAACAAAACAAATTTTTAGAGTTTAAATAAATATTTTCCACTTAAAATATATGTTTTTAATTAATCTTATTTTTGTATAAAGAATATATATAAATATATATATTTTTTGTATTTTTGTATTTGTAACAATTCCCAGCAGTTATTTTGTTTTATGGTCGGCCTCCCGCAAAGGCTGAAAGCCTATGGCGCTGTAGAAGCGCTGCGAAAGGATAGGTGTCAGTTCACGTTAGATTTGAAACGCTGCAGGTTGTAGCCGTCGGGAAACAATTCCCCCGGCAGCTGATTCCACAGCGCCGAAGTTCTCCAAAAGAAGGAATGCTGGAGGAGAGGCTGGTTCGGGGAGCAAGGACCTCGACCTGGTAAGGATAGGCTCGCAAAGCTTCTCTAATGTCCCTGGTCCGGACGGCTTGTGGCGTTATTATTTGGGAGAGCTCACTCGAACATCTTGCGTGATAGAATCTGTAAAACAGGGATAGGTCAGCCACCCTTCTTAGATGTTCCAGGCTGTGGAGGTCCTTTGTGAGGTTAGGCGTATCGATTAATCTAATTGCTCTTTTATGGATAGTGTCCATAGGCTTTAGAGAGTGTTTGGAAGCGCATCCCCACACATGGGAGCAATGCTCCAGCGATGGTCGGATCTGTGCCTTGTAGAGCAGCAGCAGTTGCTCTGGTGTATACAACTTTCTACAGCGGAACAAAACTTCTACGGTTGGTAAGCCATCGTGAGACTTCTTTGTAAGCGTTGTTGCCTTAGTTTTTTGTACGTTGAACTGTACTTTATTTGCTAATTCGCACTCAACAATTGTTTTCATATCTGCGTTGATCTGTGAGGCATGCTGCTGTCGCCGACGTACCGTCTCCTGGGATGATAGTGGCTTGCCTGGTTCCATGCACGACACTAATGTACTGTAATCTGCCAAGCTGTAGATTGGATTGGATGTTATTTCCAGCAGCTCGTTGATGTACAGCCGAAACAGTGTAGGGGATAGAACAGATCCCTGAGGAACACCGGCGTTTATTGAAAATACGTCTGATGAACAGCCCTCGACTACAACAAACAGAGATCGGTCGTTCAAAAAGCTATTCAGCCACTGGCGCAGACCAGGTGGTAGTCCATAAGCAGCAAGCGTGGCCAGAAGTCTGTCATGCCACACTCTGTCGAAAGCTTTCGATATGTCAAGTGCAACAACACAGGATTCGCCGTGATTGTCTATTGCTCTGTTCCACACGTGAGTGACGTAGGCAAGGAGGTCACCTGTAGACCAGTGCTTACGGAAGCCGTACTGGCGATCATTTATGATGTTATTGTTGTCCAGGTATTTCAGGAGCTGTGTGTTAATGACAGTCTCCATAACCTTAGACATGATGCTTAGAAGAGCCACAGGTCTATAATTGGTGGGATCAGTTTTTTGCCTTTCTTATGGATGGGAAGCGAGAAACGCGCCTCGTTGATACAAAAGTTTGAAGAGCTTGCTGTCAATCACGCGTTTACAGATAATTCTTCCAAAGAATCAACCATTTGGTCGATTCTGACCGGACTATTTCCAGCTATTTCCGCAATCAAAAACCAACTACCCTCATCACCACACCGGACAAGAGCTAGTGGGACACGTGCTGTGATGTTACAGCACTGGCTGTCTGTCCGCTTGTAACGCGATTTTTGACGTTTTTTCATTATAATCCGGGTGCCGCTCTTGTCTGTCAACATTGCACTTAATTGGCACTGATGCCGATATCAGAGCGCGTGTCGCTGCTGTACAACCAATGGCGTGCAAAACGATTTTAATATGTCCACGTACACAGAAAACCAATAGCTTACACGATTACAAGTAAACATCGTCATCGTATACATATGTATAAGCAAAAAATAAGTCAAGTTGATTGACTCAGTACTTCCCACACATTACGGTGATACCAGTTTATTATTTTCCCATAGCCTGAAGCTATAGTCTGAGATCCCCTTGTAACCAAATCATCGCCCATCATTATCATAGTCATAACGTCTTAACAGACATGTTGTGAACTCGTAAAATGCATTAAGTCACAGCTAGAGTATTGCCGACACGAATATTATCAATAGTTTTGAGAACTGTAGCTCGCCATCGTTCGCGATTTACTGTCAGTTTAGTGGCGCTCTTGATACTCATACCTAGCAACTGTTTCGTCGTATCCACCCAGCATGTAGGGGAACGGCCACGGCGCCGCCAACTCGGGGCGTGACCCTGAACTACAAGTTTCTCCATATTATCGCTTCTGTGAATACGTCCGAAGAATGTAAGCATTCTCATCGACACAATGGAGGATAGTCTCTTTGGATTACCGAGCTCATCCAGTATGGAAACAGTAGTTCGATGGGCGGTGTAAGGAATTCTCAGCATTCTCCTCCACGTCCACATTTCAAAAGCATCTATGCGAGCTCGATCTGCCTTTTTAACAGTCCAAGTTTCCGAGGCATACAAAAATATGGAGAACACAAGAGACTGAACCAGTGACATTTTGGTAGCTTTAGTGATGTTATGGTCACGCCATATTTTAGTAAGCTTTGTCACGGCCACCCGTGCCTGTTGAGTGTGCTGTCGAATCTCATTCTCACAGCTACCTGAATTGTCGCTCAAAGAACCGAGGTACACAAAACTTTGAACTACCTCACTACGGCCTATTGACTTTATTTCTCGATGATTGTCATGCTCTGGATCTACGATAATGACCCTGGTCTTGTTGTAGTTAATACCAAGACCATATGCTGCACTGTGTTATTCTAAAACGTTCAATAGAGCTACTAGTTCTTCCTGAGGAGCAGCAATAAGGGTTGTATCGTCAGCAAATCTTAAGTCAGATATTTTGCTTCCGCCAATAATTATACCGCCATTCCAGTTGTCCAATACTTGTCTCATCACAAATTCAGAGTAAGTTAATGTTAAATAACATCGGAGATAATACGCATCCCTGACGAACTCCTTTTTTGGTTCCTGTTTGACCAGACAGGTTACCATCCATTCTTAGATGAGCTGAGCTAGGCTCATAGAGTTGCTGTATGAGAAATACTAAGTGGTAAGGGACTCCCATGGAGATAGGTTTTCCCACAGTTTAGGCCACTTTACGTTATCAAACGCCTTAGAAAAGTCCACAAAACAGAAACAAACGGGAAAATATTGCTCTCTGCATTTTTCAATAATCTGTCTAAAAAAAAATCATCGCCCACCCGCCTGCACAAAACAATGTTTTAGGTCTTGCTTCATAAATGTTTCACTTCTACCTCCCACCCTCAACTACCCCAGTTTCACCCCAAATTTAGTTTCTTAATTATTATTGCGCCAGCACAGACGCGATTTCTAAAAACCATACGCGTTTTCCATCCTTGCCTTGCTTGGTAATTATAGTGTGTCAAAATTCCATTAAAATCAATTCACCAGTTTCCATGCTACAAAATACAGAACGATTTAACGCAATACTCGTATGTACATACATCAGAAAATTCTAACTCCCTTGGATTCGGTAATAGGCAAGGCAACTTCGGGATGGGCATAAAAGTGAATTATGTGCCTCTAGATCTTTCTCTCGTAGGTCAATGGATAGCTTATTATGAATACATTTTTCTGTTTTACAACCTCCCACCCCCCATTCACCTCAATTTCACCCCCACCCAAAAAAAGTTGAGAATTATCAGGAAGCCCTAAAATGCCTATAAACGAGCTGTTTATATATTTTCAATTTATTTATTATTGCTGCGCTGCCACTGACATTAGGAAGGGACGCTCAACAGTTCACCTAATATCAAAAATTGTAAGTCCTATTTTTCGTGCATTTGAAAATAAAGAATACCTTCGTCTTAGACTATGCGACTTAAGCAAGGCTTTTGATAGTATTTCGTTTGACTTATTAATAAATAAATTAGAACACGGCACACGAGGCACGCCTTAAAATTAAATCAAGTCATACTTGTCAAAAAAAGCAGTGTGGGGTCGTCGATAATACTACATTGGACATTGTCATATTGAAATACGGTGTTCCACAGGGCTTTGTCCTAGGACCCTTACTTTTTTTGATCTACATAAACGAAATAATCATATATGATTACCTCCAACCACATCTTTGTTTTTCTGCAGATGACACAACTTTGGTTTTCACCGATCCAGAATTAGCTCAGCAACATTTAAAGACACAGTGCTTGGAAAACAAATTTGAAAGATGGTTTAGCAACCTTAAGCGCAACATGAATAAAATACAAAAATACCGTTAAAACATTAGGCATAATACTTGAAGATAATCTACCATGGAAACCTCATACCTTAGATTTGAGCAATACCTTATCTTGTGCAATTTTTGCTCTCCGTAGGCAAGGCAAGAACTGCTAAAAGCTCTATCAATATTAAATTGTAAAACGACTTAGCAAATGGTTTTAAAAACTTGAACTATTACGATTTTAAGAAGTAGTTACAAAATTACCTACTTGATCAGTCTCTCTACTCTATTGATGAGTCTCTAACGCACAGAATGGTTGAATGAATGAATGAATGAATGAATGAATGAAAGAGGGAGAGAGGCTATCTGGTGGCTGAAAACACCAGTGCATAGGCCTACCAACGGGCCCTTTTGCACCTTTCCTTACCCTAGTCCCCAAGTCCAGCCCTCAGTGCAAAAGTGAGGATGGCCTTGGTTCCTGTCCATCTTATATCCTCAGGTTCAAGAACCCTTGAACTGAGTATAGTCTGCCTGTGATACCCAAGGGCTTCACAACGACAAGGAATGTGTGCCGAGGATTCTTCCTCCTCGCCACAGCGTGTACAGGTCGGATCATTTACCACCCCCATCACATACAAATGGCGTTTGAAGGTGTTATGGCCGGATAGCAGGCCAACAGGTAGCCTTAGTCGGCTTCTGTCCAGCGAGAGACAGAACCGTCCCACCTTAGCCAGAGGTCCTGAAATAAGGTCTCTAGCTTGACGGAGGTGTCCGGAGATTCCTCTCCATCTGACAAGATGCTGATTTTGCAACCACACCTCTATTTTCCTTCTGATGGTACCTGCTGCCAGCCCCAAAGCCGGCTCAGGACCCAGGAAGTTATTCCTCGACCCTCGCCTTGCGAGCGCGTCCACCATTTCATTACCACTAACTCTGAAATGTCATCCAAGACCTTTCTACATTACAGAACGAGCCTTGATGTAAACCTGCAAGCACTTAATGCTTTTAATGCTGCCTGGCTGTCAGAGCAGATGGTGATCCGCCTGCTTGGCCCCTGCACGGAATGGTTAGTCATTAATAATGAACGTTGTTATATCGGTGATCGGTCACGAGCGCGCGTGGTTTGATTTTTACTTGTTTACAAAAAGGGTGCCTTCATCGGCCCCGGTCACTTGCGCGCCGAAAGAAAATTAAGCTTGGTTATCCCTAATGACCACATCCCTTTTATTCTTGCGAACTTTCATCTGTCTTTTTACGACTTGCGGTAGCTTACAGTTACTTCTTAGATTATTTAAATGACTATCCGGCTTCTGTGGGTATATAAAACTACCCTTAATGAAAATATTTCAGTAGTTTGCAATCCTTAGTTGTTGTTTGTGAGTATTCTTTATGTTCTGCTTTTTCATCGTGGAGACTATATTAAGTGTGAGAGGGAAGAAATTAATAGTCCTTGAAGAGTATACGTTCCGAAGAGATAAAGAAACGACCCGACAGATGCTCTAGAAGAGGATGCATAGCATCTTTGCTGATGGATCAATCGGAAGAAATTCTTCTTAAAAGAACTAATAAGCACAACCATGATGCTCCCACAAAACAAGCTGTGAAGGTAAATTTCTCGGACTTTTTTACATCGCCAAGAAATCGATTAAATTTATGACAAATTAGAACACGTTCTGATTAATTATAATTTTTTGGGGTATTATAAAGACATTTCGGTCTGCTGACAATACCAACTTCTTTATTTGCATCTATTATAGTGCTCAGATTAACTTATTATGTTTAGAACAAAATTTCGCATTTAATAATATAAAAAAGTAATTCATTTCTGTCAAGTCGAAGGTAACGATACCTTTGACTGGAGTTCTACAAATTCTTCAGTAACTATTAGCAAGATCGCAAAAAATGACGAATGAATTAAAATCCGTTAAAATTATAGGACATAAGTTTACCTCGCCGCCCCGCGCGCTGGTGCCCACATACCTGCCTATTATCCAAGATATTTTGGAGGCTTCTGACCGGTGGGATTAGGACAAATCTGACCGCGGCGCGCTAGTTTCCTATGGCCCATCTCGTCATCGAAATATTTTGGGCGCTTCTGACCGGTGGGATTAGGACCAATCTGACCGCGGCGCGCTAGTGTCCTATGGCCGTTATATCTGCGCAGGCCTTATTTGGCATGATATTTTCATGTCTCTTATTTGTATATATAGGTCCATGTGGGCCTTGTTTTCATCAGATATTTATACATTCTATCGACTTGCTTCATTGTCTTAGAACATTTTAGTAGCCGGTAGATGCCTATTCTATTCTATGCAAAGGACATTTATAGAAAATACTTTTCTTGACTTTATTATCTCCATATCTCTTTACATTTAGATGAAAAAAATCTTGGGTTTGTGGCCAAAATTTTGAAAAAGACTGGGTCACTGCATAAAGGAGTTGTTAACAGCCAAGCTTTCGGCAATGCTTATTGCCATCTTCAGGGCTTTCTACATAGTTAGAAGAAAAAAAGAAATTTAGGTTTCAAAATATTATAACGAATTTTTTCAAATATACTCACAACGTTGAGGTTTGCCAATGTAAAAAACAGCAGCTGCATTGAGTGCAACGACTTTCTAATGCCAGATACAATAATCGTCACAATTTTTTTAAATTTTTAACTACGCTATCATGACGTCTTCCACAAACAGGTCAGGAACAAACAACATGTACAACAGGGTTCAATAAATCTGAAAGCAAATTCCTCAAAAACCTGATCTTACCATACGAAGAATAATTTGGCACTTCATCATTGCTATACATATGTAAATGATATGCCTTGCATACATAGTAATTCACTCTATCCAACACGGCCTTAAATGATGATATATTCAGAGTCAAAACATTGATTAAGCTCAAGATTATGCTTTCACATTGTTTATTTATGACCGGGTCATATCCCTAATGGCCCGATAATACGTGAAGGCATTATCACCCTGACTTCATTTTTCTTCCTTACAGAAAGGAAAAGTGTGCCACCCTCCAGTGAGCGCGTCAGCTATTTTTAGGCGTGTAGTTGAATTACCGTGAGTGGAGTAGTTCGTTTCCAGTTTCATACAGGAAAATGCATTTCTGTCCACATGTTGTGCCATCAAATCAAAACATTTTGAGCTGTTATACAGGGTGTTTCATATTCATGTACAAATATTTCGGCGGGCGATGATTTTGGGTAAAAAACTTTATATGAACGTATGTCGTAAACGTCATAACTTTCGAGCTACTTTCTAATAAAAAAATTCTTTTTATAATAGCTTCCGTTTTTTTTTTTTTTTGATGAAGGAACTTTTTTTATTTCGACCAGTGACGGCCGTGCAGGACATGGTTCCAACACTTTTAACAAAAAAAAGTGGTACGCCACTGTTTGATTTTAAATTAAAAGCTTATTTTACATTGGCCTTTCATTTTTCAACAATTTCGGTCCCTTGATTTTTTTTTTGGCCCAGGTCCAATATATATTTTTTAACAGCTTGAATTATTTCAGATTGACTTCAAAAATAATATACAGGGTGTTCCATTTACAAAAATATATGTTTGCTTCATAACTGAAAAAAGGTTAGATTAAGAAAAAAATCAAACTACACCACTACAGAAAAAATTCTATAAGACTCTTTTGAAACTTTTCAATAAGATAAAAGACAACCGAGTTACGAGGGTGGTCCCAAAATCGATAGCTTTCGATTTCACCCTGTATCTCAAAAACCAAGAGGACCATGATAATTTTGTAGACGGCATCTTTAGTTTCACAAAAAAGTAGCACACTGTCGCGAAAACCGCAACTCTCTATCTTCAAAAATAACCGCGATACCCCGTAAAAGTGCCCAAAATGGACACCCTGTACAGGGTGACCTAATAAGAATGGACGCCGGCAATATCTCTGTAACCGTTAATCATATAACTTCGAGCAAAAAATATTATTAGGTAAATCGGTTAAGAGAAATCGCTGGAAATTATTTTCAAACTCCGCAAGTGGCCGCTAGGGGGCGCAACTGCTACGATCAATCGGAAAAACGGCTTTTTCTCAAAAAATATGCAAGCAAAGGTATATAATCAATTCTACCATCATGTAGACAGGACAATTTCCAATTTTTTTGTTGATAGTCTTTTGCTATATCTTGTAAGATGTAGTGGTGGGGGAATCTCAAAAAAGTTTTTATTCTAATGGCCATAACCTTGGTATGGGTTAACAGAATTGAACAAGCTAGGTCTCGCTTGGAAGAGCTCTTCTTACCTAATAATCTGCTATATAAAAAACTTCCAAATTTATGTTGACTTAGTAGGTACAGGGCGGTATTTGACATCGTAACAATTATTACGCATTATTACGCAAATTTTTATTAATGGTATGCTATCTATCTTTCAACATAGATATATAGAGGACAAAGTTCTTAAAAAGTCAAGTCAAGTACAAGATTCAAGAGCTGTGCCCCCTAGCGTCCACTTGCGGAATTTGAAAATAATATCCAGCGATCTCTCTTAGCCGATTTACCTAATAATATTTTTTGCTCGAAGTTATATGATTAACGGTTACCGAGATATTGCCGGCGTCCATTCTTATTAGGTCACCATGTACATTACGCCCTTTATATAGCCTTGAAGTAAAAGCAGTTTCTAATGGTTCTTAAGGGCCCCACAGACATCGTTCTTTTTCATCAGGTTTGCACAAGGACGTGCCAACCGATCACACTCATTTAGGTCCGTCTGTGCCAAAAAACCGTCGTGTTGACTGTCGTTCCAAAAAATCTGTCCGAGCTTGATTTTACTCGTCGGTTTCGAACGCCATCGTGCAACTCGGTACATGTGTGGCCGTTCATCGTGCAATCACGACGGGATTTTGCAGTGTCGTTCTGGTTGCCTTCGAGTAAGCGTGTCTAGGGTTAGCGACACCTATCAAAAATGTGCTGTCAGACGTTCATAAGGGGAAATACTTTATCTCATCCAAGTATTCTGTTTTTTTATTAGAGGTGCTACTGAATTAAGTAATTCTAAGTATGTTTCTTCATCCATCCTCAAATAATTGTGCCAATCCCATGGCTCCAGACGCAATTCTTCTAATAGATTTATACGGGAGAATTGGCCTCTTTTTAAAAGCCACTGTTTCACCCATTTAGAGCGTTTTTTCTTGCTGTATTTCACTTTAGTAGCTAAAGCCGCCGCCAATGCTAAAGTATTATCCATGTTAACGGACCAAAAATGTGCGAGAAACTGAAAGAAAACCAAACAGTGTGTGGAGGTATCGTTCCATCGGTTCAACCGACATCGGTTGGCACGTCGTGCAAACCTGATGAAAAAGAACGGTGTCTGTGGGGCCCTTAATACGTACATATTTTAAGAATGGTTCATTTACTTCATTTGTTTTTTGTTTTAATGAAACGGAGTAGGAAGTATAGGCACGCCAGAGGAGATGTCCCCAACCCCTCTCGTCTCTCTGCTAGTAGTGATAGCAGCGCTTTCTGGCTGTGGTCGCATTTTTCATCATAAGAACAGCAACCTTGTCACCTCCCCATTTGTGCGTAGGTGCGCCGAAACACACATTACCTAATGGCTGCCATTTTTCACGGTCCACGCGCATTTTCCTTGCTCTCTATGCCGTGTCTGCCGCTCGCGAAATTCATTAGTTCAACAATTCGTTACTCGGGAGGCGTAATGACTTCCACCCCCTCCCCCTCCCCACACCCTGTCTTCCCCTCCCTTGTAGGGCTCCCTGATGTGCCCTCCCGCCCCAAAGAACACGTGATGTTAATAACTTTATGTTGCTTCAGGGGTGCTTTCAGATGGTTTTCGGTGAAGTGTGTGGTCTTGTATTAAAAACACATAAGTTAGTTTACGCGACGTTGGATTCGTACGGCCAAAATACGAATACACTGACCATTTGAGGAGCTTCCACGCAAAAGTGAACAAGTCCAACTTCATACCAAATTGAGTTATATACGAATTTATGTAGTTTAAGACGATATCTGCCGGATTGGCTATCTATTCCGTGCAATATTACACAAATCCATCATAATAACAGCATGGAAATATTAAGCATTCATACAAAATGCAACAAGTCCTACTACAGGAATTTTTTCGTCGAAAATCGAACAAAACCTAACAAGTCCCTAATAGTATCATTGGGTTAGATCTAGGAATTCATGCAAAACTCAACAAGTCTACCCACGCCTGTCTATGTGGAGTAATAAATTTATTTTGTAGCTGCGTGGCGACTTTTATGCAAGGCAAGTATAATTTCTGAACAGTCAGACATCTAAGTATGATATGCGCTAACTGAAATGGCGATGCAGTTTTAGGAATCCTGGAATTTAAAGCACTTTACTGGTTGAGTAGTCTTTGTAACCGTCAACGGCGGCATAACCCCGATCTCATACAAAACCGAAAACCGTTATTATAGTTGTTTAGATTTGTTTGTTGGCTGTGTTTATTACTGCAAAAACTCGAGGATGGATTCACATGATATATCAGTTCGGGAGGGTAAGAGGGGAACTCGTAAAGGAGAAATACACAAAATGGGAGTTGCAATGTCGTGAAAGGTTTATTTCAGTTTCTTCTGTTTCTGTTTGTCAGAGTGATAGATATTTATTAACCTTCTATAGGTACAAAATTCCTGATGTGAACTTGAACCCAAAAAACTGTAGATGTAGAAGAAAAAATATGAACGTTCCAAGGTCACAGCACTGGAAATAAACCACTGTAGGAATAAAATACAAGGTGTAACTAAATAAGTGTAAAACATTCAAGGGGGTGATTCCTCATCGAAAAAAAGATAGGATCTTTCATATAAAGAAACTTCATTGGAGCATCCTTAGATCCTATGATACAGCCCCTTAAAGGGGGTAGATAAAATTTGTTTAACAATTTTTACCACAAGCATTAAAACAGTTACAATGTTGTCATTAACCTGACATTTTCTACTACCGAAAAGACACTTAGCTAGTAGTTTACTTGGTTTATGCCATGGTTGTAAGAGGAGGAAAACGCAACCCCTAAAATTTATTTCGAATGCAACTTTTTGTCTTGTTATTTGTTTACCATTTAAACATTTATTTCCGATAGCCTGTTTCATTTCAAAATGTTTCTTGAATTTTTTGCCCAAAGTAAACCAATTCGCAGCAAAAAATATTTTAAACAATTATTTACAATTATTATTTCAAACAACTCATCGAAAAACATTGCGTTGGTGAATCTATAGCTGCAGATCATTGCCCCTTGCACCAAAATTATTCAAAAATTGCGTTTCCTGAAGAATTATTAAAAGTGGACATGTTGACTTTTGCGTGAAAGCTTCTCATTTCTCCTCCACCTCTCTGTAATCAGTAAAGTGGTGGAGAAATGCGTCAACCAAGAGCTCATGAAATACCTCGAGCTCCATCACTTAATCATATTGTCCTGAGATGAGTTAAAGGGCACAACAACAACAAAGGCAACCGTATAGCGAACGGTCTATCCAGAAAGGTTGCTGGCTTTTAGGACCATGTAACCTTCCTGGAATGTCAACAACCTCTTCTTCTTCTTCAGGTGCCATCTACATTTAATGAAGGTCCGCGACAATTTCGGCGTACTTATTTCGGTCTTGAGTGGTACGAATTAAAGATGATGTGCCCATACCAGTACAATCGCGTATGATTTTAACCATGAATGTTGTCTGTGTCCAGGAGCACGTTTACCTTCGATTTTTCCTTCTATTATTAGTTTTAGTATATCATACTTGTTGTTCCGGTATATGTGGCCCAGATAGGCGGTCTTGCTTCGTTTTATTGTAATAAGTAACTCTCTTTCTCTTCTCGTCTAAGCACTTCATCGTTGGATATGTGTTGGGTCCATGATATTTTTAATAACCTACGGAAGGTCCACATGACAAAAGCTTCGAGTCTGTTCATGGTATCCACTTTTAATGTCCATGTTTCTGCTCCATACAAGAGAACTGAGTGCCTTTACAAAACGGTATCTTAGGTTTAAGTTCAAGGTTGTGTTATACATATAATAATATAACAACCATAACACCAACAACTCAATAACAACCACAATTGCGGAAATAGCTAAAAAATACTCCCATGCCCAAATGGTAAAACTATGGGAAGAACCACAAGGATGCCGATTTGCCAAGGAAACCCTTTCAGGTTTTGGCATGGCAATATCCAAGAAGTACTTGGCGATAAACAGGTCAAACCTACATCTCATAGTAGGATTCCTCACTAGCCATTGTCAACACAGGAAACACCTGCAGATTGTAGGGTTAGTAGCAGTAGTAGTAGTAGTGATAGGGAGGCAAAGCCAGGCAAGTAGGCCACCTTTGTCCCTTTTTGCCAACCCCACTGAACCACTCACTGAAAACACTAAAATTCTACACCCTAGAAAGCTCCTTGTCGAACCTACCAGACCTCCTGACGAAAGTCAGTATGTCCGACCATTTCGCTGAATATAGTGGCTCCTTCCCAAACTCTGTCGTGCTGAATATCTGAACCCTAAGGTTGCGATAAACTGCACGTCTGCCCAGGAAGTGGAACGCTGTCTCGTCCTCCTCCCAGCATCTGGAACAACTGGGGTCCCCTACCACTCTCATAAGTGACAAATATCTATTCAGCTGGCAATGGCCAGTAAGAACCCCCACCAGAAGGTTGACCGTCTCTCTGCCTTTATTCAAAAGCCATAGCGTTCGGCCCTTATCAGGGCCTACTATGAAACTTTTGGCTTGCCTGCAGTCGTCTCTCTCTAACCAGGCTTTCGCCAGTTCCTTGTAGGCCCAGTTGTCCAGGGCCACATTGACCTGGCATCTGCTAATTCCCAGCATAGGTCCTGGGCCGATGCAGGGGCTGCTGGCTCCTATCCTAGCTAACCGGTCCGCTCTCTCGGTGCCCGGTATACCAGTATGTGCGGGGACCCACAGCAGGGTCACCTTCTTATGGCTTGCTAACTTCTGAAGGGCGGCAGAGCATTCTTGAGCCAGAGCTGATCTGGCACTCAGAACTGCCACCGCTTTCAGGGCTGCTTAGCTGTCGATTGTGGGGTTAAGTGACTCACCTATATGTAGAATGTGTGAAAGCGAAGACGAAACTGTGGAAAACGTCATTGTGAGTAATCAGAGTTATCTTCTATTAGAGAGTGTGCGTTCGGCGAGTCTTGGCCTTCACCTGGCTACATAAGGGAGATATCCCCTAGCAACTTATCTACCTTCCTAAAATTCGCAGGGTGGTCAATGACCTGGGAGGATGCACAATGGGCCAGTTGTGGCCTAAGTGCAGTGGGACTACTCACCCTCCCCACTCTACAGATCCAGAGAAGATACAGATCACTTAATGAACGATGGATAATTTAGATTCCGACTCCAAAGCTGAATTGGATATCCTGGCTTACGTCATATCTGTTGAGCAAACTCGTCCATTCGTTTGGCGAGGCTCACGTCATTGCTCTCGATATTTCGAAGGCATTTTCATTCAATGAAGATCGGCAAAAAAATTTGGCAAATGCCTCTCTATCTTGTGCTCTCCCGAGAAGAGTAGTCCGACTTTAACAACATGCATATCCTAACAAAGGCTTTGACAAAGCCATGGATGTTATTTAGCGAAAGCTTTCTATTGGGTATTGAGGGCTATGTTAATAAGTATCATCCAATAGTATTGGAAACAAAACATTAAAGCTGAATGACACTTTTGTCAAAAATATTTCAGAATTCGTGAATCAAAATCATATTATAAAATCAGGACAAAGCAATTGATTTGCAAATTAATGCCAGATTTGCCATAGTCTCTTTGTTGTTGTTCCGTGCTGTATGTTTTCAAATATTTTGTGCAGCATAGTGCACAAAAATACAAACCTTTCTCTGCTCTGGTTAAGGGATACCATCCACCATTTACGACGACGTCTTCCTTTTATTTTTGTCTACAAAAGTGAACAAGACAACACAATAATGGAGTTATAAAATTCTAACTCTGAAATGAGTTAAAGCATCAGATATGATATATTCTAATACATTATCCTCATAGAGGTCTTTTCTACGCTCGTTCATCAAACTTCCTACATCCCATGATGAATGACAAAACTATTAATACACAATGTGGCTAGGATCGCATGCGATGATAGTGTCGAATGTGCGCTAGGAGCTCGTAAGATCGACGTTTTATGCACATATTAAAGTCTGATGAAATCTGGAAGTGAGTTCGCCGAGACAGTGGCTATAAAGTTGTAAAATAGCCGTTAAGCGCTCCATCGGAACAATGTACAATGCCCTGAACTCGCCATAGTCCGGGTCAACAATTTACCCAGCACTTAGAGATTTGGATTTTGACTGTAACAATCTTGTCATTTGGGTGTTCTCAGGATTTTTAAAATCATTGGCGTTCATTGTAAAACAAAAGGTATAGTACATCCCAGAGATAAAACATTTGTTTAAATTCTTTTGCTCTTAGTACTACCGCAGTTTATGTGGCACAAGGCATATTTCAATACCGTCACAATTTATTGCGAGTTCTTGTTACATGAACCTTTCACACAAAATTAATTTGTCAACAACAACAAGGCCTGTAGCTAATATGAATATGACAGTTCCGTTTTAAAAAGACTGTCAGACAACGATCCTATTTCTTTTTTGGCTCTCACCTATATGTATAATTCTATTCCTTTAAATATCAAGCAGATTCCCAATTACAAAAGATCTAAGAATTCAATAAAAACATATACATATAATGTGCAATGCTAATACATTTATTAAAATACTAAATATTATCTAAAATACTTAAACAGTTACTGCAAAACTTATAATATTAGTACAGCGTGAAAAAAAGTACAAGTATTATAATCCTTCCGTATACCATACACGATTTCCTTCTCTGAATAAAATGTATATTTTTTTATTCATCTTTGTTAAACTATCGAATGACTCTCTTCTTATTGCTTATGTTTATTATATTATTATTATATTTGTTAGTACAAGCAATGTGACATAACCTTTATGTACAATATTGCGAAGATGGCTCATAGAACACTTGCCTAGGCAGAGCTTCTTCTGACCACTTTCATTTAGTGATAAGATACACTAATATAGTATTGATGTACTTTACCCTGAATGAAAAATATATTTAAATTGAAAAAAATTGAAAATTGATTTTTTCAATAAGCCGCGCTTTTATGATTCCTTACCTTTTTTGCGGAGCTTTCCACATGGTCAACAAAACTTGTATAGATGAGCCGCACTATACAAGGAGTCGATTGAAAGGAACAGTACAGGAAAAATATCAGAACCTGCGCAGACAGCAGACAAGCGCTACTGGCTCTCAAGTGCTTCAAGCTAACGACGAATCAGCCTTTGATGTACGAGGGTTGCTCTATATCTCCGTCAATCCACCAGCACGCAGACAGCTGTTTCACGCTTATTAGCGATCATGAGTGCACCATAGGTCAATTGACGGATACAGAGAGCATCAGAATTTTCATGTCGGCAGAAAAGATCTGCCTGTGTGCCATCTGGTACCCGGGGTAACGGCAAACCAAAGAAAGTCACTGCTAAACAGCAGCAAACTTCTTGGTGGAGCGCAAAGGCGCGTTCGCTTGACCTGACCAGATAGGCGTGCTTCTATGCCAACTTATACGAGGGTTGCTCTATATCCTATGGCGCACTGGTGATCGCTAATAAGCGTGAGACAGCTGTCTGCTTACTGGTGGATTGGCGGAGATATAGAACAACCTTCGTATATTGACTCTCATACGCAGTTGGCATACAAGCGCGCCTATTTGGTCAGGTCAAGCGAATGCACCTTTGCGTTCCACCAAGAAGTTAGCAGCGACTTTCTTTGGTTTGTCGTTACCTCCGGGTACCAGATGGCGCACGGGCAGATCTTTTCTGCCACCTACTCTAGCCTTGGATTGCCATCAGGCACTATCGACAAGGCCTGTCGAAACCAATATCTTACAGCCCGAGACTCTTTCTTCTTTACCGCAAAATTAGTGTTATCGTTCGTAGATCTTATGTACTTTGTTATTGATACAACGAATCTTTTTCGTTCGGTTTTGTTATTGGACTAAACTGTCCTTATCCTTAATGTATCTAATGTACCATCAGGGTTTAGATTTTATGTTTTTGGCCATGATAAAATGTTTCTCCATAAAAAATTGCATGAATGTGTTATAACATTAATCTTTCCTATTTTGCAGTATATATATAGACTTACGTTAAGGATATTATAAAAAATTAAGTAAAAAAATATAGGATTTTTACCTAAGGCATTAAAAATAAGGACCCAAGAATAATATCCAAGAATTTTAAAATATTGCCTTTCTCACTAGGATACGAAAGAGAAAAAATCTACAAAAAATAATGATAGTTCTGTGCTCTATAAATAATTTACAGAAAAAATTAGATAATGATATGACTTATGATTGAAACAATGTGCACACTCAATTCCACCGAAAAAAATTATAAAAACGGTATCTTAGCATTTTTCATAGTTTTTCCATAAGTTGCAGTGCCGCGAGTCTAGGACTTGATATTCTGCACTCACTTATGCTATTTCTGTTAACTAAGAGGTGGTTTACTTATTCAAGAAAAGTTCAACGGGGAATATAAGGCTTCCCATCTCCCCAAATTTATTTAGTCAATTTGGAGACGACGGATATATTAGGATACCAAAAGAAATCAAAAATATACACCCGTAAGGCTAAAATAACGGTAACACATACATAACTATTCACATAAAAAGCAGAGATAAAAAATACAAATAAAGTAAGAAACTTGATTTGTAAATATTGCTCATGAAATGTTATTGTGGAATTTTGTGCCGCCTAACTTTGACTTAAGGTGCGTCTGAAAAAAAACGTCAATGTACCTAAAACATGAATACAATGTAATATAATAGAGATATATTATCACATGTTTAGTATATTTAATAAACGTCGTATAGAAAATAATTTTATGGGTACTGAATCATGGCATTTTTGCAAATATTCAGCTCTCTTATTGTATCCGATATTTGTGCTTAAACGTCTTCTTGAAGAAAACTTTGTAGTTTTTTGGGACACGATTGTTCCTTCGAAGGCTCAGAATGGTTTACTCTATTCTCTCACTACTATCTTTTCTCCCAAGTTTTCGATATAGAAAACAGGCTTTTAAAGTTACATGCTTCATAGAAACTCTCACGGACCATTCATAATATTCTCCCTCCTACCACGAATAGATTATTGGTAGACATTTTATACCAGTTTTTTCAGTTAACGATTCCATTGACCGATAATTTTTGAAAACTTACTCTGGTTGTATCTTTGAACTTCAACTGTTACTGAAAGTGAAGCTTACCTGAAAAAAAGAAACAACAGTTAATTACTATATATTCTATAGAATTGACTAAAAATACTTCGGAACATCAGAGTTTACAAGAAAAGAACAACACGTAAAAGAAAGTAAAGCTTAAGGGTGCGAACGTGAGAATCCAAGAAATTACGTATTCCCATGTTAGCGAGGAGCCGTGGCCGCATGTTCCCTTCTCCAGTATGTGTGTCTAAAATGAGGGGAGGTAAGTCCAAAGATCCAAAGGTGAGGCCAAAGGTTCAAAAGTAACGTCCAAATGTCGCATAACAATGTATTTCGCATGTAGAGGCTCCTGACGTTACCTTACAGCAATGTTTCAAAAACCAAAATGAAGAATGAAGCTTGCGCTATGGCAACACAGTGCTACTGTTTTTATATCGTATTTGGTTGTTAAATTACAGAAATTTGAAGAATGTATGATTTTGCATTGCGACTTTTTTGCACACTAAAATTTTTTTTTAAATTCGCTCTGAGTTGCTCTTCAATAAGGTATTAACTATCACCTTCTAAATGCAATACGTAGATAAATAAATAGACTTGTATACAATGTGCATAGAGCGCTCTGAGTGACAAGCACTCATAATGGTTTATTCAATAAGGTATCACTTATAAAGAAAACTTGCTCAATTTACTATAAAATAATGCATAAAGCTTCAGCTAAATAACAACACTATGTAGGTAAATAAAGTTTTGCTGAAAATTGTAAAATAACCAAGAGTCTGCCCTAATTAAGTCAGATGTACCAAACGAATAATATTCATCGCTTCCAGCATGTGCTTATTGACAATTATATGAAGTTCATTTTACGGTAAAACACGTTTTATGTTCATAGGCTCTTAAGCTGAAGTTACATTTACGAGTTGTTCGTATACAAGTGAACATTCGCATGTGTAAATGGCAACTCGTAGGTCGTATACGTGTCGGTTTCAAAGTTGCGAGTACGGCTACGAGTGAAATAGTGTTTAGTTAATCCAAGTTGGCTGAAAACAAGTTACCGCCTGAGAATATCAACGAATTTGTCGACTTACATATTACAATATGAAGTGTTTATGGGACGTGAGATGTCCTAAACATATCAGTGGAAACAGTGAAGAAAAAAATTAATAATCTACGTTCGACGTATAACCAAGAGAAAAAAAATGTTGCTTCTCAGAGAACAGATCAATATATTTTTGTATATGAAATTATCAACTTTTATTTCCCACACCGATAGGTGAGAGGAGTATTGTGGTCGCGGATCCCTACTCAGTTAATAACTCTGTTAGTAACTTTTCTTCAATTCCCTCACTGTTCCTTGATTGTAAGGATGTTTTAACCCAAATTCGCCTTTTTTTCTAACGATCTCTTCACATACTATTTTCTTTTTCACCATTAACATTAAAATTCCTGCCTTTGCAGCACGCTTCATTTTATTGGGCGCCACATTAACTACACTTCAATCGCATACGTCTGTACGAGTACCCTTATTCGATTCACTCGTAAATACAGCTTTAGAACGTAAGCAGTAAAATAGCAGTTGACATCTACAATTATCAAATTGGCAATCTGAAATGTTAAGGGCAAAGCGCAAACATGTGGGAATGAGGACGTCATGGCTTTGGCTATTGGTTTAGTACAACTGACGTCAAAAGTTTAGCAGTAAGATATTTTATAACTTTTAAAGGACATTTATTTCATGGTGGGAATGATGATAAAAAATTATTTATACCATCTATTTGTTTTAAGGCTTCGTTTCAGACAAAAAGTAGAAATAGGGTTCAACTGAAACGTTACTAAAACCTTTTAGCTCCCGTTTATTGTGGTTTATTCAATGAGTTGTAATGCGGGTTGCAGATGACTTACCTTCAGATGATGAATCGTCAAATCAAAAAAAGTAGGAAAGAATTTACTTGAGTAAATTCAATCGGCGCTCTTACTGTGGAATTTGTTGGTATAAAAATCAATTTTTTATTATATTGACAAAAACCGGATTATTCTCGGACTAGTAATCAACAAAATTAATATTTAATCTTAAAAAAAAAGTTGTTGACCGCGGTGAGATTCGAACCCACGCCCTTTCGAACTGGTACCTAGTGTCTTAACCGCTCGGCCACACTGCCTGTGCTTCAGGAATATCAATACACCGTACATAATACGTCGTCAGTTACCTGTCGTGATTTGATTCAATTTTTTTTCAAACCGGAAGCGATATTGACAAAATCGGATTTTTCGCGGACTAGTTTTTTCATGCTGATTCCGAATCTGTATTTAGTTTTTCTCTAGCATCTATAGCTTTGGCTATCTTTTGTATACGGACAGAGGCTCTGCATAAGATCTCCTCAGTGACTTCAGTGAGTCAGTGAGAGCTACAACTGCCACAACATGCCTTCTTTGCAAATCAGTCGTAGTCAGATTTTATTCAACTGAACTAAGTTGCATTTGACCTTCACTATTCACGTTGCGCCCAAGGGTCTTATTTAAGAATAAACGGAGCAGTTCTATCAAGCGTGAAAAGGGCTTTTTATTGGTTAGTAAATCCAAGTAGTAACCTTGTTTCAGTCGTGACGCGACATTGACATGGAAAATAGGCATAATTCATCCCTTGTTTTGTTCCCGTTTCTTTGTATCATGCACTTATTCAACTCTCTCCGCTGCTTTGGAGTATGATTAATAATTTACGGATATTCGTTCGCTACTGTTACTCCGAATATAAAGACGCTACGTAGAACTGGATAGAGAAGATTTTCCGATATACGGGGAGTCCCACGACGATTAAGACAAGCAATATATCGGAACTGGGCAGTAGTAGAGAATTATAATTTTGGGGGTGTAATTTAGATTAAATTCTGTGTCTTTTCTTGTCATTGTGTTACACAACGAGGTATTTGTTTTTGGTCACATGACGTCCGATTCAAAATTATTAATGGCACGCCCTGTATATTTGTGCCTTTCTGTGTTTCTCCCGATGAAACAATTTCAACACTGGCACACTTGGGGTCTAAAGTGATTCATTCAAGAGCTACAGGTACTTAAAGGATTGTACCACTATGGATTCATTATAACACGTAGGTACCCCTATAGTTAAGTGGACTAGTATCATTAATTTTTTTTTTTTGGTTGCATATGATAAAGTACATCATAAAAAGCATCTCATTTTTTTCTCCGATTTTTTTGGGTACAGGAAAGTCGTGAAAATAAGGAAAATATTTGAATTCTCCTAGGGCAGTGACGTCACTGCCGTAAAGGCGAACAGCCAATCAAAAGACAGATACGTGTGCTGTGTTGCCGCACTCTGATGGCGCGCGAAATGCCGGAGCTGCACGCGGGCTGGCTTATCTATCTTGTCTTCTGTTCCGGTCTGCGAGTCGGAGCTGTTCTTGACAACAATGCACTGCTGATGATTCGCGCGGTTGGCACTGATTGGCTGAATTTGAATTCCTTTCTTTAAACTTTAGAATGGAATCACTAAAAAACAAAATGATGTAAAAAGTAACGAACCGCAGCAGTACGTTTATTTTTGTATGCTCTTGGCGGTTATAACAATTCAATCATTGATTTTAACCTCGTGATACTAGTGCATTATTTTGCTAGCGTTTCATAATGGTATAGGTGGTACAATAATTTAAATACCGGTAGCTCTTGAACTAACCACTTTAGGCCCCCAAGTGTGCTGGTTTGTTAGAATTGCTTCATCGGGAGGGATACAGAAAGTCACTAGTATACAGGGTGTCCCATTAATAATTTTGAATTGGACGTGACGTGACCAAAAACAAATACTTCATTGGGTAACGCAATGACAGGAAAAGACACAAAATTTGATCTAAATTACACCCCCAAAATTATAATTCTCTACTACTGCCCAGTTCTGAAATATTGCTTGTTTTAATCGTCGTGGGACACTCTGTATTTGTAATAGCCCTGTGAGCTAAATTTGACTGGGATCAATCATCTTTTTATTTCACTTACTCGTGAAGACTGCTTTATAGCTACACTATTTCTTGGAGAGGTATAGGGCGCCGAAGAATATATTGGTTGCTAAAGTGGTTTGGTATTCCGTCAAATGAATTATATAGATTCGCAGTGGCAAAAGTTAAGGTAGTCATGCCGATCATCAACCTCCGAAGGAGCAGCTGATTCAGAAAGAAGATTTCTTTAAGATTTGGTTCAACTTTTTCAACAAGAACATGATTTGATAGCGTACAGTATCCTGCACAAAGAGGTTCTGTTTGTTAACAGTTAAGTCTGTGTCAGAATTGCTATTGTCAACAACCGCATCATATAGGCGAATGTTCTAGGATGCACAAAACTGGTGGCAAAATTTCAGCAACCATAAAAAAAATCAACTCTCCTTATTTCTAGTGTGATATGCACCAATATATGTACTCACAAAGAAAAAAATACTGTTGGGTTTCCCAATTAATTGTTAGTATTTGGATGTTTTTCCATCGCTTTAAATATATTTACAGTTGATTCAAATCCATGTCATTGAAAGAATTCAATCCTTATATTCGAAGTAATCACAGGTACGCCAATAAATCCAAAATAATTTTATATTCGGTCTAACGATATGTATAATCCTTCTAATACCAGTATTGACATATGTATAGCGCAACCAAGACATCCTTTTGTTTTCGAAATTTACCCTATGTTTCATTTAAGCAAAGCATACAATCTATTCAATGTACAAAAATTATTACTGCAACATCGGTTCGTGATAATACTGATAAAAATTAATTTTGTTTCAATGGCCCTTGTTGTTCGCTGAACTATAATCAGTATTCGGCCGGACTGATGTCCCGATTCAATGAACGTAAAAAGACAGAACAGGGGGATCATCTCAGTGTTATTATCGGCGCCAACCCGCCAACATGGACGAGGTTGTTTCGTTGTGTTGTTTCGGTGTTAGCCGTGTTGTGTCATCTCGTGGCTTTGCGTATTGCATCAGCAATTGTGTGATTTAAATGTGTCCAGTTATATATTAAATGAAAGATCTACCGAGAAATTGGGGCTTAGAAGAGCTAACACCCACATTTTAATGTAGGTATTTAGATTAGCCAGACAGTTATATTTCAAGTAAAAATGCAACAACTGGTGCAGGCTTATGTCTAATTCTTATATCATGCTCCTTATAACTTCATACAAAATCACACAATTAAAAATCCAAACGAATCGATCAGCTGTCCTCGCAATAAAATCTGTTGGTCCAAGGAAAAGAAAGTAGTTTAGAATCAATTACCAAACACAGATTGGATTCAACGACAGGCTGCGATTGAATTATTCATTGGAATCCAATGACACTTTGTGGTTGAATCGACAATAAGATATAATTCGTTACGAACTATACAGGGTGAGTCAAGCTCAACGCCTCGGACTCTTGTGACCAAACGATACTACCTCTCGAAAAATCGACTTTGCAAGTGTATGTAGGTCGAGTTGGGCTACATTTTAAAAATAATGACTTTTATACAGGGTGTCTAATAAAAGCGTGACATATCAAAGTTATGTTTTTTTAAATGGAACACCCTGTATATTATTGCATATTTAGATTCCCAGGTGCATTTTAGTGTGACTTCATGTATCACATATGGGACTTTAAGCGAACCGTTTAGGTACAAATCACAATTTTGGGTATAGGTAGATATCAGAAAAAAATTGAATATCGCAGCTATTATAAATCTTAGATGGCTGTGACTTTGCCGTGTTACTAAGCATGAAATGTCTCAGCTTACGTTAGACGGTCGAGTTCGAATTACATTTGTACTTGGAGAAATCGGTAGACCAATTAAGGAAACTTCAATCAAAGGTGACTTGATTTTTTCAAACGGGAATGCATAATTTTTTTTATACGATCAAATGTGTAATTTGATAGGCTTTCTAATTATATCAGGTTGTGAATACCAATCTATGGTAGTTTTTATTAAATTTCGAGATATCAATGAAATCAGTGTTTTCCAATTTCCCTATCTATAAACAAACTAGCAGGCCATGAAGTATAAACAAAATCGTATTCAGATAGAAGAAAACAACTAACTTAGCAAAAAGATCCATCAGAACTAGAGTAAAAGAACCAGATTATAAAAATTCTCTACAACAAATCAACTCTAACCAGAAACAACGGCGGTAACATGTCTAAGGTTAAAGAGAAGCTGGAGTACGACAGAAATGGATAACTTCTACAGCCTACTAGCGACTGCAATGTACTAGAGATTAAAAATTTCCAAAATCACTAAACACTTTGAAATGAAAGCAAAACTTTCAGCGATCGTTGCCGGCAGTCTGATACCTTCAGAACGCAATTTCACATTTAATGGTATGAAAAAGTAGTCATTTCCATCAAAGACAAAAGTAATGATACCTCTCACTGTGTCCTTTAAATTTTTCAGTATCTATTAGCAAGATCGCAAAAAAGGAATACTGACAAATCATACTTTAATTTTCTGCCAGGTAAATTATGTTTAATAATCTGAGCAGATTTTTAATTTATTCTTCATTTTCGGCGATCTTGCTTATGAGTATTGAAAAATTTGCAGAACTCCAGTCAGAGGTATCGGTTACTATTTTTTTAAATCATGAAATGTGAAATTTTATTCTGAAGCTATTAAACTGCCAGCAACATTACGTGGTAGATTTCCTTTCATTTCAAAATTCACAATGGTTTTGTGAATCGTCAATCTTAAGAATATTGTAGTAGCCGGGATGCTGTTAAAAATACCCATTTCTGTCGTACTCCATCTGCTTTTTGACCTTAGATGTGTTATGTCTGCTATTTCTGGTTAGAATTGATTTGTTGTAAGTCATTTTTATAACTTTGTCCCTTTACTTTAGTTCGTCCGTAACTATCTGCTAAGTTAGTTGTTTTGTTCCATTTGAACAGTTTTTTGTTTATATTTCATGGCCTGCTAAGTTTCTTATAGGTAGGAAAATTGAAAAACACCGGTTTTACTGAAAATTTGAAATTAAATCAAAACTACCAGAGATCGATATTTACAACCGCATATCATTAGAAAGCTTATCAAATTGCACATTTGATGGTGTAAAAAAAATTATGCATTCCCATTTGAAAAAATCAAGTTACCTTTGATTGGAGTTTACTTAATTGATCTACCGATTTCTCCAAGTACAAATGTATTTCGAACTCGACCGTCTAACGTAAGCTGAGACATTTCATGCTTAGTAACACGGTAAAGTCACAGCCCTCTAAGATTTATAATAGCTGCGATATTCAATTTTTTTCTGACATCTACCTATACCCAAAATTGTGATTTGCACCTAAACGGTGCGCTTAGGGTCCCATGTGTGATACATAAAGTCACACTAAAATGCACCCGGGAATCTAAATATGCAATAATATACAGGGTCTTCCATTTAAAAAAACATAACTTTGATATGTCACGCTTTTATTAAACACCCTGTATAAAAGTCATTATTTTTAAAACGTAGTCCAACTCGACCTACATACACTCGTAAAGTCGATTTTTCGAAAAGTGGTATCGTTTGGTCACAAGAGCCCGAGGCGTTGAGCTTGACTCACCCTGTATACTTCCCATTGGATAAAACATCGCCGTATTTGAGGAATGCTGAGTGTAACGCCCGATTGAATCCAAGCGTAAGTCTTTAAAAGAACGACAGATTTTTCTGTGTGCACAATGGCTATAAAAAGGCATTTCGAAAACGTCGCATACATGCGTATAAAAGCAGCCTTAGGTGAGGCATTGCGAGAGCGTTGCACAAAGTGCAAGAGGCACATGGGAGGCAGTCGTTTAAACAAACGTTCGGTGTGTCTCTATTATGTAAATAGGTCGGCAACTAATTAGCATGAAGTCCGCCAAAGGGACCGGGAGGATATTTAATTAAAATTTCGACAGTACCCGCTCGCCGCTTTCCGTTCGCCCCCCCCCCCCCCCCCCCTCCCACACACACTGTTGCTGATGCTGCTGACAAGCTTGATTGGAGGGATGTGCGGCTGTTACCGATTTTGATTATTATGGCTGCTGCCATGTTTTAATAGAAAATCGAATGTGTATTCAATACATATCCAGTTTCCGATGATTGCTAGTACAGGGTAGTCCAGCTTTCAACGTGCCGATTTGGTGATATTAAGCTTACTTCAGATGATTACGACGCGCGTCGATGTGGCACTCGTTTTGAAAATACACATAATTAATTCAAGCTGTTCATACGGACGCACGTACGACAAATTGTACGCGCGTACGATTTCAAATTATATTCAAATAAGACGGCAAAAAAGAGCGTCTGGGAGGAACTGCTCCCAATGCTTTGCAAATCCGATGATACCGAAGAAAAAAAGAAAATATTAGGTAGGTTTTCAGTACTGCTTTATTTATAATAGGTGTTTACAGTTAATACAGCAATTCAGATCATTCTATCCTGCCATTCTAGTTTTCCTTCAATCACAAAGTACTTTGTCAACTTTACTCCTGAAGTAGTTGAAAAATTTAAGTTCGTGATTTCGCACACTGGGATACAATATAACGTATAAACTTGTAGAAAGTCTATTCCTTAAAATTCGGTGAACCCATTGTGTCCTTTCCCTCCTACGTCGTTTCTTTCTTCTATATGCTAACCAAACACAAACAGCTTCTCCTACATCCATTCTCGTTAATAACAACAAATACACTGATACTCGATTGCCTAGTTTCTCTCTATATAAAAGTTGTACGAAGTCCTACGCGCGTCATCTGATCACAGACGCAACAAACGTGCGCCACGTCGACGCGCGTCGTACGCGCGTCATCTGAACTAAGCCTCAGTTGACAGCTGGTGCTGCAAACTTCAGCTGCGTGAGTTATTATCGTCATTACCACTCGTTGAACACTATACTATTGTAGCTACGATGATGTGTTGATGGTTTATAAGCATATACAATTATCGCATAAAATTGTCTCACCTCCCCCCCCCCCCTTCTAACCTCGATGGATGGTCGTTCTTCATACAATAATCTTGGAACTGCCAAGTACTGTCTTTATCGAGCCTTATATAGAACGTTCGTGTGTTCACACCTTTATTCAAAAATTAGATTTTAGGTTTTTTGAGTCGAAGCTGAAAATCAAAGGGATATGAAAATTTTCATCTTCGTTAAACGAGGCTGAAACTCAGAACAGCAGTTAGATTTGTAATTAGCATCCTCAAAGTATCTAAAACACAAGGCTTGGTCTTGATAGAGATCCCAATAAACATTTTAGGCTTTTTGCGTGGAAGCTCAAAATCCAAGGGATATGAAAATTTTCATTTTCGTTAAATGAGGGTGAAACTCAAAACAGCAGTTAGATTCGTAATTAGTATCCTCAAAGTATCTAAAAATACAAGGCTTGGTCTTGATAGAGATCCCACTAAACATTTTAGGTTTTTTGAGTAGAAGCTGAAAATCTAAGGGATATGAAAATTTTCATCTTGGTTAAATGAAGGTGAAACTCAAAACAGCAGTTAGATTCGTAATTAGCATCCTCAAGGTATCTAAAAACACAAGGCTTGGTCTTGATAGAGATCCCAATAAACATTTTAGGTTTTTTGAGTAGAAGCTGAAAATCCAAGGGATATGAAAATTTTCATCTTCGTTAAATGAGGGTGAAACTCAAAACAACAGTTAGATTCGTAAATAGTATCCTCAAAGTATCTAAAAATACAAGGCTTGGTCTTGATAGAGATCCCACTAAAGATTTTAGGTTTTTTGAGAAGCTGAAAGTCCAAGGGTCAAGAAAATTTTCATCTTCGTTAAATGAGGCTGAAACTGAAAACAGCAGCTGGATTCGTAATTAGCATCCTCAAAGGACCTAAAAACACAAGGCTTGGTCTTGATAGAGATCCCAATAAACATTTTAGGTTTTTTGAGTAGAAGCTGAAAATCCAAGGGCTATGAAAATTTTCATCTTCGTTAAATGAGGCTGAAACTCAGAACAGCAGTTAGATTTGTAATTAGCATCCTCAAAGTATCTAAAAACACAAGGCTTGGTCTTGATAGAGATCCCAATAAACATTTTAGGCTTTTTGCGTGGAAGCTCAAAATCCAAGGGATATGAAAATTTTCATTTTCGTTAAATGAGGGTGAAACTCAAAACAGCAGTTAGATTCGTAATTAGTATCCTCAAAGTATCTAAAAATACAAGGCTTGGTCTTGATAGAGATCCCACTAAACATTTTAGGTTTTTTGAGTAGAAGCTGAAAATCTAAGGGATATGAAAATTTTCATCTTGGTTAAATGAAGGTGAAACTCAAAACAGCAGTTAGATTCGTAATGAGCATCCTCAAAGTATCTAAAAACATCAGGCTTGGTCTTGATAGAGATCCCAATAAACATTTTAGGTTTTTTGAGTAGAAGCTGAAAATCCAAGGGATATGAAAATTTTCATTTCCGTTAAATGAGGGTGAAACTCAAAACAGCAGTTAGATTCGTAATTAGTATCCTCAAAGTATCTAAAAATACAAGGCTTGGTCTTGATAGAGATCCCACTAAACATTTTAGGTTTTTTCAGTAGAAGCTGAAAATCTAAGGTATATGAAAATTTTCATCTTGGTTAAATGAGGGTGAAACTCAAAACAGCAGTTAGATTCGTAATTAGCATCCTCAAGGTATCTAAAAACACAAGGCTTGGTCTTTATAGAGATCCCAATAAACATTTTAGGTATTTTGAGTAGAAGCTGAAAGTCCAAGGGTCAAGAAAATTTTCATCTTCGTTAAATGAGGCTGAAACTGAAAACAGCAGTTAGATTCGTAATTAGCATCCTCAAAGGATCTAAAAACACAAGGCTTGGTCTTGATAGAGATCCCAATAAACATTTTAGGTTTTTTGAGTAGAAGCTGAAAATCCAAGGGATATGAAAATTTTCATCTACGTTAAATGAGGGTGAAACTCAAAACAGCTGTTATATTCGTAATGAGCATCCTCAAAGTATCCAAAAACATAAGGCTTGGTCTTGATAGAGATCCCAATAAACATCTTAGGCTTTTTGCGTGGAAGCTCAAAATCCAAGGGATATGAAAATTTTCATTTTCGTTAAATGAGGGTGAAACACAAAACAGCAGTTAGATTCGTAATTAGTATCCTCAAGGCATCTAAAAATACAAGGCTTGGTCTTGACAGAGATCCCAATAAGCATTTTAGGTTCTTTGAGTAGACGCTGAAAATCCAAAGGATATGAAAATTTTCATCTTGGTTAAACGAGGGCGAAACTCAAACCAGTAGTTAGATTCGTAATTAGCATCCTCAAAGTATCTAAAAACACAAGGCTTGGTCTTGATAGAGATCCCGATAAACATTTTAGGTTTTTTGAGTAGAAGCTGAAAATCCAAGGGATATGAAAATTTTCATTTTCGTTAAATGAGGGTGAAACTCAAAACAGCAGTTAGATTCGTAATTAGTATCCTCAAAGTATCTAAAAATACAAGGCTTGGTGTTGATAGAGATCCCACTAAAGATTTTAGTTTTGTTGAGTAGAAGCTGAAAGTCCAAGGGACATGAAAATTTTCATCTTCGTTAAATGAGGCCGAAACTGAAAACAGCACTTAGATTCGTAATTAGCATCCTCTAAGTATCTAAAAACACAAGGCTTGGTCTTGATAGAGATCCCACTAAACATTTTAGGTTTTTTGAGTAGAAGCTGAAAATACAAGGGATATGAAAATCTTCATCTTCGTTAAATGAGGGTGAAACACAAAACAGCAGTTAGATTCGTAATTAGTATCCTCAAAGTATCTAAAAATATAAGGCTTGGTCTTGATAGAGATCCCAATAAACATTTTAGGTCTTTTGAGTAGAAGCTGAAAATCCAAAGGATATGAAAATTTTCATCTTGGTTAAATAAGGGTGAAACACAAAACAGTAGTTAGATTCGTAATTAGCATCCTCAAAGTATCTAAAAACACAAGGCTTGGTCTTGATAGAGATCCCAATAGAGATTCTAGGTTTTTTGAGTAGAAGCTGAAAATCCAAGGGATATGAAAATTTTCATCTTCGTTAAGTGAGGGTGAAACTCAAAACAGCAGTTAGATTCGTAATTAGTATCCTCGAAGTATCTAAAAATACAAGGCTTGGACTTGATAGAGATCCCAGTAAAGATTTGAAGTTTTTTGAGTAGAAGCTGAAAATCCAAGGGGCATGAAAATTTGCATCTTCGTTAAATGAGGCTGAAACTGAAAACAGCACTTAGATTCGTAATTAGCATCCTCAAAGTAAATAAAAACACAAGGCTTGGTCTTGATAGAGATCCCAATAAATATTTTAGGTTTTTTGAGTAGAAGCTGAAAATCCAAGGGATACGAAAATTTTCATCTTCGTTAAATGACGGTGAAACTCAAAACAGCAGTTAGATTCGTGATAAGTATCCTCAAGGTATCTAAAAATACAAGGCTTGGTCTTGATAGAGATCCCAATAAAGATTTTAGGTTTTTTGAGTAGAAGCTGAAAATCCAAGGGATATGAAAATTTTCATCTTGGTTAAATGAGGCAGAAACTCAAAACAGCAGTTAGATTTGTAATCCCAATAAATATTTTAAGTTTTTTGAGTAGAAGCTGAAAATCCAAGGGATATGAAAATTTTCATCTTCGTTAAATGAGGGTGAAACCCAAAACAGCAGTTAGATTCGTAATTAGTATCCTCAAAGTATCTAAAAATACAAGGCTTGGTCTTGATAGAGATCCCACTACAGATTTTAGGTTTTTTGAGTAGAAGCTGAAAGTCCAAGGGACATGAAAATTTTCATCTTCTTAAAATGAGGCTGAAACTGAAAACAGCAGTTAGATTCGTAATTAGCATCCTCAAAGTATCTAAAAACACAAGGCTTGGTCTTGATAGAGATCCCAATAAACATTATAGGTTTTTTGAGTAGAAGCTGAAAATCCAAGGGATATGAAAATTTTCATCTTGGTTAAATGAGGGTGAAACTCAAAACAGCAGTTAGATTCGTAATTAGCATCCTCAAAGTATCTAAAAACACAAGGCTTGGTCTTGATAGAGATCCCAATAAACATTTTAGGTTTTTTGAGTAGAAGCTGAAAATCCAAGGGATATGAAAATTTTCATCTTCGTTAAATGAGGGTGAAACTCAAAACAGCAGTTAAATTCGTAATTAGTATCCTCAAAGTATCTAAAAATACAAGGCTTGGTCTTGATAGAGATCCCACTAAACATTTTAGGTTTTTTGAGGTGAAGCTGAAAATCCAAGGGATATGAAAATTTTCGTTTTCGTTAAATGAGGGTGAAGCTCAAAACAGCAGTTAGATTCGTAATTAGTATCCTCAAAGTATCTAAAAATACAAGGCTTGGTCTTGATAGAGATCCCAATAAACATTTTAGGTTTTTTGAGTAGAAGCTGAAAATCCAAAGGATATGAAAATTTTCATCTTGGTTAAATGAGGGTGAAGCTCAGAACAGTAGTTATATTCGTAATTAGCATCCACAAACTATCTAAAAACACAAGGCTTGGTCTTGATAGAGATACCAATAAACATTTTAGGTTTTTTTAGTAGAAGCTGAAAATCCAAGGGATATGAAAATTTTCATCTTCGTTAAATGAGGGTGAAACCCAAAACAGCAGTTAGATTCGTAATTAGTATCCTCAAAGTATCTAAAAATACAAGGCTTGGTCTTGATAGAGATCCCACTAAAGATTTTAGGTTTTTTGAGTAGAAGCTGAAAGTCCAAGGGACATGAAAATTTTCATCTTCGTAAAATGAGGCTGAAACTGAAAACAGCAGTTAGATTCGTAATTAGCATCCTCAAAGTATCTAAAAACACAAGGCTTGGTCTTGATAGAGATCCCAATAAACATTTTAGGTTTTTTGAGTAGAAGCTGAAAATCCAAGGGATATGAAAATTTTCATCTTGGTTAAATGAGGGTGAAACTCAAAACAGCAGTTAGATTCGTAATTAGCATCCTCAAAGTATCTAAAAACACAAGGCTTGGTCTTGATAGAGATCCCAATAAACATTTTAGGTTTTTTGAGTAGAAGCTGAAAATCCAAGGGATATGAAAATTTTCATCTTCGTTAAATGAGGGTGAAACTCAAAACAGCAGTTAGATTCGTAATAAGCATCCTCAAAGTATCTAAAAACACAAGGCTTGGTCTTGATATAGATCCCAATAAACATTTTAGGTTTTTTGAGTAGAAGCTGCAAATCCAAGTGATATGAAAATTTTCATCTTCGTTAAATGAGGGTGAAACTCAAAACAGCAGTTAGATTCGTAATAAGCATCCTCAAAGTATCTAAAAACACAAGGCTTGGTCTTGATAGAGATCCCAATAAACATTTTAGGTTTTTTGAGTAGAAGCTGCAAATCCAAGTGATATGAAAATTTTCATCTTCGTTAAATGAGGGTGAAACTCAAAACAGCAGTTAGATTCGTAATAAGCATCCTCAAAGTATCTAAAAACACAAGGCTTGGTCTTGATAGAGATCCCAATAAACATTTTAGGTTTTTTGAGTAGAAGCTGAAAATCCAAGGGATATGAAAATTTTCGTTTTCGTTAAATGAGGGTGAAGCTCAAAACAGCAGTTAGATTCGTAATTAGTATCCTTAAAGTATTTAAAAATACAAGGCTTGGTCTTGATAGAGATCCCAATAAACATTTTAGGTTTTTTGAGTAGAAGCTGAAAATCCAAAAGATATGAAAATTTTCATCTTGGTTAAATGAGGGTGAAACTCAAAACAGTAGCTGGATTCGTAATTAGCATCCTCAAAGTATCTAAAAACACAAGGCTTTGTCTTGATAGAGATCCCACTAAAGATTTTAGTTTTTTTGAGTAGAAGCTGAAAGTCCAAGGGACATGAAAATTTTCATCTTCGCTAAATGAGGCTGAAACTGAAAACAGCACTTAGATTCGTAATTAGCATCCTCAAAGTATCTAAAACCACAAGGCTTGGTCTTGGTAGAGATCCCAATAAACATTTTAGGTTTTTTGAGTAGAAGCTGAAAATACAAGGGATATGAAAATTTTCATCTTCGTTAAATGAGGGTGAAACTCAAAACAGCAGTTAGATTCGTAATTAGTATCCTCAAAGTATCTAAAAATACAAGGCTTGGTCTTGATAGAGATCCCAACAAACATTTTAGGTTTTTTGAGCAGAAGCTGAAAACCCAAAGGATATGAAAATTTTCATCTTCGTTAAATGAGGGCGAAACTCAAAACAGCAGTTAGATTCGTAATAAGCATCCTCAAAGTATCTAAAAACGCAAGGCTTGGTCTTGATATAGATCCCAATAAACATTTTAGGTTTTTTGAGCAGAAGCTGAAAATCCAAGGGATATGAAAATTTTCGTTTTCGTTAAATGAGGGTGAAGCTCAAAACAGCAGCTAGATTCGTAATTAGTATCCTTAAAGTATCTAAAAATACAAGGCTTGGTCTTGATAGAGATCCCAATAAACATTTTAGGTTTTTTGAGTAAGAAGCTGAAAATCCAAAGGATATGAAAATTTTCATCTTGGTTAAATGAGGGTGAAACTCAAAACAGTAGTTAGATTCGTAATTAGCATCCTCAAAGTATCTAAAAACACAAGGCTTTATCTTGATAGAGATCCCACTAAAGATTTTAGTTTTTTTGAGTAGAAGCTGAAAGTCCAAGGAACATGAACATTTTCATCTTCGTTAAATGAGGCTGAAACTGAAAACAGCACTTAGGTTCGTAATTATCATCCTCAAAGTATCTAAAAACACAAGGCTTGGTCTTGGTAGAGATCCCAATAAACATTTTAGGTTTTTTGAGTAGAAGCTGAAAATACAAGGGATATGAAAATTTTCATCTTCGTTAAATGAGGGTGAAACTCAAAACAGCAGTTAGATTCGTAATTAGTATCCTGAAAGTATCTAAAAATACAAGGCTTGGTCTTGATAGAGATCCCAATAAACATTTTAGGTTTTTTGAGTAGAAGCTGAAAACCCAAAGGATATGAAAATTTTCATTTTCGTTAAATGAGGGCGAAACTCAGAACAGCAGTTAGATTCGTAATTAGTATCCTCAAAGTATCTAAAAATACAAGGCTTGGTCTTGATAGAGATCCCAATAAAGATTTTAGGTTTTTTGAGTAGAAGCTGAAAATCCAAGGGGCATGAAAATTTGCGTCTTCGCTAAATGAGGCTGAAACTGAAAACAGTACTTAGATTCGTAATTAGCATCCTCAAAGTAAATAAAAACACAAGGCTTGGTCTTGATAGAGATCCCAATAAACATTTTAGGTTTATTGAGTAGAAGCTGAAAATCCAAGGGATATGAAAATTTTCGTCTTCGTTAAATGAGGGTGACACTCAAAACAGCAGTTAGATTCGTAATTAGTATCCTCAAAGTATCTAAAAATACAAGGCTTGGTGTTGACAGAGATCCCAATAAGGATTTTAGGTTTTTTGAGTAGAAGCTGAAAATCCAAGGGATATGAAAATTTTCATCTTCGTTAAACGAGGCTGAAGCTCAAAACAGCAGTCAGATTTGTAATTGGCATCCTCAAAGTATCTAAAAACGCAAGGCTTGGTCTCGATAGAGATCCCAATAAAGATTTTAGGTTTTTTTAGTAGAAGCTGAAGATCCAAGGGATATGAAAATGTTCATCTTCGTTAAACGAGGCTGAAACTCAAAACAGCAGTTAGACTCGTAATTAGCATCCTCAAAGTATCTAAAAACAAACGGCTTGGTCTTGATAGAGATCCCAGTAAAGATTTTAGGTTTTTTGGGTAGAAGCTGAAGATCCAAGGGATATGAAAATTTTCATCTTCGTTAAATGAGGCTGAAACTCAAAACAGCAGTTAGATTTGTAATAAGCATCCTCAAAGTAACCCAAAAACACAAAGCTTTGTCTTGATAGAGATCCCAATAAAGATTTCAGGTTTTTTGAGTCGAAGCTGAAGATCGAAGCGATATGAAAATTTTCGTCTTCGTTAAACGAGGCTGAAACTTAAAACAGCAGTTAGATTTGTAACTAGCACCCTCAAAGTAACTAAAAACACAATGCTTGGTCTTGATAGAGATTCCGATAAAGATTTTAGGTTTTTTGAGGAGAAGCTGAAAATCCAAGGGATATGAAAATGTTGATCTTCGTTAAGCGAGGCTGAAACTCAAAACAGCAGTTCGATTTGTAAATAGCATCCTCAAATTATCTAAAAACACAACGCTTTGTCTTGATAGAGATCCCAATACAGATTTTAGGTTTTTTGAGTAGAAGCTGAAAATCCAAGGGATATGAAAATTTCCATCTTCGCTAAATGAGGCTGAAACTCAAAACAGCAGTTAGATTCGTAATGAGCATCCTCAAAGTATCTAAAAACACAAGGCTTGGTCTTGATAGAGATCCCAATAAAGATTTTAGTGTTTTTGAGTAGAAGCTGAAAATCTAAGGGATATGAAAATTTTCATCTTCGTTAAATGAGGCTGAAACTCAAAACAGCAGTTAGATTTGTAATTAGCATCCTCAAAGTATCTAAAAACACAAGGCTTGGTCTTGATAGAGATCGCAATAAAGATTTCAGGTTTTTTGAGTAGAAGCTGAAAATCCAAGGGATATGAAAATGTTCAACTTCGTTAAATGATGGTGAAACTCAAAACAGCAGTTAGATTCGTAATTAGCATCCTCAAAGTATCTAAAAACACAGGGCTTGGTCTTGATAGAGATCCCAATAAACATTTTAGGTTTTTTGAGTAGCAGCTGAAAATCCAAGGGATATGAAAATTTTCATCTTCGTTAAATGAGGGTGAAACTCAAAACAGCAGTTAGATTCGTAATAAGCATCCTCAAAGTATCTAAAAACACAAGGCTTGGTCTTGATATAGATCCCAATAAACATTTCAGGTTTTTTTAGTGGAAGCTGAAAATCCAAGGAATATGAAAATTTTCATCTTCGTTAAATGAGGGTGAAACCCAAAACAGCAGTTAGATTCGTAATTAGCACCCTCAAAGTATCTAAAAACACAAGGCTGGTTTTGACAGAGATCCCAATAAAGATTTTAGGTTTTTGTAGTAGAAGCTGAAAATCCAAGGGATATGAAAATGTTCAACTTCGTTAAATGATGGTGAAACTCAAAACAGCAGTTAGATTCGTAATTAGCATCCTCAAAGTATCTAAAAACACAGGGCTTGGTCTTGATAGAGATCCCAATAAAGATTTTAGGTTTTTTGGGTAGAAGCTGAAGATCCAAGGGATATGAAAATTTTCATCTTCGTTAAATGAGGCTAAAACTCAAAACAGCAGTTAGATTTGTAATAAGCATCCTCAAAGTAACCCAAAAACACAAAGCTTGGTCTTGATAGAGATCCCAATAAAGATTTCAGGTTTTTTGAGTAGAAGCTGAAGATCCAAGCGATATGAAAATTTTCGTCTGCGTTAAACGAGGCTGAAACTCAAAACAGCAGTTAGATTTGTAATTAGCATCCTCAAAGTATCTAAAAACACAAGGCTTTGTCTTGATAGAGATCCCACTAAAGATTTTAGTTTTTTTGAGTAGCAGCTGAAAATCCAAGGGATATGAAAATTTTCATCTTCGTTAAATGAGGGTGAAACTCAAAACAGCAGTTAGATTCGTAATAAGCATCCTCAAAGTATCTAAAAACACAAGGCTTGGTCTTGATATAGATCCCAATAAACATTTCAGGTTTTTTTAGTGGAAGCTGAAAATCCAAGGAATATGAAAATTTTCATCTTCGTTAAATGAGGGTGAAACCCAAAACAGCAGTTAGATTCGTAATTAGCACCCTCAAAGTATCTAAAAACACAAGGCTGGTTTTGACAGAGATCCCAATAAAGATTTTAGGTTTTTGTAGTAGAAGCTGAAAATCCAAGGGATATGAAAATGTTCAACTTCGTTAAATGATGGTGAAACTCAAAACAGCAGTTAGATTCGTAATTAGCATCCTCAAAGTATCTAAAAACACAGGGCTTGGTCTTGATAGAGATCCCAATAAAGATTTTAGGTTTTTTGGGTAGAAGCTGAAGATCCAAGGGATATGAAAATTTTCATCTTCGTTAAATGAGGCTAAAACTCAAAACAGCAGTTAGATTTGTAATAAGCATCCTCAAAGTAACCCAAAAACACAAAGCTTGGTCTTGATAGAGATCCCAATAAAGATTTCAGGTTTTTTGAGTAGAAGCTGAAGATCCAAGCGATATGAAAATTTTCGTCTGCGTTAAACGAGGCTGAAACTCAAAACAGCAGTTAGATTTGTAATTAGCATCCTCAAAGTATCTAAAAACACAAGGCTTTGTCTTGATAGAGATCCCACTAAAGATTTTAGTTTTTTTGAGTAGAAGCTGAAAATCCAAGGGATATGAAAATGTTCAACTTCGTTAAATGAGGCTGAAACTCAAAACAGCAGTTAGATTCGTAATTAGTATCCTCAAAGTATCTAAAAACACAAGGCTTGGTCTTGATAGAGATCCCAATAAAGATTTTAGGTTTTTGGAGTAGAATTAGACTAATCGATACGCCTAACCTCAGAAAGGACCTCCACAACTTGGAACATCGAAAAAGGGTGGCCGACCTGTTCCTATTCTACAGATTCTATCACGGAAGGTGTTCGAGTGAGCTCTCTCAGGTAATAACAGCAAAGGCCGTCCGAACGAGGTACACTAGAGGCTCTGCGAGCTCATCCTTAAAGGTCGAGGCCCTTCCTCCCCGAACTAGCCTCTTCCAGCATTCCTTGTTTCGGAGAACTTCGACGCTGGGAATGGGCTGCCGGGGAACTTGTTTCCTGACGGCTACAACCTGCAGCGTTTCAAATCTAACATGCACCGCCACTTATCCGCTCGCAGCGCTTCTACAATGCCATAGGCCTTTGCGGGAGGCAGACCATAAAAAATATACTTGGTCGGTGACCAGAACTTGTTTGTCATCTGAGCACACATACCGGTGAAAAACCCTTTGTCTGCGAAGTCTGCTGTAAAAGTTTTGGACACCAAGTTAGCTTGAAAAGGCATGTATGCCTAGTACCACCTGGAGAATCTAACGAGGGAAGTGGTGATGAGCAGGGAGGTAAATGTAAGGACAAAGAGTACAAGTGTCCCTATTGCAGTGAGCTTCTCAAGTCCGAAGAAACGGCTAGATCACATATTCTTATCACTCATAAATCCCAGGTTTGTGAGAAATGTGGAAAGGTAGTGTCTAAGAAAAAGATTAAAAACCACATGAATAGACATAATGGAGTCAGGCCATTTCGTTGCACGATATGTGATATGCGTTTTGTAGAGAGAAATGCTCTTAGACTTCGTTTGAGAACACACACAGGAGAAACACCATATGATGCCTGTGAAGTGTGTTCTAAGAGCTTTGTTACCGGTACAAAGTTGAAGCTTCATAAATGTCGTGGACTTCCAACACACTCTAGGAAAAGCCATTTCATAAGCAGCGATGAGCCGGTTAAAGTTGAACAGATTCAGCAACTACATTCATTTGATATCTTCTTGCAACCTGACTCTTAAAATAGATTAGAGTACTGAAATTAAGTTTTCGTAAATAAAGCTTTTAAATGCATCTGTGTTTTATTCATGAAAAAGTATAAAAAACGAATCTCCTAGATTTCATTTGTGGAAACACTACGGAGAACATTTTTACGTTTGTGAAGTGTGCTCTAAGGGTTTTGTTACCGACATGTGACATTGACGAACTTGGTCTGTCATAATTTATACCGCGACACGTAGCTACTTAATCAGTAAAGTAAGATCTGAATGTTTTTGTTTTCCATCCACTCTGTTAGCTCTAACTCTGGATGAGCTGTAGATAGGAGGAATCTGGAAAACACGTTAATTAAACTCAAGCTATATCCCAGCTTATCCTTGTTATTTATCGACTTATATACAGTCAAGGGTCGAGCTGCGCAGCATCAGCAGGCTCGCGAGTTATACGAAAACATCCCTTTATATTCAAATAACTAGAGTTGACGCTTAGGATTCTCTATGAATATGAAATGAAAAGCAGAATTCGGGCACAGGCGAATTTGTATTCATCATAGTGGGGACGGTTGTATATTTAATTTAATAATGTTCGCCGTCTCTATCACGCCGGTTCTCTATCGGCATTCGTCTCTTTCCATCTTAATGGCCTTACATGGGCGTAACGATCCTCACATAAGACTTCGAAATAACACTTACAGTCGTACTGATACTGAGACTCAAAGGTCATGATTCGTCAAGCGTGGTCACGCCACAGAGTTAGCATCTATAGAGGGAGTGTAAACAACAAAATGCACAGGTCGCTGACCAGCCAACATGTAACGGAAATTTTGACAGCTTGAGGGCATTACCAGTGGCGTGCGACTTTATATTAAAATTGGATGTTCATTAATAGATTCAATTATTACTGTGATGTTACAAACTGATACCAATGAGCTATACTTAGAGAGTTACTCTAATTATAATTTCATTGTAACAGTTGATAATTTATTATTACCATGAAGTGTTTTTCGAAACATATCTAACAGTGTTCTGAAAGGTAGCCTGTTGGAATGGCTGCATCGTGTTTTTACTTCAGCAATAAGATATAATAATTGCATTAGGTAATATCCAGTTCTATAAAATTCTCATAGACAGATTTTCTGTAAGTAAATGTGGCATACAGTTTTGCATTTCACGTCCTCAAATAGTTTAAAAAATGGAATTCGGAAAATTCATGTTGATTGACATGAATGTAAGGCGTGCACAAAACATACATTAAACAACCATTATTATTACTCAAACTGGAGTGAAGTTACTTTTGTTCCCAGTTATCCCCATACATTACGCTACTAAAAACTAAAACAAAACCTATACTCACCTATGATAAGAAGTGTTCACCGATTCGTCGCTATTACAGCAAACTATGCACTTTTTATGTTGTCTCATCATGCAGTTATCACAATATTGTTCATCAATAATTTAATTCACGCCACAAATTGTCATAAAGTCAGTCAAATATACACTAAAATCACAAAAATCTCGACACACGCAATAACCACAACTACAATGACAGCCACATGACAGCTTACGGGCACACCGATTGTAGGTTGCCAGATTTACGACATATTAGAAGTTATTGCGACATTCCGCTATGAAATTTACCAGTTTTGAGATTTCATTAAATCAATACAAATTATCTTCACGTAAATCAGTTACATTGCAAGTACATTGGAATGTATGGTTAAATACCCAGTTAAATACTTTGTGTTCAAACTGCGGAAACTGCAAGATTTTGGAGAAACTGGAAGCGGACGAAGAAGAGTGGCAATAGCGCTATAGATGTTGGCTGGCCAATGTTCAAATTAGGCTCCCTCTAGAGATGTTAACTCTGTGGGTCACGCGTACTTCTATGACATTGCTCCCCTGTGTGGGAATGCGCTCCGAAGCACTCTCTAAAGCTTCTGGACACTATCCAGAAAAGAGCAATTACATTAATCGATACGCCTAACCTCACATAGGACCTCCACAGCCTGGAACATCGAAGAAGGATGGCTGACTTGTCCCTGTTTTACAGATTCTATCACGGAAGATAAACACCGAAGGCCGTCCGAATGAGGAGCACTAGAGAGGCTCAACGAGCTCATCCTTACCACGGCGAGGTTCTTACTCGCGAAACAGTCTCCTCCAGCGTTCCTTCCCTTGGAGAACTTCGAGGCTTTGGGATGAGCTGTTTTGTTTACCGATGGCTACAACCTGCAGCATTTCAAACCTAACGTGCACAGATACTTATCCCTTCGCAGAGCCATAGGCTTTGAGCCTTTGCGGGAGGCTGACCATAAAAACATAGTTTTTAATTATTCTGTATTCAAATCGTACTATTCATGGCTTCGGTCGTAGATAAACTGATAAACTATAGTATTCAACTCTCGGTAATGGTAATAACTCACTTGTTGCTTTACAGCACTCACCTACGGCTCGTGCTGAAAACTCCAACTGCGTGAGTTTTTATAGTCATTACCGCTCAATATACTATTATCTATGACTGAAGCTACGAAGAGTACGATTTAAAAACATAATAGTTACACAACATTGACAAATTAACCTCACTTCTGTCACTTTTCATATTAGCGTTTGAGATTTCATATCGACATTTGCAATTTATTGTTATAGCGTCTATTTAATCCTATGCGTTTCCAAGAGGTCAGTACTGGTATCCAGTAGTATAGTAGTATAGTGATATGTTTATAGGTAGTATAATCTCATGATACTACGACTCTGACAGATATGATCACTTGGCGGACAGATTTCGAACCGGTCTGCGCACGACGTCACCGCGTGACAAAAGTGTACGAGCACATGGCGTCCAAGCATTGATTTTTGAAAGTTTTATTTCGTTTCTTGTTATATCTGTCTTAGATATATAATATTCATACAAAATGAAAACAGCTCATGCACAGTATAATATAAACAATACATATTGCTCTGTATCTGAATAAAAAATTAGTGAAATAGTTATACAGAGAATTGATATTAGGTACTCGACGCCTGACCCGTTTGCAGTAGTTCCGAGCGTACCGAATTTCAGATACAAAAATTTGGATGTATGTACTCAAAAAAATTACATTGTGGAAAAAGAACAGAGCCAGAGCGGTCTGGACGTATTTTTCTGAAATTTCATATAAGAGATCGAATGGAGTGCCTAGTGAAACCATCTTTTTGTGGCAAAATTTCTCGGGTAAGGGGTGGAATTTTTATATACTCCATTCAGGAGCCTTTGATTACCGTTCTAATTTTTTATATATAGATTATGATGTTGCGCCACCAGCTCTTCAAGCTAATTTTCATATGTATTTACTGTACAATTAATTATCTTAATAAAAGGTAGACAAGAAATAAATAACATGATTTTGTCATTAGAGGTTTTTAAAAATCATGAACAAGAATAATGGCATTATGTTTATGGCGAATGAATATTGACTTTTTTCTGCTAATGATTGGTAACGTTGGAATTTTTGAAATTATGGGATAAGAAAAATACATTATCAAATTTTCTTATTTTTTATTTATTCAAATATATGTCACAACCGCACATATAGTATATGTTAAACATAAAATAGAAACATATCACAATACAACAATACAGTATCTTTCTGGGCATTGTATTTAACTAGTACAGGTGAATTCTCGTATACTAAAGATTCCTAGTAATAACAGGTTTTTCCTCAATTTTTTCCAAAATGTTTTCATACCATGTATCTGTTTAATAATATGTTTGAATTAAAAAGTTTGATGCACTTGTAGTGATGGTTTCTAATGGCCTGGGTGAAGGGCACATTATTTGTTGCGCTCTTGTATTGTAGTTGGGTATTGATTCTGTAAATATGAGTCTATAGGGAAATATATTTTGGACAGACAATAACAACTGAAAAATAGGTGAATAAGAGCATATAGAACTAGCCTTTCTCTATATGAACTGAAAATGAAATATCTTAAAAAATAAGTTCTGAAAACGGTAAATCTCCAACTATCCTCTAACTCATTTTTATTTTATGCAGTATTTTTTTTATTCCAAATAGGAAAGGCGCTAGGAAAGCTGGCTGCACCATCGCAAGAGCTTGTATACTTATTACTTTATACTATTTTACAATCTTAGTGAATTTCCGTTTTCTAATATTCGAGGTCTCTCTAATTTCCCTATCAAGAATTCGTATTCTGAAATACATTTTACATCTAAAAAACAAGCTCATCTTTGTTTCATCAGTCACATCTACATTCTCTACCCAGTTTCTCCTCATTTTTCAACTTAAATGCAATGAAACCTGCCAAATTTTCCAAACCATCCCAAGTAGCGGTAGTGTGACGAATAGTTTTTACTTTTTCTATTATTATTGTTGGGACAACCCACAACCGCACAATAAACCATTGTTCAAAGATGTGTTAAACTCCAGAATCGCAAATAATTATGTTTTATCAAGCTTTACTACGGTAAACGAGTAAACTCAAGAAAATAAACTGAAGATATTCGGCTATAACCTGTAACTAAAGAGTAAACAAACCCCGTTTTGTCACACGCTGACGTCACAGGTAGAAGCGAGACGGAAGACATCATGCGCGTGAGCATACCTTCTAAAGTCGTAGTATCATGGTATAATCTGTTCAGAGATAGTTTGGTAATGGCTTTAACGCTGCTCCTACAATCCGGAATAGTTTCTCCGGAAGATGCAGGGAGCTGAAAAGGAACCGACGATGGGCGTGATAAACAGGTGCGCGCTACATTAGAAAGAAATAGACACAGTCATGTTAGCGCATCGCCCGAAATTTGTAAAATTGAAGAGGAAGGCGATTTGCAGATGTTTTTTAACCCAATTCCTGACGCTTCATTTTCCAATATTTTTACATGAAATTTTCACATGATGTTCAGAAGAAAATTGCCCCGAGTGATATCGAAGCACTTTTTCATTTTTGCTTCTGGGTTTTTCTTAAAAAAATTACAAAGTTGACGAAGAAAGTAGGCAACTTCAAGCGATCATATTTCATGTTCAATCAATGTTTTTCAAAAAAATGCTTCGATAGCCCCCTGTGTAATTTCCTTTTAAACTTCATGTAAAAATTTCATGCAAAAATATTGAAAACTAGAGCGTCAGAAATTGGGATGAAATCATTTGAAAATGACCGTTTATGCTCTCCGTAGGAGCCGCCTTAATGGGAGAAAACAAAGCATTATTATAGTTAGTAGAAGTTTAGTCAAAAGGGGGCTACCTAAATTATATTAATTTCGCCTCTTTTAAGCAACGAATAAACAGATCTAACAACGAATATTTGCTCTACTGGCACTTTAATATTTAGAGAAATCTATTACGCCTGTCTGTTTTCAGAAACACATAACCTTTCATCACTTCACTCGACGTAAAGATCGAAAAGCAGCCCAAAACATAAATAATTTACCAGCCCATCTTCTGCAATCTTCACCTTTTCCGTCAATTTAAATATTCATTTAAAGGTGTTTGGCAATTTTAATTCGTTCTTTCGGTAGTCCTTAATTCCCGTCTATCTCCGGGCTTTCCTTTAACGTAACAGGGACTTCATTAAAAAGGAAAGTAATTAAAAGATGTGCTCTAGAATGTTCGTTATTCCGATTCGAACAAGGCCGAGCTCTGGAATGAACTTTCACTTAAAAGCGCCATTCCAGAGATGTGAATTTATTGATGAAGTCATGCTACTGCTCTGAAATTTTTTATACAGGGTTATTCACGTTATTCGACACGGAACATGATGGCTAAAGTATCCAATGAAAAAGAAACTTATAATTTCGGATGAATAGGTACCCACTAAGGCTACATTTTAAAAATATTTTCATATTATACAGGGTTTTCCAAAAACACGAAATGTATCAAAGTTATGTTTTTTTTAAAATATATATTATTGCATATTCAGATTCCTTGGTGAATTCTAGTGTGACTTTATGTGTCACACATGGGACTTAAAGCGAACCGTTTAGGTGTAAATCATAATTTTTGGTATAAGTAGATATTTCATTGAAAATTGAAGAACACCCATTTGATTGAAAATTTGAAATTAAATGAAAACTGCCAGAGTTATGTCCGACTCGGACATAACGAACGAAGGCGAATGGCATAAGAGATAGCGAAGGATTTTGGATCTCTTTTTTCAAGTTTTGACGTTATTATTGCTGTGCGTCAAACTGATAATTTGCTTAAATTTATTTGTGTACTTAATTAACAATCAATGAGTCGAAGAGAAAAACTAATCCTTCGCAATGGTCGGCATTGCTGGAGTCTCATCCAGAGATATTTAAGCTAACTCGTGACTGCTCGTAAGTCATCGAGCTCCATGCCGGAGGCGTAACGAAGCGTTAAACTTTGGTTGTGCATTTCTGTCACAAATCGTAAATAATTAGCTTCGTTTTCTCCTGCTTTCGTTACTATAGCGAAAGTTACAGAATCTAGCCACTGTATCGCCAATTTCGCCATCCACAGTTCCTACTGCTGTGGCTTTTACAACCGTAAGCTGCACACCCTACCATTATACACACCACAATATTTTACAATTATTGGTTTAGAAACGGTAAATATCACAAAAACATACTATCGTACCAAATTATTTGTTTTCCATCAAAATTTTGACAGCTAATCGTTTTCTGTCACAGATAATTCATATAGACTGGCGCTACGTATCTCCTCTTTTTCCTTATCTAAGATTGTTCCTCTCTAGGACCGTGAGGTCTTGGTCCTTTAGGAGTTCAAAATAAATTTTCCACATTTTCTCGGTTTTCGCGTGCTCAAAAAAATCGCGGAAACATGACAAGGTGCTTATGCCATCCCTATCTTATGCAGTCATAAAAAAATCATGTTATCAGTCCATTTCAATTATGTGAGCTCGCAGAATCATGTCAAAACATTCCCGTATATTTATTGACTGTGACTATTGTGTTAAAGCATTATATCTCAAAACTATCAGAGGGTGGATGATTCTTTTCAAATTAGCATCATCCACTTATCCTTTCCATCCAAAGAAAACGACATATCGAGCAACAAATGATTCAGATGTACGAAACACATCACAAATAGTAGACTTGACTTCCTATCGCACGTTATTATCATATCTTCTCTAAACCTATGTTTAACCCTCGACGTCATAAAACGTTGCCGTTCCGTGTGATAGAACGAGGAACAATATGGAATTTGCATATTATAAATTAGGCGGGGAGACACACTAGATATCGGCGGCCGTGCGTAGAATAATGGCCAGCTGTCAATGCCTATTGTTGCGCTCACTGCACGCTAGACGGCGCTGTCGATAAGTCTTGCTGGTCGAGTGGATCTGAAGGTGCTTACACACCAGCGTACTGTAGGTGTGTTCTTGAAGGTTCTCATGAGCAAGTAACGACAGTTTCCATCCATGATTCATATCATAAGTTTGTGATATTTTTCCGACGCTTGTTCTATCGAAAGTGAACAGGCATAACACACAAAATCAGATGCCCAACACCACCGCATGCAATCGAAAAAGATAGACAGCGGGCGTGGTTGTACTAGCGTACTAGTAGCAACGTTGCAATATTCATTATAGGTTATTAAATAAATTCAGACTACAAGGCAAGCCACTGATGCATATTGTTCTTCTGCTTAGCATGCCATGTAGATTCCTGTGTAGGTGTCAATCCTTCCTCCAATCAACTCGTTCTACTAATTAATTGCAGTCCTCTGTAATTCTTGGAATTTGCTTATTCCTGTCCAGTGACGGATGTTTCTCAGCCACGATAGCTTTTTTCTTCCAATTTCTTTTCTTCCTCCTTCGATATTTCCTTGAAGAATGAGACGTGATAGCGTTATACGTCGTAGGCAAGCTATTTTCATCTTCCTTATAAACGTCAAAAATTTCTCGTTCTGCTAAATTGGCTCTGTGGAGGACGTGCCCATTTCTCACATGATCACCCAGGACTCTCTCATCATTCGTCGCAGAGTCCACATTTCGAACGTTTCGATCTTATTTATAATTGCTGCTTTAGCGTCCATGCTTCCACGCCGTACAATAGTGTAGAACAAACATAACATCTCACCATCCTGTATCTGAGACTGAAGTTCAAATTTTTATTGGTAAGAAGTTACTGAAGTTTCGGGAAAATTCTCCTAGCTTGATCAATTCTGCATCTTATCTCCTGACCTGGGTCCCATCTTTCGCTTATCATATACAGGGTGACCCACGACGATTAAGACAAGCAATATATCGGAGCTGGGTTGTAGTAGCGAATTATAATTTTGGGGGTGTAAATTAGAGCAAATATTTTCTTATTATTGTATCACCCAATGAGGTATCTGTTTTTGGTCACGTGACATCAGATTTAAAATTTTTTAATGGGACACCCTGTATATTTGTGACTTTTTGTGTTCCTCCCGATAAAAAAATTCCAACAAACTAGCACACTTGGGGTCTAAAGTAATTAGTTCAAGAGCTAAAGGTACTTAAAGGACCGTACCACTACCATTATAAAACACTACCAAAGTAATTTAACTGTAGGGGTAAATGTTATAATCAATGCTAGTGGTATCCTTTAGGTACCTGTAGCTCTTGGTTGAACTTCAGACCCCAAGTGAGCTAGTTTGTTGGAATTGTTTCATCGGAAGGAACATAAAAAGGCATTCATATACAGGGTGTCCCATTAAAATTTCTGAATCGGACGTCACGTGATCAAAAACAAATACCTCACTGGGTGACACACAATGACAAGAAAAGATACTATATTTGCTCTAATTTAAACCCCAAAAATTATAATTCTCTACTGCTGCCCAGTTCCGATATATTGCTTGTCTTGAACGTCGTGGGACACCCTGTATATTCCAAATATTTAAATTTGTGACCCGTTCGATGTCGTCTCCATAGTGTATTCGAGTGGTTGAGTTATAGTTGCTGCTAACAACCACCTAGTTTTGCTGTCATCTGCATATGTTGATATTGTTGATTGGAAATCCGTCTATTTTCGCCTATTTGCAGACCTGTAATGCCGGTCCATCGCTCTATTTTCACTGCCCGCCTACTTTCTTATTGGTAGATGTACTGCTGTCACTAAGGCTGCTTTCCAATTTGTCGGTACGGGAGCGGCGCGGATTCGGTTCGCTCGGTATACGCGGTACCGAAAGCTTGCCGAGCACCTATATTTCAATGCGTGTTTTCTGATTGACGCGGAAAGTGCGGGCGCGGAGAGGGATCGTTTCGTTTTACCGTCAGTCGGGGCGCGTGTCCAGGAGACGGTCGGCATTTTGGTGTACGCATTCTTTCATCAGCAGTCACGCATTTTCTAAATCTTGTATGTTGCTTTGTTAACTCTGGTGATAACAAATTCAAAAGCTCTTCGTGCGTTTTTTCGACATTATATATATCGATAAAAAATTTTGGTCGTCTTGGGAAAGTTCTTAAGCCGCAACAAAAAGTCGACAATCAATGTTCGATGTAAGGATGACGCCAATAACGTTTTCCTTTTTTACGTAGATGATATAAAAACACACTAAAATATCATCATCGCTTGAAAACGACATTTTCGTAGGACGCTCAAAGCGATACTGCAGGATTTTTTACCGAGAATATACAGATAAATGAGTAGCTGAGGGTAGCGCGGCATCGTTTCGGTGCCGAGCTAACAGATCCCGCGCCGCTCCAGAACCGACAAATCAGAAAGCGGCCTAAGTGTGATAGCTTTTTGCCGATTTTCGTTGAGTTAATGGGCATTATAACAATGTTTCGCAAAGAACTCCACACAATCCAGATAGAATAAAAATGTCTGTCCAATTTGCTTAAATGTTCAAAATACTGAATCTTAAAGTCAGAGGGCCCTTCAGGGGTATCTGGGCTGGAAAGCCATTCTGGATTGTGAAAAATGGTGCATGTACACATCGTTGTCAAATATGCACATTTAACATTTTTAAAAAAGGAGAAAAAAGAAAATTATTTCCACCTTAACCAAAAAGCAAGCTCAAGGATAATACAATCTTTGCTTGGAACATATCCTGAATCGTATCGGGTACGATGTCCCTAGTCCACGACAGCGCTGTTTCATTCTTTCGGGTCTCATCAGGACCTGTTTAAAGTCTGGTATCAGGCTGATACTAAAGCAGTGAACCAACTACTCTGAGGGCAATATATCACAATCCTTGCTTGATGATGTGTGTGTCGGAGAGAATGCAATGAATTTAGTTTCTGAAATATTTAAACTGAGATTGTTGATATCGAGCCAGTTTACCATCAGTACTATCAGCATATGACATAATAGTACAATTATCATAGTTGAGAAGCTCATCAATAAAAATTAAGAACAAAAGTCAGGCCCAAGGACGGACCCTTGAAGCACACCCATTCTTACTGCCTCAACCTCACTTATTGCGCAGCTCAAGAGAGCATCATGTGCATATGAAATAGTAGTAAAGTCATGATCATAGTTGAGGAGCCTACCAATTAATAAATATTAAGAACTAGGTAGCCTCAACGACAGTCGGTATCTAACTTTTGTGAAAGTGTCCAATATGTTACAGTATCAAAGGAGTTTTGATTGGGAAGGGTGGGGGGTTGGCTTAGTGGGTAGAGCCGACGGTTCCTGACTGGAAGGTCCTGGGTTCGATTCTTGTCAGAGGTATAAATTTATTTCTGGTTTTTTCAATCTGAAGCAAATTTCCACAAAAAAGAAAGCTCAGTGAGAATTTCCACCTAAGCATTGAATGTTGGCTTCTAATTTACAGTGCGGTTCCTAAAGTGGCGCCGGGAAACAGTATCTCAAGGCCGCTGCACAATTGCCCGGAAACGGAACGGAAAGAAAAAGCTTAAACTGCGCATACACTAATGGTCGCATACACCATGAAGTCCTAGCAATGGGAACGAAACCAAGTCCGTAAATGGGAACGGAATGCTTGGACAATAATCAACATTCCCATTTACGGGACCAATAGGATCGTCGAATTTTGAAGTTGTGCATAGCATGCGTCCTTGTCAGCCAGACAAATCTCCAGCTTCTTTGTTTACCTAACCTATATTTGTGATATTGTCATGTATGACGTTAATTTTGAAACCGTAGTTTAGATTTTATATAATAAAATATCGGCTAGTGACTCCAGAACTGTCAGGTCAAGCTCAACATTCACCTCAATTAAATGTTTTGTGGTAATAAATATTGAACGTTTCATGGAACTCACATTTTATTGTGCATCTAGATGCCTTTTCTATTCCCATTCCCGTTACCGAGCAATTGTGCTGCCATCTAAATCCTCCACATCTATTCTTTGCAAGCTCTTCAAACTATCAGCGAGGCGTGTTTCCCACTGCATTTAAGATTGGCTGCGTACAAACCATTCCTAAGAGAGGCAAAACACCGATCCCATCAACTATAGACCTGTGACTCTTCTGAGCATCATGTCTAAGGTTATGGAAACTCATTAACACACAGCTCCTGAAATACCTGAACAACAATAAAATCTTGAATGATCGCTTGTATGACTTCCGTAAGCATAGATCTACGGGTGACCTCCTGGCCTACGTCATTCACTTGTGGAACAGAGCAAGTGAAAATCATGGCCAATCCCGTGATGTCGCACTTTGCATATTGAAAGCCTTCGACACAGTATGGCATGAGGGACTTCTGGATAAGCTTGCTGCTTATAAACTACCACGTGGCCTGCGCCAGTGGCTGAAAAGCTTTTTGAATGATCGATCTCTGTTGTACTCGAAGGCTGTTCACCAGACGTATTTTCAATAAAAGAAACGTCGGTATTCCTCGGGGATGTGTCCTATCTCCTACACTGTTTCTGCTGTACATCAACGAGCTGCTGGAAATAACATCCAACCCAATGTACAGCTTCGCAGACGGCAATACATTAATATCGTGCATGGAACCAGGTAAGCCACCATCATTCCAGGAGGCGGTACGTCGGCGACAGCAACATGCCCCACAGATCAACGTATACATAGGTATCAAAACAATTGTCGAGTGGAAATTAGTAAATAAATTAAAGCTTGACGTACAGAAAACCCATACAACAACAGTGACATAGAAGTCTCACACTGGCTTACCATTTGTGGAAATTGAGGATCGTCCAATAGTCGAGTCACCTTGCGTCAAGCTTTTGTGGATCAACATCAACAATAACATGTCCTGACAGGACCACGTCGTCAGCACTACTGAAACGGAAGCCTAGAAGCTTGGAGTTTTGTTCTGCTGCAGGAAGCTGTATAATCCAGAGCAACTACTACAAGGCACAGGTCCGATCATCGTTGGAGTATTGCTCCCATCGGCTCCCATGTGGGAATGCGCTTCGAAGCACTCTTAAAGCAAACAGACCTCCACATCCTGGAACATAGAAGAAAGGTGACTGACCTGCCCTGTTTCACAGATTCTATCACGGAAGATGTTCCAGTACTCTCCTAGATACACTAAAGCCCGTCCGAACGAGGAACACTAGGGAGGATCTGCGTGCTTATCCTTACCAGGTCGAGGTCCCTACACCCCGAACCAGAATCCTTCAGCGTCCTCCTTTTGGAGACCTTCGACGATGTAGAATGAGCTGCCAAGAATTTTTTTCCAAGCGCTACACCCCGCAGTGTTTTAAATCTAACGTGTACCGAGACGTATCCTCTCGCAACGCTTCTACAGCGCCATAGGCTTTCAGCCTTTGTGGGAGGCTGACCATAAAAAAATAAAATGTTTCATGGGTCTCGCGTTTTTTTTTTCGTTCTCGTTACCGTTTCCGTTCCCAGGCAATCGTGCAGCCGTTTAAAGCCTGCACAGAACACAAGGCAAGGCATACCATAGCTGTCGATACATTGCCACCAAAGTAAAAAAAAAAAAATATCATCCAATCCATATAAAACTTCACCTCTGTTCCCACCATGTCCGTATGTATCGCAACCGTTATATAAGAGTGACACCGGGAGGAGCATTTCATGCGCAGGCACGTGCGTCCGGCGTACACCCTTCACTAATGTGCTGTTTACACCTGTATGTTTGCTCCCATACTGTCCGCCGAGAGGATATGCGCGCCCCCTATCGCAGTAAACATACCAGCCACCCACCCGCCATCGCCACGGGCTCCAGGAGATACTGGCGTTGAGCACATGGCAGATGCGAATGTACATACATACGAGAGAAGCAGGGGATGTTTGTAAGGGATGGAAATATTTGTACTGATAACGGTACGCGGACTACGTGCTTCTGCTCAAGTTTCAATTCAACACAATTGCATAGGATTTTCGTTATTTATAAACTTCTAGCCAACTAGCAAAGATGCACTATAAGCCGCGAGCAAAAGGACTGTTCAGTTGTAAAGATGTTGTACTGTTGTTTCATAAACACTAATTTGCTGCTTAAATGCCGTGCAAAATACAATTTTGCTCGCTGCACCATATTTGTTCTTTACCGAAGTGTTTATTTAGAATTTTCTTGTAGCAAGTTTATACAACATACTATGCGATACATCTGGAAGTGTTGTATAAACGCTTCGTGAAGCATTTCTATGTAACAGATCGACGAATCTAAAGATCTTAAAGATATGAAATTTTTGATGTTCGTCATACGAGACTGAAACTCAAAACTCTGACCTGATTTGTAATCAGCACCCTCAAATTATCCAAAACACGAAGTGTCATCTTAATGGAAAGCCAAATAAAGATTTTCAATTTTTTAGGTAAACCCCGATACCCCGAAGTTCTGAAACATTTTTTTTTATTTTCATCTCATGAGACAAACTCAAATCTCCGACCTCATTTTTGTAATCAGCACCCTCAAATTATTCAAAACACGAGGTTTCATCTTAATAGATAGTCAAATAAGGATTTTCCATTTTTTAGGTAAACCCCGAACATCTAAACGATATGAACTTTTTTATTTTTGACACTCGAGAGTCAAGACTCAAACTCAAAAGTCCTACCTGATTTCTGATTACCAGCCTTAAATTATCGAAATCTCAAGGCTTCATCTTAATAGAAAGCCAAATAAAGATTTTAGATTTTTTGAGCGAAACTGAAGATATGAAATCTTTTCGTCACTCGAGACTGAAACTGAAAACTCTAACCTGATTTGCAATCAGCACCCTCGAATTATCCATAACACAACGTTTCATCTTAATACTCCTAGAAAGCCAAATAAAGATTTTCTATTTTTTAAATAGACCCTGAAGATCTAAAAGATCAACTTTTTTTATTTTCATCACTCGAGGATGAAGCTCAAAACTCTCCGACCTGAATTGTAATCAGTACGCTCAAGTTATCCAAAATACGAGGTTTCATTTTAATAGCGAGATAAATAAAAATTTTCAATTTTTTAGACGAACCTCGATCTAAAAGATATGAAATTTTTTATTTTCGTCACTCGTCAAAACTCCGACCTTATTTGTAATCAGAACCCTCAAATTATCCAAAAAACGCGATTTCATCTTAATACAAAGCCAAATAAAAATTTTCGTTTTTTTAGGTAAACATGATGATCTAACTTTGATATTTCTGTTGCCGTTTGAGACTGTATGTTTGTTTATATTTATTGCTATAAATTTCTTCAATTTGCAGCAGTTTATTGGGAATAGTTTTGGAATAATAATGCCTTGTGGTTGGTTGGTTGGTTGGTTGTGGAACTCGATCTAACCGAGAAAAACTTGGATTTTATTCCCCTGTTATTTATTATTACATCTCATCAGTTTATTATTAACAAAAATGAATTATCCCGAAGACGCAAGAATTTTTGGATAGCTGCAATTAAACGTGATGAACTCCGACTCAAAATTTATACATAAAATAAGCTTAGAACTGATGCAAAATGAACAACAACACAGTATAATGTTTTACAAACCTTCGAGAAACATCGAGATTTTCTACGATAGTCAGCTTAGGTCCATCTTAAAAAACAAATCAAGAGGTAAATCAATGACAGAAACAAACTAAAATGATGGTACAAAATCAATATAAGGCAAACTCAAATGGAAATTTCACGAGTCTGACGGCATTAAACTCATAATCTCAAACTGACTGACTAATAAAAACAAACTGAACCTGTCCAAAATCCACAAAAAGCTAAATTCAAATAAAAATCTCACGGGCCTGTCGGCATCAAACTCATAGAGAACCTCAAACTGACGGCCCAATGCCGCCATGATGAAATGTCGCTGGTTTGAATCGCCGAATAGCCATTGTAGGGAAACTCCACTGTGCTGAATCTTCAGATGCCTTACCATTTTAATATCACTGTGTTTAAGCAACCTATTGAAGTAGGCCTAAATACTCAATCTTGACTGACTCAATCTTCGACGAAAATAAGTAGTATGAAACTGAAGGTTCCTAAGTCAACAACAAATCTCAAAGTTTCGACGGCTTACTTTTTATTCGCTTGAAAAGTAATACCGGACTCAACACCCTTGTTGTTAAAAGTAAGATAGCGCTACTTCATCCCACCTGTCAAAAACCAACTACCACACACATTAGTCGCCCGTTTTGTCTACAGCACTCCAAACTTAAGCTGATCTCGGGAGTTAGAGCGTACACAGAGATGACAAAAAGAGGCCGTCGTGGTTCGCATAAACATCACCAGACAGAGAATGGGACACCATAAAGCAAAAACTGCTTCGGCTACGGGCGAAAACCATGTTGAGAGAGCAGCAGCTGGTTTTATACAGGAAAAGTGGAAACGAATATTGGATGTGTTCAGAATTCTCAGATTTACACCATACATCAAAGGCACTAACAGGCAATCTCATTTATTCGTCTGAGACCTAAATAATAATAATAAACGATTTTATTGTACTACAATTATTATACATACATATATAACTATAGTACAACGGCGAAGTCTGACCAAAGGCCACTCTACTTAACCGTGTCTGTGCCTAACCTAAAATACCTGAAAAACTAATCTTAACTAAGTCTTAGGTGACAAAATATGTTTTTCAAATAATGACTTAAAATTATTTTGTAGAAAAGCATACTTCAACGATGGTATCAAACAATTAATCATATTTACTGCATTGTAGGTGAAACGTCTTCTAAACAAAGTAAGCTTGTGTTGAGGCATCGTTAGTAAGTTCAGATTTCTGACATTCACACTACGGATGGATGTGCGCCAGATAAGCTTATCGTACAAATAACTAGGGCATGACGTTTTCAAAATTTTAGCAGTGAAGGTTAAAAAGTGAAGCTGAAAAAGGTTCTTCATTTTGAGCCATCTCGTACTAACGAAAGCTTGCGTGACATAATCAAACTTACGCAGGTTGTTCACTAGCCGACAACAGGTGTTCTGTATCTTTTGGATTCTGTACTTAGAAATCTGATCAAGGCACGGATAATATATAATACATTATTTTAGACACAACTAAACTTTCAGACAGAGACTTACGCATGTCGAAAGAAAGCAAATGTCTGTTTGCATACAAAAGTCGAAGCCTCGCATAACAGGCGGTACTTAAATTGTAGACATGCTGCACAAATCTGAGGTTTTCATCAAGCTGCAGTCCAACCACTGACGAGCTTTAATAAAAGCGAAACGACGTCGTCTGTGATTGGTTTCGGATGAATGAATGAAATTGCTACTCTTTAATTGAGTTAAGTTGCTTTTTGGCATAAACCGAATGTCGAGAGTATTAAATGAGTGTTCCACAAAAAAGATTCTGTTTGTTGTCGTATCCGCAGATTCCTGTACCTGATGCTTTTAAATGGGGCACATAAACAGTACTCGGTTCCTCAGATTAAACGCTCAGGTACCGGCTTTGGTAGATAGATGGCGAACCAATACTTTTTTAAAGTACTGCTTCCCAAGAGCTATATGTTGCTACTACTAGTACGAGCTTTGCCAGCTAGGCACCAAGAGGCAATTTCATTTAAATTCGTCTGAGACCTAAATCACACTGACGAGCTTTAATAAAACCGAAACGACGTCGTCTGTGATTGGTTTCGGATGAATGAATGAAATTGCTACTCTTTAATTGAGTTAAGTTGCTTTTTAGCATAAACCGAATGTAGGGAGTGTTAAATGAGTGTTCCACAAAAAAAAGTCTGTTTGTTGTCATATCCGCAGGTTCCTATACCTGATGCTTTTAAACGGGTCACATAAACAGTGCCCGGTTTCTCAGATTAAACGCTCAGGTACCGACTTTAGTAGATAGATGGCGAACCAATACTTTTTTAAAGTACTGCTTCCCAATATCTATATGTTGCTACTACTAGTATGAGTTTTGAAAGCAAGGCACCGAGCAAGGCACTAACAGGCAATTTCATTTATTCGTCTGAGACCTAAATCACACTGACGAGCTTTAATAAAAGCGAAACAACGTCGTCTGTGATTGGTTTCGGATGAATGAATGAAATTGCGACTCTTTAATTGAGTTAAGTTGCTTTTTAGCATAAACCGAATGTCGGGAGTGTTAAATGAGTGTTCCACAAAAAAAGAGTCTGTTTGTTGTCTTATCTGCAGGTTCCTATACCTGATGCTTTTAAACGGGTCACATAAACAGTGCCCGGTTTCTCAGATTAAACGCTCAGGTACCGACTTTAGTAGATAGATGGCGAACCAATACTTTTTTAAAGTACTGCTTCCCAATATCTATATGTTGCTACTACTAGTATGAGTTTTGCAAGCAAGGCACTAACAGGCAATTTCATTTATTCGTCTGAGACCTAAATCACACTGACGAGCTTTAATAAAAGCGAAACGACGTCGTCTGTGATTGGTTTCGGATGAATGAATGAAATTGCGACTCTTTAATTGAGTTAAGTTGCTTTTTAGCATAAACCGAATGTCGGGAGTGTTAAATGAGTGTTCCACAAAAAAAGAGTCTGTTTGTTGTCTTATCTGCAGGTTCCTATACCTGATGCTTTTAAACGGGTCACATAAACAGTAGTCGATTCCTCAGATTAAACGCTCAGGGACCGGCGTTGGATAGATGGCGAACCAATACTTTCTTGAAGAACTGCTTCCCAATATCTATATCTTGCTACTACGAGTTTTGCCAGCTAGGCAGTAACGGGCAATTTCATTTATTCGTCTGAGACCTAAATCACACTGACGAGCTTTAATAAAAGCGAAACGACGTCGTCTGTGATTGGTTTCGGATGAATGAATGAGATTGCGACTCTTTAATTGAGAGAGGTATTTTGACCACCCGCACAAATTCTGTTTTATATCTTTAGGGGAAGATTTAGTCTAAATCTCCAGTATTTACATGACATTCAATATTTCGCTCAACAATTCTATGTTCGGTGTGTTATCAATTGAAACCCTAATTTATGTACCTCATCATAGACCTATAGTATAGTATAGCATATTTGCTACTATATTTTCTATACAAAGCAAATCACTGGCTTTTGTCTGTGGAAGGTATCACCTTGTATACGGCATTAACCCATAAACGATGAGTTTTGCTGTGTTAGATCCGTTAGTCTCTTTCCTTGATCCTCTCTATCTGTCCACTTTCTGGTAGGTAACATATTGGTGTACTGCAGAAGCTTATGATAACAAATTTTTCTCACAAATTTCTAGTTTTTACTGCAACTTTTTTAGGCACGAAATTTTGACATTTTGTTGATCTTCGACACAAGTCAGAGGAATCGGCGGCTGTGGGTGAATTCTCTAACTCTAGGCAAAGCGATAGCAACATTCTTCCAACGCTTTCACTTCTTTCGGTATTCCATAAATGTCTTCGTTCCGACTCGGACATAACGAACGCAGACGAACGGTATAAAGCGATGGCAAAAAATTTTAGATCTCGTTTGTCAAGTTTTGACGTTATTATTGCTGTGTGTCAAACTGATAATTTGCTTCAATTTATTTGTGTACTTAACAGTCAATGAATCGAAGAGAAAAAACTAATCCTTCGCAATGGTCGGCATTGCTGGATTTTGCAGAGTCTCATCCAGATATATTTAAGCTAACTCGTGAATGCTCGTGAGTAATCGAGCTCCATGCCGAAAGCGTAACGAAGCGTTAAACTTTGATTATGGAATGCCGTCAAAAATCGTTTTCGTAAATGATTAGCTTCATCTTCGCCTGCTTTCATTACTATAGCCAAAGTTACAGAATCTACCCACTGGGATTGGTCATATTTGCTAATTTATGGATGAATGTCCCTTCAAGCGCCACAGACATGTGTGAAACCAACAAATCATTGATCTATGGATGACTTGCCAGGTCTATGGGAGTAAGATGTCAATAGCTCCAATCGACAAAAAAACAAGGTAATTTTTTTAGATTTTTTAGTGTATTTTCCCAAATTTTCTCGGATTAATAATCGCGCGAGTAGCGAGTATCCAGGGACATGGAACGGGCGAACAAACAAACGAGATGAAGCAACCCCCGAAGGGGCGGAGGGGAGGCAAGCTAAAAGCGTAATTAGGAACGGGACTTTTGGAAGAAGTTGTCTAAGCCAGGAGATGCTTTATTAGACTCTCGGTATTTTGAAACTTTCTGACGGAAACATACCTACATTAACGCTGAAATGTTGTCACTCAAGGTTCGGTATGACTGAAGCGTCCCCGCTACTTTGTAATCAGACGTTGCTAATCTCATACAATGTCATCTAATTTGTATATAAACTAAATTACAAAATTAAACTATAGATGGGAAGCGGCAAAGCGAAAGCAAAGTGTACTCTTTAAACTGGATTCTAAGCTTTCGGAGAACTATGGCTCCATCATCGGGGAAAGTTTGTTGAGGCTGTTGCTTAGGTTAAAAAGGTCGAAGTGGATCATATGGTTAGACTCACATAAATATTACTGAAAATTAAGAAATTTATTTATTAAAAGCTTTTATTTAACTTGCAATGTATGTACGCTTGTTCAGGTGGAATCTTGAAACTCAATCTTGAAGCAGATATCTTCAACCGATTGAGCTAAAATTTTGTATACACGTTTAGTTTGGATGACAATGCACGATAAGTTATATGACGTCGTTCTAAATCCAATAGTGGAATTGCTATTTAATGCATTTCTACAATATGGGTATCCATATTGATATCAGAATGCCCAGTAGATGCTAAGGGGAATGACAATCTAATGATAGGAATGTCTTCACTGACAATAGACACAATAGATCCACTGATGTCATTTTCAGTCAAACGATGCGATTTGTTGTGAGAGTTTGGGGAAAATACTATTCAAAGCCGGCAAGTTGTTTTATCACTGCATGAACCTGACGACCTGAGAGAAGAGACTTTTTGCATTTGGCGCTCAACTAGAGGCTTGGCGTGTAAGCAAGAATCTGGCAGCAGTCACAGGAGATTCTGGATCGAATTTTACGAGTTCCTTTATACAACCTACGCAGTGGTTAGCACCAGGTTGTATCGACAACGGTGATGACATCGACATGAGGTTAGGGGGTAGCTAACGAACCGCCGGTGCACCGAGCAGCCACGAAGGGTAGACTGGACAGCCGATGTGTATGACTGTGACAGCGACGTAAGTGGTAGAGGAGATCCGCTGTAAGGATTTTCCAATAATAAGTTGTAAAGGAACATTTGGGGTGCTGGACTGACTTTGAGAAAGTAATAGGGATAAACTCGTGTTGTTAGTGGACTCTTATCACCAACATAGTTTTAAGGTTATGTTTAGAGTAGGTCTATATTTTAGTTTAGTTGAAGGTTTTCATGATCTCTAATAAAAGGAAATCTACGAAAATGAGTGGATATCAGGATAGCGCAAATTTTAAGTTATAAACTGTTATTCAAATGACGGCAAATAATATGTATCTTTAGATATAATACAATGATGTGTTTTGTTGTAAGAATTTGGGGAAAATATACTATTTAAAGTCGGTGAGTTGTTTTATCTCTGCATGAGCCTTGTTTACGACCTGCGAGAAGAGAGTCTTTGCTTTGATGAGGAGCGATGGCGGACGGTATCGCTTCAACGTCTTATCACGCTCTGTGTGGAAAGTGTAAATCTAAAGTAGTTAATGGTTTAAAATGTGACAAATGTGAAAAATTCTACCACGTGAGTTGTGCTCGTAGGAGTAATGTAAAAATTACCGAGGATAATATTATGATCTGCTGTGAAAATACTAACGATGGCGAGGATGCAGCGTTTTTCGATGCAATAGAAAGCCTCTGCGATGCTGAGAAGAAAATTGATGTAAGCATCTTCACATATATAATCAAGCAAAAGGATATGATTATAGCAGAGCTACAAGATAAAGTTAAGATTTTGACCAACCAATTAGATTTATTGAATAAAAAGGAATATCCACCAAATAAAGTTAATATACAGCAGACACTCAGAGTCAGCAAGGACAACGAATGCCGCAAAAACTCGGAGGACACACGTGTTGAACAAAAACAACCACTTTCACTAGCAAAAGTAAATAATCACAAAAATGAGTCAAATCGGGGAGCTCCATCTAATAAAATCGATAAGAAAGAAGTTGCTGCTGCTATACTGTTATCTGAAACTGAACAAAAACTCAATACCTATATTAACATCAATGATGACCAACAGGAAAATGAGAATACCAATCAGTGGCAGCATGTTACACGTAAAAAACGCAGCAAACGTGATTTAGTAGTAGGAAATAATAAGACAGGACCTATAAAGGGCGTTCCAAAGTTTGTAGACCTTCATGTTTATAGAATCGATCCAAATACTACCGAGAAGCAGATGGCGGACCAGCTGAAGAAGACATTCCCAGAAGTTAAGTGCGAAGCATTGAGTTCCAAACATCCCGAGCAGTACTCATCTTTCAAGGTATCTGTTTTAGAAACCAATTTCCGAGCTGCATTATCCCCCGATGTATGGCCGGATGGTGCGGTGATAAACCGTTTTTTATACAGACTGGTGAAGAAAAACCCTCACGTAACTTAGGTTTCTCACCACAGCTATTACTAGTTAATGTAAACACAATAACTGTAGAAAAATTAAATCAACTTAGTTGTGATCTCAGTGACTATCCAGATATTTGCCTATTATGTTTGGTAGAGACCGGTATGAAAAGCGAAGCTATTGGTTTTCTAAATTTTGAAGGTTTTAGTCTTAGTAGTTACTACTGTCGTACAGAAAAACAGTGCGGGGGTGTTGCGATATGGACAAAAAACAATATAAATGCTCAACCAATACAATTAGAGAACTATTGCGCCGAACAGCAGTTTGAAATATGTGCTATTAGATTAAAAATTAAGGCTGAACCTTACATTCTTTTAAATTGTTACAGATCTCCTTCGGGAGACGTAAAATTATTTTTAGAGAAATTACAAATTGTCCTTGATATGTTATACAAACCGAACATAAACCTAATTGTTTGTGGTGACTTTAACTTAGACGTCTACAAAAATAGTTGCTACGATGCTTTATCTGATTTAATGTCGACGTATAACTGCAGGCAGATTGTATGTTGGCCTACACGGGTCACCAGTAATACTTCTACGTTAATAGATCATATTTATATCAACTTTGAGAACAAGGGCTTGTGCACTGTTTTAGATAATCAAATATCAGATCACAGAAGCATTTTTCTTGAATTAGATTTTTTTCGTGAGAAGCCTACTATAAAAAGAACTATAAATCGAAGAAGTTTTAATGACACAAATGTAGAGACGTTCAGAGAGGCGCTATCAGCTCAAGATTGGTCTGTTCTTTATACATTATCCGATTTCAATATTGCATTTGATTATTTCTATGATATATTTCTACACCATTTTGAAACAAATTTTCCTAAACAAATTCACAATGCATTAGGCAAACATAAAGTATGGGTAAATAATGAAGTTAAAAGATCTAGCAGAAATTTAAAGGAACTTTTCCTTTTAAAAAAACATTATCCCTGTTTAAATCCATATTACAAAGTTGCGAAACGACAACATTTCGCCTTAATATCGGATACAAAAAGAAATTATTTTCAAGAAAAAATTTCCAGGTCAGTCAACAGCACACGCGGTTTATGGAATGTGGTGTCCGAATTAACGAATAAAGTAAAGAGTAGTGACAATATATCGCTCGATATTGATGGTCAAAGGATCTGTAACCCCGTTACAGTTGCATCAGAGTTTAATAACTTTTTCATTAAATGTCCAAAAAATCTTGTCGACAAGGCCAGGTCTGTCAAAAGTGCAGCCGGTACGTTTTCGGTAGTAAATCGATACTGCTGTGCATACACTATGTTCCTATATCCATTTGCCGAAGATGAGCTCATTAGTCTTTTGAGTTCAAAATTGAAGAACAAACAAACAGCTGGGTCAGATGAAATTCCCCCATTTATTTTGAAAAATGTGATTCACGTTATATCAGCTCCTCTTACCTATTTGATAAACATGTCTTTCGCACAAGGTATGTATCCAAAAAAACTAAAAACAGGTAAAGTAATTCCTTTGTTCAAAAAAAGCAGTCCCCATGAAATAGAAAATTATAGACCGGTTACAATTACGGAAACATTCTCAAAATTGTTCGAGTACGCTTTTATGGACAGATTCAATAATTTCATTATGAAGCATAATATTATCAGCGAGCAGCAGCACGGTTTCAGCCCAGGCAAGTCTACGATAACAGCTCTTTATAAGTATTACATTAACATTTTGGATCACATTGAGGCGGGGGAATGTCCTGTGTCAATATTTATTGACATGAGCAGGGCATTCGATTGTGTCAATCATTCAATTTTATTATCAACGTTGGAGGAATATGGCGTAAGAGGAGTCTCTCTCGAGTGGGTCAAATCATTCCTCTCAGATAGGCAACAATATGTAGCAATAAAATATAATGGAAATATGGCAGCAAATGAGGTATACTCAGATATGGTAGCTTCAAACATTGGGGTTCCACAGGGATCGATTTTGGGCCCCCTTTTATTTATATTATATATTAATAACATCAAACACGTTATCGCAGGGCAAGATCATATTTTGTATGCAGATGATTTAGCTATAACGGTGAGTGACGAGAATGATGGTAACTTGGGTATACTCTGTAATACTGTTACAAACAACGCTGTATCTTACTTATATGATTTGGAACTATATACTAATTTTCAGAAAACTAAGTGTCTCAGATTTCACAATGTTCAAAATTATGTCGATACTTTAGAACTTAATATAGTCAATACAAATCTCGATACAAGTGCGTATAAAGCAGTTAAATTCCTGGGACTGCATATTGAAGATACAATGTCATGGAAAATACACTGTGATAATTTAACATCCAAGCTATCGTCGTTCATCTTCTTATTTAAAAACCTAAGAACGGTATTACATACCTCTCAGTTACTTTCGGTATACCATGCCCAAGTGGAATCGCGCCTGCGTTATGGGGTTTGTTTATGGGGATGCTCAGCTCATTCTCAGAAGGTTTTCATTTCTCAAAAAAAGATCTTACGAAGTATTGCTGGTATCCCAAATACAGAGACATGCCGTAGCATTTTTATAAATTTAAAAATTTTAACCCTCCCATGTTTGTATATCTTCGAAATATGTGTATACGTTTTTAAAAATAAAAACAGTTTCCCAATAGTGAATCACGTACACGATAAAGATACAAGAAGTAAAAAGTTATTGTTAGTGCCATTTGCTAGATGCAAGTCAACTGCAAACTCTCCCAAGGCGATGGGACCGAAAATTTTCAATCGTCTACCGGACTATATAAAGAATAACACCAATATAAATACATTTAAACGAGAGCTGAAAAAGTATCTATTGGAAAAGTGTTTTTATAATGTATCTGATTTTCTGTGACGTGCATCCTTCTGTGGCGTAATTGTTTTTCTATTTATTAGTGTAAAGTAGTTTTTAAAAATTTTTTTTGATGTATTTGACCATTCTTATACAGTTATCTGTCTATGGAAAATAAACGAATTGAATTGAATTGAATTGACTGCTTTGCACAGTGAAAGGGCTTGTTGAGAGTGACTCGAAAAATAATATGACGCCATTCTAAATCAACTATGATGTACCATCCAAGATGGCGAAATAGTTTTTTTTAATGCACTTCTGCAATATGGTATCAAATAAAAGGGCTTGCCGAGAACAAATAAGAATTTTGTTTGATATAAGTGCAAGTTAATAACCAAAAAGTAAAAAATAAATTAAAACAAAAAAACTTTTTTAAAAAAAGCTTTTATTTAAAGGTTCTAAAAAAAGAAAATAAAGTGCTCCTTTAGAGTGTTAACTATCAACTTATAGACTCATTATACACAATTTATATGACCATAAAAGCTGGTCGTGCGATATACTTGTGTAAATTAACTAGTATCTATTCAATTGACTAACTTGGTCTGTTAAATTTAAGTGTGTTGAAATTTCATAAATTGTGTATAATGTGGCTATAGGTTGATAGTTAACAACTAAAGGAGCATTTTATTTTCTTTTTTTTAGAACCTTCAAATAAAAGCTTTTTTTTAAAGTTTTTTTGTTTTAATTTCCTCCAAAAGGACAACACAATGTTTCATGGTATAACATATAGCTTGCATTTTCGAACCACACACTGTAGTGATGCATCCACTGCAAGCTACAGCCCATCGCTGACTAGGTCTCCAAGCTGCGACTGAATGCCATTGATTGGAGTAAAGCTAAACTTTACAGTTGGAAGGGCAAGAAACATCATGTACAAGAAGTAAATAAAGGATTAGCCCAAGAACCGAACCCTGAGGGACACCGGTCTTTAAGGGCCATAATATCGAAGGAATATTGTTAGGTTAGGTTGATTGTGAGCGGGATGATTATACCTCCTTCCATTGCGACCCTATTGAGCCTATTGTGGCTCACACCTACGAGTACACTGTAAAATCCATACATTTTGGCTAAGACGATGATGGTGTTAGGTGGAACTTCCTTGAAGTCAATAGGTTCCAGATGGGTGAATTCCACAATCTGAAACCTAGCTCTTTGCAGTACTGAGCAAAAGCACAATATGCGCTTCGCTGTCTCGTCCTCCACATAGCAGAAACAACAGTCAATGTTTGTTCTAGACCTATTTTAAGTGGCTTCTCAGGTCCTCTCAGCGACCGACCAGAATGCGCAGATCATTGCTGCTCCATTCCAGGATCCTCGGGAGGGTCTAGAAGAAATGATCGCCTTCGAGTGTCATAGCCTTGGTGAATCTCTCCAGTCCAAGAGTCCTTTCCTCTCTGTCCATTCTGAGATGCATTTCATGCAGTGCTTTTTGCAATGCCCGCTAACGCAGATTCAGTTCCTTCTCTTGAGTGTGGCGGTCAATTCATGACCTTCCACCCCGCATTGACATGGAACCCAAACCAAAGTTATCTTGTTCCTTGTTCGCCATTTTACATAATATACATAATGTATGTTCCATCTTCAGCAAATATTTCTTCATTATACTATTTCCCATCTCTATTGAATCCTCTCAGCTGAAATTGGCACACAATAATATAAGTTACGAACACAGAATATACAAAACAGTTCTTGTTTTTTTGCCTTCATGAAAAGTGAGGAGTGTGTTGTCTCTCTTTGCGAACAGTACTGTGTGCAGTAATGTCCTAATTAAGAAAACTACCTTTCCTTCTGGGCGTGGAGATTTTTTCTGGGTTAAGGGCAAACTTTCTGGTTATACACCACTACCTCTTGGGTAAGAAGCACACTTCTTGAGGGTGAAGACTTCACCATTTTTCCTGACAAGCACATTCTTTGCTCCTGTCCAGTACTGGAGAGCGCTAGGTTCCAGACATTTAGATTTGCCCAACTGGAACCTCATGACTTCAAGGAAGTTTCGCTTCACGTTGATCGCCTTCGCTAAGAGGTGCGGACTGAGTCGCAGTGGAAGGAGGCAGTGCTGCCCCACTCACTGTCAACCTAACCTAACCTATTTTCTTCTAGGTACGCAGACCGTACTTCTTGGGAAACAACAGTCTTCATGGTTAAGGGCATGTTTTTCCAGTGTATCCTCTTGGTATGAGAGGACTACTTCACGGTCCAAGAAGAAGGATCCTCAGCATGGAGGCTCCTTTAGAGCCAAACTCCCAAAGATTATAGCCGAAGCTAAGTTGTTGTTGAACAAATAAAATAATGTAGTGCACTCATATACTGAAATAGTTCTTTGGGCACAGGCACGTACCCACATGCCCTTGGTCAAACAGATTTCTGACCGGCTGGATGCTATGGACAGTATGTTGATTGGTGGCTTGGAATAGAATATAATAGAAAACAATAGAATAATTTATTTGAGCTTGTACACAAAATGTGTTTACACAGGTCAGTAAGCAATTGTTGACTAGTAATAGGAGAATATGAAGAATACATGAAAAATAGCTCACAAATAGAAATAGATCAAAGTTGGCATAAACTCGCACATAAAAATCTATATACATTTTAACAGGATGGAACATCAAGGAGGTCGATTAGAAACAGGATTGAAGTTGTGAAAGTTGTAGCTTAAGAACTCATCCATGTTAAAGGAAGCATTTGATAGTAAGAGCGACTTTATTCTTAAACATCGAGAACCCTTATTTTCTCAGGTATTACATTGAAAACCTTTATGCTATGTGACCCAGGGCTTAGAGATCTGAATTACCAATCAGTGTTCTTGTTACAGGGGTATTATTGAATTTGATTTTAAATGTCCTTCCTTCGAAAAAGGGCTTTATAGTTTTTTTACGCCACCTGTGCGATTGCTAGTTTTTAGCCCTTACCTCTCCTCCCATTTCCTCCCTCCCCTGGTTAACTTTGTCATTCCACGGCACGTCGCTCTTTCGGCCCTGCCTCTGCCTGCGTCGATAACTTTTTTATGTGTTTCTCGCAGCGCGCTACTGGTGTGCCGTTTAATATTCCAAAAGCCGTGACAAAAAGGAGTCCTACGAGGAATATTAAATGTTAACGGGGAAATTTTGGGAGATTTATGTTCTCTGCCTGAGAATATCTAACGAGACGGCAAAAATGGATTCAGAAGTAAATGCGCTACCGAAAGCGTATCGTCCGTTTCAAGCCGCCTAGCAACGAAGAGTGAGCTACCTCTTTTTTTTTAGAAGAGAGCCACAGATATGTCTTCAACGTTAATGTTTAGACAGGCCTCTAAATTGAATGTCTTAAGCATTATAGATTAGCTATATGGTATCATACAGAAAATGGGCCTATACACACATAAAAAGAAATTCTCAAGTCAAGAATTGTGATATTCTTGTAAATACATACTCACAACAAGAATATCTGTTCTCACTCTAAGAAAGAATATTTGATGAGAAAATAGTAGAAAATTTGTATCAAGAATAATATATTTTTGATTTATATATTTATTTTAAAGAAATATGCTCCGAAAGAAAAAATAATTTTCTTTGCAACCAAGCCTATAATAATTTAATAACAAGTATTTCATAATTTTATAACAAGATTATCATTTTTTCCAGCGGTGTCCCGTTTATTTCTATCAAGAATTTAGACAGCCTGCAAATGCGAACCATCATTTACAATATGATAATCTTGGTTTGGAACGCTGCTTTAAGCACGCCCTATAGTTGTATCAAGTAAATCATTTATTTGACGTCTGTTGCCCGTCCGCGTCCGCCGCCATCATCGGTTTTCGGATTGTCGCATTCGCCGCCGTCTTTAGCACCGTAGCGTAATACCTGCTTCCTGGATCCTTCATGATAGTACATAATAGTATCTAGTCAAACTGTTAAATAAATTGCCATTGCCACGTGATACCCGTGATACCACCGTCAACCATCGGTCAACGAATCTGCCGGTAGTGCTGGTCCATCGCCATTTCATTCGCGTCCCAGTTCCCATTAGTTTCCTTATCACTGGATCTATCCAACCATGAATGAGCTATTAAAAATATGGGGATGCGAAGACCTGACTCAGGTGTTCCTAGGTAAGTACCAAGTATATTAAATGTGACTTAAGAAATTTTGCAGAACTATTTCTCCAGTGTACCCATCACTAAACAGGCACTGACTGATTTACAAATATTTGAAAACTTTGCACACATGTTCCAAAGTCCAAAATTCAATTGGCTTCTACATGTGTATGTCTTACAGATAATGACATAGACGAGAAAAATTTCTACATGCTCATAGAAGAGTTTGAATGCTTGCTTCAATGCAATACATTTCTTGGCATGAAACAACAGTGGCTTTGGTAACAGCTCATCAAAGTTATCAAATGCTCAAATTAATACTACTAGATTCCTAATCCAAGAATATCACAACCTTAGAATAAAGTTGAGCTACTTGCGTCAAGTTTATGAAATGCTGCAGTTAGGATTACGAAATGCTTCAGTCAAGATCATGAAATGCTTCGGTTAAGATTACTGTATGCTTGGTTTAAGACTTTGGTATTCTTATTTTCAAGAATTTCCCAGTTTTGTATTGTAGATATTTTCTCAGTCTAACCCTTATATGGTCAAAGATATCGTATTCTCACTTCAAAATTAGCATAGCTTTGCGCGTATAGGAAGTTATGGTATGCTTGAATTATTATTAGGTGTGTACCTTGATATCACAGAAAAACAGATACAAATAATATAAAGAAAGTTGAACTGCAAATTAAAATAATCTTGAACCCACCATAAACAAGGAACAGTATATAAACCAATAATATTTGTTGTTTATCTAACAGGTGGCAAACAGCAATATGGCAGCAATGTGTGGCTCTGAACATGTAGTTCAGTTGACTGTAACAACCGTTTTGTATTCACAGAACATAAACCTTACATGACAGATGACATCTACTTCGAAGCAAATATACACACGAACGATATGAAGTAAGCAGCACAAGTTTAGTAAACGGGATTTGGCAGTATTTAGAAATTCGATTTTTGAAGCTATTCTTTTTCATAATCGGTATGATGAAAAACTATTCATCATATCTGAATACTGTAAAATTTTATTTAAGTCCCAGAAAAAATTGTTAAGAAACCATAGTATAAAAAGCATAAATTTAGCAAAAACTGATTTAAAATTGAACATGTACTATTTCCGTACAATTTCTAGACTGAAAGCATGCGCATTTGAAATACAATTATTATTAATATTGCGTCAAGGGGCATCTTGCCAATCAAACAGCGTGACAATCATGGTACAAAATACTCTAGTACAATTTGTTTAACTAGAACTTTCATCACAAAGTATGTAAACGAGGATGTACATGCTAATGCACTATTTCTCCCCATGGTACAAATTATTGAATTAACAATTGTGGAATGTTATTATTCCATAAATAATGCTACAAAAGCCACAACACACAAACTTGAAACTACCTTTTTTGGTTGGTGACATTCCGTTACGTGATTTGTGTATCATGGAACATTAATCGCGGTTGTCGACATTGATACTTCTGACATCTGAAAGCTGACTGTTGACAAATACGATCTTTATGTACAGAAGCCTGAACTATTTATTGAAGAATAAATAGTGTAAACGTAATACGTGCCCTATTAAACTATCCTTCATTCGAAACGTTGTTCAAAAAATTGTTACCAAGTCTGGTGAAAGAAGTTGTGCAATGTATTACATCAGTCTTAAAGTATAGAATATCAAGGTTACTTTTCTAGAGATAAGCCTTTATAAATAATTTATCAAATAAAAATAAATGTCGGCGCCTAAAACGAAGTTCGGTGCAATTTTCTTCGTTTGCAAATTACCGCGGCGCCACTGCACTGAGTTTCAAAAGTATAATAGCGTTACCTACTACGGCCCCCTGATATACCACATCCAAAATTTTATCAAAATCGGTGCAGACGTTACTGAGATTCCGTAGGTATAAGAGTAGCGATAGACAGACAGACATTCCTATGGAACGGATTAACAGATTTCTGTAACGTAAACATCATCAAATGCAAAAAAAAAATAACTCAACATCGAAAATTTTCTGCAACACTTCCCTCATCATCTACGATGTACAGTAGATCTTAGAAAAGGAAAATCCAACTGCTAAGACAAGCATGTTCTTCTAGATGTTTATAGCAAACTTCATGCATTGATTTATGTTTTTGAAGCCATACAAGAAAATCGACTTCAGCAGCTTAATGTGGTTTTTTTTATTGTCCAAGAGCTATTTTTGTAATATTACTTCTGACACCACCACTCCCCTTCCCTCCTGTCCCGAAAAAAATTGTAAATATGCAGCTGTTAATGCTAGATTTGAACTCGCCAATAAAATCGCTTTCCAAAATGGTCCGTGCTCGATGTGTGAAAGGTTGTAATATTTCCAGAAATATAATTTTGTGAAATTTTTTTGGAAATATTTTTGGAGTGGTGACCATCAAAATATAGGTAAAAATATAAAAACTACAATTTTCGGTAGATAGCTAAGCATTGAGTAAATCAGTTTTGTTTTATTTTTCAAGGTAGTCAAAAATCCTCATATTCTTTTTCAACTGTTTTAAGAAATCTTCTTTTTTCTCCATTATTCCACAAATTATAATTTCGTATTTATAATCCAACCAAAAATTGTCATTTGAGAGTTCATTAAAATCAGGATAATCTGAAAACAATATTAAGAGACAGTAACATATAGATATTGGGAAGCAGTACCTTGAAAAAGTATTGGTTCACCATCTGTCTACCAAAGCCGGTACCTCAGCGTTTAATTTGAGTATCCGAGCACTGTTTATGTGACCCGTTTAAAAGCATCAGGTATAGAAACCTGCGAGTACGACAACAAACATACTCTTTTTTGTGGAACACTCATTTAACACTCCCGACATTCGGTTTATGCTAAAAATAAAATTATTTTTATTAACTACTAAGTTAATCACAACTATACAACAAAATTGTCGTTGGTACTCGCTAAGAAAAACTCAGGTGTCGAGTTTCTATTGTGCCATGCATCCTGACTTCCTGACCAGGAGACATCCTACATACCACAAGTCAATTCCATCATACATACATGCATATGTATTTCAGCTCATTCACTTTATAAATCCACATAAAAAGCGAACATTCTGCTTGAAGCATACACGAAAATAAAAGCAGCTACAAAACTACCTCGGTCAATATGTATGTAGGAGAACAAACTTTCCTGCGAGTATATCGGGAATATCCCTTTTTACATCTGCATTTATGCCGAGAAACTTTCTGGAAATCTGCTACATTTTACAGGGACCGGCGAGAGTTCATATTTTATGTTATTACGGTTGTTTTTGAACTTTTGCCTTTTGTGGATTGTGTGGAAAGGCAGCAACGGTTTAGTTGTTTATGGAATACTGGCGTGTGTAGTACACTCTCATCAAGAAGTTCGGTCATCCAGCATTTGAGAAATAGAATGGGTTTATATTTATTTTACCCTGAGACTGTGTTTAGCATCTAATTACTCGTAAGAAGCTAGTTGAGCAAATTACTTTCTAGCTTGGGCGCTACCTAGTAATTGGGAAACTCCAGTTTTTGGTTTTATAACTGGACAATATCAGAATACCGCAGCTGCTGTGAAAGAGTTATGTTAGAGGAAGTTTGTTACCGTGGGATTTGAAAGGGCCAACACCCGCAGGCCCATTCCAAGCCTTGGACACCCTGCAAATGAATGTGCGGTTGTACCTGGTTGTACCGCTCAGTTCTTGATGTAGGAAGTACGACGGCCTTAGGACGAGATGCAGCGGTTGCGCGGGTGCATCCGATAAGCATGCCGGTGAGAAAGTAGCTGGAGGTGGCGCGTTAAGGCCGAGTCGCCAATTAGTAGAATTGCCCTTCTCTGGATGGCATCTAGTATAGACAGGGTAATAGGGGCAGCAGCTCCCCAGATATGAGAGCTGACGACCAAATAGTTATAGCTGAGGATCGCGATGACTTGAGAAAGCTGCAAGAAAGTTACCATGAAGCAGGACTGACCATCAATACGAACAAATCCGAATACTTAGTTATCGGAAACGACGAGACAGATAATTTACACCTGGAACAAGATTGCATAAAAGGAGCTAAAACCTGTAAATATTTGGGAGTAATATTCAACAAGCAAGGAAATTGCCAGGATGAAATTAAAGAAAGGATAAGTAAAGGAAAACAAGTCACACAGTCTCTCAATTCTATACTATGGGACAAGAACATCACCATACAAACGAAGAAAACACTACATAAGACTATATTTGAAGCTGTCATCACGTATGGGGCAGGAACATGGGATATCATTAGTAGCAATCGCAATAAACTCTGTCAGCTGAAATGGACTTCCTACGTCGGAGTTCCAGAAAGTCTAGATTAGACAGGGTTAGAAATCAAACAATCCGGGAAATGACGAAAACAGACTCAAATCTGATAGATAGGATCCATCAAAAGCAACTGACGTGGTTTGGACACACAAAACGAATGGGAGAAAATAGATGGCCTCGACGAATACTAGAATGGGTGCCACGAGAAAGAAGAAAAAGAGGACGACCGAGAAGAAGCGGGAGGGACGAGATAGATGAAGCCATGGAACTGAGGGATTTGGAAGAAGACATGTGCTTCGATCGAAAAAATTGGAAACTGGGAACGGAGAGACGGCTAAGGCCGTAAAACAAGTCCCTATTATTACACTAACAAAGCGACCTTAAGCATCCCTTACTCCTATAAAGATCCTAGCTGATTGCACGATATTGATCTTCTCCAGGCTGAAATCTTTGCGAATTTGGGCTATGTGCCATGGGCGCCAGCAGCATTTGCGGTGCCCCCCCCCCCTCCCAATACTCTGGCATGATAATGACACATGTTTTAAAGAAAAAAATTGAAAATGATGATGTAATCAAAAGAAGGTGTGACAGCAGCTTGAAGTTCTTAGGTCTAACTATTGATCAAAAATTGAATTTTATAAATCACATTTATAAAATAACTAATGAGTCAGCTAAATTAACTTACATACTAAGAACAGTTAGAAAAACTCTTGGAAGTAACACCACCAAGTTATTCTGCATTATTCCAAAGTAGGTTGAGTTACGGCATCCCATTTTGGGGTGTCTGTTCTCATACCTACTCAAATAAATTGTTAATATTACAGAAGCGAGCAGTTAGATGGATCGCCAAGAGTAGACCTAGAACTTCATGCAAGCCACTATTTTTAGAATACAAAATTAATGACCGTAATTGCACTATTTATTTTGGAAACGTCAACACTGATATTCAAAAATAAAACGAAATTTGAGACCATAAATATAGAATATAATATAAGGCATAAGAATGATTTTAAATTAATCACCTCCAAATCACCACTCATTAAATATTCAATTATATACGATGGAGAGAAGATTTATAACAAACTTCCTCACCCTTCTAAATTCGAAAAGATTTAAAAGTTTTCCGTACAAAACTTGAGAAATGTTCTGTTACAAAAACCGTATTATACACTGGATGAGTTCTATGACGGGTTTTAGAGAATATCCCACAAATTTTGTTTGTTATATAGCTTTGTCAATAAGAATCTTGTAACTTCTTAGACAATAAAGTATATTTATCCATCTGTCGATCTATTCCTGCTGCATCGGCCTTCTAGGCTGATGCAACTCATGAAGCAGCTACTGCCGGTTTCATAATAGATTTGTATATTCTTAGCTCAACTTGTCGGCGTATTAGCCAGCAATAAATCTTAAATCAGTGTCTGTCCGCGTTGATACCCCCAGGGGATCTCAAGACGAATTATTTACTGCCGTCCGGCATATCCCCTAATTACACGCCGCACGCACAGGCGGCCTTGCGTAATCCCCGCGTCGGTGCAACCGGGGGCTTATCGGCCCCCCCGAATGCCGCCGATAAGCCCCGGCCATGTATACTAATTATCTCCGCCTTCTGATCATCAATTCGCCCTGTAATGGCCGACCTAAATCATTTAGCGCTAATGTGCACTTAGTCGCGCGCCACTGACCGGACGCCATCTCGACCGGGCCCACGCGCGCCTTCTCCACACCATTTCCAGCAGTGGTTTCTAAGGGCCAAACTACACGAGCGGAATTTCCGCGGCGTATTTAACGCGGCCGGATTTCCGTTGGAAGGAGGAAGTTTCCATTTTTTCAAATCTTAATTAGTCAGATAGTCCTAAAGAGTTAGAGAACAACGGCGAAAAAATTTTGTAATTATCTCCATTAATAGACAAGTTATAGTCCTTCAAAGTTTGAATTGCCGTATCGTCCGCGCCTGTGTATGCCCTGTCGAGGATGTTGTTCCCGCAAGCCACCGCGCCGCCGCCACCGGCGTCCTCGTTCATGTTGTTATTCCTTGTTTTCAGTAGGGCAGGCGACGCCGACGGTGACAAAACGATACACTGCAGTTTATTGGTACTCGTATTATTAGAATATGTCTAGCATACCGAGAAACTATAGATATTGCATAGTACTCAGGTATACTAACACCACCATAAAAACACCAAACAAATATTTCAATGGATAGCCTATTATGAATACAAAAAAATTGAGTTTTATGACCCCCCCACCCCCAACTACCCCAATTTCACCCCCACCCAAAAAAGTAGAAAATGATCACGAAACCCATAAAACGCCTAAAAACGAAGTTTGAGCTGTTTCTATATTTTTAGTTTTTTTATTATTGCTCCGCGAGACTTTACGTCCTCGCAGCGGTAGTAATACTGTGTGAAAATTTAATTGAAATCAATCCTATAGTTTCCTAGTTATACCATACAAAATGATCAGAAGCAATACTATCGCATGTATACATCAGAAAGTTCTAAGTCGACGATCCGTAATAGCCAAGGTAATGTTCGGATGCACCTAAAAAAGTGTATTATGACGCTAGGCAAAGTTTGAGGAATATTTAAAATTTTTGGTTTTTTGCAAATTACTCCACCGCCCATGCACCGATTTTCAAAGTTATAGGAACATTACCTACTACCACCCCCACTGCATATCGCTGCCAAATTTCATAACAATCCATGTAGCGGTCACGGAGATTACGTAGCTAGAAAGACGCGTACAGACAGACCGACAGACTGACAGACCGACGGAAATGAGCTGTGTGGATGTTCGTTATGTAGACATCATAAAACACCCAAAAAGCGTATTATCTCAAAATCGAAAGCTTTCACGATCATAATACTCCCCTCACCTATCGGTGTGGGAAGTAAAAGTCCCTAATCATGTCATCCACTTTAGGAAGATTACTAGAATCACCACGAACTAACCTTCCTCCATACTTCAAATACTGGCGTCTGCCCGTTACAACAAACACCTTCGTCGTTTCACTAAAGTCTAAATGTCGCATCCTGTACAGCGCAGCGTATGCATAGCGGAGTCCCGACCAGACTGTGGCTGCTGCGAACAATTAATAACATGTGACGTCATAGGGCTTTCCACCTTCGCGGTCGCTCTACGCAAATATAAAATTGAATAACTCCGCCGTTTTCTGGAATATTCAGATGATTTTTTCGACGTTCTTCAAGTGAAGAAATAGACTATGCGATAGGAATGAATTTTCCAAATTTTATTTTTTTTGGAAACTTCTCCATTGGCAGCAAACAGAAAGCGCTTCCATAGAATGAAAGGTGTTTGCTTACTCCGCAAGAGGGAAATGTTGGGCACCGGCTGAATTCCAACATCTTTTTTTTCTGTGAACTACATCATTAGAGAGCGCTTTTCCGCACACAGAAAAATCTGTCGTTTTGTCAGAGACTTATGCTTGGACCCAATGGGACGTTACGCTCAGCATTTCTCAAATACAGCGATGTTTTATCCAATGGGAAGTGTATAGTTGGTAACGAATTATATCTTATTGTCGATTCAACTACAAGATGTCATTGGATTTCAATGAATGATTCAATCGCAGCCTGTCGTTTAATCGAATCTGTGTTTGGTAATTGATTCTAAACTACTTTCTTCTCCTTGGACCAACACATCTTATTGCGAGGACAGCTGATCGATTCTTGGTGTAATTTTTGTATGAATTTGTAAGGAGCATGATATAAGAATTAGACATAAGCCTGCACCAGTTGTTGCATTTTTACCTGAAATATAACTGTCTGACTAATCTAAATACCTACATTCAAATGTGAGTATTAGCTCTTCTAAGCCCCAATTTCTCAGTAGGTCCTCCATTTGATATTTAACTGGAAACATTCAAATCACACAACTGCTGATGCAGAAAGCAAAAACGCGAGATGACACAACACGGCTAACACCGAAACAACACAACGAAACACAGCGAAACAACCTCGTCCATGTTGGCGGGATGGCGCCGACAATAACACTAAGACGATCCCCCTGTTCTTTCTTTTTACGTTCATTGAACCGGGACATCAGTCCCGCCGAATATTGATTATAGTTCAGCGAACAACACGGGCCACTGAATTCAATATATGATGTTGTTGTTACGAATATTACTTACCAATTTCTTTAACAGCATTGACAATGTTTTGAAAGCATGGGTTATTGTTCGCGTAATAGTTACCTTTTGAAACAAAATTAATTTTTATCAGATGAATTATCACGAACTGCTGTTGCAGTAACGATTTTTGTACATCGAATAGATTGCATGCTTTGCTTAAATGAAACATAGGGTAAATTTCGAAAACAAAAGGATGTTTTGATTGCATTATTAGAAGGATTATACATATCGTTAGAACGAATATAAAGTTATTTTGAATTTATTCGCGTACCTGTGATTACTTCGAATATAAGGATTGAAATTCTTTCAATGACATAGATTTGAAACAACTGTAAATATATTTAAAGCGATGGAAAAATATCCAAATACTAACAATTAATTGGAAACGCAACAGTATTTTTTTCTCTGTGTGTAACTATTTCTTCACCTTCAAAACCGTTCGGAATGTTTTGGTTGCCTGATAATTTTTTTTTAGATGGAACTTCAACAATTTTGTTAGTACTGAGAATGTGAGAATACGTGAGAAGTACTGAGTGGAATCACTTGAGGCCATTTTTTTCTGCGGGCTTTGTTTTTTATCGCTAGCCCTCATCTGGCCGAAATATGCAACAATGGCGAATAAATCTGCAAGAGATCAAAGCAGCCCCGTTCGATCTGTCTGTTTTTGAGCGAGGCCCCGTGCCAAGCACGATAAGGTTACGGATACGCCCAGCAAACTTTATCGACTTGTTTTTCTTGGAACTTGATTTGTGTATGGAAACGGAACAGTTTTGTTTCGGATTCTCATCCGGAGTTCTTCTGCTCACTCTTACAATGTGTTTAATAGTTTTTCGTGTTTCGAAGTTGTGAACTTGCACTTATTGATTTTGATGCATCCGCAACAAAGTGATTCGCATACTTTTTGCGACTTAGCGGACTGTAATACTAAATGATTTCACGGTTTCATTTGAAGACGTCTAGGGTGGCAATAATTTCAGATAGTCTTTTTATTTAAAAAAACTTGCGACAATTATTTCGACACACAGTGTTTTTATCAAGCAATGATTTTAAACTTAAAGTACTACGCTATTTATACAAGATATACACATTAATGGGGTAACTATTATTATATTACCATCGGACAGATTTAGTAAAGGTAAATTATTTAAATCTGTTTGGTCATTAAGCAGGTTACCTGAGAATTTGAGCTTGATGATATCTAATGCTTCTAAAAAATTTAATTTGCGTCTTTTCTGTTCTATGTGTAGGTAATATTTTAAAATCTTCATTGAAATGATAGTTTTCGGAGACCAAATGATTGGCGTAATTAGAATTATACAGTTCGTTTATAAATGATTTTTTATGTTCGTTAATGTGGTTTTTGAATGCTCTTCCACTTTGTCCAATATAAACTTTAGTGCAATCCACACAATCATTCTAATTTGTAGGCACCAGACTTTTCGTTTTTAGTTGATTTCATTTTATTGTTTTTAATTAAATTGCCTAGTGTCTCTTTGCATCTGAAAGATATATTGCGGTGTAATTTCTTGAGTAAATATAATAAAACAAATTGCCTCAAACAATAGCTATAGCCCTACTTTATAATCGATTCTATAATAAAAAAGAAGCAATACAAAAAAGCAGTTAACTTAGTATACCCTCAGCTTACCGACAATCGATCGAATAACACATATAACCCAATTACATACATAGGACAGTTATCAGAAAACGTTGCACTTTAAACTTTTTTGTAATAATTTCAGATTCATGCCCAGTTGCTACAACTTTCACTTAAGGAACGATTAACAAAGGAAACCTCAACATTTAAGATGACCTTAAAGTTCCAATCATTTGCACGGACGTCAATCGAACCTTACTTAGTTAAGTACTTGTTATATGTGGCAACGCTGGTTCTGTCACACATATTTTGTGTTTTGTTACTCCTACTTTGTGTATTGGGTTCGTGTTCACCATTTCTTCTTGTTAGATTCCGTAGTTCCTTGGGTTGGATTGGAGCTTAGATAAGGAAAGGGAGGGGATACCACACGCCCGTTTGATGCTACACGAATTAGCTGTGACCGAAAATGAATGGCTGTCAAAATATTTGTTTATGATATTTAGCGTTTTTAAGACCAATCATTGTAAGATACTGTGGTGTGCATAACGGTAGGGTGTGCAGCTTACGGTTGTAAAAGCCACAGCAGCAGAAAGGAGCCAGGAATCACTTATCACAGGTAAATTGCTAGCGCTTTTGGTACATCTTTGGTACTTTTTGGTAACAGAAATGTCAGTCGCGCATTCCGTCCTCTCTCTTTCCTCGTCTAAGGATTGGAGTTTGGAGTATTGAAACTTACCGTTTTTGTACATTGAAATATAGAATAGAAAAAAAGAAAAATGAGTGAATGTAAACAAGATATACCACAGTATTTTTGTAAAGACTAAACCTTTTGGAAAAGCTTAATTCATCTAGCTCCTCAAAGTAATTTTGCCTGTGGTAAATACGCCTAGGAATTCCATACTCCAGAAGCCACGATATCAGCAACTTCCACATCATCATCCAAAAAATCGAAATCTTCCATAATCACGATAAAAAGACAACACCACATCACAATGATGTGATAATTAAATGCAAAAGGCAGTTAAGTCGTGTTTAAGTCGCTAAAATCGAGCACTATATAAAGGGAGGTTTAAGGAGACTTTTGAGTATTCCTTAAATGTTGTTGCAATGAAATATTCTACATAAGCATGATTTAAGGATGCCTAACATTTAAGGCTTCCTTAGAAGAGTTGGTGCAAATGGGCATCAAGTTCAGTTTTATTATCCATCATCATCATAGTCACAATGTCCTAACAACAGACATTTTGTGAACTCGTAAAATGCATTAAGTCGGAGCTAAAGTATTGCCCACACGAATATTATCAATAGTTTTGAGAACTGTAGAATTTGATAATCTTTCTAATGATATAAGTTTGTGAATATCAATCTCTGGTGGTTTTCATTTAATTTTAAATTTTCAAACAAATCGGCGTTTTGCGATTTTCCTACCTATAAGCAACGTAGGAGGCCATGAAATATAAACAAAAACCTGTTCAGGTAGAAGAAAACAACTAACTTAGCAGAAAAATACAGACGAACTAGACTAAAGGGACAAGATTATAAAAATTACTCACAACAAACAAAGTCTAACCAGAAACAACGGCGGTAACATATCTTTGGTCAAATAGAAGCTGGAGTATGGCAGAAATTGGTTTTTTCACGGCCTACTAGCTACTGCAATGTACTAGAGATTGGCAATTTCCAAAACCATTAAAAATTTTGAAATGAAACGAAAACTACTAGACAATGTTGTAGGCAGTTCATTATTTTCATAATAAAATTTCCCATTTATTGATATAAAAAAAGTATGCAATTCTGTCAAAACTCAAGCCAAAAGTACCTCTGACTGGAGTTCTGAAAATTCTTCACTACCTATTAGCAAGATCGCAGAAAATGAAGAATGAATTAAAATTAGTTCAAATTATAAAACAACTTAAATAGCAGAAAATTTAAATCTGATTTGTCAGTATTCCTTTTTTGCAGTATTGCTAATACATATTGAAAAATAGAAGGGCTCCATTCAGAGGTATCGATTTCGACGCAAATTACTACTTTCTTACACCATTACATATGATTGGTAATTGCGTGCTGGAGCAACAGTCGCTGGCTGTTTTTGTTTCAAATCAGGGTTTTTAATTGTCTTGGAAAATTTTAACATCTAGTAAATTGCGGTAGCCAGTAGACTGTAAAAAATATCTATTACTGCCATACTCCAGCTTCTCTTCGACCTTAGAGAGGTTACCGCCGTTGTTTCTGGTTAGAATTTGTTTGTTGTGAGTAATTTTTTATAATCTTGTCCCTTTAGTCTAGTTCGTGTGTATGTTTCTGCTATGTTAGTTGTTTTCTTCTACCTAAACAGGTTTTTGTTTATATTTCATGGCCTCCTACGTTGCTTATAGGTAGGAAAATTGAAAAGCGCCGAATTGTTTGGAAATTTAAAATTAAATGAAAACTACAAGAGATTGATATCCACAACCTGATATCATTAGAAAGGCTATTAAATTCTACGTTTAACAGTATAAAAAGTATAAGGCATTCCCTTTTGAAAAAATCAAGTTATCGCTGATCGAAGTCTCCTTAATTAATCGACCGATTTCTCCAAGCATAAACGTAATTTAAATTTGACAGTCTCATCAAACCTGATGCAAAGAATCTGAATATGCAATAATATACGGGGTGTTCCATTCAAAAAACATAACTTTGATACATTTCATCATACATCCTAAATTATTATTTTCTTTTTTATCAAATACTTTAGCCATAATGCTCCATGTCGAATAACGTGAATAACCCTGTATATGTCGAGGCTTTGAAGTGCCACACCGCACCTAATATATCGTCATTAGAAAGTAAAATGCAGCTTCGCAACTTCGGAGAAGTTAAATAACTCCGAGGTAAGTTGCAGTTGTGAGTTTGCGGTGCCTCGAAACTGCCGGCTATGATTTCGGGACTGTGGCATGGTTGCTTTCGGCGTGTGTGTACATGTGCATACAGGTGTTTGCATGCAACAGCAAAGGAAATAATGTCGGCCTGCTATGTCGGCGCTTGCAAGTTTTGTTTGACGAGAATTCGGATAAGCACGTGGATTACCTTGCGGTTGCTTATGCCACTGCTGACAAATTGTCACTTGGTTCGTTTTTTGTTCATTGGTCAGCCCTTTCACGTTTGGACTATTTTGAAATGTGGCTATACAGACGCATATTAAGGATATCGTGGGCCGAGCGGGTAACAAACAGTACGGTACTAGACATATTGAATAAAGATCAGGAGCTTTTAACAACAATAAAACGAAGAAAAGCAGCATATTTTGGCCATGTTCTTAGAAACAGTGAGTAGGTACGAGTGTTTACAACTTATCGTTGGGGGAAAGATCGAAGGACGACGAGGGATCGGGTGAAAAAAGTTCTCCTGGCTTCGGAACTTACGCCAGTAGCTTAATATCAGAGAGGCCTGCACAATCGTTCCTTCAGCACAAGACAGAGAAGAGTTCCAAATGATGGTAGCCAACCTCCCCTGAGGAGATGGTGCTGAAAGGAGAAGGTCAGCACTTTTGGAATCCATTCTGCTACTGGAGTACGCACCCATTTATTGAAATCACTGATACAGTCATGAAAAGCTTGATGATCAGTATATGCAGCCAACGCTGACTTTAACTTTTTAAGAAACTTCAAGAGGGAAATTATGAAAGGCTAGGGTTGATTATTGCTATATTTTTGGCACCACATATTTAAAAAATGAAGTCAAGTTAATTGACTCAGTACTTCCCACACATAACGGTAATACCAGTTTATTATTTTCCCATAGCATGAAGCTTTAGTCTGAGATCCCTTGCAACGAAATAATCGCCAGCCCCCCCTCCTAAAATTGTGTTATGCCGCTAGGTCTTTCCTTCACAGGCCAATGGACAGCCTATTATCAATACTACAAACTTTTCATTTTTACAACGCCCCATCCCGCCAACCACCCCAATTGACACGATTTTTAACAAACATACGCGTTTTCGATCCTCACCCCGGTAATAAGGTAATAATACTGCGCCAAAGTTCCATTAGAATCAATTTCGTAGTGTCCACGTTACAAAATACAAAACGATCTAAAGCAATAACTACTCGTGTACATACAGAAAATTCCAAGTCCCTTAGTTTCCGTAATAGGCTAGGCAATGTTCGGATGGACCTAAAAAGGTGATTTATGTCGCTAGGCCTTCCTTCACAGGTTAGTGGACAGCCTATTATGAATACAAGAAACTTTTCAGTTTTTCAACCCCCCCCCCCCCCCCCAAACACCCCAATTTCACCCCCCACCCTAAAAAACGCAGAAAATGATCAAGAACCTCTAAAACGCTTAAAAACGAAGTTTGAGCTGTTTTTATATTTCTAGTTTTTTATTATTTCTGCGCCACCACTGGCACGATTTATAAAAACCATACGTGTTTTTCGTTCTCGCTACGGTAGTAATACTGTGTCAAAATGTCATTAAAATCAATTCAACAGTTTCCTCGTAACACAATATCGAACGATCTAAAGCAATACAATACCGTCTTTGGTGTGCAGGCACATTACTGATTTTATTCTGTTCCTGTTTGTTCTATTTCAATTCGTTTTTATTATGCGTGTTTTGTGACGTTATATTTTAAAACCGTTGGTAGTGTCTTATTATTCCAGTATCTTTAACTAATTAAACTCTTATGATTATTGTCATACCAACGATGAAAACTTCGTTTTTCTGTTGCCTGAAGCCTGAAGATGACTTAATACAAGTCGAAACGACGCATATAGAAAATAAGGAGTTTTTGTTTGAATGACCTTATCCTACAAAAAATAACTGAAGTTCATCACAGTAGGTCAAAATCCTTTGCAAAATTCAAAACAGCGACCAGATTTGAAATTGGCACCTTCAAACTATACACGATACGAGCTTTCGATCTGATAGAAAGCCAAATAACGAGTTTGGATATTTAGGGTGAACTAGAATATCCGAAGGTCTGAACATTTTTGTATCTTCTTTACTTTTTTTTATAACTGAGCAGACCGCGAAGGCAGAGCCTAAATATCAGAGTATCGCGGCTGCTGTGAAAGGGTTATGTTAGGGGAAGTTTGTTAACGCGAGATTTGAATGGGCCAATACCCGCAGGCCCAATAAATACATCTTCTGGCAGTCCATTCCAAGCCTTGGACGCCCTAGGAATAAATGTGCGGTTGTACCACTCAGTTCTTGATGTATGAAGAACGACCGTCTTAGGATGAGATGCAGCGGTCGCACGGGTACATCTGATGGGAGCAGTGAGCGGCGGAACAATACAGGATAGCTCAGAGGAGCAGATTCCGTTGGAATATCGGTAGAAGAGTGATAGGTCACCAACAACACGCCGGTGAGAAAGTGACTGAAGGTGGCGCGTTAAGGCCGGATCGCCAATTAGTCGAATTGCCCTTCCCTGGACGGCATCTAGTATAGACAGGGTAGTAGGGGCAGCAGCTCCCCAGACATGAGAGCAATACTCCAGGCAAGGTCTTATCTGGGCTGAGGCTGAAATTAAAAACAACGGCCAGATTTGAAATTGGCACCCTCAAACTATACATGATACGAGCTTTCGTTCTGAAAAGGACCATATACGGACACCATGAAAGTGAGACGTGTACCACTTTTGGTACACATAAAAGCTAAAGTCTAACTCAGTACATCGCAACTTATTCGTCTGTCCTTATCCTGATCCCATAGCAACTACTGAACCTTCTTTTAGCGTGAACGAGGTAGAATCGAATTTATTTTATAACCGGATCGCGTGCGCCGCGGTTCCGTGATTGCCCTCCAACAAAAACGGCATTTTTAATTATTCATCGCCACAGCGTTTTTTCCACGGTAAACAGATCCACAACAGCCAAACAAACGGTTCGCCGATAATATTGGTCGGCGGACGGAGTATGAAATGCCTTAATTCCCCGGAAAATGCCGTGCGTCGATCGACAGGGTTGATTTCCAATTGAAAAGCGCATGGAAAGGTCGCCAATTGCTGCACGCGAGTCGGGCTCCGCTCCGGTCGCCCGGAATTCGAGGAGTTTCGCCGACTGAACTAGAGAGATTTTGCACGGAATCACGGAGTTAGGCCGTTATTGAATTAATGGCTATGAAAGGACATACCGGTGGATGTTTCAGTCTCGTTGGGAATTATGCATCGCCTAGCCATTCGCCAAACCGATTTTTCAAACCAGATATGACTTTTGCTAACTACGTTAGTGACTTAAGGGGCCTGGGTACAGAGCTGTCATTACTTCAAGTAAAGTACTTGAAAAATGTATTTCAATTACTTTCTGGTATTTGAAGTACTGTATTTCAAATACATTGTTTTTGTGATATTTGTACTTGATTCCCCAAATACTCTCTAAGAAGTATTTGTATTTGGTACTTGTAGCACAAAAAATATATTTCAAATACCTGGCATTTTTATTTGAAATACTAAAGAAGTAAAGTACTTGAAAAATTTATTTCATTTACGTTCTGGTATTTGAAGTAGGTACTGTGTTTCAAATTAATTTTATTTCCCAGAAGTATTTGTATTTGGTACTTCCACACAAAAAATATAATTCAAATTTATACATTTATACTCGAAATACTAAAGTGAGTAAGAAATACATATTAGTATAGCTCGATGAAAATATAAAAATACTTGAAATACACATTTCAAGCATTAAATGCTCAAGTTTAGACAAGTATGGACAAATCAACATTACGCATCGCGTCGCCTTGCGCTCTGTCTCTGTCGTACACATAGGATAGTCTACGCGACACTCTGACTCTACAGGACAGTCTCATCACAATCGACACAATCACAAAATATCAGTTCGTCTTGTTGCGTTCAACAAAATGCGTTGTTGATGTTGATTGAGGTTAAAATAATCTGTGAATGTGAGCTGTAAATTTACTGCCATTATAATAACAATCCTCAAAACTCTGAACTTTGTCGTGGTGGTTACGAATTGCAGATGTAAAAAGGTAATTTTTCTAAAGCATCTCTTTATGAAAAAATTCATATACCGGGTGGCAATGGAATCGTTATACAGAGCTCCCTTCTTTTACAGTCCTAGGTGGAGGTTTGAAATTTTGGAGAATTATATGATTAACGGAGATGCACAATAGCCATGAGAAAACAAATGTATGCTTATTTTGGTTTAGCCGGAAATACTTGAAATATCCATCGCCGTATTTGAAATACTATATCAAGTAATTCAAGTATTAGTATGGTATTTGAATTACTTTTTTAAGTACTTGAAATATTAGTATCGTATTTGGATTACTTTATTTGAAAAATCAAGTACCAAATTAAAGTATTTGATACTTGAAGTACTTTCAAAAATAAAATTACTTGGTATTTGTACTTTGACGCATGCGATTCTGGTAATTCGTAATTGGTATTTGAAATACTATTTACTAGTACTTGTGACAGCTCTGCCTGGGTATACATAGTTATACATGTAAAATAAAGATTCCCATTTTGAACAGAACTCACTTGTTTTTCAAACTACGTACACAGTACTTCAGACGGTGATAGTTAAGAACATTAATGAATGACAACTATTTGCGATTTTCTCAAAAAGATTTTTAGGTACAAAAACACTCGCAATGCAAAATCATACATTCTTCAAATGTCTGTAATTTAACAACCAAACCCGATATCAAAGAAATGGAGTCAACTTGATTGACTCAGTACTTCCCACACATCATGACGATACCATTTTATTATTTTCCCATTACATGAAGCTATAGTCTGAAATCCCCTTGCAACCAAATCATCGCCCACACGCCCGCAAAAAAAACATCCAACACAAAAGCTCTCGCAAATTATTTCTTGCGTTTCCCTACATAGAAGGTGGGATGCCACAGTTTTTTTCTGCATGGTTCAACTGGACGATGCTAAACGATCAACAGCCTCCAAACCGTCTAAAAACGAAGTTAGAGCTTTTTTATATTTTTAGTTTTTTTATTATTACTGGGCCGCCACTGACACGATTTTTTCAAAACATTCGCGTTTTCCATCCCCGCCGCGGTAGCAAGACTATGTCAAAATTTCATTAAAATCAATTTAATAATTTTTGCGTTACGCAATATAGAACGATCTGAAACAATACTCCTATGTATACATCACAAATTCTAAGTCACATGGTTTCTATAATAAGCAAGGCGATGATCGTTTTTCAGTTAAGGCCAATGGATAGCCCATTATCCAAGAAGTGTTCAAAACAAGGATTGTGATATCCTTGAGTGTTAGGTTATGTTATTCTTTCACTGTTCCTCGAAATGGATTCTGACAGCAAATAATAACGCCTAAAAGAAAGTGAAAACCTGAAAGTTGGAGTGTTAGTATCAGAAAAAAATGTTTTTTTGTTCAAAAACAGGCCCAAGTCCATATTTGTGTTATATTTTTTTTTTGTAGTATTTTGTGAACATTTAGTGGCGTGTCCTTTTAGTTTTAGTATCTAATATCATATATTTGATGTTAGAAAAATTGGAAAATATATGATATATAACAAAAAAAAATTGGAAGCCATAAATTGATTTTGTTGATTTTCCAGAATTCTTACTGTTGGCCATTTTCATTCTCATATAATCAGTTTAATGCTGGTAGCGGTATTTTCCCTCGAAGTAGTTGTTTTTGTTGGGTTAATGCGAGTTGTACGAAATGTTTCAAGAATAACCGAAATAGTGTCCGACCGAACATTCGGCTTCGGTTTTGGCCAAAAAACGGGTTTCGGCTGCCATCCAGCCAAATCTACGGCCGAAACCGAAACTAAATTCGATGGATTTGGCGCTGCGATCGGACGCCCTCGGAGCACTATTCTCCAAGCGAAGAAGTGTCATTTTGCTGGGTAGATGATGGTAATAACTTATCACAAGTTAAGAAGCCTACATATCGGAGCAAAGCTTGCAAAGAAACGCAGATATTACTCTTACTAGAATTTCAGTCCATTTTGGGAAAGATTCCCCTAAAATTCACGTCTGCCTTACCGACGACTGTAAGTTTCCACTGAACAACTACTTAATGCTACTAGTCAAATTCATTCAGACTGAGAAAGCTATTTGCAAAGAAAGTTGATAAATTATTGTTTCTCGCTCACAATATCGCAATATTAGATTGTTCAGTTATGAATACTGATAGTCAACAATAGCTGTAGCTCAATGAAGCTCACAACAGTTTCTTAAATTCAGCGAAAACTCCTTACTTTCAAAAATACTTAGTAGTTGTACTTAGCACGTAGATACTTCAGAAATTTAGTTTTAAGACAGCTAATTGAGAACAGTGTCATAAAGAGTGACCAAAGTTTGGAATATTATTTAGTAGTTACAAGATACAATATAAATATAAAATAGTTGATATTTGCTTCAGATTAACTTCTTATTTCAAAAAGTATAAATGATTTATTTGTAATAAGGTGTGATAATGCTGATGAAACGTTATTCATTTTTATATTCACGAAAAAATTACTGACGTTATATTGATGCTGTTGGCTGAAAGAACGAATGTCGGTAGACTGGTCAAATGCTTTAATATGTCCAATATATAAGAGGGGTGACCCAACAATATACGAAAATTATAGAGGTATCGCCCTTTTAGACACACGCTACAAGGTACTGGGACAGATAGTAAGAAAGAGGCTGGGCGGTTATGCAGAAACAATTTTAGGGGAATATCAGGCTGGATTCAGAAGCGGCAGGAGTACGACAGATCAAATATTCGTTCTCAAGGAACTACAAATAACAAGCTATGAATATAAAATGGAACTACACGTGCTTTTCATAGACTTTAAACAAGCCTATGATAGTATAAACAGAGAGAGAATATATAAAGCAATGGTGCAGCTAGGAATTCCAGGAAAACTCATAGGGCTAATAAGAATGACGTTACATAAAAACTAAGAACAAAATTACATGGATGGGAAGTGAGTCACAAAAATTTGAAGTGAGAAAGGGACTCAGACAAGGCAATCCTCAACGATACTTTTTAACTTGACGCTTGAAGAAATAATTAGAAAAAGCAAAATCAAGACAAATGGAACCATATTTAATAACGAACACCAATGTATAGCATATGCAGATGACCTAACACTAGTAGCAGAAAAAAAAATAACTAGACAAAATTACGGCAAGGATAGCTGCGGAAGCAAGGAGATTTGGGATTGAGATAAATCAAAGTAAGACAAAATATATGGTCACGGGACAAATGGAAAAAACTTCCCATGATCAATCGAACCTAACTTTTACGGTCAATAACATGAAATATATTTTTGAAAGGACTACGGAATTTATGTATCTAGGGGTAATCATAGAGCAAAAGGGACTAGAGAAACAAGAAATACAGGCAAGGATCATCAAAGGAATCCAGAAATATGGAGCCCTGAAAAATCTTATGAAGTCCAAATATGTATCCAGAAAGACCAAAGACAGAACTTATACAACTGTTATAAGACCAACAGCGACATATGCTTGTGAGACGTGGACTATGAATAAAGAGGAGGAAGAAAAAATTATAAGATGGGAAAGAAAAATGCTAGCTATTTATGGAGATGTAAGGACAAACGAGGTATGGAGGAGAAGAACAAACCAGGAGCTGGAAGACATGTATGAGAACCCCAATATTATAGCAGTCATCAAAGCGCAGAGAATAAGGTGGCTGGGACACGTGGAGAGGCTGAATGGCACTAAAATGGCAAAACTAGTTCTCAACCGGAGACCAATAGGAAAAAAGGAAGGGTAGACCAAGGGAGAGATGGCTGAAGAAGGCAGAAGATGATTTAAAGAAAATCAATGTTAAACACTGGAAAGAGAAGACGGCAGACAGAAATAGATGGCGTGGAATAGTCCAGGATATACTCAGAAATATATGGTGAAAATATCCAAAGACAATTCTAAGTTATGTAAGTTTCAGAGGTACAAGATCAGACTGTACTCATTTCTGCCGTAGGCCTTCATGGCCTGTTGTGCAAACTAATAATAATATTGATGTTCCGGTTTCGGTTTCGGCCGAAACTGAGACGGAGGCCGAAATTCGGTTTCGGTTTCGGCCATGAAAAGTAGTTTCCTTTGGACACTAGTTTCTAGAATAACCGACATAATCCAGGTTTTGGGAAACTGTTGTGATTTGGTGTTTAGTTCGTCCACGGCAACCAACTCATCTCCGGCAATCGGCGCTCGACCGTTAATCCGGCAACTCTCGCGTCGCGTCGCGTCGAGCAAAAGACAGAAAGTTATCAGCGCGCCGTTTTTCACGGGCAACGCGGCGGACGATTTTCGCGTTGTACGTTTTTCACGCGTTATCAGGGCCGGACCGGCCGCTAATTGCTGACGAAGCGGTGAATAATGGCCGGCAACCAGGTGAAAAATTCCTAGACCCGCCCGGCCGTTTGTCGAATTTGAATTGGTAAATCGACGTCGCCGGAGATGTATGGGGGATATATCGACGACGAACTGGCATGGCGGCCATTTGTACGCAAATGTTGTGTAATAAACGCCTGACGGAAAGCCGCGATACAGCGAGACGCACACTACAGCTAGAAACGATAAAATGAAATAATGCCAAAACCACCAACATCTACGTTACCATGCGACGTGAAGTGCCAGCTTACGACTATGTTAATCAAGTATATTAATAATAACAATAATGCTATATGCCGCCACTGAAATGCAACTGAGAGAATTGCTCAAAATAACAGCAGTTTGTACGTAAGACGTCAGGATGGAGTTCGGAATGAGCAAATGCAAGGTCCTTCACATCAATAAAGGCCAACGGAGGAACCATTCCGAACAGGAAATAGTAACTGACCAAACCTTGGATAACATGGGCAAGGACGAAACGTACAAGTACCTGGGTTTAAATCAGAATGTTAAAATAGACCACACCCAAGTCAAGGCGCAACTTAGACAAGAATTTAGAGACCGCCTCATTAGGCTACTGAAAACGAAATTGAATTCTAGAAACGTCACAAAAGCAATTAACACATTTGCAATATCAATCCTCACGTATTCCTTTGGCATCATCAAATGGTCGCACACTAACATAGAAAATATACATATACTCATGCGAACAGAATTCACGAAACACAGAATGTCACATCCCAATGCGTGCAAGGAAAGGCTGACCGTAGACAGAAAACAAGGGGGCAGAGGAATTATAGACATACAGTCGCTTCACACAAGGCAAATAAAAACACTCAGACATTTCTCCCAAAGCAAACAAACAAACTTACATGGAGCAATAGTAAAAGCAGACAAAAGCTATACACCACTTAACCTCTCTTGTCCAGATCACGTAGCAGACACATACAATCACATCTAATCGCAACAACAAAAAATAAACACCTGGTCGCAGAAAGCACTCCACGGCAAACATAGATACCGTGTCACACAAGACCACATTAACGAAAAACAATCATACACCTGGTTACAGGACGACCAGCTGTTCCCAGAAACGGAGGGTTTCATGCTTGCCATCCAAAACCAAGTGATTGCAACACGAAACTACAAAAAATACGTAATTAAAGATCCGTCCATAACAGACGATAATTGCAGAAAATGTCACCACCAAAAAGAAACAAAAGATCACATAACAAGCGGGTGCAAAACTCTTGCCGGCACCGAATACACAGCCAGTCATAACTCTGCGGCCAAGGTGATACACCAGCCACAACAAAAAAACTAATAGAAAACATAGATCCATATTACAATTACACTCCGATATCAGTACTCGAGAACGATCGATACAAACTATACTGGGACGTTGAAATACATACAGACAAGACCATCCCAGCCAATAGACCAGATATAGGTTTCCAGTCAAAGGCCGACAACATTACCTATTTGATAAATATAGCCATTCCCAATGATGTCACACAACACCTTCAACAGTTAGGCCTGGACGAAAAGTTACACAAAACATTCCAAAAGTCTGTAATCCTAGACCTGTAATATTGTGCGATCCTTCCTAAATTCCGATCAATAGTCAGGGTTTTGACTTGGCACAGCCCGTCAATACTTGTCGCTACCGCAATTATGCAAGAGAAACTTATAAAATCGGATAATAATAATAATATTTTATTCACCATAATTACAGTGTAGCAAATAATTATAAATAAATCCACAGTAGTCATTGCCTGTGGGTGGATATACAATGTGATCTAAAAATTTAAATTTTTTGAAATATACGTATCAAAATATCACTAGAACAATTTTTATTGATTAATAATATTATGTATAATCATTCGCTCTACAGAACAAATCCATTCCTTTAGTTTTTGTTTAAAATTTTTGCAAAATTTGAAAGACTTTATGGTTGATGGTACTGCACAATACAATTTCGGAGCTAGGTATATAAATGATCGTTGGAATATCGTTTTGTGTGGGCGAACTAAGTTTGATGACCATATTTTGTGCCTCGTGCTATATACATGTATATGTTTATGTTTCATTTCATCAACACAGATTTTGTGGAATAAATTGTTGGTATGTAAGAAATAAAGTTGCCTAGTATCGAATGTCTTTGTTTCTTGGTATAAATCGTTTGACGGATAGAGCTTAGATTTATGAAATATAGATTTCAGCACATATTTTTGTAATATATCCAATTCAGAAATATATGTCTTGCAGGCAGATCTCCAAGCTGGAAATCCATATATTAGATGTGTTTCAATTAAAGCATGATATAATATTTTAAGGAAATTATCTGTTAGAATATTGGATAGAATCTTTAGTTTATATGCTACACATCCTATTTTTTTCATCAGATGAAAATTTGCTTATCCCACTTTAAATGTGAATCTAGATATACTCCAAGATATTTCATACAATCTACCCTACTAATGTCAGTCTTTTTTGCATGGTATTTAATGGAGAGGTGTTCATAGCAAGGTATTTATATATTTCATTGTATAAAGAAGCGAAAAGCATAAGTCATAAGCGTGAGTTGAATAAGATAAAGTTTTGTTTTAGGCGTAATATTTTTGGCAACAAAAACAGATAAAAAGAAAACTAATTGGGCTTTTCAAGAGTACTGAATGGCTTATTATACCATGCTTTTGAACCATTATTTTTGCACTAAAACTCCCCCAACCTTTTTTAAAAAGGCACCCCACAGCTTTTCCTACAAAAGTGAGGTTATCATTTGATTTAAAATCTCGTAGTGCCTTTGATTTTATACACAAACCAATTTTTTCGTAATTTCATAAGCATAAGATAAAAAAAGGATTTTTTGAGGCGTAATATTTTCGTAATAAAAAAGGATAAAAAAGACATTTGTTTTCGAAAGAATGCTTTCAGACCTCTTAAAAATCCGCTTAGTTCCTTTTTCTCTTCTTTTGAGTCAAATAAATTCTTGTTTTGTTTATACTCGTATGATGCTAATGATTTGACAAAAAAAAATAAGTTTGCATATAACATCAAAGATACCACAAGATTTTAAATAAAATAAGGATGTAGGAAAGCTTATGTAATGCTATTTAAAAAAAAATTGGAAGTCAATTTTAAGGGTTGAAGTACAAACAACGTATTTTGAAAGCCTGATAGACTCTATACAACTTTCAAAAATTCCACTTTTCCACTTTTCGTTTGACCTTTTTTGTTACGGGAATATCACGTGTCAAGGAAATTCAGAGACACTCTGTGTACATGAGATACTGCTCGTACCTCTTCTGCCATTCATGCCGGTAGAGCTTTTTTATATGTGCCATGTCAAAGATGTTTCTTTTGTGCCAACCTTTTCTTTGCATAGAGTTCTAACATTGTCAAAATCCGTGGCATGTTTATTCCTTTCTATAGCATCCTTGCTGAGGGCGATAGAATTCAGGTTATTTTTTCAATGTCATACTTATGTTTATATATACGAAGTAAAAAACAAAAACGACATGTGATCATACCATGCAAGGGTTGCTCAGAAAATAACCAGACTGGTGCTACAATGAAACATTTATGTCAAAATCATCCTTCTGAGTACTCTCCAATCTGTTCAACACACTTGAGCTTAAAATTCTAAATTCTTATCACAAAAGGGGGGGGTACAGAGGACACAGTAAAAAAAATATTAACGGATTAAGCTTATATTTCCCCTAAAACTTCACACCATAACAAACAAGTTAAAAGTATATCTTATAAGGAAAAGAATGTCGTTCTTCGCATTCGATCATCATTATCATCATCATCATCATCAACAGCATTTGAAATGATGTCTTCCAGCTCTTGCATCATCATAGCAAAATTCGTTGCAGTTTGCGTGCAATGCAAACTTTCCTTTTCAAGCAACTCCCAGACGTTCTTGAAGAACCGCTCCTTCTCATGCTCACTTGAAGTATTGTCTTTCTGTATGGTTTTGTCGCATTTTTTCGGAAACTCGTAATAGGTCATGTTCAATACTTCTTGCTTACTGTCCTTCCTACCTATGATTTCAGTATAAGGATTTTTTGTTTACTTAGAAAATTGATGTAAGTTTAAAAATTACCCAAAAATTGACACAAACTCATGGCATGACCTTAACGACCCAATACGATAAGGACGAATACAGAAGGAGTCATTAACATCTTTACAGACCGATACAAGAAAACTAATATTGAAAACAAAACGTTAAAGCTGGATGACACTTTTGTGAAAAATATTATAGAATTAATGGATCAAAATCATAGCAGAAGATCAGAACAAAGCGATTGATTTGCAAATTAATGCCACATTTTTCTTGTCTACATTATAATTATTGTATAATTACTAATTGCAAACTGCGATAATTTGTGACAGAATCATAAAAGTACCTAGTATCAATCACAGCAACTACCTTATTTAATAATTACAAATCCCATCTCCGTCAGTCAGATGGACTTTAGAAAAAAATACATACTTATATGAAGAATCAATCTTTCATTTACTGGATGCATGTTCGTTATATACCTTCTTATATTCTTATATAAATATTCACAGAGGATCTAAAGTTGCAGCGTACATAAAATGAGGTTATACGTAGCTAAATAGTGAACTTTGCCATTCAGGATAAGCAACCAGTAATGCACATGAACGCTTGGAAGATAGCTTGCCTAACAGTCAAGTCGTTTGTTTAACGTTTAAAATGTAACAAAGTGCTATTTTTACCCCTTTTTACTATAAAACAAAGATATATTGCATGTATTTATAATTACTATCGATAGTAAATTATTGTTTTATCCAAATAATGCAGTGAGTGAATTTCTTGTCATCATATCATTTGATACAGCATGAAACCAGTGATCAAATGTACCGCTTCTCTGGAATCTGATTGGTTGAGATTAGCAATTGCTAAACTTTTTGTTAAAAAGAAAATGCAATTTTTCACCCATTTAGGATGGAAAATCAGACTGGAAAAGGTACTAGATGGTTCACAATGGTCGATTGTATATGAAGTATGTCATTTTTGAGCTGTTTGAAGTCAACTTCAAGAGAAATCAATAATTTTCAGAGTACTTTGACAGATGCATGTTTTTGAAAGGGCTGGTCTGATTGGTCAAAGTCTGTTAAAATGCGCATGTTGATAAAATCGGGCCTAAATGTATAATTTTCGGAAAATGTGATACCAGAGATACTTCATCGAATTTGTTCACCCAAACATGACTAAATAATACGAATAAAATATCGAGATAATGAATAAAACAAAGTAAAAGAGGATAAAAATTCATAACAAACCTCTCAAACCATAAATGTAGGCCAGTGGAGTAGGAGTGTTACTGTAGTTGACCGTCTTACTTTGGGTCTCTCTTGTTGAGACTTTGTCAACGGTTTGTATTCTAGTTGTGTCCATCAGATGCGTAGTGGTAGTCTGCACTGTCTTCGTTGCCATCGTCATCAATTTCGCCTTAAGGAACAAATTTGTATAAATCATTGCACCCATAAGTCGCCCATAAATAAAACGACGTCTATTGAAATAGACTGAGGTTTTGGGTCACCTCAGTAGCCTTTATAAAAGTACAGAATGTTTGAAAAACAGGAATTTGAGACTTTTTGCAGCACACTCTTACTTCCCAAAAATTTCCGATTTTGAGATAAGTTGTTTCATTTCTGCATCACATGAAAGTTTCAACTGGTCAATAATGGATGGGCCCTCCATGTTGTCGAATGCACTTCTCTACCCTTCGCGGCATGTTCGTAATCTGGGTATTAATAAACTGTAGAGGTACAGCCTCCCATGTCGGAGGATTGGGTAAATAGCTATCCAATTCCATACCTTTTCAATTGGCTATAAGTTGGGTGATCGTGGAGGCTAGGGGAGCACCCACACCTCAGCTTCCTTTAGGAACCTCATCGAAATGTATCACAATATAAGTGATTGGAAGCACTAGATGCGAACGACATCACCTCAAGCCCGTTTCACGCAGTCTGCGGATTCGAAGGGACCTCCCTGTAGCTGCATACCAAGCGTCAGCAATGGCTCGATAGGTCGGATTCTGTCTCGAAGGGCCAATAGCTGTAGATGACGATCTTGCCGGTCTGTAGTTCACCTGCGTGCTCCAGAACCTTTAGCTCGCTGCATTTGCCCTTCTTCGATACGTGCGCGTCTTGTTGCTGCAACTATAGCCAAGCTACGCCCCATGATTACAGCAATAATGTCACTCATTTCACTCAGTCTGTCTGGCGATTTGGCCGTTTGTCGTTATTTTCTACTCGCGCAATCTTAGTAAATACTGCTATAGCAGGTCATCAATTACGTTTGAAAATCGGTGAATTGACGGAGTCTGTAGACTTCCAGGGAAGTACTCCGACTACCACCATAGACGTGAACTCGAGAATGGCAGAGGTCAAATTTCAACATCGAGATGTTAAAAACATCCTCCAAAAACTAAACATGAAGAAAGCTACTGTTCCTGACCAAATTCAGGCCATTGTCCTTAAACACTGTGCCGCTGACCTTGCACCTATTCTTTGCAAGCTCTTCAAACCATATCAGCGAGGCGTGTTTCCCGCTTCATGGAAGATTGGCTGCGTACAATCCATCCCAAGAAAGGCAAAAAAACCTATCCCACTAACTATAGACCTGTGGCTCTCCTTAGCATCATGTCTAAAGTTATGGAGACTGTCACTAACACACTTGTGGAACAGAGCAATTGAAAACCATAGCGAATCCCGTGTTGTTGCACTTGACATATCGAAAGCCTTCGACTGAGTGTGGCATGAGGGACTTCTAGTCAAGCTTGCTGCTTATGGACTACCAACTGGCCCGCGTCAGTGGCTGAATAGCTTTTTGAACGACCGATCTCTGTTCGTTGTAGACGAAGTCTGTTCATCAGACGTATTTTCAATAAACGCCGGTGTTCCTCAGGGATCTGTCCTATCCCCTACACTGTTCCTGCTGTACATCAGCGAGTTGCTGGAAATAACATCCAATCTAATCTACAGCTTCGCAGACGACAGTACATTAATGTCGTGCATGGAACTAGGCAAGCCACTATCATCCCAGGAGACGGTACGTCGGCGATAGCAGCATGCCTCACAGATCAGATATCAAAACAATTGTCGAATGGGGATTAGTAAATAAGTACAGTTCAACATAGAATAGAATAGAATAGAATAGAATAGAATTTATTCATCAATTAACGTAATACATTTCTGGCACGTCATTACATAGGGCACATTAATAGTGCCAATACTATAAATATAAATGTGATTTTATACATTATTAATCCAGATAACATTTAAAAGAACACTAATAGTAGTGAAGTTAAGTAGGTACTACATAATCTGTAGCATAATTAAAGTAAAACATAAAAAATTGTAAATAATGTATATAAAAGTTGTACAAAGCGTAAAATAACAATTACATCTCAATAGGAGCACAAACAAATTAACATAGTATAAACACAAATTGAAACACGTTAAAATAAATTAAAAACAGGCCTTCAGGTGCTCTTTGCACTCATCAAAGCTATAGGGCGCCCCATCTTTAAAAATACTTTTAATCTTTCTCTTGAATGCATTATCACACAGATTTGTGACATTCTGCGGAAGGAGATTAAAAAAATCAATGCCTATATTTCTTGATTTATTAATTCTTTTACGTGGATGAATCAATTTAGTTTTTCCACGAGTATCATGCCCATGTATTTCAGACACTCTCTGGTATTTATTTAAATTTAAGTTAATACTAACTAGGTATTTATAAACAATGACAGCAAATACTGTCATTATTCCAAGTGCTTTGAATATGTGCTTACAGTGGTCATAATGTTTAGCTCCCACTATACTACGTACGGCAGCTTTTTGTATAATAAAGATTTTTTGAATTTGTAAAGTTGATGCTTGACCCCAGCTAAGCGTACCGTAGTTTAGTAATGAGTGGAACATGCCATAATAAGCAGTGATAGCTGTATCGCTATCAACCACAGACTCAGTCTTCCGTATAGCATATACTGCCTTTGAAAGTTTTGTACATAGATTATCAATGTGTGCTGACCATAGTAAATGAGAATCGAAGTCTATACCCAGAAATCTCACCGTGGAGAGCTCTATACGGTTACTGGTTGTAAAAATACATGTCACAGTTTTTTCCTCGATTAAATGAAGTTCGTTTGAGCCAAACCAATCTTTGGAATGGTTGATGACTGTGTCTATCATATCACTCTTTGAAATTGTGCAATCCGGGTTTACCGGCATGCTGAATGTGGTATCGTCCGCATACATAGTAGTTTTAATGCCAGTATTTAATGCGAGCATATGATCAGTAATGTCGTTTATGTAAAGGATAAACTGAAAAGGACCAAGTACAGAGCCCTGTGGTACACCTCTCTTCATTATTAGCTCTTGGCTGAGTTTATTTCCAACGCATACCCTTTGCTTCCTGCCAGTAAGGTATGAACGTAATATATTGTTAGCAATACCTCTACTACCATATCTTTCCAGTTTAACATTTAGAATATCATGATTAATACAATCGAAGGCCTTTGATAGATCCGTAAAAATACCGATGTACTCATTTTGACCTTCAAATGCATCTTGGATATATTCCAGAAGAGACATTAAAGCATCCGCTGTTCCTTTGCCCGATCTGAATCCATACTGGTTGTCATGAATGATGTTATTTTTCTCGGTATGTGAAATGAGCTGATCTAGGAGGGCGTACTCAAAGATTTTTGAAAAACTAACTGATATATGTATCTGTCTAAAATTCTCAGCATTGGTTGTATCTCCTTTTTTATGTATTGGTATTACTTTAGTGGATTTACAGAAAGATGGAAAATGACCTTCACAAAAGCAAGAATTGATTAGATCAGTTAGTGGTTTAATAATATAAAAAGCGCAGTCTATAATGAGCGAAGTACTGATTCCATAGATATCCACTGTTTTTTTGTTTTTAAGCTTTTTGATAAGCGACATTACATCACATTCCGTAACAGCAGATAAAAACATGCTATGGGGCTTCTCCTTTATATAGCTGGTGGTGAGGTTTGGATTTCTGTGACATTTTCTAATAATTTGTTCTGCATGCTTTACAAAACAGTAATTGAAGGCATCCACGTCAATTTCGTCATCATACTCGTAAGTGGAGTTATTACGGTTTCTGTTGCATTCGCTGTTAATAACATTCCATACTGCCTGACTTTTATTGCTAGCCCTTTGATAAGATTTTTATTTCGATCTATTTTAGTTTTTTGTAATAAATTGTTATATTGCAGTTTTATTTTATCATATTGTTTTTTGTTTTGGTCTGATCGATTCTTTTTAAATTCTTCATAGCATAGAATCAATAGCTGTTTAACGTTGTACAGTTCTGGAGAAAATGTGTTTTTGGACTTATGGGAGACTTTTAGTTTGGTTGTAAGTGGAAAGTTATTGTTAAAGTGGAACATAAAAGTGTCAAAAAAGGCAGAGGATTTTTCTGCAGCTGTTTTGGCATGATAAACAGAAGTCCATAGTTCACCCGCTAAACAGCTTTCAAATAGTTGCAAGTTGTTGAAATTGATTTTTCTACACGAAATTACTTGTTTGTCATTAGCCAAACATGTATCAAATGTAATTATTTGCGGTTCATGATCAGACAGTGCGATATTCACAACTTTAGATTCTTTGTAATCAAAATTGCAGAAAATATTATCTGGACATGTATTGGAAGTACCTAAACTTCTAGTACATTGAAAAATAGTTTGATCCAAATCAAACTGAAGAAATAAATCGGTAAGCGTTTTACATCTGCTATCGCAATTTAAAAAATTTGTGTTGAAATCACCACAGCAAATCACTTTGGCATTTGGGTACTGAAGTTCGATTTTATGTAAAGCATTTTGTAAAATGTTACAAAATATATCAAAATTAGAGGAACTGCATGGTGACCTATATAAAGCTATAACTACGAGATTTACCTTTTTTATGAAAACTGCAACAATCTCACAATGAAACTCCTGGGAAATACTCGTTATCTCCCTTATCTCAGTCGAAACCATTGATTTATGCACATAAATACACACACCTCCATGAATATGCACCGTTCTACAGAAAGATGCACTCAAGAGAAAGTCGTCAATATCATAAATATGAGTTTCATTTACACGCATCCAGTGCTCTGATATACAAATTATTTTAACAAAGTCAAAATCTCGGACAAGTTTATCGAACATTAGTATTTTATTGCGTATGCACTGAATGTTAAAGTTCATTACACCAATGATAGTCTCTACATTCGCGGGTCTTCCATCCACCTTTGGGTTTGCGCCGTGTCTTTCAATCACTGAGGACGCTGTTCTTATATGCAGGTCGCTATTAGTTCTCCCGAAAAAATGTATACTTCTTAATCAAGCGACCTTCAGGCCAATTATCAGCGGTATAAACAACATCTAGTAGATCAGTGTCAACCTTTATTCTGAACGATTCTGTTTTGCTGTTTTTCCATGCTGGTAGGGATTCCACTATTACTTCCCTCCCCGGCAGCATATTTCTCATATGAGTTTTCACACCTTCTGTTCCAGTACCTGGAGTAAGTCGTCCTACATAAACCCATGATTTACGGGAAACAGCAGTTATGTTACCAGAACCAGTTCTCCCTGTTCCAAATATGGCGTTATTTTTCGCCTTATTTACTGGTCTATTAGCATTTTTCATTAACTGGTGATTTTTATTCCGTGAGTCATCCTTTGGATGACCTTTGTCAGTATTTATATTTCTTTTCACATCTTTTTTATTTTGTTTGCGTGGCTTTATCAGCTGCCAGTCATTAGTATCAGTATCGGGTTTTTCTACAACTGTACCTGTCGAAGAAGTAGATCCTATAGAAGAATTCAAATGCTCGTTGGCAGTTTCAAATGGATCTTCTTGCATTTTTGAATCTCGGCACTTAGTTTCTGCATCTCTTCCACGCCATGTTTTTAATTGAGTTTCTAGTTCTGCAATACGTTCAAGAAGTAGATTTGTCGAAGCAGAAACAATGCTTTGCACTATTCTAGTGAACTCATCACTTTTCAGGAAACTAATTACACAATGCTCCATATCATCTGCACCTCTTCTTGTTATCACCATTTTTCTTTATTTATGTACGATAATAAAATAAAGATATCCTTCACGGAGACAATATAAATACGTCCGCACTCGACAACGTCTCGACTACAGAAAACATACAGAAAACTCAGGCAACAGCACTTACAAACAAGTCTCACGTTAGCTTACCAACAGTAGAAATGGAGGGTCACCCCATAGACGAGTCACCCTTCGTCAAGCTTTTGGAGATCAACATCAACAACAACAAGTCCTGGCACGACAACGTCATCAGTATTGCTAAAAAGGCATCCCAGAAGTTTGGAGTTTTGTTCCGTTGTAGGAAGCTGTACACACCAGAACAACTACTGCTGCTTTACAAGGCACAGATTCGACCATCGCAGGAGTATTGCTCCCATGTGTGGGGATGCGCTCCAAAGCACTCTCTAAAGCTTCTTGACACTGTCCAGAAGAGAGAAATTAGACTAATCGATACGCCTAACCTGCCAAAGGACCTCCACACCCTGGAACATCGAAGAAGGGTGGCTGACCTGTCCCTGTTCTACGAAGATATTCGAGTGAGCTCTCCCAGGTAATAACAGCAAAGGCCGTCCGAACGAGGAACACTAGAGAGGCTCTGCGAGCTCATCCTTACCAGGTCGAGGTCCCTACTCCACGAACCAGTCTCCTCCAGCATTCCTTCTTTTGGAGAACTTCGACGCTGTGGAACGAGCTACCAGGGAATTTGTTACCCGCCGGCTACAACCTGCAGCGTTTTAAATCTAATGTGCACCGACACTTATCCTCTCACAGCGCTCCTACAGCGCCATAGGCTTTTAGTCTTTGCTGGAGGTTGACCATAAACAAAAGTGATTAGCAAAAAATGCAAATTTTTTTGGATCGGTCTGTTTTAGGTCCTTTAGGGGTTACTCCATAATTTTCAAATCAAAATATTCAAAAAACGGTGCACAAGATCGATTTTTATCAAAAAAACTTTTTGAATCATGTTTAAGTTCACCTAAAATTTTAATTTATAAATCTAAACTCAAAGAAGTTATGTTCAATACTGCCTGGTATGAATCATGTAACTAGCGCCCTCTAGAGTCAGGTATAAAAACAAATTCACAGGATGTACTAGCTTCCAAAACATCTTCGTGTGAAATTTTATTACAATGCTGATGATGGTTTCGGCAAAATTGTAAAAAATGTGTATAATTTTTTTTTCTTCAACGCCCTGTATCTTGAATACGTTACGAAATTTTTTTACTAAGCAAACCCCAATTATTTTTTAATTTTCTATCTATCCTAGAGACGGGATCACCTTTTTTGGAACACCCTGTATGTAGGTCCAAATTTTGTTTTTTGAAATTAGGTAATCTCCGTAACTGTCGCGACGATTTTAATTAAATTTTGGGGGTAATATTATATAGGATCATAGTAGACAGTGCTGCCACATTTTTCAAAAATCGGTTAATTATTGGCGGTACAGTAATCAGCGAAAACCCCCAGAAATGCTTCAAAATTCGTTTTTAAGCACTTAAAGTTCCTGATCAGTATTGGTATCTAATAGGGGTTGTTCATATACACGAGTTATGAAAAGTAATTCACACTGCTTGTTATAGGTAATATTACCTGTTCAAAACTAGTTTGGTAGTAGCGTAAGGGGAGTAGATAATGCAATCAACTCGCAGTAATAGTAACCCCTCACTTGTTGATTTACAGCACTCGCCTACGGCTCATGCTACAAATTTCAACTGCGTGGGTTATTGCCGTCATTACCGCTTATCAAACTAAATATACTATTTCATCAACAGTCATCTTAATTTCAATCACAGCTGGTCTGTGCTAAGATCTAACTTTTAATGTGGGTCCCTGGGCAAAGACATGCTCTTATCTCGACATAACCTAATAAATTACCTCTTGCAACGCTTTTCTCCTATAATCCCACGGATTCCAACTATAATCATGATTAAAACCAGATAACACGACTTCATTGTCTGTAGTAGTTGCCGCATCTCTTTTTGGGACGTACACTACCGGATCTTTGCGTACTCTAGAATCAAATTTGGATGTATTGAACGTGTCTGCAATTTGATTGTTTAAACATACACTTTTTCGTCCTTATATAACGTCATCAAGGGTTTGACTTCGAGGATATGGATCAGCACTGCGTTGTTTCTACATTCTTCTACAACACGTGTTAAGTAACTGAAAGAGACTTGTATGATGTGAATTTCTGACTGTAAATTGCATATTACAGTAAACAGAATTTACAAATACAAAATTCCTTATTTTCAGTTTCTGACGAGAATAATAATATATAAGATAAAAAACTTTTCAAACAAATTTACTATGGTTGCGAATGGGACATTAAATAGTGACTACTAGAAATTATTATTATTTTTTTAATAACCTCGGCAATCAAGGTAATGGATTGTTCTATGCCCGTGTATGACACCTAAAAGCCATTCAAGGTCAAAGTCATTCAATGTCAAAGTGATTTCTTAATGAAAATCGAAAAGCTTGATCGCAGAAATCAAATTAGAAGTTTCCCGTCCAAATATAACCTGGACTACAGCTTCCACGATAGTTTGAAGTCTATAGAGGGAAAGATGTTAGTTCTCTCGACTGCCCAGAAGATGACATTGATTGACCTGTATTACCCTTCGAAGATACAATTAATATTTCAGTAAGATCCATTTAGCTTAATCTTTGCAATCAGTATGACATAAAATGACCGATCAGTTACGTGTTGCGTTCAAGGTCAAACTCAAGCTCAAATCCATCAATATACAAAATTTGCGCTCTTTCGATATCCCGCGTCAAGTTGAATGGGTTCCATTAATAAAACAAATTGGATCTGAGGTCGTTTGGACGTCCGTCAAGGTTAAATTTAAGAAAACGAATGTGGAATTTTCAGCTGCTTAGGTGTCCGGGGTTAAAGTAAAGAAGTTTTGCAAAAAACAGTTCTACCTTCAAAGGATCTATAAAATTGGAAGTTCTTATTTTACATTCAACTAACCATCTAACCTATGATTTTATACAGTCCTTTCTGACAATGCATTCACGTGGATAATTTAAACTAGAATAATCTGTTTTTCAAGTATTGTTTCCAAACATGTCAAAAACTCCTTATCACTTTTTAAAGGAATATGCAAACGAAAACGCATATTAAATAAATACCTAAATATAACATAACGACTTCATTAATAGAAAATAGAATCATACCTGAAAGTTGCTTACGCAGTTTCAGATATTTGATGTTTATTATACAGGGTGTCCCAAGACTATTAAGACAAGCAATATATCGGAACTGGGCAGTAGTAGCGAATTATAATTTTCTGGGTGTAAATTAGAGCAAATATAGTATCTTTTCTTATTATTGTGTCACCCAATGAGGTATTTGTTTTTAGTCACGTGACGTCCGATTCAAAAATTTTAATGGGACACCCTGTATATTTGTAGCTTTTTCTGTTCCTCCCGATAAAACAATTGCAACAAACTAGCACACTTGGGGACTGAAGTGATTAATTCAAGAGCTACAGGTACTTAAAGGATGGTACCACTACCATCCATTATAACATGTACCTCTACAGTTAAATTACTTTGGTAGTGTTTCATAATGGTAGTGGTACAGTCCCTTAAGTACCTGTAGCTCTTGAATGAATCACTTCAGTCCCCAAGTATGCTAGTTTGTTGCAATTGTTTTATCGGGAGGAACACAAAAATATACAGGGTGTCCCATTAAAAATTTTGAATCGGATATGACGTGATCAAAAACAGATACCTACCTCATTGGGTGACACAATAATAAGAAAAGATACTATATTTGCTCTAATTTACACCCCCAAGATTATAATTCGCTACTACTGCCCAGTTCCAATACATTGCTTGTCTCAATCATCGTGGGACACCCTGTATATTTGATAGGTTTACTGGGTAAAGAAAAGTGTTCAGACATTTCAACAGTTCAACACTTGCTGTTGGACAACGAGTCACCAACTGTTTTTTCCTATCAATAACAGATTAATTATGATTTACTTACTATTCGGGATCTCTAGCAAAGCTCTCTAAACCATTGGCAGAGGAAAACACATAGAATTTGTTGTGATACGCACAGACCCCGTAGAAGTGATCTCCTTTGATTAGCACGCCATTACATAGCACAAGCTTCCAGCAACAATAGCCGCCAAACTGAAAACCATGACAATTAAGACAACTTATTATTGAGAATGTCTACACATTGTAGATTAGGCACGTATCCAGGATTTGGTTTTGGGGGGTCCAGATCATGGGTGTCCCTTTCGGGGGGTCCAGATTTGAGTTGCCACCTTAAATTTGCTCTCGTCGAGGGGGGGGGGAGGGTGTAAAAATGTGTGGATTCCATTTTTTAGACGGCATTATATAACGTTTCGGGGGGGGGGACCACCTGGACCCCCCCCTGTAAATACGTGCCTGTTGTAGATCCTTGTTTTTTTAGTGGTTGCCGCTCAGGGCTGGGCACGAGTACTCAAAAAAAAATACTCGCCCAATGTACGAATACGAGTACTCAGAAAATGTATTTATAAGTATTTTACTCGCAAGTAATTTTTGAGAGGCAGTTCACGATTACTCGTAGTATTAGTAGAAGTACGAATAAAGAGTACGAGTATTTTCACAAACTTAAAAATCAGTAGATACAACGTATAAAATCTAAGAATTCTGCTGAGAGTAACTTCATTATTTACCTAAGTACTAAATAAAACACATTTTATAGAAAGGTAAAACATTAGGATGAATATTTGAGAGACTATATTTTTAGAACGAACTAAGCAGAATAAAGTATCAAACACACAGGCGTTTCTCGGAAAAACCTCATAAGTCAATTTTTGCCAAAATTTGGATAATGGCATCATTGCATTTCTAACATCCACATACATAGATAAAAATAATTATTTCTCGAAAAAATGTGATAGGTTCCATACTATTTACAGAGGAAAATTGACTTGTTCTCCTAAAAACATCATAAGTCCATATTCTTTCATCTAAGAAAGTCACTTGTGCATTGTGCATGATTGGTTGCTTGTAAATTGTCATGCTAACTCGATCACAAAACAGTACAACACAGCACCTGACACTGCTGGTAACTTTGTCATCGTCAACGATGATAATGTAGTAGACTATGGCCTCCTGACCTACATTCAGATAGGCGTTCAAGGCAGGACATTCGAAGATAACGTGCTTAGCTGTTTCCTCTACCTCACCACACTTTCTGCATAAGGGGTTTACCACATCGATCAATAACTTTTGCAAGTGTGCACTGAAAGTCCAATGGCCAGTTATAAATCCTACCATTCGTAGTTCCTTCGATCTGAGAACGTCTGCGGTATTAGAACACGAGGGCAAAGAGTAGGTAACTAACAAGAGGAGACACCCAGCGGAATTCCTTTCATGTTTGGAATCCGCTTCCATTGACCTTGGACCTTTAAATTTGGCTGTGCGGAAGTCGCCAGATGTCTGACAATATCTGAATTAGTTGGAAAAAGCAATATTGCCATTTCGCGTTCTTCAGTAATACCCATACTTTTAATATGGATTATTATTACAACAAAAACGGAATGTGTCCTGAAAGGATTGAAGATAGTATATAACTTGAGTAAATTTTGTTTCATTACTTATATGAACGATTGCGCAACAGTTGTGATTTTTAAAGGGTCTGACCGTTAAAAAGTGCCAAAGCCCGCCCCAGGACGTACTTCGTTCACTCTCCATAATAGCAGAGCAAAATTATTATAAAACCAAAAGTTTTTAAGAACACAATGATACAAATCACAAGCAAAACGCAACTGAACGCAATAGCGAAACGTGAAACGTCTAAGGCAGTTAGCGCCGGTGCACACTTGCGGCTGTTTACCGTCCGGCGCCGCAACGGCACTGGAGTTGCGGCCTAAAGTACTAAGGAATAGATCAAAAGATGCACATTTGTGTCCGGCGCCGCTGTCAATCTATCGCTTAGTACTTCAGACCGCAATTCCGGTGCCGTTGCGGCGCCGGACGGTAAACAGCCGCAAGTGTGCACCGGCGCTTAGTCTTGGTTTGGCTCGATGCGACGTTGCCAATTCTTGTAGGTCTATCGTAAAAATCTCAAGGTCCATTACATTGTGTATTTTTGATTAGATTTACTTCAAGAGAATTAGCAGATAGGATATTAAATAAAGATACTAGTAATTTTTTGTATTAACATATCACCGAACGAAACCGGATCATACCAATGGGTATAAAAATAAAAATAATTGTAATGTGGTATTCCAATGGGGAAATAATTTTTTTTCTGACATTAACGTTATAATATTGATGTGGTATAACCACATAAAATATTAACCAATAATGAGCAAACGCATCTTTGTATTTTATGAATGAAATCAAATTTTAATTACTGATTTTGGCCAATATATAAAAAAGTTAAAATATATCGAAAAGGATTTTTTGTTATGAATCCTAAGACTTTTGAATTCATATATTATGTTTCTAAATTATTAATATTGCGACGAAGCATTTCTATCAATCTCCCATATATGACGTCGCAGGAAATACGAAATAAAATCTCAATGTGGCAACGTCTAATACGTTTGACTCCGATCTAGCTCGGGCGACTTCGAGGCCCTTCAAATTTGGGTGTAGCTCAATCGCTGTCTAATTTTATTCGCTTTGTCTGACTGTCTCCTCTTGTTAGTTACCTACTCTTTGACGACGGTCTTCTAACATGAAAATTCCCCGCCTCTCCCAGCGCTTCTGATGCTCAATTGACACCCATCTGGTGACAGCTATCCGTGCCACGTTGCATGATATACCACATGCTGGTTCTGGCCCGGTGAAAGGGCGTTGATGCACCCACTACTATGTGCACCCAAGATAATGTTACCTGTTTCTTCGCCAGTCTCTTTAGGGTATTATGGCAGTCTCGCACAGGTTCTTGTTATGCAAACTTATTCTACTTTGGGTTCCTACCTCATACTTGATGTTTTTCAGAAACATTGTGACATCGCCTCTGAAAAGTCTGGCCTCCTCGTGGATCGGGAGATCTAGCTCGGGTGCGTCCACTAATTTCAACTTTCTCCGCACTGGGCACAACGCCCCAGTCAAACTGTTCTCAAAATGCAAGTTATTCACAAGGACGTCTTGGCGTTTATATATGTTCTTGAGACCGATTAGTGTCATTGTGGTGTCTTGGTATTTTTGCCATAATTCGTAGAGCTTCGTGAAACCAGGCTAGAGTGATGGTAGATGAAAAATAGATAGAACGGAAGGTAGACTCAGGCGGGCTGTACCCTCTATACAGGGTGTTTCATAAGTTGGGACTTTTTTTCATACAGCAGATAGTACTCGCCAAAATGAGTGTTTTTTCCCAGTAACATATAACCGAAATATTTAGAGAAAACGAGATACTGACCATTAAAGAAATCCTCCATTCTAAGTCCTTCCCTGGGCAATGGCTCACCATGTCATAATATCACACCAAACCAAGGCAGCGCTAGTGGTGCCCGAACTGCCGATGCCGGTGAGAAAAACAGGCAGTTCATCATACCGTCGCGTTGCTGTTGTTACATCTGCCGATCGGACTTTAAGAACAACAACAATGGTACATGCTTATAACAATAATGAACTGGTGGACATGATTTTGATGTACGGTGAGTGTGGCCAAATTCCGCTGCGGCTTCGCGAGTGTACGCCGATCGTCTCCCTAACCGTACTCACCCTGCACTTCGTCGATTTGTCTGGCTTGTGCAAAGAGCTAGAGACACAGAATGTCTGAATCCACATCGTGGTGGTCACGCTGGAAGACCTCGACAACATCGTGTGGTCCAAATTGAAGAAGACATCGCAAATCGTACTTTAACCTGTAAGACGCCTGCGACAGGACCGTACTTACAACTTCCGTAGCTACCAAATAGTGAGTACTTGCTTGAAATTTTGTTTTACTGTTTTGCTGCTGATTCAACGTGTATTAGCTTTGCCGTTTCAAGGGCCGTTGCTTCTAAAGAGGAAAGTCCCAACTTTTAGAACATCCTGTATAGCACATGGGCCTATGCTGTGAAGTCATGGAAATCAATTTATTTACTATGGTATCGCTTTTGCAATTTGCAGAAAACTGATAGTAATACAGGGTCCGGCACAAAGGACGGACGTTTTTGAAATTGCTAGTAGTAGTAGTAGTAGTAGAACTAGTAGTTATGGGGTGGCCACGCCTGCCAAGTAGGCCCTTTTTGTCATCCCCGAATATAACCCCTCAGCCACCACTACCTGCCTCCACCTCCTTGTAAAACCTTCCTGCTCTTTTAACAAAGGCCAGTATTTCAGGCCAACTTAAGGGAGGATAATTCCTCTGGCTGGAGTCTATCAGATCCAAAGCTCTCGTATCTCAGCCCGCCTAGCAACTCACATTTTCTGCAAGGAAGAAGTAGGCCGTTTCATCGGCCCCTCCTCAGCCCATATATGGGGAGTCATCTTCAATTCCTAATAATGACTGTGTCCCATCAAAACAGCCACGAGGGTTATGATTGCCCATCGGCCTTGGATCCGCAGCCATGCTGATCTAGATGTGTTCAGCCCAGCTGAGAACCTCATTTTGCTCATAAGGGACGGAGCTCACGTTCATCTTAATGGAAATTGCAAAGTCTCATTTATTTTGTTGTGAATAAAGTAATATCTTAGACCTGCGGGTTGAAAACTCGATGTTATTTTTGACGCAGAAGTCTACCACCATTTTTCCGGATACTTAGTACTGTCAGCCATGTCAACTGCGAACAGCTGTTCGGCTAGTGATAACTGAAAATACCCCAGATTGAATCTCATGCTTTGACGGAATACAGGGCTGTACTCTGTGCTAGACGAGTAATGGACTAGTATCATAAATTTTTTTTGGTTGCATATGATAAAGTGCGTCACAAAAAGCATCTCATTTTTTTCTCCGATTTTTTGGGCACAGGAAAGCCGTGAAAATAAGGAAAATATTTGAATTCTCCTAGGGCAGTGACGTCACCGCCCTAAAGGCGAACAGCCAACCAAAAGACATATGTGTGCTGTGTTGCCGTATTCTGATGGCGCGCGAAATGCCGGAGCTGTACGCGGGCTGTCTCATCTATCTTGTCTTCTGTTCCCGTCTGCGAGTCGGAGCTGTTCTTGGCAACAATGCACTGCTGATGATTCGCGCGGTTGGCACTGATTTGCTGAATTTGAATTCCTTTCTTTAAACTTTAGAATGGAATTACTAAAAAACAAAATGATGTAGAAAGTAACGAAATGCAGCAGTACGTTTATTTTTGTATGCACTAAGCGGTTATAACAATTAAATCATTGCTCTTAACCTCGTGATACTAGTCCATTGCCCAGACAGCACGCTGTCTTATAGACGTCTTTTTGGAGTCTGTATAATGTCTGAACATCTTAAGACATAAAAAGACGTCTTTGCGATGTCTAATGAAAGATGTCTCAAAGACGTTAACAAATATACCTTGAAGAGATCTTAAAGTTGTCAGTTTTTACCATCATCAGATTCACGTATCCATCCTTCCTTGTATTGATAGCTGATTGGTTGTATGATTTTGAGGTTATGTGTGTTCAGTTCAGGCTCAGACAAGTTGTGCGACAAGTTTCACGTTTAGGCACATGTTAATTTGAAACGGTTCGCATTTACAATTATTTAGTTTATAAGTGGGCAAAAAGTTTGTTAGATTATACGAGTGATATAGTTATATTGTAAACAGATCTAGTTTGTTCTGTGTTGGTGGTGAATTTTTTATTGTTGGGCTGTTTATAGTTTATACTGTTATTTACGTTGCTACGTATTTGACCTCAATTTGTATGAATATCAAAAGTCCAATAGAAAATCTGGATATGCAAAGCTTCTGTTAAGAGGACATCTATGCTAAAGAAATACTGACCTACCAGATTTTGTATATTGTTTCGTTGTATTTTTATTTTATTATATGCGACATCATACTTATATTTGTACATTTTATTCAATTTACCTATGAAATATAGATTCATGATATTTATACTCATTGAGAGTTAATTATTTCAACTATTTGTCAGTATCTGACTGCAATTAAAAGGCTTAAAGATGCCTCGAAATACTTATAGGATGACTAGAAAACATAACAACATCTCACTGAAGATATCTTGGCGACATTGTACTGTAGACATCTTAACAACATCTTTCTAAGGGCATTTGAATGACATCACTTTGAAGACGTCTTAAAGACGTTGGGCTTTGTAACATTAGATGTCTTAAAGATGTCTAGAAGACGTCTTAAGACATCAGTGAGACATCTTTAAGATGTCTTGAACATCCGAGTCAGACATGTTTAAGACCTCCATAATACGTCTTTGTGCTGTCTGGGTATTGACGCTTGGTGATATTTTCTAACGATATATAAACCAACAAATGTATCTGTTTCGGCCAACTATTTTTGCTGTGAACTTTCAGATACTGAAGCAATTTTTTGATCGGAAACATAGTCATTACGTTTTGATAATGAGACATTCAGTACAAGTATTACTAAGATGGTCCTGACTTGCAGGATTGCCAACCCACATCACTACTGAAAAAATCGAGTCTGAAAATGCACTTCTTAGTCAGCTGATATCTGTCAAATAGATGTCAAGCCTGTTCAAAGTATCCGAAAAAACGGTGGATATAGATCATTTTCATATTCGTCACAATGGGCGTGGTTGGTGTACGAACTCGTACAGTATTGTCAGATTACACGATTAATCGTGTAATTATACGATTTGGGTCCCTATTACACGGATAGAGGGCAAATTCTGACGATTTTTAATACTGCAGGTGCGATGTACGTATAGTATTTTTATGACCTTACACGATTTTTGAGAGTCGAGTTACACGAAGTTCTCTCCACTTCATCTGGCAACACTGGTTATACGAGCTTGTACACCATGCCTGTTCAAAGTATCCGAAAAAACGGTATAGATTATTTTCATATTACGTCTCAATGGGTGTGGCTGGTTGTCGAGCTCGTACAGTGTTGCCAGAGTACACGATTAATCGTGTAGTTATACGATTTTGATCCCTATTACACAGATAGAGGGCAAATTCTCACGATTTTTAATACTGCAGGTGCAATGTACTTATAGTATTTTTATGACCTTACACGATTTTTGAGAGTCGAGTTATACGAATTTATCTCCTTCATCTGGCAACACTGGTTATACGAGCTTGTACAGCATGCCATGCCCATTGTACGGAATATAAACAGCAACGTATATTTAAGGTTACATATTATATCATTTACTATCAGTACCATGTGTTAAGTAGGTACAAAATGCAAACGGGTCAAAATCAGGATACTATTATTTTATCGATCAGTATACGTAACGTTACGGATTAGGCGCTAAATATGATTTTTAAAGCAATCTTATTTCATGACAATTACTATCAAAACCTTTATCTTCTATTAATATTCTTGAAAAACATACTTACAAAAATCAAGGACGTCCTAATATGGATATTAGGAATTACATGCTCATGCAGATATGCTAAAGTTTCTTTATATTGTTTTTTTATATGCGCAGCTCTTTCTTTAAGCTCATCTAGTTCGCCTAAAATTTTCCTAAAACGAAGTGCCATATATTATGTAAAATTTTACAAATAACAGCCACCAATACAATTGGATACAATTTGAACTGTCACTGCGAGGTCACAGCTGATCAATGTTTGGAGGCTGAAGTGTCAAAGATGATGGCTTTCAGCGCGCCATGCTAAGTGGTTTGTTTACTACCTCTATGTCCAGTTGTTACTCTGAGGGCTAGTCATACTAAAAATCCCCCAGAATGAATCTTGACACATGCTTTGACGGCATACGTACAGGGCTGCACTGTGCTCGTGCTGCTACTGACGAGTGATTGACGCTGAACAATATATAAACAAAAAGATGTATTTGTTTAGGTCAAGCATTTTTACTGTAAATTTTTAGATATTGAATTAATTTCTTGTTCACAAAAATAATCATTATTTTTTGGCAATGACATATTTAATAAAAGTATTAGTAAGACTGTACTGACCTGCAGGATTGCCGATTCAGACTACTACTAATATATTAAATCTTAGACACACTTCTTCGTCAGCTGATACCTATCAAATAGACGTCTAGCCAGTCTAAAGTATCAGGTAACAGAGTACAATCAGTATGCAGTACAAATAAACGAACTTGTCCGCTGCGTGATCGGCTGTCTTGTCATGTTGACAGTTGACAGCAAATTTGATTACTACATTCGTACGAAATATCTTGATTTTGGGCCATATAATGACTAAATTAATAGATAAATGAAGCGTTTGTTGCCCAGCAGCTAATCGCCATTTACTGAGCAACAGTGACGAAGTAGTGTATAAATAACAAGAAAAAAAGTATACCCTTATGTCTACAATTCGTCAATTCTTACCAAAGCGGTCCGGCGGACCTTTGCTCTTAGTTATGGTCGTGTCGGTCAATCGGTCTGTCAGGTCTGGTTACCCAGAGACCAGACAAAGTCATGGAGAAGATAAGAAAAAGAAAGGAAGGAATCGTTATACCCGAGCTTATACCTAAAAATGCCCATACCCAGATACCCGAAAATACATTCTGTTCTATCCTCGGTCCTTATATAAATACAAGGTGAGTTTTTATTACCGGCTCGGTCGATAACTCCACTATTGCAGTAGATAGCGAAACAAGTTGTAGCTAAGGATAGGCTCCTTGCACAAAAATTATTTTGATTTATACAGGGTGATCCATAACTAAGTGGTGAAGCAAACATATATTTTTTTAAATCAGATATATTTTACCATTTTTAGATTCTACTAATTATTTTTCTTCTCACAGTGTAAGGTATTATAATATACAAAGTATTTCAAAAGTTATGACCACTTTTATATCCAAATCGCTGTCAAACGAACGTATTGTATATCAAAAAGTAATGAATCAAAAATTATTTTTTTTTACGCAGATGGATAAAATATCCTCTAGTTTTAAAATCGGCTATAAAAAAAGCCCGCGACGTATATTCGTATACAGGGTGATGAATGCAAAATCTCGATTTTCTTTCTTTTTTTAAATGTAACCCCCAATATTTTATTATACCAAAGAATTGCTTTCAATATGCTCTTTCGTCTTTGTATAGCACTTGTTGTACCTACGTCCATCAGTTTCCGAGATATTTCGATTTTTCGGTAAATTTATAATATGGCTTCTATTTGTGTACTGAAATTTATTTCTTTTGAGAAAGTACTATCGAATCTGTTTTTTATTTAACGAAACAACTAAGTTATAAGGTCATGATAGTATTTGATGAAGTCAAAACCCTAAATCATCGAGATATTAGTCAAGTATGCTGAGGAAACAATTTTGTAGGCGTGATGCATAATAATTATCAAGTAAATTGATCAGGTAGGCTTTGAAAAATTGACAGTTTTCTTAACCTGCTCAATAATTCCGTACTGTGTGAAAAACCAGCTTTACAAATTAATTTTTCCATTGAGTGTATTCAGGAGAATCTTTGAGAAATTGACTACTTGCCTCTAGAATATATCAACTATAAGCAGCAAAATCCAGAACGGAGGCACCCTAAAACTAATGCGTTTGAAAGATTGAAGAATCGTTTTATTTGGACTGCATGACGTCTATAAAATTGTTTCCTCAGCACACTTGACCTATATTATCTCGTAATTTCAGTGTTTTGACTTGATCAAGTACTACTATGGTCTTATATTTTAGTGTCGTTTAATATTTCATAGCCTGCCTGATAATTATGCATGACGTCTATAAAATTGTTTCCTCAGCATACTTGACCTATATTATCTCGTTAATTCAGTGTTTTGACTTGATCAAATACTATTACGGCCTTATATTTTAGTTGTTTGTTAAGCAAAAATAAAATTTGATAGTATTCTTTGGTACAATAAAATATTGGGGGTTACATTTAAAAAAAAGAGAGAACATTTAGATTTTGCATTCTACATCACCTTGTATACGGATATGCGTCGCGGGCTTTTTTATAGCCGATTTTAAAACATGAGGATATTTCTTATCCATGCATGTAAAAAAATGACTTTTGATTCATCACTTTTTGATATACAGTACGTCCATTTGTCAGCAATGTGGATATAAAAATGGTCATAACTTTTGAAATACCCAAGTATAATGTAACAATACCTTATATTGGAAGAACGGAAATCATTAGTAGAATTTGAATAAGGAATCATATATAGGGTGTCTCATTTAAAAAAATGCATGTTTGCATCACCACGTAGTTATGGATTATCCTGTATAAATCTAAATATTTTCTGAGCAAGGAGCATATCCGTAGCTATAGCTTTTATATACAACTTTTTTCGCTATCTTCCACAGTAGTGGAGTTATCCACCGAGCCGGTACTTAAAACTCACCCTGTATTATTTTTTAATTAGGTTGAGCAGTATATTAAAAGTTGTTGTACAGTATTCTAGGTCATGGTTAGACACTTACTCCAAAAACGCGTAATACTGGTTGTATACCATCAACAGGTCTTTACAGTCCTCCAATTCTTTCACACCACCGACGCAGTAATCAGGCAACCGAACATCTAAGGTGACTTTGTTGCCCGTTGTATTGAGAACGTAGCATTTTTCTACGACTACTGTCAAATGTTTCATTCGATCCGTAATATCCCTTTGTTTTTCTGTCGTGGACGCATGGACAACACGTATCGCGTTTAGTAAAAGCTTGGGTACTGCAAATAAGTGAAAATGAAAACGGTACGAGTTGAATTTATTGTTGAAGTTATTTCTGGAACGTATCCTGTGGTTGAAATACAAAGCCGTTACTAATGTTTTGCTCACATCTATGACATTAAGGGCCGGTTGTACAAATGCGGGTTTAACACTAGCTTTGCTAAGCCTTAGCCCAGTTGTACAGTCTCAATTCAAGCACAGTTCAAGGTTGAACTCAGTTCAAATATGGAAGTCCAGTTGTACAAGGTCAGTTCAACTTTAAGCTCGGTTCACTAATTTATATTTTTAAGGTTCAGCTCAGCGCTCGAATTTGGGCGCTTAAACCGAGTTCTAAGGACCTAATGTGTCGTAACCTAATTTAATAATTTGATTTAGATAAAATTTTGCAATCATTTGTTGTAAATTAAAGTACGTAATGGAGCAGCAGCTCAGAGAAAATCTCCTGGAACTAACAGATCATGAAGACTTCGTTGAAGCAGTAGAAATATTAAGAAACGCAAGAAGGCGTCAAAAGAAATACAGAGATAGAGTTGATCATTTTTTGGTGAAGAATGACTATGAATTAATTCAAAGGTTTCGAAACAAGGTGTTCGGTTTGTTATAAACCAGGTTAAAGCACAAAAAGTCTCCAACAGAACGGCGAGTACTTTTTTGTTCATGTAATGAATCAAATTATTTTGTAATCCTATTGTTTTTCAGGAACTGTGCTGTAACTGCTGAACAAATGGTTCTTGTCACATTGAGGCATTATGCGACTCACAAAACATATACACTGAATGCGACTGGAAACATAACATCATTCAAACAGCAACAGCAACAGCATTCAAACAACTAATTTTTGACAGAACAGACCAACTACGCATGCGTTAATGTTACCAACCTAACTACTTCTTTCTTGAACCTGGTTTTGTAGAGCTGGGATTATAAATAGGTCGTACAACGGAAATAATTTTTTGAACCAAGTTCGTCATTGAGCATAGTTTAATAGAACTGTGGCTTGAACTGAGACTGTACAACCGGGCCTGAAAGTCGACATCCGTTGTACAATCGTCGGCTTAGTAGTTAAACCTGGTTGCCAATGAAATTCACTGCAGTTGGCATCAATTAAGCAATACGTACTGACATAATCATCTGAAAAATTACCTTTTTTGGTTAGGCACTCATGACAGTTTGTGTCAAATTTCGGCAACGACCGTTTCTGTCTCTGTTCTTTCATTTGCTCTCTCTGTTAAATGAGATACACTTAGACAAGGAAAGAGAGAGGACGGAACCCGCGACTGACATTTCTGATACCAAATGGCACCAAAGCGCTATTCCCAGTGGCGTAACTAATGGGATTAACGTTCTGGTTGAGCTATTTGTAGAAATAATCTTTTTTAAATAAAATTCAATGAAATATTGTTATTCAGGGTTTCTATATGGCCAATTTCGCCATCCACAATTAAAACTTAAGTGACTAACATTACCGTAACCGTGATTTTCATTCGACTGCTGTTTTGTGGCCAATAATATATAAAAATTGATAATGTATATATTTTATTCAGTCATGAACATGTTATGTTCATTTGCAGTATATGACTGATGGAAGACACGATTATACTTCTACCCAGAAAGAAACAAACTGCTTGTAGTTTGTAGTAAATCAATTTTTTATTATTAAAGAACACATAATACCTATAGTATATTTATATTTATTGACATTATGTTTATATATAAAATACTGTCTATTACATACTGTAAACAGAAGCAGCAATAAAACATTTTTGTTATTATAGATTAGCTTACGAGATTGAGGAATTTGATGCCTTCAATCTCGGAGTCCCCATATGCAGTAAAAAAATCTACTTGCTGTTACGCTGTTACTTGCTGTTTGTAGTGTGTAATGAAGAGCAGTATTTTTAATTACTCCAACGAGGCTTTTTTATACATAACTTCTTTTTGCGACGGTGGCAATAATTAATGAAAAAGCTGGGGGGTTAAACACAAAAATTATCTCAGACATGAAATAAAGTAAGTTTTGGGCTAGAAATACAAAGGTCCTTTAATCTTATCCAAAATCAAAACATTTACAAAATTAGAAAATGACTCCTAGATTAGCTAGTAGTAAATAAAAACGAACAATTCATTCAATATAGGTGAGGTCCTATAACTTACATAGAAATTTCAACTCTATTTTATCACTTAACCCCTTGCTTCCAGTAAGTTCTAATTTATTGCAGTTATGTATTTACTTATGGGGAAGTTTGGGTGAAACTCAGTATTGTGTGCTTCAACAAAAATAATTTTTTTGTAGGAACGTGGCATTTCGCTTGCTCCTACAATTGATGGCAGTCAATATTACAGTCACGAAGGTCAAAAACTACCAATATTTTACTGCCCTTTAAACAGAATCATTTTTGTTAATTGGCTCCGAACTGGATTGTCCTGTTGTGATCGAGATTTTACAATAAAATGGATTCTGATATTTAAGTATTTTGTGCATACAGCTTTTATTTAAAAATATATATGATTTACATCATTTTCTAATACGTGACGTTCTAAGCAGCTGAAAATAGGGGTGCCTAGAAAACTTGATATTATTTTGCTTATCAGCAAAGGTACAAAATGTTTGGTGTGAATACAGTTTTCATTAACTCTCAGAAAATGTTCCGATTTCAAACATATCTTGATAACATCATTTGATGGGTAAGTCAGACCGCCGTGGCTTTTAAATTCAATTAGGGAATTGAGAAACCGATCTCTAGTACCAATCAATGCTGTGACACATGTTTCACATTTTATTGTTTTTTGTAATTGGTGCGAAACATCACCAGCAATATATTGCACAATTTGGGATGAACATTCACTTATCACAGGTGCATTCATGATGTAGTCATGATCCTTCCAAATAGTTTCTAGATCATCAGAAGGCTCATTTATGTCTATTAAACTATGGTTAGATAAACTACTATTAATTACATCTTCAGACCTTACATTTTTTGTAGAACTACTTAGAATAGGGGTTTGATCTAATGGAATACAGTTACCCATACCGCCCTCTCTAATTTCTGCTCGAACCAGAAGCCTTTTGTAAGCAGCTAGAAACTGTCGAGCGGTTGGGTTATTATTCCAGCCACCTCTTGATCTAATTGACGAAAAGAATAATTCTAAATAATCTTGACTAATCTTATACAACGGAAGGTACAGTAATGTTTTTCTCTCAGAAACAAGTTCTTTGTACAATCCTAAAGAACTTGATAATGAAATTATTAATCCAATAAACCCAGTTTTTCTGTTAGACATGATTACTTGCTCATTATTAGATAATTTCAACTTTGAAAGATAAAAAATTGCACTATTGATAAATTCCGCAGATCGATCTATATTTTTTTGACATAATGCTTTTTTATAACCTGGTGCTACTAGGGTTCTGCTGTTTAAAATATCGAAAATGCTATTTACAATTCTAATAAATTTAACTGTTGCCTGACTACCTTTAAAATCCTCAAGATTCAGCTTTTTTTCGCAATACTCAATACCATCGGCTACTGATGCACTAAGTAACTGAACTGCAAGCCGAACCTTCATTTTTTGTTTGAAAAAAATAATATGAGCGCGACGTAACTTATTCCCTAAATGTAAGCCCTCGCTAGTTTGCAGCTTCTCTAGAAGCGCTATGTATTTCCATTGAATAAAATTGTTATCACAATCAATTAGGATTTTCTTTTCACCAAATGCATTGCGAACAAGTTTTATCATATGACATGGATCATAAAAAATATATACATTGTGATCTGTAACTCTGAAACTTGTCTGTATATTTGAAATGTTAAATAAGAATCCAAAGTTATGACACATAGCGGTATTAGATGGAGCACCATCGAATGTGATTGACATAACTTTGGCTCCCGTATCTTCAATCAGATGGATGCATTGAGATACAATTGAATGTTTTTGACTGCCATTCAAAGAATCTGTAAGAAAGTAACCGACAGGTAATTTCCAAGTTCCATTGATGCAAACCAACATTATAACAAAAGCTTCTTTGGCTAAAGCATTAGAGTCATCGTTTAAATTTGTACCACAGTTCACATAACCATGGAATTTTTTTCCATCCCATTCTAAATGTTTCCGTATGGCTATTTCATCGATAATTAATGAACAAATTATTGGTCTGTCAGATGATTGAACCTTATTTCTTAAGGTATTTATTGATTCCTTGGTAAAACCAGGCTCAGCATCCACATTCTGAAACCATTTAGCAATAGTTTTGCTATGCGGGAGACAAGTGTCAAAAACATCTCTCACATAGTTGTATGCCTTTGGTGAAAAAAAATTTAATGTCAGGGCAAATTTCCTAAGTTCAGGTGAATATTGAACATTTCTCCCCATTTTTCTGTTCAATATTTCTATGTTAACCTTGCTCATATTTTGAACTAAAACTAAATTTTCTTGAGATAGTAAATTTTGTCGCTCTAATTCCTCAGCAATTATTTTTAAAGAGGCTACTTTTTTGTGTGCTCTTTTCAGTGATTGACCAAGGGCACGGATTTTTTTCGTTTTTTCCTTATTCTTATCTTTTTGCAGCAGCAGTTCTCTTCTAAGTTTCTTTTTCCGGGGAGAGTCGTCCTGTGCAGCCAGAGCTGAGGTTGATGGCGATGGTTCTGGATGAACATCACGTTCACGGGGTCTTTTTCTTTCTTTTGCCTAAAATAACAGAGCTGTATATTAGACAATGTTTGAAACATTATTTCCGAAAGAAAGACAGAACAAATTAATTTATGATTTAAGTAGATGTGAATGAGTGACTGAATCTTATAGGAAAAGTGACAGTAACATTTTGTTTTGATTTCGTATCGAGTAAACACACCTAAATATAGTTGTTTAATAATGTAACTGTAACACAAGAAATTATTACATTTTTGAGGTTAGCTGCCTTTTGATTTTCATAGCTATCAATTTTTAAATGGTTATTCAGCCATTCGTAATCGTATTTCTCCTTACTTTATTGCACTGTTTATTTTGGAAACGTCATCACTAATACTCAAATATAAAACCAAATTTGAGACCATAAATATAGAATATAGGCATAAGGCATAAGAATGATTTTAAATTAATATCACACCCAAATCATAACTCATTAATGATCCAATTATATACAATGGAGTGAAGATTTATAACAAACTTCCTCCTCACAGGTTTTAGTGAATATCCCAAAAGTTTTGTTTGTTATTATATAGCTTTGTCAATAAGAATCTTGTAAATTCTTAGACTATAAAGTATATCGATCTATCTATCTATCCATCTATCCAACTATCCATCTATCCATCTATCCATCTATCCATCTATCCATCTATCCATCTATCCATCTATCCATCTATCCATCTATCCATCTATCCATCTATCCATCTATCCATCTATCCATCTATCCATCTATCCATCTATCCATCTATCCATCTATCCATCTATCCATCTATCCATCTATCCATCTATCCATCTATCCATCTATCCATCTATCCATCTATCCATCTATCATAATCCTAGAATGTTTATTATTTTAATATTTAAGCGTAGACAATGTAAGCTAGGAATTATAACTTACAATTTTTGGACGTAAGTATCCCGGAAGCTCGTCAAATATGGTGGGGACTGCTCCTTTCAGAAGATATACTTTTTGATTTGTTTGATGAAGGAAATTCTGTTCAAAATGCTTAGAACAAAGCCTATCGTTGCTTGTAGGCTTCCAACCTTCGATCCTCATATTTTTGATCCATAAATCATGTCTAGGAAGATCTTTAGGAAACCTGTCGAGGAAGAAAGAAAATTAATTTTATTATTCATACAACTACAAATAAAGGCCACCCTTGAAATGCACACCTTGTATAAGGGTATTGGTATATTATATATTACAATGCAAAGTCATAATATTTCTATTCAAAATGTAAGCTATAATAGATACGCCACTGGAAAACTGATTGTATTTGAACCAAAAAATCCCTTAAAAACATAATTTTTAGACTTTACGTGCTCAAAAACATTATGATTCGCATGTTAGTGGTACATTCCAAATTATATTTCGGATACACATATATCTTTGAACTAGATATCGAGATATTTGCATGAATTTCGGATACACCAAAAAAATAAGATCATAAATTTACCTGTGAAAAGTGATTCCTGGCTCCTTCCTGCTGCTGTGGCTTTTACAACGGTAAGCTGCACACCCCACCATTACGCTCACCACAATATTTCACAATTATTGGTCTTAAAAACGTTAAATATCGCAAAAAACACCACCTTGACACTACCGTCAGTTTTCCACCAGCATTTTGACAGCTATTGATTTTCGGTATCAGCTAATCCATATAGCATCAAATGGGCGTGCGGTATCCCCTCTCTTTCCTTATCTAAGGAGATACAAATCTTTTAAAAAATATGACCTAATAAAGTGACAAGCAATTTGAAGATTCTTCCTTGACATATCATGTCACTTGTATGTACTTGTTAGGTTTAAACCTCAGCTAAGCTCGCGTTGAGCTTCGGCTTACGTAAGCTCGTGTTAGCTTAGAGTGGGGGGTTAAGCCAGCATTGTACAACGGACATTTTGCAACTGACGTGGTTTAACGTCGGCTTACCCTAAGCCGAAGCTTAAGCTCGCATTGTACAACTGGTCCTTAAAAGTAAATGACGTATGATTGAGGTTTTGAATATTTTTTTGCCATAAATGGAAAGAAGATACATAAGTTTTACAACAAAACTGTTTTTGTTTTCTTTTTTTTTTTTCGCAATAATTCAAAAGTTATATCAAAGTTATATCAAAATAAAAATGGGTTTATGAATCGAGTACCGAAAACAGATATCATCTGGCTAAACTGTTTAGCCAGATGATATCTATCAAATAGACATCAAGCCAGTACAAATTATCCGAAAAAGTGGCATAGATGAGAAAATGTCAAGAACCTACTGTCCCCTATCCCTTCTCCGCCTTTGTGACAATCCATATTATACAGCCGTATGCCTGATGCAATCGTGACTAAATTATCCAATTCCTCCATTTTTATCACGTATGGCATATTTAAAAAAGGCTTCACTTGATCCACGTCCCAAAAACTTCTTAGCACGGCTCTAATTTCATTCATAACCTAGAAACAGTTTTCCTGCTCGGTGTCAAGGATAATCACCTGTCATATACTTACCCTATCGGAATATGGATCTCCCATCCCTGACATAAGCACTATATATTTTTGGACTCTTTTATACAGTACAAGCGGGAGGCGTCTTTCTTTTTCATTTGGTTCCAAAATTGAAAGTCTGTAAATATTTAAATTCGCAAGGCCTATTTGTAAGTTTATTTAATCATCCACTAATGCGTTGATTAGCAAGTGTACCTATTAACTTAATTATTCCGTTAAGATGATGCGCGTTTCATAATGCATTTGGAAACGTTAATTAACAGGCAATAAAATGTGGTTGGTATACCTGAAAGAAGATTCTATGACACATTTTGTGCTGTTTGAACGACATTATGACATTTTGCTTAACCTATAAAAGTGAATGTGTCAGATTTTGACATAATTTTTCGTGTTTGCAATTCTATCAATATTGATATAGCATTATTACTCAAATAGAAAGGTATGGAATCAAAGCCACAAAAAGCAAAACGTGCGCGTGGTAGTAATTTTACTAAAGAAAAGGAGTTGCTACTCATTCGTACAGTAGCAATATTCAAAACTATTATAGAACGCAAATTTACAGATAAAGTGAACAATCAGAAGAAGGTAGGTACCTGATGAGTGATGATATAATACAGTCGTCTACAAATACATATAGAGATGAATAAAGAAATGTTGTGCATTTAGATGAATACTTGCTTTCAATTGTGCTCAAAAGCAGCTATGAATCGATGTAACCTGTGGAATAGATGTTAAAAACATTGATAAAAGTGAAGACCCACTGTCAAACTCAAATTTAAGCTAATGAAATTCTGATCTGTGTGTCAACTCTTAAACGTCATACAAACGAGATGTCAGATTTATAGGTTGATTTTTCAATTAATGCGCTTTAACTGGCCGAGGGCGAGCCATTAGCTTATTGGACAATTATGTCATTTTAATCGGTCAGTTAACGATTATGAAAACCATTTATTTCCTAATGCTCGGATTAAACATAATGGGTGAACTAAATTTGATTATGAAATCGGGCCTTAGTGCTAAAAAGACTAAAGTACCGTGGGCTTTGGAAAATCGTGTGCTATTTCATTTGAATACTTTAAATGGTATTTAACCAGCACTTACCTAATCGGTTCCAGTCTCATAGCTAATAGTTTCCTGTTCCTTTCACCCAAATCATCGAGAAAATCAAATTGCTCTCGAAAATAGAACTGTAATATTAGCGCCATCATTCTAGGTTCTGTACCCCGAATCAATCTATCCAGTATATATTTTATGAACCTAGCCACAAGTTGACGGATTTTTAGGATATCGTCTGTTGAAAGCCCCCAATTCGGGTTCAACATCAGAAGGTCAGTCTACAAATTATCATTATTTTATTAAGCAAAGCTCTCGGCAACACAATGGAGTGATTCGTATCTTAAAATAAAACCATACAACATAGAAGAGTAATATCGAGTGGCGCAGAGAAACAGTAACAAAGCCTACACAGAACACGTGGCTAATGACCAGGGCAATCGATGCCGTTGACATAGAAGTAAAAAAAATATCAAGGTTATGACAAATTTTATTTAAGATGCTTTTTAGCATAAACTGAATGTCGGGAGTGTTAAATGAGTATTCCACAAAAAAGAGTCTGTTTGTTGTCGTATCCGCAGGTTCCTATACCTGATGCTTTTAAACGGGTCACATAAACATTGCTCGGTTCCTCAGATTAAACGCTCAGGTACCGGCTTTGGTAGATAGATGGCGAACCAATACTTTTTTTAAAGTACTGCTTCCCAATATCTACAGCGTGGCCAATCGGGTAACGATAATAATTTTTTTTTTAGATAGCCCGTACCGAGACCTATCCAAAACACCCCCATGTATGTGTACCGATTATGGGTAGTTTTCGAGTTATGATTTTTTTTTTTTTGAAAACCTAGAGATTTTCCAGTTTTTCCAAGAAATAGTCAAAAACAAAAACAAGAATGCTTTTTGGCATTTATTTTTTTCTGCAATTATACTCAGTATTAAGCCTATTTTAATATCCAATAAAGAGAACTGGTACATCCGAACAATAATTAAGTACATTTTGGGGCCAAAGTTTGAAATCTCTGTTTTTGGTCAGGAGACCAAAACCTTCAAAATAAGATTAAAAATACTTATGTCTGGTTCTGGAGCTTCAAACTAATCTTAAAAACTTTACAAGACATTGCACTTTCGAAATAATAATGAAAAAGCAGCACTTATGGGCACATTTTGCGCCGTACGTGAGTGTTAAAGGTAAAAAGGTGATAATTCACGAATTTCCAAAATGTATTAAAAAACTATTATTTTGCTTTGTTATGACAAATTAAAGAAAAAAAACTCGTAACAACTAATAAACCCGATAATCATTGATGTTTTGATGAGTTTTAATAAAAAAGCTAATACCCAAATTGTGATTTTTGAAGTGTTTTTACTATGTCTATTGAATTTCTGCTAAATTAAGTTGTATGGAAAGTTAACAAAGGAAAGGAATAATAAACAACAATCTGACTTCCAATTTCATGGCAGAATTACCTGGGAAGCGATGTCGTAGCATACGCCATCCCTTTCTTTCAGAGTAGCTTTTTGCGAGCTCATGTCGGCGAAGCGCAGTTGTGTTAATTAATTTTCGGTAATAGGCAAGGCAATGTTCGGATGGACCTAAAAAGGTGATTTATATCGCTAGGTCTTCCTTGACAGGTCAGTAGACAGCCTATCATGAATACAACAAGTTTTTCAGTTTTTCAACCCCCCACCTCCCAAACACCCAAATTCCACCCCCACCCAAAAAAACGCAGAAAATGATCAAGAACCTGTAAAACGCCTAAAAACGAAGTTTGAGGAATATTTGAAATTCCCTACTAAGACCCCACAGCATGTTGCTGTCCAAATTTCATCACAATCCATGCAGCGGTTACTGAGATTACGAGGCTGGAAAAACGCGTACAGACAGACAGACCGACAGGCAGACCGACAGACAGAACGACGGAAATGAGTGACGCGGATTTTCGTTATGTAGACATTATAAAATGCCCAAAAAACCTATTATCTCAAAATCGAAAATTTTCACGATCACAATCCTCCCCTCACCTATCGGTGTGGGAAGTAAAAGGGATGGCGTATGCTACAATAACGCTTCCCAGGTAATTCCGCCATGGAATTAAAAGTCAGATTGTTGTTTTATTATTCTTTTCCTTTGTTCACTTTCCATGCAACTTAATTCAGCAGAAATTCAATAGTACACAGCAAAAAGCACAGGTATTTATTTTTTTTATTATAAGTGATTAAAACATCAGTTATTATCATGTTTATTAGTTGTTATGAGTTTTTTTCTTTAATTTGTCATAATAAAGTAAAATAATAGTTTTTTACATCATTTTGGAAATTTGTGAATTATCACCTTTTTACCTTTAATAGTCACGTACGGCGCAAAATGCCCCCATAAGTGCTATTTTTTCATTATTATTTCGAAAGTGCAATGTATTGCAGAGTTTTTAAGATTAGATTGAAGCTCCAGAACCAGGCATAAGTATTTTTAATTTTATTTTGAAGGTTTTGGTCTCCTGACTAAAAACAGAGATTTCAAACTTTGGGCCCAAAATGTACTTAATAATTGTTCGGACGTACAGGTTCTCTTTATTGGATATTAAAATAGGCTTAGTACTGCGTACAATTGCTGAAAAAAATAAAAGCCAAATAGCATTCTTGTTTTTGTTTTTGACGATTTCTTGGAAAAACTGGAAAATCTCTAAGTTTTCAATAAAAAAATCATAACTCGAAAACTATCAATAATCGGTACACATATATGGGGGTGTTTTGGATAGGTCTCGGTAAGGGCTATCTAAAAAAAAATTATTATCGTCACCCGATTGGCCACCCTGTATATGTTGCTACTACGAGTACGAGTTTTGCCAGCTAGGCACTAACAGGCAATTTCATTTATTCGTCTGAGACCAGGTTCCTATACCTGATGCTTTTAAACGGGTCACAGAAACATTGCTCGGTTCCTCAGATTGAACGCTCAGGTAGCGGCTTTGGTAGATAGATGGCGAACCAATACTTTTTTTAAAGTACTGCTTCCCAATATCTATATGTTGCTACTATTTGCATCCAAAGTAAACGAACGAATGCTGGAGGGGACTGGTTCGGGGAGTAGGGACATCGACCTGGTAAGGATGAATTCGCAGAGTTTCTCTAGTGTTCCTAGTTCGGACGGCCTGTGGTGTTATTATCTGAGAGAGCTCACTCGAACATCCTCCGTGATAGAATCTGTAAAACAGGGATAGGTCAGCCACCCTCTTTCGATGTTCCAGGCTGTGGAGGTCCTTTGTGAGGTTAGGCGTATCGATTAGTCTAATCGCTCTTTTCTGGATAGTGTCCAGAAGCTTTAGAGAGTGCTTCGGAGCGCATCCCCACACATGGGAGCAATACTCCAGCGCTGGTCGGATCTGTGCCTTGTAGAGCAGCAGCAGTTGCTCTGGTGTATACAACTTCCTACAGCGGAACAGAACTCCAAGCTTCTGAGATGCCGTTTTAGCAAAACTGACGACGTGGTCATGCCAGGACATGTTATTGTTGATGTTGATTCCCAAAAGCTTGACGGAAGGTGATTCGACTATGGGGTGACCCTCCATTTCCACGGTTGGTAAGCCATCGTGAGACTTCTTTATAAGTGTTGTTGCCTGAGTTTTTTGTACGTTGAACTGTACTTTATTTGCTAATCCCCACTCGACAATTGTTTTGATATCTGCGTTTATCTGTGAGGAATGCTGCTGTCGCCGACGTACCGTCTCCTGGGATGATAGTGGTTTGCCTGGTTCCATGCACGACACTAATGTACTGTCATCTGCGAAGCTGTAGATTGGATTGGATGTTATTTCCAGCAGCTCGTTGATGTACAGCAGAAACAGTATAGGGGAAAGGACAGATCCTTGAGGAACACCGGCGTTTATTGAAAATACGTCTGATGAGCAGCCCTCGACTACGACGAACAGAGATCGGTCGTTCAAAAAGCTATTCGGCCACTGGCGCAGGCCATGTGGTAGTCCACAAGCAGCAAGCTTCACCAGAAGTGGGTCCATCTATCGCAGTGCACACATTTTGCCCATTGCTCGCCATGCTTATCCTCTGAAAATTTGCCCGAAAAAAATAAACATTCAGCATCCCTTCCTGCGTATTCCTCTGAAGAGGAATCATCTAGTTTGAAACTGTTGTCGCTTTCTGAGCTTGAACTAGAGGCAGACAGTCGTTTCCTTCTTCTTCGTTGAAATCCTGACGTGGAAGGTTGGTGCTGTTTGGAAACTGGATTTTTTTGTGAAACCGAAGTAGATTCTTTAGAAACCCTTATTTTTGCTTCTGGTTTTAACTCTCCACTGATGTTTTTTTTTTGGGTATCTTTTTGACCTGTTTTTTTTTTCTAAACTTTCTTGCAATTCCTTTTTGTACGCAGTAAGGGTGATAACTGGTGCTTTACCAGCCCTAGCATTCGACTTGGTTTCTGTGGTTTTAAACTCTGGCTGAGGACAAATGTCGCTGGGAGAATAATATACTATTCGAGGCGTATTTGTTTGGGGCTGGACTTGGTGTTCGTTCATTTGTGTCCTGTGCTGAAGAAGATCTAAATTCATTTTGACTCTGGTAATCCAAATGAGTTTTCTGATGATGTAATTCTTTGGATAGGTGTTCTGGAGTATCTGTTTTATTTTTGCACCCAAAAATGCCTGAATGCGTTTGCACAGAGATAAAGTGAACGACCACTTTACCACAAGAGGGCTACGAGTATTTATGTAGGTTAGTTCGCAGTATTTTTGTTAGATGCCATCACATACACCTTGAGATAGGGAGCTGTCTCAAATTAGGCACCTATCTCAAATTAGGGTATATTCCTCTAATATAATGCTGTCACCATAGGGATGAAATTTAGTCATAGAGACAATTAATTATTGTCAGCAAGAATATTCGTACCCACTTATGAAAATCCTCGTATTTGGTTTTTTTTTGCATAATCTTACTACAAAAGGTCACTTTTAAAGAATATGTGCGACTTCAGATCCAATGGTGGGCTAAACATTGTTTTAAACAAGTGTTCATTCAAAAAAATTACTTGGATATCAAAAATAATTATTTTCGCCTGGATTTTTGCTTTTCGGATCTACTGGATTATTCTAAACAAAAAAGGAATATTGCAACTGCTTTCTTTTTTTATGATCAGCCTCCAACAAAGGCTCAAAGCTGATGGTGCTGTAGAGGCGCTGCGAGAGGATAGGGTTCTGTGAACGTTAGATTTGAAACGCTGCAGATTGTAGCCGTCGGGAAACATAGTGTCCAGCAACTCATTCCACTGCGTCGAAGTTCTCCAAAAAAAGAAATTCTGGAGAAGACTGGTTCGGGGAGTAGGGCCCTCGACCTGGTAAGGATTACCTCCCAGAGCCTCTTTAGTGTTCCTCGTTCGGACGGCCTTCGGTGTTGTTATCTGGAAGAGCTCACTCGAACATCTTCCGTGATGGAATCTGTAAAACAGGGACAGGTCGGCCACTTTTCTTCGACGTTCCAGGCTGTGGAGATACTTTGTGAGGTTGAGCGTATCGATTAGTCTAATCGCTCTCTTCTGGATAGTGTGCAGAAGCTTTAGAGGGTGCTTCGGAGCACATCCCCACACATGGGAGCAATACTCGAACGATGGTCGAATCTGTGCCTTGTAGAGCAGCAGTAGTTGCTTGTGTATACAGCGGAACAAAACTGCAAGCTTCTGGGATGCCGTTTTAGCAATACTGACGACGTGATCGTGCCAGTACATGTTGTTGACGTTAATCTCCACAAGCTTGACGGAAGGTGAGTCGACTGTTGGGGACTCTCCGTTTCCACAGTTAGTAAGCCATCGTGAGACATCTTTGCCAGTGTTGTTGCCTGAGTTTTTGTACGTTGAACTGTACTTTATTTACTAATCCCCACTCGACAATTGTTTTGGTATCTACGTTGATCTGTGAAGCATATTGCTATCGCCAACCTATATCGCCTCCTGGAATGGTAGTGGCTTGCCTGGTTCCATGTAGGACATTAATGTACTGTCGTCTGCGAAGCTGTAGATTGGATTGGATGTGCTTTCCAGCAGCTCGTTGATGTACGTAGTATGTATGTAGTGTAATGGACAGGACATATCCCTGAGAAACATCGGCGTTTATTGAAAATACGTCCGCTCTCTGAAGTTAACATTTCTCATATTATTAATTATTAGGTTATACCTTTGTCTTGAAAAATAATATGACAAACAAGTAATTTTTTATCGAATCTCCTAAATATTCTAAATATCAGTTAAGAAAATGTCAAGAAGCTGTAGACAATTATGTTTTTTTTTAACTGTTAATGAAATAGGTCGCTATACTAACTATCCGCGTGAATGGAGGGATAAAAGTGTGTATTACACAACTTGCTCACTTTTGGATCTTGCAACACATCTAAAAGAAACCTTTTTATCAGTAATTTGTTTTAGCAAAAAAATATATGCACCTAGTCCATCAAAATGAAAAAATTAAACAGTACGCTTACATAGAATTTACAAAATTTTGCATCTACTGGAACCTTTTGAGCCTTGCATTCCTTGACAATCTCGTTGACGATGTTGTTACATAAGACCTCTCTCATATCCTTCGGATCACCATCCTTCAACATGGACAACATAGGAACCATAGACATCTTGCCTAATTTTTCGTTAAATCCTTCTCACTAATAAAATCGGGGACCTTATATCGTCCGTAGCATCACCCCAAATGGAACCTCTGTGCCCCTCTCAAAGCTATATCACTGAGTTATTTGTAAGCGTGCCACAAAAACCCCTGTTTTTTGGCCAGTTTTGACCCCACCAGAAATGGTACTGATGTAAGTTTACATGTCACTGCGTAATGAAGTTTTGAGTGACAGCATCTTTTAATCATATTTCATTACTGTTATAGGGTATGATCACAGCATAGTAAACAACCAGCATAATATCTCTGAGGATTTCCCGTATAAAAATGGTTCCCACAAAATTTGACCTTGGGATGATTTTACGGATGTGAAGTTTGGGTGGAGATGCGAAAATGAAAATATCGATACCGGTACCAACTCGATACTTTTTAGCCAAGTAGGCGCATTTGGTTCGTACAGAGCATTTGTGCAACTGATTACACCTCTTAATAATTATATAATAATTATTTTCGATACCGATAAGTATCGATACCAGCTTGGAATGCCTCAAAAAGTATCAATGGCAAAAATACTCGATATTAGTGCAGAAGTGTCGAAGTATCGTTAGCATCCCTACAAAAAATCATCCAAAAGGGCGATTTGCGTGTAATTACCTCCAACCTGAGTTATTGTGCTGGTGTATGATGTTAGCATACACCAGTTGACCCTCAAAGTACTCTTCATTTTGCTCAATGTGTTCAACTGTTATACACTTATGCCATCGCTTTGTCCAACTATCATACACTTCTGAGAAACTACGTTTTAATAGACTGTTTATTATTGTGTAAGACTTTCGCGGGCATGATCCGATGAACTGTTAATTCTTGGGCTGTTCAACTGGCGCGCGGCGTCTCTACGCTCCACCGCCTTGGCATCAGCGCGCTTTGCTGCTTGACGTTGCGCTAACACGAGTGGTCGGCATCCTCAGAAGCTGACGTCACCTTTTCGGCGTGTTCCGAGAGACTGAGACCTCGTGACAGGGTTGGCACTTATATTTCCCGGATTAGAAGTGGTGGCGGCTGCGCTGTGCACCGCCAATGTCTGTGGAACTCCTGCGCAGATTCTGGGATCTTTGCGTCTCTTAAGAGGCCGGATCCTCAGCTGATCAACTGCGACTGCGAAACCGGCTCATTCGGGCGTTTGAGCTTCAACTACCGTGCTGCCCACAGCACACGCGCATTGCGTGGTACCGAAACGACTGTTGCTTTTTCATCACGCGCATTGCAGGTTGTAAGGAGTTAACCGAAATTAACGATTTTTTTGGAGATTACATTTTACGCCCAAACTGACACAGATATTAAAAAAACGTACCTAAATAATAAAAGTTGCTTAGAAAATGGCTAGGAAGGGGGGACAAGATTTAGAATTTAATTAAATTGAGTAATAAAAATTTTGAAAAACTTTTTTGAAAAATTTTGAAAACCTAACTCTTGTCCCCTCTCTCCAATAACATTCCAAGAGACAAGTATACTTGTGAATTTTCTGATATCTGTCATCGTTTGGCTGTAAAATGTAATTCCGTTTTCGAGGGATGATCTTGGATCTTAAGGCTGGTATCCATATTCTGTTGAGCTTATATGCTTCTTCTTTGTTGTTGAAGTTGTTCTTATGCTTATAGATCTCCATGTACACTCTGGCGTAATAAGAGGAGGTCGTAGCGAGAACCTATGTCTCGTCAAACTTTATCTCGTGGTTACCGCTTTCTTGTAGTGCATGCTTAGCTACTGCATATTTTTCTGTCTGACCTAATCGGTAATTTGATTTGTGTTCCGAAATTCTAGTTTGTACCGATCTCTTTGTCGCTCCGATGTATATGTTACGGTTAAAGTGTTTACTTTGATAGTTTATATACTATCCAGATAGTATGTAAACCATCCAAATGTCTCGTTATTTTAATGTAAAATCATATTTCTACTAAAATAGCTATGAATATTGGTTGGGTTGTATACTATCCAGCTAGTTTATAAACTATACAAGATATGACGCTAAAGTATTATACCACAAAGATATCACACATATTGACCAGTGTTTCTGTTTAGTTTACAAACTATCCACATCATTTGGATAAAGTATGCACCTAATATGTCTAGTACTACATAATATCCAACTCGTTGGTTAGTATGTAAACTAACTAATCCTCTTTGGTTACTTTAGTTTAAAAAAACAATTTTTAATCAAAAGTAAAGTTTATTCATAGATACAACATAAAATTGGTAAAATTACCTAAAAATAAGTAAAACAAGCGGAATTTTTGTAACAAAATCTTCATATAAAATAAATCTCTAGACCCTGGGCAGCTTTAATGGCATCATAGGTTTTACTCAAACGTAAAATAATCTTTGCAGACCTTTTATATTAGATTACATAAGATGATTCGATTCTCTGTAAATCATAAGTATTCATTTCATGATAATCAATCTTGTTATTGTTGTTAGGTCCTTGTTCACGTATTCTCTTTATATGTTGCAAAGGTACATTATAATCACTGTCGTTCATTAATTTTGAATTTTGGTACTTTTTCTCGTAACATTCTAATAGTAACTTTTCAAATTGCTGTTGCTGATCCATGTTTGGTAACTAGATACCTGTTCTTAAACAAATTTTACAAGGCTCGACAGTAAACAATACCAACACGTCACACTTGCACTTGCCATAAACATAACCTCACTTTTCTGTTAAACTGACCAAAGAAAATTAGTTAGTTTACATACTAACCAAAGAGGATTGGTTAGTTTACATACTAACCAACGAGTTGGTTATTATGTATTACTAGAGATATTAGGTGCATACCTTATCCAAATGATGTGGATAGTTTGTAAACTGACCAGATACACTGGTTAATATGTGTGATATCGTTGTGGTATATACTTTAGCGGCATATCTTGTATAGTTTATAAACTAGCTGGCTAGTATACAAACCAACCAATATTCATAGCTATTTTAGTTGAAATATGAGTTTCCATCAAAATAACGAGACATTTGGATAGTTTGTATACTATCCAGCTAGTATATAAACTATCAAAGTAAACAGTTTAACCGTAACATATGCACTTCCACAAGTACAGGGTGTCCCATTTTGGGCACTTTTACGGGGTATCTCGGTTATTTTTTAAGATAGAGAGTTGCGGTCGATTCTGAGACGACCCTCGTACCACGGTTGTCTTTTATCTTATTGATAACTTGAAAAAAGGGTCTTATAAATTTTTTTCTGTAGAATCCAGTGGTGTAGTTGAATTTTTGCTTACTCTAACCATTTTTCAGTTATGAAGCAAACTTTAAATATTTGAGACAGAGGCGGTGCTGTATTCCTATGATCAAACAATAAGACAGACAAAATGCGTTTAGTCTCCGTATTGTTCGGTAGGAAATCATACTTGGACAAACAAACTGATTTAAGTCTATGGATAAAAAGCATTTTGATTGCGATTTTATTTTTGTATGTTATTCGTTCTGGAGCTGAAATAATAGAAACACTGAGAAAACTGTGCCATACTAGTGATGTATCGAACTGGAATAGAACTGGATGTTTTTGAATGCGCTGAGATTAATCAAAATGATTTTATTAAAAAAAATTATCGTCTACACATACTGTTATATTTGTTGTTTCATTCTAATATGCTGCAAATATTTTCCAAATTTTTGTTGTTGCTACTTAACAATGAAACTCAAATTAGACAAACAAACTGCATTATGTCCATCAGTTTTTTTTATTTTTACAAGTTGTTTTTCAACTATCTTTCATTTGATTGGAGTTTCCCAAATATTTTTTTCTCTATGATTTGGTTTCTCTGTACTGGTTTTTTGCTTCTCCAGAAAATTTGTAATATTGAACAAAATTCAATTTGAAAGTCTGCTCCTCTAATTGTAAATGAAATTTAAAATTTTGTGTTCGGTTCTAGAGTTTCATTGAAAACTATACCCAGAAAAACACAACAAGCAATGCCTTGTCGTTTTGGACGACCTCGCTTTTTTATTGGAACAGACATCTTCATTGTCGGCCATGTGATATCACTGATTCCAACTTTTCAATAAGATGATTGCTGAACTGCTGACGTCATTTGGAACTGACTCACTGATATAAGCTTCCTCAACTTCAACTGCATCAGATATTATATCATCCTCTACAATTTCACATGGTCTTAGAGATGAGGGTCTACAGATAACTGACACTGGAATGATAGATTTGCATTATCTAATACAAATAGTCTAAGATCCGAATATAAGACGACCTTCACCAAACTGGTTAATGGATGAAAACCATTTTATATTAAATTTAATATGTTAAAAAACATATCGCGAGTGGGTTGGCTGAAAAATTTCAGTCCAGGATATGATTAATTAAATATTGAAAAATTAATTTTTTTTTAAACATTTCTCTGGTTTGGTTAACAGACAAATCACACACCAATCGAAAGTATGAAGCCCATAGAATATGCAAACGTTAGGTTGGCTACGTTTTTCCCGTCTATAGGGTAGGCAGGTATAAACAGGTACATGAATAATAGTAATTTGCACCGGTGTGGTTAATGCATGAAACATATCAAAATAAAGCTAATTTTATTGCAAACACGTCGATATAGGGTTGTCTGCAAAAAATCAGTCTGGAATTCCGGTTGTCGAATTTTAAGGATCAATATATTGCTGCCAGTGAATACGTGCGCCAGAGAGGTCCGAGCGAACTATCCCGTGTATTAGCAAAGGACTCATCATAGCAGCTGCGTGTAGCTCGGCCACTGTATGAAAGAGAGTGCGCATGTCATGTGCCGTGAAATTGAAAAGGATAGCGATATACTCGTAAATGCTGAGCATCATTTTATTGGAACAGTTTGCCTCATTCTTCTGAATTGAAAAAGCGTGGTAGTACTACTATACTGATTGTTGTGATTTTCGTGAAAAGAGAAATTTTAAATACAGTGGCGTTGAGTTAACCAATGCATCACTCGATTTTGTAGGTTATCATACCACGTGCTACAAAAAAGTGACTGCTTTGGATAAAAAATATAATGAAGAGTTTAATAACTTTCTTGGTGAGAATACGGTAAATGCATAATAATTTAATAATTTCTCCTTCAAAAGTATTAATAAATTATTAGTGCTCCAAAATATTGCACAGCTTTTACTAGTGTATTTATATCCTTTTCAATTTCACGGACACATGACATGCGCACTCTCTTTCGTTCAATGGCCGAGCTACATGCAGCTGCTATGCTGCATCCCTTGCTAATACACGGGACAGTTCGCTCGGACCTCTCTGGCGCACGTATTCACTGGCAGCAATATTTTGATCCTTAAAATTCGACAACCGGAATTCCAGACTGATTTTTTTCAGACAACCCTATAACGACGTGTTTGCAATAAAATTATCTTTATTTCGATATAAGTTTCATGCATTAACCACACCGGTGCAAATCACTATTATTGACGTACCTGTTTATACCTGCCTACCCTATAGTTGGGACGGGAAAAACGTAGCCAACCTAACGTTTGCATATTCTATGGGCTTCATACTTTCGATTGGTATGTGATTTGTCTATTAACCAAACCAGTGAAATGTTTAAAAAAAAATAATTTTTCAATATTTAATTAATCATATCCTGGACTGAAATTTTTCAGCTTACCCAATCGCGATATGTTTTTTAACATATTAAATTTAATATAAATTGGTTTTCATCCATTAACCAGTTCGGTGAAGGTCGTCTTATATTTGGATCTTCTACTAAAAGGCTTTATTCGTACTGCTTTGGCCTGGAAGATGCACCTGGTCAAATACTCCAGATTATTCAACAGAAATTTGATTTTCACTTCCGAGTACAATTTCGACATTGCGTGCAATAAAAAACTTAGTCTGATTCTCGCCGCTATTGTTTACATTTACAATTGCAGCATCGGTATCAGTGGACACAGCGTTTTAAGATTTTTCAATACACTCCTTGCTTAGTCCTTGCTCAAACAACATACAATATGTCTGTCTGTTGAGCTGCTAAAAACTAATCGGAAAACTTGCCCCAGTCAATGCCAATAATATCCAGATTCCCGCCATAATTCAGCAAAAATTGTCACAATTTTAATGCAAACAAGTCGAAAATGATATAACCGATAATGGAAAATGGCAATTTTTACAAGAAATCGTATTAGCAGCATTTTAGTGGGCTACCGCTTGACGGCAGTTTAAGTACAGCGATTGCAAAGCCGTCAAATACATCACTTCAGTGACGTCACATCTGTTAACGCATGGCCGTCTCTACTCACTAGGCCGGAGCATTGAAATATGGCAACGTTGGAGATCAGGCCGTGTTTTCATTTGTTGTTATGTCATGTGTATTCTTCCAGGTGCAGAAAATATGGTTGGAAGGTGATTATTAATTTGTTTCTAATTATTTACCTGCACAAACGAAACTATAAAGATAACAAGATGCCTGCAAAGCGTGTAGTACCAGGTCGCAGCCCAGTAGAGGACTACCAAACCATGGCCCAACATAACCTTATTCCAGATTAAAAAGAACGTTGCAAGGTGATTTTGAATGGGTTTCTACTTATTTACCTGCACAAATGAAACTATAAAGATAGAAAGATGCCTGCAAAGTGTGTAGTACCAGGTTGCACTAGCTATTGTGCGTCCAATAAGGGACATAAACAGAAGTGGGTGAAAGGAAGGACTGGTTATATTTATAAGGATAAAGACAATAATTGACAAACATTTCGAAGGATAAGACCTATTTTAAACCACAATGTGGTACCTATAATGTTTTCTGGACCTCCCAAATATCACAGAAAAATACAGTTAATAGAACTCATCTGGGCATGGCCTGGGGCATACCTACGAAAGGATTTGATAGTGAAAGGGAAATCAAGACCAGCAAGAATGGCTTCACAGTGACCTAATAATGAATTTTTCTAGCTCAAGTGATAATTTACAAAGTAAATTGAGTGTTCATTTAAGTGGAAGTGGAAGTGGCAGAGGAAACAGGTTGCGTTTATTTTTATTTTGTAGTCTCTGACTGTGATGAAGCAGACATCAGATGTAAGTGGTATTAGTAGTAGTAGTTCTAAAAAGTCTTTTTCTTAATTTATTAACCGAGATGAACTCTAATACATATAAAATGTAATAATTATTCTGAAACTATAGGGCCACTATTTGACAGCTAAGCCACGTTGCCACATCTAAGGCTCCGGCCTAGTGTAGAGTCGGCCATGGTTAACGGCATTTTAGTAGGCCGCCGTTGAACGGCAGTTTAAGTACAGCCTAATAATATTACGCACAGTAATTTGTCTGATATTCTTCTACCGTCTTATATACAATTTAATTATGATAACAATCAAAAACCGTTTGCTCATTCTCGACCTCCGGTTCCCTCCAGGCACTGCTCAAGAATTGTAATTATCCGCCATACTCAGGGCTATACAAACTCCATCAGTCTCTGTTTTATTTTTTTCTTTGAGACGACCCGAAAATAATAAGGACGAAACAGTCACACGTTAATAGGTAAAGAATTAAGATTAATATGGCTGAAAGTATTTTAATTATAATGATTCATGACCTCCGTGCCAAAACTATCGTTATTTCTCGGTGCAGTAAAATATATCGCCAGGTGCTACTAGAATATTAGTGCCAAATTCCTGGATACGTGACAAAGGAAATCAGGTGCATTGTAGATATGATATGAACTTCATGTGTAACAATAAAAACGCACAGCTTGGTGATGAACCACCAACCAACATATTGCCCATAGCAACCAGCAGCTCAATTGGATTGCATGAAACAAGGGCCTGTGGGTGCGTGCGTGTGTGCGTGAGTCTAGCTAGCTGTCAAGAAATGAAAACAGGACAACAATGGTTTAATAAAGATTTATTTCATATATCCGAATGCAGTACATATGTATATATTATATATTTCTTTCAAAAACAAGAACTTAGCTTCGGTGGGAAGTCCATGGTGTAGTCCTCGTGGTGCCCTTCCGAAGAGAAGGTGGTGATGTGGTGATGTCTACATGGTGGCACCCCAAAGAAGGCTGACCTTCTTCAAAAGGAGTTTTGGTGGTGTCACCCCCAAGAAGGGTGGTTTTCCTGTGAAATAGTTACGGCTGGTATTAGCACCTTGTAGAGAACTTCACAGGACTTCACGATCTGTTTCTGAAGTATGGATCTTCATGCGTTCTTTCATTTTGATAAATTTCGTTCATATACTTCGGAAACAAATCTATGAAGTAGCACGGGCATATTAAAAAGCCAAAAAGCAGACAACTTTCATATGTTCACATGGTAAAGATTAAAAAAAATTACATATATTTACAAGAGCGAACAGATAGAACAATAGTAAAAAAAATTCATAAATGCTTTACATTTACAGTCCTACCGGATCTTTTCAGATATATGATGGTGAATCAAAAAAAGTATAAAAATATATTCGAAAATCTACAACTTTTTCCTCACCCCTCGTAAAACGCAATCACACAAACAGATCTTTTCATCTTTATTAGCAAATCTGACTGCTAGGTATCTTTACGTAAGAAATGTTATGAAAAAAAATGTGAACCATTAAATACACACAAGATGAGGCATTTTAACACAAAAATATATGGCTAAAAACAAAGAATAATGTTCGGCGACTCTTTTTTCGGCGACTCTTTAAGGATTAAAATGTTCGCCATCACATGTTCATGGAAAAAGATTACAAATCGGAAAAATCACATTCCTACACATAGCTGTAAAATAAAAGCAGAAGCAATAAAAATATGCGAACCCATAGCAATCAAATCATTATGATTTTGCTTTGAGAATATAAATTCCTTACCTCGGTTACAACATAAATGCACACACACAAAAAATTGTCTTACAGAGACATCTTATGTGTTCACTGTTCAAGTTCAGAACTGGAAAGGGGATAGGTATGTATTTCGATACAAAAGAAAACATTGCTAGAGAGCGAGAGCATACCCCACTCATTAGATTTTCCCAAAATTTGTGCGCAGATTGTATAATATAATAATATTTCCAGCTGAAAGAAGTAGAGATGGGAAAAGGAAGAAGTTAAGAGCGAACAGTTATGAAAACGTTACTAGTATAATTAGGAAATAGTTGCTAAAAATGGAAGTTATAAGCTATTTGTGTATGCATGGCCGTCTCTACTCACTAGGCCGGAGCATTGAAATATGGCAACGTTGGAGATCAGGCCGTGTTTTCATTTGTTGTTATGTCATGTGTATTCTTCCAGGTGCAGAAAATATGGTTGGAAGGTGATTATTAATTTGTTTCTAATTATTTACCTGCACAAACGAAACTATAAAGATAACAAGATACCTGCAAACCGTGTAGTACCAGGATGCAGCCCAGTAGAGGACTACCAAACCATGGCCCAACATCACCTTATTCCAGATTAAAAAGAACGTTGCAAGGTGATTTTTAATGGGTTTCTACTTATTTACCTGCACAAACGAAACTATAAAGATAAAAAGATTCCTGCAAAACGTGTAGTACCAGGTTGCAGCCCAGTAGAGGCATGAGTAGAGGACTACCAAACCATGGCCCAACATAACCTTATTCCAGATTAAAAAGAACGTTGCAAGGTGATTTTGAATGGGTTTCTACTTATTTACCTGCACAAATGAAACTATAAAGATAGTGTGTGTGTAGTGGTTGCACTAGCAATTGTGCGTCCGATAAGGGACATAAACAAAAGTGGGTGAAAGGTATTCCTCGGAAGGGCTGGTTGTATTTATAACGATAAAGACAATAATTGACAAACATTTCAAAGGATAAGACCTATTTTAAAGCACAATGTGGTACCTATAATGTTTTCTGGACCTCCCAAATATCACAGAAAAATACAGTTAATAGAACTCATCTGGGCATGGCCTGGGGCATACCTACGAAAGGATTTGATAGTGAAAGGGAAATCAAGACCAGCAAGAATGGCTTCACTGTGACCTAATAGTGAATTTTTCTAGCTCAAGTGATAATTTACAAAGTGAATTGAGTGTTCATTTAAGTGGAAGTGGAAGTGGCAGAGGAAACAGGTTGCGTTTATTTTTATTTTGTAGTGTCTGACTGTGATGAAACAGACATCAGATGTAAGTGGTATTAGTAGAAGTAGTTCAAAAAAGTATTTTTCTTAATTTTTTAACCGAGATGAACTCTAATACATATAAAATGTAATAATTATTCTGAAACTATAGGGCCACTATTTGACAGCTAAGCCACGTTGCCCATCTAAGGCTCCGGCCTAGTGTAGAGTCGGCCATGGTGTATGGTAACCAAGTAAATAATATAAAAATAATTTTGAAAACGAGTGAAGCTTTACACACCTTGATTGCAGATTTTGCCATTGGCACGTCACGCACATTTTTTGTTTTTGCAGCCACCCTTACTTATAGTAAAATATTGTATTTTATGGTAAAGGTTCTCGAAGTGAAATTTCTTTCTGTTTAATACCGTCACTGAGGTTTTCCAATGATATAAGCTTTTCCAAACATTGACTGAATTCACTACGTGTACATTTTTGGTTGAGGGCTCCTTTCTGGAACTTGCCCGGGCAAAGTCATAAACCGTAGATCCACTCCCAGTTCATCAACACTGCCCAGTTTACATGGATATTCACGCTATTGGTCGGTCAGTATCAGGACGTCTCGCTGTAATAGGACATTCACGACAATGGCCGACCAATATCGTTAATGACCGAAATATCATCTTTGGCCGTAACATATGTACAATGCTTGGTGTCAAAATTATTAGTTTAAAGTTGACACTACCTTTCTTTTACCACGTTCCAAAATCCCATCAAAGACCTCGATTTGCTCTGTAGCGTTTCAGTATTCACTCAACATCAAACTGTCAACAAAAGTATGTGTTCCGTTATAGCATTTCCGAGGCCATGGATGTCATCGTTTTGCTCGCAAATCAAATTGAGATTTTAGCGACTTTTGTGTCAAGACTGTCAAGAGATATTTTTCACTTGATAGCTAACAACTTAACATAACCTATTCTGCTTCATTTGTATGCATCTCAGAGTAACAACTGATCATAGAGGTAGTAAACAAACCACTTCAGCATGGCGTGCTCAAAGCCATCATCTTTTGACACTTCAGACCCAAACATTGCCAACTAACCTGAAAATTCTTTCAATGCAACTCATGTTACAAACACTGCTCTGCACTGTCCCATCTCGAAAAACTGTTAAACTACACTCGAATATAGCACAGCAAGTCCGTAAAGCTTCACTACAGTTACCAACAAATAGCGAATTCGATTTTACTGACCAAGCATAAAAGACGCACAAACAAAACAAACGTTTGACAGTGGTAGGTTACCGTAAACAAATCGCAGGAAAATTACATAGGCGTTGCCAGCTCCTCAAAATTTATGTAAGACAGAATTTGCATTTACGATGAAGAAACATGCAGTAACGCAGTAGAGGTCAACATATCTATTGATTTTGCTGTAATCATTTCTGAACCATCAAAATACCGTCTTTTTTAACGTAGGATGGAATATTTCTGGATACTGTACAATTAAGACGAGTAAACGATTATGATTGCCGTATCTGGTGGTCGATATGACAACGTAAGAAAAAATGTTCGCCTATTAGAATTAGTTGTTTACTACCTCTATGTTCAGTTGTTACTCTGAGGTATGCTTTGACATTCTAACGGATACGACTACTCTGAGAGAAAACAGCACAGGTTATGTGATATGTCAAAATTGTCAAAAAAAGTTCTTTGCCGTTTCATAAATATTCCAACATCCCTAACATCTGGAATCACGTGACTATCCTCGAAAATTCATCTGCTCACTGGATAGATGGGATTTTGGAACGTAGGATTTGTGTGACGATGGAAATGGAAATTAAAGAAAATAGAGTGTTCATATGCGTAAATCCGTTAAAACTGATAAGGTATAGGAAAGCCAGTACGAGCGCTCCCATCCAATATTTATAAGCTGACATGAAAATTGCCCTGATGAAATATTCAATAATCCATGTACGGTTTGCACGGCAAAGGTGAAGCTTGAGATGAGAGGGAAGGGAGAGTATTTTGTTAGGTCATCGTCTTTTTCGACCCTCTCTTGACCGAGTACATAGCGGGTTGATTTATGGGGTCGTTTCTTTAACCAAAGGAGGGAGGTTGGGGGTGATCGTAAATCATAAAGTATCTACTACCTACACAGTTTGGGGGAAAATGGAGATGAGGTACCCGAAAAGAGGGTGTACTAGGATATGAGATATTGAAGGTAGTGTGTGTTCAGACGCTTTCCATACAAAAATACGACAAGTTCTACTCGAACTACTTCTTATGCGCTTTCTAGTTACGTAGAAAATGATCTATTTTATATGCCGACGACCTAGTACTTTTAGCCAAAACATAAGATGATCTACAGAGAAAAGCCTACACCCTACAAAGATCTGTCAAAAAATACGACATGAAAATATCGACAAACAAAACTAAGTACATGGCTTTCTCACGTAAATGTCCAGTTAGGACACAGATTGTCGTAAAGGATGAAGTACTGGAACAAGTAAAACACTTCAAATACTTGGACTGCGATATACCTTAAGAGAGAAGGAAAGATGTAGAAGAAAAAGTTAATAAAACCTCGAATATTTTTGGAACTATCAGCACAGCATTAAAAAATAAAACAAGGAAAGATGCTCGAATGAAATTTTACAGGACGATAGCTGTTCCAACCCTTTTATAGGATTGTGAAATATAGACAACAACAAAAAAAAAAGAAAATAGGATACAATCACAAGAAATAGAATTTCTAAGAAGAGCACAAAATTAGACAGATCAAGAGACAGAGCAAGAACATGTAGAACGAAAGAATGAAAACAGGCAAATTTCCTAAAACCTAAAGTGAAGAGAAGGAGAAGAAGCATGAAAGGTTTCCGCTTAGAATTCCAAAATTAGTCGCTTTAGGATAGTACTAAGTAAAAAATCAATGACTATAGGCGTACATTGTTATTGTACCGTATACATAGGCAACCAGTTTTACATATACAAAAAATAATGTGATCTACACAAATATGACAGCGGCACCCAACGATTTGAGAGAAAATTAAAATTACGGGTCAAGGTTACTCCACATCTCTCTCCTATCAATCTTTTCAACCTATAAAATCTAATCATAGATTAGATTAGATAAAAACTGTAACTCATGTTTCTAGTGAACGTCTAATAACATTGATTTATTATATTAGTTCCTCTCGTATTACAATTTAATTCAGAATCTCTTCTGCTCTGCTCTTCTCAGCATCATGTCTAAGGTTATGGAGACTTTCATTAGCACACAGCTCCTGAAATTCCTGGACAACAATAACATCATAAATGCTCACCAGTATAGCTTCCGTAAGCACAGATCTACGGGTGACATCCTGACCTACATACGTCAAAGTTTACAGAATATATATTCCGTAAACGAATATATATTCCGTAAACTTTGCCTACGTCACTCACTTGTGGGACAGAGCAATTGAAAATCCTGGCGAATTCCGTGTTATTGCACTTGACATATCTAAAGCCTTCGCCAGAGTGTGGCATGAGGGACTTTTGGTCAAGCTAGCTGCTTACGGACTACCACCTGGCCTGCGCCAGTGGCTGAGTGGCTTTTTGAAGGACCAATCTCTGTTTCTTGTAGTCGAAGGCTGTTCATCAGACGTATTTTGAATAAGCGCCTGTGTTCCTCAGGGATCTGTCCTATCCCGTACACTGTTTCTGCTGTACATCAATGAGCTGCTGGAAATAATATCCAATCCAATCTATAGCTTCGCATCGAGCATGAAACCAGGCAAGCCGCTATCATTCCAGGAAACGGTATGTCGACGACGGCAGCATGCCTCGCGGATCAGCGTGGATCTCAGAACAATTGTCGAGTGGGGATTAGAAATCAAGTACAGTTCACTGTACAGAAAACCCAGCCAACAACACTCACAAAGAAGTCTCACATTGGCTTACCAACTGTGGAAATAAGTGGTCACCCCATAGTCGAATCATCTTCCGTCAAGCTTTTGGAGATCAGCATCAACAATAACATGTCCTGACGCCAGCACGTCGTCAGTATTGCTAAAACGGTATCCCAGAAGCTTGGAGTTCTGTTCCGCTGTAGGAAGCTGTATACACCAGAGCAACTACTGCTGCTCTACAAGGCACAGATCTGACTATCGCTCCCATGTGAGGGGATGCGCTCCGAACCACTCTCTAAAGTTTCTGGAAACTATCCAAAAGACAGCAATTAGACTAATCGATACGCCTAACCTCACAAAGGACCTCCAGGGCCTGGAACATCGAAGAAGGGTGGCTGACCTGTCTCTGTTTTACAGATTCTATCCGGAAGATGTTCGAGTGATAGATAGATAATAACACCAAAGGCCGTCCGAACGAGGAACACTACACCTTTCCCAGTTGTAGTTTCTAAAGCGTCAAGTGATAATACAAAACGGTCAAGTTAATTTTCCAATTCGTCAATTGTAAATTCAAACTGACAGGTATAAATTACACCTGACAGTTATTACAGCTGTAAGAGGTGTAGAGAGGCTCTGCGAGCTCATCCATACCAGGTCTAGGTCCCTACTCCCCGAACCAGTCTCCACCAGCAATCCTTCTTTTGGAGAACTTCGAAGCTGTGGAATGAGCTGCCGGCGAATTTGTTTTCTGATGGCTACAACCTGCAGCGTTTCAAATCTAACGTGCACCGAGACGTATCCTCTCGCAGGGCTTCTACAGTTCCATAGACTTTCAGCCTTTTCGGGAGGCTGACCATAAAACCATACTCCCTTTCCTCTTTGTCGGCCCTCTGCTGTTGGGATTTCCTTCCTTCCTTTCCGTGTCGTTTTGTTAAATTTAAAAATGTCCTGATGGACCCTGGGCGAGAAGCGTGTGTCTTTATTTAAAGCCCTATTAGCTCCCTCCCAAGTAGTTCTAAGTTAACACAGCAATCTTTTGTCTGCAATATCATGGTCATTTATTATTTGTTTCTGGCTGATGAGACAAAAAATCTCATTACAATGATTGCATAAGATGCAACTTTTCCTCTGTGTTGACCCTCTTTTAGGATTGTCATGTATGTTTCATGCTCATAAAATCCATAAAAAATGGAGAAGATCCGTTCATGTCAATGCTTCAGTACAACACGACTCCTAAAGCAGAAATGCCGGCACCCTGTGACCTTCTGATGGGGAGAAAATTACGAACACTCTGTCTTGTATCGAAAAATTTACTTCTGCCAAAGCTTCCAGTAGAAAATATCAGGGACACCTTAAGTAGAAAGCAAGAAAAACAGTGTGAATACTACAACAGACATGCGAAAAAGTTCCCTGTTCTGGAACCCGAGCAAAGAGTACTTCTCCAAGAAAAACCACGTGAGTGGAAACCAGCTACAATAATTCGGCAATCTGGACTTAACGACTATTTGGTTAAAACCGACGACAACTCAGAATATGGAAGAAACAGGTCTTTTTTAAGACATTCACGAGGAAAAGAAGAAGAGAAAGAAATACAAGTACCTGAGCGGCAAAACAGTGAAGAACAAGAAGAGAATGCATCTGATAATATAGCAAGAGACGGAAGAATGCCAGAAGTTACTGTGACCAGAAGCGGCCGCGTAGTGAAACCCCCGTCTAGATACGAACCTTAGACTTTTTGATACTTTGTTAATTTTTTTTCAAGTTATTGTTTGTTATTCAAATTACTTTGAAAGCGGCATGTCATATATGTTTCGGGATCTCACGAGTGATTGGCAACATCGCCTAGTTTGGAGGTACCACATTGAGGATAATCATCTTCGGAGATCCATGATACATGCATGCACGCATGGAGGTTACGTTTCAGGACTGACAATTATAAACCGTGTAAAACTAATATCTATGCCTCGTTATTTAAATGCATAACAAGGATTTCCTTCCTTTCTGTGGTCTAGCTTTGTGGTTTTGTAAAATATCAATAATGCCCACACCTATTCACCTGGGCAATCTACTTGATTCCATTTTTTCGCTCTATCGATTGGCCGAAATGTAAATATATTCTAATTAAACATATTATGGTTGTCCGGCCATGTTGATAATTACATCGTAGTTAGGTAAACGTCAGGGCAGCCATCAGCCGTTTGAGTTTTGCCGTGAGCGCAATTTCGCCGGTACCGGCAACATCAAAACATCCCCCGAAAACAGCTGAATAAACAGTTGCCACGGTCGACTACGATGCTGCCGTGCAGGCGGAAACAAAACAAAATTATTCAATTAACTGGTAATAATAACCAAACAGACGCTCCGCTCCGGGTTTTTGCCTGAAAAATAATTAAGAGTTTATTAACGAGGACCAAATATGCCTCTGTTTGAGGCATAGTCAGTAAGGCTTAATTTGATAATAATCTATTATGTTATTATCCATATACATACAGGTGACCTCCTAACCTACGTCAGCAAACTGAAAATCACAGCGAATCCCGTGTTGTTGCACTTGACATATGTAAAGGTTTCGATAGAGTATGGCATGAGAAACCTCTGGTCCAGCTTGCTGCCTAGGGTCTTAGATCAATGTAGATATCAAAACAATTGTCGAGTGGGAATAAGTAAATCAAGTATAGTTTAACGTACAGAAAACACAGGCAATAAGGCAGACAAAGAAGTCTCACGCTGGCTTACCAACTGTGGAAATGGAGGGTCATCCAATAGTCGAGTCACCTTCCGTCAAACTTTTGGGGATCAAAATCAACAACAATATGTTATGGCATAACCACGTAGTTAGTATTGCTAAAACGGCATTCCAGAGCTTGGAGTTTTGTTCCGCTGTAGGAACCTGTATACACCAGAGTAACTACTGCTACCCTACAAAGCACAGATCCAACCATTGTTGGAGTTACGCTCCCATGTGTGGGGATGCGCTCCGAAGCACTCTCTAAAGCTTCTGGACACTATTCAGAAGAGAGTAGTTAGACTTATCGATACGCCTAACCTCACAAAGTACCTCCACAACCTGGAGCATCAACGAAGCGTGGCTGACCTGTCCCCTGTTTTACAGATTCTATCACGGAGAGAGCAGTGAGCTCTCCCAGTTAATAACACCAAAGGCCGTCCGAACGAGGAACACCACAGGTACCTTACCTTACCCCGAACCAGTCTCCTTCAGGGTTCCTTTTTTTGGACTTCGACCCTGTGGCATGAGCTGCCGGGAAATTTGTTTCCCGACCGCTACAACCTGCAGCGTTTCAAATCTAACGTGCACCGACGCTTATCCTCTCGCAGCGCTTCTATAGCGCCATAATCTCTCAGGGAGGCTGACCATAAAAAAATACTCACATATAGGCAGTGGCGAATCCACGGAGGAGGGGATTTCAGGTCCAGACCCCCCCCCCCTTCATCCTCTTCCGATTACTAGACATAGAGTGTGTGACTGAGATAGGGAACTACTTTGTTGCAACCATAAAAGAAAATGTCACATTGTCATGTGCAGTTAAAGCATTGAATAAATAAAGCTTTACTTAACTTATTAGTTAAATAAAAAAATAAACAAAGTCTTAAAGTCAAAATCCTATGGCATTTTTTCTCCTCTACATGAAACGTCGGGTAAATGGAAAGAACGATATATCGTTGTGTCTAGAATTAAAATTAGAGTTTTTTAGTGATATACGAGGTGATATATAACGTTACCATAGTGCCAAAATAATATTATTTACAAACAATTCAGAAATTGTCACCATGGTAACCAGTCAACATCTAAACGTAACAATAAAACCATTTTGGTTATGATATAAGTTGTCAAAATGTCGTACAAACTAGATATTGGGAAGAGTATTTACAGTCTAGTTGGATGACTTGAAAAAAAAAAGAAATTGTTAGCCTATAGCAAGATCAAAATATTTCTGTTGCCACAATTTAACGAGCGATTCGTGAATGCGAAGACGGTATTCCTTGTATAAATTTACCAAAAAATGAACGTCCAAGAGCGTTGAGTGCTGCTCCAGTTCAAAGAATGGTCAACAGAAGTGAGCATCGAGTTGGAACTGCAACACGAAAACTTGGACGCATTTTCACGTCAATGCTAGCACAATCTGTAGACAAATGAAGAGAAATAACTTAAAATTCCGAAAAACAAGAAAATGTCCAAGGTGTTCCCCAAATCAGTTAGAAGGAATTCCTCAATGCTGTCGCAGTTTACGTCGTTCTCATTTTGCTGGCAACATAAAAATTATTCTTGACAATGAAAAGTATTTCACATTTTCGAACTCAGAAATCAAAGGTAATGATGGTTTTTATACAAGACACTTTGAAGCCTGTCCAGATAATGTAAAATTTAATCGAGAAGAAAAGATTGAAAACAAAGTGCTAGTGTGGTGCGCTATATCAGGCAACGGTAATTCACAGCCATACGTTGGACAAGTTAGGGCCGAAGCGGTTACCGCAGAAGTCTATACTCAAAGATATTTACCTAAACTACTCCATTTTATTAATACCCACCATGCTAATGACAATATGTTTTGGCCAGATCTGGCTTCAAGACATTATGCTTTGCGTACGAGAAACTGGCTAGAACAACACGGAACACCTTTTGTACCACGAAACGACAACCCTCCCAATCTTTCCCAAGCAAGACCTATCGAAACTTTTTGGCCTCAACTGAGTGCCAAAGTTTATAACAATGGCTGGGAAGCTCAAAACAAACAGCAGTGAAGAAGAAGAATAATTCTAAAGATCAGAGAAATTGATTTAGAATCTGTCCAAAACCTAATGAGGAACATTAAGAAGAAATTGCGAGCCGTGGAAGATCATGGCGCATTAGCAGTACTTTAATATCATTTTTATATTAAGAAATATCGTTATTTTTTGTACCTCTTGTTACAGTTCAAATATTTTATTGTGAGGTATTTTTTTAATTTTTTGAAAAGCTTCTCAAAACTTTTGCAACATACGTTATATTTATTTTCCCTAGCGTACAATCTGAATTTTTGTTTAACGAGTGAATATTGCTGATTTATTTTTCTATTTTGAATGTATAAGTGATAAATTAGTGCTTTTTGGTTTCTTATTTTATGTATGTTGATGGGACTTGTTACTTTTATGTACCATGCTTAATTTGAATATTGTAATAAGGCCTTCAAGCCATTTTTTGTTTTTTTCTTTTCTTGATTGTTCTTTTATGAATACTTTTTCCTGTAATTGGAACTTTGTTCTGTTGGGAAATAAACTATTTACTATTTAACTATTTACTATTTGTGTGTATAGAGTCGCCTTGCTGGTACATGAATATATTGTGCTTTCGCCGTGTCGACAAACCAATAAAACATCACACCGATTAATGATGATCGATCATGTTATGCAACGCAACATGTGTTATTTATATCCTGTTATGGGTACCTAGTTATGCCACTACTTTCACACCCACCTGATGTTACATCGATATTGCTACGGATGCTACAGCATAAAGGCCTGATACGGAGCCGTTATACAATATGCATTGGAAGGGTAGCGAGGGTAATCCTCCCTTCAACCTTGTGAATAAACATTTTATTTGGTTTCTTTTTGCTTCCAACTGCACAGGCAAGGGGAGTATTGTGATTTCAAACGTGCATGTCATCGTCGAACATAGCCAAAACAAAAAGGTTTAGCCCTCCACCCTCAATCTCGCCCGCTCCTCAATGCTATATCTTTCTCCCTCGCTCTGTGATGGCAGTCTTCCCCAGCAAATTTTGGCAAGTTTCAAGTCTAATACAGTATTCAAATCTCCATATAATTATAACGCAACCTATAATATACCAACGTACACGATACACAGTATGTGTGTGTGCAGTTTTAATTTGTTCTTTGTTTTATTTTATTTAGTATTTTATTTAGTTTTTGAGTGTAGTTGAAAAACAACCTTGTTGGTTGAAGACGTATTATTATTATTCTGATTTTTCAAGTTTCTCTTGCATGACTGCGGTAGCAACAAATGTTGACGGGCTGTGCCAAGTCAATACCTGAACTATTACGGGTCTGAATTTAGGAAGAATCGAACAATATTACAGGTCTTCAGGATTACAGACTTTTGGAATATTTTGTGTAACCTTTCGTCCAGGCCTAACTGTTGTAGGTGTGGGTAAATGTGTTTGGTGTAAGGCCTGAGATCGACATAATTAGGGGGACAATAGAAACTTTGTTTTGCTTCCAGAGTCGTTTTATTTCTATCGCAAGTTCAGTGTATTTAGATATATTCCCAGCGTAGGCGTTTTGAATATTCATATCGTTGGGAATGGCAATATCTATCAAATAGGTAACATTGTCTGCCTTCGACTGGAAAACTATATCTGGCCGATTTGCGGGAACAGTCTTATCTGTATGTATTTCAACGTCCCAGTATAGTTTGTATTCATTATTTTCGAGTACTGATGTCGGTGTGTAATTGTAATATGGATCTGTGTTTTCTATTAGCTTGTTTGTTGTGGCTAGTGGTTGGTGTACGACTTTGGCTGCAGAGTTATGTCTAGATGTGTACTCAATTCCAGCGAGAGTTTTGCATGCGCTTGTTATATGTTTCTGATGGTGGCACTTTCTGCAATTGTCGTCGGTTATGGATGTATCTTTAATAATGTATTTCATGTAAATCCTTGTCGCAATTACTTGGTCCTGGATAGCAAGCATAAGACCCTCAGTTTCTGGAAAGAGTTGGCCATCATCCTGTATCCATATGTATGATTGTTTTTCGTTAATGTGCTCTTCTGTAGCGCGGTATCTGTGCTTGCCATGGAGTGCTTTTTGTGACCAGGTGTTTATTTTTTCTTGTTGTAGTTCCATGTGCTTGTGTGTGTCTGCTGAGTGATCTGGGGAGGATAGGGTGAATGGAGTATAGTTTTTATCTGCTTTTACTATTGACCTATGCAGGTTTGTCTGTTTACTTTGGAAAAAGTCTCTGAGCATTTTTATTTGTCTTGTGTGAAGTGACTGTATGTCTATAATTCCTCTACCCCCTTGTTTTCTGTCTATGGTAACCCTTTCCTTATTATTATAATTATTATACAGGGAGGAAGTACTGACTTGTGTGAGACAACAGACAGCCCAAATGTATGTTTGTAACTTCCATTGCTGTTGCAATTTTTACTCAAGAGGGTTTCTCTATCCCCCGATACGAGCAACCCTCGTATATCGACTCTCATATATGTAGCAGCATATAGAACCCACGCTCTTCTGGTTGGCCAAGCGAACGCGCTGTGGCATTCCAAATAGAAAAGAAGCTGCTGTTTAGCAGCGATTTTCTTTGATTTGCCGTACCAGATGCGGCAGATCTTTTCTATCGCCTGCTCTCACAATTTTTACTCGGTGTGCTATGCAACACAGTGTACACAGATTTAGCCCATGCGTTTGACAAGTAGACTTGAATGTGACATCCTTTTAAACAAGATCTTTCATTTTAGGTTCCACACATTAGCTTTATTTCAATGAAAATTGTCTTTATAATAGAAAATACCGAGGAAAATACTATGATGCTTTCAACGGCTACAAATCTTATCAATATATTACTAAATGTGGAGTTCCTTAAGGTTCTAACTTAGTGCCTTTGCTGGCCCGAGGATATGGTTTTACTATAAGGAATTGCAGAAACAATGATTCCACCTTTGAAATCCAATTATTAACAAACGGTAGTCTGTTTTAGTGCAACTGACAAAAACAAGGCAGTTTAAGTAGTAATAAACGAACTATTAAACACGTCTTCCATGTTCCATGTACTTATCCGACTTCTTCCATCTGCAAAACATATTTTAACTGTAAGACATATTCCTTGAGATCTTAGTATACTTTGTGGTACGTCTCTGAAAAGTTTAACCAATGTGACGCCTGTCACAAAAATAAATGCCCTGAACACACTCTTGAAAGGAACACAAGGCAAAAAAGATATTCAAAGTCCACTATTTGTCCACTGAAATAGTTTTTTACAGCAATAATGATCAAAATCAATAATAATCATGGGTCTCTTTCTCTTAAACACAAAATTTATAAAAATACAAAAGTTTCTAAATACACCTTTATTTGACGCTGAATTACATTTTTGATGCGCTCTGTCATTTGCCAAATATCATGTATTATTAGACATTATTTATTGTTTTTATTTCAATGAAATTCACATTAATGGTCAACGCAATAGTTCAAAACTTACGACCAATTTTAAACTAAAAGAGACAAAAACATTAAACTGTCCAACTGTTTGGGAGTTGGTATTTTTGTGATATTTTTTCAGGAGAGTAATTACACAGATAATTGATAAAATAACAAAAAAAAGTAAGGGTAACTAAAAAAATAAAGTATAGTTAAAAAAACTAAAAAACACGCTTTCAAAGAACATCGGACTAAAAAGTTAAAATAACTTTCAAAATAAGCTTAAAAGAATGAACGAAAAACACTAATATGAAAAAAGCGTCGAGCACTTGATTTACGAAAAAAGTTAAATTCAGATGCACACGACATCCGACGATACGACGACGGTACGAAACTGCTCCTATTGGTTGAAATATTCAAAATGGATTGGCGCCAAACTAAATGTCCATTGATTTTAACTTTTATACGACGGTCGGAACTTTTTTTATCCGATGTCGTATGTAATTTGGCAGCTCACAATCTCCATGAATTTGTATTGGAAAATGATAATTCAGCGATCCCAATACGTAAATTCAATAAATATTTTACTTTTATCCCTCTTATGGATAAAAATGAAGAAAAGAGGAAGAACGCGAAGAATTTGGGTTCGAGACATTTTTAAAAATAGAAAGAAGCAAGGATCGTACCATAATCTGTTGCAGGAGATGAAGCTAATAACTGACACAGAAAAATATTTTAATTATTTGCGAATGTCAAGTAATGCATTTAAATCTTTGCTTCAAATTACTGGTCCACGGCTCAGTAGAATTTATTGTGTTCGCGAACCTATTTCTTCAGGGCAGACTTGCTTTAACTTTAATAGGTACCAACTATGAAAATACAAATTCCCCAAGTTTGTAACCAAATTTCGTACGAAAATTTCGGACTCATATGTGAATGGGTACATTTTAGATTATACGACAAAATCAGTTCGTCGTGTGTCGTATGTCGGATGTCGTGTGCATCTGAATTTAGCTTAATATTTGACAACGCGCCCACGCTTTTTTACAATCATAGACTGATTAGGAGCATTTTTCGTTCATTATCATTTTGAGCTTATTTTAAAAAGTATTTCTTCAGTAGATTGTGGCCTAGTTTTACCCAGTTCCGTTTCTAATTTTACAGCGACGATACCTTGATTTCTTCCTGCCTCTGCCTCTGCTAAGTAAACGTGTATAATAATTATAGCAATCCCCTTTATAAGGCAGAAAAATAGAGCCATAGCCTCAAATATCAGATAAATGCACCACGCCCCCTTTTTAATGTATAACTTCACCAAGACATGACGTGCCGTCCCGATCAATTGAACTTCCTGATAGAGTAGAAAGGAATATTTAATGAAGCCATTGACAGGGGCTTTTCCCTCTAACCGACTGACCGATATCTGCGCGAACATGACGTTTCCTTAACAAGAGCGCGGCTTTTAAGTGAGCGCGTTTTTCATTTATACTTCGCGAAGTTCATCAAGATAAATGGGTGTTTAAGTATGCAGTAATTTGCGTGTTGAATACAGAAAAAAAAATGTAATAAAAAACGCCACGCACTGCAAAGCACATTAACTTTACGTCAGGTTTCCCTTTGTTAACTGACATAAAAATCGAAACCATAACGTTGCACGGCGCATCAACAATAATACCCGAAAAATTAACAAAACAAACCTGGCTAATGAGATAGCTGCCAAAAATACATCGAGGCAAAGATAAACAAATATTTGTAGGTTATACAAGCCAGACAAACGTTATCTATCGATTTCCCTCGTTGCGAAATCGTAACAGTCCATGTAAAACATGACGAAAATTCCAAGGGTGACTTACTTTTTTCCGGGGTACAGGTGAATCCTTTAACTGCAGGGGGGGAGGCCGGGCGGAAATCCTCCTCTAACAGGGTTGTCGGCGATTGTTCTGAGTTAACTTGGAGGTGTAATCACTGGTGGAGGCCTTTCGCGCGCGTAGAAGGCTCTCGATCGTACATGTTCTCATAAAAACACGACGAAAAGGGAATTATTTTTAAAGGGCAACACAACGCACTGTCAAACGAGCTCCATGACAGTTCTCCGACTGAGGCGACGCCAGCGTTGCCGGCTTGTGCACGATGGGTTTTACGGAAACGTCTTGACTTCTATCTCAGATATGATCGCGTAACAAATACTATAATCGCTAATCGATTGATAAACATGTAATTAGAATGCGTTGCTCTTCACTGGTTCACAAATAATACAAAATCCATTAGAATCCACAAGCCTCCCGCAAAGGCTGAAAGCCTATAGCGCTGTAAAATCGTTGCGAGAGGATAAGTACATGTGCAGGTTAGATTTAAAACGCTGCAGGTTGTAGCGCCGGCGGGAAACAAATTCCCTGGCAGTTCATTTCACAGTGTCGAAGTTCTCCAGAAGGAGGAATGCTGGAGGAGACCTGTTTGGGGAGTAAGGACCTCGACCTGGTAAGGATGTGGTTGCAGGGTTTCTCTAGTATTTCTCGTTCGGACGGCGCGGTTCGAAAGGTCTTTGGTTTTATTAACTGGAAGACCGTACCCGAGCAACTTCCGTGATAGAATCTGTAAAACAGGGACAGGCCAGCCACCCTTTTTCGATGTTCCAGGCTGTGGAGGTCCTTTGTGAGGTTAGGCGTATCGATTAGTCTAATTGTTGCTCTCTTTTGGATAGTATCCAGAAGCTTTAGAAAGTGGTTCGGTGCGCATTCCCATACATGGTAGCAATACTCCAGCGATGGTCGGATCTGTGCCTTGTAGTTGGGCAACAGTAGTTGCTCTGGTGTATACAGCTTCCTACAGTGGGATGATACAAGCAATACTGACGACATTGATGATGTTATTGTTGATGTTGATCCCCAAAAGCTTGACGGAAGGTGATGACTCGACTATTGGGTGACCCTCCATTTCCACAGTTGGTGAGCCAACGTGTAAGTGTTTTTGCCTGAGTTTTCTGTATGGAAGCGACTAACACAACAGAAAAGTAAAAAAATAAAGTATGAATACGAAAAGCCAAGCATATCGAAAATTGAAGATGGAGCAGTTCCTAGTGTTTGTTTGGAATCTCCAAAGCATGGAAAGCACGGAAAATCCTTAATAGTAATAAATCAAAAAATCATCATAATTGATTCCTCTTATCATATATGCCTTTTGTGGTTAATTGGTTTTTTTTATGAATAGGGATTTATGTCGGAGGGGATTATTGAACTAAATAATTGTAATAACACCAAAGTAATAGTTTTCTATGTTAAGCCATTGATTAAAGTATAAATGTGTTAATCAATAGTTAAGCTACTTTTAAGCCGCAAAGAGACTCAAGCGTGTTTGTTTTCGTTAATTATAATGCTTTGTTATTCAATCATTGATTTTTTACTACACTTACGAATAGATGTGCCTAAATGAAGGGTACATCAACAGCAGCACTGGAGGAACTGCTGAATATTCCACCTCTTCACATTAACTAAAATGGAGAGGCAGAAATGGTTGCATACAGAATGCAGTGTCAAAGCAATTGGTTTTACCACCCTGTCACGAAGTACACCACGATACTTGACAACTTGCGGTACGACCGACTTGAAATTCCATACGATAAAATGCGAAGAGGCATGGACACCGAGATTTTTTCTCCTCTTACTTCTCCATGACTTTGTCTGGTCTTTGGGTAACCAGACCTGACAGACCGATCGACCGACACGACTGCAACTAAGAGCAAAGGTCCTCCGGAGCGCTCTGACTAACAATGACGAATAGTACCAACCTAAGTGACAGATCGGAATGGACTCATTAGAATATCGACATTATGTCGAGTGGTAAACCTAGGCGTAACGTAAGTACCGGCATAGGTAAACTGGCTACTGTTTTCCAAGCAGAAGTAGTCGCAATTTAGGAATGCAGCAGAATACGCATAGATAAAGGATACAGTAAAAATGCTATGTAAACACACTATGTAAACACAGAGAGCCGGGTGGCTCTGATGACCTTGGCAATTAACCACTATACATCAAGGATAGTGTGGGGATGCCATAATAAAGGTGTACCAAGTAAGGTGCTCCCTCTCATGGGGTCAGAACCAGCATGTGTTATATCATACGTACGGACAGCTGTCACTAGATGAGTATCAAATGTGCACCAGAAGCGCTGGGACAGAGTGGTGGTGAATGTTCAGTCTAAGAGGATGCTGAGAGGACCCTCGTGTTCTAATACCGCAGACGATCTCAGACTGGGCAGGAAGGAACTACGAAAGGTGGTTGGATTTGTAACCGGCCATTGCATGGACGTTCAGTGCATATCTGCAAAAGCTGGGGATTAATGTGGCAAACCCAGGGGGGAAGACAGGAGAACATAGTTCAATGCATCACAAAGTTCGCAAATAACTTAGGATGAGATTGTTTGATCCCTTTAACTGGGGGTGCACAATAAGCCTTGAGGCTGAGCGGCAACAATAGGGTTCATGAACCCCACTCCCTAACTACTAAAAATGGGTGAATAAATAACATGCGCAAAATATAATTAAATATCAACTAGAACTGTAACAAATTATTTTAACAGCGTCATTGCACAGACAAGAGGTCAGTGACAATGTTCTAATAATTGATTACTTACACGCGTATGCACCGTAAGTCAATTGCGCGATTAGTTACGTAAACCTGGATTAGATTACTTGTTTACTGTGCACCAGGGGTGTGAAACTCAAATGAGGACCCTGTGTAGCGGCGTTAGCGCTAGCCACCTAGCACACCTAGTGGGGTTGCGTGAACTATTGATCAACCAACTCTGTTTCAAACAGATTTCTAGATGCATCAATAGAAGTGGCCCAATTATTACGCCTAACGTCACTTTGACAGCCATTGTCGTAACTGACATTGTCGTTGCTCGCTTTTGTCGATTGGCGTCTTTTTGCAATTTTGCACTACTTTTGAGATTTTTGTCTGTCTATTGTTGTCTATATGTACTTAGGAATGGGTTCTAAATATTTACGCCGTTGTCTTGCGCCAAATTGCAAGAACGTGGATGCGCAAAGGTAAGTGATTTGCCTGATTTATACCGCTCACCTCATTTTTGTATTGTGAATTTTGATGCAAAATTAATACAAGATTGGTCATTTCTACATGAAATATACATATATCATTTGAATGCATTACTAAACACTACTACTTATACTCGTATAACTTGTATTACTGTTCACAATCGCATATGCTGCCATAAAGGTGTGCAGCATTCCCTCTCATTTTCCGGCTCAAGACGGAAAGGCGACAACTTGTTGTAAAACACAAAAGTTGTTTTAAAACAGATAAGTTGTAAAACATTTTTCCTTACGGCGCATTTAGACTATGCAACATGTTGTAAAACATCGTGTTTTAAAACACTGTTGTACAACAAGTTGCAAATACTAACGAAAAATGTTTTACAACTTATCTGTTTTAAAACAACTTTTGTGTTTTACAACAAGTTGTCGCCTTTCCGTCTTGAGCCGGAAAATGTGCAACATGTTTTAAAACATATTGATATTTCATTTTCTGAAACTACAACTTCTTTCAAAACACGGGGCGGTGCCACAGGGCGGTACAGTGCTCTGGTGCATTTAGTGAGATATTATGGTAAACCAGGTAAACATCAGAAATTGATACTTATTCGAGTCTATTAGCTACTGCAATGTACTAGAGATTAAGAGTTTCCAAAATCATTAAAAACTATCAAATGAGAGAAAAACTCCCACCGAACGTTGCTGGCAGTTTATTCTCCGAAATAAAATTTCACATTTCATTACACAAAAATGAGGTCAAGTTGATTGACTCAGTATTTCTCACACATTATGGTGACAAAAATTTATTGTTTTCCTATAGCATGAAGCTGTAGCCTGAGATGCCCCTGCAACCATTCATCGCCCACCCGCCCGCAAAAAAAAAATTAAAAATGTGTTATGTTAGTGGGTCTCTTTTTCACAGGTCAACGACGTTTTATGAATACATCAAATTTATCAGTCTTACAACCCCCACTCTACAACCACCTCAATTTCACCCCCCCCCCCCCCCAAAAATATAATGAAAATAATCTGGAACCCCTAAAATGTATAAAAACGATGCTTGAGGGCTTGAGCTGTTTTTATATTTTTAGTTTTACTTCCCACACCGATAGGTGAGGGGAGTATTGTGTTCGCGAAAATTTTCGATTTTGAGATAATATACTTTTTGGGCGTTTTATGATGTCTACATAACGAAAATCCACGTCACTTATTTCCGTCGGTCTGTCGGTCTGTCTGTCTGTTGGCGTTTTTCTAGCCTCCTAATCTCAGTAACCGGTGCATAGATTTTGCTGAAATTTGGGTAGCGATATGGTGTGTGATCGTAGTGGGTAATGTCGCTACAATTTTGGAAATCGGTGCATGGGCGACGGAGTAATTAGCAAAAAACGACAAATTTCAAATATTCTTTAAACTTCGTTTTTAGGCATTTTGGGGGTTCCTGATCATTTTCTACTTTTTTTTTGGGTGAGGGTGAAATTGGGGTGGTTGGGGGGTGGGGGGTTGTAAACCTGAAAAATTTGTTGTATTCATAATAGGCCGTCCATTGATCTGAGAGAAAAAGACCTAGCGGTATAATACGCTTTTTTAGGTTCACCCGAACATTGCCTTGTCTATTACAAGAACCAAGGGACTCCTTAGAAAATTTTCCGACGTATACATATGAGTATTGCTTTAGATCGTTCTGTATTTTAGAATGTGGAAACTACTGAATTGATGTTAATGGAATTTCGGCACAGTATTACTACTTTGACGAGGATGGAAATCGCGTATGATTTTTATAAATCGTCTCAGTGGCGGCGCAGCAATATTAAAAAAACTAAAATATGAAAACAGCTCAAACTTCGTTTTTAGGCGTTCCTGATCTTTTTCTACTTTTTTTTGGGTGGGGGTGAAATTGGGGTCGTAAAAATTAATTTTTACTTCCCTCACCGATAGGTAAGGGGAGTATTGTGATCGCGAAAATTTTCGATTTTGAGATAATACGCTTTTTGGGCGTTTTATGATGTCTACATAACGAAAATCCATGTCAATCATTTCCGTCGGTCTGTCGGTCTGTCTGTCGGTCTGTGCGCGTTTTTCTAGCCTCGTAATCTCAGTAACCGCTGCATGGATTGTGATGAAATTTGGGCAGCGATATGCTGGGGGGTCGTAGTAGGTAATGTTCTTATAATTTTGAAAATCGGTACAGGGGCGGCGGAGTAATTAGCAAAAAACAAAAAAATTAAATATTCCACAAACTTCGTTTTTAGGTGTTTTTCTGGTCATTTTCTACTTTTTTTTGGGTGGGGGTGAAATTGGGGTGGTTGGGGGGTGGGGGGTTGTAAATCTCAAAAATGTGTTGTACTCATATTAGGCTATCCATTGACCTGTAAAAGAAAGACCTAGCGACATAATACCCTTTTTTAGGCCCATCCGAACATTGCCTACTGCAGAAACCAAGGACTTAGAATTTGTTCTGGTGTAAACATACGAGTATTGCTTTAGATCGTTCTATATCGTGTAACGAAGAAACTGCTGATTTGATTTTAATGAAATTTTGACACAGTATTACTACCATGGCGAGGATGGAAAATGCGTATGGTTTTTATAGATCGTGCCAGTGGCGGCGCAGAAATAATAGAAAAACAAAAAAATATAAAAACAGCTCAAACTTCGTTTTTAAGTGTTTTAGAGGTTCCTGATCAGTTTTTTTGGGTGGGGGTGAAATTGGGGTGGTTGGGGGGTGGGGGGTTGAAAAACTGAAAAATTTGCTGTATTGATAATAGGCTGTCCACTGACCTGTGAAGGAAGACCTAGTGACACAAATCACTTTTTTAGGCCCATACGAACATTTACCGAAACTAAGGGAATTTTCTGTATACCTACGGGTATTTAGCTTTAGATCATTTTGTATTTTGTAACGTGGAAACTATAAAATTGATTCTAATGAAATTTTGACACAGTATTATTAAATGCGTATGGTTGTTAGAAATCGTGTCAGTGGCAGCGTAGCAATAATAAAAAAACTAAAAATATGAAAATAGCTCAAATTTCGTTTTTAGATATTTCTGATAATTTTCTACCTTTTCTTGGGTGGGGGTGAAATTGGATTGGTTGCGGGGTGGGGGGTTGTAAAACTGAAAGTTCGTAGTATTGATAATAGGCTGTCCATTGACCTGTGAAGGAAAGACCTAGCGGCATAAGACCATTTTGGGGGGAGTGAGGATGGCGATGATTTGGTTGCAAGGGGATCTGGACTATAGCTTCATGCTATAGGAAAATGATGAAACTGGTATCATCGGAATGTGTGGGAAGTACTGAGTCAATCAACTTGACTACATTTTTTTATTATCTCTGGGCCGCGACTGGTGCGATTCATAAAAATGTTATAAAAACGTGTATTGAGCCTCTGGGCCTTTGTTCCAGAGGTCAGTTTTACAACCCGACCCCCTAACCACCACAAATTTCACCCCCACCCAAAAAAGTAGAAAACTATCACTAACCCCTAAAATGCGTAAAAACGAAATTTCAGCAATATTTTTTTTTGTTTTTTGCTAATTGCTCTGCCTTCCATGCACCGATCAAAATTATATAGCAGCATTACCTACTACAACACCACAGCATATCGCTACGCAAATTTGATCACAGTCCATGCGGTGGTTAGTGAGATTACGAGGGTAGAAGAACGCTAACAGACAATCAGACCGATGGAAATGAGTGACGTGGATTTTCGTTATGTAGACGTCATAAAACGCCCAAAAAGTATATTATCTCAAAATCTAAGATGCTCATAATCGTAATACTCCCCTCACCTGTCGGTGTTGGAAGTAAAAACAAAACTGCGATATGTCAGGCTTGTGTTATACACCCTGTATAAGTCATTATTTTTAAAATGAAGTCCACCTCAACGTACATAGACTAGGCATAGTTATTTTTCTGAAAAGATATATCGTTTGATCACAAGAGTCCGAGGCTTTGAGCTTGACTCACCCTGTGTAGATATCAATTAAATGGCTCATAGCGACCATAACCTCACTAAAAGCACTAGAGCACATGATCCTGTACCATAATTGGCACCGCTCTGTATTTTGCAACAAGTTGCAGTTTCAGAAAATGAAATATGAACGCGTTTTACAACATGTTTTAAAACATGTTGGATGTTTCCGACTCAAGGCGGGAACGCGACAACTTGTTGTAAAACACGAAATTTGTTTTAAAACAGATAAGTTGTAAAACATTTTCATTAGGATTTACAACTTGTTGTACAACAATGTTTTGAAACCCCTTGTTTTACAACATGTTGCATAGTCTAAATGCGGTTTTTGTGCCAAAATGATTATTGTTTTACAACATGTTGTAAAACACTATGGTTTGATAAACTTGTTTTAAAACAAATGTTTACTAAACATGTTGCATAGTCTAAATGCGCCTTTAGTATTTGCAACTTGTTGTACAACAGTGTTTTAAAACGCGATGTTTTACAACATGTTGCATAGTCTAAATGCGCCGTTTGGCAAACCATTGCATTGAAGGTGAGGTCCGATGGTCTAAAAATACATTTTTTTATTTCAGACATTAAATCCCATCTGATCAGCGTATACAGAGACGCTAGTTAGAACGGATTGGCAACCCAAACCTACAAATATACAAACATCTTGCCTGCATCAATATGAATAATTAAGGAATATTACCTCTTTACTCTTCAAATTATATGCCATCAAAGGATTGTAATTATCATAAAATAGTGATTCTAGTGAATAAATCATGCTTTACTTTTATATGACTTGTTTTTGTACCTTGTGTAGCTGATTTTATTTAAGCAATTGTCGTATTGAAATAAATTACAAAAGGGTTTGTTGTGCTTTATTACAGTAATGCATATCTAATATATTCCCATTCTTACATAATCAGTTGAATGTCCTATACAACGTGGTAGCTAGTCACAAAAATTTACCTAACTCATTAATTACCTGTTTTGAAAATTGCACCGATTAGAAAAGTTAAAACACTAATTAAGAAAAATGGAGTACGTGTCGTGAACAATATTAGTTTTATTTATTATTACGCCACATCAATTCCAGTTTTTTAAATTAATGCTTTATTTTTTTTTAATCAGGTCCATTTTCAAAACAGGTAATGAATGCGTAAGGTAAATTGTTATGACAAGTTACCACGTTGTCTGGAGGCTGAATAAGCTTATATGGTATTTCAAAAAGCCCGCTCTTTTCGTAACCTACCCCACCTATCGTCGGTCACCTACACCAAACTTTTTAGATTGACCTAGGTCGTGAATATCTACAGTTTCCTGTAATCGATTCGTGAATGCATTGTAGTGACACAGGCAACCCGAATAGATGGCGCGGATGTCAGTCAAAAATGCCATGCCAAATTTCATACACAGAGTGTCCAGTCTTTCAGTGGATCTATTGTCAGTGCTATGCACCGCAAACTGACAATTTTGACACTGTCACTGTCAAAACAATCTTGCGAACACAACCTTGCCGTATCTCCAATCTGGATTAGCTAATATCTTGACGGTGCATGGCTAGATGCCAAAGATTAGCAAAACGCGATTAGGGAACTAGGATTAGAATTGCCAAACGGTGCATACGGGTGTTAGTGCTTAATAACAAAAAACGAAATAGCACTGAAAATGCATTCTCGCAATTTACTGCTACTGAAAAATGTGTGAATAAACATGCGCAAAATATAATTAAATATCAACTAGAACTGTATCAAATTATTTTAACAGCGTCATTGCACAGACAAGAGGTCAGTGACAATGTTCTAATAATTTATTACCAAATGGTTAATAAAAAAAAACGAAATAGGTCTGAAAATGCATCCTCGTAATTTGTCGGACATTTCACGTAAAAGGCCGGCGACGTGGCAACGTCGCCCGGTGTGCGACGACCGCGGTGTCGGCGCAGACGCGCGCATACGCAGGGCGCGTCGGTTTTTAATTTTGAATCCATGGCCGGCCGTCTCGACGCGATGGAAATTCAGACGCCTATCGCGTTATCCTTAAGCCGCGTTCCCACCGACCTGCACTTTTATAGGGGGAGAAAAGATGAGCGCTCAGCGGTGCAGTTTTTAGCAGTGACGGGTCCTGAATTTTTGAAAGGGGGCCGCACAACATTTAAAATAAAAAACTACATCATTTTGACAAACATTCTACATCCTTACTACCCACTTATTCTCATCTTTGTGGTGTTGTCTTAAACTTCCTCAATGAGGAGAACTTTAGCTCGCCATCGTTCGCGATTTACTGTCAGTTCAGTGGCGCTCTTGATACTCATATCTAGCAACTGTTTCGTCGTATCCACCCAGCTTGTAGGGGAGCGGCCACGGCGCCGCCCACTCGGGGCGTGACCCTGAACTACAAATTTCTCCATATTATCGCTTCTGTGAATATGTCCGAAGAATGTAAGCATTCTCATCGACACAATGGAGGATAGTCTCTTTGAATTACCGAGCTCATCCAATATGGAAACATTAGTTCGATGGGCGGTATAAGGAAATTCTCAGCATTCTCCTCCTGATTAATATTAATTTTCTTTTAATATAAACGTAACCCAGATTAAAAACCATAGTATAAACTGCATCATGACGGGGTGTGTGGGCCTCAAAGTGGCTGGATTTTGAGTTTGCGAGTTTGACCATTACTGAGGTATGATTAAGCCAACTGGAGACCTGGACAAGAGCCAAAGGAGCACACGCGTAAATTTTTCAGAGTATTAACTTTTTTGGAAAAAGTATGAGACGGATACTGTAGAGCCGACCATAACCATGGCGAGACTGATGATGATCTCCCATAAAATTGATTGGAGGACCATCCACTTTATGGTGAGGAAAATAATGAGTGCCAAAGAAAAAAGTGAAGAACGCAGAAACAGTAATTAAAACCACAAGGTCTACGAAGTCGGACCAACACCCTACACTCATGTTGTTATGTCGTTTGACGAAGCTTTCATGACTGATAGAAGGACATGGAGGTAAGAAAAGAGGGAACAGGTTTTAGTCGGTCGGACCATGGTGGCATGTCGAATGGACTTGCTTGCATCCGTTTGAGACGACGTCAGAGGACTCAAGTTGGTTCAACGTCGGGCGGGCAGACTCTCTCATACTTCTGAGTGTGCAAGTGCTTCTGTCCTTGATCAAACCGTTTTCTCTAAACCCTCTATCATAAAAAACTGGCAAATTACACAAAAATGGCCTTTGAGAATTTAATAAAAAATAAGTTTTTCCAAACTTTGACACCGTGGCCTTTGTCTGCTACCTACAGATCGAGGAAGCGGTAGTAACTAGAATTAGGTACTTGCACTGCGGGGGAGATCTGCTAAAAACTCTTTTTTTCTATTTTGCTGAGAAGGGAGGGGCGGTGTTGTTTCTTAAGGAGGAACCGCACCTGGTTTTTAGATGCCAAAAAGCTGACATTCGATTTTACATAGGTGTCAGTAGTTTGTTACACTGAAGATCACTCAGAATACAAAACTGTTTAGAACATTCGGGCGGACTCTCGAACAACTCGTAGTGCTTCACTACTTGACTTGACTTCCTTGTCTTGTCCTGACTTAAAATCAAGTCAAGACAGGACGTCGAAATCAAATCAAGTTCAGGTCAAGTAGCTCTGATTTCAAGAGTTTGAAATTTCAAGCTGTTGGTCACAACTACTTGATTTTTGTTAATCCTACTTGACTACTTAAATTGTTCGTGTATTGTTCTGGAGTTGATATCTCCAGACAACCATAAACGAACTTTAGTGGTCAAAAGGGAATGCTTCTTTTGATTACCCCAAAATTAATGTTTTCGTTTAGCCTAAAAATAAAAATTAAGAAAATATTACCTTTTTGTCAGTCTTTTTATATGTGACCAATAGCTGTTGATCTGATCTGACCGGAGTTTGGTTCTGCTTCAGGAAGCAACAAGGCACAGATCCGACCATCGTTGGAATATTGGTCCCATGTATACGCTCCGAAGCACCCTCTGGAGCTTCTGGACACTATCCAGAGAGCAATTAGACTAATCTCACAAAAGACCTCTACATCCACAGCTTGGAACATCGAAAAAGGGAGTCTGACCTGTCCCTATTGTACAGATTCTATCACATAAGATAATAACACCAAAGGTTGTCTGAACGAGGAACACTAGAGAGGCTCTGTGAGCTCATCCTTACCATCACGTCGAGGTCCTACTCCCTGAACCAGCCTCCTCCAGCACTCCTTCTTTTGGAAAACCTCGACGCTGTGAAATGAGCTGCAGGGAATTTGTTTCCAGGCGGCTACAACCTGCAGAGTTTCAAATCTAACGTGCTCCAACACTTATCCTCTCGCAGCACTTCTACGGTGCCATAGGCTTCCAGCCTTTGCGGGAGGCTGACCATAAAAAAATTATGGGTTGTATAGACCTACTCGATCTCTTCATGATATCGCTTATTCATGTTTTTTACATACTCGCCTATGTCGCATATAGGCACGGCAAATCAAATATGTATGTTTATGATCACTTGGTAGGTATGACCACAAGCCTCTTCGATTGCCGAGCGTATATTCTTTTTTTTACTTCCCACACCGATAGGTGAGGGTAGTATTGTCATCGCGAAAATTTTCGATTTTGAGATAATACGCTTTTGGGCGTTTCATGATGTCTACATAACGAAAATCCACGTCACTCATTTCCGTCGGTCTGTCTGTCTGTCTGTCTGTCTGACGCTTTTTTCTAGCCTCGTAATCTCAGCAACCGCTGCATGGATTGTGATGAAATTTGGGCAGCGATATGCTGTGGGGTCGTAGTAGGTAATGTTCATATAATTTTGAAAATCGTTATACGGGGAGCGGAGTAATTAGCAAAAAACAAAAAATTTCAAATATGCCTCAAACTTTGTTTTTAGGTGTTTTAGGGGTTCCTGATCATTTTCTATATTTTCTTGGGTGGGGGTGAATTTGGGGTGGTTGGGGGGTGGGGGGTTGTAAAACTGAAAAATATGTTGTATTCGTAATTGATATGTGAATGAAAAACCTAGCGGCATGATACACTTTTTTAGGTCCATCCGAACGTTGCATGCTTATTATAGGAACCACGGGACAGAATTTGTGATGTATACATACGAGTATTATTTTAGATTATTCGATATCGCGTAACGCGAAAATTGTTCAATTGATTTTAATGAAATTTTGACACGCGGCGAAGATGGAAAACGCGTATATTTTGGAAAAATCGGGTCAGTGGCGGCGCGGCAATAATAAAAAAACTAAAAATATAAAAACAGCTCAAACTTTGCTTTTAGGCGTTTTAGGGGTTTCTGATCGTTTTCTACGTTTTTTTTTGGTTGAGTCTGAATTTGGGGTGGTTGGTGGGTGGCGGGTTGTAAAACTGAAAAATTTGTTGTATTCATAATAGTCTGTCCATTGACCTGTATAGAAGAAATACCTAGCGGCATATTACACTTTTTTAGGTCCATCCGAACATGTTACAAAAACCAATTTTGTGATCTGTCCATACGAGTTTTGCTTTATTTCGTTCTATGTGTATTGCGTAAAGCGAAAATTATTGAATTGATTTTGATAAAATTTTGACACAGAATTTATTACCGCGGCGAGAATTGAAAACGAATCTGTTCTTGAGAAACCGTGACAGTGGCGGCGCAGCAATAATAAAAAACCAGAAATATAAAATCAGCTCAAACTTCGCTTTTAGACGGGTTGGAGGCTCTTGGCTCATGATTTAGTTGCAAGGGGATTTCAGACTATAGCTTCATGCAATGGGAAATTTTAAAATGGTATCATCATTATGTGTGGGAAGTACTGAGTCAATCAACTTGACTCCATTTTTTTGAGAAATTGACCCGTAAACTGCTGGTCCCTCTGACATATAAAGCGTGTCATTTCCGGATTCGTGGTGTTGTAAAATTTCAGAAACAATTTTTTTTGTTTTTTTGTTTACGCACCTCGCACGTTGATTGGAACTTTCACAGCGCAGCGGCCTTTGGCGTCGTCGTCGAGTGAATATCGGATAACGAGCTAGACAAATCTCGCTAATTACGTACGCCAAACAGCGCGACGATGAGCGGCGCGGCAGCAGGCGTCAGGGCATTTTTTCTATGTCACGGCTATATCGATTCAGCAACGAGAAGCCGGTCTCGTGCCATATGCATTGCAATGTGCATTCCTAGCTCAAATACCGGGTGATCTGCGTAAGGATAACGAGAAACAGAGATATGCTTGCTGCTTGTCGTGCGACTGTATCCGTATCAGTACTGCTATGCTTCTGCTGCTGCACTGATATTGAGTATTTTTATATTAGATACTTTTTGAACGATTCCAAGCTCATATCGCTACTTTTGTGGCGGTATCGGTATCGAAAATAATTACGAGCCAAGCGCGCCTCCGCTGACATATTGACTTTACTAATAGCGAAAGCTTGGTTGTATCATTATGTAAATCCCAGTCCTAATTCCCTGTTCGTTCTTTGAACTGCCTATGTATGTACTAGGCTATCTGCTTGTTTTAGCGCTTTTGCTTGCCACTCCTCTGTCGATCACAGTGTTCGTACCTTTATGGGATTATGGATTATGTATGGTGTTTGTTCAGTATCAAGAGACGTAGTGTATCTCCAAGAAATTTGCTAACACAAACACCACGAACGTTTTTATAGGCTTTATTCTTAAAAATGTAATGAAACATATTTGATATTTGTAATTTTTGATACAATGAGGTTTCGCTCTAAGAATTAGTGAATAAATCAGTCGACAAGTCCACGGAATTGCAGGTAAAAATAATACTAAAGCGAGAAACTAAACGAAGGCTTAGGATGTTGGGTCTCAACGCCACAAAATCTAGGACAGATTTTTCTGAAATCTAGATTTTGGATTTAGATACGTCGGGTCTTGCATGTCAGGTACTGTGACATGCCATTTTTCGTGTGCTATTTTTGTGGAATTGGATCAAAATACATGAAACACTTATCCCTTTGAACTTTTTTACTGTAGGTATATGAGGAAAACTAATAAACACTTGAGCCCAACGACTGATGCTATAAACATTCTGCTAGATATTAAAGAGGATCCATTTTGAGGCCTACAAGATTTAAATATCGAAATCCAGGTTTTCTGACAAACAAAATTCTTCAGAAGTAGTTACATCGTTTTCACGATCAGCTTAGGCAGGGTCCTCAAGTTGTATTTTCGTCACCCCATGGTTCTTAAATTGACAAGTAACTTATCGATACAGCAAAAACCAATCGTAACTGAGAAAAGTAAATTTACGAAAATTCAACGAAAGGATAAAAGATCCAACGGTAAGAATAGCCTCCTGTGATCGACATGTGACCTACCTCCGATGTTTGTATTGGCTCGTTTGGACATGGTTTGTCTTAAGGCGGCGCCACATATGCGGGTATTTGCCGAATATCAATATTCGCCGTTTTTTCAACCTTGCTCGCCGAATAGCGAGCACGCACCGCCCTTTAGCCGAATAGCAGATAATCCGGGTTCATTGCTCGCCGAATACCGCATATGTGACGCCGGCTGTATTAGCCGAATAACAAATAATTGGGGTTCATTGCTCGCCGAATACCGCATATGTGGCGCTGGCTTTAGGCCCACCACAGACACGCATGCTAATCGTACGTTTTACTTGTACAGTCTTAAGTCGTCATGCAAGATGTAGTGTGTGTGGCGTCAAATCGTCCGTCTTAGTTACTGCGTTCCGTCAATTGTTTGGCTTGAGCAAAATCGACCGACGGTTGATATTTTCTGTGCGTGTTCCAACTTGCATAAGAAAAAGACTGCATGTCTGTATGCTAACCGCGATTTACTTCCAAATCTGTTAGAAAAATGGCTGATTTGAGACTGATATCGAGAGAGTTTCTTACAGATTTCATAGAGTTATATAGAAAACATGATTGTTTGGGGAAGATAAAGAGTAAAGATTATTCTGATAAGCAAAAGAAAAATGCTGCTTATGACATATTAATCAGAAAATTGAAAGAGATAGAGCCAGAAGCTAAAAAACGCAAAGTAGCTGTCAAACGTTCATGAGGTGTTATAGCTTTTCTCATTTTCGTATCTAATCTTTCTATCTGCGGAGACACAATTTACTATACTCTAAAAAATTGTTACCTATCACTTAGGCTATTGTTTGCAAACAAGCACATTTTAAATAAAAAAATCAAAATTGATCTCTGTCAAAGCCTTGTTATTTCTAAAATATTGTACGGCATCCCAATTTACTATCCTTGTCTAACAGCTGCAGATGCAAAACGTCTGCAAATAATGCAGAATACTTGCGTTAGATTTATAGAAAATTTGAGGAAGTATGATCATGTGTCTTATGCATATTATCATCTCAAATGGTTAAATGTGCAGAACCTTTTCAAATACTGTCTGATCAATTTTACTCACAGAATTATGCTTACTTCATCTCCACCTTATCTCAGAGACAAATTTGTTAGTAGGTTGGCTGTGCATGATCGCCAGATCCGATTTCCGTCTACATTAACAATGCCAATACACCGCACAACTTTGTTTAGGAGATCATATACGTATAATGCTATTACTCTATACAACAGCTTGAGCTATGAACTAAAAACTATACAGTCTATCTCAAATTTCAAAAAAAGATTAAAGTTATTCTTGTTAGCTACTAAGGATCGCCAGGCTAATTAATTATAATGTATACATCTTATATTTATTTATTTGTTTCTTTTGGGGCGGATCACTCTCTTGTGGCTCGTAGGTTGTAGGTATCATGTTACTTAGTTTTAGGCATATTTTTTGTTATATACAGTTAACCTTCGCCAAAATTTGGCAGTACTTTGGCATTTTGTATTTCTTTTAATTTTTTTTCTTCTTTTATACCAACACGGGGTTAGATGTAAGATTAGCATGTGCTAAATCTCGCCCCACAGAATGATCCCTTATTTTTGAGGTCAATAAAGACGTTTATTATTATTATTATTATTATTAATTTTAAGCAGCTCGTTGTATGTTTCTTCATTCGTGCGTATATAGGTCATTGAACCAATCTTGAGGTTCTAATCTCAATTCTTCTAACAACTTGGTATGGGAAAACTCTGATCTCATTAATAGCCATTTCCTTGTCCATCTGCACTTATCTTTTTGCTTCTTTTTCTTTTTTATAATCAATACAGCCGCCGTAGCTGCTAACAATTTGCTGTGATCGTCCATGTTTGATTTGTAAAACTGAGGGATAAGACGGAATGTCTGTGGACTGTGTCGTCTTCTGTCTTGCATGACGACTTAAGACTGTACAAGTAAAACGTACGATTAGCATGCGTGTCTGTGGCGGGCTTTAGGGCCAGACCACACCAAAGGTGGCGTCTGTCTATCCAATGAATGCATTTATTTTTTATAACCGAGCATCATGTTAGCAAATGAGAAGGCCGTGCATTACCGAACATGGCGTCGGTAGGTACCGCCGGTACCGGGTGGTCTACTAAGAGTGGACGCTGGTAATATATCTTTGGTTTGGGTTCCAGGTCATAACGGAGTGGAAGGCATTGTATTGCCCGACGCGCTCGCAAGAGGAGGTACCGAATCTGTGTTTATAGGACCAGAACCATTTGCGGGCATTTCGAAAAGCACCTCTAAGAAAACTATCCCAGAATGGGCAGAGCTACTGCACTCAAAGGCGTTCATGCGATACCTCTCTAGTCAGGGCCCTCCGAAGACCATAGAATGGAACAGGAATGATCTCCGCATTCTGGTTGGTCTGTTGACGGGACAAAGAACCACATGGGGAAGTTGGGTCTTACGCAAACAACAGACTAACGCTTCTGCTTTTTGGCGGACGAAACAGCGAAGCATTTCTGTGCTCCAGTACTAGAAAGAGCAAGGTTTCAAGCTTTTGGACTTGGCGAACTGGAGCCTTTTGACCTCAAGGAAGTTTCACCCATCATGACCATAGTCTTCTTCAAGAGGTGGGGACTGTACGATGAGTTCTAAACAGGTGTGAGCCACAACAGTCACAATGGTGTCGCAGTGGAAGCAGACATGATCGCCCCCACTCACTTTCAATGTAACTTAACCTAATATCTCGGTAACCATTAATCATACTTCAAGCAAAAATTATAATTAGGTAAATCGGCTAAGAGCAATCACTAAAACTTAGTTTCAAGTTCCGCAGTAGTCGCTAGGGGGCCGTAACTGTTACAATCAATCAGTCCTTTCCTTGGAAAATATTATATATTACCATCACTTTAAGTGGTTGATTTTCGATTTCTTTCTTTTGTTAAGCATTTTTTGCTCTGTCTTGCCAGATGTAGTGGTGGGGCGTCCAACAAGCTTCTATTTAAATGGCAATGACTTTCGGAGTTAAACAGTCTAGATCTCGTTTGAAAGAGCTAATTATCTGTTATATAAAAACTATCCAAGTTGATCTTTGCTCTCGTAGCTAGAAGGTAGTATTTGACATCACAACAATTATTACGTATTATTACGAAAATTTCAAATCTTATGCTATATTCTTTTAACAAAGGTAGAGTTAGGATGAAAGAAGTCATCGCGAGATGCAAACAACCACTTGCCACTGTTTTGCTCAATCCAACGGCGTTAATAGATTTTCGATCCGACGGACGTTTCGTCTTCGAGTGGTCATCATCAACTTTCTTTTTTTAAATGCGGTCCCGACTGTCCGATATCAGAATCCGAGAATCCTTTTTATTATAAATACAATGATGTATAATACATTATGGTTAAATGGTATTTCAAGTTTTTTATTATGAAACTTGGAAATTTTGAGTTCCGGCCCTGTATTTCCCATATTGGATAAGAAATATCTCATAAATGAGCAACATAGAACCAAGCTTTGAAACCCATGTTCATTGCGAATTCAACGATGTATCACGCGTCATGGTTCATTTTCCTTTTACTTCCCACACCGATAGGTGAGGGGAGTATTATAATCGCGAAAATTTTCGATTTTGAGATGATACACTTTTTGGGCGTTTTATGATGTCTACATAACAGCAACCGCTGCATGGATTGTGATGAAATTTGAGCAGCGATATGTTGTGGGGTCGTAGTAGGTAATGTTCCTATAATTTTGAAAATCGGTGCATGGGCGGCGGAGTAATGAGCAAAAAACAACTGGTGTAAACATACGAGTATTGCTTTAGATCGTTCTATTGTGTAACGAGGAAACTGTTGAATTGATTTTAATGGAACTTTGACACAGCATTATCATCGTGGCGAGGATGGAAAATGCGTATGGTTTTTATAAATTGTGCCAGTGACGGCGCAGAAATAATAAAAAAACTAAAAATATAAAAACACCTCAAACTTCGTTTTTGATCATTTACTGCGTTTTTTTGGGTGGGAGTGAAATTGGGGTGGTTGGAGGGTGGAGGGTTGACAACTGAAAAATTTGTTGTATTCATATTAGACTGTCCACAGACCTGTGAAGGATGACCCAGCGACATATGTAAATCACCTTTTTAGCTCCATTCGAACATTGCGTAGCCTATTACCGAAACTAGGGGGGACTTAGAATTTTCTGTATACACACGAGTTTTTATTGCTTTAGACTGTTGTGTATTTTGTTACGTGGAAACTATTAATTTGATTCTAATGAAATTTTCTCACAGTATTACTACCGTATGATTGCGTATGATTATTAGAAATCGTGTCAGTAGCAATAATCAAAAAACTAAAAATATGACAACAGCTCAAACTTCATTCTTAGATGTTTTAGGGGTTCCTGATCATTTTCTACGTCTTTTTTGGGTGGGGAGAAAGTGGGTGGGGGGTGGGGAATTATAAGGAAAAGTCTATAGTATTGATAATAGGCTGTCCATTGACCTGTGAAGGAAAGACATGAGGCATAAGTCAATTTGGGGGGGGGGGAGGTCTACCGATGATTTGGTTGCAAGGGGATCTCAGTCTAAAGCTTCATGCTATGGGAAAATAATAAACTGGTAGTAACTTGACTTCATTTCTAATATTATTGTAATTAGGAATTTTCAAATAGGGACCTTATACGGAACTGTTGAATGAGTTTACAGTTCGACCGTTTAGGTTCTTGATAACATTCCAGTGCAAATTTAATTCGGAGTACTCAAGGAATAAAATCGTAGTATTGCTATAATAGAATATTATTTTAATATTGTAGAATAATGAAGACAAATAACGATTAGTCTGTGTTTCTGCTGAATATCCATGGAGCATATACGGAATTCAGAGTATTCAAAGAATATTACTGCTATATGAGTTGATGTTAACTGTTGTTGCTTTATTGAACTTTTTTCGCCACCACCTTTTTTGGTCCATTATCATTGTCAGCTTCATCGTCGGTGCACCTCACATCGACCGTCCCGGCGGCATCCGCAGCTCAATTTTTTTGTCAATGGAGGTCAACAGTAGCCTCCCCGTGCCGGTCGGCGCGACGGCCGGATAGAGCATAGAGCATAGAGCCGGCAACGGGCCGAATAGAGAGCATTGAGCGCGGGTGGGGTGGGCGGGTATGGCATATTCACGGTCGCTGCCGGTATTTCGGGATGTAGGTCAGAACGAGCCCTGCTAATTTCAGCAGCGCAACATCTGCCTGGGGTGTCTGCTCTGCTGGTAGCTAGCTGCTGATGGTAAAGGCCCCAACAGACGACGGAGACGCTTCTTTCAGGGACCAGTTTCTGGAATTCTGGGGAGAATTAGTTTTTCTTAAGGGGCTGGGTATACACAGTTATACATTATGTATTCGCCATGTTAAAAAACGGATTCCCATTTCGAACAGAACTCACTTGTTTTTCAAACTAGATACACAGTATTTCAGAGGGTGATAGTTAAACGTGCTCGCCCACTTAGACGAAGCGGCGCGAGGCGAAGCGTCATTTAACCGTTGTCCGCACACTGGGGCGAAGCCGCGCGAAGCGTCGCGTTGCATCTTTTACAGCGCGACGCGAATTTTATTTGTTTTCAAGCAGTTGAACGAGCTTCGTTATCTAGTGAGGTACGACGAGCAGTTCATCAAAAGAAGAACTCTTTGTATTGAGTTTAATTGCCACTATGGAAGAAGAAGAGAAAAAACAAAAGAAAATGCTGAGTAATTAAATTACCTTTGTAATTGATATCTTTGTATCACGACCAGAGACTGCAATTTAGCACCACTTCCTACAAAATACTGCTAAACACTGCAAATATGCGAGAGGAATCAAGAAACATTTGGATCTTCTCGCCGCCTGGTACCGCTCACTCAGGCGAAGCGAAGCGAAGCGTCCAAAGAAACGACGCCTAGTTGGTCCGAAGAGAATTCGCGCGTCAAGCGACGCGCCTCTTTGCTTCGCGCCGCCTGAGTGTGCGGGCTGCCATATAACCTAATGTAAATTTATCTGGCGTCAAATCCACAATTTTCTTCGCGCCGCTTCCGTTCGCGACGCTTCGCCTAAGTGGGCGAGCACGTTAAGACCTTAATGAATGACAACTATTTGCGCTTTTCTCGAAAAAGTTTTTTAGTGTGCAAAAATACTCGCAATGCAAAACCATACATTCTTCTTCTATAATTTAACAACTAAACAAAATTGCAAAAAAAGGCAAAATAGGTGACAAAGCGCAAGCTTCATGAACCAGTACTGTAAGTTTGAAGGTAACGTCAGGAGCTTGGAAATGCGAAATTCATTTTTATAGTGACCTTTGGACCTTTTGACCTTAACTTTGGATTTTTGCACTTGTCTCCCTTCATCTTACAGCGTTTTTCGCTGGTTGCGCTCGGGCTGCACTGGATTTCAGTTTTGCATTTCACTGGCAGTTCCAGTGCAAAATTTTTTTAGGAGCACGCATTCCACTGACATTTCTGCACTCGGAGCGGTCGAACCGAGTGCAATTATTTCGCACCGATTTCAAAGTGAGTATCGTGGAAGTGAACCAAAAAAATTACAGTAGGTTTGTGCGGGAAACTTGAAATCATAGAATTGTGTTTCATCTGTTTAAACTTTCGATCTTTGAATACAGTACAGTAATACCTAGTTGATTTTCACTATTTTCAGTCAGAATGAGTAGAGTGAACAAAAAATCAAACTTTTAATTTCCTTGTTTGAATTGGCGGAATCCAGCTCCTCATCTTCTGAGGATGAACAAATATGTATTTAGGAAGGAATTTGGAAAAAAACTTCCCAGAATTAGCAATTACATGGAAACTATTGAACAGTATTCAGACAGACGAGTGTAATAGTAGTAATATATGCAAAGATTGTTGTCAAAACAAGATGATGTTTCTTGATGTGTATTCTACTGGAAGAACCCAGTGCAAAGGTGTTACCCTAGGTGAACTTTTTCAGTATTCTGCACTCGCACGGAGTGCACTAAAATGTGCCCAGTGAAAAACGCTATTAGACACACACACACACTCTGGAGTAAGGGAACAGGCGGCCACGACTCCTCGCTAATACAGGAATAAGTCTTTTCTTTAATTCTCAATTTCGCGCGCTATACCCTAAGCCATTAATGTGCCCACTCGACGTTTGGGGAAAAATTAATGAAGATATAAAATTTGAAAGCATCATTTTATAACGCTATATTTTATTAAAAAAAGAGTTGAGTTGTAACATACATTATGTTTTTCATATACTCGTAATAAACTCGACATTGAATATACATATGCTAAAAACACAACAGTAAACTTTGCTCCTGGAATCATTTACGTTTCGTACGATAACATAAAAACAAATAGCCAAGGATGTAAAAAATCATTAACAAGAATGTCATATTAATCATATCCCTAACTAGGTTTTCTTCGCTGAAGCTGTATTTATCTAAAACTTGTATGCCATCCTGCAGACATGGCAGTCCTTGCTGTTGACCTTCACAAGCTGAAACAAGACCAAAATTGTATTGTATAAGGCTTTCGCGGCCATGGGCCGATGAACTGTTGGTTCTTGTGCTGTTCGGCCGACGAGACACGCTCCACCGCCTCCTTATTGGTGCGCTTTGCTGCTTGACATTTTGTCAACATGATGGCATCCTTAGAAGCTGATGTCACCTGTTCGGCGTGTTCCGAGAGGTCCCTCGGTGACATCAGCTTCTGAGGATGCCGACCACTCGTGTTGGCGAAACGTCAAGCAGCGAAGCGCGCCGACGCCAAGGCGGCAGAGCGTGTCGACGCCGGCCGAACAGCCCAAGAAAGTTACAACACTCGGAGTATAGTGCCTTTCCGGCTGAAATATGTGGCATCTCGGCTTATGCAAAGCTGGGGCTACAAACTATTCTGTAACAAAGCTATTGTGATCGTTACAAGCCTCTTATCTTACCAGCTTGACGCAACCCCGTACACCTCGGTTGGGTACCAGGGCACGCAGTTGTTGGTGACAATGGGTGTGGAGACCAGCTTGCAGGAAAAGGCGTAAAGTTACCATTCTTTTGACCAGCTGTGTCATATCATCATCATAGTCACAATGTCTTAACAGACATGTTGTGAACTGGTAAAATGCATTGAGTCGGAGCTAGAGTATTGCCGACGCGAGTATTATCAATAGTTTTGCGCGATTTACTGTCAGTTCAGTGGCGCTCTTGATGCTCATATCTAGCAACTGTTTCGTCGTATCCACCCAGCGTGTAGGGGAACGGCCACGGCGCCGCCCACTCGGGGCGTGACCCTGAAGTACAAGTTTCTCCATATTATCGCTTGTGTTCAAAAGCATCTATGCGAGCTCGATCTGCCTTTTTAACAGTCCAGGTTTCCGAGGCATACAAAAATATGGAGAACACAAGAGCCTGAACCAGTGACATTTTGGTAGCTTTAGTGATGTTATGGTCGCGCCATATTTTAGTAAGCTTTGTTATGGCCACCCGTGCCTGTTGAGTGCGCCGTTGAATCTCATTCTGACAGCTACCTGAATTGTCGATCAAAGAACCGAGGTACACAAAGCTTTGAACTACCTCACAACGGCCTATTGACTTTCTTTCTCGATGATTGGCATGCTCTCTATCTACGATCATAGCCTTGGTCTTGTTGCAGTTAATACCAAGACCATATGCTGCACTGTGTTGTTCTAAAACATTCAATAGGGCTACTAGTTCTTCCTGAGCAGCAGCAATAAGGGTTGTATCGTCAGCAAATCTTAAGTTAGATATTTTGCTTCCGCCACTAGTTATACCGCCATTCCTGTTGTCCAATATCTGTCTCATCACAAATTAAATAACATCGGAGATAATACGCATCCCTGTCGAACTCCTTTTTTGGTTGCTGTTTGACCAGACAGGTTACCATCAATTCTTACACGAGCTGAGCTAGACTCATAGAGTTGCTGTATGAGAAATACTAAGTGGTAAGGGACTCCCATGGAGATAAGGATTTTCCACAGTTTAGGCCACTTTACGTTATCAAACGCCTTAGAATAGTCCACAAAGCAGATAAAAACGGGAAAATAATGCTCTCTGGCTTTTTCAATAATCTGTCTTAAGTTTAATATCTGTTCACGCATACCGCGTCCTTTTACGAAACCTGCCTGCGCCACAGAAATTTGCCAGCCAATAAAACCCTCCAAACGAGGCTGTAAAATATATAGTAGAACCATGCTTGCATAAGAGATTGACGAAAGTAGGCGATAATTGCTGGATTTGTTGGAGATCCTTTTTTATGAAGTGGAACAAAAATGGATGTGTACCATTCATCTGGCCAAACACCGGAGGACCAGACCCTCTTACAAATATTATATAAAAGAGAGATGCTGTCTTCACCTAAGCATTTTAATGTTTTGGCAGAAACAGCATCAATGGCTGTAGCTCTATTAGTTTTTAACTTGTTGAGGGCATGTTCCACTTCAGACAAAAGAATATCAGATTCATATTCAAAATCCAATGAGAGGGCCTGAGGGCCATTCTCATGGTACAGGTTTTCGCAGTAATTTCGCCATACCTCAATAACCTCATGCAAGTTGGTGATTAGCTGTCCCTCGGGATTTTTAACAGCCCACTATTTGAGTTTAAAATCCCGACTGAGACCTTAAAAAACATCTCTTTCGGATGATTAGTATTGGCATGCATCTCTATTTCCTGGCACAATTGCTGTATGTAGGAGTTCTTATCTCTTCGGCATAGTCTCTGAATCTCGCGTGAGAGCTGTCTATATTATGCGTTTTGCTTTGAATTTGAATCAAGACCTGAGATCTTAAGACTTCTACGTGCCTCGATAACAGACAATGTGTGGCTACTAATCCATTGTTGTTTTGATTGAATGTTACTCTTTGGTTGACTTATCTGGGCAGCATGTAAGAGCACATTTTTGAACGATAGCTGTGTCATAAGTCATAGGCAAATAAGCTGCCGCCCACAAGAATGATTCAACGAGGAACACCACTAGCGAACCTACTCTGAACAAGAAGTAGGCACAAAGCTACTTACCAGGGCTAAATGAGAGGTTTACTAGCTGGCTAGTTCAGTTCCAAAGGCATGATGTAAGGCAAGTTGTTGCTGTTACTATACTTAACATGGCTACTTCAGACAACATCTACGTCTATGCACTCTTGGAATCACCTGAACAGGAACCATTATACTTTGCCATCAGTCGCAGGAGACTGCCCGGCATATTATGTTGGACTGTGAGAGACTCGGAACGAGGAGAATGGCTCTGTTTGGTGTGACTCCCAGCCAGATGTCGAAACTGATGATAGTATTGGGAAGAAGCTCCTGGACCTGGTCAAGGACATAGAAATTCGCTTACCCGACTAATAGGTACGGGCCGCTCAATAAGCTTCAGTTGACGTGTGAGGACCAGAGTTTACCCAAAAACAACTAATCCTCGGTGAAGTGAGGAATATCTTAATAATTGAGAATCTACTTACTGATATTATATATTCCTTTCCACTGGACTATGCTCAAAGATTCTGTGGAATACATGAACCATGAAAAGTACTTCACATAGTTGAAAACATTTGACAGCGTGCTGAAAAAAGAAACAAATTACTTTATTAAAGTTACCACAACTATTATGTTGCATTATAATCCATAATGGCAAATTGCAAGTGAAATGGTTTGAGTCAAGAAATGGATTGTAATAAACCGCGCGCTCCTCCCTTTTCTAATATATGAGTACTACTCAAACCAAAAACACTTGGTTTTTATGGCCCACCCTGTATATGAGTGCATTGATGGCAATGACATTTACTAATAATAATGGATGCAATACCTTAGTTTGATGAAAATTCCTGAGGTGATCATCAGTACGTAGTCGAATGGCACTAGATACGCAAGTGCAGTTGGTACAGAGTCAAATGCGTTTGAAAACATTATACCTGAAATTCAAAATAATTAGGTGGGACAGTGAATCAAACTTGATACACGTTTTCAAATAAGTAAGTTATGGACCTTAAGTAGTAGCATTTCTCTACCTATAATACACTTTTATAGTGCTTTAAACTTACCACACGCAGATGCAACGTTCATAGTCAACACTGTTACTGTTGTCGTTAAAGCAAAGGCATTGAAAGTCCTCTGTAGCCCTGATAACCAGTATGCTATGCAACTGAAGATAACTGGTTCTATTATGAATCCTGGTAACTAAAAAATGTTTTCTTGTTAGTGCCTTATACAGGGTGTCTACGATCTTAGTGCATTAATTTGGAGGAACGATAGATCATGATATTTTGAACCTGAATCCCCAGTACCATTTCACTAGTTAGCGCATAGTTAAAAAGAAAAAATTTAAAAAGATATGACTGCAAAATCACAATCCGAGAACATTGCCCAGTATTCGCCCTAGTATGTCAGGTGTTTTTGGAAATATTCAGGTAAACAAATGATATCATCTCTAGACTTGTTGCCGCATATAAGTATTCGATGTTATCAGAAAATGCTGCGACTTTTTTGAAACTTCAAATTTAGGATAATCGTATTAAATTTGTGGTATGAGTATTACAATGATGTGTAATATTCGTACTTTACATAACAGCTTTAAGATCGTAAACACCCTGTATATGTGATGCCTCGTATCAGAATAGAATACAATAGAATAATGTTTATTATTGCGCAAAGATCACAATACTAAATTATGAAATGAAACATCCATTAGTAAACAGGGAAACATATCCAGTATATCCACGAATGAGGTTGAACCGTAAATAGTGAGTAAAGTAAATATACCTAAATGTAAAATAAATTATGAATTATAGCGATGATAATAATAGTACTTAAAGGCAAATATAAAGAATGTAAATGGTAAGGATATTAAAAAAAATGTTGAATGTCAGCTTAGAAAAAAAATATAGATAGAGACACAAATTATCCTAGTTTAGAAATTCGCAAAAGCACTGAATTTGGATACCTACTTAGAAACATATCTTATTCACCGTTATACGTTCAACGATTCAAGTATTCCAAATATTCTAGGTACCTACTGTACCATGAATCACGTTATATTCCAAGTCCAATATTAAAAGTTTTAGTTTCTTTTTACTTTTTACCTAGATCACTGGCCAAATAGACTTCTACAGTAGCTTGCCGTGTACAGCAAATATCTGTTTTTATGAAGGTACCTATCTGCCTTATTTTATTTGAAATAAGCTTATTTCTACTATCTTCTAGTAGATAGTTATCGAGAATTAAAACGTATAGCTGGCTTTCAATTTCAATCATCTGCTTCCTTTAGCCTTTAGCCTATATCGTACTATAGGTAGGTATGTAGGTACTTATACTAACAATGGGTTATATTATGTACTTTCCATTTTAATATTTACTTATAGCTGAGTTTATAAACCAATCAGCCATAAGGGCTAGTACGTCTCTGGCGTAAACGGTGTTGTTACGATGGTATGACTACGTGAAACAGTAATTTGATTACTCTTTAAATGAGTCTGTTAGGTTATCCGAATAAATGCTATAAACAAATATCTAATAAAAAATCTCATATCACGTAATTCAAACAGCTGATAAAATAGTCAATTAAACTATGATATAGCGCTTCTTCGCTTCTGTTCATATACGCGTTCTTGATAAAAGGTACTCATCGCCTCCGTGGCGCAATCGGCTAGCGCGTTCGGCTGTTAACCGAAAGGTTGGTGGTTCGAGCCCACCCGGGGGCGTCTGTTTTTTTTATTTTGTTTATTGGATTTTTTTTATTATTTTTTTTTATTAAATTTAAGTCTGTTCCAGTGCAAACCAAAATGGGGGTTAAGAGTTGTGTCGATCGATTTGATTTGACATCCTGAGTGAAACGAGGTCACTCCCAGACAAAAAAAACGCACTTTGAAATTTCGAACCTAATCCCAAAACGACTTTCGACACTTTTTCATGAAATATGCAAGATATATGTCATTCGAAAGTACCCGACGAGCACGCAACACTAGGAAATGGAAAATAAAAAAGTTATGATACCTAAAAATCAGGATAATTTAGGTTTAATTAGGTTTGTATTGCACATGCATGTAATACTGGGGTGGCCTCGGGGGTTGACTTTGAATGTTTTGCATACTCTAAGCAACAGATCTCTCCCCAGGTGGGGTTGACATCCTATATCTTCGAAATAGAGCTGTTTTCCAAAATTCATCAAAGAACAAAATATTCTTAAAATAGTTCAAAGGCTCACCCTTTAAATGTTTGCCGCATGTTTACCAAACACCCTGTAGAACCGGAGTGGCTTGAGCTGGTTCAGCCCCTCGAATTATTTTCGTTATCTTTATGATGTATTACACCCCCTCGAGAAAAATATTTACCTATCACCATAAGGATAAGGATAATAGGTGGTCGGTAAACCCACCTCTAGACTCAGTCCCCAGAATTTAAATACTGGCTATTATGGGCAACTTTTTCCAGGAGTTTATATGGGTAGTGTCCTCGCAGTATTTTGAGCTAGGCATGATTCTCTTGAAACGAAAATGATAATTATTTTATCCTCCTCAACATCTGTTTTTTTTTTCAGGTATTGTACCTTCTCATCTATTTATGTGTTTAATCGATGTAAGCGTATCGAACTAAAATAAGTGAACATGTTGCTGATTTTTGGCGTAGCTTTTTCATTGTTTAGACAAAAATGTCAAAATTTGGGTAATTATTAAAGTTCCCTTAAAAGTGAAAAATCTCAAACTGTTGATTTTTCTCCATACATATATTACGCCAATTTTGTTCCGTTTTAGCCCTGCTATCATGCCTTGACAGGAATATGTCAAATTATATTTAGAGCTGTATAAACATACTATCAAATAATAATTTTGTAAGTTTATCACAAGTGTATAAAGCTCTGGGATAACTGTATTGATCAAAATGAATACCTACTGCTTTGAGGATAGATGTTTGAGATTTTCAAATAAATATTTCATTGTAATAATAATTAATACGTTTCCACGAGATTTCAAAACTGTTTTCAAAACGTTTTGTGATTTCGGATTGTTGGTGTTTCCACGACAGGTTTCGAAACGGTTTTCGAAACGCGTTCAAAACGTTTTCAACTGACACTCTTGACAAACGTCACTTCTTAATTTTATAACCCGTTTTCTTGTTTATCATGAATCTTTAGGTGATCTTTAGTTTAGAATTCAAATAAACATCAATCAACTAACGATAGCGACATAAGACAGCTACGCACTGTGCACAGTTCATTTTAAAACGTTTTGAAAGTGACAGCTGGAGTTTCCACGACATTTCGATCTCGATACGATCCCAAAAATTAGCGAATTGACCTTGAACAGGAAACGTTCTGAAAACGCATCCAATTGACGTTTCCACGATATATTTAAAAACTCAAAACGTTTTGAAAACGTTTTCAAAGCCCGTGGAAACGTAGTAAATGTAGTATCATTGATTAAAGTATTAAACGCTTAATACTTTAATCGATGGTAGTATATAGTTATATCATTAGTATAATTTATTATTTTCTGATACATGCATCGTATTATGTTCTGTATCTATGTTGGAGGCCGATGTCGAATTTGGCCCGAGGCCGAAATAATTAGATATTTTGCGATCTGTCGAAACAATGATACAGATAGGCATATGACCAACGTATTTTGGCCATGTCGCGAAATGCGCATTTCTATATTACGCCGTTGCCAAGTTTAGTGATTTATTCTACTACTAACCAATCGCTCGGCACTCATGACACATTAGCAGCAGCAATTTAGGGTAGTATTCATAGTTGATACCTAAGGGTCCCTTAATACTTGATGGTCCCTTAAGGAACCTTACTTGAGGGTCCCTTACATAAGGCTCCCTTGAGTAATATTCAAGTAACGAAATGTCAACAAGACAGGTCAACATGACATTTCGTCGATTTTGTAGGTTAGTTTTGGAGTACGGTGTTGTCAGTTTCTGTCACATCCGGAAAAATATCCGCCACAGAACATGAAATTCTGCTACAAGATGAGATAACAGAAAACATCAAAATGCGTGGGCATAGGCATAACAAATCGACTTATATTTGCAGTATGACAACGTCGCCAAATAAATCCCACCGTCTGGTAGTTGTTTAGAAAACAGATGCATAAGGAAAACAACACATACTTGAGGGTCTCTTGAGTAACCCTCAGGTATATCCATTGAGTAACACTCAATTGAGATACTTGGGGAACGACTATGACATTACAAAGTAAAGTCTTTTCTTTTATACATGAACCCCCCAAGAACAACATGAACCCACCCCCCATGGTCAACGGCCCTGATGACATGGAGGTAAAATTTGTGATAGATATTGGTGATTCCTCGTTAGTGGTTATAGCAGCAGTATATGGTATTTTAACAACCTAGTCCGATGAATTTTCCAATTACCTATTGCAATTCATGCATTTTTCTTTATTTGTTCTTTCGCTGTATCCTGGAAGGGCCATGCAGGCTCGGACCTGGCTTTCGTTAATCCATCCATATATCAGATTCAGGGCACTCAGCAAACCTGCCCCTGACCCTACAGAGGATGCGGACGAAGATATGGATTGCATAGGACTGTTTTCCGGTTCTTTTTGTTCCATTAATTTTGACAAATTTAGTAACATATGTTAGCTGAAGCTGCCGGCACAGTGTCGCGCACTCCTTCAGCAACCCCGACTGTTCATTTTTTAGCTCCCCTCATATGACTTTCAAGGTACCAACTGGGTATCTGGTCGGCCGACGTTTTCTCCTTCTCCAAGATTGCTGTTATCCTCGTTGCCGCCTCCGGGCTTCAACAATTTTTAAAAATTGGCTTTTGAATGTTAACCTTGCTCGGAATCTGACCTGTGTGTCGAATCTGTAACTTTCGCTATAGTAACGAAAGCAGACGAAAGCGAAGCTAATCATTTACGAAAACGATTTTTGACGGCATTCCATAACCAACGTTTAACGCTTCGTTAAGCTTTCGGCATGGTGCTCGATGACTCACGAGCATTCACGAGTTGGCTTAAATATCTCTGGATGAGACTCTTCGAAATCCAGCAATGCCAACCATTGTGAAGGATTAGTTTTTTCTCTTCGACTCATTGCTGATAATTAACTATACAAGTCATTTTTTGTTACCACATTGTTTACTACGACAGTTGCATCGAATAAAACCTTGAGAAGAATCAGATTCCTTTGCGGCAATTCTCCCCAAACTGAATTTTGTATTAACTGGTATATCTGATGTTAAAGCATTCATTTGGGAAGGCCGCAATAAAAAAAATATTCGAATAATATATGTTCAACTGTATTATTGATATTGAATCATTTCTTGCGTTTAGTTTTTTTAAAACGCCAGTTGATGTACCAAGTTGGTACAAACCATCTTTTTCTGATAAAACTACTGCCAAAATATTAGGAGGAGCTAAGCGTTCTCTGTGATCATCAGGAATTAGGTTTATGATGTTTCGATCGGCAACGGCGTAATGCACAAACGCGCATTTCGCGACGTGGCTAAATTCGGTGGTCAGGTGCCGAATCGCTCACTGTTTCGGCATCTGGCAACTTCAGTACTGACGAATCGCGATGTGTCTAATTATTTCGGACATAGGCCGAATACGAAATCTGCCTCCAACATAAAGGTTATGAAGTGAATTGAGGAGCTTCCACGCAAAGGTGAACAAGTCCAACTTCATACCAAATTGAGTTATATACGAATTTACATAGTTTAAGATGATATCTGCCGGATTGGCTATCTATTCCGTGCAATATTACACAAATCCATCATATAACAGCACGGAAATATTAAGCATTCATACAAAATGCAACAAGTCCTACTACAGGAGTTTTTTCATCGAAAATCTAACAAAACCTAACAAGTCCCTAATAGTATCATTGCGGGTTAGATCCAGGAATTCATGTAAAACCCAACAAGTCTACCTACGCCTGTCTATGTGGAGTAATAAATTTATTTTGTAGCTGCGTGGCGACTTTTATGTAAGGCAAGTATAAGTTCTGAATAATCAGACATCTAAGTATGATATGCGCTAACTGAAATGCATAACCCCGATCTCATACAAAACCGAAAACCGTTATTATAGTTGTTTAGATTTGTTTGTTGGCTGTGTTTATTATTGCAAAAACTAGAGGATCGATTCACATGATATAACAGTTCGGGAGGGTAAGAGGGCAACTCGTAAAAGGCAGGAGAAGTACACGAAATGTCGTGAAAGGTTTACTTCAGTTTCTTTTCAAATGATTTCTGTTTGTCAGAGTGATAAATATTTGTTAACATTTTATAGGTACAAAATTCCTGATGTCAACTTGAACCCAAAAAACTGTAGACGTAAAGGAAAAAATAAAATAAAGGGGTGATTCCTCATCGAAAAAAAGATAGGATCTTTCATATAAAGAAACTTCATTGGAGCATCCTTGTTAAGATACAGTCCCTTAATAAAGGGGGTACATAAAATTTGTTTCACAATTTTTACCACAAGCATTAAAAAAGATAGAATGTTGTAATTAACCTGACATTTTCTACTACCAAAAAGACACTTACCTAGTAATTTACTTGGTTTATGCCGTGGTTAAAAGGGGTGGTAAACGCAACCCCTAAAATTTATTTCGAATGGAACTTTTTGTCTTATTATTTGTTCACCATTTAAACATTTATTTCCGATAGCCTGTTTTATTCTAAACACAAAATGTCTCTTGAATTTTTTGCCCAAAATAAACCAGTTCGAAGCAAAAAAATATTTTAAACAATTATTTACAATTATTACTTTAAACAACTCATCGAAAAACATTGCGTTGGTAAATCTATAGCTACAGATCATCGCCTCTTGCACCAAAACAATGATAGGGACTACGTTTGCGATTGCTTGATCGAAGAGACGCCGGCAGTTCATATTTAGATGGATTCATACTCAAAATACGAACAAATTAAGCTACTATTTATCATGCAAAAACTGATTCAAATAAATAATTTATTAAAGGTATTATTCAAAAATTGCGTTTCCTGAACAATTATTAAAAGTGAACATGTTGACTTTTGCGTGAAAGCTCCATCGGCTAGATCCTGGATCCGCACCTGGAAGTATTTATCCTTACCAATGACAAAATCCTGGAGAAATAGTAGGTAGCAGGGTGGTATAATCCCGACTTGTACTCCCTGATGAAAATCGGCGTGTTTTCGGGAAATTCCGAGAGCACAGAGTACATTGGATGGAAGGTATTCTCGGTCACGAACATAAAAATTACACCCTGCACTGACTGAATGCCATTTTGCGTGTATGGATTTGTACCGAAATAGCAGAGCCCTATCAGGATGGCTATGCCCTGGAAAATTAGTTACAAGGTTATATTACAATATTTCGTGGAATGGAAGTTGGTACCTTATAATATTATATCAATGTGTACGCGAATCTGAGGCGTTGATAAATATCGAGTATCTTCCAATCAAAACTGTTCGCCATGATTTATTTTAAGAAAAAATGTGAAAATGGGTCAAAAATCATTTAAAGGAGCCATTTGCATCGGTACTCTGTAACTTAGAAACGTGTTTCTATGCACTATGTACTAGGGTATCGGGTGACTTCGTAAATATGTAAACAACCAGCACAATATCTCAGGTTGGGTAATTACACGAGCATCCCCCCTTTTGGATGATTTTTTGTAGGGATGCTAACGATACCTCGATACTTCTGCACTAATATCGAATATTTTTGTCATCGATACTTTTTGAGGAATTCCAAGCTGGTATCGATACTTTTGTATCGGTATCGAAAATAATTATATAATTATTGAGGGGTATAATCATTTGCACAAAATGCTCTGTACGAACCAAACGCGCCTATTTGGCTAAAAAATATCGAGTTGGTACCGGTATCGATATTTTTATTTTCGCATCTCTACCCAAACTTCACATCCGTAAAATCATCCCAAGGTCAAATTTTATGGGAACCATTTTTATATAAGAAATCCTCAGAGATATTCTGCTGGTTGTTTACTATGCTGTGTAAGCACTGTGTGGTAGGCACCCGAAACTGCCCGGTCATCATGGTCATCATGGTGATAGAAGCATGTTCCTATCTCCCAAGCTACAGAGTACCGGCGCTGGTTCCGTGTCTATACTCGTTGTAACATTAACCCCGTGGTAGCTAAATATTATTTGTCCATGTCCAGGCAACACCTAAGGATAATAAGTAATACACTCCTCTGTAGGGGATCTGAACAGGACGAGACAGTTACGCCTTGCACACAAAAAAATGTTGCTATGTATTGAATTAATTGTTAATATTTGTATGCTTTTCCATTACTTCAAATATATTTACAGTTGTTTCAAATCTGTTCATTCAAACAATTTACTCCTCAGTTTCGAAGCAAGTGCAGTAAGCAGATACACACAGAAAAATATGTCGTTTTGTCAAAGACCTACGCTTGGATTCAATGGGACGTTACACTCAGCATTCCCGAATACAGCGATGTTTTATCCAATGGGAAGTGTATAGTTGATAGCGAATTATTTCGACACAACACGGCTAACATCGAAACAACACAACGAAACACAACGAAAAAACCTCGTCCGTGTTGGCGGGTTGGCGCCGATAATAACACTAAGATGATCCCCCTGTTCTTCCATTTTACGTTCATTGAATCAGTCCCGCCGAATACTGATTATAGTTCAGCGAACAACAAGGGCCAATGAATTCGATATATGATGTTGTTACAAACACTACTTACAAATTTCTTTAACAGCATAGACAATGTTTAGAAAGCATAGGTTATTGTTCGCGTAATAGTTACCTTATCAAAAAAATTAATTTTTATCAGATGAATTATCACGAACTGCTGTTGCAGTAATAATTTTTGTATATCGAATATATTGTATGCTTTGCTTAAATGAAACATAGGGTAAATTTCGAAAAGAAAAGGATGTTTTGATTGCATTATATGTCAATACTGGTATTAAAAGGATTATACATATCGTTAGAACAAATATAAAATTATTTTGAATTTATTGGCGTTCCTGTGATTACTTCAAATATAAGGATTGAATTCTGTCAATGACATGGGTTTGAAACAACTGTAAATATATTTATAGCGATGGAAAAACATCCAAATGCTAACAGTTAATTGGAAACGTAACAGAATTTCTTTCTATGTACATTCGAAATATTCGTTTCGTTCTACTGTTATGTAGTACCAATCCAATATAATGCAATCAAAGCGTTCTTTTGTTTTTAATGTACACCTGAGTTTTGTTTGATCAAACCGTATAACTTTTTTGGTATACAAAATTGTTCTTACAATAGCATTTCTTGATAGTTCAATGAAAATTTATTTTGTCAAGAAGGCAACTACAACAGATTCAATAACTCATGCCTATGCTATTTGAGACATTAGTAGGCAGTATCTGCGCCAAAAGTATGTTATACTGAATTCAACGATCCTTGTCGTTGGCTCAACCGCTTTGTTATCGATTGGATTGATATATTGATAATTATCGGGATTCAAAGAGTGTGAAAATAAGAAGGAGAGGGGTTCGTTGTTAGCGTCGCGTCGTCAGCGCAGCTTACGTATCACATCAGCCATATTTGCATAACTATCCCTATTTTGTGGTCTATCCGTGACTTATGTGTGCTTTGTGTGTATAGTTATATTTTATGCTATAATTCGATAATCCCTAACATATTTTCAAATGCAGTGACAACCATTGTAATAAGGCCATTACCATATTCGTCTTCAGCTTCATAATTTTTAGACAATTCTTAATGTTAGTTACAAATAACGAATTTATCAGGTAATATGTTTATTCTGATATCACAGAATCGTGATTTTTGAGTAAGCAAATAATGTTTTTTTAGAATTTCAAAAGAATTGGTTAGTTTAAAAATATAGAAGGATATAGAATAGATATGGTAATATCTCTATTTCAATTTGTGCCGACTACTTTTAAAAATATTGCTTATTATTTTGGCAATCATGTATTACTGCCGATTTGAGTGCAGATGAAAAAAAGTAGGAACAAATTTACTTGACTCAAACGGCGCTCTCACTGTGGAGTGCTGAAAGTTTTTTAAACCGGAAGCGATATTGACAAAACCGGATTTTTCCCGGACTAGTTTTTTCATGCTCATTACGAATCTGGATTTAGTTTTTCTCTAGTATCTGTAGTTTTGGCTATCTTTTGGTTCTGCATAAGCTCTCTTCAGTGAGATCTATAAACATGCTTCTCCATGGAAATGAAAATATTTTTCAATAAAATATAAAGCATGGATTGGATTTCATGAAAGGTTGTAATTGAAGCACTTATTGAAATTGTCGTTGGATCGACAACTGGATACAGTTTGTTACCAACGATACCCTTCCCATTGGATAAAACGTTGATGTATTTGAGGAATACTGAATGTAAAGTTTTATTAAGGGCCGGTTGTACAAATGCGGGTTTAACATGAGCTTTGTTAAGCCTAAGCTTAGCTAAGCTCAGGCTTAAAGTCGACACCCGTTGTACAATCGTCGACTTAGTTAAACCTGGTTGATAATGAAATTCACTACAGTTGGCATCAATGAAGCAATACGTACTGACATTATTATCTGAAAAATTACCTTTTTTGTTTAGGCACTTATGACAGTGTGTGCCAATTTCGGCAACTACCGTTTCTTTCTCTGTTCTTTCATTTGTTCTCTTTGTTAAATTAGACACAAGTCTTTCAAAAAATATGACCTAATAAAGTGACAAGCAATTTGAAGGTTCATCCTTGACATATCATGTCACTTGTATCAGGTTAGGTTTAAACCTCAGCTAAGCTCGCATTAAGCTTCGGCATACGTAATCTCGTGTTAAGCTTGGAGTGGGGGGTTAAGCCAGCATTGTACAACGGACGTTTTGCAACTGACGTGGTTTAACGTCGGCTTACCTTAAGCCGAAGCTTAAGCTTGCATTGTACAACCGGCCCTAAGTCATAGCGTGAATAATCGAGATCTAATATTTTTACCTTATATATTTGGTTATTTGGTCATACTGATAACAATATGCCTTTCCCCAACCAAAAAACATTTTTTTTAATTCACACTTGAAAGAAAACATGTTGCTCCGTAGAACTACATAACTACAATGTAAGCATCAAGTGCGCTAAGGAAAGCTTACACAAGACACTCGTATCTGGGCCACGTAATTTTCTGAACTTCTGACTTCTGTGTTTATGGTCATTTGCTAACTAGTTATTTAGAATGCGAAATAATACTGTAACATACTGTATATTATGGTATTCGTGTATTGGTGTATTGTATATTAGTTGTTATGCATGATGTAAAGTTTAGACAAGGAAAGAGAGGGGATACCGCACGCCCGTTTGATGCTATATGAATTAGGTGTTACCGAAAATGAATAGCTGTCAAAATACTTTTTATAATATTTAGCGTTTTTAAGACCAATCATTGTAAAATATTGTGGTGTGCATAATGGTAGGGTATGCAGCTTACGGTTGTAAATGCCACAGCACCAGGAAGGAGCTAGGAGCCACGTATCACCGGTACATTTAATAGCGCTTTGGTACATTTTTGGTGCTTTTTGGTAACAGAAATGTCAGTCGCGCGTTCCGTCCTCTCTCTTTCCTTGTCTGTTTGTCTTCGTCTTCAAAGTGTTAGGTTAGATCTTTAACGTGTAAATGTCATCGAATCGTCTAGAGTTTTCGGGAATGACGGATGGGTATTCTAGAACGTCATCTGGATGTCTCGAATACTCTGGATGGTTCGATGAATTGTATATAAGGCACCACGGGTAGCGTGGCGGCATTAGTTGAGTAGTTGAGTTGAGTTGTAGCTGAGATAAGGCTAATACATATTGTATTGGGTTGTGAAGTAAAACGGTGAAAGTTACGTCAAGTTTGATTCCTTGGAGTGCTGAAAAAGTGGCCGTCGTGACAATAGCATAACCAATCTCGTGTTATAAACTTCTGTTTGATATACCGTTTTCCCCTAGCCGTAGCTTTTTAATACGAGGACATATGCAACAGCACACATTTTCTATCAGTTTAAAATTTCATAATTATTTAAATAAAATTATGACAAATGAGAGCAGGCGACAGAAAAGATCTGCCGGTGCGCCATCTGGTACCCGAACGTAACGGCAAACCAAATAAAATCGCTGCTAAACAGCAGCAGACTTCTTGGTGGAACGCCACGGCGCGTCCGCTTGGCCACCAGAGGAGTGCGGGTTCTATATGCTGCTGCATATGAAAGTCTCCGTCAATGACGGAGATAAAGAGCAACCCTCGTATTATGACAAATATTTGATCACAATAGTATAACCCTCGTAAACAAACCGCATAAAATCGATATCCCCACAATTCCCGCACTAGATAGTGTATAACGCTCCATCTACTTACGACCCTTTGAAGTACTCTGGTGAGTTCGATTGCTGGATTCCTCATCACTTCCAGGGTCCACCTATACACTAGCCAATACAGTTTTGAGTGCCAATGGATTTCTTTGCTGGAAAAGAGAAGTTTTCAGAACTTACAGAACTTTCACGACAGAGTGAGTGACTTACAAGTTTGGGCGAAGTTCAAATCGTCGTGGCTGAAATATCAAAAGATACAGTTTATTATTAGTCTCTATTTATTTTTAACCCCCAATGCAGAAATATGAGTATTATCTAATTAACGGATGTTTTAGTTTTTTTTTTAATTTAAATTTGTATTATTTATATACACAGATGAATGATTTAACTAACTGCACATTCTAAATCTAAGATATCCCCTTTTTCGCCTAGTAATATGTTCTTCTATAATTTCCTTTACAGGGAGATTTTCGTCAGACGAGACTGAAACTCAAAAGTGAGACTCAATAGTATTAGTACCCTGAAATTATCCAAAATAAGAAGTGTCATCTTATTAGAAAGCCAAAGGTTTTCGATTTTTTAGGTAACAACCCTGAAGTTCTGAGATACCTATCTGAAATTTTTTATTTTCGTCACATGAGACTGAAACTGAAAATTGTGACCGAATTTGTAATCAGCACCCTCAGGTTATCCAAAATAAGATGCTGGATCTCATTAGAAAGCAAAATAAAGATTGTTAATGTTTTAGGTAAACCTGAAGATCTGATTAAATGTTTGACTTCCTTCAAACGAGACTGAAACTCAAAACTGTGGCCCGATTAGTAAACCTCACCCTCGAATTATCCAAAACACGGGGTTTAATTTTAATAGAAAGCCAAATAAAGGTTTTTCAATTTTTTAAGTAAACCTGAAGATTTGAAAGATCTGAAATTTAAAACTGCAACCGGATTTGTGATCAGCACCCTCAGATTATCTAAAACACAAAGCTACGTCTTAATAAAAAGCCAAATAAAGATCTTCAATTTTCTAGGTAACACCAAGATCTGAAAGATATCTGAAATTTTTGATTTTCGAAAAACGAGACTGAAATCAAGAACTGCAACCGGATTTGTAATCAGCACCCTTAACTTATCCAAAACACGAGGATCCATCTTGATAGAAAGCCAAATAAAGATTTTCGATTATTTAAGCAAACCTGAATATCTGAAAGATTTGATTTTTTTTTATTTTCGTCAAATGGGACTAAAACTCAAAACTGTGATCGAATTTATAAGCAGCACCCTTGGATATCCAAAATTCGGGGTTTCATTGCAATAGAGAGCCAATTAAAGTTTTTTCAATTTTTTAGACAAACCTGAAGTTCTGAGGACCTGAAATTATTGATTTTCGACAAACGAGACTGGAACTGAAAGCTGCAATCGGATTTGTAATCAGCACCCTCAAATTATCCAAAACACGATGTTTTATCTTAATAGAGAGCCAATTAAAGATTTTCGGTTATTTAGGCAACCCTGACGAAGATCTGAGAGATCTGAAATTTTTTATTTTTGTCAAACGAGACTGTTACTCAAAACTGAGACCGGATTTGTAATCAGCACCCTCAAATTATCCAGAACACGATGATTTATCTTAATAGAGAGCCAATTAAAGATTTTCGATTATTTAGGCCACCCTGGTGAAGATCTGAGAAATCTGAAATTTTTATTTTCGTCAAACGAGACTTTAACTCAAAACTGATACCGGATTTGTAATCAGCACCCTCAAATTATCCAAAACACGATGCTTTATCTTAATAGCCCTGATGAAGATCTGAGAGATCTGAAATTTTTGATTTGCGTCAAACGAGACGATAACTCAAAACTGAGACCAAATTTGTAATGAGCACCCTCAAATTATCCAAAACGCGATGTTTTATCTTAATAGAGAGCCAATTAAAGATTTTCGATTGTTTAGGCAACCCTGATGAAGATCTGAGAGATCTGAAATTTCTGATTTCCGTCAAACCCGACTGTCACTCAAAGCTGAGACCGGATTGGTAATCAGCATCCTGAAATTATCCAAAACACGATGTTTTATCTTAATAGAGAGCCGATTAAAGATTTTCGATTGTTTAGGCAACCCTGATGAAGATCTGAGAGATCTGAAATTTCTGATTTTCGTCAAGCGAGACGATAACTCAAAACTGAGACCGAATTTGTAATCAGCACCCTCAAATTATCCAAAACGCGATGTTTTATCTTAATAGAGAGCGGATTAAAGATTTTCGATTGTTTAGGCAACCCTGATGAAGATCTGAGAGATCTGAAATTTCTGATTTTCGTCAAACCCGACTGTCACTCAAAACTGAGACCGGATTTGTAATCAGCACCCTCAAATTATCCAGAACACGATGATTTAGGCCACCCTGGTGAAGATCTGAGAAATCTGAAATTTTTATTTTCGTCAAACGAGACTTTAACTCAAAACTGATACCGGATTTGTAATCAGCACCCTCAAATTATCCAAAACACGATGCTTTATCTTAATAGAGAGCCAATTAAAGATTTTCGATTATTTAGGCAACCCTGATGAAGATCTGAGAGATCTGAAATTTTTGATTTGCGTCAAACGAGACGATAACTCAAAACTGAGACCAAATTTGTAATGAGCACCCTCAAATTATCCAAAACGCGATGTTTTATCTTAATAGAGAGCCAATTAAAGATTTTCGATTGTTTAGGCAACCCTGATGAAGATCTGAGAGATCTGAAATTTCTGATTTCCGTCAAACCCGACTGTCACTCAAAGCTGAGACCGGATTTGTAATCAGCATCCTGAAATTATCCAAAACACGATGTTTTATCTTAATAGAGAGCCGATTAAAGATTTTCGATTGTTTAGGCAACCCTGATGAAGATCTGAGAGATCTGAAATTTCTGATTTTCGTCAAGCGAGACGATAACTCAAAACTGAGACCGAATTTGTAATCAGCACCCTCAAATTATCCAAAACGCGATGTTTTATCTTAATAGAGAGCGGATTAAAGATTTTCGATTGTTTAGGCAACCCTGATGAAGATCTGAGAGATCTGAAATTTCTGATTTTCGTCAAACCCGACTGTCACTCAAAACTGAGACCGGATTTGTAATCAGCACCCTCAAATTATCCAGAACACGATGATTTATCTTAATAGAGAGCCAATTAAAGATTTTCGATTATTTAGGCCACCCTGGTGAAGATCTGAGAAATCTGAAATTTTTATTTTCGTCAAACGAGACTTTAACTCAAAACTGATACCGGATTTGTAATCAGCACCCTCAAATTATCCAAAACACGATGCTTTATCTTAATAGAGAGCCAATTAAAGATTTTCGATTATTTAGGCAACCCTGATGAAGATCTGAGAGATCTGAAATTTTTGATTTGCGTCAAACGAGACGATAACTCAAAACTGAGACCAAATTTGTAATGAGCACCCTCAAATTATCCAAAACGCGATGTTTTATCTTAATAGAGAGCCAATTAAAGATTTTCGATTGTTTAGGCAACCCTGATGAAGATCTGAGAGATCTGAAATTTCTGATTTCCGTCAAACCCGACTGTCACTCAAAGCTGAGACCGGATTGGTAATCAGCATCCTGAAATTATCCAAAACACGATGTTTTATCTTAATAGAGAGCCGATTAAAGATTTTCGATTGTTTAGGCAACCCTGATGAAGATCTGAGAGATCTGAAATTTCTGATTTTCGTCAAGCGAGACGATAACTCAAAACTGAGACCGAATTTGTAATCAGCACCCTCAAATTATCCAAAACGCGATGTTTTATCTTAATAGAGGGCGGATTAAAGATTTTCGATTGTTTAGGCAACCCTGATGAAGATCTGAGAGATCTGAAATTTCTGATTTTCGTCAAACCCGACTGTCACTCAAAACTGAGACCGGATTTGTAATCAGCACCCTCAAATTATCCAGAACACGATGATTTATCTTAATAGAGAGCCAATTAAAGATTTTCGATTATTTAGGCCACCCTGGTGAAGATATGAGAAATCTGAAATTTTTATTTTCGTCAAACGAGACTTTAACTCAAAACTGATACCGGATTTGTAATCAGCACCCTCAAATTATCCAAAACACGATGCTTTATCTTAATAGAGAGCCAATTAAAGATTTTCGATTATTTAGGCAACCCTGATGAAGATCTGAGAGATCTGAAATTTTTGATTTGCGTCAAACGAGACGATAACTCAAAACTGAGACCAAATTTGTAATGAGCACCCTCAAATTATCCAAAACGCGATGTTTTATCTTAATAGAGAGCCAATTAAAGATTTTCGATTGTTTAGGCAACCCTGATGAAGATCTGAGAGATCTGAAATTTCTGATTTCCGTCAAACCCGACTGTCACTCAAAGCTGAGACCGGATTTGTAATCAGCATCCTGAAATTATCCAAAACACGATGTTTTATCTTAATAGAGAGCCGATTAAAGATTTTCGATTGTTTAGGCAACCCTGATGAAGATCTGAGAGATCTGAAATTTCTGATTTTCGTCAAGCGAGACGATAACTCAAAACTGAGACCGAATTTGTAATCAGCACCCTCAAATTATCCAAAACGCGATGTTTTATCTTAATAGAGAGCGGATTAAAGATTTTCGATTGTTTAGGCAACCCTGATGAAGATCTGAGAGATCTGAAATTTCTGATTTTCGTCAAACCCGACTGTCACTCAAAACTGAGACCGGATTTGTAATCAGCACCCTCAAATTATCCAGAACACGATGATTTATCTTAATAGAGAGCCAATTAAAGATTTTCGATTATTTAGGCCACCCTGGTGAAGATCTGAGAAATCTGAAATTTTTATTTTCGTCAAACGAGACTTTAACTCAAAACTGATACCGGATTTGTAATCAGCACCCTCAAATTATCCAAAACACGATGCTTTATCTTAATAGAGAGCCAATTAAAGATTTTCGATTATTTAGGCAACCCTGATGAAGATCTGAGAGATCTGAAATTTCTGATTTTCGTCAAGCGAGACGATAACTCAAAACTGAGACCGAATTTGTAATCAGCACCCTCAAATTATCCAAAACGCGATGTTTTATCTTAATAGAGAGCGGATTAAAGATTTTCGATTGTTTAGGCAACCCTGATGAAGATCTGAGAGATCTGAAATTTCTGATTTTCGTCAAACCCGACTGTCACTCAAAACTGAGACCGGATTTGTAATCAGCACCCTCAAATCATCCAAAACACGATGTTTTATCTTAATAGAGAGCCGATTAAAGATTTTCGATTGTTTAGGCAACCCTGATGAAGATCTGAGAGATCTGAAATTTCTGATTTTCGTCAAACCCAACTGTCACTCAAAACTGATACCGGATTTGTAATCAGCATCCTCAAGTTATCCAAAACGATGTTTTATCTTAATAGAGAGCCAATTAAAGATTTTCGATTATTTAGTCAACCCTGATGAAGATTTGAGAGATCTGAATTTTTTGATTTTCGTCAAACGAGACTGTAACTCAAAACTGAGACCGGATTTGTAATCAGCACCCTCAAATTATCAATAACACGATGATCTAAATAAAGATTTTCGATTATTTATGCAAACCTGAGTATGTGACAGATCTGAAATTTTTGATTTTCATCAAACGCGACTGAAACTCGAGCTGCGACCAGATTTGTAATTATATGTCCAACTGATTCAGTTTCAGCGTCAATCTGAATTATGAGACTGAATGGGACGGATGAACTGGTAATTCTATGTTACACCAGGGTTGACCACTCCCTAGACATAAAAGATAGAAAACCAACAAATTATACGAAATATTTACAGCAATACATGAACCACCTAAGCAAACCAAATGCCTTAATAAAGCTGTGTAAACAAATTGCTAAGAAACACACACTCTGGATTCCCCCTTCATCTACCTGACGCTTTATTCCAGAAATCCAGAGGTACCTGAATGGACGAAGGGTGCTCAAGAACAGTCACCCAATGCCTTATACAGGGTGGCCAATCGGGTGGCGATAATATTTTTTTTTTAGATAGCTTGTACCGAGACCTATCCAAAACACCCCCATGTATGTGTACCGATTATTGATAGTTTTCGAGTTATGATTTTTTTTTTTTTGAAAACTTAGAGATTTTCCGGTTTTTCCAAGAAATCGACAAAAACAAAAACAGGAATGCTTTTTGGCTTATATTTTTTTCCCTAATTATACTCAGTATTAAGCCTGTTTTAATATCCAATAAGGAGAACCTGTACATCCGAACAATAATTAAGTACATTTTGGACCCAAAGTTTGAAATCTCTGTTTTTAGTCAGGCGACCAAAACCTTCAAAATAAAATTAAAAATACTTATGCCTGGTTCTGGAGCTCCAATCTAATTTTAAAACTCTGCAAGACATTGCACTTTCGAAATAATAATGAAAAAATAGCACTTATGGGGGCATTTTGCGCCATACGTGACTGTTAAACGTAAAAAAGTGATAATTCACGAATTTATAAAATGATTTAAAAACTATTATTTTACTTTATTATGACAAATTAAAGAAAAAAACTCATAACAACTAATAAACACAATCATCATTGATGTTTTAATCACTTTTAATAAAAGAATTAATACCTGTGCTTTTTGCTGTGTACTATTGAACTTCTGCTAAATTAAGTTGTATGGACAGTTAACAAAGGAAAGGAATAATAAAACAACAATCTGGCTTTTAATTCTATGGCGGAATTGCCTGGGAAGCATTATCGTAGCATACGCCATCCCTTTTACTTCCCACACCGATAGGTGAGGGGAGGATTGTGATCGTGAAAATTTTTGATTTTGAGATAATAGGTTTTTTGGGCGTTTTATAATCCGCGTCACTTATTTCCGTCGTTCTGTCTGTCGGTCTGCCTGTCGGTCTGTCTGTCTGTACGCGTTTTTCTAGCCTCGTAATCTCAGTAATCGCTGCATGGACTGTGATGAAATTTGGGCAGCAATATGCTGTGGGGTCTTAGTAGGTAATGCTGCTATAATTTTTGAAATCGGTACATGGGCGGCGGAGTAATTAAAACAAAAATTAATTTCAATTCAAATATTCCTCAAACTTCGTTTTATAGCGTTTTAGAGGTTTTTGATCATTTTCTGCGTTTTTTGGGTGGGGGTGGAATTTGGGTGTTGGGGGGGGGGGGGGGGTGTGGGGTTGAAAAACTGAGAAACTTGCTGTATTCATAATAGGCTGTCTACTGATCTGTCAAGGAAGACCTAGCGATATAAATCACCTTTTTAGGTCCATCCGAACATTGTCTTGCCTATAACCGAAAATTAATTAACACAACTGCGCTTCGCCGACATGAGCTCGCACAAAGCTACTCTGAAAGAAAGGGATGGCGTATGCTCGACATCGCTTCCCAGGTAATTCTGCCATGAAATTGGAAGTCAGATTATTGTTTCATTATTCGTTTCCTTTGTTAACTTTCCATACAACTTAATTTAGCAGAAGTTCAATAGTGCATAGCAAAAACACTTCAAAAATCACAATTTGGGTATTAGTTTTTTTATTAAAAGTCATCAAAACATCAATGGTTATCGGGTTTATTAGTTGTTACGAGTTTTTTTTCTTTAATTTGTCATAATGAAGCAAAATAATAGTTTTTTAAATCATTTTGGGAATTCGTGAATTATCAACTTTTTACCTTTAACACTCACGTACGGCGCAAAGTGTCCCCGTAAGTGCTATTTTTTCATTATTATTTCGAAAGTGCAATGTCTTGCAAAGTTATTTTAAAGGTTTTGGTCTCCTGACTAAAAACAGAGATTTCAAACTTTGGGCCCAAAATGTACTTAATTATTGTTCGGATCTACAGGTTCTCTTCATTGGATATTGAAATAGGCAAAATATATAATTGCAGAAAAGAATAAAAGCCAAAAAGCATTCTTGTTTTTGTTTTTGACGATTTCTTGGAAAAACGGGAAAATCTCTAAGTTCTCAAAAAAAATTATAACTCGAAAACTATCAATAATCGGTACACATACATGGGGGTGTTTTGGATAGGTCTCGGTACGGACTATCTAAAAAAAAATTATTATCGTCACCCGATTGGCCACCCTGTATAATATAAAAATCACGTGGATCCTTTCTCAAATTAAAAAATTAAGAATTCGATAGATTGAATACCTACATACAACAATCCTGTACAGATAAGAATATAGTAATGTGCTTTGCGATAACTAAATCAAAAGATGTTAATAAGATCGATACTTACTACAACAGACCGACCCATGTGAAACTCATACTGCACAACTACATCAATCTCTTTAGCATAGTCACTCACTGCATATTGGTCACAAATCCTTTTTATTGTCTGTCTACTACTGTCTTCTTGTCCTGGAGGACTGGCTAGGATTTTGATAAAATAATCTGCCGGACTATATGTACTTGGACAAATGTACCCTAATCTGCAAGATAAATATCCAAATAGACAATGATATACAGGGTGTCCCACGACCATTAAGACAAGCAATATATTGGAGCTGGGCAGTAGTAACGAATAATTTTGGGGGTGTAAATTAGAGCAAATATAGTTACTTCCCTTATTATTGCGTCACTCAATGAGGTATTTGTTTTTGGTCACGTGACGTCCAATTCAAAATTTTTAATGGGACACCTTGTATATTTGTGACTTTTTGTGTTCCTTCCGATAAAACAATTCCAACAAACTAGCACACTTGGAGTCTAAAGTGGTTAGGTGCTACAGGTGCTTAAAGGATGGTACCACTACCATTGATTATAACATGTACCCCTACAGCTAAATTATTTTGGTAGTGTTTCATAATGGTAGTGGTACAGTCCTTTAAGTACCTGTAGCTCTTGAATTAATCACTTTAGACCCCAAGTGTGCTAGTTTGTTGAAATTGTTTTATCGGAAGAAACACAAAAAGTCGCAAATATACAGGGTGTTCTATTAAAATTTTTGAATCGGACGTCACGTGACCAAAAACAAATACCTCATTGGGTAACGCAATAATAAGATAAGATACTATATTTGCTCTTGTTTACACCCCCAACATTGTAATTCGCTACTACTGCCCAGTTCCGATATACTGCTTGTCTTAATCATCATGGGACATCCTGTATGAAGCCCAAATGTGTTTCGAATTCCGTAATATAGGCATGGGGGCATTTTCATAAATAAACCTTTTAGACGAAATTCCTTGAAGGGTTTGTACTGACAATTGAAACACATAACTTCATGAGCGATATAGTTTATTTGGTCAGATCGACCAGACATTGCTTTAGTTTTAGATAATTTTGACTTTCCTCCATCCATATTAGTCTAAGTTACGCAAAATCCTTACCTTTGGAAGAACTCAATGGCTTTTGAAGTCGCTCCAATGTAAGCTGTCCTTCCTTCAGCTATGAGTATCAGTTGAGTAAACATAGAAAATATGTCCATGGAGGGTTGGTGGATGGTACAAACGATTGTGGTTCTCTCTGATGCCATCTTACTCATCATCCCTACTAGCTTTTGGGCGGAGTAGGAATCCAAGCCAGTAGTTGGTTCATCACAAAATAGTAGAGGTGGATCTGTCAGAATCTGTGGATAGAAGAATCGTTCATAAAATATGAAGTAAAATATATTTGTGCGTATTTACCTCGGTAGCAAACGCTAGTCGTTTCTTTTCTCCTCCAGAAAGAGCTTTGTTATGATCTGTGCCACCAATTTTACTGTGAAGGCACTTCACGAGACCAAGCTCTCTTAATATGTTCATGATTTTCTTGTTTTTGTCGTCTTTCGTTAATCGTCTATCTAATTTGAGATTCGCCTAAAAATCGGAATTCATTACTACCAGTAACAGAAGGAAGTACTATGTTATTCATACAAGTGTACTTTAAACAAATTTCGTCGAAATATTGAAAGAAAAAATGTAGTGAGGTATGGATGGTTTGAAGGGCAACTAATTGCCTATAACTCTTACAAGGAACTTCTGTCTTGATCTTACTAATGGTTTATGTAAAAATTGAGTCAAGTTGGTTGCCTCAGTACTTTTCACTCATAACGGTGATACCATTTTATTATTTGCTCATAGCATGAAGGTCTGAGATCCCAATCAAATCATCGTCCGCCCTCCCGCAAAAAACATCAAACTCAAGAATTTTCATAAATAGTTTCTTGCATTCCTCTCCGTAGGAACTAGGACGTCACCAGTTTATATTCTGATATCTTCAACTGTTATCCTAATCACATAGCTTGCCGATACATTAACAGTATCAATGTTTATACGACAACGAAAAATCTTAGATGCAAAAAAATGTCGGAGTTTTTCAATCACTGTATCTGAGACCCTATCCTGCTGCACCGCCACTGTCACCATTTCTACTAAACCTAACCGTTTTCCATCCTTGCCGCGGTAATAGTACTGTGTCAAAATTTAATCTAAATCAGTTTAATAATTTCTAGGTTACACAATACAGAACGAAAAAAGCAATACTCGTATTTATACAGCATAAAACTTAATTCACTTAGTTTCTGTAATAGGCACGTTCGGATGGACCCAACGAAACGTATTATGCCACTAGGTTTTTCTCTCACAGGTCAACGGACAGCTTATTATGATTACAAAAAATCAGTTTTTCAACCCCCTATCCTCACCCAACCGAATTTTACCCCCAACCAAAAACAGTAGAAAATGATCAGGGACACCTAAAATACCTGAATACTTGACATTTTTAGTTTTCTGCTAATTACTCCGCCACCCATGCACCGATTTGCAAAATTATAGCAGGATTACAGACTACGGTCTCACATCATATCGCAAGCCAAAATTCGTCACAATCCATGTAGCGGTTACTGAGATTGCGAGGCTGGAAGAACACGAACGGGCAGACCGACAGACAGGCAGTCAGACAGACAGGCAGACAGATAGACAGAGATATCGATGGAAAACAGTGACGTGGATTTTGGTTATGTAGACATCATGAAACGCCCAAAAGTGTATTATCTCAAAATCGAAAATTTTCGACCACACTACTGCCCTCAACTATGGGTGTGGGAAGTAAAACAAGTTGCTAAGGGACTTTTACTCTTATCAAATCGTTTATTAAAAGGGGCTTGATGAGAGAATTCATTAGCCTTATAATGAAACCAACGAGCATATTTATAGGCTTATAAGGGACAAATTAGTTATCAATGTATTATTCGGTTAATTTATGCTTTTGGTACACAATTTAACTGGGTACTTTACCTAATCAATGTAAGAAGAGTCCAAGAGAAAAAATTGAAGTACACCCTTCCGAAAACTTCTCTACTAGTTCTCGTTTACAGTTTTGAAAATTTGACCGCATTTCGATATATACATAAGGCGCATAAAAAAATGTATAAGTAGGTTTATTTCCACTTACCATAATTGTCATGTGCTCCATAACAGTTAAATACGGTATAAAAATATCTTCTTGATGCATATAACCACTCAGGTACTTCATGTAATCTTCTGTCTTTCTTCCATTGAGAAGTATGTCGCCTTCTACTTCCAGCTTTGCTGATAAAAAGTCAGTGGATGGGGTACGTTTATTTTTACAATGATAAAAAGATAATTGAATCAATTTTCTAGATACAACTCAATCTGTTTTTGAGTTAGAATCAGCAAATTTTAATAGGTACATGAATAGTTCCTTTGTGAGTTCTTAGACTCATTCATCTTTGATCGTGAATTTTACTATTTTTCTTTAAATAGCCAGTACTAAAATGCAAAAACCTTATTTGCAGGGGTTTAAAATGATCAATGAATCAATAAAATCACGCATAAGCCTCTTGCAACTTTAACTGGTAACTTTAACATTTATTTCTTAACATATTCTAAAAGGAAAAATATTCCGGTACAAAGCAAAATATCAGCTATTTTGAATAATTATTATATTCGATATTGAATGACGTATTTTTTTTTAATTCAGTGTCATCGGCATCGACTGCTTTGGTCATTAGCCTCGTGTTCTGTGTAGGCTTTGTTACTGTTTCCCGGCCCCACTTAGGAACAGCACTGTTAATTAGAAGCCAACAGTGAAGGCTCAGGTGGGGATTCTTCGCTGAGGTTTTTTTATGGATATTTATTTTTGATTGAAAAAACCAGAAATAAGTTTCCGCCTCTAACGAGAATCGAACCCGGGACCTTCCGGTCTACTAGCCCTCGACTCTAACCACTGAGCCAACTCACCCCCGAATGAGGTAATTATTACATATTATTATTATTGGAGTCAAATAGTCCCATTCCATTGAGCATTTCTTCAAAAAGGCTATCATTATTTGGCTTTTGCAGTGCATTTTATGTGAGATATATTCCCATCTACATTTTTCAAGATGTTCGGTATAGACGGAATTATTTCAAAATCTGGGTAAGTCACATTCTCCAGTATTATTCATTTTATTGAGGCTGAGGCTTTTGCAAGTATTATTAATTTATTTATATCATGTCAAGAACACTACAAACTACGTCGTTGGACTTTACAGATTCGAGGACAAATCATCGTATTGCTTAGTTACTTACCACAATGTCTGTATCCTAAAACGGACATTAGTGTACTCTTACCAGCACCACTAAAAAAAGATTTTTGAGTAAGCATGGCCTAAGTTAGAACTGTGACATGTTACATACCTAGCTCCCATCAGAGCAACCAGGCTACCAGCTTTCACCGCCCCAGACACTAAAAAATTACTTTTTAAGTTGAAAAAGCCTCTTCCATAGGGTCAACAATTATTAGAAGCTAATAACAGGACAAAAGTGTTTAATGAAGTCCACTAATATTATAGTTTTAGTCATAGCGAATTTTGAGATCAGCAAATTCGGACTAGAATAGTAGAGCCTATCACCAGTTATTTATTCTCTGTCATTACCTTTGTCTGCATTTGGTCTTGTGAGTGTTTACTACGAATAGGGATTCTAGTCTTCCAGGTTGATACGACTATTAAAAATTGAGTAATTTTTGTAAAGCTTATGGAACAGCTGTTAAAAAGGTAAGAGTTATTTTATTTATTGGCCCTATGCCATCTTGTATACTACAGGTAAAAATATATCAATTCTTGTTCTCATTGGTTTTCTTTTTCCTAATTTGTACCATAATGTTTGAATTTCTATTTATTAATAATAATCGAATAGTTAGCTAAAGCCTCTCTGTTTGTGGTCGTGATATGATATGTAGTCGTGATATAATTATTATTTAATTTGTTTAAATCGTATTTGGACAATAGGAGACAGTATGTTAGCTACAACGAATTACTTCAGATTCATAATGGTGTCCCTCAGGGATCGGTTTTGGGTCTGATTCTATTTATCATATACAGGGTGAGTTTTTAGTACCGGCTCGGTCGATAACTCCGCTACTGTAGAAGATAGCGAAAAAAGTTGTATATAAAAGTTGTAGCCACGGATATGCCCCTTGCTCAGAAAATATTTAGGTTTATACAGGGTGATCCATAACTACGTGGTGATGCAAACATGCATTTTTTTAAATGAGACACCCTATATATTATTCCATATTCAAATCCTACTAATTATTTCCGTTCATTGAATATAGGGTGTTGTTATATTAAACAGGGTATTTCAAAAGTTATGACCATTTTTATATCCAAATCGCTGTCAAATGAACGTACTTTTTGCTCGGATGAATAAAAAATATTCTCTAGTTTTAAAATCGGCTATAAAAAAAGCCCGTGACGCATATTTGTATACAGGGTGATGTAGAATGCAAAATCTAGATTTTCTCTCTTTTTTTAAATGTAACCCCCAATATTTTATTATACCAAAGAATTGCTTTTAATATGCTCTTTCATTTTTGCATAACACTCGTTATGGCTGTGTTCATTAGTTTCTGAGATATTTCTATTTTTCTACAAATTTTAAATATACCTTCTATTTGTTTACTAAAATTTATTTATTTTGAGAAAGTACTATCTAATTTGTTTTATATTTAACGAACAACTAAATTATAAAGTCGTGATACTATTTTATGAAGTCAAAGCCCTAAATCATCGAGAAAATAAAGTCAAGTACGCTGAGGAAACAATTTTGTAGGCGTGATGCATAATTATCAAGCAGATTTATCAGGTAGGCTTTGAAAAATTGACAGTTTTCATAACCTGTTCAATAATTCCGTACTGTGTGAAAAACCAGCTTTAAAAATTAATTTTTCCATTGAGGGTATTTAGGAGAATTTTTGAGAAATTGTCTACTTGCCTTTAGAATATATCAACTATGAACAGCAATATCCAGAACGGAGGCACTCTAAAACTAATGCATTTGACAGATTGAAGAATAGTTTTATTTGGACTGTGTCGTTTAACATTTCATAGCCTACCTGATACATCTGCCTGATAATTATGCATGACGTCTATAAAATTGTTTCCTCAGCACACTTGACACATATTATCTCGTTAATGCAGTGTTTTGACTTGATCAAGTACTATTATGGCCTTATATTTTAGTCGCTTCTTAAGCAAAAATAAAATTTGATAGTATTTTTTCAAAATAAATAAATTTTAGTAAACAAATAGGAGGTATATTTAAAATTTGTAGAAAAATCGAAATATCTCAGAAACTAATGAATGCAGCTATAACAAGTGCTATACAAATATGAAAGAGCATATTAAAGGCAATTCTTTGGTGTAATAAAATATTGGGGGTTACATTTAAAAAATGAGAGAAAATCTAGATTTTGCATTCTACATCACCCTGTATACGAATATGCGTCACGCTTTTTTTTATAGCCGATTTTAAAACTAGAGGACATTTTTAATCTTCTCATGTAAAAAAAATAATTTTTGATTCATTACTTTTTGATATACAGTACGTTTATGTGACCACGATTTGGATATAAAAATGGTCATAACTTTTGAAATACCCCGTATAATATAACAATACCCTATATTGGAAGAATCGAAATCATTAGTAAATTTTGAATATGGAATAATATATAGGGTGTCTCATTTAAAAAAATGCATGTTTGCATCATCACGTAGTTATGGATCACCCTGTGTAAATCAAAATATTTTCTGAGCAGGGAGCACATCCGTGGCTACAACTTTCATATACAACTTTTTTCGCTAGCTTCTACAGTAGTGGAGTTATCGACCGAGCCGGTACTAAAAACTCACCCTGTATATTAATGATTTACCGTGTTAAAAACAGTAACTGTCTCCTATTCGCAGATCATACTACCCTTCTATCTGGAGACAGGCCGCCTGACAATACTGAGGGCTTGGAGTAGGCCAAACAATGGTTTTATGCTAACAAATTGGTCCTAAATGAGAGCAAGATCTTGTTCAGCTCCGATAGGTTGGAGGCTAGATCAGAACCTGTGAGGCTTTTAGGAGTTGTGCTGGACGCGTGCCTGAACTGGTCTCATCAGGTTGACTACGTCTGCGCTAGGCTGTCATCACAACTTTCGTTCTTAGATGTATACGAGCATTTCTCGATGGGGGTACTTTAAGGGCGGTTTATTTACATGACACGTTACTTTACATACATAAAAACATTTTCAAATTTACAACCCACGTCAATATACATACTTACGATACGAGGTACGCCTCTGACCTTGCAGTACCCCGATCGCGTATACCCATGGCAGCTGTAAACAAGCCTCTAGTTGATAGGTTTGATCAATATCTTTTTGAGATACCATAGAAACGATGAAATACATGCTGTAAACGTTTACCAATTCAGTAGGTTTGTCAACAAGTTCTTACTTACCGAATGCTTTTACTCTGTAAATGAATTTTACACACATATATCTAGACGCTAGGTTATGTATTGTATCTATATAATAATACTGTTAAAACCTCAAACATGTAACATGTAAGAGTGATAATATACTATACTATAATATACTATACTATTTTAGTAAACTGTATATAGAGTATCTCAATGACAGTGAGCAAAGCGTGAGCCAAAAGTCTTCAAAACTAAAAAAATACATAGAGACTTGGAAAGGAACTCAATCAAATTCATCACGTAATTTCTTAAACCTGAGGATTGTTGACCCTGAACATAGATCGTTTCTAATTAGATAAAGCCAGCTTGAATACAATTACTTACTTTCATTAATAATCCTTTTGTGATAAGTCTTTCCATGTCTTTTGGTTTTTGCATAAATTGTGAGGTTGTTCCAAGCTAACGTCACACCTTCATCTACTGGTGACCATCTGGAGTAACTTCTTGCCCTTTTTCTGAATGACTCGGTTGACGCTTGCATTTCATAGTCATTCTGGAACAGTAATGTTTGAAGTACAGGAATTCCTGAAGATAGTAAATGATGTGACTTCCAGAAATATTTTGTATCTATATTTTTTATCATTGTGGAAATAAATAACCTGAAAACATACATTTTTATTAGGCACTACTCTGCAATCTGAATCTGCTCTGCTTACAAATCTCAGGATCTCCCCTCTATCCGACATGCTACCAAGACCCGACCGGCTAAAACCCGTTCCCTCTTTCTTACGCCTGCTCTATCTCCATCTGCACGGGGCATCATCATAAACAATATTCTTCGCAGTGCAAGATGAGGTCATGATTATACCACTTGGGAATATCTTCTGACCTTCATTTACCTTTCTAGTAGTTCCTCTTTCTCCTTTGCAGAAAGTAGTTTGTTGATCATCCCTCCTTAATCGCATGTTCGGAGGGAAGTCTCAGGATCAAGTTCAACTGCAATGATTTCAACAGGAAAGAAGGAACATAGAAAGTCAACCGGACATGGGTAATCATCCTAAAGGACCTGAAGACACTACCATATCGCGAAGGGGCGGGGCTACCAACGCTACCTGGTTGGGCCACGACACCATTAGCAGGTGCAGATCCACCAGCCGTCAGTATTTTGGAAGTCGCCGAAGTGAAATTGCTTCTGAAGATGCCATCCACTCGTGGTGGCGAAACGTCAAGCTTTAACGCTAAACGACGCCGGCCTAAAAACCCAAGAACCATAAATTCATTGGTCGATGGCCGCGAAAGCCTTACACAGAGTATAATGATGGTATTGCCATCATCTCTTGCAAGGCTTATGTAGATATCGTGCGATAAGCACTGGCCACCCTCAGCAGAGCCTTTCTCTGAAGGCTGTCCAGGATCTTCTGGTACTTCGTGGCCTTACACTGCTTATAGTATTACCGAATATACAACCTAGCACAGTAGTGCCCTTTTGTGGCTACTGGGCCCTCCTACATTTGGCATTAGTCTTGCCGCCTTCATATCTGCTTTGTCACTACTCTTTTAAGGTGTTCTCTGTAACAGCTCTCGTTATCCAGTGTGACTCCAAGGTACACTTGCTTGTTGGGAACTTTTATTAGGCATTCAGATAAGGGGGAACTTTGGCCAGGAAGGTGAAGTTTGCGATGTTCAAAAATGTTGCCTGTTTACTCTTACTTTGAGAGCTTAGCAATAAGCAATGATGTCCGAGGGTTGCTCTATACCTCCGTCAATCCACCAGTACACAGACAGCTGTTTCACGCTTATTAGCGATCATCAGTGCGCCATAGGTCGATTGACGGAAATAGAGAGCATCACTTCTTTCATGTCTACCAGACATGTGAGGCATAGATAACCCCCTCTTAATGTGAAGCATGTTGTAGCAGGTGACAGAAACTTTCTGTCACCTGCTAGCAATGATGTCACTTAACTTATGCTGTTGGCAGTGGTTGAGACGTTAGCAACATTTTTTTCATTCAAATAAATTTACTGGCGTTTTATCCACATGCCGTTCCACAGTCGCACAAATATGTCAATAAAATTGAAATACGATATAGAGAGAACGCCGGAAAAATGTTACTAGGTATGTGATACTGCTACGGCCTCATTGCGCTTACATTCATATGAACAGGTATGTATATATTTCAACCTTATCTTGTACACAGGGTGCTCCATTTATAGCAGTCTACAGGGTGGACCTAAACTCAAAACAGTGAACAGATTTGTAATTACTGCGCTCAAATGATAAAGGTTTTATATTTTTTTGGATAAACCTGAAGATTCGGGGATTGGAAAATGTTTGACTTTTGGCAAACGAAACTTAAACTCAAAACAACACCCAGATTTGTAACAAGCGCCCTCAAGTTATCCAGAATATGATGTTTTGTACTGATAGGTGGTCCAATAAAGATTTTCGTTTTTTATGAACCTGAAGATCCGGGGATTGGAAAATGTTTGACTTTCATCAAACGATATTTAAACTCAAAACAACGGCCATATGTGTAAATAGTGCCCTCGAATTGTTCAGTATACGATGTTTTATCTTGATTAAAGCCCTAATAAAGGTTTTCGATTTTTTTGGATAAACCTGAAGATTCGGGGATTGGAAAATTTTTGACTTTCGTCAAACAAGACTTAACCTCAAAACAACGACCAGATATGTAATTAGCTAATAAACGGTTAATAATTGGGAATGCGGCAGTTAAACGCAACAAGTGGACTCTTTTAACTTTATTCCAAGCTTTCGGAAACTTATGATTCCATCTTCAGGGCTACAATAGAATTTGGAATGAGTCACAATCTCAAAAAGGGGATGTTAATACTTACAAAGTTAGTGAGATTGCAGCGAAATGATGTTAAATGGGAGAGTTTTCACAAAAACTAGCACAATTTGTGTAAAACACAAAATCGTTGTCACGAAACATTGAATGTTGATACAAAGGACTTTAAACATTAGAAAACACATTAAAATCAGATATCTGTAGTAAAATCGGATATTAATTATTTAAAATAACCACGTGGAAATGTCGTTTTAAAACGAATATCATTCAGAAACAATGACACTTGTCACACGTCTATCACTCGTGACAGATGACTGGGAAATTGTTTACATTCATCAAACGAGACTTAAACTCAAAGCAAAGACCAGAATTGTAATAAGCGCCATAAAATTATTTAGAATATGAGGTTTCGCCCTAATAGAAGGTCTCATACAGGTTTTCGATTTTTTTTTTGATTAACCTGAATATGCAGGGACTGGAAAACCTTTGACTTTCGTCAAACAAGACTTACGGCCAGTTGTACAATGCAAGCTTAAGCTTCGATTTAAGTTAAGTCACGCCAGTTGCAAAACGTCCGTTGTACAATGCTGGCTTCGCCCCCACTCCAAGCTTAGCACGAGCTTACGTAAGCCGAAGCTTAACGCTAGCTTAGTTGAGGCTTAAACCTAACCTGATACAAGTGACATGATATGTCAAGGAGGAACCTTTACATTGCTTGTCACTTTATTAGGTCATATTTTTTGAAAGATTTGTGTCTAATTTAAAAAAGACGGCAAATGAAAGAACAGAGACAGAAACGGTCGTTGCCGAAATTTGACACAAACTGTCATAGTGTCTAACCAAAAAAGGTAAATTTTCAGATGATTATAGGCCTTTACGGAAACTGTGATCGGGATAACCCGATCAGTTGGATCACTGATCCTGACGTTCGGAAAGTGATCTGGGATTGGCCAGAAATAGGGTAGATCACTCTTGTACAGTAAGTGATTGCGATCGGATGATTCAGATCAGTAGCTGCTTTACTTTACCATCTGTTTTTTATTGTTAAACCAACTTTTTCGTCGTTCGGTGTCCGTTAAACTCATGGAATCATAAATCCCTCTTGACAGCTGTTTGACATATAACTGATCTATCCGGATCCAGATCAGTGTTTCCGTAAAGGCCTTATGTCAGTACGTATTGCTTCATTGATGTCAACTGTAGTGAATTTCATTATCAACCCGGTTTAACTAAGCCGACGACTGTACAACGGATGCTGACTTTAACCCTGAGCTCAGCTAAGATTAGGTTAACAAAGCTCCTGTTAAACCCGCATTTGTACAACCGGCCCTTAAACTTAAAAGAACGGCCAGATTTGTAACTAGCGCCCTCAAATTATTCAAAATACAATATTTTGTCCTGATAGAAGGTCTAATAAAGGTTTTCTGTTTTTTGGATGAGCCTGTAAATCCGGGGATTGGAATTTTTTTGACTTTCGTCAAGCGAGACTTAGGGCCAGATGTACACTGCAAGCTTAAGCTTCGGCTTAAGGTAAGCCGACGTTAAACCACGTCAGTTGCAAAACGTCCCTTGTACAATGCTGGCTTAGCCCCTCACTCTAAGCTTAACACGAGGTTACGTAAGCCGAAGCTCAACGCGAGCTTAGCAGAGGTTTAAACCTAACCTGATACAAATGACATGAGGTGTCAAGGAGGAACCTTCAAATTGATTTTCACTCTATTAGGTTATATTTTTTGAAAGATTTTGTGTCTAGTTTAACAAAGAGAGCAAATAAAAGAACAGAGACAGAAACGGCCATTGCCCGAATTTGGCACAAACAGTCAGAGGTGACTAACCAAAAAAGGTATTTTTTCAAATGGTTATGTCAGTACGTATTGCTTCATTGCTGCCAACCGTAGTGAATTTCATTATCAACCAGGTCTAGCTAAGCCGACGATTGTACACGGATGTCGACTTTAAGCCTGTGCTTAGCTAAGATTAGGTTTAACAAAGCTTGTGTTAGACCCGCATTTGTACAACCGGCCCTTAAACTCAAAACAACGGCCAGATTTGTAACTTGGCCCCTTAAATTATTCAGAATACGAGGTTTTGTCTTGCTAGAAAGTCTAATAAAGGTTTTCGATTTTTTGATGAACCTGAAGATCCGGGGATCGGAAAATTTTTGAATCTCGTGAAACGTGATTTCTCAAAGCAACGGCCAGATATGTAGTTTCTTTCTTTCAAATTCTTTCAAATTCTTCAGAATACGAAATTTTGTCTTGATAGGATGTCTAAATAGAGTTTTCGATTTTTTGAATGAACCTGAAGATCCGGGGTCTGGAAAATTCTTGACTTCTGTCAAAAGAGATCTAACCTCAAAACAATGGCCAGATTTGTAGTCAGTGCCCTCAAATTATTCAGGATAAGAGATTTTGTCCTGATAGATCGATTTTTTAATGAGCATGAAGAACCGGGGTTGGAAAATTTTTGCTTTCGTCAGACGAGGCTTAAAATAACGGCCAGGTTTGTAATCAGCGCCCTCCAATTATTTAGATTACGACGTTTTGTCCTAATAGAAGGTCTAATAAAGGTTTTCGAATTTTTTGATGAAATTGAGGATCCGGGATTGGAAAATTTTTGACTTTGGTCAAACGAAACTTAAACACAAAACAACGGCCAGGTTTGCAATGAGCACCCTCAATTTATGCAGAATACGACGTTTTTGTCTTGATGGGAAGTCTAGTAAAAGTTTTCGATTTTTTGGATGAACCTGAAATTGCGGGAATTGGAAAACCTTTGCCTTTTGTCAGACGAGACTCAGAACTACGACTCAATTTGTAGTTAACATCCTCAAATTATTCAGAATACGAGGTTTTGTCCTGGTAGAGGGTCTACTAAAAGTTCTCGATTTTTTTTATAAACCTGAAGATCCGGAGATTGGAATATTTTTGAATTTCGTCAAACGAGACTTAAACTAAAAACAGCAGCTAGATTTGTAACTAGCGGCCTCAAATTATTTAGAATAGGGCGTTTTGTTCTGATATATGGAAAGATATGATTTTGTTCATAGTTATTAAGAAAAATAGGATTCTCATCCACGACACAACTGGCCAGTTGATCTCAAATCAGACCAATAACATAATAAAAAACTCTTTTAGTAATTTTACTCACTTCAGACTCTCCGTTGAACATGTTTAAGTGCGTCTCCTCCATTCTTCACCTGCACAAGTCACACGCACTAGAATATCAAAAAAATGAGGGCACTATCAAGCACCACAAATGCACAGCATATTTACTATGTAAGCAAACGCATCGTCTGGATATTGTGTCCCTAATTCGTATCAAAACAGCTTATCTTAATGCTCCGAGCAAATATTAACATAATTGTAGTAATTATAAACAACAAAAGCTTTTACTAAATGAAGAAATATGCGCCATGCAGGTATGCGTAACTTAAACCGATTTACCTCCCTTCCTTGTTCAGAGCCGTAGTAGGTTCGAGTCCTAACGGCATAGTTTCAGGTATCAGGTTTCTGAAAATAACTGACATGCTAGCACATATATTAGTACAGTCATTAAGTATATTACTCTACAAAAAAGCATATTGTCTGACTGAATCTGAATTCTCAATGAGATGGGCGGTTATTTGAAATAAGTCGCCACCTAGATTGACTACATAAATGACACCTTCTTTTTCTTCTTCAGGTACCATACGCTCTGCAGCGTGTAGGTGTTCAAGTGTTCATTATTTCTAACTAACTATCTGGAGAGAACCTTCTTCTGCACGTCGTAAAATGGTAGCCGTACTGTAAATGCCGCACCAATCTCTTATGTTCCTCAGCCAGGAATGTTGTTTGCGCCCTGCGCCTCTCCCTCCTTCGATCTTTCCTGTCAGCACAAGTTTAAGTATTGAATATCTCGATCCTCGCAGAATGTGTCCCAGATAAGGTAATTTCCGGTGTTTAATATTATTGATCACTTCTCTTTCCTTGCCCGCTCTTCTCAGTACTTCTTCATTTGTAACATGTTCCACCCACGAGATTCGCAGAAGCCTTCGCAACAGCCCCATCTCCATCGCTTCAATTCTGTTCATGGATCTTACTTTCAAGGACCACGTTTCCACACCATATAGAAGAATTGGCCATATATAGCATTTTACTACCCTCAATCTAAGGTTCAGAGGGACTTCACGACGAATTAGGAACTTACTGAACTTTGTAAAAGCTGCTTTTCCCATAGCCACCCGGATTTTTACTTCCTCGTCACAATCCCACTTTTCGTTTAGTGTACATCCAAGGTATTTAAATTTATTGACTCTCTCTATGTTGCTTCCGTTGACTAGTAATTGAGCTTCGCCATGCTGTAATCTACTTATGACCATAAATTCGGTTTTGTTCGTATTTATTGTAAGTCCGTATTCTATACCAACATCGCTTATAAGATTGAGTAGTGCTTGTAGGTCTTCTGCGTTTTCTGCTACGATCGCAGTATCGTCTCCGTATCTGATATTATTTATAAGGGTTCCGTTTACCTTGATACCTTTTTGTATATTTTTCAATGCCATCTGAAAAACTCTTTCTACATATATATTATAAACAATATAGGGGAAAGGATGCATCCCTGGCGGACACCCTTTTGTATCTGTATCTGTTCTGTAGAAGGAAAGCTGTTAATGCGCAATTCCGCTGTTTGCTCTGAATACAAGTTTTTAATGATCCTCATGTCTTTACTTTCAATGTCAATATGCTTCATGATATCAAACAGAAAGTCATGTCGGATGGTGTCGAATGCTTTTTGGTAGTCTATAAATCATATAAAAACATCTTTCCTCTGATCATAGCATTTCTGGACCAGCAATTGCATGCAGAATAATACTTCCCTGGTACCGAGCCCATTTATAAATCCAAACTGTGTTTCACCGCTGACCTCTTCGCACTTTTTAAATAAATGACACCACTGGGTTGTATTTGAGTCGGTTCGTTAGAATTGGCTATCGGACTACACTGCGGAGACTAGTTGGAGCTACTATAGCTCCCTAACAATCTTGCTTCATTGTCTATGCTGCGAGTTTTTATAACTGTTGTGTGTCATCAGCAAGAAATGCTTGGACAGTTAGATAGGTCTAGATATGTCCAGACCTTTAGCTTGGATAGCAGTGGCCGCGTATTCAAAGTTTAATTTCAGGTATTTTAGATTTCCCCGATATGTTCAACAAAGCAAACAAAATCAAATTATGAACCAGGAATGCTAGCCATTTATAGTACAGAAGAACAATTTACTCGTCGATTAACAATTCTTGTGAGCCGCAGGTAAAAATAAAGATAAAATATAAAAAATATTGACAGTAGCGATAACTTCAGCTTAATGACTTCAGGTGTTTCGTTAACTAAATTTCCTAGAAACACATAAGCTTAAAATATCAGGTAACGTCCTTCATGATCTCTCTTTTTTTTATGCTCAATCCCCCGCAAAGGCTGAAAGCCTATGGCGCTGTGTGAGCGCTGCGAGAGGATAAGTGCCGGTGCACGTTCGATTTGAAACGCTGTAGGTTGTAGCCGTCGTGAATTCCCCGTCAGCTCATTCCACAGCGTGGAAGTTCTCCAAAGAAGGGAATGCTGGAGGAGACTAGCTCGGGGAGTAAGGACCTCGACCTGGTAAGGATGAGCTCGCAGAGCCTCTCTAGTGTTCCTTGTTCGGACAGCCTCTGGTCTTATCATCTGGGACAACTTACTCGAACATCTTCCGAGATACAATCTGTAAAACCGGTACAGGTCAGCCACCTTTCTTCGGTGTTCCACGCTGTGGAGGTCCTTTGTGAGGTTAGGCATACCGATTAGTCTAATTGCTTTCTTCTGGATAGTGTCCAGAAGCTTCAAAAAGTGCTTCGGGGCGTATCCCCACACTTGGGAGTATATTACTCCAGCGGTAGTTGGTGTATACAGCTTCGTACAGCATGCCGTTTTAGCAATACTGACGACGGACGTGGTCATGCCAAGACATATTATTCTCGATGTTGATCCCCAAAAGCTTGATGGAAGGTGACTCGACTATGGGATGACCCTCCATTTCCTCAGTTGGTAGGCCAACATGAGACTTCTTTGTAAGGGTTGTTGCCCGAGTTTCCTGTACGTTGAACTGTACTTTATTTACTAATCCCCACTCGACAATTGTCTTAATATCTACGTTGATCTGTGACGTATGCTGCTGACACCGACGTAACCGTCTCCTGGGATAATAGTCGCTTGCATGCTTCCATGCACTATTATAGTAATGTACTGTCGTCTGCAGAGCTGTATATTGGATTGGATGTTATTTCTAGCAGCTCGTTGATGTACAGCAGAAACAGTGTAGGGGATAGTACAGTTCCCTGAGGAACACCGGAGTTTATTGAAAATACGTCTGATGAACAGCCTTCGACTACAATAAACAGAGATCGCTCGTTCAAAAAGCTGTTTCAGCCATTGGCGCAGGCCAAGAGGTAATCCATGAGCACGAAGCTTGACCAGAAGTCCCTCATGCCACACTCTGCTCAAGGGTTTCTATAGGTCAAGTGCAACAATACGGGATTCGCCATGATTTTGAATTGCTCTGTACCACAAGTGAGTGACGTAGGCTAGGAGGTCACCCTTAGACCTGTGCTTACGGAAGCCACACTGGCAATCAGTTATGATATTGTTGTTGTCCAGGTATTTCAGGAGCTGTGTGTTAATGACACTCTCCATAACCTTAGACATAATGCTGAGAAGAGCCAAGGTCTGTGGTTGGTCGGATCGTTTTTTAGCCTTTCTTCTTCTTCAAAGAGATTTAAATAATTCATCCTTTCAATCTTTCTAGTGGTTTTGGCAGAACAAAGGACTAGCATTTATCGAGTGTTTTCTTCACTCTTTTATTTAGTCGAAGCAATTTTTCGTCGAAAATACTTTTTATAATTATATTTTTGCTTATTGATTAAGTTTGACGTTTCTGGTCGAGTTGTATCACTATTAGTTTCACTATGAAGGCTGAAGCTGGCTCAAGTGGACATGTATGAATGAATGAATGAATGAATGAATGAATGAGTGAGTGAATGAGTGAATGAGTGAATGAGTGAATGAATGAATGAATGAATGAATGAATGAATGAATGAATGAATGAATGAATGAATGAATGAATGAATGAATGAATGAATGAATGAATGAATGAATGAATGAATGAATGAATGAATGAATGAATGAGTGAATGAATGACTGAATGAATGAGTGAATGTCTGAATGAGTGAATGAGTGAATGAGTGAATGAGTGAATGAGTGAATGAGTGAATGAGTGAATGAATGAATGAATTAGTGAACGACTGAGTGAATGAGGGAGAGAGGCTTTCTGGTGGCCTGAACCACCAGTGCATAGGCCTATAAGTTGACCCTTTTGCAAGTCTCCTTACCCTAGTTCCCAAGTCTAGCCCTCATCGCAAAGGTGAGGATGGCCTTGGGTCCTGCCCATCTTATATCCTCAAGTTCAAGAACCCTTGAACCGAGTATAGACTGCATCTGATACCCAAGGACTTCACAGCGACATATTATAATGTGTAACAGGCCGACAAATAACCTTAGCCGACTTCTGTCCAGTGAGAGACAGAACCGCCCCACCTTTACCAGATGTCCTAAAATAAGTTTTCTAGTTTGACGGAGAGATCCAGAGATATATCCCCATCTGATAAGATGCTGATTTTGCAACCACACCTCTGTTTTCCTTCTAATGGTACCTACTGCCAGCCCCAAAGCTGGCGCAGGACCCAGGAAGTTATTCCTCTACCCTCGCCTTACGAGCGCGTCCTCCATTTCATTGCCACCAAGTGAACGTTCTGGAAGAAGAATGCAAAATCTGTACAACTGAGTCTTATTGTTTTTTCATTATTTCTACAATTGGCACATACTATTGACAGTATTTTACCACCACTGTAAATGTTTTGTCAATTTGATTTTTACTTTCACTTACGGTTCACCAGAATTTTTTTATTATCTTTTTATTTAAATGGAAAAATCGCAATAACCGCGCAGAAAAATTAGCAAGTAGATTTTAGTTATACAATTATTTTCATTGATATTAACTTAACTTCGGTGATCCTATAGCTTTAATAAAATTTAAGGTGTTATTGTGTTTGAATGTTAATGCATCTTTGATATTTTTGGTATTTCACTAGAAAAGCGTTTGGAAGCAAAGTCATAGCACTCTAGTATGATGTGTTTAGCACTTAAACTTGTCACACATGGCGCACTGAGTTTCGGATCCTCCTGTGATGATGTGTCAATGGATGGAGGTGGTGTGGCCAATTCTCAGCTGTGAGATGATGACTTGGTCTCACCTGTCAAAAATGGTTAGCATTTCTGATTCATAATTTGATTTTGCTTGCTTTGTTAAACATATCTGAAACATATCTGGAAAATCCAGAATGCCTGAAATTAAACTTTGTATACCTCAGCACTGCTATACAAACTAATCGTCTCGACGTGTCTAAACGCGTCCACCTGTCGAAGCTGTTCTTGAGAATTACTCATAACAGTTATAAAAACTCTTAGTACAGGTAACGTCATTAATACATTATTTTGATAAGAGCCTCATTGAGCTTTGTCTTCATGCATATAGCTCCAATTTGAATGTCGGAATATTTCAATCTTCATCGGTGTTTTAATTACTATTATGATTTATAACGTTTTTGGTTCTATTATTAGTTGCTCAAACTTGTATTCGAAATTTTTCGTTATGCAAATTTCATATTTCCACTTTCTCGTTTAAATATTTCATTTTAAATAATATTTGACTAGAAATATGAATGGATTTAGGATCTCTTAGAGTATATTGCAAAAACTCCAAATAATCTTTGAGAACGACTGATGCACCAAAACTGTTTAATCTGTGTTGATCTCCTGGTTTCTCCTATCTAGCGGATTGTAATAAATGTTACATATGACAAACTATGAGATGAATAAAGACTAGGCTTAAAGAAACTTTACGATTTCTTACCATATATAAGTCTAGCGTTGGAGAACACCTGTTCGAAAGTCAACATAATATAGGTCCAGTGAAAAGAAAACAAAATCATTGTTCTAGTAGAAGTTTACATACAGGTTTTAGTTTTGTTGGACTCCCACTGATAAAATCTATGTGGTCACTTAAAGTAGAAAGTAGCAGCATCAGTATCTATATAGAATACAACCAAATTATTTAAAAAATCATAGGTACAAGGATATTTGATATATTCCAAAGTCTGTAGTAGTTTTGAAGAAGTTGAAACTATGTAGGTGAAACCTAGTGAGGTTTCATGTTTGACCAAAACAGAAACAACCGTTGATTCTATATCAGAGTATCTCCAGATCAATGTGGTGGCCATCAATCTGTTCGTTATCAAAACGACAGATTACAATACCGCTAGTAGATTTGGAAAGGTCTGAATAATCAGGAAATAATTTCTTATTTCTTTATTAAATATAAATGTTTGTAACAAGATGTAATTTAATACTGGTAGGTCACTTGTATGCTCTCCAAAGCAATGCTAAGAATGCAGCTAGCCTAAAGAATGCGATCAGGAAGGCCAAGGATAGTATGTCCCAAATAAAATGCATCTGAAAGAAAAAAATCATATAGATGACACATACGTCTATACAACTTAGGGCCGGTTTCTCAATGTCCAGTTAAAAGTGTCAAATAGCTAGCTACCAGTTAGCGTTTCTATGGATACACCTCGTAAGTTTAACCTTCAATTACTTAAACAATTTATCGAACAGTTAGAGCCCGCGCACACATATGGCGGTCAGGAGTTCCGAGTTTTGCGTTCTTTGTTTGGAGTTCTGAGAGCACACAGACGGCGGTCAGTTACCAATGTTCCAGTTTTGTTCCTAATATTGTTCGTGAAAAATGTATTCAGACAGCTCATCTTCCGACGAAGAAGAAGCATTGCCTTTGTTGAGCCTGCAGGCGTCCAAGAGAAAAAGGAAACACTGGGTGCACCCAATTAACAGCAAGCGAGAAGATCAAGGGGAATTTCATACGCTACTTGCTGAATTGCTTGAAGATGAAGAACGATTTTTTATATATTTTCGTATGTCAATAAACAGCTTCAATGAATTGTACAGTTTAGTAAAACATGATATAGAAAAACAAGATACCAACTGGAGAAAGGCTGTTCCTGCAAAAGACAGGTTCGCAGTATTTTTACGATTTTCATCTTAGGAAATAGAGTTTCATAATCATTATCACTTAAATCATATAACAAACGTCGTCCTCGAACCAATTCAATTAATTTTTCTGTTTCCCACATGACGGAGTTCACGCGTTCTTCGTCTTTCTGTGAATAGAACTCCGGAACGCAAGAGTTCTCAGTGACCGCTACGGTTTGACTGCCGGCAGTGCGCTTTGTTACCAAGTAGTCCATAAATTACAAAGAACGCAGAACTCTGAACGCGAAACTCAGAACTCCTGACCGCCGTCTGTGTGCGCGGGCTCTTAACTGTTAACTTCCAGATAAGTATTTAACTGGACATTGAGAAACCGGCTCTTAGGTTTACATATACGAATTGACAAGCTTTTGCTATGTTAATCATCTGTTTCAAAAAACGGCAAAGAAAATATAATATATTGCTTTGTATGTGATGTTAAATCCGCTTTCCAGGTTTTCCTGGTGGTAAATATCCGCTATTAAAATGCTTCACACTAAGATTGACTCGCAAGGCATAGAAAAAGCGTATTCGTAACTTTACATGATGGGACTCTACTACTTTTTGGTAAAAAAAGGGTATGTTTAGGATGCATATGAATTGAGCCCTTTGGCGTTGGCATGAAGTTACCCTTCTTATGAGTTGTGAGCTCAGTACTATCAGCTTTTTTTTATTTTTGCTCTTCAGGAAAGATCCAAACCATCATAAACACCTGCTAATATTAATTTACAAACGATAACTTTTTGAGCATTTTTTGAGCTGTTGAGTTTGTTTATTATTTGTAGTAGAGTTATTACCTATGAGGTGTATCTGTCATTACCTCTGAGAAATTGAACATTTGCAGAATCACATGTCCATTGGGAGGACAAGCTGGTGAGTTTCTGCAGTCTATCCGGGTAACGTTGCTCCACTGGTTTATCATTAGCGCCTCATTGCCGTAGCGAAACCAAGAGAAGTAAGACACCCATTCAAAGTACACTGGTATCGAGCTGAAACAGAATGAAATATAGCTGAGTCAAAAATAAGACTTGAAAAGGCACAGTTTTATGTTAAAAAGAAGGTAAAGAGAAACATTTTCAACATGTCAATGCCAACACCTCCTACTAGGCCTAGCCTTTGAGGTGGCAGTATCTGTATTGTCTAGTACAAATAAATGATACAAAATGAAATGACAATTATACAAAATATCTCACACATCTTTAATCTATATAGTACCTTTTAGGTCAAGTTCAAGAGAAAGCTTCATATCCCACATGGAACTGGATGATACGAGAATATACTGTTCACATTCATGAGAGACATTATGAATATTCTGAGAAAATTCCATGGAGTGAGTGTCTGGCACTGAGTTTTTGGAGATGTTTAATCTACATAGTACCTTTTAGGTCAAGTTCAAGAAAAACTTCATATCCCACATGGAACTGGATGATATGAGAATATTCTGTTCACATTCACTCCAGACATTATGAATATTATGAGAAAATTCCATGGAGTAAGTGTCTGGCACTGAGTTTTTGAATAAACATATTTTTTATAACCGAGCGAATCGCGTAGGCAGAGCCTAAATACCATAGTACCGTGGCTGTTTTGAAAGTGCTATGTTATTATTAAAACGCCAAACCTGCTAGGAACAAGAACTTTGAAATTTTGTAAAATACATTAGGTACCAGAATAGGTATCTGCCATTGGTTTTTTGTATAAGAAAAGGTATATGTTACAGTATATTAAAACGGCAGGCTTGCTAAAACATTGTTTTAGATCCCACTTTTTTGCGCTTTTGGACTCCCGCCCATGCTCAAAGGAACCATCGCCGGGGATAGTGAATCCCCACTTCGCCTACGGTATGTGTAATACCTAGCATCAATAATATGAAGTTTTCTAAAATACCGTAAAGGTACGCGCACATAAATCGGCATCGGATGGACGGGACGGATGGAACGGCCGGTACGGTACGGGTTTTTCATTAGGATATCGCACATATCTGAACGGAATCGACGGAAGAATTGGAAGGCAGTTGCAAATATGTCTTCGAACGGTGACGAATTGGCGACTGTTCTGGAACAAAATTTTCAAAAATGTAGAAAGCGTAGATGGGGTGGGTTCATAAAGTATGTCAGAGAAGGGAAGTTTTTAGGGAATATGTACATTAATTTTCGTACTTAATGAATGACGAAAAAAGATTCTTCAGTTACTTCAGAATGACGCGTTTTAAATTCCATTCTCTACTGGAGGCCATAAGAGAAGCCATTACTAAAGGAAAATGTCCATGTCGCCCACCTATTAGAGCAAAAGAAAGGTTGATGATAACCTTAAGGTACAGATACTTGCAAAATTCCGACGGTGCCTCGGCAATGTCCGATCAGCATCGCACATACGTCGGTATCGGCACGCACGGCACGCGTCGGTCGGCATTTAATCCTAGTTGCTATATTCTCGCCGGATTTTGAAAATTCGATGCCTACCGTCCGCACATATGTGCGCTGGTCCATTAGATTTAATAGAAAGTATTTTTCTCCGATCCGCACCGTCCGTCCGATGACGATTTATGTGCGCGTACCATAAGTCTGCAGATCACTGGCTCTTAAACTTGTATGATTGGTCATTCAGTACCCTGGAAAGGCCAACTTAGTTTTTTTCTCTATCTGCTTTTGAGGCGAAAATACTACGAATCAAATAAATCCTTATTTTCTTTATTTTATGATTATGACTATACGATAAATAGGTTTGCGTATAAAATCAAAGTTACTACAAAATTTGGAATAAACTAAGGACTTAATTTGTGTAGGAAAAACCATTCGGTGCTACTTGAAAAAAAATTGGGGGTGAATTTTGAGGGTTGAAGGACAAAAAAAATTTTTTGAAGACATGGTATCATAGACCCTATGATACTTTCAAAAATGCCACTCAGTTTTTTTTGAACTTTTTTTGTTACGAGTATAGCACGTGTCAAGGAATTTCTGGAACACCTTTATAAGAAAGGTGTGACATTTTTCACGCTTTATCAAAAAATCAACATGTCCCAAGCAGAAAAATATGTAAATAAATGCAATGTCGATATACACATAAGCTCAGAATAGCGTTGTTTATCTTTTACCTGAAACGAAAAGGGTAAACTATAATAAGAAATTATGAACCCAGGTAGAATACTGATACTGCATCTGTCTATGGTATATTCATTTTTGTTTAATAATAGTCTAATGGCTTGTTATTCCTAAATACTCACTTTACGTTCAAAAAGAATCCTCCGAAGAGCAAAAACGGTATAATGAGTGGAGATCCTAGTGATAAGGCTAACGATGTTTTTCCCGATAAGCAGGATACCATATATCCTAGAATAAAGCAGTCATTAAAATGTGAAGTATTTGCCGATATGAACATAATATTTATGGTAAGACTTCTTACTGTTAGTGAGCAATGAGGAAAAAAATTGAAAGGTAGTTATCAAAAAAATAGTGCACATATTAAGGTGGAAAATTTGAAAAAAATCATGAAAAAAGCAAATATCTTTGGCATACAATATTTTCAAAAAAAACATTAAAGTAAGGATAAAGAAAAATAACTAAAATATGGATGAATCAGAAAGCAAAAAAAATTATAACAAAACAAATATAACAACGAAAACAGATAAATACACATTAACGCAGTAACTCCTAGATGGCTAGATGAGTGGAGCTTATATTCCATCTTTAAATTGCAAAATATACATTACCACCCCTCCTATCTTTTTTATTTGAAGAGATAGAAAAAACTTTTTATAGTTTTTTTCTTGATATTTAGAATTTGAAAAAAAAACCAAAAAATAAAAAATGTTCTTTTCGTATAAAGTTTTAGTTTTTTAAATGGGACACCCTGTATATTATATCACGGAAAGAAATATATTTATCTCTTGTTTTCAAAAATATAGGGCTCAATCACCTTATTTTCAAAGGTTTTTAAAATACCCAGCTTCAAAGTTTCCAAAATGTGGAAGTAAACCTCAATCCACTATAGCCATGGCGGGCGAAAGACAATTGAATGCGATAATGTTTTGTGTCATTCTGACATTTTGGCGAGGTAAAAAACATCGCTTTGCTTACAAGTACAAATAACTTCCAGCTTTATTGTAAAAATGCCTTCAAATTATTATAATGAAAATCAAAAATAAATAATTATACGTTTATTTTATAAAAATTTCAACAAAATAACTCAAGCAATAAGAAAGTACAGAACACAACTTCATAGCAGCATCATTTAGAATAAAACTGGAAGCTATTTGCACTTGTAAACAAAGCGATGCTTATTACCTTGACAAAATGTCAAAATGATACAAACATTACCGCATTCAATTGTTTTTCGGTCACCATGGCTAAGTTTACTTCCACATTTTAGAAACCCTGAAGTTAAATATTTTACACACCTTTCAAAATGAAGTGTACGAACCCTATATTTTTGAAAAGAGAAAAATATATTTCTTTCCGTGATATATAATATACAGGGTATCCCATTAAAAAAGCAGCTTTATACGAAAAACAGGTTTTTTTATTATTTATCCTTTCTGTTCGTATCAAATTCTAAATGGCAAGAGAAAAGTATAAAACTTCAATATTAAAACTTTTCTCTACCTCTTCAAATAAAAAGGTAGTAGGGGCGGCAAAGTATGAGGAAACACCCGGTACATGGTCTCTGTTCTATTTTAATGTCACTTATGTACCATATGTTGAAATCCTCTTATTAAAATAAGTGGCCAATTAGTCTACGGCCAGAGCCAATAACATCATCATAGTCACAATGTCTTAACAGACATGTTGTGAACTCGTAAAATGCATTAAGTCGGAGCTAGAGTACTGCCGATACGAATATTATCAATAGTTTTGAGAGCTGTAGCTCGCCATCGTTCGCGATTTACTATCAGTTTAGTGGCGCTCTTGATACTCATATACAGCAACTGTTTCGTCGTATCCACCCAGCGTGTAGGGGACGGCCACGGCGTCGCTCACTCAGGGTATGACCCTGAACTACAAGTTTCTCCATATTATCGCTTCTGTGTATATGACCGGAGTATGTAAGCATTCTCGTCGACACAATGGAGGATAGTCTCTTTAGATTACCGAGCTCATCCAGTATGGAAACGTTAGTTCGATGGGCGGTATAAGGAACTCTCAGCATTCTCCTCCATGTCCACATTTCAAAAGCATCTATGCCTTTTTAATAGTCCAAGTTTCCGAGGCATACAAAAATGTGGAGAGCACAAGAGACTGAACCAGCGACATTTTTGTAGCTTTAGTGATGTTATGGTCACGCCATATTTTAGTAAGCTTTGTCATGGCTACACGTGCCTGTTGAATGCGCCGTCGAATCTCATTTTCACAGCTACCCGAATTGTCAATCAAAGAACCGATGTACACAAAGTTTTGAACTATGTACTTCACAACGGCCAATAAAAGAAGTAGAAGAAAATACTGTTGGTGCTGCAAATTTTTTGCTTACACTGATTTAAATGATAAGTCAAACAGAACTTACCGAAACTTGTGGAAACGTTAGCCACCAATGTGACAATTCCACATGCTATAAAAAATCGTACCCATGATGGGTTCAAACCAATCATGTAGTAGCAAATTGATGTAAAAAGTACAGGTAAAACAATGAACAGCGGCGTTTCTGCTATTACTTTGCTCAAAAAGTAAACGTCAGTCCTGTACATGCCATTCTTATTTTCTCTCAGAAATACTGGCAGCTCTGAACTAAACACCTAGAACATTTCATGTATGAGGCATTCTCAAGTTACATTTAAAACAAATGGAAGATGGTAGATTTATTTACGCTAATATTCAATATACAGGTGAGTTTTTAGTACCGGCTCGGTCGATAACTCCACTACTGTAGATAGCGAAAAAAGTTGTATATAAAAGTTGTAGCCACGGATCAGAGAATATTTTGATTTATACAGGGTGATCCATAACTACGTGGTGATGCAAACATGCATTTTTTTAAATAAGATTATTTAAATATTATATGGAATATATTATTCCATATTCAAATTCTACTAATGATTTCCGTTCATACAATATAGAGTATTATTGCATTATACAGGGTATTTCAAAAGTTATGACCCTTTTTATCTTCAAATCGCTGTCAAATGAACGTACTGTATATCAAAAAGTGATGATTCAAAAATCAGATTTTTTACACGGACGGATAAAAAGTATCATCTAGTTTTAAAATCGGCTGTAAAAAAAAGCCCCCGAGGCATATTCGTATACAGGGTGATGTAGAATGCAAAATTCAGATTTTCTCTTTTTTTTCAGATGTAACCCCAATATTTTATTATACCAAACAATTGCTTTTAATATGCTCTTTCATCTTTGTATAGCACTTGTACCTACATCCATCAGTTTCCGAGATATTTCAATTTTTCGGTAAATTTAAAATATAGCTTCTATCTGTGTACTGAATTTTATTTATTTTGAGAAAGTACTATCGAATTTGTTTTTTATTTAACGAACAACTAAATTATAAGATCATCATAGTATTCGATGAAGTCAAAACCCTGAATCATCGAGATAATAGAGTCAAGTATACTGAGGAAACAATTTTGGAGGCGTGATGCATAATTATCAAGCAGATTTATCACGTATGCTTTGAAAAATTGACGGTTTTCATAACCTGCTCAATAATTTCGTACTGTGTGAAAAACTAGCTTTAAAAACTAATTTTTCCATTGAGGGTATTTAGGAGAACCTTTGAGAAATTGCCTACTTGCGTCTAGAATATATCAACTATGAACAGCAATATCCAAAACGGAGGCATTCTAAAACTATTGCGGTTGAAATAATGAAGAATCGTTTTAGTTGGACTGTGTCGTTTAATATTTCATAGTCTACCTGATAGGTCTGCTTGATAATTATGCATGACGTCTATAAAATTGTTTCCTCAGCACACTTGACCTATATTATCTCGTTAGTCCAGTGTTTTGACTTGATCAAGTACTACTATGTCCTTATATTTTAGTCGTTTGTTAAGGAACAATAAAATTTGATAGTATTTTCTCAAAATAAAGAAATTTTAGTAAACAAATAGAAGGTATATTTAAAATTTGTAGAAAAATCGAAATATCTCAGGAACTAATGAATTCAGCCATAAAAAGTACTGTACAAAGATGAAAGAGCATATTAAGAGAAATTCTTTGGTATAATAAAATATTGGGGGTTATATTTGAAAAAAGAGAGAAAATCTAGATTTTGCATTTTACGTTACCCTGTATACGAGTATGCGTCGCGGGATTTTTTTATAGCCGTATTTTAAAATCAGATAATATTTTTTATCCATTTGTGTAAAAAAATGATTTTTGGTTCATCACTCCTTGATATACAGTACGTTCATTTGACAGCCGTTTGGAGATAAAAATGGTCATAACTTTTGAAATACCCCGTATAGTGAAATAATACCCTATATTGTATGAACGGAAATCATTAGTAGAATTTGAATATGGAATAATACAGGGTGAGTCAAGCTCAACGCCTCGGACTCTTGTGACCAAACGATACCACATTTCGAAAAATCGACTTTGCGAGTGTATGTAGGTCGAGTTGCACTACATTTTAAAAATAATGACTTTTATACAGGGTGTCTAATAAAAGTGTGACATATCAAAGTTATGTTTTTTTAAATGGAATACCCTGTATATTATTACATATTTAGATTCCTGGGTGCATTTTAGTGCGACCTTATGTATCACACATGGGACTTTAAGCGAACCGTTTAGGTGCAAATCACAATTTTGGGTACAGGTAGATGTCAGAAAAAAATTGAATATCGCTGCTATTATAAATCTTAGAGGGTTGTGACTTTGCCGTGTTACTAAGCATGAAATGTGTCAGCTTACTTTAGACGGTCGGGTTCGAATTACATTTGTACTTAGAGAAATCGGTAGATCAATTAAGGAAACTTCAATCAAAGGTAACTTGATTTTTTCAAATGGGAATGCATAATTTTTTTTATACGATCGAATGTGCAATTTGATAAGCTTTCTAACCATATGCGGTTGTAAATATCAATCTCTGGTAGTTTTAATTTAATTTCAAATTTTCCGTGAAACCGGTGTTTTTCACTTTTCCTACCTATAAGCAACTTAGCAGGCCATGAAATATAAACAAAAAACTGTTCAGATGGAACAAAACAACTAACTTAGCAGATAGTTACGGACGAACTAGAGTAAAGGGACAAAGTTATAAAAATGACTTACAACAAAACAATTGTAACCAGAAATAGCAGACATAACACATCTAACGTCAAAAAGCAGCTGGAGTACGACAGAAATGGGCATTTTTCACAGCATACCGGCTACTACAATATTCTAAAGATTGACGATTCATAAAACCATTGTGAATTTTGAAATGAAAGGAAATCTACCACGTAATGTTGCTGGCAGTTTAATAGCTTCAGAATAAAATTTCACATTTCACGATTTAAAAAAATAGTAACCGATACCTCTGACTGGAGTTCTGCAAATTCCTCAATACTTACCTATAAGCAAGATCGCCGAAAATGAAGAATAAATTAAAAATCTGCTCAAATTATTAAATACAATTTACCTGGCAGAAAATTAAAATATGACTTGTCAGTATTCCTTTTTTGCGATCTTGCTAATAGATACTGAAAAATTTAAAGGACGACAGTGAGAGGTATCATTACTTTTGACTTTGACGGAAATGACTACTGTCTTATACCATTAAACGTGAAATTGCATTCTGAAGATATTAGACTGACGGCAACGATTGCTGAAAGTTTTGCTTTCATTTCAAAGTGTTTAGTGATTTTGGAAATTTTAATCTCTAGTACATTGCAGTCGTTAGTAGGCTGAAAGAATTATCCATTTCTGTCGTACACCAGCTTCTCTTTAACCTTAGACATGTTACCGCCGTTGTTTCTGGTTAGAGTTAATTTGTTGTGGGGATTTTTTATAAACTTGTTCTTTTACTCTAGTTCTGCTGGATCTTTTTGCTAAGTTAGTTATTTTCTTCCATCTGAATACGATTTTGTTTATATTTCATGGCCTGCTAGTTTGTTTATAGGTAGAGAAATTTAAAAACACTGATTTCACTGAAATCTCAAAATTTAATAAAAACTACCATAGATTGATATTCAAAACCTGATACAATTAGAAAGCCTATCAAATTGCACATTTGATCGTATAAAAAAATTTATACATTCCCATTTGAAAAAATCAAGTTACCTTTGATTGAAGTTTCCTTAATTGATCTACCGATTTCTCTAAGTACAAATGTAATTCGAACCCGACCGTCTAAAGTAAGCTGACACATTTCATGGTTAGTAACACGGAAAAGTCACAGCCCTCTCTGATTTATAATAGCTGCGATATTCAATTTTTTTCTGACATCTACCTATACCCAAAATTGCGATTTGCACCTAAACGGTTCCCTTAAAGTCCCATGTGTGATACATAAAGTCACACTAAAATGCACCCAGGAATCTAAATATGCAATAATATATAGGGTGTTCCATTTAAAAAAACATAACTTTGATATGTCGCGCTTTTATTAGACACCCTGTATAAAAGTAATTATTTTTAAAATGTAGCCCAACTCGACCTATATACATTTGCAAAGTCGATTTTTCGAAAAATGGTATCGTTTGGTCACAAGAGTCCGAGGCGTTGAGCTTGACTCACCCTGTATATAGGATGTCTCATTTAGAAAAATGCATGTTTGCATCACCACGTAGCTATGAATCACCCTGTATACAACAAAGTATTTTCTGAGCAAGGAGCATATGCTTGGCTACAACTTTTATATTCAACTTTTTTCGATATCTTCTATAGTAGTGGTGTTATCGACCGAGCCGGTACTAAAAACTCACCCTATACACTAGTATAGGAATATTGAACATTACAGTCCGCTATCCGACATAAAAATATTCTAGACCAAGAAGTAACTACCGAAGCGCAATATAGCGCCCATGGAGTCGTGAATTAATTTATTCTCTTTAGTTTTTGATAATTTCTGCTTTAAAACTGGATTACGTTTCAGAAATATTGAAAAGATTCATCGTCACCAGAGTACTGAAAATTTAATAAAATTGCATTCAATCAGGGTTGCGAAAGACAAGTGATAAGCATTCTTGTTCAAACTTACCATTCGCTAATATTTAGAGAGACGGACCAATATTTTTTTAGGACTTAATTTTTTATTTGAACTTGCAATAAAACATTTACCACAAGTCAAGACCAAAAATAATATGTTTTTCAATGATGCTAAAGTTAGCCCCATTGATTGAAATGATTACAATAACTATAGGTTCTTAAATCTTGAGGTTTGCTAATAGGCACATGAATTAGGATTGTTAGACTGAAGTCAGAGATACAAATTAGATCCTGAACGTCTAGTGATATTATCACTCAATTATCTCAGGTGGTCATGGAAAATTACCAGTGATCTCCAAAATACAAAAATATTTGCGACCAAAGTATCATAAAGTACACCTGCATATCACAACATAAATATTATGACTCACATGTATCACTGCAAAAACATTTTGAAAGGTCATATTCGTCAAGAACAAAAACAGAGCTCCGTTGATATTCATTACTCCATTTTCATCAAGAACTTGTCCATAGTAAATAGCTCCGACTATCAAAGAAATTACCTAAAATACGACAACATTTATTATAAAACTCTTTAGTTATTTCTATACCGAGATTGCAGTTACCGAAAACAGCTCTTGCATTTTTGATTATAGCAGCAGTTTTGAAGAAGCGTACTAAAGAGGTACTAAAAACGTGAAATATATTTTCAGAAAATGCATCTCAGTTAAATGGTCATATACTATAAAACTTATAGAAACATTAAACCATAATCTGTCTCTTTAAACAAAAAAATTGGGACAGCTTCGTTTTTCACAAACTCTCCCTCCATTGCTCTACGTGAATACAGCTTACCAGTGTTTGGAATAATCTGACCTTCACTAACATGGGATCCTTTATAATACTAAGCCATGACCTCCAAAGTACAGCACAGAATTGGCTACACCAGGATGTTTTGTAGGGGCTTTTCTGAGATTCGCTTCCAAAATACACGTCGGACTCTGTGCTTTCGTAATCTTTACACTAAAACCAAACAAACGACTCAAATAAACAGCCATCATAGAAGAAAAGTCAGGTAGAAAGGCCTGTAACCTACCAAGAAACATATTAGCGCCCTAAAAATAATTTATTTATTTAGCGTAAGGTTGGTTGGTAGAACACATTTCTCTCTCTCTTCAGTTGTAGTTCGCACCCGAACATCGTGACTCGTACATGGTTATGGTGCGTCAGTGATCGCCATGTTTCTCGGTCTTCCACAGCACGCATTACTCCTGGGACCGACATGTGCGTAAGGTCCCTTATTTGGTCCATGAACCTCTTAGGGGATCTGCCCTTCGTTCTTTTGCCGTCCACCTTCCCTTGGACCATGAGCTTCTACATCCCATCCCTGCGCATAACGTGTCCGAAAAATTTGAGCATCCCTCGTTGTATGGTTGGTGAAAGCCGGTCATGATCTTTGATTTTGAGCTCCCTGGGGATGGAGATGTTCGTTCTGTGTGCTGTCCAGGGTATTCTTAGCATCTCCCGATAACACGTCATTTCAAACGCCTCTATTCTTCTATACGACAGGAGGCGTTTAGAGTCCAGGATTCTGACCCATAAGTTGCTATGGGGAAAACCAGCTCTTTCATTAGTCTGGTTTTCGTTAATTTGTGGATATTGTGGTCCTTTCATATTCTCCCCAGTCTACTCAACGCCTTCTTCGCCATTCTGCATCTACGCTTCATTTCGGGTTCAAAACCTCCTTTGTTTTGTATACGTGCGCCTAGAGAGATAACGTGATCGTTCGTTTCAATATCGTTGATTAGCCGTAAAGGTGGTGATGTCTTGGCTCTGTCCACTATCATGAGGCAGCGTTTTGACCTGTTTAGACGTAGGCCCGATTCTAAACTTGCTTCCTCCACGCGCTGCAGGAGTTCTTACATTTCTGGTTCGTCTTTGGCTAGTAGAACACATGAATAGAAGTAATAAAAAAAATAAAACAGTTGAGACAAATAACGCAAAATGGAAAAAAATTCGATCGAAATAGTAACTAGCCTATAAGTTAATATCGAGCTTGGAAATCAATTCTACGGCAGACGGCTTGGCTTGGAGAGAGTCCTTGTTGTTGCCTGGATATGCTCTAAGGCCACATTCTTGCACTATATGCCTGACAGTTTAGCTATTTAAACAACGAATCAGCCCACACTCCATGCGACCTACGATTTCCGTTTCGGGTCGACCATTCCTTTCGGCGGAGCTAAAAATCAAGAGGTTCTTGATCAACAGTTTAGCGCCTCTTTTGGTGTTTGGGTCGACCAAATCTCTGCCCATTCAACCGCACGTTTAAAACCGTCAGACTCCAGTTGGTAGGCTGTTTTAGTAGATGGTGGTTTTCTGGACTTTAATCTGCATAGGGAGAGATAGGTATATCTTCGTGAATTAGCAGTGGAGGATTTGTTTTGATTTTCTTGTATAGTTTCAAAAGGGCATTTGCTCGACGGATGGGAGGTGGAGATATTTGGCTGAGTGTTGGTAGCCGGTAAGTTGCGATCACAGGAGTATACCAGGCGGGGGTAACAGGGGTAATTACCCCTCCCAAGATTTTCGAAAAAACTCAATTCAACTTTAACTTATTTTATTTGACTTATTTATTTAAGCAACTGTCGCACTGAAAAAAATATCTTTTGCAGTAACTAAATTACAAAAGGGTTTAATTTGCATTATTACAGTGACGCATATCTAATATATTCTCATTGTTACATAATCAGTTGAATGTCCTATACAATGTGGTAGCTTGTCACAAAAATTTACATACCTAACTCATTAATTACCTGTTTTGAAAATTGCACGGATTAGAAAAGTTAAAACACTAATTAAAAAAAGTGGAGTACGTGTTCTGGCTACTAGTGTACCTGACTGTTGAGTGTTCATGATCGTTTAATTTTGTGTGCTGTGCCAATAAAGTGTTCACGGATGATACGTACTTATTACATATTATTTTTATTCTGTAAAATTAAAATTGATTAATGCATCAATAGATTTTTTATTTCATCTCCCTAAAATACCTGATACTCCACTGTTTCACTTGATATTTATATCTTCTTTTTTATTTTAATACTATTAAGACTGAGGTCTGGATACGCCCCTGGTTGCGATTGATTTGGGTGCATCTCGCAATAGTTCTCATAGAAGGGTTTAACTGGGCATCTATTAGTCTAGTATATGGGCTGTTTAGCCACACTGGCGAGCAAAGTTCAGCGGCAGAAAAACAGAGAAGCGGAGGCACCCCATGAGGTTCCACATAATTTTTGCAGGATGTTATTTCTACTGTTTACTTTGGCTACGATGGACTGAATATGTTTTTTAAACGACAGTGTCCTATCCCGTGTGACACCTAGGATTGGGCTGTGGGATTATAGGGTAGCAAGGTACGGTAAAGGTAAATCTTTAGCTCTCTGTTTGTCATTTTATTGTTGAGATTGTTGAGGTGAAAGCACGATGTTATTATTTTGCTCATACTTGGCTTCAGCTTCCACCTGCTGATTTATTTGACAAATACGAATTGTGTTACCTAGATTCGAAGTTACGTGGTCCTGATGAGGACCAGAATTTCCTACTGGAATATCATGAGTACTTGCCAGAAACTATTTAGTCTAGCAACTGGATCGCTTTAGCGCTAACCATGTTGCACGTGTGGAACTTTTTCCACAGACGCGAGCTGGAATTGCACTCCCCTAAAAATAATTATATTCTCTATTGGAAGAATCCTCTCAAGGATTTCTCAATACAGGTCTTCAGCCATTCCAACCTAGTGACAAAGATGGTGATGCAGCTCAGCGGGATTCCCCTTAACCTATCCTGGAAGGCCAGCGATCCACCAGGATGGATACTAGTATTCATAGGATAACTGGTTAATCGCACAGAAAGTACGGTTTCTTCTTTCTGTTAACACCACTAGGATAGCTAAGGAATCGGCAGCTGAGCAGGCAGAAGTATAATCCCATGCGACCTTAAAAGATTTATATGGGTGCCCTCTTCTAATAGTGTTGTCATACTTAAAAAAATAATTACAATGTGCAACTCTAATCTGATGTTGATCCCCCTGTGCCCTGATTTTCTCACTACGCTTATGCTGTTATGTCCTTATATAAAAGATAACTAGCGAACATTCGACGTTGCGTTACAACTTAGATCATCGTGGGCAATCCTTTCAAATCTACACTGCAATAGTAATACGTTACCTTCGTCTTTGCTTCCACCAACATTCTAACTCCAATGTCAGACTTTTCAAATTTATTGCTAATCATATTGATGGCCTGTTTACATGACTCCTCCCTGCCTGGTAGTACAGCTAGTAACTGAATATAGTAATCAGCTGGATTGAAATTTTTTGGGCACGGTGCTTCTAATCTGTAAGGTAATAAAAGTTGTATCATAATCATGTCTACAGAAAGAACTAAAGGGTGCCATTGATATCCGGAGGAGCCTCAAAGATAGCGTAGGATGGAATTAGCATGACTAAAAAATATACAACGTAGAAAGATGTTTTAGGTATTCTCTTCATACTAAGTTTCTCTCATGTCTCTACCGCTTCACAAATCTCCAAAAACAGCAAAGCATCCTTACCACCGGAGTAGCTTACCATAAAAGTGGAATAAAGTTTATTGACTCATTTTACTTCCCACACCGATAGGTGAGGAGAGTATTGTGATCGCGAAAATTTTCGATTTTGAGATAATACGATTTTTGGGCGTTTTATGATGTCTACATAACGAAAATCTACGTCACGAATTTCCGTCGGTCTGTCTGTCGGTCTGTCTGTCTGTCGCGTTTTTCTACCCTCGTAATCTCAGTAGATGCTGCATCGATTGTGATGAAATTTGGGTAGCGATATGCTGTGGGGTCCTAGTAGGTAATGCTGCTAAAATTTTGAAAATCGGTGCATTGGCGGCGGAGTAATTGGCAAAAAACAAAAAAATTAAATATTCCTCTCTATTTTGGGCGTTTTAGGAGTTTCTGACTATTTTCTACTCTTTTTTGGGTGGGGGTGAATTTGGGGTGGTTGGGGGTGGGGGGTTGTAAAACTGTAAAATTTGTTGTATCCCTAATGGGCTGTCCACTGGCCTTTGAATGAACACAGAAGCCATGGGACTTCGAATTTTATGATGTTTCCATATAAGAGTGTTGCTTAATTCCGTTCTATGTATATTGCGTAAAGCGACAATTATATTGAATTGATTTTAATGAAATTTCGACACAGGATTTACTATCGCGACGAGAATGAAAAACGCGTCAGTTTCTGGAAAATCGTGTTAGTGGCGGCGCAACAATAATCAAAAAATTAAAAACATAGGAACAGCTTATACTTCGTTTTTAGATGGTTTGGAGAGCATGCAGAATCAAAGGTGTGGCGTCCTATTTCCTAAGGAGGGAGACAAAAGAAACTATTTACGAGAGCTTTTGTGTTGGATGGTTTTTTGCGGGCGAGTGGGCGATGATTTGGTTGCAAGGGGATTTCAGACTACAGCTTCATGCAATGGGAAAACAATAAAGTGGTATCATTATCATGTGTGGGAAGTACTGAGTCGATCAACTTGACTCCATTTTTTTCCTACACCTTTTGCATTGCGTACTGTGATATGGCTTTTAAAATTCTCAAAATTAGTGAGTTTATACATGGATCAAATCGATTTTTTCTGCACTTCCTGTAATGCATATTTTTTAATGTTTGCATTTGTATGTTCTTAAGGATCTTGATGCCTTAAGAAAAACTAATGATCAATAAAAAAGTTTTAGTGAACATACCTTCATGTTCATTCGTCCGCCTTTAAACTGGAAAGCTAAAATTTTGATATACATATAAAGTATTTTAATAAAGTTGGACTAATGAAAAAAAGCTTACTCAGCAAAGAAAATATCTGCTTCCTCCGGTGTTCCCAAATATGCAAGTCTTCCCTCTGCTAAAAATAGAACTTTGTCGAACATAGCGTATAACTCTGAGCTCGGTTGATGTATGGTACAAATTACCGTTTTTCCACTATTGGCCATACCTTTTAGTACCTAAAAGATTACTATCATAAAGCTCAAATTTTTCCAATATTGAGCAACACCATCTTCAGTATTATACGGTATTCACAGCCAAGCTAGACCAAATGAGAACAAGCCCGCGTGCGTGATCGACTCGTGTCGGTGGGGTCTCTAATAGTCCAGTACATTATGTGTAAGTTGTGTGTTATAATCTGGCAAGTCAAAATCTCCAAGGCTGACTGGAAAGTAGATCCAAATATGCAATGTCAAGTATTCATTGCCTAATGATCATTTCAAACTGGCAACTGGCAACTGGCAACTTTTGAGTTGCAATGGGCTCATAGGGCAACTCTTTTAAATAGTCATATAAAATTTCATAATTGCACTGGACGCTGACGCGTTCGCAGACGTTAGCGGACAGTAACCACGCGAATGTTGCATGCGACGGTTTATTTTGAGTCTACCTTGGGATTGAATATACTGTAATAGGCCTAGCATAGCTTAACCTAGCCTATTGTTTAAAGGATCCCACGTTACACTAATATAATACCCGACCCATTAGAAAAATGTGGTTACATAGACGAATGCTATGCCATTTTGTTTTTGCACTCTTCCTCGAAAAGCTATTTATTTATTTATTTATTTATTTATTTATTTATTTATTTATTTATTTATTTATTTATTTATTTATTTCACACAATTTGGGATATCAACAGAGAAAATCTCCAAAATGACATCCACATCATAGTTTTTGCACTAAGTTACAAGTATATGTTCATTACAATGTTAACAAGATAGAATGTAAGATGTTAAAGCTGAACAATTTTAAACTACAATAATTGTCACTAGATTACTACCCCGCAGAACAATTTTGGTCAGGACGGAGTTACGGATAAACACTTATTTTTTAGTAAACGCTTAAATGATGAAAACTGAATAAAAATATCGACGTCTCTGCCAAAAGTGTTCAAATTTCTTTGCATTCTTACAAGTGGAGAATTCAAACCCAAATTTGTTCTGCAGAACGGGATGTTGAAGTATGTACAATGTCTAGGATTGGGCCTTGTTGGCACATAAAAATTAATTTTTGCTAGCAAAGCTATGTCGATATCACACTATCTCATCACATTACTTTTATTATACGATATATGAGGGCTAATAAACATGCAACAACAAATAATAGAAGGCAAAATTAAGTCAAAAGAGGGGCGGGGCGCAGACAACAATCATGACTGAAAAAGTCGCAAACTGGACGGAACTGCTGTGGTCTCATACTCTACTCAAAAGAGCACAATTTTAGCTTTAGCTTTTGCCAAAATTGTTGTCGATCTTCATTAAATGGAGCTGGTACCTTAAGAAGAACATATATTCTGTGTATGTAAAATGACAGTAAAAGTATCTTTTCAACGACCGTGGCCTGATAGAGCGCGACTAAGGTACATAAAAATAGTTTTACAAACGTGAAGACGAACGGTTTCTAGTGAATTGAATTAATAATTGAATTAATATATAACATAAATCTTGTCGTATATATTTAGATATTGTATTTTTTTACTGCTTCACTATTATACAAAACAGCCTTTTTCTGTACCAAGCAGACTGATATAGTATTTAAAAGGTAGAGTTGAAAAACACCGTTAAGATGACACTCCACCTTTTCGTTTTATCATTCATATTAGTTGCATTTTGAGATTTTTTTTGTGAAAAACAAGTAAAGATGTATTACTGTTATTATAATAAACTAGCACACTAAGGGTCTAAAGTGATTAGCTCAAGAGCTACATGTACTTAAAGGATGGTACAATTACCATTGATTATAACATGTACCCATACAGTTAAATTACTTTGGTAGTTTCATAATGGTAGTGATACAGTCCTTTAAGTACCTGTAGCTCTTGAATTAATCACTTTAGATCCCAAGTGTGTAGTTTGTTGGAATTGTTTTATCAGGAGTAACACAAAAATTCACAAATATATAGGGTGTCCCATTACGTCGCGTGACCAAAAACAAATACCTCATTGGGTGACACAATAATAAAAAAAACTATACTTGCTCTAATTTACACCCCCAAAATTATAATTCGCTACTACTACCCAGTTCCGATATATTGCTTGTCTTAATCGTCGTGGGACACCCTGTATATCTTATGGTTTCTTATAGTTGAAACAAGGAGCTGAAGAATTGCTGTTTTTTAAGGGACTACATGAAGAATCATGTTGTACAGAATCTGTCAGCTTGACGAATCAAAGATGCGAGATTTAGCTTTTGAAATATAGCGTCCAACAGTATACATACCTGAACAACATTAAGAGCCATGAAAGAGTCTAAGCCTGAGGTGGGTTCATCACAAAACATTGCTGAAGGGTTGGTCAGTACTTCTGCGGCAAAAGACAAACGTTTCTTCTCACCCCCAGAAATCCCACTGCTATCCCTACTAGGGTAGCCTATTTGAGTGTTTTCGCATTTCTTTAATGATAACTGAAATTTTTTAAATAGGCTGAGAAACATCCATAGCCTTGTATAACAAAAATACTGTTAGAGAGATATATCCCGTACCACTGGATCTTGAACCGATAACGACTTTTTAATTTGAATTTCTCAGAGGCAGGGGTGATATATCTCGTAGTTTGTACCTAGTTCACCATCCTAGCGTGGTATCAAATCACTTTACAGTCCATTTAACAATACATTAATGATCTACTCTCTAGCACTACAAACCCAATCCATAGTTTTGCGGATGACAGTACGCTGCATGCAGGCATCATGAGCAATAGACCGATATCAGTGGTCGAGCTGGAACGCAGAAGACTGGCAGTGGGAGCTTCACTTTCAAATGATCTCGATACCATTACCGCTTGGGGGCTTAAGAATATGGTTAAATTTAATGCCTCCAAGACCCAGTATTGTACACTATCCAACAAAAAGTGCCCAAGCCAACACCAAGTTCTAATGAACAACCAGGCTCTGCCAAGGAATCACTCATTCAAGCTATTAGGAGTCAACATTACAGAAAATCTGATCTGGCACGAACACGTCGCGTCAATTGCAACAGCTGCTGGTAAAAAGCTTGGGTACCTATTTAGAGCCAGAAAGTATTTCTCACCATGTAACCTCCTCACGCTATATAAAGCACAGATAAGACCTTGCCTGGAGTTTTGCTCTCATGTCTGGGGAGCTGCTGCCCCTACTACCCTGTCTATACTAGATGACGTCCAGAGAGGGGCAATTCGACTAATTGGCGATCCGGCCTTAACGCGCCACCTTCAGTCACTTTTCTCACCGGCATGCTGTTGGTGATTCCGACGGAATCTGCTCCTCTGAGCTATCCTCTTTCGTTCCGCCGCTCACTGCTTCTATTAGATGTACCCGTGCGACCGCTGCATCTCATCCTAAGACGGTCGTTCTTCATACATCAAGAACTGAGAGGTACAACCGCACATTTGTTCCCAGGGTGTCCAAGGCTTGGAATGGACTGCCAGAAGATGTATTTATTGGCCCTGCGGGTATTGGCCCTTTCAAATCTCGCGTTAAAAAACTTCCCCTAACATAACCCTTTCACAGCAGCCGCCGTACTCTGGTATTTAGGCTCTGCCTGCGCGGTCTGCTCAGTTATAAAAAAAAACTTAGAAATGGCCGGACAGTTGCACTATGAGAACAGCTCTATAAAGTACAAATTCTCTGAAAATCATTGACTTCTGTCAAAATTCACTTAAAAAAATGTGAAAAGCAATGCGTTTTATAAAAAAATGCACCCTTATAAGTCTAATTATGTATCATAAACGTGTTAAAATAGTGTTCTATTGCATTACATAACGTATAACGAAGCCTCAAATCCAGCATATCGTAATGGACAAAATTAGTAACATTTGATCAGTGCTTTTTCTGACTATCAGGTAATGCTGACATCCACTGCTGTAATTTGGATATTCATTGTATGCTTAAGCCTTTTTCAACATACGTGTCAACAGTTTTTAAAATGTTGGTGTTAATATTGTATACTAATGGATATCGTTCAGTAGTAGTAATTTCCCTAATATCCAATATGATATAAGTATTTGTCACATCACACCACTGTATGATAGATATTGATAAAATCCGCCCTTGTAGTGGTATTTTCCATACTGCATACATGATTGGATTAACACGATACTCTTGAGGAGGCACTTGAGCGCAGCAGCTAATGCACGGCCAGCATTTGGATGGACGACCGACGGGGGACCGTGTGGGGCGACCCCCGTCGGACCGTACCGGGAAGGTCGTATCATTATAACGACGATGTCTGTGCGTCGTCGCCCTCCAGGATTTAAGGGATTATAAGCCTTAAGGTTGCAGTCCTGATGATTTCCAGAAAAAAACCCTTTGAGGTATGATACCACACTGGAGCGATGTTATATCATACGGTTGATTTGATTTGGGCAAAATCAGCTATTATCTTAAAGAAGAGTGATTTCTGCAGTATATGAACATGTTTGATGAAAAATATCGGAAAATAGAAACAAAAAAGACCATTACTCTCTATTGTAACTTCATATATATTATATATGTATATTATACCTCTATCAACACTTCTTCCACTCGCCTCATTCTATCTTGATACGAGATATGCCGGTCCATCCGTACCATGGCCTGAAAAAAAAGTATCTTTTAATATTATAAGCAGAAAGCTCTGGTAAAATAAAATGCTAGAAGAGACGATAATAATTAATTCTTACAGGAGTTTCTTTTGTTTAGACCTCCCTTAGGACTGTAAGAATGTAAAACAGACGCTTCGTCCTGATTTTTTTTAATCCACACCCCCTTAATGACTTTTTTTCTTAACTAGCAATTATTTTGTCAACGTTTTTTTCCAACTATAATGAATATAGGTGGTAAAAAACTAGGATAAAATAATTACTCATCATCGCAGTCACAATGTCTTAACAGACATGTTGTAAACTCGTAAAATGCATTAAGTCGGAGCTAGAGAATTGCCGCACGAATATTGTCAATAGTTTTGAGAACTGTAGCTCATATCCAGCAACTGTTTCGTCGTATAGACCCAACGTGTAGGGGAACGGCCACGGCGCATGACCCTGAACTACAAGTCTCTCCATATTATCGCTTCTGTGTATATGCCCGAAGAATATAAGTGAGCATTCGTCGACACAAAGGAGGATAGTCTCTTTGGATTTCCGAGCGCCACAGGCGTATACAAGGGGGAGGTAACAGGTTACCCCTCCCAAGATTTTCTAAAAAAAAACTCAATTCAACTTTGACTTATTTTATTTGACTTATTTTATTTGACTTATTTATTTAAGCAATTGTCGCATTAAAAAAAAATCTTTTTTGCAGTAACTAAATTACAAAAGGTTTGTTTTGCATTATTATATATTCCCATTGTTACATAATCAGTTGAATATCCTATACAACGTGGTAGCTTATCATAAAATTTACTTAACTCATTAATTACCTGGTTTGAAAATTGCAACGATTAAAAAAGTTAAAACACTAATTAAAAAAATGGAGTACGTGTTTTAGCTACTATGTTATCTGACTGTTGAGAGTTCATGATCGTTTTATTTTGTACGCTGTGCCAATAAAATGTTCAGGGATGATACATATTATTTGTATTCCGTGAAATTAAAATTGATTAACGCATCAATAGATTTTTTATTTCATCTCCCTAAAATACCTGATACTCCACTGTTTCACTTGCTGTTTATATCTTCTTTTTCATGTCAATACTATTAACATTTTCCTTTTCTCTTGCATCAACGTCCTTCACGAAGGTATTTCAAGAAATGGTAAAAGCACACACAACTTCATGCCCCGCTACCCCCCCCCCCCCCAAGACTGAGGTCTGGATACGCCCCTGCCGTATTCAGTATAGAAACGTTAGTTCGATGGGCGGTATAAGGAACTCTCAGCATAAAAGACATAAGGGAGTGAATTTTGACAAAAAATTGACAAACGTATCTAGGACCCTAGACGGAACGTCTCTCTCACTTCCTACGAAACATCGACGAAAAATAATACCTGAAATACAAGATGCTCCCTGACAGTTAGTGTACCAATAAACAAATCGTTCTGCTGGACGTAAGCTGACGTGCTTGCCAGTGACTTGAGTGTGGCTGGTACGCCGTTAACACACCTTATCCCCGTCACTGCAACGTCCTTGGTGGTACGGAAAGTCAAAGCGTTCAACAAAGTCGTTTTGCCAGATCCGCTTGTGCCTAAGACAGCCAGCAGTTCGCCTGGATATGCTATGCCGGTTACTGAAACAAACGTAAATTAAGTTAAAATTCGGATTCGAAAACTACTTACAAAAAAGCTGATTTTTGCTAGTTGAAGCAAAAAATAATTTAGTATAAAACAATCATTCAGCCATGCTGCAAAAAAGATATAAAAAATTCAAAAACAATCAAAAACAATGTCTACTACACAGAGTTAACATCTCTAGAGGGAGCCTAATTTGAATATTGGCCAGCCAACATCTATGCTATTGCCACTCTTCTTCGTCCGTTTAAGGACCTTCCAGTTTTTTGTTTCCGCAGTTTGAACACATGTTCTTCAAAGTATTTATCTGGGTATTTAACTGTACATTAAAATATACTTGCAATGTAACTGATTCACGTGAAGATAATTTGTATTGATTTAACGAAATCTCAAAAATGGTAAATTTCATAGCGGAATGTCGCAATAACTTCTAATATGTCGTAAATCTGGCAACCTACAATCGGCGTCCTCTAAAGCTGTCATGTGGCTGTCATTGTAGTTGTGGTTATTGCGTATGTTGAGATTTTTGTTGTTTTAGTGTATATTTGAGTGACTTTGTGACTATTTGTGGCGTGAATTAAATTATTTATGAACAATATTGTCATAATTGCATGATGGGACGAAATAAAAAGTGCATAGTTTGCTGCGATAGCAACGAATCGGTGAACACCACTTATCATAGGTTAGTATAGGTTTTGTTTTGGTTTTCAGTAACGTAAAATATGGGGAAACACTTCATGGTAATAATAAATTATCAACTGTTACAATCAAGTTATAATAAGAGTAATTCTCTAAGTATAGCTAGATACTAATACAACTTGTTGTATCAGTTTGTAACATCACAGTAATAATTGAATCTATTAATGAACATCCAATTTTAATATAAAATCGTACGCCACTGGTAATGCCCTCAAGCTGTCAAAATTTCCGTTACATGTTGGCTGGTCAGCGATCTGCGCATTTTATTGTTTACATTCCCTCTAGAGATGTTAACTCTGTGGTCTACTACTTATAAGCAAACTATGGCGGTTACATAATGACTTTCTCAGTTTCTCGTAACACGCCGAACAGGTAACAGCTTCTGAGGATGCCAACCACTCGTATTGGCGAAACGTCAAGCAGCGAAGCGAGCCGACGTCAAAACGGCAGAGCATGCTGAACCCGACCGAACAGCCCAAGAACCAACAATTCATCGGACCATGGTCGCGAAAGCTTTAAATAATACGTTGGACTATTTTCTGGGCGGTCATGGGAAATCTCTGATTTACAGAAATAAGCCACGAACCATCCAAAACCTTGAAAGGAACATTCAACGCACCTTAAAAGCATACCGCATGATATGTGTCAAAAAATAGTGGAAAGTGGAATTAAATACATTTTCTCAAAATAAATAAAAGATTAGTATCTTATCACTTTTAGTTATCATTGGATTTAAGTTTAAATATCTGATGAGGCTCTTATTGGAAAACCCTTTATAACAGACATTATTTTGGTACAAGCGATCTTACAAGCAGACCCGAGTGGATCATCATCATCATAGTCACAATGTCTTAACAGACATGTTGTGAACTCGTACAATGTATCAAGTCGGAGCTAGAGTATTTCCTACACGAATCGTTCGCGATTTACTGTCAGTTCAGTGGCGCTCTTGATACTCATATCTAGCAACTGTTTCGTCGTATCCACCCAGCGTGTGGGGGAATGGCCACGGCGCCGCCCACTTGGAGCGTGACCCTGAACTACAAGTTTCTCCATATTATCGCTTCTGCGAATACGTCCGAAGAATGTAAGCATTCTCATCGACACAATGGACGATAGTCTCTTTGGATTACCGAGTTCATCCAGTATGGAAACATTAGTTCGATGGGCGGTATAAGGAATTCTGAGCATTCTCCTCCATGTCCACATTTCAAAAGCATCTATGCGAGCTCGGTCTGCCCTTTTAACAGTCCAAGTTTCCGAGGCATACAAAAATATGGAGAACACAAGAGACTGAACCAGTGACATTTTGGTAGCTTTAGTGATCTTATGGTCACGCCATATTTTATTAAGCTTTGTCATGGCCACCCGTGCCTCATGAATCATTCTCACAGCTACCTGAATGGTCAATTAAAGAACTGAGGTACACAAAACTTTGAACTACCTCACAACGGCCTATTGACTTTATTTCTCGATGATTGTCATGCTCTCTATATCTACGATAATAACCTTGGTCTTGTTGTAGTTAATACCAAGACCATATGCTGCACTGTGTTTTTCTAAAACGTTCAATAGAGCTACTAGTTCCTTCTGAGAAGCAGCAGTAGAAGGGTTATATCGTCAGCAAACCTTAAGTTGGATATTTTGCTTCCGCCAATAGTTATACCGCCATTCCAGTTGTCCAATACCTGTCTCATCAAAAATTCAGAGTAAATGTTAAATAGTGGATATGGCATCCAAAATAAATGCTATGGTACAATTCTTCAAACATATTAATAGAAATCAGAATACTTACCATTTTTCAAAATGTGTTTCTTCTGACTACCAGTAACTACGGTTTTTGGTCCACAACACCAGTATTTCCTTCTGCTTGTCTCACTGGATGTTGCGAATGCATTTATGTCACACCAAGAGTATGTCACACGCTCATCTATTGGTATTACTTTCGTTATCGCTCCTGTATTTGAACCATACATAGGTACCTTGACTGATCCCAATTTGATGGATAGAGATTCATCGCTTCCATCTTCCTACCAAAAAAAAAATGAAATCAAGTTGATTGGCTCAGTACTTCCCACATATGACAGTGATACCAGTTTATTATTTTATCACAGCATGAAGTGTGTTATGCCATTAGGCCTGTCTTTCACAGGTCAGTCAATACAACAAACTTTTCAGTTTCACAACCCCTCACCTCCCAATAGCTCAAATTTTACCCCCACCTAAAAGGAGAAAACAATCAGGGACCCCTGAAAAGCCTAAAATGGAAGCTTGAACTATTTTTATATTTTTAGTTTTTTATTATTAATAAATATTAATTTCATTAAAATAAATTTAATAGTTTCCAGGTTGCACAATAGGCAAAGCAATGTTCAGAGGGACGTAAACAAGTGGTTTATCTTTTCAAGTGTTTCATACCTCTTTTCAGTTTTACAACCCAAAAGGAGAAAATACCTAAAAACAAAGTTTGAGGAATATTCGAATTTTTTTGTTTTTTTTTTTTGCTACTTGCTCCGCCACCCATGTACCGATTGTCAGAATGATAGCAGCATTACTTACTACGGGCCCACAGCATAGCGCTGCCCAAACTCCATCACAATCCATGCAGCGGTTAGTGAGATTACGAGGCTTGAGAATGCCAACAGACAGACAGACCTACAGATAGACAGACAGACAGACAGACAGATAGACAGACAAACAAACAGACAGACAGACAGACAGACAGACAGACAACGTACTGCATTTATTTTTTTCCAAAAAGCTCATTTTTGAGATCAGAATAAATTGATGATCTCCTACGCATTCAGTAATCCTTAAGCACCTCATAACTAATATCACAGTTGAGTGAAACTGTACCCTTGGGTGATTGGCAGTGTTTTTACATTGGACAAGTTTAATACAAATGCAGATTTGTTAGCGTTTCTGGAGATCTATAACTCCATTTCAGATATGAATTTTTATCAGAAGAACACGTTTGCACTCACTTCAGAATATAGCAATTATTGCATTCTTTTCCAGCTTCTGTTAGTTATAGAGACTGGTGGCTCAGCGTTTACAGTCATCAATGAATCAATGCAACAAAAACTATAATGTGGGAAATTGCACTGAAAAATACAAATTGTACTAATATTTACAAAGCTATTCAATCCAATTTCACGTAATCGCATGTAATCAATATTGTTCTTAAGCAATACGTTAGGAGCTGCAGAGTATTTTTAATCAGTTTAGAGAAATTAAGTCAAGTTGATTGACTCAGTACCTCTCACACATTACTGTGATACCTATTTATTATTTTCGACAGCAAGAAGTTGTAGTCTGAGATCCCTTTGTAACCAGAAAAAACGTGCCACTAGACTTCTTTTTCATAGGTCTGTGGATAAACTATTAAGAATACAAATGTTTTTTTAGTTTTACATCCCTCCAACCACCCCAAATTTCACCCACACCCAAAAAAAGTAGAAAATGATCAGCAACCCCTAGAACGCCTAAGAACGAGTTTGAGGGATATTTATTTTTTTTTATGTTTTGCTAATTACACCGCCGCCCATGCACGGATTTTAAAATCTATAACAGCATTACTTACTACGATGCCAGAGCATATCGATTCCGAAATTTCATCATAATCCATGCAGCGGTTACTGAGATTACATGATTAGAAAAACGCCAACATATAGACCGACAGACAGACAGACCGACGGAAATATCGCTGCCCAAGTTTCATCACAATCCATTTAGCGGTTACTAAAATTACGAGGGCAGAAAAACGTCAACGGACAGCAAGAGACAGACGGACAGACATACCGGCAAACAGACTGACCGACGTAAATGAGTGATGAGGATTCTCGTTATGTAGTGTGGGAAGTAAAAGAGGAATGAATTTTGGGGTTTTAAATGAACTATACGAAATCCAATACACAACAAAATTATTCTGTCAAAACTATTCCATACACAGCAACTAGATTTTTTACTTTCTGTGGCGTGACGTGGGAGAATCTTTAAGGGACAGCAAGCAAAGTTCTATTGGTACACGTCAATTTCTCAATTTTAAACATTACTCTTCTGACTTGCAATGCGTGAAGTTAATTAAAAAAAAATACTATAAGTATGAAACTAGCCATTGGATCTTGAAGAAAATGCTGTGTTTGTGGTGTAAAAGGTGACTAACCTCGATCTTGCTTACAATCTGCTTGACCGCTATCTTGGCGCTGGACTTCCTTCGTGATGACGGTCCAGGTAACAGAGGTTGCTTCTCGTCACTCATTTCAAAACAGACTAATGATAACTGGAAATTTAGATAATATAATACAGTATAAATAAGAAGATCTCGTAGTGCATGATTACCAAAACAATTAAATAGTGTAATCAACAGGATTTTGAATGGTGTAAGAGCATCTCTGAAATACACAAATAGGGTTATTTGATGCTAAATGTTTGTTTTCCGTTTCTGATTATACATCACGAAATTTAACTGTTTGAATACGAAGTTCAATTTTCTTTCAGCTGTTGTGTTTGATATTTGACATTTGTGAAATATAATTGTACATAATCTAGACCAAAACGTCTGCTGTCTGAAACTGGTTTTCAATTTTTTTCAATTCGTATGCTGGATCTAAACTAATAGGTTAAATAACTTATGATTTTGATAAACAAAATGTTGCATGCCTCATATCTACAATGTACCCAAATATCTTAACATCCATTTATACCTTTAAAGCGTTTGAATGGTCGCTCGGTGACGTCCATGCATTTGCAAGGAACGATGAGGTCGTGACGTGTCTCGGCGTTATTTCTTTTAGTCGGCGGTTTTCGAGAAATACGGGGCGGGAGGTTTTCAAATGAACACCCTATATACAGGGTGAGTTTTTAGTTCCGGCTCGGTCGATAACTCCACTACTGTAGAAGATAGCGAAAAAAGTTGTACGTAAAAGTTGTAGCCACGGATATGCTCCTTGTTTAGAAAATATTTCGATTTATACAGGCTGATCCATAACTACGTGGTGAAGCAAACATGTATTTTTTTTATGAGACACCCTATACAGGGTGAGTCAAGCTCAACGCGTCGGACCCTTGTGACCAAATGATACCACTTTTCGAAAAATCGACTTTGCAAGTGTATGTAGGTCGAGTTGGGCTACATTTTAAAAATAATGACTTTTATACAGGGTGTCTAATAAAAGCGTGACATATCAAAGTTTTGTTTTTTAAAATGGAACACCCTGTATATAATTGCATATTTAGATTTCTAGGTGCATTTTAGTGTGACTTTATGTATCACACATGGGACTTTAAGCGAACCGTTTAGGTGCAAATCACAATTTTGGGTATAGGTAGATGTCAGAAAAAAATTGAATATCGCAGCTATTATAAATCTTAGAGAGCTGTGACTTTGCCGTGTTACTAAGCATGAAGCGTGTCAGCTTACATTAGACGGTCGAGTTCGAATTACATTTGTGCTTGGAGAAATCATTAGATCAATTAAGGAAACTTCAATCAAACGTAACTTGATTTTTTCAAATGCAAATGCATAATTTTTTTTATACGATCAAATGTGCAATTTGATAGGCTTTCTAATTATATCAGGTTAGGAATATCAATCTATGGTAGTTTTTATTAAATTTCGAGATTTCAATAAAATCAGGGTTTTTCAATTTCCCTACCTATAAACAAACTAGCAGGCCATGAAGTATAAACAAAATCGTATTCAGATGGAAGAATACAACTAGCTTAGCAAAAAGACCTGGCAGAACTAAAGTAAAAGAACAAGATTATAAAAAGTCCCTACAACAAATCAACTCTAACCGGAAACAACGGCGGTAACATGTCTAAAGTTAAAGAGAATCTGGAGAACGACAGAAATGGATAATTTTTACAGCCTACTAGCGACTGCAATGTACTAGAGATTAAAAATTTCCAAAATCACTGAACACAATGGAAATGGAAATGAAAGCAAAACTTTCAGCGATCGTTGCCGTCAGTCTAATGTCTTCAGAAGCAATTTCACATTTAATGGTATAAAACAGTAGTCATTTCCGTCGAAGTCAAAAGTAATGATACCTCTCACTGTCGTCCTTTAAATTTTTCAGTATCTATTAGCAAGGTCGCAAAAAAAGGAACACTGACAAATCATATTTTAATTTTCTGCCAGGTAAATTATGTTTAATAATTTGAGCAGATTTTTAATTTATTCTTCATTTTCGGCGATCTTGCTTATGAGTATTGAAGAATTTGCAGAACTCCAGTCAGAGGTAACGGTTACTATTTTTTTAAATCATGAAATGTGAAATTTTATTCTGAAGTTATTAAACTGCCAGCAACATTACGTGGTAGATTTCCTTTCATTTCAAAATTCACAATGGTTTTGTGAATCGTCAATCTTTAGAATATTGTAGTAGCGGTATGCTGTGAAAGATACCCATTTCTGTCGTACTCCAGCTGCTTTTTGACCTTAGATATGTTATGTCTGCTATTTCTGGTTAGAATTGATTTGTTGTGAGTCATTTTTATTACTTTGTTCCTTTACTCTAGTTCGTCCGTAGCTATCTGCTAAGTTAGTTGTTTTGTTCCATATGAACAGCTTTTTGTTTATGTATCATGGCCTGCTAAGTTGCTTATAGGTAGGAAAATTGAAAAATACCGGTTTTACTGAAAATTTGAAATTAAATCAAAACTACCAGAGATTGATATTTACAACCGCATATCATTAGAAAGCTTATCAAATTGCACATTTGATCGTATAAAGAAAACTATGCATTCCCATTTGAAAAAATCAAGTTACCTTTGATTGAAGTTTCCTTAATTGATCTACCGATTTCTCCAAGCACAAATGTAATTCGAACTCGACCGTCTAACGCAAGCTGACACATTTCATGCTTAATAACACGGCAAAGTCACAGCACTCTAAGATTTATAATAGCTGAGATATTCAATTTTTTTCTGACATCTACCTATACCCAAAATTGTGATTTGCACCTAAACGGTTCGCTTAAAGTCCCATGTGTGATTCATAAAGTCACACTAAAATGTACCCGGGAATCTAAATATGCGATAGTATATAGGGTATTCCATTTAAAAAAACATAACTTTGATATGTCACGCTTTTATTAGACACCCTGTATAAAAGTTATTATTTTTAAAATGTAGTCCAAATCGACCTACATAAACTCGCAAAGTCGATTTTTCGAAAAGTGGTATCGTTTGGTTACAAGAGTCCGAGGCGTTGAGCTTGACTCACCCTGTATATTATCCCATTTTTAGATTCTACTAATAATTTCTCTTCTCACAATATAAGGTATTATAACATTATACAGGGTATTTCAAAATGACCAATTCTATATCCAAATCGCTGTCAAACGAACGTACGTGTATATCAAAAAGTAATGAATCCAAAATTATTTTTTGTATGGAAAGATTAAAAATATCCTATAGTTTTCAAATCGACTATAAAAAAATCCGCGACGCATAATCGTATACAGGGTGATGTAGAATGCAAAATCCAGCTTTTCTCTTTTTTTTTAAATATAACCCCCAATATTTTATTATACCAGAGAATTGCTTTTAATATGCTCTTTCATCTTTCTATAGCACTTGTTGTACCTACGTCCATCAGTTTCCGAGATATTTGGATTTTTTGGAAAATTTAAAATAAAGCTTCTATTTGTGTACTGAAATTTATTTATTTTGAGAAAGTACTATTGAATTTGTTTTTTATTTAACTAACAACTAAATTATAAGGTCATGATAGTATTTGATGAAGTCAAAACCCTGAATCATCGAGATAATAAAGTCAAGTATGCTAAAGAAACAATTTTGTAGGCGTGATGCATAAATTATCAAGCAGATTTATCAGGTAGGCTGTGAAAAATTGACAGTTTTCATAACCTACTCAACAGTTCCGTATTGTGTGAAAAACGAGATTTAAAAATATTTTTCCACTGAAGGTATTTAGGAGAATCTTTGAGAAATTGCCTACTTGCATCTAGAAGATATCAACTATGAACAGTAATATCCAGAACGGAGGCACTCTAAAACTAATTCGTTTGAAAGATTGGAGAATCGTTTGATTTGGACTGTGTCGTTAAATATTTCTTAGCCTATCTGATAGTTCTGCTTGATAATTACGCGTGACGTCTATAAAATTGTTTTCTCAGCACACTTGACCTATAATATCTCGTTAATTCCGTGTTTTGACTTGATCAAGTACTATTATGGCCGTATGTTTTAGATGTTGTTAAGCAAAAATAAAATTTGATAGTATTTTCTCAAAATAAATAAATTTTAGTAAACAAATAAAAGGTATATTTAAAATTTGTAGAAAAATGTAAATATCTCAGAAACTAATGAATGCAGCCATAACAAGTGCTATACAAAGATGAAAGACCATATTAAAGGCAATCCTTTAGTATAATAAAATATTGGGGGTTACATTCAAAAAAATATAGAAAATCTAGATTTTGCATTCTGCATCACTCTGTATACGAATATGCGTCGCGGGCTTTTTTTATAGCCGATTTTAAAACTAGAGAATATTTTTTGTTCATCGGTGTAAAAAAACGATTTTTAATTCATCACTTATTGATATACAGTACGTTCTTTTAACAGCGATTTGGATATAAAAATGGTCATAACTTTTGAAATACCCTGTATAATGTAACAATACCCTACATTGGAAAAACGGAAATCATTAGTAGAATTTGAATATGGAATAATATATAGGGTATCTCATTTAAAAAAAATGCATGTTTGCATCACCACGTAGTTACAGATCACCCTGTATAAATCTCAATATTTTCTGAGCAAGGAGCATATCCGTGGCTACAACTTTTATGTACAACTTTTTTCGCTATCTTCTACAGTAATGGAGTTATAGACCGAGCCGGTACTAAAAACTCACCCTGTATGTTATGTATTTCATTCAATGGAGAAGTCTACTAAAATTTTTTTATCGATTCAAAAGAAAATATAAGAAAAATAAAAGAAAAGCGTGAAAGAAATATGAATATATCTCTAAAGACAAAAAAGTTATAATGTTTCAAAGTCGCGCTCCGCAGAAATATTTTTGACACGACTGACCGAGTGGTGTGACGTCATAGCTCCGTAGCCAGTGCGGGGGCCGCTGCCGCTGAGCCACACGACGCGACGCACGTATCAGACAACGCACACAGGCACAGCGTGGTGGTGGCGCCGTGAGCTGAGCAACCAATCGTCTCATTTGTTATGTAGTTTAGTGCATATCAAATAATATTGCTATGATGAGTGACATTAAAAAAGGATGTTATAAAAAATATTGCATTGTTCCGAAGTGTGTGAGCACAACGATTAAAACACCTAATAAAGTTTTTTCCCACGCACCTTTGCATGCAAAAGAAGTGGTGCAAAGTGATGAAACGGGATTTAATAATACCAAAAAGTATAAAATATGTTTGTGAGGATCATTTTGATGCGAGTATACCATTGTATTTATCTTCTATTGATAAGTATTAATTATTATCAGCTATATATGGATAGCTTCACTGGTTGTTAAAGATTACTTTACCCAATAGTAAATTAGTTAGTTCATTTTTTTTCAATTTATTTGTACCTATTAATGAGTTACAAATATTGCCACCTCGAAAGCAATGCTTGTATGAGTATAGGCATATACACATACGATAATTTAGCTAACCTATTGCATTTATCCTATCTGTTGAATGATCATTATGGCTTCTATTCAGTCTTTCGCCGGGACTGAAACGACCCTTCTGCAGCCTTCCACATGTCTTCGTTTCTTGAATAAATACATTAATAGGATATCTGATACATAAAATTTTGACGTTACGTATGCTGAATTACTTTACTGTGTTATATATTTCTATATTTTCGGATTCGTAACTTATGTTTTTGTTGATACAGCTTGAAAATGATACTGACAGTCTAATCAAATATAAACTAGTTGGTGGTACGTTAAAGCTGAAAACTGAAGGCTGCCCTCATAAGTTTGATTGTCAAAAATTTGTTCATCCTAGAAGAAAACTCTGAGCATATGAAAAAAGGCGACGCGCAGAATGTTTAGAAAATTTATTGCAGAACGATGCTTCATCGACCTCAAGTTGGCAACCTTTCGAAGTAATTCATTCATTATTCAATATACAAAGAGCCGGATGTACTAGAAAATCCACTATCTAAGGATTGCACAAAGTGCAAGTTGACAGCAAAGTTAAACAAAAGATCAAAAGTGCAAACAATCATGAGAAGGAAAAAAACGAACGATACAGAATATAAGTGTCTGATGACCATCCCCCAATCACCCGAGAGTTCTCCTTCAAAAGAATCAGTATCTTCTAAGAGTTGCTACAGTTCAGTTAGTTATACTTTAAATACAACAGTCATCCCTCAGTATTGCAAAGAGACAATAACAAAAATATCAACAAATGCCAGTTTTTATTTGCGTTTACCGGAAGGCGTTTATTTTCTCACGAAACTATTATCTTAAAGCGTTTCTAGATCAATAAGAGATATTTATGACTTTGTCCTTTTACAAGTCCTTCTTCCATTATGGTAAAAAACTAAAAAACACTCTACAGCTTCCACGATACCACGATACACAATCTACGGCAGCGCGCGGCACAGACGGCTGGCTATGCGGATTGCGGAATCGTGACGTCACAGCCAAATTGAAGGCGGCAACTATTTCGCGCTAAATATGCAAACTTTAATTATTGATTTCTCTGCCATTTATTGACGGATTTCAAAAAATTTTTCACTGACTAATTACTTTTCGTCTATATTTTACGGATACGTAACTGCTTATTTTATTATGAGTATCATGAGACTTCTCCATTATTTCTTTTGGAAACCTTTTGTGTTTTTGCGACACTACGTATTAATGTTTTTAATTTGTGGATATACTTGTAGATCTTGGGTCTGTTGTATCCCTGAATAGCGTAATAAATAATAGTATATTGTTCAACAATGCGGTAATGGCGGTAATAGCCCACGCAGATGAAGTATGCAACACGAGCCGTAGGCGAGTGCTGTAAATCATCAACAAGTTAGTTATTACCACGCCATTACTGTGAGTTGAATACTGTACTTTATCTACGACCGAAGCAATTATTAGTACCACTTAATAGATAGATAGATATATAAATATACTTTATTGGACAATTTAACAAGCACTGTGCAGTGCAAGTAATATGTCCAACAAAATTTGATTCAAACACATATTTATGTTGATCGTAGAAAAAAATGTGCCTAACAAGTGCAAAAAGCACATCAATAAAATTTTTGATGAAAAAAAAATGAACACTGTTGGAAGGCCTGGGTTTCGATCCAAAGACCCCAAAGACCTTGAGATCCACTATCGGACTCTAACCACTGGGCCATCCTTCGATTGAGGAGATCTTTTCAACGAAACATATTTGATTAGGTACTTACTTACTGGAATCTGTAATCTGACTTCAACTTCAAACATTCAAAAACATATTTATTTCGATCGTTGACTTCGTCTCAAGCGGCAAACTTCATTCATCGACTGTGTTGCAACAAATATACACTAGTTACCAGTTTAGCAATACGTATTTTCGCGATTGGCTGGGAATCTAGAATCTAGAATCGGAGTGGGGCGTCGTTGGCCAAACGAGCATCCTCACCACCATGGTGACGTCACACGGGTTCGGGAGCCGTCGGCGTGTTTTCGGTACTCGATTCAAAAACCCATGTTTATTTTGATATAACTTTTGAATTATTGCGAAAAAAAAGAAAACAAAAACAGTTTTGTTATAAAACATATATATGATCTTTCCATTTATCACAAAAAAAGTACTTTTTTTCTTAATTCAAAACCTCAATTGTCGAGTGGGGATTGGTGAATAAAGTACAGTTTAACGTACTCACCCTCTGCAAAATCAAAAGGCGTACGATTAGTCTCAGCCAACCTATGTACAGAAAATTCAAGTAACAACACTGACAAAGGAGTCTCGCGTTGGTTTACCAACTATGGAGATGGAGGGTCACCCAATAGTCGAGTCACCTTCCATCAAGCTTTTGGGGATCAACATCAACAAAAAAATGTCTTGGCACAATCATGTCGTCAGTATTGCTAAAAGAAGCTTGGAGTTTTGTTCCGCTGTAGGAAACTGTATACATCGGAGCAACTACTGCTGCTCTACAAGGTACAGATCTGGCCGTTGTTGCTTCTGTAAGCTATCCAGAACAGAGCAATTTAGACTAATCGATACGCCCAACCTCATAAAGGACCTCCACAGCCTGTAACATCGCAGAAAGGAGGCTGACCTGTCCCCGTTTAACAGATTCTATCACGGAAGATATTTGAGTGAGCTCTCCCAAATAATAACACCAAAGGCCGTCCAAACGAGGAGCACTATAGGAGATCTGCGAGCTCAGCCTCACCAGCTCGAGGTCCCTACTCCCCGAACCATTCTCCTCTAACATTCCTTCTGTTGAAGAACTTCGACCCTGTGGAATGAGCTGTCGGGGAATTTGTTTCCCGGCGGTTATAACCTGCAGCGTTTCAAATCTAACGTGCATCTATATGGTTCTACAGCGCCGTAGGCGCCCGCCTTTGCGAGAAACTGACCATGAAATAAAAAAAATGAGCCACAATTACTACCGAAATAATCAGCTATGAGCTGACATTGCGATCAAATGCATTAAAAAAATAGGGAGATTAACTCAACGTAACGTATAACAATAAATAAATGCGAAAAGGTTGTTCAGGTGCTTTAATAAATTCTTTTACTTATTACTATTTACAATGATATGCGACGCAACAAACTGTATCAAAATTAACAACATATTTTTTTAATTTTTGTGATTACAAATTTATTAATTTTGTTCAAAATGCGCGTACGCTGTTCTGATTCTAATACATGCCCTACAGGTTAATGAAATCGTGAAGAACAAAACAAGCGATATCGAGCTCATCATCATAGTCACTATATCTTAACAGACATGTTGTGAACTCGTAAAATGCATTTACTCATTTTACAAGTTTCTCTTGGGATATCTTTAAGTTCTGTAATGCAGTAGTTTCCCATTTGCTTTCTGCATCCTCATGCCGTTGACCAGATGGTATCTACTGGTTCATCCACCTTTAGGGGCAATTTCTCACCCCAAGGACAAGAAGGTGTCCTGACTCTTCTCAACTCTTCCACCCAAAGCTGTTGGTTGAGAAGAGGTTACTGCTTATACCGACAGTAGTTCGGTTCCTTTTAATCGCCTTTTACGACACGCAGGATATACGATGGGAGATATTCTAACCCGCCAACCCGCCCCAACACGAGGAGATCTATCTATCGAGCTACGCCATGAAAATTGTGTAAAATGCTGCGCAATAGTATGGTGTTACAGTTGATTACAGATTAAGATCCATAAAGCATAATTAATATTACAATAAAATTAAAGATGCTCACCACTTATTAGTGTGGACAATAAAATAAGGTTGTATGAGGAGTCCGTACTATTCTGACTTCTTTTACGGAGTTCCAGTTTATAGTCACTCTTCAAAGAGTGAAGCACATACGAAATCAACGTGCCTAAATACCTGCATGCAGATCATACGGTATATATTCTTATGTTACGCTCAATCAACAGCATTTCCGAATACAAAATATCGGCAAAATTTGCCAAATTCAGGAAATAGTTGTAGTGTATTCGATGTCACTTCGAACAGCAAAAAACGCTTGGTCGGCATCTCCTTTGTGAAATGCCACGGATACATAGACGACGCGCAGCCTTTACTTATAGTGATAATATTTGCAATAAACATGAATATTTTCGAAAAAATCAGAATAGTGCATTTTAGCTGAAAAGATGCAGGCGTGTCGTTCAAATTGTTTCTAGCTTTCTTGCTAAAATATTAGACATTCTTCTAGGTGGTGTTTTCTTATAGTGGTCAATAATGATCCGAATTGTGGTGTTTTGTTATTTTTTCGTACTTTTAAAAATACAATAGTAACGACTACATGACCCTATTGTTCCATAGGTGTGTCGACATAGTATTCTTTATTATTGAATACAAATTTAAATTATTAATCGTTGCAAAGGGGGAAAGTCAGAGTACTTGATGCTTTTATTTTGACCTTGATGATGATTTGATACCATGCGTAGAGTTGTGATTGGCTATAAAACGTAAAATAACCACAAAAATAATTTACAAGTTCAGAAAAACTAAGGCAACAACTTTGACAAAGAAGTCTCACGTTGGCTTACCAACTGTGGAAACGGAGAGTCATCCAAATGTCGAGTCATCTTCCGTCAAGCTTCTAGGGATCAATATCAACAATAACATGTCCCAGCACGACCACGTCGTCAGTATTGCTAAAACGGCACGCCTAACCTCACAAAGGACCCCTACAGCCGTTACATTAAAGAAGGGTGGCCGACCTGTCCTTGTTTTACAGATTCTATCACAACAGATGTTCGAGTGAACTCTCCCAGATAATAAGACCAAAGGCTGTCCGAACGAGGAATACTAGAGAGGCTCTGCAAGCTCATCCTTACCAGGCGAGGTCCCTAGTCCCCGAGCCAGTCTTCTCCAACATTACTTCTTTTGGAGAACTTCGACGCTGTGGAATTTGTTCCCCGATGGCTACAACCTGGTGCGTTTCAAATCTAACGTGCACCGGCACTTATCCTCTCGCAGCGCTTCTACAGCACCATAGGCTTTCAACCTTTGCGGGAGGCTGACCACAAAAAATAATCTAATAAGAATTTAACATTCTATCACCGTTGTGGCGGAAATGCAAATGCCATGAGGGGGAGAGGGGGGTGAGATCATACTCAGGACACAGCATACTAAACAACCAGCATAATATCTCTGAGGATTTGCCATATAAAAATGGTTCCCACCGAATTTGACCTTGAGATGATTTTACGGATGTGAAGTTTGGGTAAAGATGCGAAAATGAATATATCGATACCGGTACCAACTCGATATTTTTAGCCAAATAGGAGCGTTTGGTTCGTGCAGAGCATTTTGTGCAACTCATTATACCCCTTAATAATTATATAATTATTTGCGATACCGATACAAAAGTATCGATACCAGCTTGAATGCCTCAAAAAGTATCGATAACAAAAATACTCGATATTAGTGCAGAAGTATCGAAGTATCGTTAACATCCCCACAAGAAATCATCCAAAAGGAGGGATGCGCGTGTAATTACCGCCATTACTGAGTTATTGTGCTGATTGTCTACTATGCTGTGCTTAGGATATGAGAGAGTTGAGGTTTGATAATGCTGGAACTCCAAAACTTCTACTCTGTACTGTAAGTCAACTCAAATTCATTTTTGATGACGTTGTGTGCGCTTATCATATTTGAAAGATAAATTTAGAGCCTCACCCAATTTGTCTGGTCCTTGTGGAGAAGAACAGATCACTTAATCACTTGGGTATTGATTAACTTCTGTCTACAAACGTATACAAACAACTTGAAATGAGCTGCATGTGAGAGCTGCGTGCAGAATTCTGTAATTAGGTATTGAGTAGTGAAGTGTGGCGGTTGGAAAAAAATGACGGGTAAATTGATAGATCCAAAGTATCGAGTGTCTGCCCCTTCCCAACTACCTTGGAAATCCATTTACTTACGGTTACTTGTGTTACACTACATATAAGTAGCATGTTTTCATTGATTTTGTTGGTAGACGCAAGGAAGGCAATTGAGGACAGTGTCCTTTGCGCCTTGCCTGATTGAGACTTGAGCTTCATGAACCGATAAGCATACAATACTTTTAAGTAACAATATTCTCATTGGATTGAGAATTACAATTATTAATTCAGAGGTTATCTATTCAGCATATTTTTCAGAAATAATAATAGTCGGGTTTATTTTGCTACAGCTAAATGGCAAGTAGCAGCAACATATAGATATTGGGAAGAAGTACTTTAAAAAAGTATTGGTTCGCCATCTATCTACCAATGCCGGTACCTGAGCGTTTAATTTGAGGAACCGAGCACTGTTCATGTGACCCGTTTAAAAACATCAGGTAAAGAAACTTACAGTACGACACAAAACAGACTCTTTTTTGTGGAACACTCATTTAACACTCCCGACATTCGGTTTATGCTAAAAAGCAACATAACTCAATTAAAGAGTAGCAACTTCATTCATTCATCCGAAACCAATCACACACGACGTCCTGTCGCTTTTATTAAAGCTCGTCAGTGCGATTTAGGTCGAATAAATGAAATTGCAAGATAGTGCCCAGTCGGCAAAACTCGTACAAGTAGTAGCAACATATAGATATTGGGAAGCAGTACTTTGAAAAAGTATTGTTTCGCTATCTATTAAATGGCAACAATGGCAACAAAGCTGTAAAAAACGTCATTGGCGAAGTTTAGCTAGCGCTACTCTCAGACTTCACCATTGAGGTTAGCAGGCCATGAAAAATAAATAAAAACTTGTTCAGATGGAAGAAACCAGCTAATTTTGCAGAAAGATGCAAACAAAATAGAGTAATGGTGCAATGTTGTAAAGCTTCCTTATGATATATCAGCTCTAACCAGAAACAACAGCGGCAACAAGAATGCTTATTTTTTACAGCCTACTAGCTATTGGCAGATTTATAAAATCAGTAAAAAAATTTAAATGAAAGGAAAGCTGAAGATGAACTGTTGGTTCTTGGGCTGTTCGATCGGCGTCGACACGCCGCGTAGCCTTGGCGTCAGCACGCTTCGCTGCTTGACGTTCCGCTTAAATGAGTGGTCGGCATCTTCCGAAGCTGATGTTACCTGTTCGGCGTATTCCGACAGTCTGAGACCGCGTCACAGGGTTGGCACCAACGTTGCCAACAAACTTTGAGAAAAAATCATTGAGTGCTCTTTAAAATTTCCCTAGATTAGCGCTTTTTCCCTAAATTTAAATTCGAGGAAATGCTAAGCTAGCTGGTAGTTATATTTATTGGACAAAGTTAGGATAAAACGATGAAAACACAAATAAACGCGATTGTTGGAAAAAACATTCTATAAAACATACATTATTAAAAATAAAATACCTAGGTACTTTAACAAACAATATTGAAACAAAAAAATATATAATTCACTTAATCTGATACATGATCTGATTCATAACATTTGATTCATTTTACCCAACAACGAGTTATCAATTTCAACATTGTAACAGTATTTTTTCAAATTAAGCATTTTTTTATGTGTGATAACCAAATTAATGCATTTGTTTTGAGTTTATTTCGATTCTTAGTTTTAATTAGCATATTAGCACTAGAGTGAGGTGAAGTAAACATGTGTCCAACTAGCTTTTTTAATAACGGAGATGCCAAATTTCCTTCGCGTTTTTTATTTTGGTAACATAACCCCAACAACTTTCAGAGTCATTTTCCACAAAATCAAAATCATAATTTCTCAAGATTGTTCACTTTCTTCTCTGTCTCCACACCTAATGGGTACTATTATGGAAGCGTGCCTCTTAATTTTTTATATTTTCTGGAATTATTATTTATAACTTCCATACCATAAGTCGGTGGTCTTTTCTCCGGAAATCCAGCTTAGTAAGTTGGAGTACAGATGGCGAATAGCGATTCAATCATTTTAAAATGAATAATAGATTTGAATATTGTGAAACAATTGTTTTATTTAATTGGTAGCTCTACCTACCACTAATTTTAAATTGAGAAAAATGCTGCTTTTCAAAATTTCTGAAATTTCCCTAGAATTCCCTATTTCCCTGAAGCTGATCAAATTTCCCTAGAATAGGGAAACTTCCCTAGATTTGGCAACGCTGGTTGGCACCTACATTCCCCGATTAGACTGCGCTGTGCACCGCCGATGCCTGTGGAACTCCGGCGCATCCCAGAATCTTTGCGTCTCTTAAGGCGGGTATCCACATCCTGTTGAGCTTATATGCTTCTTCTTTGTTACTGTTGTTGTTCTTATGTTTATAAATGTCAATGCTCTCCTTGTACAATCTGGCATAATAAGAGGAGGTCGTATACAGAACCCGTGTCTCGTCAAACTTTATTTTGTGGTTACCGCTTTCTTGAAGTGCATGCTTAGCTACTGTAGATTTTTCTGTCTGACCTAATCGGCAATTTGATTTGTGTTCCGAAGTTCCAGTTTGTACCGACCTCTTTGTTGATCCGATGTATATACTTCCACAGGTACATGATATTCGAATAATCCCTAATGCTGTCCACGGGATTTATCCAGATTTATCTAATTATTAGCAAAATCGCATAAAATAAAAATGTATTTGCCCTGTATTGTTGCTGAATAAATTACTATTATTAATTGCAGTATGTTTAAATTATAAAGCATAAATTACGTGGCAGGAAAATGCATGAAACAAACACAATTACATCACGGAGTAATAAAAAATTCTAACAATCATTTTAATAGATGCTCAGAATGCTCTAAGTAGAGATATCTTTACCTTTAACTCAACGGAAGTGACTACTTTTTTATCCCTTTAAATGTGAAATTTCATTCTGAAGATGTTAGACTGTCAACACTTATCGCGGGTAGTTTTCCTTCTGTTTCAAAGTTTTTAATCTTTTTCTGAAGAGTTGTCAAGCTCTAGTAGATCGCAATAGCTAGTAGGCTGTGAAAAAAAAAACGCTTCTGTCGTACTCCAGCTTCTCATTGACATTAGATATTGTCTCGCTGTTGTCTCAGGTTAGAGATGATGTGTTGTAAGGAATTTCCATAATCTGGCCTCGTTGCTCTAGTTCGTTTGTATCCTTCTACTTCGTTTTTTGGTTTCTTCCATCTTAACCGGTTGTTTATTTTTCATGGCCTGCTGGGTTGCTTATAGGTAGGCAAATTGAAAAACGCCGATTTGACAAAAAATTTGAAATGAAATGAAAATGAAAAGATTGATATTGACAATTCTATATCGTTGGAAAGGTCATCAGATTTTACTTTGATGTTGTAAGTAAATTAGGCATTCCCATTTGAAATAATCAAGTTACCCGTGATTGAAATTTTCTTAATTAATCTACTGATTTCTCCAAGTAGAAAAAGAATTCAAATTTGACCATTTGACCTAAAGTGACGCCTTTCATGCTTAATCGCACTCCAAAGTCACGACCTTCTAGGCTTTATAATCGCTTTGATATTCAATGTTTTTCTGATACCTACTTACCAATTTGAGCCTAAACGGTTCGTTTAAAGTTCCATATATGACACATAAAAAAGTCACATTAGAATTCACCAAGGAATCCAAATATACAATAACATAGGGGATTCTATTCAAAAACATGTAAGTTTCATATGAGTCGCCCTGAGACGTCAAAATTTAAGTGGAAATATATTAGATTATAGCCCGCAAGACTCCTTACCATGATCAGCTAACAGTTTTTTTAACTTCGGTTTAGCAAGGCCACAATCCTCCGTCCACTCTATACTGGCCCACCCTGTATAATAGTATAACAGTTTGTATAATATGTCTATGATCCACCTGTTAGGTAAATAATGAAATAAGTATAAACCATCTGAATTTATGTCTGCACACAATCACTCTCTGATACTCATTTGTTCTTCACTTAAGCGGCCCACAGACGCTTCGGAAATCCTCAGAGGAAAAACTGCACAGTCCTGGCCTCAAGGATTATCGGAGCGTATATGGAGGTTCGTCGGACTGCACAGGCCGCCGGATGTGGAATCGAAAAACCATTCGATCTCCTGCGCAGGCCGTCTTTTGATGCCATGCTTGCTAGAACTGAACTGAACTGAAAGGTTTCCTGAGCGTCTGTGAAGGAGGGTGTATAGGCTTAAACGCACTGGGTCGGACGATACGGTACGAACGGTACGCACGAGAGTTTTTCATAAATGTTTAGAATTGATTTGCCTATGGGTGCGCGCACTGGGTCGTCACTATCGGAACAGGACCATCCGCACCTTCCGCCGTCCGATAAAATCCCGAAAGAAAGATTTCTAGGCATCCCGACCGTCCCGACCGGCCGTACCGATGACTCATCAGCCCTTCGGTGCGTGCCTGCACGTGCTTCGGTACAGACGTTCCGCCGTTTCAGTTGAGCAATACTGGTTGCAAAGCGAGCATGGATGTTCCCAAATTAATTACGGTGGTGCTCTAATCTCTTGCGATTTATTCTATGAATCCAAAACCTGGGTTTTCCTCGAGTTCTTGACTTTTTCTTCTGCTGCTACCAACATTAGACAGTTCTTCACTCAACATATCGTTTTGGTTTTCACAATACATAACAGCACAAAACCTGTTACGAGACTGCTTGTCTCTATTGTCCGAGCTTCCGTCCGTCCGTCCGTTCCGTCCGTACCGACCGACCTAGTGAGCGCCGCTTAGCTTATTCAGGCCAATGTGCAAGCCCCTTCAGGTCAGGACTGTGCAGTTTTTCCTCTGAGGATTTCCGGAGTATCTGTGGGCTGCTTTACATCTTACGTAGAAACTTAAATAAAAAAAACGTATTCGAGTGTATTTATTTATTTATTCATGTCATTCCACAGATAAGTTACTTGGTGTAACGTAAATATAATCAGCATATCTTTCAGGCCATTTCATCATTGAACTGCTGAAGGACTGTAAAGTATGACACAGCGGATTTCATAATCTAAAAAAATTAACATGCATTAATTCACAATATACAGGGTCTTATTCTCATGAGGTTTCTACACAGAAGAGGCTGCATTCAGCGTTACCTAAAAATATACTTCACCATACGTGATGTATGGAATATAGTATATATCTCAGTAGATAATTATTGTATGAAAAACATTTTTACATAGAAGTTGTCATGTGCAAGGGCCTTCAGGCCAAGACTGTGCAGTTTTTCCTCTGAGGATTTCCGGAGTGTATGTGGGCCGCTTTACATCTTGGTCGCATTTCTTACGCAGAAACTTAAATAAAAAGACATGTTCGAGTGTATTTATTTATTTATTCATGTCATTCCACAGATAAGCTACTTGGTATAACGTAAATATAATCAGCATATCTTTCAGGCCATTTCATCACTAAACTGCTGAAGGACTGTAAAGTATGACACAGCGGATTTCATAATCTAAAAAAAATTAACATGCATTAATTGACAATATACAGGGTCTTATTCTCATGAGGTTTCTACACAGAAGAGGCTGCGCTCTGCCTTACCTAAAAATATACTTCACCATACGTGATACGTGATATATCTCAGTAAATAATGATTGTATAAAAATCGTTTTTATATAGAAGTTGTCTAATATTGTATTTCTAATAATACGGCAGTATTCAAATTTTTAAATTCATCAAACACATGACTAACGAAGAACAATCAATTTTAACTTCTCCAACACAGCACTAAAGGAGGGATAAGTTATTAGAATCAGCCCGATTTCGCAAATTTTACCGAAATCAATGTGCGTGGTATCATTTCCAAGGTAAAATACCTCACAATTCATTTTCTCAAAAAAAAAGCTATATTATATTATTATTTTTCCGAGTAACACTCACCACCCCCACCATTAAATCTTAGATTTGCACCAAAAATACACCAAAAGATAGAGGACAAAAACCTCTTTATGACAGTAAAACTTGAAATCATTTGGATAATTTTTGTGAGAGTTGCTGCCATTTTAAAGTTCGGAAATTTGCTACTTTTTATCTATTTTATATTTCACTATTTTTAAAATTTTGTCGCATGCGTGGTAGGTAAGAAAACATGCTTTTTGTTGTGGTGGTAGTACAGGGTGGGGCATAAAGACCAAGTGCTTTTTGTTTGAGTAGTACTCATATATTAAAAAAGGGAGGAGCGCGCGGTTTATTACAATCTATTCCTTCACTCAAAGCATTCCACCTTCTTACTTGCCACTTACCATCATGGAGCGGTAGACCCTAGAACAACGCGTGGCATATCGCGCGGCATCTTTGGCCCATATTTTTTTGGAGAAAATGGGGTCACCCCTACAGTAACATCTGAACGTTACATTCATATGGTGAATACCTTTTTCATACTTGAATTGCAAAGAGGAGGTGCGGATATCAAAGATTTGTGGTTCCAGCGAGATGGGGCCACGGCACACACTGCCAGAGCATCTATGGCCGATCTTCGCCACCTGTTTCCAAATCGTTGAATTTCCAGGTTTGGTGGCATTTTATGACCTCCTCGGTCTCCCGACTTATCAATTTGTGATTTTTTTTATGGGAGGTAACTTAAGTCACGTGTTTGAAAGGCTAAGCCTCGTAGGTTAGACGCAGAGAAGGAAACGATTCGCCATGAAATCTCTCAAAAATCAACAGAGACATGCTGGAAACAATGGAGTGCAATTTTCGTGAACGGCTGCATTATATGCCAGATGTAATTTTTGCACTTAGATATTTCAAAATGGTTCATTATCAGCTATGTTCTGCTACCAATAATTTTTGTAGAGTAAAAACTAATAATTTTATGATTATTTCAAAAACACTTGATTCCTATGCCCCACCCTGTATTAGAATTTCACGTTATGAAATTATTTTTTGAGTTACCCCCATCTCTTTTTTATAATCGCAGCGGGACCTAAAACTAGATTTTGATTTCTAATGATAACCTTTTTATAGTGACCAAGTTTGAAGAAAATCTGAAATCTTTGGTTTTGTATGTCCTGTGTGTCTGTATGTCTGCGATTTCATTCTCCAACGATTACTCAAAAATGACTTGCTCACAAATTTGGCCAACATGAATTAATAATGGTCCTCGAGTTGAAAAGGTTTTGGTGCAGATCAGGCAATGGGCGTGAAAAAGGGTGGATGATGCACAAAAAAATGTAGTGCAACATAAATTTGATAGCACCATTTGAAACAGAATGTTTTTTCTGAAAATGGGGGCTTAAAAGTTAGATAAATTGAAATACTCAAATAACACACAACCACCTGAGTCGGGAAAGTTCCTAGAACGGGGTCTACCTGGTGCAACGTCATCATTTTTTTAAATAGCAATGTGGTAGAGATTTTTTCTCTTTTTAATGACAGTAAAGTAAATGAGCATATACGTTTCTTATTAAGGTTTCAAGATAAAATGAACTTAGCGGTGACATGGTTTTCATCACAATAGCTATTCAGAATTTCTCCCAGAGTGCATAAAAATTATTTTCAGGCTTTCCGCGATATGTTAGGCTGCCTTTCAGTTAATGGTGAACATTGAAGACCCTTTAAATTTTTTAAATTTTTTGCCGCATGTTTTTCAAACACCTTGTATAAGCCATCAAAAGTCTTAAGTGACTATGATTAAATTACCTTTAAAAAGTTTTCTAAAGATATGGAAAACACGTTAGCAGCATACAGTTCCAGCTCTTTCTGTGACCTAATCATAAACACAAGTAAAAGCTTTTTGAATGTTTGAGAACTTCCAGTCCAATCACAACTATAAGCCGAAGAGGTTAGTCTGGTACTCTGAGAAGTAAAAAAAGCATTATATAGTATAATAAAAAAATAAATAAATGAGATCCAAAAGATCTAAACAGCACTGTGCGATTCAGGACATGTTCCAAACAAGAATTGTGCGCCGGTCTAAGAGTAACAACTGAACATAGAGGTAGTTAACAACTAATTCTAATTGGCCGATATCTTTTCTTACGTTGTCATATTGACCACCAGATACGGCAATAATAATTACTTACTATCGTCTTAATTGTATAGTATCCATAAATATTCCATTCTAAGTTAAAAAAAAAAAGGTATTTTGATGGTTCAGGAATTATTACAGCAAAATCAATAGATATGTTGACCTCTACTGCGTTACTGTATATTTCTTTATCATAAACGCAAATTCTGAAGTCTTACATAAATTTTGAGGAGCTGGCAACGCCGATATAATTTTCCTACGATTTGTTTACGGTAGAAGCCCGACTGTCAGACGTTTGTTTTTTTTGTGCGTCTTTTATGCTTGGTCAGTCAGACTGAAAAAAGCCAGTTCAAAAGGACAAGTAATATCGACGTTGCAACTTGTTCAGTTTTGGTCTAATTTCTAAGGAATAGAATCATCAAAGTACCGTTTATTCAAATGGAAAATTCCAGAATATAGGTTAAATAGAAAGACACAATGATAATAATAAATACTGTGTGGCCACCGTAAATTGACCAGCGCGGCATGAGAAAGGGTAGCGGGAGGTTTTCTCAGGTAGCGATTGTGATCATCATGTAGAGTCTGAAAAGGGACAGAAATAATAAGTTAAACAAGGACATTAAATATTGTCTGCAACGATTATCCAATCACGATGCTGCACCGTCCTTAAGGTGGGGAAGAGAATCTTCTGGTAGCGTTATAAATTATTTACTATTTTCTTTATAAATAAAATAAAACAAATCAAGAAGGAAATATGATTAATTGATAATAAAATTCAGTTTATCATTAGAACATTATAATCGAGAGGATATGATTTTTAATTTTTGATATCTAAAATAAATTAAAAGTTATGGCAACGCCATAGTTCCCTCACTATTTCGCTGGTCAATTTACTATGTCCACACAGTAATTACTGTTATTATGGCAACATGTCCATCATGCCTGCCTATTACCGTTGCTTACTCTCTCCATGTTTACTCGTATTGGTGCCTCTGTGGGTTCAACGTCCAAAAATAAAGAAATATTAGTGTAGTACTGTGTAAGGCTTTCGCGGCCATCGTCCAATGAATTTGTGGTTCTTGGGTTTTTAGGCCGGCGTCGTTTAGCGTTAAAGCTTGACGTTTCGCCACCACGAGTGGATGGCATCTTCAGAAGCTATTTCACTTCGGCGACTTCCAAAACACTTACGGCGACTTACAAAATCAATGTTAGTGTAGTGCTTGCAAGATTGAACATTTTTTTGATTTTTGGGGCTAAATAATGAGTGATGCCCGAAAACTGTTTCAACACTTAAACCTCTATGATGTCCTGTGTATTTCACTTTTGCTTACTATCATTTTAGCAGTAGAGAATTTCAGAACAATGTTCATGATTTTATGCGTTTTCAACTTTTAGAGTGTTTCTCTTGTGTCAAACATTTGTATCAATCAGCTTACCTCTACTATCACCTCATTCCCAAAATAGCACAGGACGAATATTCCTGTAACAGAACAATACTGAAAGCAGACGTACGAGAAAAATGGGACGCTCCCTACAGGAACCTAAAAAAATATCTGCATTGATAACAAAATAAAAAATGACAAAACCTGATTGATATATTGTTTCCCTAGTATGGCTTTATTGTCTGTGAATTTGCTATATTGTTTTTATACTTCAGTATTACTAGGCACTACTTCGGTTGTCCTGCAGTGAAGATCTCAGGAGATTAGAAATGAGGAAATACGCAAAATATCAATGACTTGCGTAGTCTATTATAATAGAAAATGAAGGCAATATTTATACAGCTGTTAGTAATGATTTCACGACCCTTCTTGTAGATTTATTACTGCCTTTTTTTATTGGGTGATAGGGTCCAAATAAACACAACTTTAGCTCAAATTTGCCAACGTTTCGAAAATTATATTTTCGTCTTCAGGGCTCCTTTGTGTTAAAAGTTGTGGTAGTCACAAGGTTCTTTAAAATTAAGTACATGCGTGTGTCCTAGATATTGGGATTTTGGTCTTTATATCTGCACACACTAACTACTTCTCTTAACGTTACACAGTCTGTTTGTAACGTTAAGAGAAGTAACTTCTGTAGTTAGTGTGTGCAAATATAAACACCAAAATCCCAATATCTATCACACACGCATGTACTTACCTTGTGACTACCACAACTTTTAACACAAAGGAGCCCTGAATATGAAAATATAATTTTCGAAACGTTGGCAAATTCGAGCTACAGTTGTGTTTATTTGGACCCTATCACCCAATAAAAAGAGGCAGTAATAAATTATACAGCAGTGTCATCAAATTGACCAAGCGGTAATAGTTCTGCATATTTCCCTAAACAGAACTAATAATATGAAACATTCAATACTGACCTTCGTCATTTCAAATAAAGCTGTGCATAACATTAGTACAATGATAAGGTACTGAACTAACAGGGCCTTGCCAAATATCAACGATATTTCATCTACAAATCTGAAAAATGAAGAGCAAGTAAAAGTCCGTAACATCACATTTCTACTGCGGCGGTTGAACAGAAAATCATGCATTGGAAAATATGTAACATCGGACGCTTTCATGCATGTGATCAGAAAAAATCTTCAGGTACTATATAGTTGAAACAGAGTATCGGATAATATGGTGCGCACTTCATCGTCACTGCTTTTACCATATACTTTTTCTGGGACTATATTTTTTCTTGGTATGTAATTACCAAGCAAAAATACGCCATGTCACGCCTATAGAAAATGACAGAGGAAGAGATTGAGAAAAAAGCAAATTGGTCTGCATTATATGTGCACAATGGAGAAAATATCCTAATGATACCTTTGATTTCTCTGTTCGACACAATACATATATGTTTTGTACCTATTAAATATTCAGAACTGCAGCAAGATTGTAACATACTCGTAAATATTTTATGAACTGTGATATCTAGAAGCAATCTTTCACTCACCGTATTACATACTTGTGTTTAATAAGGCAATCTATAAGATTTTCGATCATCTTTTTATCAAGTTCCTCGGAAACCAATTTGTAGTAACTGTTACTGTGTACACCAATGGTTGATTCTGAGTATTCCTTAAGATTTTCTAATGAATCGTTCAATGTTCTAAGTTCAGCTCCTACAACCATGATTAATCCTGAAATCAAAGGAAAATTTAATCCCGCTTGGGTTGTGTTGAAAATAATAGCAACAATATATAATACAGTCGAGCGTTTGACACCATATTAATTTTAAAACAAGCATTCTCCATAGTAGTAGTTCTCACCTAAACCGTTGTCCAATAGCATCTAAATTTGTTTAGGTAGAATACAGCATAATCTACCTAGAGTTTAGATTCTTATATCTGGAATCCAGTATTTCACAGTAGCTACACATATTTGTGGTAGAACAAGTTTTGGGAAACAATCAAAATGTAGAAAATATTAGTTCCCTGAATGCGTAGAGCGATAAAACAGTGTGGAATTGAGACTAGAATAAATACAGACCTTGTAGGTTCCAGCTGATTGAGTAATTCTGCTTAAAGTTCCCAATTAGTCACTACGTTTAACTAATGTTGCAGAACTATCTACTGTCACCCCACACAATAAAAAGTGAGAATCTTTCGGAAGCCTTATTATTTCCAGGTCACACTGAGGAGTTTTAATTTTTATTAACAAAAGCAAAACGACGTCATTTGTGGATCTGTGATTGGCTTCGGATGAATGAATGAAATTGCTACGCTTTAATTGAATTAAGTTGCTTTTTAGCATGAACGGAATGTCGGGAGTGTTAAATGAGTGTTCCACAGAAAAGGGTCTGTTTGTTGTCGTATCCGCAGGTTCCTATACCTGATGCTTTTAAACGGCTCACATAAACAGTGCTCGGTTCCTCAGATTAAATGCTCAGGTACCGGCTTTGGTAGATAGATGGCGAACCAATATTTACTGCTTCCCAATATCTATATGTTGCTACTACTAGTACGAGTTTTGCCAGCTAGGCACTAACAGGTAATTTCATTTATTCGTCTGAGATCTAAATCAGACTGACGAGCTTTAATAAAGGCGAAACGACGTCGTCTGCGATTGGTTTCGGATGATTGAATGAAATTGCTACACTTCAATTATTTCCAAATAAAAACGGCTCAGTATTCTATCAGTATCTATTGCCTTATGAAAGAATCATCTGACGTTCTCTGTGATCCATTTGGCTTGATTGGCCAAATCCGTTTGAATAAACAGTTGCTTACCATTTCGGCTATCTCTGTAGCCTTTCTCAAGGTATATTTATTGGCCAGTAAAGCGCACCTTTCCCTAATCGTCTCAACTACTCTCATTGTTGTGTTTACATTTAGACCCCTACGGAAATATTAAGTTGTATACGTTGACCTCGTTTAAAAACTTAGAAACCAAAGAAAACAAGGTTAGGTTGATAAATTCAGTACTTCCCACATATTAAAGGGCTGATACACGTACGAGCAAGTACGCGTACTTATGGCTCGACGACCTTTTTCGCCTGTGTGTCACCGTAAGTACGCGTACTTTAAAACCGTCGCGCAAACCGCCGGCGAGCCAACTGGTTTGAATGTTGCTCGTAGCTGGTCTCAGCTCGTACTGCGAGCCGCGAGCCACCACTTTGTTTTGGCAGGCCATCGATGCGCAACGCTTGTTGTGTTTGGCGTTTGTTAAAAGTTTTGTTTATTTAGTAAAATTATCAAAATGAGTAATTTCAGCTTCACGTGTGTCACCGAGTCGAGCCGAGTAAGTTCGCGAACTTAAAAACCGCGTACTTATAGTTCGTACGTGTATCACCCCTTTTACGTTGATATCATTTTATTATTTTCCCATAGCATCTATAGTCCCCTTGAAACCAAATCATCGCGCAGGAAGAAAGTTTTAGGAATATTTGAAATGTTTCGTTTTTTGTTAATTACTCCGATGCTCATGCATCGATTTCCAAAATTATAGCAGCAGTACGGCCCCGCAACATATCCCTAGCCAAATTTCATCACAATCCATGTAGCGGTTACTGAAACTACGAGACTAGAAAAACGCGCCAACGTGCAGGCAGACCTAAGGAAATAAGCAACGTGAATTTTAGTGATGTAGATATATAAAACGGCAAAAAAATATATTATCTCAAAATCCAAAAAGTTCGCGATCACATACGTCCGACCGAACATTCGGTTCCGGCCTAGTTTCGGCCAGAAAAACGGGTTTCGGTTTAGTTTTGGTTTCAGCTGCCATCCAGCCGAAACCGAAACTATTTAATGGATTTGGCGCTGCGATCGGACGCCCTCGGAGCACTAATCTTCAAGCGAAGAAGTGTCATTTTGCTGGGTGGATGATGGTAATAACTTATCACAAGTTAAGAAGCCTACTTATCGGAGCCAATCTTGCAAAGAAACGCAGATATTACTCTTACTAGAATTTCAGTCCATTTCTGTCTTTGAAAAAGGTTCCCCTAAAACTAACGTCGGCTTTACCGTCCCAAACTCAATATTCACGCCCTCCCAGGTGTCGCGGGAGGTATATTCGCGGGACAGAGGATCTAGGATGTAGACTTCCCTCCATATTCATCCTTTTGCGGGTCTTTATGTCGATTTGTCGCAGCTCTTCCACTTTCCAGTGGATAGCACCAAAGCTGTATAGCAACAATGGGACCACAAGCATGTTTGTGGCAGCGACTTTGTTCTTGCCGGACAGTTCTGATGACCAGATCTGACCAGATCTGCCAGAGTCGGTGAAAATATTTGCGGCGGAGACACTCTTTGACCAACTCTGCCTCTTGGACGTAACGCTGCGCCACTCCATGGTAGGTATAAGTATCTCCGGCATGCAGTTGTCGCAAGATGCTCCCATCAACGAGCTGTTCCTCATCTCCACTATCTCCGCAACGTTCTCTTTTGAGATGAACCATGGCACATTTGTCTGTCCCGAACTCCATACCAATAGCTTGACTGTAATCCTGCACTACCCTCAGCGACTGCTCTAAATCGCGTTGTCCGGAGGCATTGAGTTTCAGATCATCCCTATCCTATCGGGGTGGAAAGTAAAATATTAATGACACATATTTATAAATATTTAGCTTTGAGATATTTGAAACGAGGAAGGTGAATCTCTACACTCAGTACACTAGTCGAAAATATTGATCTCCACCAGGAGGTCTGTTATGTTCAATTGAAAGGCTTTTAATAAAAGTGTTTAGTGTTTGTTCCTTTGGACCGGCTAAAAGGTTCAAAGGAGGTATACTTACGTAGCTTCGTCACCCCGTCACTATAACTATCACTACTTTACCAACCTTACGTCTCCCTCAGATTGTTTCATGTCCTTGACATTAGATTTTGTCCAAAAGATACTGGAATACTGAGCAATACTTCTTTATGTTTTCCGAACTATGTAGAATGTATTAGGTGAAATCGTTAATGATAAAGAAATGGACCACTATTTTAGGAAAAAAATTGTACTAATCGGTAGTTACCTTCAATCAAAGAGAGCGCTCCAGTATTCATAACTCCACTACACAAGACAGCAATGAACTCGTATGCAAATGTGATCTCAAATACTGGCGAATAGTCTGTATCATAGGGAATATAACCCGCTGTCGGTAAGAATGGGCCTCCACTAACTGTGTATGGATAAACACCCCAAAATATGCAGGTAGTACCACAAGCAACTTGAAGGCTCAATGTTATAGTCTTTGATGTGCGAATATAGCTGAAAGTAAAATTGTTTCATCTAAGTGCTAGTACTGTAGTGGGACTTGTATAATATTACAGTTTTACCTTCTAAACGATTGATAAAACCACATGTCTAACTTCTAGTACTAGTTTTATATAAGCTAGAAGAGATGTGTAAAGAGAACAGAAAAATATTTTGTACACATGAAAGATAGGAACTCAAAAGATATACAATTTTAAGCAAAGATTGTATGATGACCTTTCACTTGTTATGAAAGATAGTTCTGGGGTTCTTCTAGAAAAATAAAGACCATATGACCACATCATGCAGTCAGTAAAGCAAGATAACTAAAAAATACGAACTTTTATATTCTTTGCAAAGAACGATTAAGACAAAAGGACCTGTGAAGCAATCGTTATCTGCTCAGGCTAGGAGACGAATATAAGCAACAGTGTAAAGTACAAACTTCTAACACGACCTCAATACATTACAAGAAAGCGGTATAGTCTAAACTATATGCATATAACCAAATTTTCTCACTGAGTTATTGGTATTTTCACTTGAAGTCTTAGCAAAAAATAACAAACCTGCAAAAATCTTAATCGTGCCAAAGTGTTCAGGCATTAGTGTAGCTTTACTAGTCGGTCAGAAGGAACCAGATAATTTTCTGATGTTAATACTAGAAGAATTCATCTAATACCAACCTACCTTCGCAACATGTCTTGCTGTTGGATAGATTTGGGTTGAAACTCCTTTCTGTTTATAGACTCCACCAAGTTGCCTATCCTGTCTCTGTGTTTGTAGATAAATATATAAAGAATGGTAGTAACAATGTTAGCCAGAGTTAAGAACGATGCTGATACCATTTCATCTATGTTTCCGTAATGCTCGTACATGTATCCAAACTCAATAGCTAGTAGACCACCGAAAAAAAATGCTAGAAGATGTTTAATTATAACTACCGGTCAGTTTTTCTAAAGCTTTTTTTAAGAAGAAAATTCAGATTTATATCTGTATAAAATCGTAAGCTTGCTTGTAATAAAGGAACGTAGAAAAGTAGTAGTGAAACCAAGATCTTTTGCCGAAGCTACATATGTGTTTGTGCATACGCTGTCATCAGCTTAACCTGAGTGTTTGGTTATTTGTTTGTTAGTTTTTTGTTTGTGAGCTTGTAGCACTCCTTTGGATTAAAAGGTCGGACTGAACATTGAACGCGTTCCAACTTTGCCGCGAAAACGATTTTGGCGGCTTCAAATTCGTCTGACCAGCGGTCGTATCCGCTGACTAAGATATGACACAGACACCTGTTTGAAGTTTGTTAATATTACACAAAGGCGTAGCGACGAGATCTTAAAAGGCGTGACATCCAACTGTTCGGGAGTTGGTATATTTATGAAATTTTTTCAGGAAAGTCGATTGTTTTAGGTATTGTTTATACAGTAATGGTAATAATGATTATGCTATGAATATTGATCAAAAACAGCTGTTCGTCTCCACTACATAGAGCATTAATGATCACACATGAAAAAAAACTACACAAACAAGTTCTAGTGATAGAATTAATTAAAAAATTTGAAAAAATTAAAAACTACACTCTTCAAGAACATCTGTCTAAATAATGTTGAAAATATTTTTTAAATTGAGGTTGGGATGATAATGAACGAAAAATACTGCAATTATTGTGAAAAATGCGTGAGTGATTAATACATGCCATATTATTCGTAAATCGAGCGCCCGACGCTTTTTTCACAATAATATTAGTATTTTTCGTTCATTATTGTTTCAAGGTTATTTAAAAAAATATTTATAACTTTTTAGTCCGATGCTCTTTAAAAGCGCGTTTTTTATTTATGCATGATTATGGCAGTCAGTAAATAACGTATATTTCAGATTATCATTTTCTAACGCATCTTACTCATGCACTTTTTCCTTTATCGCGGATATGTTCACAATTTTGAACTTCGACAAGATACGGCTTTTAGAAAATTTAAATACGGTTAATTTCACAAAAATCAATATTACTTGTTAGTCGCCAGGTTCATTGTGGGAAATATGTCAAATTTCTGTTTTAATTTTAAATTGTTTTCAATGCAGTAAGTAATCGCATGGTTTATTTCCAGATTGCTCAAAAATAAAATTTGTACTCGCTAATTTATTTTCTTTTGGGAGCTTTTGTATCTTATTAATAGCAAGCCAAGTATTCTTGTCAAAACTTTTTAAATTCAAAATGTTATGTTACTTTATGTCCATGTAGAGTACGTTAGAAGAAGCTGCCTCACTTATTTCCGCAGGTCTGCCTAGATCGTATTTCTCTTCGTGTGCCCTGTGCAATTCCGCACGTCGGCGATCCCTCGTATTATTCTCACATCATATGTAGGGTGCCATTTTCTGCCTGTCTGAATATTGTAGCGGCATCTCTTATTCCGCACCAATCTCTTATATTTCGAAGCCAAGAGTGCTGTTTCCTCCCCGGACCTCGTCGGCCTTCTATCTTACCCTGCAGTATCAATTTGGGTATCGAGTATCTGGCACCTCTAAGGATATGACCAAGGTAAGATATTTTCCGATGTTTGACAATATGAAGAAGTTCTCTGTTTACGCCAGCGATTCTCAGTACTTCTTCATTGGTTTTATGTGCAGTCCAGGGAATGCGGAGGAGTTTCCGGAGTGTCCACATTTCAAATGCTTCTATGCGATCGTATTTATATTTGTCTAATAATATCTTAATAGTTCGAAAACTTTTGCTCAAAATATGGTACATCTTACTTTAAATGCATTGAATGATGGCAGGGTAAGCAACTAGAAGCTTGATGTAAATAATATAAAAAGTTAGCTCAAACTGAATATTTGGGAACGCCCCCAAGTGTTTGGGGTCAGTGTTCAAATCTGTTCATAAAAACAGACATATTTTGATACACACACTTGGTAATTTGCTTTTGATTGTTGATTATGTTGCCAGTAATATTTCAAGTTGGTGCGAATTTAGAGAAAAGGTGCTCCCAGTTCAATTATTTTCGTAATATTTAATGTACTTTTTGTTATACCTAGTTCTGGCGCAATATCAATCTATTTCGTATCTTGAAGAGATATAGAAACAGCCGAGTCAATCTACCTTCTTTCATTTAGTTTTTCAACGGAACTGCTTTTCTATCAGCATAAAATATATGTTATCAGCGTAGATACCTACCGAGCAGAGTAGTTGCACGAAGCACATAAACAACCCAGCCAACTGTGGAATCCAGTTTCGGTGGAATCACCCCAAAAAAGTTCATAATTTTCATGTTAATACTGACAATATCTTTAAAATCGAACTGCGGGGGTGGGTTTTCCATGGCGAGGGACTTGAAGGCGCTTGGACGGCAGCGAAGCGGCAGGCGATCGGAGTTCGAATGACAACAATAACGCAACTCATCGCTTCATCGGGAAAGTGTGAACTTTGATGGAGGTGTGTGAAGCTGGGCGTCCATGACCAAGCCGTTCCACACCGCTCCAAATGGAGCGGCTCCATTTCTAACGTTAATCAAAGTGCTTCCATAAAATGCCGGAAAAAGAACCTACTGCCCGCGGGATTCGAACACGCGCCTCCGAAATTCTAGTCCCGCGCTCCTGATTTGAGAGCCCGACATGCGGGCAATAGCATGAAACATGGTATAACATCCATTTCCAACGTTGTAATAGTTCACTAGCGGCCGTACCATGTGCTATCTACGCTTTTTTCCGCAGTAGCTTCCAAAGAATCAAATTACATTCCTAAAGCGTCATTTGTGATTTCGCTGGTCGGTTGCAAATCCCAAAATATCAGTAGCAGTTTCAAATAGTCAGATGGATTTTCTAACACATCATATGTAGTTTCAAATAGTTAAGTGTATTTCGAAATAAGCAGTTGAATATTCAAAAGGATCATATTAATTTTAAAAATAGATGAATAAAAGTTCTAAGGCATCAATTGTGGTTTCCAAGGCGTCATCAAAATTCTAATTTTGTGATGAGGTCCGCATATTCTATACATATACAGGGAGGCGGAGGTCCAATAAGCGCGTGGTGCTCTCTAGCGGCCTTACCGTCTGAATTAGGAGAAGATAGCTTGAATAAAAAACGTTTATTTTCAGATGGTCTTGCAGAAAATAATTTCAAGGATGGCAGACATCCGGATGTACCGGAAGTAGGTATCAACTTCCTTATTTTAAATAAACCAACCTGTATATTATTATGGTTTTGAATTCAACATTGATTTTTAGGTCCAGTTTGTTAACCATAGTTTATGTCTACGAAGTGTATTTTCGAAGTTATTCAGCAATCTTTAGAAAATTTGACGTTTTAGAACCTACTTTACAAAAAATGTTAATACCTCGGAAATTAAGCACGATAGAAAGATGCGGTTTTCGGTTTTGATACGAGCAAGAAACATACTTGTGCTCCAATGAGGATATTGTTTCAAAAGCACATTAAATAAATAGACTGGCAATTTTCAAATTCGAAAAGTTAAAAACCTTTTTTTTTCAAATTGGATTGTCTCATGAGTTTTACATCAGTGGATGTAAAATTAAATTCTCTTTCACAATCATCTAGGCATATATTATAATGATTCTATCTTTGTAGGTTTTCAGGATATTTACGATTTTGTAATTATTCCGTAATGGCGCGTAGGAATTGGATAAATCGTAGGTAGCGTGGCTTGCACATGAAACAGTTGGCAGGAAAGCTTACATTCAAGGTCTTTCGGCCTCTAATACTACAATGTGCATTCGCTCTATCTAAAATCCCAGTGGTAAATTTTCCAGCAGGTAATCCAAATTTTCATTCAGAAACTTTTTGAAAACATTAGTTTATTTTGCGGTTTTCAATAATATCACCCCAAATGTTGATACTCCGTGCTGGTTGTCCACAAACCTCTCAACCCACACCATATCCTTACCCAAATTTCATAACAATCCATGCAGCGGTTACTGAGATTACGCGGCTAGAAAAACGCGTATAAACAGACAGACCGACGGAAATGAGTGACATGGATTTCCGTTATGTAAATATGATAAAGCGTCCAACAAAAGTATCAGCTCAAAATCGAAAATTTTCGCGTTCACAATAACCTATCGGTGCGGGAAGTAAAAGAAACAGCACAATGTTCAAACTGTGTTTTTGGATACTCTAGGGTACTCTAGGCAGTAAATGATGAGAGATTTAACAATATTTTTTAAGTCTAAGGTGTCACGAACCCAAAGCTGGAGTACGTAAGAATTGTGTCTCATACATAATATAAATATTTTCCAAAGAAAAATTATTAAAAGGAACTTTTGTTTATTCAACGATGTCCTGGGTATGCAATTATATACATGCACCTATAACCAGTAGTAAAATGTCAAGAACCTTCTTGCTTTAACAATACATAATGACATTCACATGTCAAATGCATCCTTTGCAGACTGCGGCAATGGTACGGCATTGAAAAATGGGGAATTCCCAAAATTACAAATCGGTTAAAATACCTATAGACCAAACACCAGTGGTGGAGAGCCATATATCGCTTTATCGGCATCCGAGATAACCTAATGACTACAAAACGTCTGTGTTGCGCTTCTAAGGAAATCCGTATTTTAATCACCATACGTCAATACTATTAATAATAATCTACCATTCAAGAAATAGTACTCCAGTAAAATAGGTAAAAATATTTGTGTCTTGCTTACACATAGGTACTTCTCGCAAGTGAAATCCGAAAACCGAGAAAAGAGGGATCCAGTTTATGAAATGGGGCAGGACTAAAGATAATAACAAACGAACCCAGTTGTGATAATTATTTTATCAAAAATACAACAGCTGAATAATGGATGGGCATAGAGGGTTGACGAATGCACTGCTCTAGTCTACGCAGCATGCTCGTAATCTGGTTGTTAATAAACCTCAGAGGTAGAAGCTGTCCTCACAGCATGTTCTAGTTCGTCCAGCGTGGTCGGATGATTGGGTAAATGTAGCGACCCATCCAATCCCATACCTTTAAAGATGGTGATAAATCAGTTAATCGTGGAGATCAAGGAACATCCTGACCTCATCTTCCTACAGGAAGCTCATCGATCCTTTGCAATATGAAGAAGCCCATCATCAACTACTTCCAACACCTCATGCACATAACGTTGGGCAGTCATTGTGCTACGAATCACAAGTAAATGTGAAAAGCTGTTAAATGCAATGGCATTCAAAACCATTAAACCGATAGGACGGTGTACAGGGAGCTCAACAGCAAACTGGAGATCACTTCGTTTATCACCTTGTCGTCTAAGGAGTTGGATTCCATCGTTTGCCCCCAGACAAAACCTAGACTCGTCGGGGAAGGCCGTCTAAATGTTAGTGTTCCTGGCACCAATCTAACTGTTGATGACGATGATTTTCGGTGACAATGATTTGATGATCTGTGGTAAGCCATGCGGATTCGAAAGGGCGTCCCTGTAGCTGCATATCAAACGTCAGCAACAGCTCGAGTGGATCACATTCTGTCTCGAAGGGTTAGTAGTAGTAGATGAAGATCTTGTCAGTCTGAAGTTTTCCTACAACCTCTAGGTCGCTGAACTCGCCATTCTTCGACCCATGCGCATCTTACTGATACAACTGTAGCCACGTTATGCCCCATGGTTACAGAATTTCGTCCATATTTTCGTTGGCCTACAATCCGGCCATATTCAAATAGGGTTAACTGCTTGAACCAGGATTATCGTCTTCTAAGGGGCACCTTTATACAACCAACTAGTCTCTCGCTATATTTGCAACAGATGTTATAGTTTGTTGATCGACAAAAGTCTATGCTTTGTTTATACACGTATAGAGCTTTTAGAAGTTCCCATGTAGGTGAATAGCGTCTGAATGAACAACAGGTCTTAATGTTAGTTCGCATGAAAGCAATAGTAGTGCTATATGAGCGCAGCACGTTTTTGGGTACATTAGCTTCAAACTTGCAAATAGCCTTAAATATTTCTGCTTAATGGTGTTAGATCTCATAGTTTTGGTGAAAACTTGAAACCTAAAGCTTAAGAACTGAGCATTGATTTATTACCTTGTTTCCATTAATCTGCTTTGATCCAGTTTAGGACTTGAAAGGACTTATTCACGAGTTCTTTAAAAGTGGTGCTATAAGTAAAAGAGAAAAATTGCGAAATGAATGTATTTATTCTAAGTTATTTAACATAATCAACTTAAAGCATTATTGATTTTGTACTTACCGTAGCTTTTCTGCTGACAGTTGTAGACTCATCTATCAAAACCATAACCTTCTGCTTAGCGTCAGCTATACTGTTACAGTTAACTTGTTTTATTTTTGTGCAATGTGAATAACTATATTGTGACAAGTTTTATCATCCATTTAAAACTTGCAAACCGACATGAACGGAAGGATCCACTAGTGGCCTTTGCATCTTTGCTATTTTATAGATTGTTCTGAAAACACGTTCCGTGGTAATAAAAATCGAACGATTTACCTCTTCAAAAGTCGTCTCAATGCGTTGCCTCTTTGAATTTTTGAGTATATTTCAATGGCCCTGTCATGTGCTGCAGATTTTTTATGTCCAACAATTCTTTTACGTAAACTTGCCTGCTGTGACTCTTTACTTTTCCCATTTTGTCGTACTGAGCTTTGCTTCCATGCCCCATGGTGACGAAATTCTTAAGTGTTTCTCTTTCTCCGCGGAAAAGGAATATACCTTACTACAAGCCGAACAGCCTAAGGCTTTTTTTAACAATCACCCTATCAACCAGTTATTCTGGCTCTTGAATGTTTCGTATTATACCACGGTCCAGCAAACAGGCAAATCATCAATATTCATCTCTATACGTGCTTCCATGACCTGTGGTTCTTCCTTACTTGTGCTTGGAATGGAACAGTGTCTTCTTTCTTTATCTCGGGAGTTAGATTTGCGGGCGGGGGTGGCCATTCCTTCAAATTCAACCAATTTTATAATTATTGAAAATGACTCATGTTCAATTTCACTATATACAACAAAAAGTAGCATGACGTTAATAAAAACAAGACTTATTTATCACTGTAGCAACTGCAAACTGGTGCAAGCTACGAAAGACAAGGTGACGGATAACGACAAATAGGATATACCTATAAATTCATACGCGAACTTGACACACTGAGATAGAACAATTCAAAATTCAAAGTTGGCATGTGCGCCGTGAGTCTGCGCAGAAACAGAGAAAAGGGTATACAGGGTTACTACTGTTGCGGTTGTAAAAGCGTTTTATTTTCTACATATCTTGGTAGCCACAACGTATCAAAATGGCATTTCACGAACCGGAGTGGCCAGATATATTCATTTACGAAACGGAACGGTCAGTAATATCTTTTCACGAACCGGAACTGCGTTCCGGTGCGTTCCGGTCCATTTCAACCCTGATCCAGTTGTAAAATAGTACGAGGTAGAGCTAAAAACAAATACTCATGTCATGTACTCATGACATATGCCTTTTTAAGCGACGGTTATTTGTTACATTAAGGTCGAGACGTAATTAGGGACTCGGTGATTCATTTGGAGTTGCCATACAATACAATACAATTACTTTATTTCCATAAGACAGTTACAAACTGTATTGGAATAGTCAAAAATCACCTAAAACTAATACATAATAATGTATAATATAAATAAATAATAAAATAATAAAATTGTACTTAACTCTACGATTTTTATGTAATCGTCCAGCCGATAATAGCATTTTTGTAACAAAAAATGTTTTAAATTGAATTTAAATTGACTGAAGCTACTACATGCTTTAATATGGTCGGGAAGATTATTAAATAAAAGAGGGCCGAGATTATTAGGTGATCGAAATGCGACTTTCGATGTACTTATGCTTGTATGCAGATTCTTTCTATGTCTAGTATTAAATCATGTATATCGCAGTTTCGTTTGAAATTGTTACTGTTCTTATACACGTAAACACATATTTCAGACATAAATAGAGGCGGGACAGTTAAAATGTTAAATCTTTGAAACACATCTTTGCAGGTGTGTTGAAGAGATACCTGCCATAGCACGGATACATCTTTTCTGGGCTAAAAAAATATCTTTAGAAAGTGTTGACCAACCCCAGAAACATATGCCATAGCGTAGTCTAGATTCCACATTAGCGGAATAAACCTGTTTTAACTGTTCACCAGTTAAGATGGTTTTTAACTGTCTTAGCACATAACTTTGAGAGTTTATTTTAGGTGTAATAAACTCACAATGGGCTTTTCAGTTGAGATGTGGATCAATATAAAGCCCAAGAAATTAAATATTTTCAGTAAAAGAAAATTTATCATTGTTCAATGCGACCTCCAAGTCGTGAACAGTTTTTTGTGCATGATGGAATCGATTAAGTGTTGTTTTAGAAGGATTAAGGTATAGAGAGTGTGAAAACCACACATTAATTTTCTCAACCAAATCATTACAATCATTTTGTAGAACTGGGTCAGATTTATTTGAAGTTAAACCAGATATATCATCAGCAAATGCCACAAAATGGGATCCTGGGTGTATGCTGTCAAATTGATTGATATATAAAAGAAAAAGGATTGGGCCCAAAACCGAACCTTGGGAAACTCCAGTGGTGATATCTAAAGTCTTTGATGTAAAGCTGTTCAAATTGTTCATTGAATCAGTATGTTGAACAATAACATACTGCTTTCTTTCAACCAAAAAGGATCTGGACCGCCAAAAAGATTGCTCAGCAAAGCCATATACTTCAATGATTGTTAAAAACTTGTTATGAAAGACACAGACAAACGCATGTATGATACGAAGTACATCTACTTGACTATTCTTCTCTGAATGTGTTCCTAATGTTACTGGTGTATAACACTTAACGTGGAATCTGCATTTGGCTACACGACACCACAACTGGTGTAACTGGATATTCTCGCGTTAAAAGAAACATTACTCGTTCCTCGTGATCCTCTCATCGCAGGACGATGATCTTAAACTTAGACTTCGTTGGTGTTTTAGTTAGAAATGATCTTCTGTGCTCTTATTGTTGTCTTAGGTAAGTCGCATTTGGAATAAAAGCGTTATAAAGATCATTCGAACTGCGTACTGGCTTAAAGCGTTTGCTTTCGTCCTAGGTCAAGTTCACCTTCCGCAAAGTCTCGCCAATCCGTCTGTGTCAAGTGAAGATAACACGTAAGTTGTTTGTATTGTAGTATATTTGTTTGGTTTCGATTATATAATAATTATAGTGACAACAGAAATAGAATTTTCATATAATCAGACCTGCATTCCATGAAGTGCTTGGATAATTAACCAACCATTATTTATTTGCTATTTAAAATTCACATAAATGCGTCAATACAATACATTTAAACATGTATGTTGGATGGGATAATAACACCTTTGTGCATGTTATGATACAGATTTTATAGTTTAAGATGCGACTATGTGGCACGTGACATCCCCTTATCTGTGAAACTTCAATGCTTTACTTCACTTCATATAAGACTTAGTGGGTTCCTGATATCTGTTATAAAGTGTGGTCCACTTTATAACGGCACAACTTCATGACATCATAGGTAATGTTAAAATAATGTCAATTTACCAATACACTTGTATCCGAGACAGCTTCATTTTCGAGTTTCCAGCTTTAGGATATAGGTAAACATTGAAATTGTTATTACTCTCACATTATCTATGAAATTGTCCAAAACACGATGTTAAATCCTAATTGAAAACATAATACCGACTGTCCGTTTTTTAGACAAACTTGAAGATCTGAAAGACATCTGAATTCTTTTATTCCTGTCAAAAGAGACTGCAACTCAAAACTGTAACCAAATTAGTAATCAGCACCCTTAAGTTACCCAAAAAAACGAGGTTTGATCTTAATAGAAAGATAAGTAACGATTTTCTATTTTTTAGGCAAACCTGAAGGTCTGAAAGATACCTGGCGTCGGTACTCTCTAACTTAAGAGATAGAAACGTGTTTCTATCACCATGACGACCATGACGATCGGGCAGTTTCGGGTGCCTATCACGTATCTACTACGCTGTCACGGCACGCTGTCAAATTTACGAGGCCACCCGATCCCATAGTAGATAGTGCATAGAAACACGTTTCTAAGTTACAGAGTACCGGCGCTGAATTTTTTGATTTCCGTCAAATGAGACTGAAATTGAAAATTGTGATCAGAATTGTAATCAGCACCCTCAAATTACCCAAAATACGAGGTTTCATATTAATAGAAAGCCAAATATCGATTTTCAATTTGCTACGCAAACCTAAAAGATATTTGAATTTCTTGATTTTTGTCAGACGAGACTGAAATTCAAAACTGCGACCGGATTTTAATCAGCAGGCCAAATTATCCAAAAACACGAGGTTTCGTCTGAATAGAAAGCCAAATAACGATTTTCGATTTTCTAGGCAAACCTGAAGGTCTGAAAGATATTTGAATTTCTTTATTTTCGTCAAACGAGACTAAAACTCAAATCTGGGACCGGATTTGTAATCAGCAGGCCACAGTATCCAATAACACGAGGTTTCATCTTCGTAGAAAGCCAAATAACGATTTTCGATTTTCTAGGCAAACCTGATGATCTGAAATATATCTGAACCTTTATGATATCCATCAAGCAAGACTGAAACTCAAAACTGCGAACAGATTTGTAATCAGCAATCTCAAGTTATCCGAAAAACGGGGTTTCATCTCGATAGAAACCCAAATAACGATTTCCGACTATTTAGGCAAACCTGAAGATCCCTAGTTCTGAAGTTATGCCATTATAAAGTGGACACCCTATATAAGCTCATCTAAAAAGTTGGCTTCCTTTCTTCTATCTTCTAAAGCAATATCGATAAAAATGATCATCAACATAGTCATAATGTCTTGGCAGACATGTTGTGAACTCGTAAAATGCATTAAGTCGGAGCTAGAGTATTACCGACACGAATATTATCAATATTTTTGAGAACTGTAGCTCGCCATCGTTCGCGATTTTCTGTCAGTTCAGTGGCGCTCTTGATACTCATGTCTAGCAAATGTTTCGTCGTATCCACTCAGCGTGTAGGGGAACGGCCACGGCGCCGCCCACTCGGGGCGTGACCCTGAACTACAAGTTTCTCCATATTATCGCTGCTGTGTATATGTCCGAAGAATATAAGGACTCTCGTCGACACAATGGAGGATAGTCTCTTTGGACTACCGAGCTCATCCAGTATGGAAACATTAGTTCGATGGGCGGTATAAGGAATTCTCGGCATTCTCCTCCACGTCCACATTTCAAAAGCATGTATGGGAGCTCGATCTGCCTTTTTAAAAATAATAAGAATTATAAAAAAAAGGAGTCCACTACATTTCGCCTCGTTTCTTCAAAACCAAATGCTAAACTTCCAGTTTCAGAACCATTCATTGTTATTTCAATTATGTTCTACATGACAAGTGTGTTTGACAGAAGATAACTATTGCTGTTACAACCTGACGTTGTCAAGGTAATGCCAAAGCACAGCTTACTAATCTGCTAATATTTTAAACTACACGTATGCTTACAGCTTTAGAAATGGTTGCTATTATGATATGTCAAAAATACATTTTTTTCTAAAACGTATTGATATAAATACGGTGAGATAAAATTTTATATGTAATCATAAACAATCATTATGGTACACGTCGTGTTATTCACGACCTATACCATAATGATCGTCTTCACGATCCTTATTACATAAATAACTATTATGAAAGGTGGATAAAAATTTCTTAGTCTGAACCTTAATATAATTCAAGTTCGGAAATCCCTTACTAGTGTTGTTAACTGAACATAAACTTGCTAGTATAGTCGAACGCTCTAATTAGTGAATACACTACTTCATTGATAAAGTTGGTACTCTTACTTATCTAATGACCTTTTTTACAGAAAAACTTGCACGCTACCTCCTTATCCACATAATGGATTGTGGGAGGTAGTGAGGGGCCACGCTCAGCCAGGTGATGAAGTAGATATCAGCACTGTCATCAAATTCAGATGCAAAGAAGGCTACAAGCTGACGTCTAACAATGCTTACGTGGTCTGTGATCACGACTATGACGTCAATAAAGTACCAGAATGTGGAAGTAGGTAAACGTTTCCAATTCTACAGCACTTTAACTACAACGTAAACTGTACTCAGAATTCCGTAATACTCATAGTAATCCTAATGTTCATAATTATTTCAAATGAATCTTCTTTTTGTTCTTGGGAATCATTATCACTATTTAAATATATAGGCCTTTGCGTCTTTCAGAGCTATGCCCGCCTTTGTATTCTTCCTCGACAATGACCTTAAAGTGCATCGACAGAAACGGACAAGATATCAAGTGCAGTGAAGCTACGGATGGAACTTATCTGTCATATGAATGCGCACCGTTTCATGAAACACCCCTAGGCTACAGAAAAAATTTACTCTGCATCGATGGATCTTGGAACTACCAACCAGTTTGTCAGCCAAGTAAGTAGACCCGATATAATTATGAAAATTAGTAATAATAGGTACTAGTAATAATACTATTGTGACTTTTAATAGTCAGATAAAGCTTATTAAAGAGAGATCTTCCTCTTCACTTCACTTTACTTCAGATTTTAGGTACTTTGCCTGTTACGATACTCATCTTTTTGTCGGCCTTTCGATATCTCTTCTTCCAGAGCATTGATAATATCTGGATCTGGCTGGAATCCTGTTTTCATGTATTCGTTCTGCATAATCTTTCCATTTTCTTTTATCTGTTCGTATATATTGTGTAATTCATCTCTTATATTTCTGTTTCTTAGTCTCTCTAATTTTGCGCAACCTTTCACTTTTCTTAGAAATTTCATTTCTTGTGTTTTGTGTTTGTCCTATTATCTTCTTTTTTCGTTATTGTCCATGTTTCACTACCGTATAAGATGGTTGGAATAGCTATCGTTTTGCAAAGTTTCATTTGAGTATCTTTTCTTATTTTATTTTTTAATGTTCTGGTGATACTATCAGCAGTCTTATGGTTAGAGTATAAACCTTGAATTGCTCTAAGTGTTTTGGATACCCCTGTTCCTTCATTAAATTCTAAAATTTATATGCGTTGAGACACGCATATAGGCTTCATACAGCAGAGATGTATTCTGTGTATTTTTCTATAATTTGTTCTATTTATTGTATTATATTCCATTTACTGTCGATCCGCCTTTTCTGAAACCCATTTGTTCTTCTTCTGTTAGTTGTTTTGTTATGATTTTCACTCTATTATTGAGTATTGTGGCATACATACATAGGCGGTATTAAGTAAGCTAATTTAAGCTCGGTAATTTTGAGGGTTATTGTGTCACCTTTCTTCCAGTCATCAGTTACAGGGCAATTTTTTCAGCATTTAAAAGAAATATAGTAGTATTAGGTGTAATATGATTGATAAATAGAGATGTAATAGTTATTTATGTAGCAAGGGCGTAAAACAAGCACATTGCAATGATCGATTCAACACGTATGGTTTACAAGGTACATACAACACTTCATAGTAGATTTTACTATATAAATATTGAAGAACAAAGATGGTTTTCATTCTATTAATGTACCTCACCTTCTTTTAGTATGCGGTAAAAAAATAAACGATGATGCTGTTCCTCTGCTTTATGGTGGAAAGGTTCCAACTGAAATAGAGTACCCATGGGTTGCCATAATCTACAGGGAGATAGGAGACACCTACCTCAATATTTGTGGTGGCACTATTATCAGCAGGAGAGTGATTTTAACAGGTATTATAATCTGAGTATCCTCTAGACATTATAAATATTTTCAACCTACTGCCATTAAGTTATACAGCAATACAAAATAATATGATTAAATATACGCTGGGATAACGACAAAGGTGGCTATGAAACGTCAAGCGCTAGTAAGTTAGTAATTATTATGTATTTAAATCGTTCTATCTATTGCTACGGTCGTAGATAAAGTAAAGGCGGGTTCATGAAACTTTTCTTTTGTCGCAATTTAGGGGTAAATTAGCGTTTGTGTTAATTCTAAAGCTGAACCTACCGTCAGTACTGAAATTGTTCATGAAACAGCTTTGAATTTAACTTAAGAATTAGGCGCAAGGATTGATCTTGAAAAGATAATTAACTTCCAACTTTGGCTTACCGCAAAAGATCATTCTAAATCTTAGGAGTGTCTGAGCATGCACGAAACGCACAAAACATAAAATTATGATCTGACATGAGGCAACCACTCTTGAGATCACCTTACTCTTTTTATTAAACGTCATTTTTGGTCGTAGTTTTAAAAACAAATTTCGCCTTTCGCAAACAGTATAACCGCCAACACGCCAGATCTTAAAAATATAACCTTAAAATCAAAACACCGTTGAAAACAGACTTTGTGAAACGTCACATCTGTCATCCTTAACGCCAAATTCAAGTTTCTTGAACGTCGATTCTCTTATGGCTAAAGTTAAGGGTCTAGGGTATAGCGCGCGAAATTGAGAATCCAAGAAAAGACGTATTTCTGTGTTAGCGAGGAGGCGTGTCCATCTGTTCCCTTTCTCCAGTATGTGTGTCTAAGATGAGGGCAGATAAGTCCAAAAATCCAATCATCATCATAGTCACAATGTCTTAGCAGACATTTTGTGAGCTCGTAAAATGCATTTACACATTTTACGAGTTTCTCTTGGGATATCTTCAAGATCTTTAATGCAGTAGTTTTCCATTTGCTTTCTGCATCCTCATGCCGTTGACCAGATGGTATCTACTGGTTCATCCGCCTTTAGGGGCAATTTCTCACCCCAAGGACAAGAAGGTGTCCTGACTCTTCTCAACTCGTCCACCCGAAGCTGTTGGTTGAGAAGGGGTTACTGCTTATACCGACAGTAGTTCGGTGTTCCAAAAATCCAAAGGTAAGGTCCAAAGGTCACTATAAAAATGTATTACGCATTTCCAAGCTCCTGAAGTTACCTTTAAACTTACAGTAATGACTCAAAGAGCAAATTGAAGAAGAAAGCTTGCACTTGTGCAACTATTTAGCCTTTTTTGATATCGTGTTTGGTTGTTAAATTACAGGCATTTATAGAATGTACGATTTTGCAGTGCGAGTTTTTTGCACATTAAAAAACTTTTTTGAGAGAATCGAAAATAGTTGTCTTTCATTAAGGTCTTAACTAACGCCTTCTGAAATTTTATATATGTAGTTTGAAAATAGAGTGCGTTATGCGAGAAATTGTGAGTCCGTGTTTTACATGGCAAATACGTATGTATAAATGTGTGTATCCAGGCCCCTTAAGGATGAAGTTAATACTAACGCTCAATTTACGGCTAAGTTGCGGCAAAGGAAAAGTTTCATGAACCCGCCTTTAAGTATTCAACTAGTGGTAATAATAACTCACATTACCACTTGTTGAACAATATATTATTCCCACATTTGGCCACATTTCATATCACTTCTATATAGGATTGGGGTTTTGGAATTTTCATAATAGGTTGTCTATTGAGCTGCGAAAAAAAAGACTTAGTGGTATATTATACTTGTTTACAGAAACTAATGGACTTGGAATTTTCTGATCCTTACATATGCGAGTATTGCTTTAGATCGTTCTGTATTGTGTAATTTTGACACGGCATTATTACCGTAGTGAGGATGGAAAACGCGTATGGTTTTTAGAAATCATGCGCTGCAACAATAATGAAAAAGATAAAATCATAAAAACGGCCAAATTTCGTTTGTAAGTTTTAGGGGATCCTGTTCGTTTTATACTTTTTTGTGTGGTGGTGAAATTGGATTAATTGAGGAGTGGGGAGTTGTAGAACTGAAAAAAAATTGTACTTCTAATAGGCTATCCATTGACATGAGAAAGAAAGACCTAGGGCATAATTTACTTTTTTATGTCCATCCGAACATTGCCTTGCCTATTACAGAAACCAAGCTACTTAGGATATTCTGATGTATACCTACAAGTAATGCTTTTGAGCGTTCTGTATTGTGTAACCTGAAATTGATTTTCATGAAATTTCGACACGGTATTATTACCGTGGCGAGGATCGAATTCGCGTATGGTTTTTAGAAATCGTGTCAGTGGCGGCACAGCAATAATCAAAAAACTTGAAATATAAACATACCTCAACTTACTGATCGCTTAAGGCTTGCAGAATAAACTCTATGTCGTCTTACTTCCTATGTAGAGAGATGAAAGAAACTATTTGCGAGAGTTGGATGTTTTTTTGAGGGCGAGCGGGCAATGATTTGGTTGTAAGTGGATCTCAGACTATATCTTTATGCAATGGGGGAATAATAAAATGGTATCGCCGTTATGTGTGGGAAGTACTGAGTCAATCAACTTGACTCCATTTTTTTTTGTAGCCGCACATTGCGTAACGGATGATGATGGTACTGTGTTACCTGTACATAAGTACAAAGTAGGAGTTGGGAAGCTCTTCAATAAATACAATGACGGGAATGACACCAAAGCTCAGTACTTAGACGTAAGTACCCTTACGACTTACCAAACTTCGGTTAATTTTCTTTCCACTTATAATAATGGTAAGTCGGTTTTATGAACTGTTACTAAACATGATTTCTGTTCCAGATTTCTAACATCATATCCAATGACAAATTCAAAGGTGAGAGTAGAAGATTCCTTGGAGATATAGCACTGCTCCAGACTAAAGATATTATTGGTTTAAGTGAAGTAGTGCAACCTGTTTGTATTAACAACATAAACAATATATTTCTGCACGTTGGTGATATTGGAGAGGTAGGGTTAGAAAATAGGACATTCCTCTACAAGTACAAGAGCACTACCTCAATTTTTTGTTTCCAGACTTAACTACAGTTTCTATAAAAGCAGGAGTCGTATCTAATAAAATTAAAAATTTACATTATAAAATTAAATGTACCCCTTTTTTTGGTAAATGGTTCGGTTAAAAAAAATCAAAAACACATGTTATGAACATTATTCCGTGATAATTTAATTTTATGATCGAAAGAAAAGCTCAAAAGCATCGGGTCGTGGTGAATATACAGGGTATTTTTGAATTTTTGCAAAGAATTGGCCAAAATTTGAAGGAAATTTTATATATATTTTTTCTAAATCTCTCCCTCCAAGTTACAGTCCTTTAGAATTGGGGCACAAAATAGATGTTATCCAATATATTTGCATTGAAGGAAAGTTTTTAAATTAAGCCAAGAAAATAACAATTTGAGGTGGATTTTTAAACCCTAAAGTATTACCACAAACTATTTTGCCTATTTAAAGAAACATGAGAAGAGAATAAATTTTTCAAATGTTTCATATATTGACTATTTGATTCAGTAAAAAATCAAATAGGTTGCTATAGTGTCATCAAAATTATGTGGGATGTTTTTTCTCCCCCTTGTGATAATATCAAGTAACTTGTAGCTTAGGGTTAAATGTAAGAATAGCCACTGGCTAAATTTCGCCCTAAAAAAAAGACGTTTATTATTAATAAATGCGTACAATTTCATTTTTCTAAATTATACCATAGAGAACATTCTGAAAAAGCTATTGAAACGTGCTAGGTATTCATGCTAGCGAAACGATATGAACATTTTCCTTAAAACAAATATCAGCTGCTATTACCACTCAATGCTTCCGTAAGATTGCAGGTTTTGGTCTAGATGAGACAGGAAAGCCATCTCAACGCATCAGGGTGCTCAAAATCCCTTACAAATACGAACCAAACTGCGCTGCTGAGCTACCGAGAGACTGGGCTGACAAATATCACTTGCCTGACAAAATGTGCGCTGGCTTCACCAATATGAGCAAAGGAATTTGCAGGGGAGATAGTGGAAGTGGACTGGTTTTTAAAAATTTTGAAGATAACAGGTTGGTAATACTTTTAATCTACTATCATGTAAGTTGTGCCGGAGTATGTTCATAAATACGAAAATTTTAACGTCCAAATTCGAAATATGTGGCAACTAAAATATTTCCTACGCCTTCTAACGTGATCATAAGTAAGACATAGCAAACAATGGTTTAAAATAGAGTTCATCCAAGATCTATGAATAAACCATAAAAATCCTGGAGAAGAGATATTATGTGCTGTCCTCTGATTCTGCCCAGGAATAATGTCGCATATGCAACCAGATTGTATCACAATTATCTGAGGAATTACAAACAGAATCATAACTAATCTTTATTTAGGTAAATTCCTTAATATTCCGCTTTTAATTGTTGCCCCTTCATTCCAAATAAATTGCCTTTACTTCGCAATGAAGGATAATATTTATGGAAAAGAGTTTAGTAGTAGTAGTAGTGATCGAAGCCAGGCAAGTACACCACTTTTGGCCTTTTCGCCAACGCCACTGGACCAGCACTGAAAATACTGATGCCTACGTCCTAGAAAGCTTTACGTCGAATCTGCCAAATCTCTTGACGAAAGTCCAGGGTTGCCAGAATGATTCCCCCCAGGTCAGGTTGAAAAATCCCCCAAATTAGACATATTTGAAAAAAAATCCCCCAAAATGTTTTTAACAAAAATATCAAGAAATAAATGAATATTATTTTTTTATGTATTACACGTACACTTAGCGATAGTGACATGTAAATAAGGTCGAATAAAACCTGTTCTTCTGAAAAACGCATTTATTGTCATTCTTGTATGCACTGAGAAAACAATCCGTTGAAACTTAAAAAAGAAATAAAGTTTAACAAATATCTTTTGAGGTTGTGGTTTAACAAACAATAAAAAATAGATTCTTTCATAAACTAATATTATTGATATGTAATATGTGTAACAAAAAAAAATAAACATTTTAAGTAATGTATTAAATATAGCAAACATAAAATGTATAAGGATAAACTATGAAATTTATTCAAATAATATATCTAAGGCACTGTCATCAGCAACTTTATACATGTCTGCGTTGCACCTGCGTATAACATATTCTCATTTGGTGTAAAGTTAGCACAGCCAATTTTCATAGGTGAAATCTCACCCTTAATATTGCCACAAGTCTGCCAATCCACTTTTAAAGCATAATTCAGATGCACACGACATCCGACGATACGACAGTACGAAACTGTTCCTATTGGTTGAAATATTCAAAGTGATGTCAAATCAAAATATTTCAACCAATAGAGACAGTTTCATACCGTCGCATCGTGCTGTTGGATGTCGTGTGCATCTGAATTAAGTGTAGAGTTGGGCGTGCCAAAATAAAAAATAGCAACTGTAAATTTTCGGTTTTGCGTTATTAAAGACGAAAAAATGTACCCCAAAAATTCCTAAGGAAATAATGACCCCAAAATTTCCCCCAGTAGGCTGAAAATACCCCAAATTTGGGGGAAAGTCCAATATGGCAACATGGAATAAAGTGATTCCTCCCCGAACTCCATCAAGCCGAATATCTGAACCCTGTAATACACAGCACATCTGCCCAGGAAGTGGAACGCTGTCCTTCTCCCAGCATCTGGACTAGATGGGTCCTCCACCACCCTTATGAGTGATAAATGTGTCTTCGGCCGGAAATGGCCTGTGAGAACCCCCACCAGAAGGTTGAGCGTATCTCTGTCTTTATTCAGAAGGCATCTATCCCCAAGCGGGTTTTCGCCAGTTCCTTGTAGGCCCAGTCGTCCAGAGCAACATCGATCTGACACCTGCCAATTCCAAGCATTGGTTCTGGGCCATTGCAGGGGCTGCCGACCCTTATCCCAGCTAGTTGGTCCGCTTTCTCGTTGCCCGGTATACCAATATGTCCGGGGACCCATACCAGGATCACATTCTTATGCCTTGCTAGTTTCTGAAGGACGACAGAACATTCTTTCGTCTATGTCAGACTGTACCCTCCAATCGACACACTTCCTCCTCTTTGCTCTTCTGCTTCCTTCGTCTCTTTTTCTTCCCTTACTTCTCCATGACTTTGTCTGGTCCCTGGGTAAACAGACCTGACAGACCGATCGACCGACACGACCTCAACTAAGAGCAGAGGTCCTCCGGACCGCTCTGACTAACAATGACGAATAGTAGAACATTCTTAAGCTGGCCTGTGTTCTAATGTAGATATTCAGGTGCATGTTATAGAAGATCTTTCTAAGGCGGCTTGAAACGATTCTGGTTTTTTCTATGCAGCTCTGATCTCTCGTGAATGATCCCATTCCTTGTTCAAGCAATAGCAACAGTATGATATTGTATCTGCTGATTGCAAGATTTCGTTATTGACTCTGAACTACGCCTCATCAGTTTTACTAAATATTAGAATGTTTGTCTTCTTACCCATATGCTGAAAAACAAACCTTGACTGATCTAACGGTCATTACTCCGATAAAGGCGCTACAGGGGCAGCAAAACGTCAATAAATTTTTATCTTTCAGCATGTTATTGTATCTGCTGATTGCAAGAGTTCGTTATTGGCTCTGAACTACGCCTCATCGGTTTTACTAAATATTACAATTTTTGTCTTCTTACCCATATGCTGAAAAACAAACCTTTACTGATGTAATGGTCACCACTTCGATAAAGGCGGTAGAGAGGCAGCAAAACGTCAATAAATGTTTATCTTTCAGCATAAATGGTTTCTATCATGAGGCTTTAAAGTGCGACGGCTTGAATTTAGCTGTACGAGGAATCAGTAACTTACATGCTCTGCATCTTTATGTTCAACTAAATAAAACTTTATTGCAACTATCTATTTCTTCCTATCGACCAAAATCCAAATCTTTCCAATAACATATAATTATATAAATAAAATTTTATTAAGACGTTCATCTCACATATATAATACAAGGCAGGCAAATACTTCGTGTTGGAATTCAAACAAACCTCAGCGGGACAAAGAAGTCTAAATTTCTTAGGTATTAAACTTTATAATAGTATTCCTGCAGATATTCAACAAATAAACTCCCTACCTCTATTCAAGAAGAGACTAAAGTCTTTTATAAAGCAACAAACAAGTGACTATTTTAGTAATTTATTTTTGTGAAAAATGATGTACAAATAATTATAATGTATTCGAATTAACTTTTTGTAAAGTTCGTATATTTGTGCCCATTTCGTCTTGTTTACTATTTTTCTGTTTATATGATATTTTTAATGTTTTTGTATCAACTTTATTGTTTTTAATTTTTATACTCCATGCACAGTGGTTGAGCACTCCTATGGGGTTAATTTGATGTTTATTGCCCAAATGCTCTTCACGCATTAGTCATTCTTTTATATCTATGTACAACTTTTTCTTTGCGGCTAAATAAACATTATTATTATTATTAACAGGTATTACGTCCACGGAGTAGCAAGCTTAGCTCCTGGTTCTAAAGGTCAGTGCAACATCCAGCAGAACTCCCTGTATACCAAGGTCTCCTTCTACTTCAACTTTATCGACAAAGAGCTGTCGAAGGGATATTTGGAGGACTGCAAGTTACCTGCACATCCCGAACATGGACAATGGGTCTTGGCAGATGGAAGAAAGAAGGAACCTGGTGACCTAGTAGCATCAAATACGGTCCTGAAGATGTCCTGTAACCGTCCATATAGGTTATCCGGACACCCTGTTGTACATTGTGACGCAGCGCCCTCTGATATGCCTGTCTGTGAGAGTAAGTTATACCCTTATAGCAGCACAGCACTCTGTGTTCCTCATGCATTTGCAAGTAATGACGATGCTTCTTTTTGCTAAACTGAACACGTTAAAAGACTCAAAAGCAAGATGTTTGGGCCCTGATAAAATTCCGTTCAATGAATTTGTGGTTCTTGGATTTTTAGGCCGGCGTCGTTTAGCGTTAAGGCTTGACGTTTCGCCATCACGAGTGGAAAAACCACAAATTCATTGTACGATGACCGTGAAAACCTTACACAGCACAAAATTCTATTTTTCCTGGTGAAGGATTGCTCTCCTGCATTATTTAAGCCTGCCTAAAAAATGGCATTGATATTTCCGAAATTCTTGACTCCCAGGGTCAAACGTGCAATTTTAATATAGAAACTATACCTCATTACGAGTTTACTAATAGTCTCATAATTCTACTAAAACCTATGAGAAAGATCTCAATTTGTTGCTTACAATGGATTTGAATTACAACTAGCTTTGTTACAAGCGGTGTGCCACAAGGGTTAAATCTGGGACCCCTCTTGTTCCTGCTGTATATCAATGCTGTATTTCAATATGTCAGCCTTGATTACAAGAAAATGTGGTTTGTCGATAATATGAAGATATATTCGGAAATGCGTAACATAAAGGATTTTTTGTCCTCCAGAGCAAGTTAAATACTACAAAGACTGGTGAAAATTCAAGAAACTGTATCTGAACGTTGATAAATGCAAAGTTGTAACGTACTCAAGGAAGGAAACTACAATTATACATAATTATGCAATTGTTGATGCAGCTCTTGAACGATGTGATTTTATTAAAGGTTTGAGGGCCTTTGAGGATGTTACTATACAGGGTGTCCAGTTAGTGTGTAATTCTTCGATATAATAATAATAATAATAATAATAATAATAATAATAATAACATATACCAGATACCGCTACCCAACCTAATGATTCGTTAGCTACTGAATCAATCACAGAACGGCATGCCATTCGTACCCGAAATAATCAACCTCCAAACACAGGCACGACCAATAACACCAGCATACACTTAGAATTGGATCTAGAAGATGATCATACACCAGATACACCAGAAACAACATGCACTTCTTCCACAGCCACACAAAGCCAAAACATTACTTTACCACCTGCCATCACACAATCTGCCGAACATGTGATGAACACACAGTACAACAAATGGTGTGGCACTAATCCTACATTGCGAGATCCCCTGCCCAGACTAATTTTTAAAAACAACACTCTACAAATACTACACACAATAAATGACAACATAATACCACAATTTTTAACCAAAGACAGTGACCTAGAGGACATCCATACTGTTATATATGCTGCCGCAGCAACCACACTCACACTCAACGGCCAAAAACTCCCAAAACGATCTATAGCCCGCACAACTGAAAGATCTAAACCTAAATGGCAAATAAGAATTGAAAATAAAATCAGCACAATCAGAAAGGATCTGGCACACCTCACGCAATACACCAACAATAACAACCGCTCAAAGCGCGTACAGACAACAATTAATATACTGAAATCCAAGTCACCACAACAGACAATACCAGAAATAGCTGATACCCTTAAACAGAAGCTCGCAGTCTATGCTGCTAGACTCCGTAGGTACAACGAGTCTAATGCCAGAAAGGATGCCAACAATCTTTTTCAGAAAAGTGAAAAACAGTTTTACCAAAAAATAACAGCCAACAACCAGATAACAGCAATAGAACCTCCTAGTAAACAAGAGTTAACTGAGTTTTGGGGAAGCCTATGGTCAGAACCCAAAACACATAATGAAAACGCTCCATGGATCAGACAAGAAGAGGAAAAACATCAACATATAGTGGAGCAGAGAGACGTTATCCTTACACCAGAGGAAATAGCTGAGACCATAAAGCATACCCATAATTGGAAGTGCCCAGGCGTGGATAATGTGCAAAATTTTTGGTACAAGCAATTCAGTGCAACATACGAAATGCTTACGGACCAAATCAATAAAGCCATACTCCAACCGAATAGGCTTCCCAAATTCCTCACGCAAGGAATAACGTACATAAAACCCAAAAACGCAGACACCAAGAACCCTGCTAACTATCGTCCAATCACTTGCCTGCCCACCTTGTACAAGATCATCACCGCAACAATATGTAGGAGGATTGAGCAACACCTCACGCAAAACAACATCCTGACTGAAGAACAAAAAGGATGTCGAAAGCAAAGCCAAGGTTGCAAGGAACAACTTATAATTGATAGTGTGATCATGGAGCAAACCAGAAAAGAACATAGGAACCTTCACACCTGTTTCATCGACTATAAAAAAGCTTTCGACTCTGTACCCCATAGCTGGCTAGCGAAAACTCTTCAAATATATAAAATCAACCCGGGGCTACGTCAGTTTCTTACAAGAACCATGGAGACATGGCGAACCAACATACATCTCAAAACCCAGGACGGCCATATCAAGACAGATGAGCTACACATAAGACGCGGCATCTTACAGGGTGACTCTCTCAGTGCACTGTGGTTCTGTCTCTGTCTGAATCCACTCTCCAACGCACTTAACAACACAAACTGCGGTTTCAACATAAGACATGAGAGACTAAATCAACACAAAATCAATCATCTCCTCTACATGGATGATATAAAACTATATGCCGCCAATAAAGTACAACTGAGGGAGTTAATCAGAATAACAGAAGTTTGCTCGTCAGACGTCAAAATGGAATTCGGAATGAGTAAATGCAAGGTCCTCCACATCAACAAAGGCCAATGGAAGGACCACCCCGAACAGGAAACAGTTACTGGCCAAACACTAAATAACATGGACAAGGACGAAACATACAAGTACCTGGGCTTCAATCAGAACGTTAAAATAGACCACACAAAAGTCAAGGCACAACTAACCCAAGAGTTCAGAGATCGCCTTATTAAGCTACTAAAAACCAAATTGAATTCTAGAAACCTTACAAAAGCCATTAACACATTTGCGATACCAGTTCTCACATACTCCTTCGGCATCATCAAGTGGTCACACACTGATATAGAAAACATCCACATCCTCATACGGACAGAACTCACGAAACACCGAATGTCACATCCAAACGCATGCAAAGAAAGGCTCACCATAGACAGAAAACAAGGAGGCAGAGGGATTATAGATATACAGTCGCTTCGCACAAGACAGATAAAGATACTCAGACATTTCTTCCAAAACAAACAAACAAATTTACATCGAGCAATAGTAAAAGCAGACAAAAACTATACACCACTCAACCTATCATGTCCTGACCACGCCGCAGACACACACAATCCTACACAATCGCAACAAGAAAAAATAAACACCTGGTCGCAGAAACCACTCCATGGCAAGCATAGATACCGTATTACGCAAGACCACATAAACGAAAAACAGTCATACACCTGGCTGCAGGATGGCCAGCTCTTTCCAGAAACTGAAGGATTTATGCTTGCTATCCAGGACCAAGTTATTGCGACAAGAAACTACAAGAAATACATAATTAAAGATCCATCCATAACAGAAGATAACTGCAGAAAATGTCACCAACAGAAAGAAACAATAGATCACATAACAAGCGGGTGCAAAACTCTTGCCGGTACCGAATACACAGCCAGACATAACTCTGCGGCCAAGGTCATACACCAAGCACTAGCCACAGTAAACAAAATGATAGACAACACAGATCCATACTACAATTACACTCCGACATCAGTACTCGAAAACGATCGGTACAAACTATACTGGGACGTCGAAATACACACAGATAAAACTATCCCAGCCAATAGACCAGATATAGTTTTTCAGTCGAAGGCAGACAAAGTTACCTATTTAATAGATATTGCTATCCCTAATGATACGAATGTTCAAACCACCTACGCTGGGAAGATATCTAAATACACAGACCTTGCCATAGAAGTAAAACGGCTCTGGAAACAAGACAAAGTCGTTATTGTCCCCCTAATTATGTCGGTATCAGGCCTTACACCTAACACATTCACACCACACCTGCACCAGCTAGGCCTGGACGAAAAGTTACACAAAACATTCCAAAAGTCTGTAATCCTTAAGACCTGTAATATAGTACGATCTTTCTTAAATTCCGATCAGTAATAGTTCAGGTGTTGACTTGGCACAGCCCGTCAACATTTGTTGCTACCGCAGTCATGCGAGAGAAACTTGAAAATCAGAATAATAATAATAATAATCGTCTTTATTGAAAATAAACATATCATGTAAGATAGCTTACATCAGGATAGGGCATCGGTGGCGAAGTTTAGCAAAGTGCTATTCTTACACTTAACCACCAGTGTCTCACATTTATTAGATGTTAAAAATAAACTAAAAAAACAAGCTTGATTATAATAATTTGGCGTAGCAGTAGTTTCCCAGCTGTTACGAAGAGTTATTGCGATATTACAGACCAAACATTAAGGCCTTGACTTTTTTTTTGAAAATGTTCAACGACATTTCTTTATACTGGGCACTAACCGAGTTATAAACAACAGCAGCGTTATACGAGAAGCTACGTTGAAAAAGTGTGGTAACATGGTAGGGTATAGTAAGACTGGAACCATGTCTTATATTTAGATTGTGCGCATCTGCCCGTAGTAATAACTTTTCCCTCAGATACTGTGGTTTTGAGGTCGTAATAACCTTATGAACAAATACGAGATAATGGAATTTAATTAACTGAGACATTTTCAGCCATTTAATAATAGGGTACTTTTCTGAAATATGATCGTAACGCCTTAAGCTAAAAATTAACCTAACACAATTATTTTGAACAATTTGTATGCGATTTCTAGTCACCTGATCAAGACATGGATAAAATAATACATCACAGTAGTTAAAAATTGACATTACTAGAGATTCACAAAGTTTTTTCTTTGTTTTAAAGTTTAAAATGAATTTATGGGCATAAAGTGTACGTAATCTTAAGTAAGTTTTCTTCAAGAGATTTTTAACATGGTTAGTAAATCTTAGCTTCTCATCAAATGTAACCCCGAGAATTTTGACACTTTCGGAGAATTTTAAATTCTCTGTGCTGATCTTGACATTAAAGTGTGATTTAATAAATTCTCTTCTAGCATCAGGACAGAACAAAATAAGACTAGATTTTGTGGCATTTATTTGAAGATTGTGATCTTCGCAAGGTATACCTGATAGAAGAAAATGTCAAATACAAAAGTTATTTGGTTACTTAAGACGCATATTCTAAAAATATTTTGCAATATACAGGGTGTTGCGGGAAAGTAGGATAGTTATCAACTTGATTTTTTTATATGGAACTATAACTTTTTCTTAAATCTTTCTAGTTTCCATCATTAATCCCTATTCAACCCTATATATTTTTGGGATCGGTTGCGACGTTGCCAAGAACAGAGTTCAAAAACGCTAACATCAGTGTTGTCAGATTTACCACTTTTACGTTAGACTTCATAAATAGGGCATTCCATTCAAAATTATGACGTAAAATTGGTAAATCTGACAACACTAGTGTTAGCGTTTTTGAATTCTGTATGTTCAAAAACCCCCAAGTATTGAATTTCACCTCTCCAGCTGTGGCAGTTTTGGAAATATTTAAGCGTTCCGGTACCGTTTACTGAAAAACGGTATTGCCGTATCTCAATAATTAATAGAAAAAAATATTTGAAATTGTGAGATCTTACTAAATTCGACATGCGCAATTTATTGCAATAAAAATAAGTAGAGGATTCTATTTAAAATAAATTAAAATCGAGGATATTTAAAAATTTGGAAAAATAATTTATAACTTGGCAACGTCGCAAACGCGAAAAAAATATTACAAAGCGAGATAGGGTATTAGTAGTTATTTCGAGTTAAAATAAATAATACAGGGTGTTATATTTAAAAAACAAAGTAAAATGATCTTCAAGTTGCCGTAATTCAAAATTCTGCCAAAAACACCCTGTAGGTACAAATTGCTGGTGACATCCAAAATAATATCCACTTAATATTCAGGTAACTCGGTGTATAATATTATTAAGAACAGTCGAAGGAATATATCAATTTGGACGTATTACTTTGCGACCTTGCAAATCCGGAAATTAATAGATAATAAATTATAACTTGGCAAAGTTGCAACCAATCCCAAATATATTTTAGGGTTAAATAGAGATCAATGATGGAAACTAGAATAATTTAAAAAAGGTATAGTTTAGTATAAAAAAATTAAGTTGATCACTATACTACTTTCCCGCAACACCCTGTATATTTCAAAATATTTTTTGGATATGTCCCTCAAGTAACCAAATAACTTTTGTATTTAACATTTTCTTCTATCAGGTGTATCTTGCGAGATATCGAAGAATTACACACTAACTGGATACCCCGTATAGTGACAATAATTTAGAAAACAATTTTCTTGAATTATAAGTCTAAAGTACAACAATACTTATCCAATAATGTTTTTGATTACTCATTCTGGGAAGTGTATGGTGGGGAGGATGTATAATTTATTTTATACAAAATATTTATTGCTTCCGAGAATATGTGGGAAGTGCTGAGTCAAGCCATCTGACGTATTTCATTCTTAATATCTCTACGACTTCCAGAATATTGTCCGCCTCTGGAGACACCCCCAGGAACCAAAACATTATGCAAGGACACAAATAGCCGCACGATAGACTGCTCGGAGCTAAGTGAAGGTCACCTTAGTTACAGTTGCTCCGAGGACTACATATCTTTACCAAAAGGTGCAAACACAGTACGATACTGCAAAGATGGCGACTGGAACTCTAGTGCACCTCTATGTCTTTATTTCAAGAACAGATCTCTTTTTTGTAATGTATCTTTATCTAATAATTGTTTATCGCTCCAAGCACCTTCATTAGGAGGAACTAGTAGATGTGATGATATGGTGATATATTTAGTGTTGAAATACTTGTATAAGACTAAACTTGCCCTAGTTCTTATACAATGTTATTTAAATGTCTTGGAAAATCAAAATCCTTTCAGAGTTCTTAACAAATAGTATTCGGTACAACAATCACTCGCAAAACTAATTTTTTCAAATTACTACGACTATCTATGTTTCTTTGGTTAATAGATAGGTAAGGTTATGGAGATGAAATAGGCATACTTAAACATAGGCAAGCTAGACACATCAAACTTCAAAGCTATGGAATGTTGAGGATCTGTTTTTATGGTCAGGCTTCTGCAAAGGCTGAAAGCCTAGGGCGCTGTAGAAGCTCTGCGAGAAAATAAGTGTCGATGTACGTTAGATTTGAAACGCTGCAGGTTGTTGCCGTTTGGAAACAAATTCCCCGGCAGCTCATTCCACAACGTTGAAGTTCTCCAAAATTCGGAATGCTGGAGGACACTAGTACGGGGAGTAGGGGCCTCGACCTGCAAGGATGAGCTCGCAGAGCCTCTCTAGTGTTCCTCGTTTGGACCGCCTTTGGTGTTATTATCAGGCAGAGCTCACTCGAACATCTTCTGTGATAGACTCTGTAGAACAGCGACAGGTCAGCCACCCTTCTTCGCTGTTCCAGGCTGTGGAGGTCCTTTGTGAGGTTAGGCGTATCGATTAGTCTAACTGCTCTCTTCTGGATAGTGTCCAGATGCTTAAGAGAATGTTTCTGAGCGTATCCCCATACATGATAGCAATACTCCAGCACAAGTCGGATCTGTGCCTTGTAGAGCAGCATAACTAGTTGCTCTGGTGTATACAGCTTCCTACAGCGGAACAAAACTCCAAGCTTCTGGGATGCCGTTTTACTGATGTCGTGGTTGTGCCAGGACGTGTTATTGTTGATGATGGTCCCTAAAAGCTTGACGGAAGGTGACTCGCCTATTGGGCGACCCTCCCTTTCCACAGTTGGTAAGCCAACGTGAGACTTCTTTTTAAGTGTTGTTGCCTGAGTTTTTTGTACGCTGAACTGTACTTTATTTACCAATCTCCACTCGACAACTGCTTCGATATCTACGTTGATATGAGAGGAATGTTGCTGTCGCCAACGTACCGTCTCCTGGGATGATAGTGGCACCGGCGTTTATTAAAAATACGTCTGATGAACAGCCTTCGACTACAACAAACAGAGATCGGTCGTTTAAAGTGCTGTTCAGTCACTGGCGCAGGCCAGGTGGCTAGTTAACCAAATGCCCCTTTGTTTAGAACACAAAACGTTCAATCTAACCTCAAATACCTCATGAATCTTACTCTTTATTCCAAAGCATACAATATCCTATGTAGAGTATTCTATGGAATACTATAAACACTCTTTGAATCCATTCCTCATCCTGTTTTTTAGAAGATAACTCTACCTTACCGGTAGTCACACCGATACCTACAGAGGCACCATCACCGACAGAAAATAGTACTACTTCCCGTATAAAAGTCATATGCACTTATGCCAGTTGGTGGTCGTACGAAGGCATCAATCCTGAAGACATGGATCCATTTCTTTGTGATTATATGGTGTACGCTTTTGCTGGTATATGGACGTATGGTGATGTGAGAGTCCAAGACGACAATTTAGATATAGATAGAGATGGCCGTAGAGGTAAGCATCAGTTTCATTACTCTCCTAAGAAAGAGAAAAGCATGAATCCTCATCTTCTCTTATAAGGAAACGTGTGAACGCAGGGAATCAAAAGTAATGGTATAAATGGCATTAAATGTATAATTTAAAGCATTTTGTGTTCGTTACTCTACCCGTATTTGAACTAGTTCCATGATCATGTATACAGGATTATAAATATGTTCCTTAAAATGTATAATTCTACCGATCATTTACTACAAATTCACCCCCACCCGTATCAACCAATCATCGACTCTAGAATCACAAAACGGGCGGGACATGATGAAATCAGTTCAAGGGCGGTGATAGAACCGTAATTTGGAACAGCACTATTGTTGTTGTTATTTTATCATCTGTTTTGTCCATCATAGATCATTAACCTATTCGATGCGGTTATTGACATGGACACTTATTTTGACATCTGATACCTAACTATCGTTGTGCGCAGAATCCTGAACTATTGTTTTATTCATTCATTATTCAAGAAATACGGTAGTTTAAAACAGTATTTATATTAAGAAAAAGAGGAAACCTCAGTGACCATAAAGCCCTCAGGATATCCCGCTCAGTTGTAAACGAAATTTCGAACTACATGTCTACAGATCGACACATAGAAAGACGAAGATGCCTGAGTGACATGAATGAATGAATGAAAGAGGGAGAGAGGCTATCTGGTGGCTGGAACCACCAGTGCATAGGCCTTCCAACGGGCCCTTTTGCACCTCTCCTTATCCTAGTTCCCAAATTCAGTCCTCATCGCAAAAGTGAGGATGGCCTTGGTTCCTGCCCATCTTATATCCTCAGATTCCAGAACCCTTGAACCGAATATAGTCTGCCTGTGATACCCAAGGGCTTCACAACGATAAAGAATGTGTGCCGAGGATTCTTCCTCCTCGCCACAGCATGTACACGTCGGATCATTTACCACCTCCATCACTACAAATGGCGTTTGAAGGTGTTATGGTCGGATAGCAGGCCGACAAGTAACCTTAGCGAGATACAGAACCGTCCCACCTTATCCAGAGGTCCTAAAATAAGTTCTCTAGCTTGACGGAGATGTCCGGAGATTCCTCCTCATCTGATAAGATACTGATTTTGCAACCACACCTCTATTGTCCTTCTGATGGTACCTGCTGCCAGCCCCAAAGCCAGCTCAAGACCCAGGAAGTTATTCCTTGGTCTTCGCCTTGCGAGCGCGTCCACCATTTCATTACCACTAACTCCAGCATGACTCGGCACCCACATAAGTGACACCTGATGTCTCGCCGAAATGTCATCCAAGACTTTTCTACATTGCAGAACGAGCCTTGATGTAAATCTGCAAGCACTTAATGCTTTTAAGGCTGCCTGGCTGTCAGAGCAGATGGTGATCCGCCTGCTTGGCCCCTGAATTTCGTAAATGCGAAAGACATAAGCTAAAATCGCATATATCTCTGCTTGGAATACCGTGGTGTTTCTCCCAAGAGAGAGGGAGAGCTTTGTTTTTGGCCCATAGAACCTAGCGCCGGAGCCTTCGTGGGTAAGTGAGCCGTCGGTGTACCAGACTGGCCCTCTCCCCTCAAAAGGCCGCCTGCCGCTTAGCCTCCACTCTTCCCTTGTAGGATACCTCACGGCAAATTTGCAGTCAGTCGAAGCGACATGTAGGAGGATATGTAGGATAGGGTTATCCCTTTGCAGTTCCGAGAGTATGGCAGAGTGTTCCCTGCCAGGATTCACAAAGGACCAACTGCCTTGACTCCACAATCGGAACGCAGACACCCTTGCCTCCCCTTGAGCTACCAAGTCAAGTGGAGGGAGATTCAGCAGTGCTTCTAACGCCCCCAACGGAGTCGTGCTTACTGCACTTCTTATACTAACACAAGCCGAGCGTTTATTTAGCTTTGCTTTGATTGTCTCTATCCTCACACATGGCCACCTGAGTGACATAGATTTATTACCATTTACAGAACACACAAAAAGCTAGTATTGGTCTGAAAAGTCTCACTATTCTAGTTTTAGCTCCTTGAGAAAACAATATTTAGAGCTATATTTTCAAGGTCTATACCGCAGGACAACGGATCTCAAGCTGAAAAACCCAAAACTCAAAGTTATACTAGGAATAGGAGGATCAGCTGCAAGTAATGGCAGTCTCTTTTCTGATCTATGCAGAGATATGAGGAAGATAGATCAATTCATTAAAAGCTCAATGTGGTTAATGAAGGAATATAAGTACGATGGTTTGGACATAGATTGGCCATATCCGTTTCCTGAACCATACGATGCGGTAAGTGGCTATGCTTATTGCCTTTTGTCATTTAGTAGCCTTTATTCTGCTGAAGAACGATTTTAGAAAGGCATCCATCGAGATTTTTCATCTTTAGCCCTTCTAGCACCATTTTTAACTGTAGCTACTTCCGAACATAGTTGGCAACAAGTTGCAATTGTTCTACAGCTCTTCATAATATTTGTATTAGTTTTGAGGTTTATAATTATTAAATATGACGATCTTTCTATGATCAGCCTCCCGCAATTGCTGAAGGCCTGCAAGAGGATAAGTACCAGTACACGTTAGATTCAAAACGCTGTAGGTTGTAGCCGTCGGAAAAAATTTCCCGGTAGCTCATTCCACAGAGTCGAAGTTCTGAAGTTCTCCAAAAGAAAGAATGCTGGAGGAGACTGGTTCGGGGAGTAAGGACCTCGACCTGGTAAGGATGAGCTGGCAGAGCCTCTCTAGGATTCCCCGTTTGGACAGCCTTTGGTGTTGTTATCTGAGACAGCTCACTCGAACACCTTTTGTAATACAATCTGTAAAACAGGGACAGGTCGGCCACCATTCTTTAATGTTCTAGTTAATGGAGATCCTTTGTATGGTTAGGCGTATTTCTTAGCCTAATTGCTCTCTTCTGGATATTGTCTAGTTCAGTGGTTCTCAACTTGTGCGCCGCGGCGCCCTGGTGCACCGTAGAAAGCAAAGAGGGGCGCCGTGAGTCGATCCTCGTCTTACGCTAGTTGCACACACACCGATTTTGGACGGCCGGTAAAATATTGGCTGATATTTTATCGGTGGAGCGTTGCTTTCACACAAGCCGGATTTTTGCCGGTCAAACGAGCAGCTGTTTGGTTATGGTCGTTCAGTAAATTTAATTATAGCGACTATCGGTCGGTAAACAATCGATACGTGTGCAAGGTTGTATCTAGCCATGTATGTCACTGTGTCGCCGGGACGTCCCGGTACCGGTGGTCTGCAGTGGCAGTGGCCGGCTGCTCGCCGATATTTTACCGGTAGTACTTTACAGTCGGCGTGTATGCAAAGTCCCATGCCATCCAGTATTGGAATTTGGACGGCCGGAATAAAACCGACCGTCCAAAATTGGTGTGTAGGGTAAAGCACAAATATTTGTGGATGCCTAAAAAGCAACAATACCTATTCTGACGCTCGCCAGTGGTTAAGAACATAGGTATTACGTACTTTCGTCACGTCGCCCGAAAAGTATAAACATATAGACATACGCGCTTGAAAACCGTGTTTATACCCTCACCTGCCCCTTCTGCGCCCTTAACGGGTCGCGCTGAGGATCTCAATTACCAATTGATAGAAAAAAATGAAAAGCAAGGATTTTGGTTTGCAGCTTAATGAGACTACTGAAAGTAATATTAATGCACATCTTATTTGCTTGCTTTCTGGCTGGAAATATTATTTCCGAAGAGCTTTCATTCTGCAAAAGCATTAGGTACCGAAAGTGGCAAGGCCCAAGACTTGCTTGAAATTCTTGACACAAGTTTATTGCAGAAAATGGTTTGGATTGAGGAAAGTGTATCGGTGTATGTACTGATGATGCTTGATCCATGTCTGGCAGGTATAGGGTAACATCATCATTATGTGAAGCTCAAGGTTCAATGTGGAGCAAGAAATGAGAGTCGCAGTGTCGAATCTTATTCCCGACTTTGAACAACTATGCTGAGATCACCAAACTCAACCATCACATTGATTTGGCTGTAGTATTTTATTTTTGTTTTTCTAGAGTCTTTCTTTTTGCTTTCTGTTTCAATTCTGAATTATCATAAATATAATGAAAAAACTTCATTTCGTATTGAGGACGTTTTTATTGTTTTGTCTAGTATTATTATAGGTTCCTATTTATTTCGACTGTATCTATTTAAAATAGCTATCTAAGGTAGGGCGCCGTGACAAAATACTAAACTTGAAAGTGCGCCGCGGGCTGAAAAAGACTGGGAACCCCTGGTCAAAAGTTGTTAGAGACTGCTTAGATATATTCCACAAGTCGGTGACGTAGGTCAGGAGGTTACCCGTAGACCCATGCTTACGGAAGCCATACTGGCGATCACTTATGATGTTATTGTTGTCTAGGTATTTGAGGAGCCGTGTGTTAATGACAGTCTCCATAAACTTAAACTTGATGCTGAGAAGAGCCATAGGTCTATAATTCGTATCGTTTTATTTTTGCCTTTCTTAGGAATGGGTTGTACGCAGCCAACCTTCCATGCAGCGGGAAACACGCCTCGCTAATCGCTATCGATGTTGAAATTTGACCTCTGCCATTCTTGATTTCACGTTTATGGTGGTAGTCGGAGTACTTTCTTGGAATCCTACCGTAGAATTCGCTGCGAAAAGCCTCCCTCAGATGTCTGCTTTTTCTTTAGGAGTAGAAGTGAACGACTTGTCCTCTCTGATGGTCAAGAGCCGTATTAACGAATAGGAAAAGTTCTGACAGCCTTAGCTATAGACCAGAATGCTCCGGAAGAACTAGGACATGAGAGGAGCTTGTTTTATTTCATTCAAAAGATCTCATCATACTAGCACCAAAACAACAAATTTTATCTGTTTCTTACATCGTTTGTCTCGTGCAACAAATATTAATTTTTTGGAAATCGACCAAAAAATTTATGTATTCACACTAGATAAATAGAGTTATTATCAGAACTGTTATACATTTCATTTAAATCATCATTTATTACTGATATAACTGTGAAAAGAGTACTCTTATTAAGTCTCTCTTGAACTGTACTATTATATACAGGCAATTGAACTCATTACACCTTTTTTACTGTTTTGCGGAGTATTTTGATGAGTAGGTACTCTGCGTTGTAAATAAATCCTAGCTATCTATCTACATGCTTCCAGAAAAACTTCGTCACATTTTTGACAACAGTGAGAGATGCAGTGAAGAAGGAGGGCTATCTACTGAGTGCTAGCGTTAGAGCTTATCCAGATGATAGAGGATATGACGCAAAAGGCATGAATGAGTATGTTTCATTAATTTCGTATGTACGTTTAAATATATCGACTTGACAGTCTGTCTGACAAGCTGTTGCTTGAGCCGGTAGCATAAGCACAAATAAATTAAAACAAAAAAAAACTTTTTAAAAAAGCGTTTATTAAAAGTTTCTAACAAAAGAAAATAAAATGTTCCTTTAGATTGTTAACTATCAACTTATAGCCTCATTATACACAATATATATTATCATGAAAGCTTGCCGCGAGGTTTACGTAAGTACCTATAAGAATTCAATTAAACTGAAATTTTAACACTATTAAACTGAGCAGACCAAGTTAGTCAATTTGTAGTCAACTGAATAGGTACTAGTTTTATAAATCGCGCGACAAGCTTTTATGATCATATAAATTGTGCATAATGACGCTATAAGTTGATAGTTAACATTCTAAAGAAACATTTTATTTTCTTTTGTTAGAAACTTTTAATAAAAGCTTTTTGAAAAGTTTTTTTTGTTTTAATTTATTTTTTACTTTTTAGGTATTAGCTTGCGTTTATATCAAACATTTTTTTATTCATTCTCGACAAGCCCTTTTATTTGGTACTCATATTGCAGAAGTGCATTAAAAATAACTATTTCGCCATCTTGGTTGGTCCGCCATAGTTGATTTAGAATGACGTCACATTATTTTTCAAGTCACTATCAACAAGCCCTTTCACTGTGCAAAGACTCTCCTCTCTCAGGTCGTAAACAAGGTTCACGCAGTGATAAAACAACACAACGACTTTGAGTATAGTTTCCCCAAACTCCTACAACAAAACACATCATCATATTATATCTAAAAATGCGTATTATATGCCATCATTTGAACGACAGTTTCTAACTTAGAATTTGCTCTATCCTGATATCCACTCATTTTCATAGATTTCCTTTTATTAGACATCATGAAAACCTTAAACTGAATTAAAAATATAGACCTACTCTAAACATAACCTTGAAACTGTGTTGGTGATAATAGTCCACTAACGACACGAGTGTATCCCTATTACTTTCCCAAAGTCAGTCTAGCACCCCGAATGTTCCTTTACAACTTATTATTGGAAAATCCTTACCTCGGATCTTCTTTACCACTTATGTCGCGTCACAGGCATACACACCGGCTGTCCGGTCTACCCTTCGGGGTTGCTCGGTGCACCAGCGGTTCGTTAGCTACCCCCTAACCTCATGTCGATGTCGTCACCGTCGCCGTCGTCAATACAACCTGGTGATGACCACTGCCAAGCCTCTAGTTGAGCGCCAAATGCAAAAACCTCTCTTCTCTCAGGTCGTCAGGTTCATGTAGTGATAAAACAACTTGCCGGCTTTGAATAGTATATTTTCCCCAAACTCTCACAATAAAATTCATCGTTTGACTAAAAATGACATCAGTGGGTCTATTGTCAGTGATGACATTCCTCTCATTAGATTGTCGTTCCCCTTAACATCTACTGGGCGTTCTCATATCAATATGGATATCCATATTGTAGAAATGCATTGAATAACTATTCCACTATTGGATTTAGAACGACGTTATACAGCTTATCGTGCATTGTCATCCAAACTAAACGTGTATACAAAATTTCAGCTCAATCGGTTGAAGATGTCTGCTCCAGAATTGAGTTGCAACATTCCACCCGAAGAAGCGTACATACATTGCAAGTTAAATAAAAGCTTTTAAAAATCAGCGTTTGACATGAGGAAGCTCTTCGGCTAAGCAATAGCAATGAATGCTATGAAGCTACATACACATCTCGCTTTAGCGTCTGCGCGCTTCGCTGTATATCGACGTCGGCTGAATAGTTCAAAATCAACTAGTTCATCTTTTTTAACACTTAATACGTTTGTTTTAGCTTCACCTGTATGTGTGTTTGTTTATATGTTTGTAACCGACCTCTTACGACTCGATTTTTACCCATTTTAAATGAACAAATGTTTAGTTTCAACTGTGCACACTTATCAAGAACCGTTAACAATACCATAATTTAATAAGTTTGCCACATTATCTTGAACTAAAAATATGATATATTATGAATCTCGATATATGTATGTAAAATTTATCACAAAGCGCCCCACACTTTTTTCACAGTAGGTAACACCAGTTCGTTATTATTTTTCACTTTTTAATGCTGTAAAAGCGTGTTATTTTAATTAATAACTATATTTATTTTATTTACCTACAGACACATCTTCTACTCTACGAGGAGCAGAAACTCTCTATTAGTTTAACTTAGGATATTTGTATACCCATATTGCGTCTTACCTAATCAATCAGATTACGATCAAATAATTCTGCAAACATCTGACACTGTCAGTGTGTTAATTAATACCTTGATTACTATGATTAAATTTCCTAACCATTCTACTAATCCTTTGTTCAAACATCATACATATACTACGTTCCAAAATCCCATCTATCCAGTGAGCAGATGAATTTTCGAGGATAGTCATGTGATTCCAGATGTTAGGGATGTTGGAATATTTATGAAACGGCAAAAATCTTTTTTTGACAATTTTGACATATCACATAACCTGTGCTGTTTTCTCAGAGTCAGAGTGTCAGAGTAGTCGTACCCGTTAGTGAAAAATATCTCTTGATAGTCTTGACACAAAGGTCGCTAAAATCTCAATTTGATTTCCGAGCAAAACGATGACATCCATGGCCTCGGAAGTCCAATAACGGAACACAGATTTTTGTTGGCAGTTTGATGTTGAGTGAATACTGAAACGCTACAGAGCAAATCGAGGTCTTTGATGGGATTTTGGAGCGTAGTATTAGTAACACATACTTGTGTTCGAATTAATAAACTTGGAAGCACTTTTCTGATTTTTCTATAGAGTTCTTGATTGGGTGACCGTGAAATCATTCGACCTGTATGGACCATGGCATGGGTACACTGGTCAAAACAACGCCCTCTATTTCTCATCGAAGGAGTTTAACTGGCACAAAAATCATCTCAATGTGGCTGCTTCCGCAAAGAACTGGATGAACGCTGGGATCAGCAAGAACAAACTGGTTATCAGCGTGGCATTTTTCGGGAGAAGCTTCAACTTGGCTGACAAAAGAGATCATGGCGTCTTATCACCTACAACAGGTCCTGGACCTGGAGGGGACGGAGGCTTTTTGAGGTGGAATGAGGTAAGTTAAAGCCTCAGAGCCAATTCACACACGTCAGCTTACCAGCTTCGTTGTAGATCATTTTTTGTATCGACACATTCAAAAGAATGTGGACAGTGAACGAGGTAGACGTCATTCTAGGAACCTCCCTGACTCAAGTGGTTGTTGTTCATATATTTGAGTATTTCAATTTATTTAATTTTGTCAGCCTCCATTTCAGAAAAAACGAACATGTGATATATATCGTTTTAGATACAAAGACACATTCCCTTTAAACTGTTGGTTCCCCCCCCCCCCGCCGCGCATGCTGATTTCGGTAAAACTTGCGGGCCGATTCTAATGAATTTACCCCTCCTTTGTTTGAGGGCAGTTAAAAAGGCTTGGTGTTTCACTTTACTCATTACTATATTCAGATTCTTTCTAATTTAGGCGTTCCCTGTATCACGCAGGAAGCATATGAATATTTATCTGGTTTTGATCTCTTGAAACATGGGATAAGAAAAATAGTGATACGATAAATAAGAAAATTATTAGTAATTGAGGTAAAACATTCCTGAGAGGGCACCAACGTTCTTACTTGAAGTGGTTTGTATGTATATGCAAAAAAGCTGAAAAATGAGTAAGTAGGGTTAAACAGAAAGCCTACATTTAAAATTGAACTGAAATCTGCAAATCGTATTAGTTTTTAAGGCTCATAATCATACGTGTATAAAATATAGAGCGCTTGTTTGTGATTTCTTGAATTTGCTTTGAGAGCCTATTTAACTAGGTATATTAAAAGAAATTAAATAAGGGATATATTTTAGCTATATTGAACTATGCAAAAAGGCTGAGAAAGATTAAACGATAGAATATCTTTTGACAAACAGAATCTGATGGTTGAATTTTTATTATGTCATAAATGTTGCTGCTATGACCACAAATCATTATTTCAAATAGTAGGAATTGCAGTAATTTACTTCTTGGAAGTATTCTCAAATCTTCATAGTATGACAATCCACAATGATAACCAGCCCATAACCATCAGCATTTTTAAGTAAGGAAAAGCCAGTAGTTCGCTACATAAACTTGATCTTGAGGCAATTATTTACAAACTGTCTGCTTATCACAGGACCTCACCATTCTTTATCTCCTCAAAAACGATTATTGGATCCTCAAATCTATAAAGAAGTTACCAATTAGTTTTTTTACTACTGTGTCGCCATCGTAAATTGACTATCGCGGCTTGTGGTAAGGGGAATGGGAGGCTGTTTCAGGTAGCGATTGTCAATATCATGTCGAGTCTAAAAAGGGATAGAGAAAATAAGTAAAACCAGGACATTTAATATCGTCTGCAGCTGATTATCCAATCACGATGCTGCACCCTCTCTAAGGTGGGGAAAATCTGCTGTTGCCGGCTGTAGTTATAAGTTTTATTTACTAGATAAACAAAACATTTAGTGGTATAAATTGTTTGCCATTTTCTTTTTAAATGAAATAAAACAAGACGTAAAAGAAGAAAAAGTAAAAGAAAATAGGATTAATTAGTAGTCAAATTGAGTATACCACTGGAACATTTTAATTCCAGGCAGCATATAATTTCTAATTTTTGATATTAAAAATATATTAAGAGTTATGGCAACGTCCTATATTTTCACCGAATTATTTTCGCTGGTCCATTAACGACACAGTACTTTTTGAATTTTAATCATGTTCTAAGTACAGTAATAAATGCTGACCTTTTTTCAGATTTGTCTCCACTATGAAAATTATACTTCCGTTTGGGATGAAGAGCAAAAAGTTAACTACAAGTACAAAGGCAATGTGTGGATCTCTTACGGAGACAAAGACTCAGTATGGATCAAAGTAAGTTTTTACGAAGGTTTTACTTTTGGAAAAAAGCATTAATACAAGAAACTATCAATCACTCAATCGCTATAAATATGTATGTATGTAAACCTCTTTATAGTCAAAGCACAAAGCAAAAAGTTCATAAATGGCCGGAGCTTAGGTTTCATAGATATTCTACCACTCAATATGTTCAGAAAGCCAGATTACACTAAAAGTGTGGAATGGACAGCTTCGATAAGGAGTCTATTCTGATAGAGTAAAACAGTTTATAGTAAGTTGTCTGTAAACAGGACATTGTCGGGTACACTAACATATCTGTATATTAGTTACGGTAACAAATCTGGGTTCTGAAACTATCATTCAAAAATTCATCATAGTTAAATGTTTAGTTTAATGCAATATGAGCAGAAAGAAGCAGTCCTATGTCGAAGCTATGATAATATTTTTTTCTGAGATCATGGCATGGAGTGCCCTTGGATTCAGGATATACTCATTCCCAATTGTAATTCAGGCGATCTAGTCTAGTTATGAAGTTCAAAGTTTTGTGTACCTCGGTTCTTTCATCGACAATTCGGGTAGCTGTGAAAATGAGATCCGACGGCGCATTCAACAGGCACGTGTGGCCATGACAAAGCTTACTAAAATATGGCGTTACCATAACATCACTAAAGCTACCAAAATGTCGCTGGTTCAGTCTCTTGTGTTCTCCATATCTTTGTATTCCTCGGAAGCTTGGACTGTTAAAAAGGCAGATCGAGCTCGCATAGATGCTTTTAAAATGTGGACGTAGAGGAAAATGCTGAGAGTTCCTAATACCACCCATCGAACTAATGTTTCCATACTGGATGAGCTCGCTAATCTAAAGAGACTATCCTCTATTGGGTCGATGAGAATGCTTACACAGAAGCGATAATATGGAGAAACTTGTAGTTCGGGGTCACGCCCCGAGTGGGCGACGCCGTGGCCATCCCCCTACGCGCTGGGTGGATTCGACAAAACAGTTGCTGGATATGAGTGTCAAAAACGCCGCTGAACTGACAGTAAATCGCGAACGATGCCGAGCTACAGTTCTCAAAGTATTGATAATATTCGTGTCGGCAATACTCTGGCTCCGACTTAATGCATTTTACGAGTTCACAACATGTCTGTTAAGAATTTGTGACTATGATGATGAGTCCAATCTTATCAATGTCTCCATAATGTAAAAATTTCTCCAGACTAAGCCGTTTTCTCGCTATTAATAGGGAATCACACTCTTAGTCATTATCATCATCAAAGGATGATGTTAAACAACGCATTTGTGATATGTAGCAGTAGGTTATTAACTAAAGTTTTATCTTCATCATTTTAGGGTGAATACGTGAAGAAACAAGGTTTCTTCGGGGTAAACGTGTACCCAGTAGACGGAGATGATGTACTTGGCAAATGTGGCAGGAAGCAACAACTATTGAAACACCTGCATGGAGGCTTGGGACACTACGTCAACTGGGATATTTGAATTAGAAAGTATCACAAAGAACTACATGTATTTTATAAATGTTTTCCTAATAAAACTTCTTTTACCTCAACTACTTATTTTTTTAGTAGTACTAGCTAAATATGGTAAACACAAATGAATCCCAAAGCTCTGTCATATAATCCTTGGTTGCTTGGTTGAATACAGGAAGTCATCATGGCCCCTATTATAAGTCCTCTTTTAATTTTACTTCCCACACCGATAGGTGAGGGGAGTATTGTGATCGCGAAAATTTTCGATTTTGAGATAATACGTTTTTTGGGCGTTTTATGATGTGTACATAACGAAAATCCACGTCACGCATTTCCGTCGGTCTGTCTGTCGGTCTGTCTGTCTGTCTGTCTGTCGGTATGTCTGTCGGTCTGTCTGTCTGTCTATCTGTCTGTCTGTCGCGTTTTTCTACCCTCGTAATCTCAGTAACCGCTGCATGGATTGTGATGAAATTTGGGCAGCGGTATGCTGTGGGGTCGTAGTAGGCAATGTTCCTTTAATTTTGTAAATCGGTGCATAGGTGGCGGAGTAATTAGCAAAAAACGAAAAAAATTAAATATTGCTGAAACTTCGTTTTTAGGCGTTTTAGGGGTCCCTGATCATTTTCTACTTTTTTTTGGGTGGGGGTGAAATTGGGGTGGTTGGGGGGGTGGGGGGTTGTAAAATTGAAAAATTTGTTGCTTTCATAATAGACTGTCCACTGACCTGTGAAGGAAGACCTGGCGACATAAATAACTTTTTTAGGTCCATCCGAACATTGCCTTTGCCTATTACAGAAAGCAAAGGACTTGGAAATTTTTTTTTTGATGTAAACATACGAAAGTATTGCGTCAGATCGTTGTAACGAGGAAACTGTTGAATTGATTTTAATGAAATTTTGAAACGGCATTACTACCATGGCGAAGATGGAAAACACGTATGGTTTTGATAAATCGTGCCAGTGGCGGCGCAGAAATAATAAAAAAACTAAAAATATAAAAACAGCTCAAACTTCGTTTTTAAGCGTTTTAGAGGTTCCTGATCATTTTCTGTGTTTTTTTTTGGGCGGGGGTGAAATTGGGGTGGTTGGGGGGTTGGGGGTTGAAAAATTAAAAAAATTCTTGTTCTCATAATAGGCTGTCCACTAACCTGTGAAGGAAGATCTAGCGACACAAATCACCTTTTTAGGTGCATCCGAACATTGCCTAGCCTATTACAGAAACTAAGGGACTTAGAATTTTCTGTATACTATACGAGAATGTATTGGTCTTAATCGTTTTGTATTTTGTAACGTGGACACAGTATATTGTTACCGTGGTGAGAATGGAAAACGCGTATGTTTGTTAAAAATCTTGTCAGTGGCAACGTAGCAATATAATCAATGTATGAAAGCAACTCAAATTCGGTTTTTAGATGTTTTAGTGGTTCCTGATCATTTCCTACCAGTTTTTTGGGTGGGGGTGAAAGTGAGGTGGTTGGGGGGGTGGGGGTTGTAAAACTGAGAAGTTTGTAGTATCGATAATAGGCTGTCCATTGACCTGTGAAGGAAAGACCTAGCGGCATAAGACAATTTTAGGGGCGGGGTGGCAATTATTTGGTTGCGATGGATCTTAGACTAAAGCTTCATGCTATGGGAAAATAATAAACTGGTATCAGTGTAATGTGTGGGAAGTACTGAGTCAATCAACTTGACTTCATTTTTTTTTCATAACAGAAACAGGCACCGGTAGAAGACTGAGAAGTTACCAACCGCGCTTTAATAACATTGAGGCTTTAGCATGTTTTCCGCAGAGACCAAGACTGGACAAATATTGTAGTGCATATGTTAATGTGTGATAGAATTTCAGAAAGCTATCTAGGACCGCTCGTATTTTCAACTGTTTGCAGGTCACATCGATTTGCCTATCAGAGGTTGGTTACTCAAGTTACTCAAAGTTGAGCGAAACGTTTTCCCCTATAGCTCTTGCGAGTTTGGGGATACTTTGTGCTGTATTCATTACTTTTACTTCCCACACCGATAGGTGAAGCGAGTATTGAGATCGCGAAAATTTTCGATTTCGAGATAATACGCTTTTTGGGCGTTTAATCATGTCGATATAATGAAAATCCACGTCACTCATTTCCGTCGGTCTGTCTGTCGGTCTGTTGGCGTTTTTCTAACGTCGTAATCTGAGTAACCGCTACATGGATTGTGATGAAATTTGGGTAGCGATATGTTGTAGGGTCGTAGTATGTAATGTTCCTATAATTTTGGAAATCGTTGTAAGGGGGGCGGAGTAATTAGCAAAAAACAAAAATTTTCAAATATTCCTCAAAATTCGTTTTTAGGCATTTTAGGTGTTCCTGATCATTTTTTACTTTTTTTGGGTGAGGGTGAATTTGGGGTGGTTGGGGGGTGGGGGGTTGTAAAACTGAAAAATTTGTTGTATTCATAATGGGCTGTCCATTGACCTGTGAATGAAAAACCTAGCGGCATAATATACTTTTTTAGGTCCATACGAACATTGCCTTGCTCGTTTTAGATCGTTCTATATTGCGTAACGCGTAACTTATCGAATTGATTTTGATGAAATTTTAACACAGTGTTACTACCGCGGCAAGGATGGAAAACGCGTATGTTTTGGAAAAATCGTGTCAGTGGCGGCGCAGCAATAATAAAAACACCAAAAATATAAAAACAGCTCAAATTTTGTTTTTAGACATTTAAATGGGCTGTACATTGATCTGTCCATGAAAAACTTAGCGGCATAATACACTGTTTTAGGTCCATCCTAACATTGGCTTGCTTATTATAGAAACCAAGGGACTTAGAATTTGTGATGTAGGTATACATACGGGTATTGTTCTAGATCGTTATATATTGCGTAACGCGAAACTGATTGAATTGATTTCAATGAAATTTTGACACAGTACTACCGCGGCGAGGATGGAATGCACGTATGTTTTAGAAAAATAGTGGCGGTGGCGGGGCAGCAATAATAAAACATTAAAAATATAAAAACAGCTCAAACTTCGTTTTTAAACGTTTTGGAGGCGCTCCTGATCATTTTGCAACGTCCAGTTGAAGCATGCAGAAGAAACTGTGGCATCCTAGTTCCTAAAGGTGAAGACGCAAGAAACTATTTACGAGAATTTTTGCGTTGGATGTTTTTTTGCGGGTGGGTGGACGATGATTTGAGTGCGAGGGAATCTCAAACTATAGCTTCATGCAATGGAGAAATAATAAAATGGTAGGTATCATCATTATGTGTGGGAAGTACTGAGTCAATCAACTTGACCCCATTTTTTTGTTTTTAACACGCTTTTATCAGCTTCACCTCTTTGTTTGTTTTATGTTTGTGAGCTTGCAACTCTCCTTTAGGCTAAGGGTCTAGGGTATAGCGCGCGAAATTGAGAATCCAAGAAAACATTAAGGAACCTCATTCGTTTTACATTATTTAATGAAATTCAAACGTTAGCAGCATAAATTCATGACTATGTTCGTATGACGGTACCGCATTGGGAAATCGGAAAACCCCAAAATTATGGATCGATTAGAATTCATATCAGAGATCAGTGGCGGAGAGCTAAATATTACTTTGTCGATAGCATCCGAGATAACCTAACTGATACAAACAAATTTGCATGATGTGTGTTTGAAAAAGATCCGTCTTTATAATCACCCTACGTCAATACTATTTATAATTTACTAATAAATACTATTAAATGCTTAATACTCCAGTGAAATAAGTAACAATGTGGTGCATATATGTTGGCATTGTTGGCCCAACATGTTTTAGTCCATGCGTTTGTTCTACATGAAACTTTCAAGAATTGTGCATGTTATATGAATGCGACTAATAGACTGTTCTGAATCACTGAATACTGAATAACCAAGCTTCTATCTATCTAACATGCTAAACCAATTTATTTCTGATAATAGCATTTCTTCTAAAGTGTCAAAGAGTAGACTTGACCAGTAAGCCAGTAGCTAGTCACTGTACAGTTACTATCAACCCCAACGCAAAGTTTACGGAATAAATATAAGTTGGATCACTCTCCGTCGGCACTTTGAAGATCTCACATCAAAGCGATGCCGCGGCCGCACGCGCTAGTTAGTTTTTGCGTTGGTTTTTGCCCAAGTACGAGGGTCTTTTAGCGGGGACTTGGTAACGCCAGAATTTTACGTATATACGAGGGTCATTGAAAGACTATGTATTGACAGCCGATTTAGACATACAAATATAACGTTTATTTTGCTAATACACTAGGTAACTAAAGTAAAGTAAAACTATTACTAATGAATCTCAAATGATTTCACATATTGTAGCTGTTTCGTAGATACGTAAAAATTGGTTCAAAGGTGCTGAAGTATATTTACCTTAATGTTTTGTTTATTTGGCATATTTTTGAGACCACATCTTATAAAATTTATGGTATAATATATAGGAACTCGTATGTACAATTTTAAAAGATAATGATGTGGAAATGCTTTACATGGATGTGAATAAATATTATCGACATTTTGCTTTTCAGTGTCATTCTAATTGCTACTGTAGAAACTAAATTGTTAAAGTTATCAATAAAAATATTTCCGAGCTCTAAAATATAATTCAGAATGTCTCTAGGTGGTATGGTAAGACCACCGAATGAATATTTTGTCTCACTATACGCTTTTAGCGTGATACAATCCTTTAAGTACCTGTAGGCCTGTAGGCCTCGAATTAATCACTTTAGACGTGTGCTGGTTTGTTGGAATTGTTTTATCGGATGGAACACAGAAAGGCACAAATGTACAGGGTGTCCCATTAATAATTTTGAATCGGACGTCACATGACCAAAAACAAATACCTCATTGGATATATAATTCTCTACTACTGCCCAATTCCGACCTATTGCGTGTCCTAATAGTCGTGAAACATGTTTTTATATCCCTTATATTTCAAGGTTTTTGAGACACTGTATACACTTCGCGTTACACACGTTCAACCACTACTTTGCGCTGCCCCGTATCTCCCGGTTGACGTCGGTACACTGCTACCGGTGGACCGGGGAGACGGGGCAAGGGGCAGGCTGTTTTGATATTTTTGCGGAGTGATCCAACTTATATGTATTCCGTAAACTTTGCCCAACGTACTGGCTACCCATACTCAGCCAAATAGCTCCACCACCCGCCCGTCGAGAAAATGTTCTTCAGAACGAATATAAGAAAATCAAAGCAAGTCCCTCACTTGCAATGCTCGAAGATATATCTTGATCTGTCCTTGCGCAGATTAAGGTCTAGAAATCCACCAATTACAACAGCTTTCCAACTTCAATCTGATGGTTTTAACCCCGCAGTTAAATCGATAGGAATTTGGACGACCTAAATACCAGAAGTGAACAATAATCTATTGGTTAAAAACCCCCTAGTTTTGAGATCCACCGAAAGGAGTGGTCGACCCTAAACAGAATTCGCACGTCGCAAGGAGTGTGCGCTGATTCGTTGTTTAAATGGAACAAGTACGAATGTGGCCTTAAATGTCACTTCAAAATATTACGATCAAAATCATTAGTGAAGAAAAGGCTACAAATAGAAATCAGATATTATGGAATGCTAAGAGGTTCTACGTATATCCTGCAGATATCCTGACATATAAAATGAAGCAACTCAAACACCAGTGGCAGATGGAATGAGGCGAAGTAGCAGCATGTAGGTTAGAGACATAAATTTCAGTTGTATATAAATTACTTCAGCCAATACTCTACACAAGGCATAGCCTTCAGTGTGGCGCTATTTGTATAGACCAATACGAATAAAGTAATAATAATAATAATAAAGCATATACTGGCAATAACAAGGACTTTCTCCAAGCCAAACTATCAGCCGTAGAATGGATTTCCAGGCTTGACATAACCTAGTTACTACTTAGATCGCAATTTTTTTATTTTGTCGTGCTTATCCTAACTATTTTACTTTTCATGACTTTTTCATATGTACTATAACCATATGCTAAATAAACAGTTAACATGACCCCCCCCCCCACTAATGACTCACTATCGGAGATTGAGGGTGACATACAGGATGGTGATTTCACACCCGTCCGACAAAAAGCAAACTATTACTGAAATCTCTTCCTTTAACACAGCACAAATATCCAAGCAGTGCGACATGTCTGTTTCTACCACTTCTGTCAGTCAGCCAATGGATGTCAATATGACTTCTTCGTCATCTCAAGCCGCTGCTTAACAAATTCGCCAAGATTGAGCTACTCCTGTTGTACTGAGGGATGCGACGATATAGCACTGTTAACTACTCTTCATTTAGCTTTGGCATAGAGATTGTTCTGGGATACGCTTTGCACCTAAAAGCGAGAACAATGTACAATACAAGATAATTCGCCTTTTTGAAGAGGAAATAATCTTCGCCACGCATTTCCTCTGTCATCTTTACGAAACATCCACGCCGTCACCAGAGGCATCCCAGCATCAACTATGTCAAGCTTGATCAAAGAAGGGCTAGAATAGAAGGGTTATGCTACCTACCACATAATTCGCCTGAAACACAATGGGTGCGAGCCTGTGCCATTGGTAGTGGTAATTCTGCCAGGGATAGAAAAATCCAGCTTAGTGTTTTATGGACATGAACCTCTAGGACTGTCTATCATAGTCGAAGATCAAAAGAACTCTTCATTGATTGGACAGTCCCACCGCTGTCATAATTATGGCCACGCTCAATCGTATTGTATTGCTTCACATAAGTGTCTGAAATGTGACCAATACCACATGACATGTGCAGTCAAACTAGAGGTGTGCAAACGTGTGAACTGCGATGGGGATCACCGAGCAGTCCCACCTGTAAGTTCAAAAGTTCAAAGGCGAGCCAACTCATACCTACCCTGTTAACTTTGATCAGTCAAGTTCATTAATGGTTTTTTGTTATTGAAATAATTAATAAATTTTGTATTGGCGTCGGTTTGTAACTGGTGCGCAAATTAAAATTTTATCACAGCATAGTAAACAACCAACAGAATATCTGAGGACTCTCTCAGTGGTTACTGGGCCATCCTTCGATTGAGGAGATCCTTTCAACGAAACATATTTGATTAGGTACTTACTTACTGGAATCTGAAATCTGACTTCAACTTCAAACAATCAAAAACATATTTATTTCGATCTTAGACATCGTTTTGAGCTGCAAGCTTCATTTATCGACTGTCTTGTTCAAAGGAGCAACCTGACCACCAAGGTGACGTCACACGGGTTCGGGAGCCGTCGCGTCGGCGTGTTTTCGGTACTCGATTCAAAAACCCATTTTTATATTGATATAACTTTTGAATTACTGCAAAAAGAAGAACACAAAAACAGTTTTGTTATAAAACTTATAGATGATCTTACCATTTATCACAAAAAAAATATTTTTTTCTTAATTCAAAACCTCAATTATATAATTATTTTCGATACCGACACCACTACAAAAGTAGCGATACAGCTTGGAATGGCTCAAAAAGTATCTAAGATAAAAATACTCGATATTAGTGCAGAAGTATCGATACATTTCAAGTATCGAAGTATCGTTAGCATCCCTACAAATAATCAACACTGCATGTACGTCATACGAAAATATAAATAGTAATATCATCCAAAAGGGGGGATGCGCGTGTAATTGCCGCCACCTTCAGTCACTTTCTCACCGGCGTCTTGTTGGTGACGTCTCACTCTTCCACCGATATTCTAACGGAACCTACTCCTCTGAGCTATCCTCTATCGTTCCGCCGCTCACTGCTCCTATCAGATGTACCCGTGCGACCGCTGCATCTCATTCTAAGACGGTCGTTCTTCGTACATCAAGAACTGAGCAGTACAACCGCACATTTATTCCCAGGGTGTTCAAGGCTTGGAATGGACTGCCAGAAGATGTATTTATTGGGCCTGCGGGTATTGGCCCATTCAAATCTCGCGTTAACAAACTTCCCCTAACATAACCCTTTCACAGCAGCCGCGGTACTCTGGTATTTAGGCTCTGCCTGCGCGGTATAACAGTTATAAAAAAAAATTGTAATGAGTGTTTGGTGTGTGGTTTTTATCTTTGAATATATGAAAATCACGTTCAAAGTTTTCGTTGCCTAAATAGATAGACAAAATTTGTTGTACCCGTATAGAGATAGGGCTAATAAAATTAAGTAAAGAAAAAACTGTTCGTATATTCAAATGACTCTCGTCAATTCATATGAAGTACTGAATCGATCTACTTGATTCATTTTTAAAATATTTTCCTAAAGTTAATGTCACTGGTGTATAACGATTATTGTAAATCTGCATTCCTACGTTGATGTCTACACGAGTTCTATAACTTGTGTAACTGGATATTCTTACATTAAGAAAAATATTACGTGATCTTCGCGATCCAACGATGGCGGGATGATGATCTTTAACCTCTAATTCCGTTCGTGTTTGGTGTAAAAATGAAACTTTGCGCTTTTGTTTTTATCCTAGGTGAGTGGCATTTGAATAAAATGCGCCTGATGACGTCAGCAGGGTGCGCTAATATGCATTTGAGTGTTTTTGCTTTATTCTAGGTCAGGTTCACCTTCCGCATATCCTCGCGAATCCGTTTGTGTCAACTGATGATAACAAGTGAGTTTTTTTTAGTTTTAGTGATTATGCATATAATGTCAACAATTATGGTGCTTTCATGTAATCAGACATGCATTAATTAACGTATTATTGTAAACATGCGCTTTGTCATTTAAAATGTATATAAATGCGTCAATACAATACACTCTGTGGCGGAAGAGATTGGGATGTCACAGTCCCCAAGTTTTTTTGGTGGTCGAAAATTATACAGATGATTCTGAAAGGCTGGTAAAAGCAATGGGCACAGTTGCATTGGAATAGTTACTCTCAATCATATGGAATGAAAATATGTATAACAAAAAATGCGAAAGGAAGATTTCATAAAACGATATTTAAAATAGTGGGATATATGGTGCATATGTTTGGGAAAGGACTGAAGGACATGAAGCGATTTTAAGTTCGAATAAGATGGACTTCTGGAGACGCAGTTGTAAGATAAGAAATCAATACTTGGGTCAGTGAAAATCTTATGGACAATAGAAGTTAGGAGGTTGAATTGGTACCTCAAGCTCATAGAAGTAGTGACCTTCAAAAAAGTTCAGTCCGTTCAACGTTCAACGAAATCCATTAAACTTTAAACAATAAAGAAGACTCACAGACATACACTAAAAAATTTGCTTAAAAAATGCAGGGCAAGTTTATATAAGATGGGCATTAGAGCAGGATGGAAAATGAAATGTGAGGTATGCCGACTATGCCGTGGTGTAGTTCCCACTAGCTTTTTATGTAGTTTATACGTACATAGTCTTCTCTTTAACTTCTGAGTGGCACAAGATATCCACGTGGCATTTATACCAAACGCAAAGATGTACACATTATTCGCCACTTTCTTTAATAAAAACAACATACCTCTTTCGATCCACCTTCGATATTATTAAAAGGAGTAATATGTCTGTTGACAATCGCGCTGAGTGTTTTCTGGTTTTACTATTATGGCTATGATCATTACCCTCCATAGGATGATCCGATTTTCAGACTGTAAGGCTTCTGTTTTTTTATTGGGTATTTATAAAGATCAATCAAAGTCTAGTCTATATTTTTTCAAACTATCGTCAATATTTGTTTATATGGCTTTTGATCGTATACTGGTAGAAAAACAACATGATGTAATTCAGGAATCATGTCAGTGAAGCCTTTTGATCATTTGGTCTATACCCCAAATTTACTAGTTTTTTTATTAAAATAATAAATAAATAAGAAAATTTAACTCATCTGCTTTGAAATAAAAATCTTCAATGGCAGGTAAGAGTCTTCGTTTAAAGATTCTATGAAAGTGCGGACAACTACTGTAACTGCTGATTTATGCTTAGAATGCTGTGATAATTACAGAACTCACACAATATCCAGTAATAATCCACTTCAAGTACTAATTAAAAAGACTATCTACACCTCAACCACATATTCGCGCCTTCTGTAAAGACGTTGATGCATACTGCGATGCAGGCATCGGCTCCTACGTTTCATGATGCAAGTAGCAGCGTGTGTAGTACTGAATTACGTATTTGGCATCAGTTGCGTCTTGCAGCGATGCAGAGTATGGGATCCTGTTTTGGTCGGTGAGCCATGATGCCGAGCCGGTGACGACGATGCAGGTTTCAAGATTCAAGTGTTTCAACGTGTATAGCATTGCGTCGATGCAATGAAATAACTCTACTATTCTTGTGTTGCATGAAACGTGCATAAAATATCAAGTCGATTCAGACATCGCAACAGCCTTCGATGTGAGTAGGTCCTTATGCAACTGATGCAAATTTCATGAAACTTTGAGTCGATTCAGGAAACGCAGCATGCACCAACGTCTGTAGGCCACTTAAAGTGCAGAGGAATTTTAATTAAGATACCACATACACACATTTTGTAAATATTGATGTCCTGATTACATGTGTATTAGCGAACCCGCAATACTCTGTTAGCTTAGTGGATCATATTTAGGGCTCTTTTGATTCATGGCGCTCTACTGGCACATAACTAAAATCATATTTGATAAAAAAAATCTTTACTAACGTTGTGATTATCTCCAGGACAAACCGCCTTCTTAACACGCATTTGGGCAGGCCAATACTTCGGTTTTATTTTTTTGGTCGCTTTCTCCATTGTCCGTTATCTTTGTTTTCTATTTTAATTTTGAAGGTTGCTTGTTCTTTTTTTATGTACCTATTACTATGGCTTCAATTGTATTGGCGTTTATTTTTTATTCAAATTTGGTTAATGTGTAACGCAAATGTTACGGTGGTAAATTATTAGATAAAAGGTACTTAAGGGGCCTGGGTATACACAGTTATACATATGTATTTGACATGTTAAAACACGGATTCCCATTTCGAACAGGATTCACTTGTTTTTCAAACTGCATACACTATATTTCAGAAGGTGATAGTTAAGACCTTAATGAATGACAGCTATTTGCGATTTTCTCAAAAAAGTTTTTTAGTGTGCAACTAAGCTCGCAATGTAAAGTCATACATTCTTCAATTGTCTGTAATTTAACAGCCAAACACTATATCAAAAAAGGCCAAATAGGTGACAAAGCGCAAGCTTTCTTCTTCAATTTGCTTTCTGAGTCATTACTGTAAGCTTAGAGGTAACGTGGGGAGCTTGAAAATGCGAAATTCATTTTTATAGTGACCTTTGGACCTTACCTTTGGACGTTTTGACCTTTTCTTTTTCAGGAGCCGTCCGAACTTGCTGTCCCCGTCAATACTTAAGCCTTAAGGCCTATTGTATTCTTGCTCCTCTCTTTTACAGTATCCACTCCAGCAATCTGGATCACTGCATAAGTTTATGCAGTTTACCTACTGGTCCTGGTGCTGAGCCGTACTCTATTGGTTCTAGCTTGGTCTCCCCAAAGAGCTGTTGTCTCTTGTGATCTAGCGCTTCGCACTCACAGAGTACATGTAGGGCTGACTCAGTTCTTCTTCCACACAATCTGCAGTTGAGGTCTCCATTGTAGAGTCCCATTTTATTCAGGTGTTCCTTCAAGCCACAATGTCCTGTGAGGAGACCCGTCGTTATTCGGAGCTGATTTCTACTCAAGGAGAGCAGAGTTTCAGCTATTTTCTTACATGGAGTCTTAATGAATGTTTTTCCATGAACACATCCTGGCAACAAGTTCCACTGCTCCTTGTGCTGATGTTTCATCCATTCTCCGACCTGGTGTCTGATTGTGCTTTTAGGCACCCCCAGGGCGGGTTCTGCTCCAATGTATAGGGCAGACGAGCCTAGTCTTGCTAGCTCGTCCGCCCTTTCATTGCCTCTTATACCTGAGTGTCCAGGCACCCACTCCAAAGTTACTTTGTTGTGTTCTGCCAGTCTTCCCAGTTCTTGTAAACATTTCCAGACTAGAGCAGACGTAACTTTGGGCGCTTCTAGCGCCCTAAGTGTAGCCTGACTGTCTGTAAGTATTGCGATCCTCTTGTTTCTGTAGGATCGTTCATTATTGATCCTTGCACATTGCAGGATGGCGTACACCTCTTACTGAAATACCGAGGCGTATTTTCCTAGCGGAATGCTCTGTCTAGTTCCTCTTCCAAAGATTCCCGCTCCTGTGCCTTGCTCGGTCTTTGATCCATCTGTGTACCAGACTATTTCCCGTTGCAGGTTGTTTACTTCACAGAGTTCTCGATCTCTTACTATAGTTTCGAATTTCTTGTTGAAGATGTATTTCAGAGTTATGTGGTCCTTCCTAGCATCCATTATGGTGTGCTCCACATATTCTGCGATTTGGTTGTGTCCAAGATCCTTGTAAGTTCCTCGTTTTGACCTTACCTTAGATTTTTGGACTTATCTGTCCTCATCTTAGACACACACACACACTAAAGAAAGGGAACAGGCGGCCACGCCTCCTCGATATCACGGTAGTACGTCTTTTCTTGGATTCTCAATTTCGCGCGCTATACCCTAGACCCTTAATATGTTTTTTGATGTTTTAAGGAGTCACAAAAATCTATTTTATTTCCGTCGATCTCTTTTTGTCTTCATGTTATTTGTGACACTTTCAAACTCAGTGATTAATGCCTATCAGTCATATTTGGGAAAATACGACAATACGTAATGAGCGGAATGTGATTATGTAGCCATTATTTTTAATCAAGTTTGGTCAACCACCAATTGAATAAATTCTGGTTTTCAGTAATACATGCACATTGCCTTCTTATCCACTTAATGGATTGTGGGAGGTAGTAAAGGGCAAAGGGCGGCCCGGCGATGAAGTCGAAACCAACACCGTCTTAAAATTCAAATGCAATGAAGGTTACAAGCTGACATCCAACAATGCCTATATGGTCTGTGATAACGATTTTGATACTAATAAAGCTCCTGAATGTTCAAGTAAGTTACATTCCTTAATTGGGTTTATGGTAAATGAAAAGTCGTATAAAAGTTTTATAACAAAACTCTTTTTGCGATAATTCAAAAGCTATATCAAAATGAAAATTGATTTTCGAATCCAGTACCGAAGACATGCCTACACCTACAGTTCCCGAACAAAACCAAGCGCGTGTGACGTCAGAATGTCAGTTTTCACCAACGACGTCCTACTCCGAGACCTAATATCATTATTTTTTTCTTGTCTCAGCTAATCATGTAAATATTTACTAGTGTAAGTATTGTATATTTGTTGTACGATAGATGACGAATGAAGTCTGATTGAGATGAAGTCTACGATCGAAACAAATATGTTTTTGAATATATGAAATCAAATCACAAATTCCAGTAACAAGGTATCTCAGCCTTTCACTCACAACCTACGTGTTCGATTTCAGTGCTTGCATCTTTTTTTAATCTTTTTTACTAAAAAAATTATTGATATGCTTTTCGCGCATATTACACACACTTTTTTCTACAATCGAAATCAAATTTTATTAGACAATCTACAATTACAACAAAAATGTTCAACAGTTCCACTTTTTTGAATTAAGATCAATTTTAATATCGCAAACAGAGCAACTGGCAATTGATATTGACGGAAGAACATCATTTGCATTGATTAGATAATTCATTACCGGAATGTCTGATGTAATTTCAAATGTTCAAAAAGATATTTATTTCGATCGTAGATTTCGTCTCGACATGCAGCTTTCATTTATCGTCTATCGTGCAACAACTATATCCACTAGTTACACAAGTAACTATTTTCACGATTAGTCGGGAATCTAGAAAAAATTATGGTGATAGGTTTCGGAGTAGAACCACAGGCGTATACAAGGGGGGGGGGGGGGGTAACAGCAGTAATTACCCCTCCCAAGATTTTCGAAAAAAAGCTCAAATCAACTTTGACTTATTTTATTTGACTTATTTATTTAAGCAATTATTGTAGCACTGAAAAAACATTTTTTTGCAGTAACTAAATTACAAAAGGGTTTGTTTTGCATTATTATAGTGATTCATATCTAATATATTCCCATTGTTACATAAATAGTTGAATGTCTTATACAACGTGGTAGCTTGTCACAAAAATTTACCTAAATTTACCTGTTTTGAAAATTGCACCGATTAGAAACACTAAAACACTAATTAAAAAAAATGGAGTACGTGTTGTGGCTACTAGGGTACCTGACTGTTGAGTGTTCACGATCGTTTAAGTTTGTATGCTGTGCCAATAAAATGTTCACGGATGATATGTATTACATATTATTTGTATTCCGTAAAATTAAAATGCATTAATGCATCAATAGGTTTTTTATTTCATCTCGCTAAAATACCTGATACTCCACTGTTTCATTTGCTGTTTATTTCTTTTTTATTTTAATACCATTAACATTTTCCTTTTCTCCTGCATCAACGTCCTTCACGAAGGTATTACAAAAAATGGTGAAAGCACACACAACTTAATACCCCGCTACACCCCCCCTCCCCAAGACTGAGGTCTGGATACGCCCCTGAGTAGAACGTCGTTGGTGAAAACTAACATTCTGAAGTCACACATGCCTGGTCAGCGTGTCTTCGGTACTGGATTCAAAAATCAATTTTTATTTTGATGTAACTTCTGAATTATTGCGAAAAAAGAAATACTGTTAGTACAGATTATCGGGAATTTTACCACAATGACACTAACCTAAAGGAAATATGAAATGAAAAGTCAGAAGATATGTCTGACTTTTCTTTAGTTATAGCAACATTGGATTCTGCATTCCAGGAAAAAAATAGTTTTACTACAAGATGTTATATGTTGTAGTTATGAATTTAGAAATACTTAGCTCTTCATACAGGTGACTAGTTACTGTTTGTGTCTTTTAGAGCTGTGTCCACCTTTATACTCTTCCTCAACAACAACTATAAAATGCATCGATAGAAACGGTCAAGATATCAAGTGCAATGAAGCCACCGATGGAACTTATTTATCATACGAATGTGCACGTTTTTATGAAACTCCTATGGGCTACAGAAGGAACCTGCTATGTATTGATGGATCGTGGAACTACCAACCAGTTTGTCAACCAAGTAAGCTGGTTTAGTTCAGGGGTTCCCAACCTGTGCGCCGCGGCGCCCTGGTGCGCCGTAGAAAGTGAAGAGGGGCGCCGTGAGTCGTTCCTCTTCTTACGCTAGTTGCACACACACTGATTTTGGACAGCCGGTAAAATATCGGCCTATATTTTATCGGTGGAGCGTTGCTTTCACAAGACCGGATTTTTGCCGGTCAAACGAGCAGTTGATTGGTTATCGTCGTCCAGTAAGTTTGATTATAGCGACTATCGGTCGGTAAACAATCAATATGTGTGCAAGGTTGTATCCAGCCACGTATGTCACTGTATCGCCGGGACGTCCCGGTACCGGCGGTCTGCAGTGGCAGTGGACGGCTGCTCGCCGATATTTTACCGGTAGTATTTTACAGTCGGCGTGTGTGCAAAGTCCCATTCCATCTAGTGGTTCACTATTGGAATTTGGACGGTCGGAATAAAATCGACCGTCCAAAATTGGTGTGTGTGCAACTAGCGTAAATGACAAATATTTGCAGGTGCCTAAAAAGCAACAATACCTATTCTGACGCTCGCCAGTGGTTAATAACATAGGTATTACGTACTTTCGTCGCGTCGCCGTCGCCGAAAAGTATAAACATAGACCTATGCACTTGAAACTGTGTTTATACCCTCACCTGCCCCTGCTGCGCCTTTAACGGGTCGCGCTGAGGATCTAATTACCAATTGACAGAAAAAAATGAAAAGCAAAGATTTTGGTTTGCAGCTTGATGAGACTACTGAAAGTAATAATGATGCACATCTTATTTGCTACGTACGCTTTCTGGCTGATAATATTATTTCCGAAGAGCTTTCATTCTGCAAAAGCACTAGCGAAAATGGGAGGCCCAAGACTTTTTTGAAATTCTTGACAAGTGTATTGCAGAAAATGGTTTGGATTGAGAAAAGTGTATCGGTGTATGTACTGATGATGCTTGATCCATGTCTGGCAGGTAGAGGTAACATCATCTTTATGTGAAGCTGGGAATTTAGCCGTAGCTGTAATCAAGAACAAATATCGCTCAAGGATCAATGTGGAGCATGAAATGAGAGTCGCAGTCGCAGAATCTTATTTTCTGCTTTGAACAACTATGCTGAGATCACCAAACTCAACCGTCATATTGATTTGGCTGTAGTATTTTATTTTTGGTTTTTGTAGAATCTTTCTTTGTGTTTTCTGTTTCAGTTCTGAATTATCATAAATATAATGAAAAAATTTCATTTCGTATTGAGGACGTTTTTATTATGTTTTCTACTATTATTATAGGTACCCATTTCTTTCGACTGTATCTATTCAAAATAGCTATCTAAGGTAGGGCGCCGTGACAAAATACTAAACTTGAATGTGCGCCGAGGGCCGCAAAGGATTGGGAACCCCTGGTTTAGTTAATATATGAAATGAGAAGTCTGTTTCATAAAAGCTGCTTTGAATACTTATGTGTTGGAGGTTATGATACAAGATTCCACTAAATCTGAGGAAGTTTTGTCATCAATCAAAATAAAAAGTTAAGGCAAACGAGAATGCCATTACTTTGGCTGTGGAATGCGAACTGAATGCTTTTCAACAATATCTACAATAACTTAAAACACTCCCAGTTACTTCCAGAAAACCTTCAGTTCCTTGTACTCTGAACTTCCAGTGCGAGTTTCTCTGGCATAATAATTTGTAATATGTTTATTGGACTTTTCAGTATGCGGTAGGAAAATAAACGACGATGCGATACCTTTAGTGTACGGTGGGAGAGTGCCGACCGAAATAGAGTACCCATGGGTGGCGACAATTTATAGAGAGCTGGGAAATAGCTACCTAAATATCTGCGGTGGTACTATCATCAGCAGAAGGGTAATTTTAACAGGTAATACAGATGAAATCTTCTTAAAGGGGTGATACATGTACGAGCAAGTACGCGTACTTATGACTCGATGACCTTTTTCGCCTGTATGTCACCGTAAGTACGCGTACTTTAAAACCGTCGCGCAAACCGTCGGCGATCCAACTGGTTTGAAATCTTGCTCGTAACTTCGCTCGGCTCGTACTGCGAGCCGCAAGCCACCACTTTGTTTCGGCAGGCCATAGATGCGCAACGCTTGTTGTGTTTGGCGTTTGTTAAAAGTTTTGTTGATTTTGGAATATTATCAAAATGAGTGATTTCAGCTTCACGTGTGTCACCGACGTCGAGCCGAGTAAGTTCGCAAACCTAAAAACCGCGTACTTAAAGTTCGTACGTGTGTCACCCACTTTAAGCACCAAAATAGTACTGCATTCATGTCTTTTTACACAAGTACGACATAGAGTAAGTGGCCCATTATAAGGTGTTGAGAACCCACTGCTTGACTACTTTTTTTTATTCAATGGCTACCTGGTGATTTTGTAAGTGATATATGTATTTCTACTTTTTATAGCTAACTATTTACTATTTGCTTACTTTCAATGTTTCTTCTTTAGAATTTATAGGATCAGAAACACTCTCTAAAGCTTCTGGACACTATCCAGAAGAGACCAATTAGATTCGTCGGTTCGCCTAACCTCACAAAGGACCTCCACAACCTGGAACATCGAAGAAGGGTGGCTGACATATCCCTGTTTTACCGAAGGATGGTCGAGTGGGCTCTTTCAGATAACACCTAAGGCTGCCTGGATGAGGAACACTAGAGAGGCTCTGCGAGCTAATCCTCACCAGTTCGAGGTCCATACTCCTCGGACCAGTCTCCTCCAGCATTCCTTCTTTTGGAGAACTTTGACGCTGTGGAATGAGCTGCCGGGGAATTTGTTTCCCGACAGTTACAACCTGCAGCGTTTCAAATGTAACGTGCACAGACACTTATCCTCGCGCAGCGTTTCTACAGCGCCATAGGCTTTCAGCCTTTGTGGGAGGCTGACCATAAAAAAATGAGAAGTGAGGTGGAACTTTATTTCCACAGATTTTTTGAGTTATAGTGACTTACGCCGGTACTTACATTTTGCACTGGTGCAAGTAAAATGCCTAATAAGGTAGCATAGCAATAAATTTTTAGGTAAAAAAAAACATAAGAAAACTTGTCAAGCCCTGGGATCGAAGCATTTGGGGGTGGAAGGTTGCCATGTTAGCCTGTTATGGAACCGCAAAAGTTGTTTCAAAAAAACATAATTATTTGATTAGGTGCTTTATCACTGGAATTTTTAATCTAATTCAACATTCAAAACATTAGTAATAGATTTGTTATAAAACATAGGCAAAGTTTACGGAATACATATAAATTGGATCACTCCGCAAAAATATCAAAGCGGCCTGCCCCTTGCTCCGTCTCCCCGGTACACCGGTAGCAGTGTACCGACGTCAGCCGGGAGATACGGGGCGGCGCAAAGTAGAGGTTGAACTTGTTTAACGCGAAGTGTATACAGTGTCTCAAAAATATCGGATTTTGTTATCTCGAATTTGTTTGCAGGAAATGGATAATATTTTCAGAAGTTTGATTTTATCAATTAAATTTATTAACCGATGGAAAATAACAATCAGATCGATCCTTATTTTGTGGTAAACCTTGAAATATAAAGGATATAAATACATGTTTCACGACGATTAAGACAAGCAATATGTCGGAGCTGGGCAGTAGTAGAGAATTATATACTCTATGAGGTATTTGTTTTTGGTCACGTGACATCCGATTCAAAATTATTAATGGGATACCCTGTACATTTGTGCCTTTCTGTGTTCCACCCGATAAAACAATACTAACAAACTAGCACACGTCTAAAGTGATTAATTTGAGGAATACAGGCCTACAGGTACTTAAAGAATTGTATCACGTTAAAAGCGTATAGTGAGACAAAATATTTATTCGGTGGTCTTACCATACCTGACAGTAAATCGCGAAAGGTGGCGAGCTACAGTTCTCAAAACTATTGATAATATTCGTGTCGGCAATACTCTAGCCCCGACTTAATGCATTTTACGAGTTCACAACATGTCTGTTAAGACATTGTGACTATGATAATGACCATACCACCCAGAGACATTCTGAATTATGTTTTAGAGCTCGGAAGTATTTTTATTGATAACTTTAACAATTTAGTTTTTACAGTAGCAATTGGAATGACACTGAAAAGCAAAATGTCAATAATAATTTATTCACATCCATGTAAAGCATTTCCACATGATTATCATTTAAAATTGTACACACGAGTTCGTATATACTATACCATCAATTTTATAAGCTGTGGTCTCAAAAATAAGCCAAATAAACAAAAGATTAAGGTAAAAATACGACAGCACCTTTGAACCAATTTTTACTTATCTACGAAACAGCTACAATATGTGAAATCATTTAAGATTCATTAGTAATACTTTTACTAGGTTTTATTTTTGATATCCATTTATGTAACCTAGTATATTAGCAAAATAAACGTTGTATTTGTTTCTGTATATCTAAATCGGCTGTCAATGCATAGTCTTTCAATGACCCTCGTATATACGTAAAACCCTGGCGTTAGCAAGTCCCCGCTAAAAGCCCCTCGTACTTGGGCAAAAACCAACGCAAAAACTAACTGGCGCGTGCGGCCGCGGCATCGCTTTGATGTGAGATTTTCAAAGTGCCGACGGAGAGTGATCCAACTTATATTTATTCCGTAAACTTTGACATAGGTACATGATCTTTCGCTTAATCCGAAAAAAAGTATATTTTTTTTAAAACCCAATTGTAATGCTGATTTACGTAAATTTAAAGATGTTCAGAATTGTTTTGTAAAAAGTACCAGGCTAGTCAACATGGCATCAGTTTCATAAAAAACTGTAACTATAATTGTTAGTTGTTGGAGCACCAGAATCAACCTTATCCTACATACGTTGTTTCATCTCTTATAGCTGCGCATTGTGTAACGGATGAAGATGGAAACGTTTTGGCTGTAAATAAGTACAAAGTAGGAGTTGGAAAACTATATAATAAATACAATGATACGAATGACACCAAAGCTCAGTACTTAGATGTAAGTACTCTAGTCATTCACTAAAGTTTGTTTTGGTTTTTTACATAGATCATCGATCGTTTTTCAAACTAAAAGTTACTGATGGTGCGTCATACAAGATTCATTTTTTTCAGATCTCAAGCATCATATCTAATGATAAATTTAAAGGTGAAAGTAGAAGATACCTTGGAGATATAGCACTGCTCATGACCAAAGATGTTATCGGTCTGAGTGAAGTAGTGCAGCCAGTTTGTATCAACAATGTGAATAACATATTCCTGCATGTTGGTGATATTGGAGAGGTATGATTGATTGATAATTATTGTAGAAGCATTTATGTGGTTATGTAAAAAATTAGGTTAAGTTGATTGACTGCTGATTGACTACTTCCCACATATCACGGTGATACCAGTTTAATTTCTCATAGCATGAAGCTATAGCTTTGAGATCCCCTTGCAACCCAATCATCGCCTACCCAGCTGCAAAAAAAAGTGTATCGTGCTGATAGGTCTTTCTTTCACAGGTCAATGAATAGCCTACTATAAGTACAAAAAACTATCCAGTTTTACTCCTAGACCACCTAAAAACGAAGTTTAAGCTGTTTTTATGTCTTTATTTTTTATTATTGCTGCGCCGCCACTGACACGTTTTCTAAAAACCATACGCGTTTTCACGTAACCCAATACAAAACGATCTAAAGCAATACTTGTAAAGACAGATGGTCGTGCGGATCACAAACAAGTAGAGAGGTAGAGAATCATGGGGCGAATCCGCAAAAAAGGAAGAGGCTGAAGAGCAGAACATTTAAAGGATAGTAACCCGAGCGACACGTGTTTCTGCTAATTGGCTTCATCAGGCCCAAATGGATGTCATGTGCCTACATCTAGATGAGGTCACATAACATAACACTTGGTTTCGGGTGTAACCTGATCCTCATCTAGATGTGGGCACATGACATCCATTTGGGCCTGATGAAGCCAACTAGCAGAAACACGTGTCGCTCGAGTTACCATCCTTTAAATGTTCTGCTCCTCAACCTCTTCCTTTTTTTCGGATTCGCTCCATGATTCTCTACCTCTCTACTTGTTTGTGATCCGCACGACCATCTGTCTTTGTTTCGTCTTCCCTAGGGGCTGTAGGAGACCGTCGGCAGGTAGCTATAGCTGGCCTCCGTGGCGACGTTGATTGTTGTCTCGGAAGGCGAGATCTTTCGGCCGAAGCCACAAATGTGCTGGCTGGCTCTTGTTGGTGGCTTCTGGCTTGATTTTTCCATCCTTGACTCCTCAGGTTACAACTGAAACCAAGTGTTACGTTATGTGACCTCATCTAGATGTGGGCACATGATATCCATTTGGGCCTGATGAAGCCAACTAGCAGAAACACGTGTCGCTCGGTTTACCATCCTTTAAATGTTCTGCTCCTCAGCGTCTTCCTTTTTTGCGGATTCGCCTCATGATTTTCTACCGCAATACTTATATGTATACATCAGAAAATGCTGTCCCTTGGGTTCTGTAATAGGTAAGGCAATGTTCGGATGAACCTAAAAAAGTATATTATCTCGCTAGGTCTGCCTTTCACAAGTCAATGGATAGCCTATTATGAATACATCCATTTTTTCAGATTTACAACCCCCACTCCTCAGTTTCGCCCCCACTCAGTAAAAAGTAAAAAGTGATCAGTAACCTCTAAAATGCCTAAAATCAAAGTTTTTTAGTTTTTTTATTATTGCTGCGCCGCTACTGACACGATTTCTTAAAACCATTCACATTTTTCATACTCGCTATAGTAGTAATACTGTATCAAAATTTCACTAAAATCAATTCAATAGTTTCCATGTTACCCAATTTAGTACAATCTAAAGCAATACTCGTATGTATACATCAGTAATTCCTAACGAAATGTATTTTGATCCTTTTGAAACTATTGCTGGATTGCTGAAATGGGTACTGGTAGAACATGTTGACCACCACCTGGAGGTATGGTAAAGGATCTTAGTACTGACGTCTTGGCCAGAAGGGTCAAGGAATGCCTACTTTTCTGGCTTCACCTACCCACCAATACATCTACGTCTATTAACAAAAGTAAAAGGAGCAAGTAGATTATAACTGACTCCACGTTTTCTACAGGTGAATACCAGCTACTACACTGTGCTTTTGTAAGATTGCAGGTTTTGGTATAGACGAGACCGGAAAACCATCTCAACGCATCAGGGTGCTCAAAATCCCTTACAAATACGAAACCAACTGCGCTTCAGAGCTGCCTAGAGATTGGGCGGACAAATATAATTTGCCTGACAAAATGTGCGCTGGATTCACCAATATGAGCAAAGGGATATGTAGAGGTGACAGCGGCAGTGGATTAGTTTTTAAAAATTTTGAAGATAACAGGTTGTATTATACGCTATTCAAATAGTCAGTAACTTAATCAAAATTGTCTATTCAACAGATACTACGTCCATGGAATAGCAAGCTTGGCACCTGGATCCAAAGGTCAGTGCAACATCCAGCAAAACTCTCTCTACACCAAGGTTTCTTTCTACTTCAACTTCATCGACAAAGAATTGTCGAAGGGTTATTTGGAGGACTGTAAGTTACCTGCATACCCTGAACATGGGGAGTGGGTACTGGTAGATGGAAGAAAGAGAGAACCAGGTGACTTGGTAGGATCTGGTACGCTCCTGAGAATATCCTGTCATCGTCCGTACAGGTTACTTGGGCATCCTGTGGTTCGTTGTGATGCAGCTCCTTCTGATATGCCTATATGTGAAAGTAAGTAGGTATTTGAAGACAGAATAGAAACACAGTTATCAAAATTTATAGCATTAACAAAATTTGAAAAGTTATAAATTTTGTAAACCTTCAACGTGTTATAATTTTTTGAATTTCACCATTCTAGAACTTGAAGAATCTTCAATATTTTCAAAACACAGAATTTTTAATTTTAGAGTTTTGAAAATGTTGAATACGATTTGCCTAAACAATGTTCATATCCAGAAACAAAATCAAAAAAATGCTGTTCAGACTTCGGTGTCTGAAAGGCTTATGGACAAAGTGTCAGAAATTACTGCTTATACATCAGAAGCTGTTACAAACATTAAAAGTGTAATAAGTTATTTGAAGGGCAGAATGGTTGCTTTGAATTCAATTGTAGAACAAGAAAATTGTAAAAATACTGCTTATTCTGACCATTTGATGTAGTTCCCTTCAGATAGCTCTATACTTTTTAAACTAAACCACTGTACAAAGACAAAAGTAGCCATACAATTGAAACTGGAATTTTGAAAATGTTGAAAACAAATTCCCCTAAGAATTGGTACCGAGACAAAGACAAAGAAACTGAAAACCCTGTGAAAAACTTCCGCACAAGTATAAGAAATGATTGGCTGTACAGCACAAAAGCTGTTACAACTATAAAAAATGTACTATATCCTTTAAAGCACTGTGTGGTTTCTTTTTCCTTCAATTGTGTTACAATTTACTGTGAAAGTGCTGAGCATTTGCTGTAGTTTCCTTCAGATAGCTCCATAATTTTCAGAACGTTGTCGACCTTTGTAGATACCTTCAGGAACTCAAACACTGTACAAAGACAACAGCAACCATACGATTGAAATTGGAATTTTGAAACTATTGGAAGCGATTTCTCCAAACAGCTGGCATTCAGCAAATACAGAGAAACTGAAAACCCTTTAAAAATTGTGGTGATCCGGAACGCGCTCCTGGCTGCCAGACGTTAGAACGCACCTTTAGCAGTCACGTGACCGAAGTTTGACATTGAAGTCGTCGACGGATGATTTTTATAAAAAAATGTAAGATCTAAGTGTATGAGTGTATAGTCATGAAGTGACTTGATGAAGTTCAGATAAGTAATGTATTTGATTATTACTACATCATATATTGTTCAGATATTTTATGTATCAGATCATGAGTGACTTTCTATATTAATTTTCCATCTGTGATTCTGTACTACTGTTCTGTAATGCTTCCTTCCTTTTCTTTCATTCTGTGTTAATTGTCAATCCGTATTCACAGAAAAAAGATATTGTTCTGTGATGCTTTTGGTTGTTGTGTTTGGTCACTGGAATAGTGAGCTGTGATAATCGTTGCCATAGTTTTGTGGATAGTTTGTTTAATAATTACGAGAGGGGATTGTTTTTGAAAAACGTAACAAGCTGGAGACCAAAATTTCAACAGAAGGGTTTTTGAGCCTTTTTCACGAATATTTGCAGGTATGTTGTCTTTTGAGTTTGTATTATTAACTAATGTGGTCTGGCTACTATTTTTGGAGTGTTTCACAAGGTATATACTTATACATCCTGCTTTTGAGACGATACTATATGGCGTTGGGTCTCTGATTTACGTCTACTCTAGGTATTGGTGAACAGAGGCAACTCTGTCTTATTTATCTGTATCTATTTCACCCTTTACTGATCCCCTTTATTTATATACGATATTTATTTTATGCTTGTGGAAACCGTATGGCCTGGCCGGACTGCCTAATCACTTACAAACGGAAGTGGGTTGATTCCGTGTTTCACGCCTATACGATTTCCTCAGCCCTTTTATATGCTGTTTATGGTTTATATTTATTTATCTATTTATGCGCGTAGATACCATGCTTGCTATGCTGTTATGCTTGCTATGCTGCTATACTTGCGATGCTATGTTTATATTTTATATACCCTATACCATTTACCCCCTTTATTTACTCCCTTCTATATTTGATTATTTTTATTTATTTATATATGCTGATATTTTACCTTTTTCCACATTCTATCCATATTTCTCTCCCTGACGTTAAACAGAGATCTAGCCCACCATGTATTATTATTGTTATTTATCCTTTAGACTGTGTATGTTTATAACCATTTCTTTATTATACAATATGAATAACAAGAGCCAGTTGTACCACTATTATTAAGACATTTTTGGATCGTATATTTTAACATATCAATATAAATACTTCACCAGTAAAATATATGAAAGCCAAAGCACTCACGATTTGATAAATACAGAATCAAGTAATAAGATCATAACATAAACACTCAGCACTCATGATTAATAAATACAAAACAAATGTTAAGAAACAAATAATAAAAAAAACCATATCACAACATTTCTGTGTTTGATTTCATCCTCTCTGAGTTGGTACACATGCATGCTAAAAGAATCTGGTTACCATGGGCACACATACAACATTGGGTTCTAAATTCCACCACTAGACGACTTGATCACTTTGGCTATTTCTAAATTTGGTATCGGTTTTGACAGTGACCAGCTGCTCACTACAAAATTGGTGCCGTGACCAGGATGACTGTCTCAGGGCCCGGAGATGGTTGTTCTGGTCAAAATTGTTGCTGTTGCGAAGGAGGCATGTCACTGTGTACTAATTTCAGATGAGGTATGGTTTATTAATCATGAAAAACCTTTTGTCATTGTCAAGTGTGATACTGCGTAGCAATGTTTGCAGGGTGATCTGTACTCAACGATGGAGAACCAAGATTCTACACCAAGAACCAATAAGAATCTGAGCGAGTTAGATGAAACCCAAATTTCTCAAGTCTTATCAAGAGGTGCTACGCCTGTTCCTGATCAATCAGATAGTATGACAGCAAGAAAGCCCTTGTCCCTTGTGAAGAATGTCAACCTTCTAAGACAACCATCAGCGATATTACAGCTTTTCGCAGGCATTTTGGCAGGTCAGTTTCATTTTTAATATCCTATCAACCATTTTCCTTCTGTTTTTTATATTATTGTTTGTTCTCTGAGAAACAGGAAGGTTTCAAATCTTATGTTTGGAATGTTGCTATTTCCTCATGAGAAATTTTACTAAAATAACCTATTTCTTATTTTATTAGCTGCAGACAGGCTAGTTTGCTGAAATCTTTGCAGCCACATATGACGAATGTGTCAGCTGATCGAACGCTTCAGGGAACTTTAAATTTTCTTATAAGATATCCATCTACTGTTTTGCTTTTTGCTTCATGTATGTCAATCAGTACTCCTCTTCAATCAGAATTTCTTCCTCTGCTGCCAACTATGTTTAACATTCCTCTACTTCAGTTTTTTTTTGTGAACGCACTGCAATTGAAGTGATGTGGAGTCTTCCCTTTCTCACAAAACTATTTCTTCACTCTTCCTATTCTATATCTGATATTATTTTTTTTCCCTTGATGTCTGTGAAGCTTTATTTTCCAGCATAGTCTCACATCTAGGGGCGTGGAGCTTGATTAAGAACAAGTAAAGGTCATTTTCAGGTAGTCTACAGCCAAAAATATAAACAGTTTGGAACTTTCTTAGGATTGTGTGTTCTTTATCTTCATTTTATCCAGGGTTATAGTGATTTGCTATTAAATCCTGACATTTGTCTGGTGATGTTTTTTTTTTGTTTCTTTCCCTCATGCATTAGTTACAATAATAATCATTGTTATGATTTTATAATACATTATACATTGGGATATGTTACGTCAAGAATGACATTTGTGAAGTCTACCTTGACAGCTGACGGCTGGCCTCTTTCGAACTGTGCTGTCTAGCCCACGAGTAACCAATGTTGCCAGATCGTAACACATGAGACTGGTTTTACCTGAGGCGTGAGGTCCAATGTTGCCAGGTCGTAACACATGTTTGGTTTTACCTGAGGAGCGAGCTCCAATGTTGCCAGGTCATAACCGATGTGATTGCTTGGTCTTTTACATTAGGGGCGAGGTAAAGTCAAGTACATGTCTGACTTTTAGTTCTATTATGGTCCACACTGTGTGTCAAGCCTATCTTATTCTAATGTTTACACTTTGTGGATCCCACACACAGGTGAAAGTTATGGAAACTTAATATTTCCAACTTGAAGTTTTTCATTTTTGGTTGAAGTTTTCAATTGTTTGAATTGTTATCAAGTATTGTGACTTAAAAGAAATACATATATGTTCTTTGAAGTCGTTGGTTATTCCTCGTTTCTAGTTTTAGAAGATTATTTACTATTTGATTTCATAAATCTGCTGATTGTTTTTTTCTTGTTGCATGTATCGACGCGGCGGTGCTCATGAGGCCATGGAACTACAAGAAAATTTTTCCAGCCAGGAACTAAGGGATGTTGGAAAGCTACCCAGCCTCCTTCGTCTTTGGATACCTTTCCAAAGGGGCGTTTGTGGTGATCCGGAACGCGCTCCTGGCTGCCAGACGTTAGAACGCACCTTTAGCAGTCACGTGACCGAAGTTTGACATTGAAGTCGTCGACGGATGATTTTTATAAAAAAATGTAAGATCTAAGTGTATGAGTGTATAGTCATGAAGTGACTTGATGAAGTTCAGATAAGTAATGTATTTGATTATTACTACATCATATATTGTTCAGATATTTTATGTATCAGATCATGAGTGACTTTCTATATTAATTTTCCATCTGTGATTCTGTACTACTGTTCTGTAATGCTTCCTTCCTTTTCTTTCATTCTGTGTTAATTGTCAATCCGTATTCACAGAAAAAAGATATTGTTCTGTGATGCTTTTGGTTGTTGTGTTTGGTCACTGGAATAGTGAGCTGTGATAATCGTTGCCATAGTTTTGTGGATAGTTTGTTTAATAATTACGAGAGGGGATTGTTTTTGAAAAACGTAACAAGCTGGAGACCAAAATTTCAACAGAAGGGTTTTTGAGCCTTTTTCACGAATATTTGCAGGTATGTTGTCTTTTGAGTTTGTATTATTAACTAATGTGGTCTGGCTACTATTTTTGGAGTGTTTCACAAGGTATATACTTATACATCCTGCTTTTGAGACGATACTATATGGCGTTGGGTCTCTGATTTACGTCTACTCTAGGTATTGGTGAACAGAGGCAACTCTGTCTTATTTATCTGTATCTATTTCACCCTTTACTGATCCCCTTTATTTATATACGATATTTATTTTATGCTTGTGGAAACCGTATGGCCTGGCCGGACTGCCTAATCACTTACAAACGGAAGTGGGTTGATTCCGTGTTTCACGCCTATACGATTTCCTCAGCCCTTTTATATGCTGTTTATGGTTTATATTTATTTATCTATTTATGCGCGTAGATACCATGCTTGCTATGCTGTTATGCTTGCTATGCTGCTATACTTGCGATGCTATGTTTATATTTTATATACCCTATACCATTTACCCCCTTTATTTACTCCCTTCTATATTTGATTATTTTTATTTATTTATATATGCTGATATTTTACCTTTTTCCACATTCTATCCATATTTCTCTCCCTGACGTTAAACAGAGATCTAGCCCACCATGTATTATTATTGTTATTTATCCTTTAGACTGTGTATGTTTATAACCATTTCTTTATTATACAATATGAATAACAAGAGCCAGTTGTACCACTATTATTAAGACATTTTTGGATCGTATATTTTAACATATCAATATAAATACTTCACCAGTAAAATATATGAAAGCCAAAGCACTCACGATTTGATAAATACAGAATCAAGTAATAAGATCATAACATAAACACTCAGCACTCATGATTAATAAATACAAAACAAATGTTAAGAAACAAATAATAAAAAAAACCATATCACAACATTTCTGTGTTTGATTTCATCCTCTCTGAGTTGGTACACATGCATGCTAAAAGAATCTGGTTACCATGGGCACACATACAACATTGGGTTCTAAATTCCACCACTAGACGACTTGATCACTTTGGCTATTTCTAAATTTGGTATCGGTTTTGACAGTGACCAGCTGCTCACTACAAAATCTCCCGCACAAGTACAAAAAATGATTGGCTGTGTAGTACAATAGCTGCCACAATTATAAAAAAATACTTTAGTGTGGTTCCTTTTTTATTCAGTTGTCAAATGCTGATTCTAAGCATTTGCTGTAGTTTCTTTCAGATAGCTCCATAATTTTCAGAACTTTGTCCATTTTTGGAGATATCTTTTGAAACCAAGACGTAGTACCAAGACAAGGGCAACCATACGATTGAAATTGGAATTTTAAGAATTTGGAAACAATTTCTCCTAACAATTGGCACCTAAATAGGGACAGAGAAACTGCAAACCCTTTGAAAAACTTCCGCACACCCTTTGAAAAACTTCCACACAAGAATAAGAAATGATTAGCTGTGTAGTACAAAAGCTGTTACAATAATTATCAAAAATATTCTTTAAAGCACTGTGTGGTTACTTTTTTATTCAATAGTCAAATGCTGATTCTGAACATTTGCTGTAGTTCCCTTCAGATAGCTCCATAACTTTCAGAACGTTGACCATCTTTGGAGATATCTTCTGGAACTAAAACAGTACAAAGACAAGAGCAACCATAGATTGAAATTGGAATTTTAAAAATTTGGAAATAATTGGCACCTAAACAAATACAGAGAAACTGAAAACGACAAACTTCCGCACAAGAATAAGAAATGATTGGCTGTGTAGTACAAAAGCTGTTACAATAATTATCAAAAAGCACTTTGTGGTTTATTTTTTATTCAATTGTCAAATGCTGATTCTGAGCATTTGCTGTTGCTCCCTTCCGATAGCTCGATAACTTTCAGAACGTTGACAATCTTTGGAGATATCTTCTGGAACTAAAACGTTGTACAAAGACAAGAGAGCAACCATACTGTAAAATCTGAAATTTTGCAAATGATAAAAATATTGGCCAAAAATTTGCCATTTAAATAAAATCAGAAAAACAGAAAAATGAATAACTTCCGCAAAAATACAAGAAATAATTGGCTATGTACAGAAGCTGGAAGCTGTTACAATTATGAAAAATGTTTTTTGAAACATAGTGTGGGTGTACTTTGGATTTAATTGTGGAACAAGCATATTGCGCAAATGCTGCTCATTATTATGAGCATTTGCTGTAGTTCCCTTCACATAGCTCCATAATTTTCAGAACGTTGTCCATCTTTGGTGATATATTTTGATACCAAAACTTAGTACAAAGACAAGAGCAACCATACGATTGAAATTGGAATTTTAAAAATTTGGAAACAATTGGCACCTAAACAAATACAGAGAAACTGAAAACGAAAAACTTCCGCACAAGAATAAGAAATGGTTGGCTGTGTAGTACAAAAGCTGTTACAATAATTATCAAAAAGCACTTTGTGGTTTCTTTTATATTCAATTGTCAAATGCTGATTCTGAGCATTAGCTGTTATTCCCTTCCGATAGCTCCATAACTTTCAGAACGTTGACAATCTTTGGAGATATCTTCTGGAATTAAAACATTGTGCAAAGACAAGAGAGCAACCATACTGTAGAATTTGAAATTTTGAAAATGATGAAAATATTGGCCTAAAAATTTGCCATTTAAATAAAATCAGAAAAACAGAAAAATGAAAAACTTCCTCAAAAATACAAGAAATAATTGGCTATGTACAGAAGCTGTTACACTTATGAACAATGTTTTTTGAAGCATAGTGTGGGTGTGGTTGCTTTGGATTTAATTGTGGAACAGGCATATTGCGAAATGCTGCTCATTATGGGCATTTGCAGTAGTTCCCTTCAGATAGCTCTATAATTTTCAGAACGTTGTCCACAATTGGAGATACCTCCAGGAACCAAAACATTATGCAAAGACAAAAGCAACCACACTGTAGACTGCTCTGATCTAACAGAAGGTGGATACATCAGTTATAGCTGCTCCGATGCCTACATATCTCTACCAAAAGGTGCAAAGACTGTACGCTACTGCAGAGATGGCGACTGGAGCTCTGGCGTACCGCTGTGCGAGAAGAAGATAGAAATAAGTACGTAGTTCTTTACTTCTAATCCAGAACTGCTGAATGGGGACATAAGGAATTTTAAAAGTGGTCACAAAAAGGGCATAATTGAGAGTAGGTAGATTCACCAATCTATAAGTCTGTGATTGATTGTGACATTAAAAAATTGTATATACAATGCTGAAAAAGAACGTCATACTAATGTGAATATTACTTAGCAGTCATTTATTCACTTCACAAACAGCCCTAAATCTTGTGAGCAACGAAATACTTTTTTCTACTCTAATGGACTAGTATCACAAGGTTAAGAACAATGATTTAATTATCATGACCGCTTAGTGCATACAAAAATAATCGTTCTGCTGCATTTGGTTACTTTCTACATCATTTTGTTTTTTAGTAATTCCATTCTAAAGTTTAAAGAACGGAATTCAAATTCAGCCAATCACTGCCAACCGCGCGAATTATCAGCAGTGCATTGTTGCCAAGAACAGCTCCGACTCGCAAAACATTTACATTTCACATAAACATGTTATTTGCTATCCCAAGTGTTATAAATATTTTGAAACTCACTTCTTAGCTTTGACATTTCTCATCTCCGTATTGAAGAACTGCATATTATCCACATAAAAGTCGTTCACCATAGCCATATCAACTTTAGGCAGGTTATCTGAATCGGCTTTTGTGAATCCACTATCGATTTTACTCATACTTGTTGGTTATGTTATGATAAAATAACTTGAAACGTAGTAAAATGGACTAAAAGAATATCCTGTATAAATAAACGCAAACAAATAATAATAACTTTAAGATTGTTGAAAATTACAGCCAAAGCCCAATGGAATTTGGAAATAACAATGACCGAATGACGATTGATTGAAAGGATTGACGGATCGAGCATTAACTTAGCTTTCGGAAGGGCTGTTCCAAATTATGGTTTTATCACCGTCCTAGAACTATTTTCATCAAGCCCCGCCCATTTTACAGTTCTAAAAACGGTGATTCATCGATTCTAGAATCACAAAATGGGCGGGGCATGATGAAAACAGTTCTAGGACGGTGATAGAACCGTAATTTGGAACAGCCCTGGAATTTCGGATCACGGGACATTAAAACCACAAAACGTATCAGACGGGAACAGAAGACAAGATAGATGAGCCAGCCCGCGTACAGCTCCGGCATTTCGCGCGCCATCAGAATGCGGCAACACAGCACACATATCTGTCTTTTGATTGGCTGTTCGCCTATAGGGCAGTGACGTCACTGTCCTAGGAGAATTCAAATATTTTCCTTATTTTCACGGCTTTCCTGTGCCCAAAAAAATCGGAGAAAAAAATGAGATGCTTTTTATGACGTACTCTATCATATGCAACCAGAAACAAAATTCATGATACTAGTCCAGTACAATTTAGCATATAATTTCTGAATTAACTATGGCAAAGTAAAGTAATTTGGATACTTGTTCTTACAAGAGTAATTCGTCTTGAAGAATTAAGTGAGACTAGGTAGATCATTTGGCGTAGTACGGTTCAGTGCGTGTCTTGAAAAAATAGGCTTTACATTAACCGTTTGATAGTTGGAACAAACCTCATTGATTTAGTGATACAAATTAATTTAATATTAACTTATATCATGCGTTGTTGAAATATTAAATATGATGTTGTGTAGATTTTGGCTTGAGTTCGTTTTAGTGAAACTCGAAATGGGCGTCGAAAGGGGTGTCAATCGACTCCCAGCCGGAGAAAACGCTCCAGTGAAATTCTACGGCACTTTAAAATTGAATCGGTGAGTGGAAAAACAGTATAAGTTCAAAATTGACAGTTTTTAACTGAGATAGCCAAAGTCATATTTCAACGTGATCCTTTCTAATGAGTTGAGGAACAGTATAACTAACACACCGTGTGCGCGTTTACGAGGGTACCTGTTATTGAATTGAGCGGAAGAACGATACAACTCTGGTTGTTATATTCTTTTTCCACTCAATATCCGATTTCCATCCTTGCCGCCTGAGTTCGACAATCGACATGCGACAAGCTGGTGGCCAAGGGACTATAAAAAAAAGGAAGTCAAGTTGATTGAATCTTCCCACACATTACGGTAGACACAAAATTATTATTTTCCCATAGCATGAAGCTATAGTCTGAGATTTACCCCTTGCTACCAAATCATCGCCCGCCCGCAAAAAACTGTATTATGCTGGTCTTTCTTTCACAGGTCGATGGACAGTCTATTATGAATACAACAGATTTTTCAGTTTTAAAATCCCCCACCCCCTAACCACCCCAATTTCATTCCCACCCAAGAAAAAATACATACTGATCAGAAACTCCTAAAACGCCTAAAAATGAGGTTGAAGGAATATTTAATTTTTTGCTAATTACTCCTTCGCCCATGCACCGATTTTCAAAGCTATTATAGCTGCATTACTTTCTACGGCCCTACAGCATATCGCTACCCAAATTTCATCACAATCCATGCAGCGGTTACTGTGATTAGGAGCCTAGAAAATGCCAACAGACAGACAGACCGACGGAAATGAGTGACATGTATTTTCGTTATGTAGATACCATAAAACGCCCAAAAATCGTATTACCCCGAAGTGACATATCGGTGTGGGGAAGTAATAACCTGTAAGTTAGTCATTTTTTTTTTTTTTTTTTATTATAGAGGGTTTAGGAAATCGGCTTGATCGCAAGGACAGAAAACACTCACACACCCGGAAGTGTGAGAGAGAGTCTGCCCGCCCGACGTTGAACCAGCTTGAGTCCTCTGATCACATGTCCAATGGACGCAACCACGTCCATCCGACATGTCATCACGGCCCGACCGGCTAAAACCCGTTCCCTCTTCCTTACCTCTGATGCTATATCTCCATCTGCACCGGGCATAATCGTGAACGATATTCTTCGCAGTGCAAGATGAGGTAATGATTAAAACCCACTTCTGAATAACTTCCAATCCTCATTTATCCTTGAAGGCGCTCCTCTTTCTCCTTTGCAGAGAGTATTTTGTTGACCATCTCATGTATGATGGTCCATGCTTCTACGCTGGACAACATCAACGGGACCATAGTCTCTGGGGTCAGCTCCCCATCCAGTTTTTGACTTGCCTCCTGTCTGTACGCCACCCATCGGTCGCACAGAAACAGGGCATGCTCGGCCGTATCTTCCGCCTCGCAGTGCAAGCATCTTTCGTCCATCACCCGTCCTATCCGTTTCCTATACACTCGAAAAGGCCCATGCCCAGACAGTGCCTGCGTTAGGAAATAGGACGTCTGCCGATGACTGCATTCCGCCCATTCTTTTATCGACGGTATTAGTCGTTTCGTCCACTGTCCGACATCAGTGGTCTCGTTCCATATGCTTTGCCACTTACTTGCTGTCAGCCTTTTAGCCTCAGCTCGGCTTATCGCATTGCCAGCTTGACCATGGCGGATCAATGTCCTCTCTTCGGCCAGCAAGTATAATGGTGGTATCGCCGTTATAACTTGCAAGGCTCTAGCAGATACCGTGCGATAAGCACTGGCCACCCTTACCAGAGACTTTCTCTGCAAGCTGTCTAAGACCTTCTGATACCTTTTCCTTTTCGTGGCTTTACACCACACAGGAGCTCCGTATAGGACGACCGACTGTACAACCTGGCACAGTAGTGCCCTTTTGTTGCTACTGGGCCCTCCTACATTTGGCATCAGTCGCGACAGTATCGCCGCCTTCTTCTCAGCCTTTGTCACTACTCGTTTAAGGTGTTCTCCATAACACCTCTCGTTATCCAGTGTGACTCCGAGGTACACTATGGACTTGCTTGGCAGGACCTGCACTCCCTTTAGTTGAAAGACCACGTTTGCTCTCTTGCTCCTTGGGCCGCGCATTATAACTGCCTCTGTTTTCTCAGGAGCCAACTTAAGCTTGTGATCGCACATCCACCTGTCAATCTTGCACAGTGATGCATTGGCTTTATGAACCAGCTCTGCCTGTTCATTTGCCACGATAACTAGTGCCAGATCATCGGCGTATGCTACCGCCTTTACGCCGGTGGGCAGCGGAAGTTTCAGCACCCCATCATACAGGATGTTCCAAAGTAACGGCCCTAAAGCAGATCCTTGGGGCACCCCTGTTGTCATAGAGATTTCGGTTCCGGCAATGCAAATTGATCTGGAGTCTAGGTAGCTGCTTATAAGATTCCTTAGGTATTTTGAAATATTCAGCTTTCCTAGTTCCTCCATAATCATGCTCCACGAGGCTGTATTAAAAGCATTGCGGACATCCAGCGTCACCAACGCACACCATTTCTTTTTGGTATCTTCCGCAACCCTCGTCACCGTTTCCAGGGCATCGATGGTGGATCTCCCCGAGCGGAAACCGGATTGACATGGCGAGAGTCCTCCTGCCTTTTCGATCTCTTTCTCGAGCCTCTGTCTTATCAGGATTTCGTACAGCTTTCCGATGGTATCTAGCAGGCAAATTGGCCTGTATGAAGAGGAAAGCTCTGGTGGTTTTCCGATCTTGCTAAGCAATACCACGTTTGCCCTTTTCCACGCCTTTGGTACGGTTTGCGTACTCAGAAGGTGGTTAAATAGACCGGATAGCAGCTGTGGTGCTGTAGATGCAATAACCTTGATGGCCTCAGGAGGGACACCATCTGGCCCAGGAGCTTTACCATTTTTCATCTTCCCCGCAGCCGCCTTAATCTCCTCCACCGTAAAGATCTCCGGATTCTTTTCGGTACTGTCCGTCTCCCAAGCTTCCGAAGTACTTGGGAAGAGCTCTCTCACTATCTCTACCCTTCTGTCGTTACTTAGTAGACACGGTGATGATTGCTTGATCATCCTTTTGGTGACCAACTTGTACCCTTCACCCCAGATGTCATGTTCTAAGTCTTCGCATAGTTCTTTCCAGTGTTTGGATTTTGAAGTATAGATCAGACCTTTTATCAGCTTCTTCTTGGCGGCGTATTCCTCCTGTAGTGCATTTATGGCTGCTTGAAGCTGGTGGTTTCCACGTCGTATGCGCGACAGCTTACGCCGTACTTGAAGGCAGTCCGCCCTAGCAGATTCGATTTCCGAATTCCACCAGTACGGTACCATAGCGGTCTTGGCACCCCTTTTGATGGTACTTTCTTTAAGAACGGCTTGTATCAGCCTCGTGTACCGCTGTTCAGAGACGCTTTCCATGGTATGCAAGGACCCAAGTCTGCGGGTAAGTGCCTCTTGGAATTTGATGACATCAACGAAAGGCGTGTGGCGCTCCGTTGATCTCCTTTTAACTTTGAGTTTCATGTCCATCTCAACATAGATGTACCTATGGTCACTCAAAGTTTCGTCTTCCAAGACCTTCCACCTTTGAATGCGCTTAGCTACCTCCTGCGATGCTAGAGTGACGTCGATGAACGAACACGAATCTCTTCTGCAGAAGGTAGGCAGCAAGCCATCATTCAACACTACCATGTCCATCGCCGCTATCCACTCGCATAGGACTCTCCCCCTTTTATCTGTAATTGGTGACCCCCAGTCTGCAGCTTTAGCATTTAAATCGCCAAGAACAAGAACGTCTCGGCCCGCCGTAGCTACATCGTCCCAGAGCGTCTGCATATACTTTTCGTATGTCTCCATACTTATATTTGGAGAGCAGTAACAACAGAAGATCGTCAGTTTATCGAGATTCAGGCGTATATAGCCATCTCCACTAACCACCGAATTTACGACGATACTCCTATTTCGAATATACGCCGCTACGTCGTTGTTGTTGTCGGTGTACCACCTGGATTGACTGCAGATTTTCCGATTTGGCTCCGATACTAATATTAGGTCAATGTTCTTCTCCATGGCCAGCGCATGAGCCATGTCATGCGCTGCACGCGACCTGTTTAAGTTAGCTTGAAGTATCGTCACCATTTACTGTTCCATAGTTTCTACCTCGCAGTCCGAGAGATCTCCTTCGGTCGCTACGGACTCCAGAGGTTTCGTCCGCGTTTTTCTCTTTTGTTTGGCTTTTAATGCCTTTTTGTATACAGGGCAGGCAAAAGAACCTGCTCTGTGTCCTTCGACAGCACATATCGGGCAGAATGCCGGGCTTTTACATTCGGCCTTCTTGTGCCCTGTCTTGCCGCAATTTAGGCATAAATTCTGCCTATTTTCTCCCCTGCATGTGCTGGCTTTGTGCCCGATGCCCCAGCACTTTCTGCACTTTTCGATAGAGACTCTTTCCTGGACCGTGCACATCACGATACCCAGCTTGAAACGTCCCTTACTGGTCAATTCATCAGCCAGTTTCCTTGAAGCGAGGACAGTGGCTACCTGATTGCCATTTCTTGTAGGCCTCAAGGCTTTCACCTGTAAGTCGTCGCTTCCGCCGTTAACTATCTCGCGAAGCGCGCTTTCCGCTTCTGCTCCGGAGGTAGCACCATCTATGCCTCGCACATGCAGGGTAACCCTCCCGGAATGCCTGGTGTGGATTCCTTCTATTGGAAGTTTTCCAATAGCGTCTCTTAATTTCTCAGCTCCCCCACCCGTCTTCGGAACCGTGAGCAATAGTTCTCCATTTTTCGTTTGCCTGATGGTTTGAACAGTCATCTGGAGGTCGCTTTTCTTCGCCTCCTCTTTGACTTTCCTCAGCAGCTGCAAGTAATTCATGTCCTTCGCAGATACTATTACAGCTTCTGTATTGCTCCTCTGCCTGTTCCTATCGTTCGGTTGCGATGATTCCTTGGCTTCGTTGGCCCGTCTTCTTGGGGGTGAATATATTCCTATATTCACGTTGGTTCCCGCAAAAACAAACTCAACGAGCTTTCGGAATCTGCTCGCCGTTGGGAGGTCGGGGGCTGGAATCGCAATATCTAGCCGCTGCTCTTTAATGGCGAAATCCCTCAATTCCATAAAGTTATGGAACGTTTTACGCTCATCGTCGTCCATAAGTACTTTATAGACGTACTTCTTGTTTATCTGTTGCGGCCCTTTACTTTTGGCGACGCAAGTTTCGTACTTCAGGTACGAAAAACCGTCGGCCCCACCTTCCTCTTCTCCGAGGGTCACGATCTCTGGGTATCTGGACCTAAAATGCCAGTTTATCCCTTTGTCGTAGCTGTGTCCTGGCTTGGTACCTAGTACGAGGTCACTTTGGCACGTTTGGCCCCATACCGGGTTACCTATTACCTCTTTGGTATTTAGGTACGTTCTTTCTGGCCATTGCTTCTTTTCAACTTCTACAAAAACGTTGTAGTCGTCGTGACCTCTAGTTATGGTCGAACGTAGCTGCCTTGCCAGTTCGTCTTCCCCGCTTTTTCTGCTGTGCCACACACCCTCCGTCTGTGTGGCCACACATGCCGTTGCACGTGCTGCAGTCTGAGTCCCCTGCGTCGCTTTCTCTACAGGGAGCTTTAGACAGCCAGCCGTCGGGTCTATACCCTTCAACCTTTCAACTAGCCTTCCGATTTCGTCAACACCTCTCTTAATTGAGGTTTTGGTATTGACGTTAACTTTTAGGATCGATTTTAATTCTTCGATCTTTTCGGTCAGCTTCCGTATAATGGGTGAAGGACTGTCGCGGTCTTCAGCTACTGCCTGGTCCTGTCTTTTCCGTTTTGCTGGATTGTCCAAAGACTCCTCCGTACGTCTAAGGTCCAGCTCTGAGACAGATGTCGATCTTCCTCTCGGAGGACTTCTTGGAAGAAGGTCCTTCCTCCTAAAGGGATTAACACCCTCTTTACCGCCTAGCGGGTCTTTTCTTCCAGTGAAAGCGGCCTGGTCGCCTACCGCAGAAATCCGAACGCTTTGTTCGTTGGTCATAGTGTCAGTAGCAGTATCCTGCACCTCGGCCTGACATCCCGCCGAGAGTGCTGAGCAGTCGCTGGATAACGGTCGGGCGGGGCCTGCTCGCTCACCCGCGATACCGACCGGAACTGGGGATCCGACCCCCTGCTCCGTAAATAATTTGCCTATACGTGTACCTTCCATATTAGTTAAATTGGGTCCTTGTCCATCGCCGTGTCGTCATCATATGGTACCAGGTCGCTGTATGTTCCCTTCCATACTCATCACCGTCTCCTCGCCAGGTCGTCCTCGTCCTCGTAGCACTACCAAAGAGGCAAGCTCGGACTTAGCTATCCCAGCCAGCAGAACGCGGGAGCCCTCGGTCCACCGACGCCAACCAAGCGCAGTACGCGCGTTGTCGGCATCGGTATGACGAGAGCCCCTCTGCTCCGAAGGCCAGGGCCCTCTTCGGTTTCCACATGATCCGCGGGCAATATTTACTATTGCCTACCCAGAAGAGCGAGACAAGCATTTCGCTGATCAAGAGTCGCCTCACCCCTCTGGGGACACCCTATCAGCCATCGGGACGCGCCAGGTAGGTCGTGGACAAACCTCCGCCAAAGCCTCCGTCACAAGATTGGGGCTGCGCCTGCCTCCTGTGGGGGAAACTTTGCCGCTGGTAAGTTAGTCATGAAAGGAGATAATGAAACCTCAGTTTCAACTTATCAGCAGTTGATCTATGACAGTTCTACACCAGGGTATGTTTCCACTAGTATTTTCATTGGACGACTAGGTATAAATATGTTCAAACTACTTAAGTCTAATGTCATCCCTGTTTCTCCAAACAAAGTAGCCTACAAGAAATCATTACTAATCAATGCAAAGAAAATCATTGATTTAAAAAGAGTTATAAAGTACATGGAAGGTGAAATTTTGGATTTTACTGCCATATTACCCCTTGGGAGACAGTCTAAAGCTGATATAATTTGTGGACATACATTAATAAATGCATCTCAATTTGCAATATTTACATTTTTTATGTTTATTAAATATTGAGCGGAGAAATAGTATAACTCCAGGTTCTTTTTTTTTGCTTTACAACCCTTCATAACACACTTATAGGAACCTGTTCAGAAAGTTGTTATAGAGGAAGTCATCCTTTATATTATTTCTGTAGACTTCATTGCTGTAAAATGGAAATTTTAGAGTCAAAACATATGTATATTTGTGTTTTTCTCAAAACAAGGATTTTGGAGATGTATTGTTTTTTCACTCACTAATTTAATTACTGTACTTAACCTAACTTATCCCAACCAGTTGAGTTATTGAGGCCAAAATGGGTTCATTTAGGAATTGAGGAAGTAATCGACTAACCTAAAAACGACCACGAGATTTCAATACTTTTCCATGAAAATGTGACCAAAAGCTATAAATCATTCGAAAATACTCGACGAGTAGGCCCCTGAAGACCTTTCTTTGCTTAATTTCTTATTGTCCTATTAAGAATCAAAATAAACATCTCTCTCTTCGGCTTACGTTGGTTGACACTCCTTTTTCCTCGACTGATTTGGTTAGGCTTTTTTAGAAGGTTTTTTTTTTTTTTTTTTATGGTCAGCCTCTCGCAAAGCCTATGACGCTTCAGAATAAGTGTTGCGAGAGAATGAAGTGTCGGTGCACGTTAGATTTGAAACGCTGTAGGAAACAAATTCCCCGGCAGCTCATTCCACAGCGTCGCAGTTCTCTAAAACAAGGAATGCTGGAGGAGACTGGTACGGAAAGTAGAGACCTCGACCTGATAAGGATGAGCTTGCAGACTCTCGTGTGTTCCTCGTTCGGACGCCCTTTGGGGTTATTATCTGGGAGAGCTCACTCGAACATCTTCCGTGTTAGAATCTGTAAACAGGGACAGGTCAGCCACCCTTCTTCGATGTTCCAGGCTGTGGAAGTTCTTTGTGAGGTTGGGCATATCGAATAGTCTAATTGCTCTCCTTTTGATAGTGTCCAGAAGCTTCAGAGCTTTGAAGAGGGTCCCCACTCATGGGAGCAACACCCCAACGATGGTCGGATTTGTGCCTTGTAGAGCATCAGTAGTTGTTCTGGTGTATACAGCTAACTACATTGGAACAAAACTCTCCCTGGGATGCCGTATTGTTGATGTCGATCCCAGGGGGGGGTTAAGGGGGTTCAAACCCCCCCCCTGAGTACGGGGGGGGGGCATCGGAAAAATTAAAGTTTATTTCATACGTTATAACTTTGGCGTATTATAATCCTAAACTAAATATAAAATAACAATGTACTAATTATAGCGAAAATAATTACATATAACACATATGCATATTGGAAATCTAAATTTCTATTTTTATAGATAATAATTCTAAATTGAAGCAAAGAAACCAAGGTGTACTTCCTAATCAGACATCTATGATCGTTAAAGTTGTCCTATTTGCTTTATTATTAGATTACATTTTGATGTCGCTGCTAATTTTATTCAGTACTATATTTTTTGACAACTACTTCAGCCTCTTCCCAGACGTCAAAACTGAATGCGTGGCTGGTTTCGGGGGGGGGCTCCCCGGACCCCCCCTTATATACGTCACTGGGTCGTAATCATAATCGATACTTAAAGTTTTGTGTTTCGAAACCTTACTTGAGGGTCTCTTACGTAAGGCTCCCTTGAGTAATACCCAAATAATGAAATGTCAACATGACATTTCGTCGATTTTGTAGGTTAGTTTTGGAGTACGATGTTGTCAGTTTCTGTCACATCCGGAAAAATGTCCGCCACAGAACCCGAAATACTGGCATAATACAAAAAAATAGCAAAAAACATCAAAATACGAGGGCATAGGCACAACAAATTTGCAATATTACAACAACGCCAAATGAATCCCGCCGTGCGGTAGATGCTGTCTAGACTCTAGGGAACAGATACACAAGGAAATCCACACTTGAGGATCCCTTCTCCCTTGAGTAACCCTCAAATAACCCTCACGTATCCCTTGAATAATACTCAAGGGATACTTGAGGAACGACTATGAATACGGACCTAAGACATTACAAAGTAGTATTTTCTTTTATACATAAACCCCCCAAGGTCAAAATGAACCTCCCCCCAAGGACAGCATGAACCCCCCCCCCCATGGTCAACACCAGCTACGGCCCTGGTTGATCCCCAAAGAAGATGACTCGACTATTTACATTTTCAAATTTAGCGTAGATTTTCATATTCAAGCGGTACCCGTTTTCATATTCAAGCGGTACCCGTTTATGTGACCTATTTCGAAGGACTGACGTCTATGCCTATGTTGGTTGTTATTACCTAAGAAAGCCTCTCAGGCGTTGCTTGTCTGCCAGGGGCTTTTTAATTTACACCTAACTTTCTTTGCGGTAAACATTATTATCCTGATTTGCAGAAGAAAACGGTACCACACCAGCACCTACACCGGCAGCACCTTCAAACACAAACAGAACTACCTCCCGTGTAAAGGTCATATGCACTTATGCCAGTTGGTGGTCATATGAAGGAATCAATCCTGAAGACATGGATCCATTTCTGTGCCATTATATGGTGTACGCTTTTGCTGGTATATGGTCTTATGGTGCTGTCAGAGTTCAAGACGATTATTTGGATATAGACCGGAATGGTACTAAAGGTAAGTACCCACAATGGACAACTCAACAACAGAATATGCGTGTACCAGTAGCTGCTTCATTAGACCGTATTGATAAAGAAGGGCATTTGCTTTTACTTATAGAAATCCAAGCATTTACTTCTCATTTTATTCATAAGCAAAAATCGAAAAGCTGTTACTCTGAAGGAAAATGTTTCACCTTTTTGTGTTTATAAACAGAAGCATTTGTTTCAAAATTGAAGGATTTGACAGAAAATATACATCTAGTCCGGATCATATTTTACCATTTACGTCATTCATGACTCATCGCCTTCCGTTCAAAAGGGCTCATCTCAAAAACTTCCTGAGATGGGTTAGACCATTGGGTAGCAGTAATTCGTTGATGCTCGTAGCAGTAACATGCAGCTACCCTCTTAATGGCGTATCTCAAATATGAATAGTCTCACAGACACGTACAAAATCTCACAAAGTGGCCCATCTCAAGATAAACCACTTGCAAGGAAACTCCTGAAAAATCACTAAAACTGAGATAAGCCCTTTTGTAAGAAAGATGAATTGTGAAAGACAAAATCCAGGTGAGTGCGCTTTTCGAACTATCTTTCGGTTTGAGACGATGAGCGTGCAGTAATTATCCGAATACTTCAATGGCGAAAATATGGAAACCATGGGAGGGGCGCTCTCTCCAGTACAAAAATTAAAAGTATTTTAACAGCACATGGCTGATCCGTACATAACGTACAGTCTCCAGGATTGTCGATACCTTTTTTTTATGGTCACCCTCCTGTAAGCATTTATACATTCCCTACATATATACGACACCTAGCATAATCCCATTGGTCAGATTTTAATTTTGAACCAATCAAGCTCTGAGTGCCATACGCGAGTATGGAATGTAAATGAGTGCTATATGCACTTACGGAATGTAGCACTTAATGCAGCTGAAATTTACAAATAGGAAAGCGATTTAAGCGAAAACCATTTTTCAACTATGTATTAAACTGCAGCAAACTTTATTACAAATTAAGTTATAGTAGGGTGTATAGTATTTGTCCTTCTTTACGAAATATTAAATGTAATGATTGCAAAAATCTGGTGTATTAAGTTAACTAAGTATTAATCTTCAGTGGGCAAAGAAAACATACATTACTTACAAGAACAAAGACATTAAAGAATATAGCAGAACAAAAAGAACGTTATATAAAATCAGTGGGACGAACCATGCATTGGTTTTATTTGTTTTAATATTTTGGGATAGATTAGGTACGTTTTTTCTTTGGCCTGGCAAAATATTTATAATTAGGAGGTAATTTTGCCCCAGCATGCATGGCGATTTCAAACATATACAAGTATAACATATATAACCACCCTCTCTCGCTGCAATCGAAAAAATTAAAACAAGAGTCCAGCCATAGCCGTTTGACTTGCATATAACTATATTATATTCCGTAAGTGCATATGGCACTGATTTACATTTCGTACACACGTATGGCACTTGAAATTTGATTGGTTTAAAATTCAAATCTGACCAATGGGATTGTGCTAGGTGCTATATACATGTACGGAATGTATAAATGCCTCCCTTAAAGGCTGAAAGCCTGTGGCACTGTAGAAGCGCCACAGCATAGTAAACAACCAGCACAATAACTCAAGTTGGCGGAAATTACACGCGCATCCCCACTTTTGGATGATTTTTTGTAGGGATGGTAACGGTACTTGGATACTTGTACTTCTGCACTAATAACGACTATTTTTATCTTAGATACTTTTTGAGCGATTCCAGGCTGGTATCGATACTTTTGTAGGTGTATCGGTATATAATTATTGAGGAGTGTAATCAATTGCACAAAATTCTCTGTACGAACCAAACGCGCCTATGAAGCTAAAAAATATCGAGTTGGTACCGGTATCGATATTTTCATTTTCGCATCTCTACCCAAACTTCTCAGCCGTAAAATCATCCATAAACCCTCCCAAGGTCAAATTTTGTGGGAACCATTTTTATATAGGAAATCCTCAGAGATATTATGCTGGTTGTTTACTATGCTGTGGAAGCGCTGCGAGAGGATAAGTGTCTGTGCACGACATATCTGAAACGCTGCACGTTGTGGCAGTCGGAGTACAAATTCCCCGGCAGCTCATTCCATAGCATCGATGTTCTCCAAAGGAAGGAATGCTGGAGGAGAGTAGGAACCTCGATCTGTTAAGGATGAGCTCGCATGGCATCCCCAGTATTCCTTGTTCGGACGGCCTTCGGTGTTATTATTTGGGAAAGCTCACTCGAACGTCTTCCGTGATAGAATCTGTAAAACAGAAACAGACCTGCCACCCTCCTTCGATATTCCAGGCTGCGGAGGTCCTTTGTTAGATTAGGCGTATCGATTAATCTAACTGCTTTCTTCTCGATAGTGTCCAGAAGCTCTAGAGTGTGCTTTGGAACGCATCCCCACACAAGAGATTAATACTCCAACGATGGTCGGATCTGTGCCTTGTAGAGCAGCAGTAGTTGCTCTGACGTATAGAGCCTCCTATAGCGGAACAAAACTCCAAGCTTCTGGGATTCCGTTATTGTTGATGTTGATCCCCAACAGCTTGAAGGAAGATGACTCAACCATTGGGTGACCCTCTATTTCCACACTTGGTAACATGAAACATCTTTGTCATTGTGGTTGCCTGAGTTTTCTGTACGTTAAAGTGTTCTTTATGCCATGTTATTTTAAATTCCGTTGACGAAAATATATTGGCCATCGTATATACACCTGTGAGTAAGTACACAAATAGAAGGTATATTTGAAACAGACCAACAGACCGACACACAGACATTTGGCTCTATGCCTTCAGAAGAAAATATTTGTAATTGAACGTTCTAGGTCTATACCGCAGAACAACAGACCTCAAACTGAAAAACCCAAAACTGAAAGTTATATTGGGAATTGGTGGTTCCGCTGCGAGTAACAGCAGTCTCTTTTCTGATCTATGTAAGGATATGAGAAGCACAGACCAATTTATCAAAAGCTCAATGTGGTTGATGAAGGAATACAAGTTTGATGGCTTAGATATTGATTGGCTGTATCCGCATCCTGAACCATATGAAGAGGTAAGTATGTATTTAGTTTTAGATCACTAGTTATTTTTCGCTGTAGGCCATGCTGGGTAGATTGACAAAGCTTCTGTTAATTTTGGAAGCGTTGACAGTCAGTACTCATTCTGTGCAACAGTATAGTGATTCCGATGTTCAGTTTGGCAGGTTTTCTTCTTTTTATTCTATTTATTCAACTTAATTTTTGACTCATTGACTGATATTGTTTAGAATATGCGCACATTGGGACGACGTACTCGCAAGACTCAATTTTGTTTTTGTATTTCTGTATTTATAGGTTTAAGTGAACATATGTATGAAGGTATAAACGTCTAGGGAAGAGTTAGCTAATACGAGATAGCTATTGGCGATTCCAATTACCGATGAGGGCGCTGGCGTTTGTAAACAAATATGGAGGATAGCAGGTATCCTGCACGCTGTGAAACGCTTTTAGAGGAAATGCGTGGAATGAATGCTTTTATCATAGTCTTTTTTGGACTGGCAACCATAAACACTACAGTTTGTATTAAACTTGCTAGCCTTTCTTGATTTGAAGCCTGATGTAGATGCCATATTCTTGACAATAGCGTATGAAGAAGGTCTGAAGAAATATTCTAACACACTATATACCAATTAACAGAGCACAAACTCGAAAACACGACTGAACGAAGAAACACAAACGGCATATAAACGGTTAATGGCATGTTAATTGTGTTTCGTCCGAAATTCGAGTACCTGCTTTGTCAGTGTAGATTTTTGCCGCTAGAGGTCTCATCGATTTTTGGAATTGCCAATATACGCCACTGTCATGAGTGATAGACATGTGACAAGTGTCATTGTTTCTGAATGATATTCGTTTTAAAACGACATTTCCACGTGGTTATTTTAAGAAATTAATATCCGATTTTACTACAGATATCTGATTTTAATGCGTTTTTTAATGTTTAAAGTCCTTTGTATCAACATTCAATGTTTCGTGGCAACGATTTTGTGTTTTACACAAATTGTGCTAGTTTTTGTGAAAACTCTCCCATTTAACATCATTTCGCTGCAATCTCACTAACTTTGTAAGTATTAATATCCCCTTTTTGAGATTGTGACTCATTCCAAATTCTATTGTAGCCCTGAAGATGGAATCATAAGTTTCCGAAAGCTTGGAATAAAGTTAAAAGAGTCAACTTGTGCGTTTAATTGCCGCATTCCCAATTATTCACCGTTTATTACCTAACTGGTTTTTGTTTCGGAAATGACTACCCCCCTTCTACGCCACTGTCGCTAGCCATGCCACTCACACCTACTATTTGTTTAATTGCTACTTCGTCGTTTATTTCTTTCCAAGTTTAAATGTAGTCGCTTCTGAATAGTTTGAGGATAAAATAGAAAAAAGCATATTTGTAAGCAAATGTAAAAGTATCTTGTTTTGCCCACCTGGTCGGATAAAATGGGACAGTGTTTGGTTTGCATATCAATAGAAAAATACTAAAGCGAAATATATTCATCGAAATTGAAAACAAAAGACATTATGCGATTCATATTTATAATAAAAAGATTTTAGAGCAGACGAAAGAATTCTGCCGGTGCGCCATCTAGTACCCGAAGGTAACGGCAACCAAAAGAAGTCGCTGCCAGAACAGCAGTATGCTTCTTGGTGGAACGCCACGGCGCGTCTTTTTTGAGCCACCAGAGAAGCGCGGATTCTATATGCCGCTGCATATTAAAGCCGATGTACGAGGGCTTTTCTATATCTTCGTCAATCCACCAGTACGCAGACAGCTGTTTCACGCTTATTAGCGATCATCAGTGCGCCATAGGTTGATTGACGGAAATAGAGAGCATCAATTTTTCCATGTCTACTAAACATGTGAAACATGTGAGAGCAGACAGAAAGAATTCTGCCGGTGCGCCATCTAGTATCCGAAAGTAACGGCAACCAAAGGAAGTCGCTGCCAGAACAGCAGTATACTTCTTGGTGGAACGCCACGGCGCGTCTTTTTTGAGCCACCAGAGAAGCGCGGATTCTATATGCCGCTGCATATTAAAGCCGATGTACGAGGGCTGCTCTATATCTTCGTCAATCCACCAGTACGCAGACAGCTGTTTCACGCTTATTAGCGATCATCAGTGCGCCATAGGTCGATTGACGGAAATAGAGAGCATCAATTTTTCCATGTCTACTAAACATGTGAAACATGTGAGAGCAGACAGAAAGAATTCTGCCGGTGCGCCATCTAGTACCCGAAGGTAACGGCAACCAATCGACCTATGGCGCACTGATGATCGCTAATAAGCGTGAAACAGCTGTGTGCGTACTGGTGGATTGACGGAGATATAGAGCAGCCCTCGTAAAAAGATTTTAATATGGACAAAAATCGCAAGAGCACGGTTCACCCGTCGTTTTCAACCCCGACGCATGCTTCATGTGCTCAAAGTTGACAGCCCTGGCACATCACCCAACCGTTGTTTGTCATATATGCAGTACGTTATTGTTTCGTTCATTTAAATGGTTTCGTACATTTGCAACGAATTCTCGGTAAATGTGTGGACAGGAATGATTGATGATATTTTGATTGGCCCACCCATATTGCCAGCCACGCGAATGGTCCTAGATTTCTAGAGTTCTTTTAAACCGAAATACCACTGTCCTATAGGTTATTCTTCAACTGGACGGAGCTCCGGCACAATTCGCTGCAAATGTACGAAGCGATTTAAATGAACGATATTCGCTGTGGATTGGACACGGTGGAACAATCGCTAGGCAACCGCGTTCACCGGACTTGACCCCACTTGATTTTTTCTTGTGGGATACAATGAACCAGAAAGTTTATATCGACGTACCAAATACACACGAGGAGCTTATTCGCAAAACTATTCAAGTCGAAAGTGAATAAGGGAATGAAAGCGATGATCAGTCGCTCTACGCAACATGTGTTAGTAAGGGCAACAGCATGTCTGCAACACTTTACTTAGGGCTAAGTTGTACAGCTATTTCACCATGTACTATCGCACAGAAATAAAAAAAAATGTAGGTTAACAGCTCAGATTTCTTGAAAAGGCTAAAATTATAAAAAATGCAAAAAATTCCATTATAATTTTCTTTTAACAATTATTTTGCCCTTTTATGAAATAAAATTTGGACTTTATTACTAGCAGTTCATGGTCTACATGTTTGGCTTTCGAATGAAATTTATTTTGTGTTTTTAGGACTTCTACATAGGTAACTATGGCTAAATTAGTAAAACACTCGTGCGTCAATAAAACAAAAAATAAAATGGCTGCCATTTTATTATGGTGGAAGAAAAACTACTTATGGGGGGTGCTTTTTCGATATAAATTAACGTATTTTATCCCCTTAAAGGCTCCGACACTGATGTCCGGACACATTGTATATCTACAGTTCTACACACTACGGTGTTCTGTTTAGTATTTCAACTCAAGCTATTCGTTTCCATGTTTTCAGAAAAACTTCATCGATTTTCTGAGAAAGGTCAGAAATGCATTGAAGAAAGAAGGATACCTGCTGAGTGCCAGTGTTAGATCTTACCCAGATGGTAGAGGATACGACGCAAAAGGCATGAATGAGTGAGTTCCAGATTCCTTTGTTTTCATATAACTCAGCAGTTAGGTTACGTTTACGACGTAAACATAACATAACCTCTTCTTCTTTCTTCTTTTTCCTTTCATCCTTATGGCTTCTGCGCGTTAACACAATCATTATGGGGACTCAACATAGTCTGGCTCTTGGCCATGATATGGTCCAAAACGTAAAGCGTCACTTTGCTTCTTCTTAATCAAAACTCGAAAATATCATATTAATTACGTAAAAAGGTGAATGCCGCGTATCGACGATTTAAGAATATATTATATCAAATCTCACGATTAGCAAAGATTGGAAATTGGAAATACTGAAATGCACGTGTTATAACGGCCCTAACCTAAAATCGATCCAGCTGGCTGAATGCCGCCATGAGACATAGGGCTGTTCCAAATTTCGGTTCTATCACCGACCCAGAAGTGTTTTCATCGTGCCCCGCCAATTTTGTGGATCTAGAATCGATGATTGGTTGGTACGCTGGCGGACCAACCAATCACCGTTTTTAGAACTGTAAAATGAGCGGGGCATAATGAAAACAGTTCTGGGACGGTGATAGAACCGTAATTTGGAACAGCCCTTATAACATCTTCTTCTTCTGCTATCCTGAAGGGGCTTCTAAACGGGCAACATTTTCATTGCAATATGTGGCTATAATGTGTCACGTCAAAATCTTAGTCTGATAAATACGCGTAGAAAATTTGAGAATTTACGAGAAGAAATTCGTTGTGGCAAGCTTCTGGTTAATATCTAATGATGGGAGTGATAGGATATACCAATGGAGTGGAGGCAGTGCAGCCAATACTGGTAATGAAGAAGAGTTGGATTATGAAATTAATGTGATGTATTTGTCATAATTATGATGCCAATACGCTCACACAAGGTGATACCTTCGACGGTGGCAATGTTTGTAATAGGTATTACAAATAAATGAAAAAAATGCAAAAATGTTGGCAACTATCGCCCGGTCATCACAACAACGTTTAATTGCAGCATATTGCTTGGCAAAATATATCTCGACAATATTTTCTGCAATAGTATGGCCCACAAACTTGTTCATAGACGAGCTACACAATTGAGCTACAATGGCTGATGAAATTATACACGTATCAGCGACTTATATTGTTTTAAAAGAAAAATTAAGCAAAAAAAGAGAAGACTGTGGATTCGACCTTACCTCAATAGGCGTGAAACTTTAGATAACTTGAGCTTGGGAATGTCTTGATGATAAATTATTCAAAAACCTTTCAAGAATGTCTAAGAGTGACTTTGACTTTCTTTTAAGGACAATTGGACCAAAAGTAAAAAGAAATGTTACAATCATGCGAAAAGCAATCCCTGTCATGACAAGACTGGCGATAACTCTACGTTTTTAGCAACGGGAGATTCTTATGGCATGGAAGGCGAACCATTTCACTGGTTTGCCGCCAGCACTACCACTTTTAATCTTTTTTTTTCCTCAATTGATATGCCAAATTTTTCAGCAATTACAGTCCATCCATCTTTTTTAGCATTTTTGTCTCTATATACGCCGCTTTCCACATTCCACAACTCAGGATGTAAATGTATTTCATAAATGAAGTCTATAATCCTCTCGTTGGTCTAAGCCATTTTACCCTCTGAAATTTTCGTCAAAAACAACAGCAAACAAAAACCAAAACAGCAATATTGCAGTATTTTCGTTCGCCAAGCGATCGTCCGGCCATGTGCCCTTGCAACACATTAAAATGTATCGGCAATACACATTGCTGTAAAAGTTTTGCCCGTTTAGAAGCCCCTTTATAGCTTCTGCGTGCTATCACAGTCAACCAGCACATTATGCGAACTGTAATGCAGACTGGCACGAGGTTAGGTCAATGTTGCATTTAGATGCTTTAACCCCAAATGAAGATATGACGTGCTTCAAGTGTAACAACAAAATTATAGGTAGACTAAAAAGTTATTACGATACTTACCATCGCTATAATATACCAGTGATGTCAGAGGCTGTATTTGAGCCGTTTTCACTCACTCAAAACTATACTTGGAATAATTCTCATAAACAACATAAAAAATCGATAACATCCATTTTGTGATGCTTAATACAGGGTGGGGCATAAAAACCAGGTGTTTTTGGTTTGAGTAGTACTCATATATTAGAAAAGGGAGGAGCGCGCGGTTTACTACAATCCATTCCTTGACTCAAACCATTTCACTTTCTTACTTGCCACTTGCCATCATGGAGCAGTAGACGCTAGTACAACGCGTCGTATATAGCGTGGCATCATTAGCCCATATTTTTTTGGAGAAAATGAGGTCACCGCTGCAGTAACATCTGAACGTTACATTCATATGGTGAATACCTTTTTCATACCTGAATTGCAAAGAAGAGGTGTGGATATCAAAGATTTGTGGTTCCAGCAAGATGGGGCCACGGCACACACCGCCAGAGCATCCATGGCTGTCCTTCGCCACCTGTTTCCAAATCGTTCAATTTCGAGGTTTGGTGGCATTTCATGACCTCCTCGGTCTCCCGACTTATCAATTTGTGATTTTTTTCTATGGGGGTAACTCAAGTCACGCCTACAGGGCCAGGCTCTGTAGGTTAGACGCAGAGAAGAAAGCGGTTCGCCATGGAATCTCTCAAAAATCAACAGAGACGTGCTGGAAACAGTGGAGTGCAATTTTCTTGAACGGCTGTATCATATGCCAGGTGTAATTTTTGCACTTAGATATTTCAAAATGGTTTACTATCAGCTATGTTCTACTACCAATAACTTTTTTTTTTAGAGTAAAAACTAATAATTTTATGATTATTTCAAAAACACTTGATTCCTATGCTGTACGTTAAAATGAATGCTCAAGGCATATTCATTTAAAAAATACGTAAGATGTACTAAGTAATCCCACTAGACACCATCTTTTGATTTTCCAACAGGGTTCTGGACTGGGTGACCGTAAAGTCGTACGACTTCTATGGACCTTGGAGCCCTTATACGGGTCAAAACAACGCCCTATACTTCTCATCAAAGGAATACGTCTGGGAAAGAATTCATTTGAATTTGGCTGCTTCCGCAAAGAACTGGATGGAGGCTGGGATCAGCAAAAACAAACTGGTGATGAGCGTTGCTTTCTTTGGGAGGAGCTTCAACTTGACTGACAAAAGAGACCATGACCTCAGGGCGCCTATAACCGGGGCAGGACCTGGCGTAGACGGGGGTTTTGTACGATGGAATGAGGTAAGTAATCGCCTCAGAGCTCAGGGCCCCCAAGCAGTATAGAGTACCATAACATTTTAAAGATATCTATGATGGTGTTATAAAAACAAACGCAAGGAAAATGATTTTATTCATTTAATCATGTCTGAGCTATATTTGGCAGCTACTTCAATATAATATTCTGAGTTCTGCAATTTGTTTTAATTTCATTTTATTTTTTCAGCTTTTTTTGTTTTTATTTATACATACATATAATGGTATTAGTTAATTAGTAATTATTAGAGGAAGAAAAAAACACATATGTGTCGATCATAGGCGTCACAAGTCAGAAATGGTTGCATGCATTTCGTCCTGGATTGTGCAAGAAGTTTCCAAGGATGATGGGCAAGATAGGAGATGCTCCTATCGTCAGGTTCTCCCCGCAAACACATAAATCGTCCTCAGCGTATCCCGATCTCAATAAGTTATCCCCAAACCTGCCCATTTGGCATCTAATCCTGTGGAGACTTTTCCAGGTCCTCCATTCCAGATAGTAGTAGTTAGTCCATTAGGGAGGCTTTCAGTTAGGTTCCAAGTTGGTATGTGGTTCTCTGTTAGCCGTCGCTTCCACAGTACCTCTTTGGTTACTCATTTGGAGTCTGTGGGCATAATGAAATTCTTCCTGGATATATGGATGCAGGGGACTTAAGCTGTTCCTCGTATTCACTTATGAGCTAGTCTTCTCTACGTGTATTTTATAGGACAGAGTCCTGCCTAAATAACACTCAGATAAACTGGATTTGGGCAGTGCTGTTACCTGGTCGAATTCCATTTTATTTGCAGCTCCCTGTTCACTTGCCGGTTATCAAGATGGAGTAGGCAGGTTTGAGTTTTGTCTAGGTTTAGGCCTAGCTGGTTTAACTTATATTATTCAGCCATTCTTGCTAGGGACTCTGTCAACCTTTTTTAAAATTTTCCGATGTCGTGGGATTGGCAGGTAATGGCTACATCATCGGTGTAGATGAAACTATTTGTAGAAGTGCCGACAGGTTGATCATTTGTGTACAAATTGAATAGAATAGGCACAATAGAATAGGCACTAGCACGCTACCCTGGGAAGCCACCATACTTCTGGTTCCTCCATCAACTCCTCTGTCCCTGAAACTCCACGTAGAATCTCCTATAGCACAGCAGTGCTCTCAGATGGTAATTTCGTGACATCCTGAAGATTTTTTCCAGGAGGATTTTATGGTTAATGGTATCATATGCCGCCCAAAGGTCCACGGACACTGCCCCCGTTTTTGTCTCCTTTCAAAACCATCCTCCATACGTTATGTGAGATTTAGCATCTGGTCAGTGAAGGATTTAACCGGATCTGACTCCAGCTTGTTAGGGAATTAGGTGGTTTGCTATGTGTGGGCATATTTTATTCAGGATGAGCAGCTCATAGTGCTCATACAAAGGAGGGATATCGGCCTATTTGTCTTAGCCTCTTCGCGAACTTTCCCCAGTTTAGGGACAGCGATCACCCTGGCTTTTAGCCATATTTTTGTTTATTTTATTTCCCACATCGATAGGTGGGGGGAGTATTGTAATCGCGAAAATTTTCGATTTTGAGATAATACACTTTTTGGGCGTTTCATGATGTCTACATAACGAAATTCCACGTCACTCATTTCCGTCGGTCTGTCTGTCTCTCTGTCTGTACGCGTTTTTCTGTCCTCGTGATCTCAGTAACAGCTGCATGGATTGTGATGAAATTTGGGCAGCGATATGCTGTGGGGTCGTAGTAGGTAATGCTGCTATAATTTTGAAAATCGGTGCATTGGCGGCGGAGTAATTAGCAAAAAACGAAAAATTTCAAATATTCCCCAAACTTCGTTTTTAGGCGTTTTAGGTGTTCCTGATCATTTTCTACTAAAAATATGAAAACAGCTCAAACTTCGTTTTTAGGTGTTTCAGGGGTTCCTGACCGTTTTGTACCTTTTTTGGGTGGGAGTAAAATTGGGGTGGTTGGGGGGGGGGGTTGTAAAACTGAAAAGTTTGTATTATTGATAATAAGGTGTTCATTGACCTGTGCAGGAAAGACCTAGCGGCATATGACAATTTGGGGGGGGGGAGGGTACTGGCGATGATTTTGTTGCAAGGGGATCTCAGACTAAAGCTTCATGCTATGGGAAAATAATAAACTGGTATCACTGTAATGTGTGGGAAGTACTGAGTCAATCAACTTGACTTCATTTTTTGGTATTAGTTTCTCACTCCAGTAGGAGTTAGAGGAGCCAGGACATCGTCAGTGGTCCTAGGTGTTGTAGAAATTCGTTGACTTCATCATCTGGGCCAGGGGCCTTCCTAAGTTTTAAGAATTAATGGCTAATTCTAGCTCTTCTAGAGTGAGATAAGGTTCTATCTTGACCATTCTCCAAGGTTTGGGCTGTTCTGTAAATAGTGATCATCTTAACATTTTAGTCCGGCTTTCTGTTGAAGGAAAAGGATGAGACCAACAGACTGAATGTAGGCTTTCCTTGTGTTTGTCGTATTGTAGTTCTTCATGCTTGAATAATTTATTGAGATCGACAAATAAAATAAATGATAATGAACTTTTTCAGATTTGTCTCAACTACGAAAATTATACCTCCGTTTGGGATGACGAACAAAAGGTTAACTACAAATACAAAGATAACGCGTGGATTGGATATGGAAACAAGGATTCAATATGGATCAAAGTACGTTTTTTATTAGTTTATATATGTATTAAAGATTGCGTCTCAACCAATCAATTCGAATAGATGGAAGTATAGAATTATTGACTACACGCTATAGTCTTGAAACCCGTATAGGTTGTAGCACAAACTACTTACCTATATAGGTAGTTGATTTGTACTTAGTATCATTAAAAACAATAATTGCAGTCTCTAGAATCCTTGAATACATTATTATCATTCCTGATTTTAGGGTCAATATGTGAAGAAACAAGGTTTCTTTGGTGTTAACGTGTATCCAATAGATGGAGATGATGTACTAGGAAAATGTGGCAGGAAGCAGCAACTATTGAAACACTTGCATGGAGGCTTGGGAAACAACGTTAACTGGGACATTTGAGTGCAAGCTTATCGTGAAAGCAATTTGATTTTGGCCGGCCCCCTCATAATAAAATGTGTACGAAAATAATATATAAAAGGCTTACTTTCATAAATCACAATTTTCAAACTAAACTAAAAACGTTATTGTCAATTTTTCAGTTATTATAGATACGGAATCGATAAAATAAACACAAAATTAGCTCTCCACCCTGTAAGATTTTGCATCCACAATTCACACGTTCACAGTACATGAAGTACCTACATCTATCCGTCCGTCGGTGGTCTACCGACTACCGTTGTCTAAAGTTGATCAGCAGTGTTGCCAGGTCAAAATTTAAAAATTCACTAGATGACGTTTCACTAGAATTTCACTAGATCAGATTTCCCTTGCTGCCTCTGTTGGGGGGAAGGGGGGGGGGGGGTGTAAATGAAAATGCCGAAAGACATATTTAGTGACATCTTAGTAAATATGCAAAAATCAACTCAAACTATATAATATACAGAATAAGGATAGTAAAGGTGGTAAGCTAATGAATTGACCACGTCCAATTTCTAATAGTTTCCAGTTTAAATTCAATTTTAGAGTTTTCAATAAAATGCAGAATTCCAAACGAAAACTAATAAAACAAAATTTGATTGTCAGATTTTGGGATTTTTGGTATTAGCCCTTAAAAGATATACCTACTATTACGTCATTATAGACTAATGTGTCATAATCAGCAAATGTTGAATAGCGAATTCAAGAAAGAGAGAAAATTAATTTATCTTAGAAAGTCACCAAATAATTAACCCTGCACCTTGCGGTGAAAACATGCCCATCTCTCTATAGTTATCCATTGGTACCATCATAAACGTGTTGTAAATCTGGTAAACATAGGCATTAAGATTTTATTCAAGCTCTAAAAGCATAATGGATTTGCGAGGCTAAAATGTTTCAACAGAGCATTCGGCAAAAATTTGGCTTCGGAATTTTTGTTATGGGTATTTGAATAGTCTGTTGAATACATCATGATTAGTCATGAAAAGTGATCGGTTGACCAAAACTTCGGAAAAGGGTCTCAAAATATTATAGTTTTAAAAGAAAATTTCAAGTTTTGATTAAAAATGGATTCGTCTTAAAAAATCGCTCGATAATCAAGCAATCATGATGCCATGTTTTAAGGTCAAGATATTAAAAATAACAAAATGTGTGACGCAAAATGTCAGTGTGAAAAAATCACTAGAATATGATATTTTAATAAAAGTTTTCACTAAATCACTAAATTACAGAAAAATCACTAGATCTAGTGAAATTTCACTAAACCTGGCAACAGTGAGTTGATGTCGGGTTGATGAGAGCGGAGACATCTATTCGCTGATGATGCAATGAGGGAACATCACGTAACACTACATACAGGAATCTTGACCGATTGAACGCTCGATACTAGTGACATCTATACTTGGAAAGCACAACGTGGGCGTGTACATATAATGTGCTAGGCAGAAAGTTCCACCAATTGCAATGGTAGTTGAAAAATATTGTCATAGATGACACGTCAATGGTGGCGGCTGGCGGCATCTGTTCATGATTGTTTTAACATGGCATAATGCAGCTTATGTCGGAAGCAGATATTTTTTTCTGATTCGGACAGTACGAGGGTATAGTGCATAGATGTCGAAACAATCATGACGTTTCAATAACTACGACATCTGTTAGTGGATAGTTTAATAGACATAAAATAAGAAAAACCTTGGAAGAGAAAGCAGATTTCTGCCATTTTCAAGTTTCCATTTCCAAGCTCTGTACTGGTTCCATGACACATGCGCATGTCAAATTTGTACTATTTGTAGGTTTGTTTTGATGCCGATGTGATATCTGGGATTGTGGAATCACTGGAATTCAAAAATTGAGGAACCGTACCTATTTTGTGAACTATACTGTGGGAGACTGTGCCTGTAGTCTGTACATAACAGATTCAAGCTTTTTTTCTAATTACCAAACACAATGTCGAAAAGGATACTCAGTGCTTTGAATTACCCCCAAGCGGAGTCTCTCAACCTGAACGGTAGGCGATTTTTCGAAAAACACTAAAAATACTAAAATATCCATGCTTCCATGACCTGATATAAATACTTTTTTGCTACTTTTCTTGATGGTGAAAGAACTGTACTATTGAATTTGTGTTATTCCAGATGAGGCAACATTCAGAAGAATCATTGCTTGGCTAGAACTGAATATAATAAAGCAAGCTCCAAATGTAATTGCAAATAATCTAAAGAACATAACTGCTAGAGACTGGGAGGAGATATATAATAGATATAAAGATTCCTTAGGTTGTCCAGCTTTGGGATCTAAACTGGAAGAGTTACAATGGATTCTTGGATATACAGCCCAAATTGAAACAAATGCTAACAGTAAGTTAAAACTTGTATTGAAAGGTTTCCAGTTCTTAACTTTAATTGCTGCATTCTATATTATGATGCATTCATAGGTTCCAATCACTGGAGGGGAAACTTAGACTAAATTTCAATTCATAACTGTGTATATCTACCAAATGTGTAGGGTATGGCTGAGTGTAGGGTGACCATCCATCCGAAAAATAGCGGACATGTCCAGAAATTTGCAGCTAAAGCAAATACGGCTAATAGGCATGGAAAAAATTACAAAAATTGGCAAAATGTCCGGAATTTGAACTCCAAACGAAAATAGTTGGCACAGTATACAGCAAAATAAACATACAGTTAACGGACAGGCAGCAAAGGACAAAATGAGGCACTACTTTCGCTTGATTCATTCTTTTACAGTCCACCCCCCCTGCCCCCATCCCCCCGTCCAGTGTGTGCAATTTATTTTATATATTCATACCAGTTCACCTTACAGATTTGTTTTATATTTTCAGGAGTACAGGCAAAAATAAGTGTAATAACCAAATTAACCCTCCCACTTTGGATATACATACATACTATAATACTAAATATTACAATAGTTCTTACTACTTTTATGATTATATTATATAACTTGTTTTCAGGAAGTCTCTACTTGAAACATGCTGTTGAAAATATCAAAAGCACAAATGTTCCAGATGTGGTAGCTGAAAATCCTTTGGACAAACTAAACTGTAAGTGTTCTGACATTTAAAAAACATATCTAAAATCATAATAAAGTTTGATTCGTTATAAGTACCTTTTAACTAATTTTAGTAGTAATATTATTTCTGTTCATATGTACAGTTAAATAAATCTTTTAAATTTCCAGTCAGAAGTGAAGAATTCACAAATGGAGTGAATGAGCTAGCAAAAATTTTGAATACAGTTCCTCATCCTGATCCATTGGTAACTCTTAGAGCTGTCAGAAAAGTTATTATGAAAAGAATGGCTCCCGACTGTGTAGAACATCCTGAGAAATATATTGTAAAGGTATTTATCATGCTTTCAGGTGTAAAATATGTTGCCTATTACCATTGATTAACATAACAATATGTTAATCAATGCTATTACATACAGCATTTGACTTTATATGATCTGAATGTGTTTTGACATATTTTGCTAAACCCACTAGAATTCACTATCTATCCACATAACAGTTAGAATGCACATAAACAGCTAATCAGTGTAATGTTCCAGTAAGTGCCAGCTACTGGTAAATAAGGTACCTTTCAATTGGCTAGTTAGAATCAATTATTTGCATCACATACAGACTACACAAATCACATGAAGGTTCCATGCATAACATTCATCTCTTGCGCACAATTGTAGTTTGGTTTAGTGGTTTTATAATTATTATTTATATGAATATGTACAAACTTGCTGTAATGCTGTCATTGTAGTACCACAGTTTCATCAAATAAGAACATTTGTAATCTTATCTAAGATGCCAGAATCATTGCAGTCATTTTAGTATGGCTTTAAATATGGTATAGTATGTCCTAATTATATATTTATTTACCAAGTGAGAAAACTGTAGTTGTACTTATTAATAATCAATTATATTGCAGGGTACCCCATTCCCATTTGAAGATCATGCTCTGGGCTTTGATCTAAAGGATCCTGTGTTGAATAGAGCAGCAAAAATTTTGAGAATGATTTACATCCAAGATTTGAGAGAACTGCAAACAAGAGCAAATGAATTAATTGTAGCTGTACAAAATATCACTGCTAATCCTAAAACTGATACCAAACTTGGAAAAGTTGGCTATTAGGATAGAAAACACAGAAGAAGAATGAATTAATGCTTCTTAATTAATATAATGTAAAGAAGAAATAAGGAACTTTTTTGTAATTGTATTTATATCATTATGGTAAAACTTTATTGTGATTTCTAATTTTCTGTAATTCCTTTTTACAATATTTTTTAAAGTTTAGATTATATTTCTTCTTTTTGTAACATCTAAGGATGCTTTTATGATCCATCACCCTTTATTATTGACCCAAAAATGCTTACTAACAAAATTAAAATATATTACTGTACTATGAGACATGCTATAGAGATAAATGTTAGTATACAGTTCTTATTTGCTGTACTATCAGCGTAACGCTCACAGTAACTACATTTAACTAAATTTTGCAGGGGGGTAAGAAAGCTGATTTAAATGGAAATAACTAACATGAGTGAAATGTAAATTTGTTCAAATGACTATTAGTCACCTTGGTTAGTTTTGATCTTAGGGGTTTGTCAGACAGTAGGTAAGATATTTTAGGATTAAATGGCACAATAATCCATATTTTAGGGAGTTATGTGCTCTTTTCCACTTACACTGACAATATGTGGTTATATTTGTAGGTCAGTGAAGTGTGATGAATAGTTTCTATGTGTAGTGTAAGGTATTGTTTGTTGAAATCAATTATGGATTGGAATCTACAAATGAAAAACATTAGAAAAATATATCATGTTTAATCAATCGTCTATAAAAATGATGATGATGATTTTCTTTGTTATCTTTATATCTTATTTGTTAAATGATTAAATACTGGTCCTTCTCCTATAATAATATGTAGTTTATTTACTTATCTCTACTCTTCATCAACTTTAAATGGCAAACGATCAAACACTGCTCCAACCCCTAAGGCAATGGATCCTGTAAAAAATGTATATTTGAAAAATAAAATATATATTTAGCTTTTGTTTTGACTTGTCATACCTGTTCCCAACATACTCAGAATTATTTTTGAATTTCCCTTATAAATCTTTGCTGTATTCAAAAGATATGCTCCAATTCCAGTCAGGCAAGTGACTGTTATTACTTTGCAGGAAAGACAGGAACCTTCGTCCGGATTCATTTTAAGTTCAAACTTATTAATTCATTTCACTTAGGAAAAACAAATTTGCCTGATCAGTTGATCTTTTTTGTTTACAAATTACAGATAAGCATTTGACATTTTGACAACCCTGATATGACAGAACATCTAATAACACGGAACGACAAAACATGCTAAACTTGTAAAACCATGGAAAACAGGATGATAACACGGAACGACGAAACATGTTAAAACGCAATGCCGATTCTACACTAGGCCGGAGCCTTAGATGTGGCAACGTGGCTTAGCTGTCAAATAGTGGCCCTATAGTTTCAGAATAATTATTACATTTTATATGTATTAGAGTTCATCTCGGTTAATAAATTAAGAAAAATACTTTTTAGAACTACTACTACTAATACCACTTACATCTGATGTCTGTTTCATCACAGTCAGACACTACAAAATAAAAATAAACGCAACCTATTTCCCGCCATCACTTCCATTTCCACTTAAATGAACACTAAATTTACTTGGTAAATTATCATTTGAGCTAGAAAAATTCACTATTAGGTCACTGTGAAGCCATTCTTGTTGGTCTTGATTTCCCTTTCACTATCAAATGCTTTCGTAGGTGTGCCCCAGGCCATGCCCAGATGAGTTCTATTAACTGTATTTTTCTGTGATATTTGGGAGGTCCAGAAAACATTATAGGTACCACATTGTGCTTTAAAATAGGTCTTATCCGTTGAAATGTTTGTCAATTATTGTCTTTATCCTTATAAATATAACCAGCCCTTCCGAGGAATACCTTTCACCCACTTCTGTTTATGTCCCTTATCGGACACACAATTGCTAGTGCAACCTGGTACTACACACTTTGCAGGCATCTTTTTATCTTTATAGTTTCATTTGTGCAGGTAAATAAGTAGAAACCCATTCAAAATCATCTTGCAACGTTCTTTTTAATCTGGAATAAGGTTATGTTGGGCCATGGTTTGGTAGTCTTCTACTGGGCTGCAACCTGGTACTACACGCTTTGCAGGCATCTTGTTATCTTTATAGTTTCGTTTGTGCAGGTAAATAATTAGAAACAAATTAATAATCACCTTCCAACCATATTTTATGCACCTGGAAGAATACACATGACATAACAACAAATGAAAACACGGCCTGATCTCCAACGTTGCCATATTTCAATGCTCCGGCCTAGTGAGTAGAGACGGCCATGTAAAACGGCGTACGCCACAGATCGTAAAACAGAGCGCGTACCCCAAAACCAAGGAGGTTGTAACCTATCCAACCTCCTTGCCCAAAACATAAGGGCCCTTGTGATGGAGGTCACGAACATAAAATAAAGCTGACATGAGATTGAAATGGTATAAAGGGTGTTTCAAAAGAAGATGACCTCGTCTCTAGGATAGGTAGAAAACTGAAAAATGATTGGGGTTTGCTTATTAAACAAATTTTGTAACGCCATCCGTATTCAAGATACAGGGCGTTGAAGAAAAAAAAATTATACACATTTTTTACGATTTGTCGAAACTACTGGCAACATTGTAATGAACTTTCACACGAATATGTTTTGGTAGCTAGTACATCCTACAGTGACTGTACGAGGATAGTGGTGACAATATAGGATGTCTTATTTTTGATTGTTTCATCCAGCTCCTGAGCTCCGCCATATTGAGGCAACTATACGAGAAAAGCTCAATTTTTACGTAATACAACTTGAAACAAAGGCATAATTGGTAAATGATTATCAATAGGAGCATATGATCATTTTTATTTTATACAAAAACAAAACGCTACCGGATCCAGTAATTTTCTATTTATGCATCGTTAAAATTCGCCGTCCATGTTCGCATCTTAATCGGCTCATATATGCGAAGTTTGGCAAAACATTTATAAAGGCTGGGTGGCCTAGTGTTCAAATCTGGGTAGGGTATAGGTACCTTTCTTTTCCGTTTAATTTTTTTTTAATTTATCTGATATGTTGCTCTGTAAAGGGTTTTCCCATTTACAAAGGACCTGACAATTGGATGTCTTATTTTTAATTGGTTCGTCCAAATAAGTGGTTTGTTCGGGTTCATGATGAATAATTGATGAGCCTCAGGTAAAAAAGATGAAAATTTTTAGACCCTCGGAATTGTCTGTTTTCATATGCGAATTTGTGTGGATAGTAATTTATTGTGCGAGGTTTTGTGACTATTTAATTGGGTTGTAGTGATTTTCAAGTAATTTTGGGCATTTTTTAGCAATAGTACTGTCTAATTGCTAGAATTTGCGGCCAATTTCAAGTCAAAACTTTGAGAAGAGACTTCTTAGTTTGGATGGTAAGAATGTCTACTCATTTTGATTTTGTGTTAATTTTCCAAGTACTGATTTTAAAATACCTCCATGTCATTTAAAAGTTGAAAACACACATGTCGGTCCTGAATATTAAAAAAAAATTACAATGATTATTTTTATTAAAAAAACCGTTTTAGATCAGCATATGTCTGCTAGAGCTTAAAAACTGGTCTAAATTATCTTTTTGTAAAAAATAAAAGTCCCTATACCTAGACGGGAACTCGAAACCTTTTGAATGGGAGGCAACAACAAATTTTTTGTTTGTTTGTAAAAAATCATTTCGGATCAACTTATATATCTGCCAAAATTTAAAAACAGGCCTAAATAATGTTTGTTTTGTAAAAAAAGAATAAAGAAAGAAAAGGTCCTACACAGACGCGAAGAACTCACAACCCTTTGCATGGGAGACCGACGTTTTACCGCTACGCTAAACCGCTTATACCAACCTTGTGTTGAACCTTCCTTATAAGCGAATTAGGACGCGAACGTAGAAGACAAATTTTACTGAGGCGTGAACAGGAAAATTACTGGCTTAGGAGCGTTCTTTTTGTTTTTAAAAAAAATATACATAACTACATGCTTTTATTCATAATGATTTACCAATTATTTTTTTGTTTCAATTTTCACTAGTTAAAAATTGAGCTATCGCCGTATGCCGCTTATCCTAAGTTTGCCTCAACATGGGTATGGTGGGCGGAGCTTTGTTTCTATTGTCGCCACTGTCCTCATCATACAGTCACTGTAGTACATCCCATGAATTAGTTTCTATACCTGACTCTCATAGAGGGCTCTAGTTACACGGTTCATACCAGGTAGTATTGAACATAACTTTTTTGAGGTTAGATATATGAATTAAAATTTTAGGTGAACTCAAACATCGTTCAATTCTACACCAAAAAGATACTCTTGGTAAAATTCGATATTTTGCACAGTTTTCGGAATATTTTGATTTGAAAATTATGGAGTAACAACCGGATGCTGGTACGAAGTAATATTAATGTTATTGGACACAACGGCTATAGCCGTCTACGGGGAGTGATCGTGATACGCCACGACGGCTATATTACTCATAAAGTTATCTGCTTGTTACGGCAGAACGGCGACGACCGTCAGAATGTCGGCAAACTTGCCTTGTTAAGCAATGTTAGTACCGTAACGTGAAGCTCGTCATTTTTGAAATTGCCAAATTCTAACCCACTATACGCTATCCCAACTATTCATGTTTTAAGGTGCATGGGTAAAACGGCACGACGGCTATAACCGTCCATAGCCTCCAACGTTGCATTGACCACGTGTATAGCTGCCATATTGCAAGTGCGTTTTTGTTTGATTTTCATGTTTTCAGTGCTGATGGGAGTTAGGTAACCAGATGTTTTCACCCTAAACAGATATTCGTCGTCCGCCTATTATACATTTAGAATATATTGTTTCATATCAATACAAAACTCGAAGCACATCTGAGATATTTTCCAGAGAAGCTGCCCCTACCAGAGGATCATAAAATAAAATCATATTTTCTTAGATGCAAACAACGTTTCAAGTCTGGAAAACGCAAAGGAACAAGCTATAGATGCAAGAGTTGTGAAAATAAACCTGCTTTGTGTCGACTTCTTTGAAGAGTGGCGTCAAACATAAATTTGTGCCTAAATTCTGTTTTGCTCAGGGATACCTCTGTTTGCTAATAAATTTGATTTTTTGTTTTTATACCGGCTATATTCTGAGAGATGCGTTTTTGTTTATAAATTTGATACAATAAAATGTTGTTTTTGTTTTAGCTTTTGTCTCGAAAATTGTCCTTTTCTTCCCACAAGATGCGTTTTACGATTACACTAATCAGACGGCTATAGCCGTGGTTGCCATTCTAGAACATAAAGTCTGCTGTGATATGACACGACGGATATAGCCGTCTTCTTTATTGTTACCAAAAACCTCAAAAATGGAAAAAAGTCAAAAATGAATACCCTTAAAATATTTTGAGAACGCAAATCATGTTACAAACGCAAAAAAATGGGAATGTTTTGAGGTGCCATATATTACGAAGCCTCCCAGCCAGCAGAGTGTCCAACAATGTGTTAATTAGTATGCATTGTGTGAAAATTTTGTCAGGTAAATGAGTCATCATCGACGGATACTTTAAAAAATGGATTGAGGGCTTTTCTTTGTTGTAACGTTCCACAAGAATCCATTCTAATCGGTATATCTTGATTTTGTCTAAGATAGTCACGGAAAACACATTTATTGATAGTTTGAGACTTTTGTAACCGTTATTATTTGTAAAATTAGATATTGTAAATCAAAATGTACTCAAATGTTGAGTACGCCGTTTTTAACCTTAGGCGAGTGTTTAGGAAACTCTGGCGCAGCTTTTACGCGTTATGCAGAAAAGTTTTCTAGCTGAAACTTACCAAGTAAAAATTCATTTAGAGCTGTTGAACGACGTTAATTGTCGAGAAACTAGGAATGTGAGACCAAAAAAAAAATGGATTCTGGAAGGCCAAGAACAACAAGAACATATTAAAGTTGCCACCTTAAGTCCTTAAATTTGCGGGGGGGGGGGGGGGTGCATTCCATTTTTTAGACGGCATTTTGTAACGTTTCGGGGGGGGGGGGAGGGCGGACCCCCTGGACCCCCCTAAATACGTGCCTGGTCATGTACTTGGAGGATACTTAAGGAACAGCAGCTACATCCGTATCATTACAAACCATTGACTGCAGATTTTTCCGTCGCTGCAGCCAAGCATGCACTCCAAGAAAGCGGTAACAACAAGATAAAGTTTGACGAGACACAGGTTCTGGCTACGACTTCATATTATTACGCCAGTCCATTGAGATTTATAAACATAAGAACAACATAAACAACAAAGAAGAGGCATATAAGCTCAACAGAATATGGATAATCGCCTTCAGAGCAGCAAGGATTCTGAGAAACGCGGTTCCGCAGGCATCGGCAGTGCACTGTGCACAGCGCAGCCGCCTCCACTCCTCATCCGGGGATAATAAGTGCCAACCCTGTGACGCGGTCTCAGTCTCTCGGAACATGCCGAACGGGTGACATCAGCTTCTGAGGATGCCGACCACGACCACTCGTGTTGGCGATACGTCAAGTCAAGCAGCGAAGCGCGCCGACGCCAACAGCTCATCGGATCATCATAGCCGCGAGTACACAATACAATCTAGTCACTTCTTACAAAAACTACTACTACTATATCAAAACACAGGCGTAGCGACGCTATGAACAAGCGGAACCGCATAGCAACCCTTTGCAGCGTGACTCAGTGGACTGACTGACCACACGGTCGAGCAAGTCTGCGAATATTCCAAGCCGCAGCTCGCACTGTGATCAAAATTACTTCGTGAAATTTTCAATCATACAAATTCACTTTTTAGCAAGAATCTGATTCCAACAAAATTGCGTTAGAACATCAAAATTCGGCTAGTTATTATAACAATGCCAATTTCAACTGTTGCACTTCTCTCTTTGCTCTTCCTCTTCCTTCATCTCTTTTCCCATTTCTCCAAAACATTGTCGGTTTCTGGCTGGCCATACCGACAAAGACAAACTGACTAACGAACTATGACAGAAATGCAAAGGTCCTCCGGACTGCCCAGACCGTTAACAACGTAACCACGAGCTCACGAACAGTATAGTAGTAGGATAAAGGTGCTCAGAATTGTAGGGAGATTGACATGACACGAGTGCAGGTCCAGAGACTAACAAAAATCCTCTCGGCTGACAACGGACTATTGACTATAAGACAGCATATTTGGCACATGCAATTTGGGCTGCCGCTTCTCGTTAGTTCTGTTAATTCTTGAATGTAGGCTTTTCAACGATTGGTAATTCAGCCCCGCCCTTAGATGCCCAAGTTTGCACCAGTCTATAAAATAAAGACTGTGCAGTGGTGGTCGCTTTATGTTTATGGCTTAGATAAGGAAAGAGAGGGGATACCGCCATGCGCTAGTGAATTGTCCTTCGCTTATATCTCGAACATTTTCCTTAAACCATGTAGTGGTATTCCACTGCACATTGACTCCACAGGTTAAAATAGGCAACCAGAAATACCGCAGAGGTGGCAACACCGGAGCGCCTCCTAACCGTCACACAGCCTATTATGATTACTCATTGTTGTATTTTCCTGTGTCATTGACTTCGCATGTGCTCTCGCGGTTCTCCTAGGAAAAATGCCAAAAAGGCCGCGAAGTAGTAAGAATAGTAGTGATAGTGTCACCGATAGTGTAAGGAAGAAGAGTCGGAGGTATGAAAAACTCCAGGAGAAGCTGGAAAAACTGCGAAACGAATTACTTACAAGGTCAAATTCCAGCGATAGCGAGCAAGGTACGCCGTATGTACGTACAAAAATATCAGTTGAAAAACAAAGCAGAGGGTACTTTTCAGTAGCCCGCCGAATCTTATGATTTATATTCTGCTTAATGGTCTATTTACATAGGACTAAGCGAATTATATAAGCAAAGCGGTATATATGTTATGGGTGCTTTTCAGTAGCCTATTAAAATTTCAAATACCATAAAAAAAAAAAAAAAAAAAGATGCCCTTGCGTTTACTTCCAGCTGTGCATCCACGCTATGCTTACATACATATATCAGTTGAGAAACAAGCAGAGGGTACTTTTTAGTAGCCCACCAAATCTTATGACCTATTGTACTCTACTTAATGGTCTATTTATATAGGACTAAAGGAATCATGTAAACATATGTTGTGGGTGCTTTTCAGTAACCCATTAAAATTTATAATATCCTAATGCTTGTTTGTAGTCCATCGACGATTTCTTCGCGAATTTATTCATGGATTAATCCATGGACTTCTTCAAGGTCAGACTGATTGTTTTACATCTGTGATTTTTTTATTTAGAAAATGTTTAATAATATGCAGAGATAGGTATGCAACATTGAACATATGTGTCATGCATTAGATTTATATGATTTTATGGCTGGCACTGCCGAATTTTACGTCAATTTAACCGCTAACTGAATCCATGGATGAAACCATGGATGTGTTGTTGATGTAAAACAGGTATAAAAAAGAAATCCTTAGATTGTTTTATTCTTTCTTTCTAGATGGGGGAGGGGATAGCTTAGTTTTGACTCAGGCAGTTGTCCATGAACCCCCTAAGGATTTTATGGAGCATATCCATTTAGTCCAGAGTGACCCAGAGGAGGACAATGTAGAAGATAATTTGGTTCCTTCTAACTCTGCTAGTATTATGAACCCCTTTGAGACTGATGAAAATGTTGCCTCAGTAGTTGAAGCGCCTGTAACAGATACGGTGCTGGACTTGTTTGGGGAAGACCCCTTAAATGATAAAAACAATGGAGCTGATATGTTGCCAGAGTTGGCAAAAAGATTTAATCACTCCTTGGCAAATGGCTTTGATAAGGAAGTGATTTCAAAATTAATAGCTAAACATCTTCCAGCTGCAAATTGTAGTGGGTTGATACCTCCTATACTCAACCCAGAAATTGCAGAAGCTTTTAAAAATAAGGATAAGGTCAGGGAAGACAAATTCCTTATCTCTATGCAAGAGACGGTTGCAGCTAGCATTATGGCACTTTACAAAGAAACTAAGTTAGCCTTAGATGCAAATAAGGACGTGGAATTTCTAGCAGATTCAACCAAATTAATGTTGGAAAACTTTCACAAGATATCACTCCATCGAAGGTATTTGTTAAGTCCTTTGCTAAACGTAAAGTATAAGAAACTGCTAGAAAGCCAACCAATAGATAAATTTCTGTATGGGGAGGATTTACTGGAAAAATTGAAGCAAACCCAGGCTTCGAAGTCGGCGGCTTCACAAGTTACTTCCATCATGAAGCCAAAAATGGCAAAATATAGCTCTACCACTCAACGGTATACAGGGGGTAATAGTAACTATATGCCACAGCCTGTTTCAAGCTCAAGAAACAACACCCGTCATTTAAACTACAATGTTCCTTCCAACAAGCCCAAGATGAAAGGAAACAGACGATCAAACATCACTCAGGAGAACAGACCCAGGAACCCCAGCAATTACCAGCCCAGTCAGTGGAGGAGGTACAGGAGACCTCAATAGAGGTAAATAGAATGGAAGCTGGCAAAATAGTTTATTTTTTGGACGAGTGGCGAAAAATAACTGCGGATAGAATCATTTTACAGTGGGTGCAAGGTTATAAGTTGTATTTTATAAAAACTCCATTCCAGCATAGGACACCAACAGTGGTCATTAATGTTAAAGACTCTAGTTTATATGATTCTGCAATAGATCAATTGATTGCAAAAGGCGCAATATCACCATGCAAACACATACAGGGTGAATTCCTGTCATCATATTTTTTGGTGCCAAAATCTGGGGGGGGGGCACAGATTTGTGTTAAATTTGAAAAAACTTAACTGTTTCATAAGGGCACCTCACTTCAAGCTTGAGGATTACAGGTCTGTCCTAAGATTGATTTATAGAGATTGCTTTATGGCGAAAATCGATCTAAAGGATGCCTATTTTGCAGTAGCTATTCATATAAATTCCAAAAAATACCTCAGATTTAAATATAAAAATATTCTTTATGAGTTCAATGTTTTACCCTTTGGGTTAAATATTGCTCCGTTTGTTTTTACAAAATTGTTAAAGCCAGTGGTGAGCTTCTTAAGATCTAGAGGTTTTTTCTCTGTCATTTTTTTAGACGATATTCTTCTAATATCGGACAGTTATGCTGCTTGCCAAAAAAATGTAGCGGAGACATCCCAATTATTGTCTGGTTTAGGACTATCCATAAATGCAGAAAAAAGTGTTTTAGAACCATCTCGAAAAATCACCTTTTTAGGTTTTACCTTTGATTCTGTAAATCTAGAATTTTTTCCCCCAGAGGATAAAAAGAAAAAGATTATTGATAGCGTAAAGCAATTAAACAATAAAATACACTGTAAAATTCGGTTTTTTGCAGCTCTAATAGGCCAGCTTGTTGCTGTTTGCCCTGCGGTGCCATATGGTTGGCTGTATTTGAAACATTTAGAACGAGAAAAATGGTTAGCTCTCTCTAACTGTAATAATAATTATAACAAAAGTATGTTGATCCCCAAATATTTGCAAGGGGATTTAAACTGGTGGATTAGGTCACTGCCAACAGCAAAACAAAATATCAAAGACGAGAATTACGTTCTAGAGATTTTTAGCGATGCTTCTCCATTAGCATGGGGAGCGCATTGTAATAATTGTAAAACACATGGTTTTTGGAATGCAGAACAACAAAAATTTCATATAAACCGGTTAGAACTTATAGCGGCTTTTAATGGTCTGAAATGTTTTTCAAGGGGTTATACTAATTGCAATATTTTGCTACGGATTGATAACACAACTGCAGTGGCTTGCATTAACAAAATGGGCAGTGTCCAATTTACTCATTTAAATCAAATATCCAGAGAGATTTGGCAATATTGCGAAAGTAGGAAAATCAGAGTCTTTGCATCCTACATAGAGTCTAAAGAAAATGCTATCGCTGATTCTGAATCTAGATCCTTAAGTATTGAATCGGAGTACTGTGAATTTTATTTTTGAGCTGTTTGGAAAACCTGAACTTGATTTATTTGCGACCGAGTTAAATAGGAAATGTGACCTGTATGTGTCATGGAAACCTGATCCTGGTTCTCAGTTTGTGGATGCTTTTACCTTAGATTGGGGAAAATTGAATTTTTATGCTTTCCCACCCTTTGCAGTCATCTCAAAAGTATTAGACAAAATAATAAATGATAAAGCTGAAGGAATTGTTGTCGTGCCTGAATGGCCGAATCAGCCATGGTATCCACTCTATAATAAACTTGTTTTAGGAAATAAATTTTTATTGGGGCCCAAGGAAGATTTAATATTATCTCCTTTTAGATCACCATACCCAGGTCATCAGCACCTTATCCTGGCTGCAGCTCGTTTATCAGGGAAGCTTTTTTGAAGAAAGGTATTCCGGAGGAGGTGATTCCAATTTTATTAGCATCAATTGCTAAGGGAACACTTAAGAACTACGACACAGTCTTTAGCAGGTGGTGGGATTTCTGCACCAACCATAGCAGGGATCCCTATAATTATGACTTAGCAGGTATTCTGACCTTTATTAAAGGTATTTTTGATATGGATTATTCGTTTAGCTCAATTAACATTCATAGATCTGCTCTTTCTCTATTCATGACCATTCCTGAGAGCGATTCAATTGTTTTAAAAAAATTTTTCAAAGGGCTTTACAATCTCAAACCCCCTAAGCCAAAGTACGAATTTACATGGGACCCAGCACCTGTGCTTCGTTATTTACAAAAACTATACCCTTTGGAGCACCTTTCATTAGAAAAGCTCACCTATAAACTCATTATGCTAGTTGCCTTAACATCAGCTCACCGTTTACAGACATTATCGCTGATTAAGACTGAAAACATTATAGTTGGTCAAGAGTGTGTAGAAATTAGAATTTCTGATAAAATAAAGACTTCCCGAAAATATAAAGAGCAGCCCATTTTACGTTTTCCTTTTTTCCGTGAAAAACCAGAGCTTTGTGTAGCATCTGTTATAGCTCGTTACTTAGAAGTAACTAAAACACTACGCAATCCTTCAGAAAGGCAATTAATTTTAACCATAAAAAAACCACACAAAGCAGCTTCAACTCAAACCTTAAGCAGATGGCTAAAAAATATTTTGTTAGCTTGTGACATTGACACAAATATTTTTAAAGGATATAGTTGTCGTCATGCCGCCACCTCTGCTGCGGCTAGAGAGGGGCTAAATATTGAAATAATTAGGAAAACGGCAGGCTGGACCAAAAACTCTGAAATGTTTAATAAATTTTATAATAGACCTTTGGCTACAGACTATACAATCTTTGCCAAAACAGTACTGTCTACAGTTAGTCAATAATTTCACGTTATATTATATGTTTTGTTGGGTAAGAGGATCTGACCCTAGTAGCGAATGAAAGCTACCTCTAGTTAATATATTTTTCCTTTAGATTAGATTTGTATTTACGGATTCCTTGATACTTGTTACTAAAATAGAAGGTGTATCACCTTACATACTATGTAATGTATGTATGTATATGTATATATCAAATATTATAGGCGACTATTATATCAAATATTATAGGCGACTATTGTTACATCACTGAGAATATTGTATATTTGTTATTCCATCGCAATAAATTTATAGATGTTATTGATCGCACATTCATCTTTTACTTTCAACATCTACATGGTTTAAGGAAAATGTTCGAGATATAAGCGAAGGACAATTAATAGATTGGTCGACTTACCTGTTAAGGAAGGACAATCTGAATTGTCCTAGCTTATATCTCGAACATTTTCCTGCCCTCCCTGTCCCTCCCTTGTGCGATCACTAGTCTGTACCATGAGCACATAAAAATACAATGAGTAATCATAATAGGCTGTGTGACGGTTAGGAGGCGCTCCGGTGTTGCCACCTCTGCGGTATTTCTGGTTGCCTATTTTAACCTGTGGAGTCAATGTGCAGTGGAATACCACTACATGGTTTAAGGAAAATGTTCGAGATATAAGCTAGGACAATTCAGATTGTCCTTCCTTAACAGGTAAGTCGACCAATCTATTAATTAGCTGTGACAGAAAACGAATAGCTGTCAAAATTTTGGTGGGAAATATTTTGATACAGTGGTATTTTCTGCGATATAGAGTTTTTAAAACCAATCATTGTGAAATATTGTGGTGTGCGTAATAATGGTAGGGTGTGCAGCTTACGGTTGTAAAAACCACAGCAGGAGCAAGGAGCCAGGAATCACTTTACACAGGTAAATTTATGTTTATATTTTTTGGTATGTCCGGAATTTATGCAAATATCTTGATACCTAGTTTAGAGATATATATGTTATCCGAAATATAACTTGAAATATACCACTAACATGCGAATGTATGTATATGTTACACTCAATAGCCGAATTCGGGCAATGCCCGAAAATAATACGCAGAACTAGTTTTGAGCAAGGAATATTTCCCAAACCCTAAATAATAATTTTATAGCTCAGCGAGATACCCCACCTGAGCATTCACTGTTGGCTTCTAATTAACAGTGCTGTTCCTAAGTGGCGCCGGGAAACAGTAACAAAGCCTACACAGAACACGAGGCTAATGACCAAAGTAGTCGATGCCGATGACACAGAAATAAAAAAAAATAATTTTATACGGCTATTGAGCATTACCAAATAGGCAGATCTAGTTTTGCGCATCTTGGGATGCACAAAACTAGTTTTGCGCAACTTGAAATGCACAGAACTAGTTCTGTGGTACGGAATGACAACCAAAGTGAACATTTGTTATGCATTCTGTGTCAAAAACCAGCGTTAAACCTATCGTTTAGGTCAGGTTAGGTTAGATTAGGTTATGTTAGGTTGCTTTGCCAGCGTTCCTGTAATATAAGTACGAATCGTGAAAACGCAAAAAGAGGAAGCACAAGCCAATTTGATGCTCACACAATCAAATAAAAAACTTAACCAGCCTCAGTTGGTGATTTATTATTTGTTAGTATTCAATAAAATATATTTAACTTTTCCAACTTTATATTTATTTGAGTCCGTCGCTGGCGCTGATTAAATGGAAGAAGCAGAATTTGTGCTGGTCACTCAGAAAATATACAAAACTAGTCCTTTTGCATTTCAAGTTGCGCAAAACTAGTTCTGTGTATTTCAAGATGCGCAAAACTAGTTCTGCCTATTTGGTAATGCTCAGTAGCCGTATAAAATTCATATTTCGGGTTTGGGAAATATTCCCTGCTCAAAACTAGTTCTGCATATTTTTTTCGGGCATTGCCCGGATTCGGGTATTGAGCGTAGCATATATAATAATTTTTTTGAGCACGTAAAGTATAAAAATTATATTTTTAAGGGATTTTTGGTTCAAATACAATCAGTTTTCCAGTGACGTATTTGTCTTAGCTTACATTTTGCGAGACAAGGTATCGGTCAAATGGAAGTTCACGGTTAAGTTAATGTTAATTACTTAAGTTTACAGAACTCGCGAATAACAATATTTTAATAAATTTTATTTGAAAATAGATTATTTCTCCAAATATCTTAACCATAATGTTACGGCTGGGACCAGCACATTGGTACTTTTTGGTAACAGAGATGTCAGCCGCGCGTTCTGTCCTCTCTCTTTCCTAGTCTAAGGTTTATGGTCTGTTCAGGCCTGTTCTACTTCTCGGGTTCTGTGAATGGCTTGCCCTTTCTATCATTTGTCACTTCTGTCAGCAATGTCATGAATGTCACCTCTTTTTAGAAATGGAAGTGGAAGATTTACAGTAACGTTTATCAAGGTTGGATTTTCTTTTTAAACGTGATCGTGATGCTTCTTTTTGTTAATTAATTCATTTCCAGATATTTTTGTTATTTTTGTGTTATTTATTGAAACGAAAATGACCACCGGCAACAATATCGAAACAGAATACCTAGAACTGAATTCGAAAAACGAATGGTCGGCTCTCTACCAGGTAATTAGTATAGTTTTTTATTTATCTAATGACACGCTTGAGCCTGTATTGTTTGTGGAAATGCAAACTTATCTAGCGTTATCACGATTCATATATTCATTTTAGACCACGACCAGCAGGTATAGGGGGTTTGTAAGCTTATGCTCTGCACACTTTAATATTGAAAAGCTTTTGTGTCTGATTATTTCTCTTTTTTGTTCATGTATTCAGATTAGAAATGCTAACTAATCTTTAATAATGCGTGCGCTCAATTAGTAATTGCATTTGTCATTCCAGTTAACACACTTGAGTGATGCTTTATATAATTATTACAATTAATTATCTTAAGATTTCTTTCTCTGAGTTGCTTTAATATTGTGGATTTTGCAGATATATCTGTATATCATATTAACAGAGGTACTTGAATCCATAAGAAAGAATATGCTTGTTACTTATCTTTTTAGATTGTTTGGCTTTCCTAGTCTTTTATCCTCTATGAATTAACTATATGAGGAAGTTTCTATTTTAATCTTAGAACACTTTCCAAGGCTTTCCTGGAAGATATGGAGTGTGTTTATGGAATTGTACAGTTCATCTAGTTATATACATATTACTGGCTACTAAAGTAGGTTTCAATCTTTTTGTTCAGCTCCTGATGACATTGAATTTGGTTTGGGGAAAATGCAATTTCATAACAATGTTACAACTAATGACATTATCTCATGATAATTACAACATTAAAGCAAAGAAGCAATTTCAATAGTCGTGCTGAATTTTGTTTGAGTGTATTAGATGATACAACTTTTTGATAGCTCAAGTATATACAAAGAAGTAAAAGAGCTGTGGAGTAACAAAAAAAAAACTTGCAGCAACTAGAATTTGAAAAAATTTGGACCTAATGTAACAGCACAAGTGGCAAGAATATAATTATAGTGTAGCCCAAATTGTACATTTTAGTATTTCATAGCTAGGGTTTATATTCCACTGTACTATATCTAATACAGTTTAGTGTTTCCTGTCCTTATGGAAGGATGAGGGAAAATGATCTGGCATGTTGGTCTTTGACCAGAGTCATTAAGGTTGCAAAAAAAATATAACTTTAAAACAGCAGGTCATAATAATTATTCAGCTTCATTCTTTTACAATACTTTTGAATAACCTGCAACTAAATTTTCGGAATCAGAAGATATAGGTGTAGACGTAGATGCCCTATTGCAAACTTTCCCATGGTTTTTCATTCTATCTACCAATGCAGCCAGTTAAATCTTGCATCTCTTGTTATGAAATGGCCCTAGACAGGATCACTATCATGTTTTTTTTGTGATTTAAACTGTTTCAAAATTTGTTTATGTAAAATATTTTAAACAGTTTTCAACAGAAAAAACAGTTTTAAACAAAAAAACATCTTGTTTGTTTAATAAAAAAAAACATGTTTTTTGCAACCATGGTCTACATAATAGCATGGTAGATGTAGGCTAATAAAGATGATTGCATTCAAGACTCTATATAGCGAGACTCAAAAGTCAAAAATCATTAATCATATAGGTGTGTTCTCACACATACTTCTGAAACCAGTATACTCAAGTTCATGTGGAATATACTTTTTTGCAGTAATATAAATTTATTATCTTTAAGTATGTGCTTTTGGATTTAGGCCTGTTCTTGTCATAATTTTCCTGGTGTACTGCCTATCCTTCCATTTTTTGTTGGGCATCTGCTTGGTTATTTGTTGGCATATAGCCATGATAAGGTATCAGCTGAGAGCTGAGTACTTTTATAATAAATGAATTGTGTCTCTTTATGACAATGATTCCAACTACTTGCCATTCTTTTTTTTAGCGAATCAGGTCACAGAGTCAGAAAGATGGCTCTTCATGTGTTGAGGCGGTGAAACCACAGAATAAGATCCTAAATAGGTACAGAGATGTCAGTCCTTATGATCATAGTCGAATTATCCTTCAGAGAGGTTCTACAGATTATATAAATGCCAACTTGATAAGAGTGGAAAGAGCCAACAGGCAATACATACTGACTCAAGGGCCTTTATCTAATACCTACAGGTAATTTGTTAAATAAGAAATACTCTGGATAATTAAACAAAACCAACATATTGAATCAAACTATCTTTGTAGCAAATTGTAACTGTATGTATTTATAATCCAACTGTTTTAGAGATATTTAGGTATTGAAGGGTTATTCACTGCTGGTGAAGATAATAGTAACAGTATGCTTGGATCATTATTCTTTGGGCTTTTAGTCATAAATTTTATATTTGACAAATTTGTGTTTTACTATTACTACTACTATTACTAGATCCCCTTTTTTTTCAGTCACTTCTGGTTGATGGTTTGGGAGCAACAAACAAAAGCAATTGTTATGCTGAATAAATTGATAGAAAAGAAACAGGATAAATGCTTTCAGTATTGGCCTTCCAAGATGGGCACTGAACATATAATGAATTTGCAAGATGTAGGTTTAACGGTAAGGGTTCTGCAACATTTCTGTAACATAGATGTTACTGTAAAAGCCTGTATATTGGCTAATCTTAGGATTTACTAGTAAATACTAGAATGTAAGGATTTATGAAAAAATTGATTTTTTGGCCTCTTACCACTAGAAATTGGTAAATGCTAGGTTTTATAGATGAAGTCAGAAGTATGAGTTGTTTACATTTCTTTCAGGTCTCAATTAGTGCAGACATTTCTATAGTGCAGTTACACATTATTATGCAGACTTGAGTAATGATGAAAACATAATTTTCTATACAAAATATATATTATAATAATTTAGAAAATGGTAGGAGATCAAAGTAATCACAAATACCAATTTGGAATAGATAAAAACAAAATAAATTCATCTATTTATTGTATATTGACATCTAATTATACACAGACAATAAACAATACCATTCTGACAACATGAAGGTGCCAGCCTCCTAGCCAGCCCATCAAAAAATGCCAAAAGGCAGTTACCACTGTTGAACTTGTCGGGCGTCTTGTGAAGGCATACTTTGTAGTGTCGTTACTCGGTAGGAGCACAAAAAATGTAAACAACTCATATATTTCTGACATCATCTATACCAGTGATATTTGAATATTGAATATTTGATTTGGAAAATGCAGGTGGAGTACACACACCTAGAGGACCACAGCTACTACTTAACCCGCACTTTGCGTCTCACTGATGTGGAGAGTGGCCAGCATAGAGACATCTTTCAGTTCCACTATGTGACGTGGCCCGATTTTGGCGTACCGGCCTCCCCAGCAGCCTTTTTGTCCTTCCTCACCAGGGTCAGAGATGCTGGGGCATTAAATGAAGACGTCGGGCCTGCCATTGTCCATTGTTCTGCAGGTATCGGCAGATCTGGCACATTTTGTCTGGTAGACTCCTGTTTAGTTTTGGTAAGTTCGTTAATTTTTATATTTAATGCATCCCTACTAGATGGATTGAGACATACAATTTCCTTTGCTTCCAAATCAATTGGTGTATCTATTGCAGATCGAAAAGTTTGGCTTAAACTCAATAGATGTGAAAGAGATCTTACTAGAAATGAGGAAATACCGAATGGGTCTCATCCAGACACCAGAACAATTAAGATTTTCATATCAAGCTATCATCGAAGGAGCCAAGGAACTCACCAATCAGAATCAGACGTCTGATCACATTGTAGAGGTATAGTTTAGATTCTAATTAACATTTAGTGCCATATTCATAGTCGCCCCACAAGTGTGCAGTTGAGCGTACTTCACCCAACACTCAAGTGTTTCCTTAAGCATCTGTTTTAGTGCCACAATAGATACAATAGGGTTGCAGTAGAAGAAGGCATACTTGTCTCACTCACTTTTAACCTAGTCAACAAATACCCCTATCTTACGAGAGCTAGGGAAAACAGGGCAACGTTGTGCTGCATCAAATATGTCATTCGGTTATGCTCATACCTACGCATTTTGGGTTTTTCTATTTTGTTTTGCTGAAATATCCATTTGGAAGGCACACGAGCGGATAAAACTGAGAGAATAACATTTTACTTCAAAATTAACCAACAAAATCGCCTTGTGTGCCCCAAATTATCAACATGGATGACATTTTGTTGCTTGAGTGGCCCTCAAGTGAGCTATCTGGCTCCCTTACACTTGAGTGACCCAACTCATCTTCCAATGACTAAGGGACACAGTTTAAGGGACCCTCAAGTATTCAGGAGCCAATAGTATTTTTGCTTATTGTTTGTGTACTGTCCATAAACCATGCTTCATCCCATTTTCCTTTTCCTAGAAGAAAAAGAAACGTGAACGCCTCCCTTTGGAAGAATAACCTACCCTAATCCAATTTAACCCAAATTGAATGCAGTATCTAAGGTAATGATATTGCTTCATATTTATATGCCATCCTTCGACACATTTGAATGTTATAGTTTAAATTTAGTGTGCTTCTCTGGCCCATAAATAATATAACATTTGGAAATTAGCAGTTTGGAATTGAAAGTAATTAACAAACATCTATAGGATTTGGTGAATAATTCTCAAGTATTTAGTTTCCTCAAAAAATTCTACAACTTTTCAACTGACAATCCCTATATTAAAAAAATTGCATATCCTCTTTCTGAAAAGCGCTCTTTTTTTAAGCTTTTTATTTACTTTATTAATCTGTATATTTGGTGACATTTTCAATAATTATGTTGCTCACAACGTTGATTTGACATAAATATACGGGGTGATTAGTAATTCCATACAGATGTTTGGGGTGGTGATATATCTTGTTATCACAGCTGATGACACCGAGTGAGTACAAATTGAGCAAAAGTCAGGCGCCCCTCTAACAAACCTATCAGAGGTTCGCAAATTGTACTCTGATCAGGGTTTGCATGAATGAATATGAATAGAAGCCTCTAATCCTCCATCTAGGGCTCAAACAACTTAGATGGTGTTGGTGGTTTGGTATAACTCCTTAGAAAATATGCTATTACGTTATTATCGACTAAAAGAAAGTGACCAGTATCTAAAAGTTTGCGAGATGGTCTCAAAATCAGCATGCGTAGAAAAGTGACTTGAAGAAGATATACGAGGGTTGCTCTATACCTCCGTCAATCCACCAGTACGCAGACAGCTGTTTCACGCTTATTTGCGATCATCAGTGCGCCATAGGTCGATTGACGGAAAAAGAGAGCATCAGGTCTTTCATGTTAACCAAACATGTGAAACATGAGTTAGAAGATGACAGAAAAGTTCTGCCGGTGCGCCATCTGGTACCCGAAGGTAACGGCAACCAAAGAGAATCGCTGCTAACAGCAGCAAACTTTTTGGTGGGACGACACGGCTCGTCCGCTATTAGCCACCAGAGGAGCGCGGGTTCTATACGCTGCTGCGTATGAAAGCCGATATACGAGCGGTATAGAGCAACCCTCGTATATCGGCTTTCATACGCAGCTGCGTATAGAACCCGCGCTCCTCTGGTGGCTAAAAGCGGACGAGCCGTGTCGTCCCACCAAAAAGTTTGCTGCTGTTAGCAGCGATTTTCTTTGGTTGCCGTTACCTTCGGGCACCAGATGGCGCACCGGCAGAACTTATCTGACATCTGCTAACACATGTTTCACATGTTTGGTTAACATGAAAGACCTGATTCTATTTCCGTCAATCGACCTATGGCGCACTGATGATCGCAAATAAGCGTGAAACAGCTGTCTGCGTACTGGTGGATTGACGGAGGTATAGAGCAACCCTCGTATATCGGCTTTCATACGCAGCAGCGTATAGAACCCGCGCTCCTCTGGTGGCTAAAAGCGGACGAGCCGTGTCGCCCCACCAAAAAGTTTGCTGCTGTTAGCAGCGATTCTCTTTGGTTGCCGTTACCTTCGGGTACCAGATGGCGCACCGGCAGAACTTTTCTGTCATCTGCTGACTTGAAGAATCTTTACAAAAAGATGAATGAACAGGAAATAAGATTGCATTTCAGCTCTAAAGCATAATGGATCTTCAAGAGTACAAAGTTTCAACAGACCGTTTGGCAAAAGCTTGTCATCAGATTTCTAATTTTTATTATGTATACATAAATATTGTGGATATCATGATTACTCATAAAAGTGATCGGTTAACCAAAACTTTGGTATAGGGCCTCAAAATTGTTTGATTAAAAAAATATATTCAAGTTTTAATTTAAAATGGAATAAGGTGCATTGTCGCAGTCTAAAGGCAACACTTTTTCGCAACAGAAACGTCAGTAAGAATTCGGGAATCCACTGTTCATAAATTTATGTCAAGAGACGAAATAATTTTCATTGTTTCTTGCCATTTTTGGTTCATCTCCAAAAAAACTCAAAGCTTTCAATAGACTAGAATATAATCACAGGTTTTGGGATACGATTTTAGTATGCCTTTCATAGAGTAACATTATTACTCGTTTTAGATTTGAGCAGGTAACAATTACTTTTGTGACTGTAGCCAAAACGGCTCATTGCGAAGTGGGGGTCTTTAAGTAAAAAATTTTCTCCGAATCTTCCTTTATAAACTTAAGGTTGGCACCACATGTTTGGAATACCCTGTATATCATACTCAAAATTCTGACAAATTTAGTTTAGTTAATATTCTACTCAAATAAATTGTTTCAAAAGCCCAATGCAGGTCAATAAAATAATAATAGCTCTACAATTATCTAATCATTAATTCAATGATTTATTACATACTGCACTTTATAGCAATTTCACAGCTATAACGGTCGGAAGAAGAAACATAAGCAAACTATTGCTTTCGTGTGATGCGGTTTTATTTATGGACCAGTCAATCAGCGATCAGAGAGAAGACTATAAAATTAGTTTCAGAAATTAAAATTTCTTACCTATCATGCTTTACTGGTCAATGGCCTGTTCTGATAATGAATAATATGTATTTAGTCAAAGCATAGTATAATAAACAACCAGCATAATATCTCTGAGGATTTCCTATATAAAAATGGTTCTCACAAAATTTGACCTTGGGAGGATTTATGGTTGATTTTACGGCTGTGAAGTTTGGGTAGAGATGCGAAAATGCAAATATCGATACCGGTACCAACTCGATACTTTCTAGCCAAATAGGCGCGTTTGGTTTGTACAGAGCATTTCGTGCAACTGATACACCTCTCAATAATTATATAATTATTTTCGATACCGATACAAAAGTATCGATACCAGCTTGGAATGCCTCAAAAAGTATCGATGACAAAAATACTCGATATTAGTGCAGAAGTATCGAAGAACCGTTACCATCCCTACAAAAAATCATCCAAAAGTGGGGATGCGCCTGTAATTTCCGCCAACTTGAGTTATTGTGCTGGTTGTTTATTATGCTGTGGCATGGCCGACTCTACACTAGGCCGGAGCCTTAGATGTGGCAACGTGGCTTAGCTGTCAAGTAGTGGGCTTATAGTTTCAGAATAATTATTACATTTTACATGTATTAGAGTTCATCTCGGTTAATAAATTAAGAAAAATACCTTTCAGAACTACTGGTTCATCGTAGTCAGACAAAATAAAAATAAACGCAACCTGTTTCCTGCTGCCACTTCCACTTAAATGAACACTCAATTTACTTTGTAAATTGTCACTTGAGCTAGAAAAATTCACTGTTAGGTCACTGTGAAGCCATTCTTGCTGGTCTTGATTCCCTTTCACTATCAAACCTTTTCGTAGGTATGCCCAGATGCATGCCCAGATGAGTTCTATTAACTGTATTTTTCTGTGATATTTGGGAGGCCCAGAAAACATTGTAGGTACCACATTGTGCTTTAAAATAGGTCTTATCCTTTGAAATGTTTGTAAATTATTGTCTTCATTTTTATAAATATAACCAGCCCTTACGAGGAATACATTTCACCCACTTCTGTTTATGTCCTTTTGGAAGCACAATTGCTAGTGCAGCCTGGTACTACACACTTTGCAGGCATCTTTTTATCTTTATAGTTTCGTTTGTGCAGGTAAATAATTAGAAACACATTAAAAATCACCTTCCACTCTTCGTTGTTACTCTGGAATGTTGGTATGTCCTTGATTGGGAGCACAATTGCTAGTGCAACCTGGTACTACATACTTTGCAGGCATCTTTTTATCTTTATAGTTTCGTTTGTGCAGGTAAATAATTAGAAACACATTAAAAATCACCTTCCAATCTCCTTTTTTGCTCTGGAAGATTACACTAATGACTTAACAACAAAAAAAAGCTCGGTCCCCGATTCAGTGTTGCCATATTTCAATGCTCCTGCCTAGTGAGTAGAGTCGGCCACGGCTGTGGTCAAAGGGTACAGACTAAACCACATACATTTATCTTTTCAGATATCTGGTTTTAATGATGAGACAGTAAAGTACGATGAAACAGAGAGTTACAGTTCAGGAATTACATTAAAATTCCATGTTTTATTACAGACCAACAATCATATAACTGAAGACGGCGACAGCGTAAAGACGAAGAGCGGCGTAACGACTGGTAATTCGGTGGACGTGGATGACACCTCCTCTTCAGAGGAAGAAGATGACGGCCCTCCGCCTCTGCCTCCTCCCCGGTTGGACAGCCTGCTGCACAGGAGGAACGGAGAACTGCAGCCTGACAGGCCGCTACCGCTCATACCCAACAGTGTTTCCGACCAGTGTCTTAATTACGAGGAACACGAAAACGACGAGGAGGTAATCGTCTGTTCATATTTTTTTATTGGTTATTTGACTGTATTATAGCACGCCGCAGCGTGGGCACCAGTGGCGGCTCGTGCGTTCTGAATGAAGGTGGGGACAAGAAAAAAAACATATGATAAGCACTGTCCAACTCAGGGCTGCCACATCGCAAGGTTGGGCCCCAGGACCAGTTTCTGGTCACGGGCTCCCAATACCATAGCCGGATAGCCGTCTCAAGTGATGAAGCCCTGACCTTCGAACTGGCAACAAAATGGTTATGCCAATTTCCAATACCATGTTGAAAAACTATTGATTTCCCCTCTCCACACAAAACGTCATTTCTACTTGCTTTCAAGTTTCAGTGATTGAAATGTATGTAGCTGACAGAAAATAATGATTGACTAAATTTTATAATCAACACAATCAGTTATGATTCAACTTGAAATTTTGTAGACTGATTGGAGAAAAGAGTCTACGTGTACAACATCGCTGAAGGGTTTGATTGAAACAGCACTTGAAAGAATATAGAATGTGTATTAAGTGAAAAACAGGAACAAAAAAATAATTCTGCTACAAAAATGAAGTTGCTTCATTATAGTTTATTCACAATTCATTATAGTTGTTTGTAATAAAGTTACCCAGAAAAGAATTAGATTATCATAAAACAAATAAATCAGTAAAGTATGATCTTCGTTTTGTTGAATAACATAACATTATCAGTCACAATGTCTTAACAGACATGTTGTAAACTCATAAAATGCATTAAGTATTGCCGACACGAATATTATAAATAGTTTTGAGAACTGTAGCTCGCCAGTGTTCGCGATTTACTGTCAGCTCAGTGGCGCTCTTGATACTCATATCCAGCAACTGTTTCGTCGTATCCACCCACCGTGTAGGGGATGGCCACGGCGCCGCCCACTCGGGGCATGACCCTGAACTACAAGTTTCTCCATGTTATCGCTTCTGTGTATACGTCCGAAGAAAGTAAGCACTCTCGTCGACACAATGGAGGATAGTCTCTTTGGATTACCGAGCTTATCCAGTACGGAAACGTTAGTTGGATGGGCGGTATAAGGAACTCTCAGCATTCTCCTCCACGTCAACTTCAAAAGCATCTATGCGAGCTCGATCTGCCTTTTTAACAGTCCAAGTTTCCGAGGCATACAAAAATATGGAGAACACAAGAGACTGAACCAGCGACATTTTGGTAGCTTTAGTGATGTTATGATGTTACATGACATACACTGTTAAAAAGCAGTCGCCCGTGCGACAGCGTTTACTAAGATTTAGGCCCCTACGGGGCCCGGGACAACGGTACCCAGCTGCCCCCCCTTGTGGCGGCCCTGGTCCAACTGCTCACTTATTTTCACTTTTTCCAAAACACTAAAACCCATGCAAGCATTCATGTGAGAAATAGAATTTTCGTGTTTCCTTGCCCTCTTCCGAATGTGTCTTAAATCATCCAACCCTTATTTATTCCATGCACTGACATCGTTCTTAAAAATTAGACACATAAAACAAAGTAATTTATTTATTTGTGAACATCCGCACATCCATTCGTATTTTTCATTAATATTCCGGTTGAATACTCTATTATAATTCCGTATTTTACTTGTGGAACTATAATTAATTTGAAGATCAGGAGTAGGCCCTCCTTTTTTCGTAATAAAAAAATTATCTTCAAAAGTTAGAGGGTTTTTTGAAAGGTTTTGCGGAGAACTAACTTCCGCTGTCGCGGGCTCCACCATAGAAAATAGACGTTGCTTTCGGCTCGTTGTTGGACACACGCTGCTCGGTGTATCGACAGTATAATCACGTACAGCGGACCCAACCGAACGCCGAAGTACGTACGCTGAAAATACGGACACTGTACTGTTCCCCTGCAAACGTCAAGCACACGCGGTTGATTAGGCGCGTTTCGTTGTGCCCTTCAGTACCACCCGCCACTGGTGCCACATAGTCATTTATGTATTAAGCGGCCCATACACGCACTTGTGTAGTCGAAATTGAAAGGTCCTGCAATATATTGTGTTAAATTTAAATTCTTTAAAATATTTTGTGCAAACGGAAAAAAAATTATGCTAACTGTAGGCAATATTGGTTGCCTTGAGCAGAAAGGTCGGGAGCCGCTACTTTTGTAGCCGCTACATCTCAACAGTTGGCGTTCTGCTGAAAAGTATTATTTGTATGACAGTCAAATGAGTGGTCACATTTGAGATTATTAAAAATGAAAAAATGGAGTCAAGTTGATTGACTCAGTACTTCCCACACATTACTGTGATATCAGTTTATTATTTTCCCATAGCATGAAGCTTTAGTCTGAGATCCCCTTGCAACCAAATCATCGGCAGCCTTCCCTCCCCTAAAATTGTCTTATGCCGCTAAGTATTTCCTTCAGAGGTCAATGGACAGCCTAAAACATCTAAAAACGAAGTTTGAGTTGTTTTCATACTTTTAGTTTTTTGATTATTGCTATATACGCTGTCACTGACACGATATTTAACAAACATACGCGTTTTCCATCCTCACCACGGTAATAATACTGTGTCAAAATTTAATTAGAATCAATGTAATAGTGTCCACGTTACAAAATACAAAAAGATCTAAAGCAATAAATACTCGTATGTATGTATACAGAAAATTCTAAGTCCCTTAGTTTCCGTAATACGCTAGGCAATGTTCGGATGGACCTAAAAAGTTGATTTATGTCGCTAGGTCTTCCTTCACAGCCCCTACCCTACACCCTATTATGAATACAAGAAATTTCTCAGTTTTTCAACCCCCCACCCCCTAACCACCCCAATTTCACCCCACCCAAAAAAAAACGCAGAAAATGATCAGGAACCTCTAAAACGCTTAAAAACGAAGTTTGAGCTGTTTTTATATTTTTACTTTTTTTTATTATTCCTGCGCCGCCACTGGCACGATTTATAAAAACCATACGCGTTTTCCATCCTCGCCACGGTAGTAATACTGTGTCAAAATTTCATTAACATCAATTCAACAGTTTCCTTGTAACACAATATAGAAGGATCTAAAGCAATACTCTCGTATGTTTACACCAGAAAAAATTCTAAGTCCTTTGGTTTCTGTAATAGGCAAGGCAATGTTCGGATGGACCTAAAAAAGTTATTTATGTTGCTAGGTCTTCCTTCATGGGTCAGTGGGCAGTCTATTATGAAAGCAACAAATTTTTCAATTTTACAACCCCCCACCCCCCAACCACCCCAATTTCACCCCCTCCCAAAAAAAAGTAAAAAATGATCAGGAACCTCTAAAACGCCTAAAAACGAAGTTTGAGGAATATTTAATTTTTTTGTTTTTTGCTAATTACTCCGCCGCCCCTGCACCGATTTTCAAAATTATCAGAACATTACCTACTACGACCCCCCAGCATATCGCTGCCCAAATTTCATCACAATCCATGCAGCGGTTACTGAGATTACGAGGACAGAAAAACGCGTACAGACAGACCGACAGACAGACAGACCGACAGACCGACAGACAGACAGACCGACAGACAGACCGACAGACAGACAGACCGACGGAAATGAGTGACGTGGATTTTCGTTATGTAGACATCATGAAATGCCCAAAAAGTGTATTATCTCAAAATCGAAAATTTTCGCGATCACAATACTCCCCTCACCTATCGGTGTGGGAAGTAAAAGGTATGTTAAATTGTATCAATGTGTTGGACTGTGTATAGTAGTGTGGACTTTTCCTTTTAAATATGACAACATGACAACATAACCTATAACACAAGTGTCATAACATGTGACACTCACAAGGTCAAAAGTAGCTTATTCCGTTCCGCTACAAGTGAGCGTACTTTTCTATCGCTTCAAAAAATGGCGACCGCTGAAGCGGTAGCTGCTAGTTAGCGCACGCGTTCAGCAGAAAATTTGGTAGCTGCTCCGCAACTGTTGAGTCTGCTGAATGCACCCATTGATCAATATCCCATCAGTCAGTATCAACACGTCTACGCGTAGTCATGGCTGCCAAGGAAGCGGATAGGCAATTCATTTTCGAATTTATTGATCTTACTGATCTGTAGGATGTGAAGTGTCAAAATTGTACTAATCGTGCAAAGAAGGGGGAGCAGTATGAAGTGTTAGAAAAATACCGCGAAAAATACCCGGAGACTGATAAACAAGAAATAGTGAAAAAAAATAGTTTTTTGAAAACAAACTTCTGCAAAGGACTCAAACGGATTCGTAATGCTGAAAAAAGTGGTGCAGGTGCGGAGGATGTGGAGTGGTATTTCGAAGAAATGAGGTTTCTCCAAACTAAGGAGATCCCTACTCCTTATTTCAGCACGATGGACGTATCTCAGGATGTTGTGAATCACAGCAACGAGGATTGTGCTTGATGCTTGCACAATATTTTTCCTTGAAGGTTGTACGTCTGTGCTCGCGATTGCATAATATATTGCACAACCATCAATATATTGCCTGCATACGATACAGTTTATTGCATGGACCGCTTTAGGGCCGTAAAAGGGCTTTTATGCTCTCAAGCCTTATTTCTAAACCGACTCGTTTGCTGAGGGCTAGAATAGAGGCTGTAGAGCTATAAAAGCAAATCACGCCCGCCGTACCCACACTGTTTTATGCACGGATTATTTTTTTGAAATTTTTCATAAGTAAATATAGGTCTGTTTTTACAGCAATCACAAACTAGTCAGCGTCAATTTGATTGGCCAGTACTAGTCAGAAATAGTTTGACAACTGCAATGGGGAATACTGATTGGCTCTGACTGGTTTGTGATTCTCTGTAAAAACAGACCTTATATTATCGAGCATCGTTGTGAGAGTCGCATGGATCAAAGTTAACAAGTTATCCGCGTAGCTATAGATGATTTTCATATTACGTCACAAGTGGGCGTAGCTGGTATACGAGCTATAACCAGTGTTGCCAGATGAAGTGGAGAGAAATTCGTGAGAATCTGCCTTCTATTCGTGTAATAGGGACCAAAATCGTATAATTACACGACTAATCGTGTAATCTGGCAACGCTGTACAAGGTCGTACACCAGGCACGCGAAGAACTGGGTAAAGGAGAGGGAGTAGCTGGTACAAATCCAAGAGTTGATAAAACCTTGGAGGTATACCGCAATCTCCCAAACAGCGGTAGCCATTTTGTTTGTACTCCAAGTTTTATTCTCTCTTGTTGTGCGATTTTAAAAAGCTAGACGATGAACGATGTTGAGGAATTAGCAGAAAAAACACGAAAAAGCAGCTAAATTTTGGAAAAATCGAAAGATGTGTACCAAAAAACTTATAATGAATAACTTAAATGCGTATTTTGGCATTTCATTATAGCTTAAGTGCCATAAAAAGGCTCAAGTGACATTTATGACAGAGAAATTTGTGTATAAAATTGTTAATTTATGATACATCCGCGAATAAAAGCACAGCATGCCTATAAAATTACCATGGTAACCAATCAACAACCCGTCTGTAGGTTTGTCGCTGTTCTCGTCCCAATTTACGTACTTCCGTACTTAATTTTCAGTTAATATTTGTTTTTTTTGTACAGGTACCTTACGTTCCTAGTGGTCCACTACCAACAGTCCCGGCAGACGAAGAACACAGCGAATCAGACGAGCAGGAGAATGAGGCGCGATCCGAGAGTCCTGCTTCCGGCCAATCAGATCTGTCCAATTCTACACAGAAAGGGTAAATACTATAATATATTCCTCGACACAAAAATTCATTATTGTGGGTTTCCTGGTCTTAGGTCGCGGTCTCACTGATCCATCAAGCACAAGCGAGAAAATTTATAGCGTTTTCACTGGTTGCACCCGAGCTGCACTGGATTTCTGTTTTGCATTTCGCTGGCAGTTCCAGTGCAACATTTTTTTAGTGCACTCATTTCACTGCCATTTCTGCACTCGGAGCTGTCGAACTGAGTGCAATAATTTCGTACCGATTTCAAAGTGAGTGTCGTGGAAGTGAACCATGAAATTGACAGTAGGTTTGAGCGGGAAACTTCAAATCATAGAATTGTGTTTCAACTGTTTAAGCTTTCGATAGTTGAATACGGTAATACGTAGTTGATTTTCACTATTTTCAGTCGGAATGTATAGAGTGAACGGAAAAATCAAACTTTTTGAACAGATATAACTCACTTGAGAGTAATTCTAATGTTATGTTTGATGTATATATATGATTTTATAACCTCTGAACCTGAAGTCTCGAAAATGAAAATCGCAGACGAAGACATTGGAAATATGTGGATCACAACCAACATAACTGACAACTTATCGAATGTCAAAAGTCAAAACAAGTTGTTTCTTAGAGGTGTATTCCATTGGAAGAACCTAGTGCAAAAGTGTTATGCTAGGTGAACTTTTTCAGTATTCTGCACTCGTTCGGAGTGCACTAAAATGTGCCCCGTGTAGAGCAAACTCTATTTTAGAACGTGTCCAAATTTGATTGTTCTTGCTGGCGTACGATATAACTCCCAAGCAGCTATTTGTTTACATTTACTCTGTCATTCAGGTCATTATAAAGGTTACATTGTTCAATTTCAAATAATAAAAACTGCAACATCCGAGTTACTGCTATCTGCTTGACTTGAAATGTTTTTGCCAATATAGTCATACAAACAGTATAACAATGTTTTGTGATTGAAACAACAATATTTGAGGTTATATGGTGACACGAGTCCAGTGGAATAAAAGAAGAAGAAGAAGAGGTTATTTGGTTGATCGCACTTAATTGTATTCGACCAGTGTGACAATCCAAATAATTTTTACGTCATGCAACTTTTGCTCGCCTGTGCTTGATCATGCTCGTTTGCTCAGTGTGATTGTGGCCTTAAGACCAAGAAGTTTTTTATTCCCATACCTTATTTACATCTAGTAATTCAAAATTTCTGGAAAAAATTATTACTCAAAAAAAAGGTTTTTTTTTCACGGAAGAACTAGAAAAGACGGAAATTCTCTGAAAACTGTCACCAAACTGAAAAAATCTTTTAAGTGCATAGCCTATTAACACCCCCTGAAGATGGCAATAAGCATTGCCGGAAGCTTGTCAGTTAACACCAGAGTCTCCTTTATCCACTGACCCACAGTCGCTTTTCAAACTTTTAGCCACAACTCCAAGATTTTCTCATCTATGAAACTATTATAATGCATTCATACGTCCCAGTTTTAACTAGTTTCGTAGCACGCACATGCTTGCATGCTAATATAGTTATAATCCTTCCGGGTCAGAGGTCTGTCTACCCTGCTTGGTTTCAGCACCGTACATTAACAGAGACAAAAAGGGTCACTCGCCGTGCGTCTCACAAATGCGAGCCGCCTCGATTTCAGAGGGGTTCCGTTCATGCCGTCTCGTTTACTTACAGGGAATCCGACTGTGCGATATTGTCGACGTCAACGGTCGACGTTCACTTTACTTATACGGGGGTCAATAGAAATCTATAGTATAGATAGAATATAATTTATTATTGAATAAACCATTCAACACAATAACTACAGATGCAGCTACTAGGGTGGCAAATAGCTCAAGGAGTATTATAGATCATGTTTTGTCAGATAGATGTAGTAATTTGAAATGTACGATTCAAGTAGTAAGTAACAGTAACAGTCTGATCATAATTTGTTGTCAATAACCATAGGTGTAAACATAAAAGTACTTGCGACGAAATACAAAAAAGAAGTAAACAGAATAGATCATAAAAAATTCATTTCGAAGTTTGAAAAGAATATTCAAACCACAGAAGTTCAATCATTTCGGAACTAATTGACTTAACTACTTCTTGTAAAAAAGATTCGGAATTCAAAAAGACGTATAAGAGACGTGAAAATAACGGCTGGATAAATCAAGAAATTCTCGAAATGATTGAAAACCGAGTCAAAATTTATAAACAAAAAGTTAAAAAACAGGGAAACACGGATTTGGAAAGTGAATTTAAAAAACTCCTCAATAACACACAAACACTACTTATTTAGGCACCCCGACCGATTGCGTCCCGTGCACCGTGTCGCGTGTTAGGTGAACTGACCCTGTAAACCACAGCTGTTCGCGTTCGGCTACTGCTCGAGATCACCGGGCGCCAGAATTCGCCGGCTTGCGTAGTATCCGAGAGCAGGGCGAGAAAAACAACATTGGGGGCGGAGCTTAGAGTGACCCTACTTGTCTTTGTTAATGTACGGTGGTTTCAGTATAGATGTCGCTGAACCTGACTCAATTCATGTCGTTTAAAGCACGTCTTCGAAAACTTCTTGTGGAGCAATGTTTCTGTTCGATAGACGACTTTTTTGACGCATAACTTTTAGTTTCTTATTTTAGAATGCGGCTTACGTTGCTTTTATTTGTTTTTATCTGTTTCTTTTCTTTGTTTCACAGCTGTGCATTTATTGGACTGTCTATTTACCTGTTTGCATTGTTTGTTTCGTTTTTATCTGTTTGTGTTATTTAATTTTTACTCATACTTATTTATGACTAGTCCTCAGAGTAACAACTGAACATAGAGGTAGTAAACAACTAATTCTCATAGGCCGACATCTTTTCGTACGTTGTCATATCGACCACGGCAATCATAATTATTTACTATCGTCTTAATTGTATAGTATCCAGAAATATTCCATTCTACATTAAAAAAAGAGAGTATTTTGATGGTTCAGGAATGATTACAGCAAAATCAATAGATATGTTGACCTCTACTGCGTTACTGCATATTTCTTCATCATACACGCAAATTCTAAAGTCTTGCATAATTTTGAGGAGCTGGCAACGCCGCATGCCCTCAACTGTCAAACGTTTGCTTTGTTTATTGTTTGTGCGTCTTTTATGCTTGGTCAGTAAAATCGAATTTGCTATTTGTTGGTAACTCTAGTGAAGCTTTACGGACTTGCTGTGCTACATTTGAGTGTAGTTAACAGTTTTTCGAGATGGATCTCAAAAAGTACAGTGTTTGTTACATGGTTTGCATACGAAGAATTTTCAGGTTAGTTGGCGTTACACTGCATTGTTTACAATTTGAAATGTCACAGCTGATCAATATTTGTTGGCTGAAGTGTCAAAGATGATGGCTTTGAACACGCCATGCTGAAGTGGTTTGTTTACTACCTCTATGTTCAGTTGTTACTCTGAGGACTAGTCTTATATCATACATGTATGATCACAAGATAATACAGAAATACAATACAATACAATACAACCTTCTTGACGCATTTTCTTCGTTGTTTCAGCTCATCCTACGAGGTGCGTCAACGCAAGCGCGCGCAGCGCAAGGAGCACATGGAGGCGCAAGTGCGGGATATGAAGCGCCGACAGCAGTCCAACGAGCAGTGGACGCAGTTGAAGAGGTCTCTTTACATACCCTTACTGATCGGGGGCACCCTCCTGTTAGGAGGCGGTCTCATCGCTTACGTCTATTATAAAAATTAAGAGAGAGAGAGAGAGAAATAAGTGGTTGGCGCTTTGGCGTAGTCAGAGAGAGAGAGAGTGAGAGAGAGAGAGCGTTGTTGGTTGCGGGGTTTGAGGGAGCGGAGAGTCGGTGTTGGACGCGTTGGGTTGTTATGGGGAGGGGATGATTGTGATGGTGTTTTGTTTTGTTTCTCGGTATTAAGGGCCCCACAGACATCGTTCTTTTTCATCAGGTTTGCATGACGTACCAACCGATCACACTCATTTCGGTCCTGTGCCGAAAAACCGTCGTGTTGACCGTCGTTCCAAAAAATCTGTCCGAGCTTGATTTTACCCTTCGGTTTCGAACGCGATCGTGCAACTCGGTACATGTGTGGCCGTTTATCGTGCAATCACGACGGGATTTTGCAGTGTCGTTCTGGTTTCAAGTATAATTTGTAAAGCTTGGGGGATACCGCAACTGAAAATTTCAAAACCTCGTAGCTTCTACCCGTAGCAAGGAATCTCAGTGTAGCTGTCAGACGTTCATGAGGGGAAATACTTTGCCTCATTCAAGTATCCTGTTTTTTTTATTAGAGGCGCTACTGAATTAAGTAATTCTAAGTATGTTTCTTCATCCATCCTCAAATAATTGTACCAATCCCCTGGTTCCAGACGCAACGCTTCTAATAGATTTATATGGGAGAATTGGCCTCTTTTTAAAAGCCACTGTTTCACCCATTTAGAACGTTTTTTCTTGCTGTATTTCAATTTCATAGCTAAAGCCGCCGCCAATGCTAAAGTATTATGCATGTTCAACGGACCAAAAATTTGCGAGAAACTGAAAGAAAACCGAACAGTGTGTAGAGGTATCGTTCCATCGGTTTAACCGACATCGGTTGGCACGTCGTGCAAACCTGATGAAAAAGAACGATGTCTGTGAGGCCCTTTAGCCTACAATGGGTACTCAAATCTACCTAAAATTATCTAGCGGAACTTCAAGACTTTGTGGAAATTTGGATTAATGTAGCCAGATCTTAACAAGAAGTTTCATGTAGCAACGGGCGTCGTATGTTGAAAAAAGTGTAGGTGTTCCTATTTCTTGTTACTTTCAATTCAAATATTTTTTAAATACACAAAAGCTGTATGGTTTAGATCTAAAGACTTTGTTAAATTATCTAAAGTTGTAGACTTATGGCAGTTTTTTCGTGGATTTCGATCAGTAATTTAAACTACGCTCTTCATCATCTCGTTTCGGTTTATTATACTTACACCATCATCAGATGTTACATTTCTGTATTTTTTTAATGAAACAGTCTCTACTGTTTAATGAAAAATATTACAGAAATGTAACAGACACCTCTTATAAAATTACTCCTGATGATGGCTTAACTATAATGAACCGAAATGTCGTGAAGAAAAGTGCAGTTTAAATTACTGATCGAAATCCGCGAAAAACAGCCCTAATTTATAGTCGCGGTCACTAGAAAAATAAAGGTTGTAAGTTTAACACGCTATGCAGCCTATTTTACGATCCCTCGTTTGACCAGACATAGCTGCGCCTGCAGCTATAGTATGTCAGATGCATCTATTACAAGCTAGGTTAACTAACGAATAATTTGAATCATTGAACTCCCCTCGAAATTGATGAAAATGATACAAAACGGAGAAAAAAAGATCACATTTCACGCGGATATATTAACGTTATGCATAATATTTTTTGTAGAATATTCATTCTTGAATATAAATAGATTGAATTTTAGGTTGAATAAGAAAATATTTCAGCAAATAATTAATTTTTTTAAACGGCGTCTGCTTAATTAGTTTGATGAACATTTAAATGATGACATAATATGAATATGTATATCTACATTCAATATCAAGTTGGTTCTGACAATGCTTAAGAATGAACGTACATTGTATTGCCAATATTATTAACACCCAAATACATAAAGTAATTTTCTTATAATGCGTATAAAAAACTTTTGTCCTCGAGAAAGTTTTCATAGTAGGCAAATAGTTTAAATTACAAAATATTTAATAGGGCTTGCTGCACCTCTATATACAATATTATATGTCTAATTTTTTCATATTTACTATTGCCGTAATGTAACAAAAACTTGCAAAAAAGATCCTGAAATGTTCTATTTCTTTAAAATCTGATATCCGCAGAATATGGCACTTTTTGTTAAAATACCACTACTACATTCGGATTTTTCACCATTTTTGAACTTTTGGTAGGTCAAATGTATCATTTTACTAGGCTTTGTGTGACTATGCGTACTATAATGTAAAATACAGAATTTGGTCGACCTACCTATTGCTTGGGTTAAAAGTGAGGGTTACTTAACTGGGTGTTGAGACCGACCCTGGTTAGATACTGGAGCTTTGTACCTATCTCTGCTTCGATTCCGAATGAACTATTCCAAATCAGGTACCACAAATACACCGTGTAGCAGGCCGTATCCCGAAAACTTTAAGGATAATTTCTGGCACCGACTTATGTTATAATGTTTAAATTATATGTTTATTCTTAATAGCTACAAAGTTTAAATGTCCCTAATCAGATCGCGAAATGGTTAATGTGTGGCCACCCTTATCATATTCGTATGTCACTGTGTCACTAGCTGAGGTAAACAATCAGCAAAATCATTAAGAAAAGATCTGTTAGCGTAACCGTACTAAACGACCTTCGCCCTTTTTTGCTGTGAAATCGAAAGTGTTTTTATCGGAAAGTGAAATAAGGTTGGTCACACACGTTTCATCTTTACAACAAAACTTCAAACGTTGACTAATCTGTAACAAACGCGAATTTGAGAATAATTCATTTTGATATCGGTTTCACATTCCGAAACCTAAGTGTGATTTCTTTTTTCGGGGTTCTTCCTGGGAAGTAAAAATATACACCTTTTTGTGGATAACAAAAATTTTGCCATTTAAAAAATCATATACTGTGGCTCTATTTTTGAATTATTATTCCTTAGAATATTCGACGAAAATCTGTTTAGAGGCAAAGGCTTGTGTGTAGAGATTCTGGCCGTATTTTTCTACTTAAAGACAACTCCAATAAATACGGAATCAAGGATTTTTATAAAAACGTGTAGTACTAAAAAAATGACTTTATATTTGATGAAATATCCTGCATCGATGAAACTATTTTTCTGTCACTGTATGAGTCAGACAAAAAAAAAACGGAAACTAATAAAGCAATGCTTTGTAGTTCACGAAAATATTGGAACTGTAACTCCCAAATGTTTCTAAAATTATTATTTCCAAAAAGACGTTAATTTTCGCGCTTAGGTTCCTAAAAAATACCAACTTAACATCTTTTACCCTACAAGTAACTGAAATGCCGTGAACAAATGAGCGAAGGGTGGATCTCCTTATTTTATACCTTATTGTATAACATTGTGGAGAAAATAAATTAAGAGAAAAATGTTTAATAATATTATAAATACATACTTTATTTTACGTGCATTTAAATACTACTGTTTCGTAATTCTTGCTGCTGTATAGTAGATCGGTAGCCGACCTTAGGTTTGTATTAAGAAAGTCCAATACTTGTGATAATGTACATATAATAAATAAAATTACCCTTATTGATGAATGCATTTAATATTTAGATTAAACGACTTTGTTATAGTGTTATTTGAGGTTCATTTCGCTAAAATGGCATTATTCGTTGACAGTTAGCTGGACAATAGACCATTTCATCCTTGTACTTAGATTTTGCTTAAAAATAAGAATTCTATATCTAATGTATACTGAAACTTAGCCGATATGTCGCAACATTTTCTAAAAGTGAGTGAATTTTTTTATTACTTCTATTTGGCGTGTTAGGCCAGTCAGTAGAGATTTTTGCTTGATATTGCGATATACATGGTAAAGTTTTCAGGGTATTGTAAAAGTAACTAGGGCGATTTTCTTTACTTTTCAACTCGCAGTATTCGGTAGCATTTTTTTTAAAGAAGATCCTTTTGAAGCTGCGGAAAATGAGTTTAACGTCTTAACTGAATTCTCTACCACCTTTTCAAATGCGAATGTCTCATTTCCCGCACTTTGCGAAGGCACATTTTTAATTGTAAAAAATGATTGTGGAGAAAAAAAAAATGATTGGCAATCATTATCTAACTCACCAATTTCCGTGAAGATTTTACCAGTATAATAGAATTTACTATCGGTAGTTCGGTAATCATCGTATATCACGTCTTATTCCTCTGTTTAGGGTTGCAGTGTCGAATTTAGATGAATGGAACTGAATCAAAGCCATGGTAGGGAAAGATCAACACAAAACTCTGTTTATAAATAACAAAATTGCGAAATTAAAAGGCCAGGCGAAACATACGATGCATTTTTAAAGGCAAAGATTTCAAATTTGAATATTTTTTTAGTTAATTGTCACACATCTAATTACTGGAACTCGTTATTATTTATGCCATTCAATCATGCAAATGCACACCTTTCAGCAAGCCATTTTTTGAGCAATACAGGGTGAGTCATAAGTTGATCTTTTTTTTAACTGTGTATAGAGGTCGATAAAATAAACAAACTTTTTCAAATAACTTTTTTTCAGAAAACTGAAAAAGAGCGAGACACAAAATAAATGTAAATCTGGGCTTATCTATCAAGACGTACATAGTCTGTTTATGTTTATTTTTCTGCTCGGATTTTTGTCTTGTTGCTTAGGCATTGCACCTGTCAGATAATGCAGTAGTCAGTTTCTGTTTCTCGTTGTTTATGTATTTTAAATTTGTAAATTCTAAAAGTGGCGCATTATTATTAGGATAAACTGGAAGTGACTAGTGCACTAATTGACTAATTGACAGGTACAATGCCTGATGTATAAGACAAAAATCCAAGCAGAAACAGAGTACACAAGTCCAGAATTCCTTTTTTTGATTCTGTATCTCGCTTATTTTTCAGTTTTCGGAAAAAAGTTATTTGAAAAAATTGTTTATTTCAACAACTTCTATACACAGTTAAATAAAAAGTATCAACTGAGGACTCACCCTGTATGTATAGTATTTTTTATTGAGTACCAACTCCTTTGGTTAAATGAAGAAGATAAAGGTTTAAAATGGTCCAAAGTTACTAAGTTTAGTATTTTGATAACAAGTAGGATAAGATAAGTACATGAAAATAAAAATCTGAAATAAGGCTTTATGGTGGGAAGTAGTTACTTTTTACACCCGATGTTTTTATGTTCTTTATCTCTTTATCGTAATTTTGCATTTACTAAAAAGCCGCTCACATATTTAAGCAAGTTAGCTTCCAGAGCTTTTCAACAAAGAATTTTGGAAAAAGGGGCTAAGACCCGTCTATTTGATACACACCTATTAGATTTACATCATCAGAATATCGATGTTTCTATTATTTTGAAATGGTATAGATTAGCATTTCTCAACCTTTTTGGTACCGCGGACCAGTAGATTTGTTGAAAAAAATATTGCGGGCCAGTGATATTTTCTCAAAAACAAATTTTGACTATTTATAAAAAACCACTACGTAAGTTAGTTGTAACATTTTTATTATATTTTGCCTACAGTAATATTTAAATGTAAAGATATATAATTTGTACATACATATAATAATGAGCAAATATATAAACTTTTAACAAAAATGACAGAAAATTATAAAAAATCACAAACTCATGGATGTAGGAGCACAACAAAAACATCATTCTTACGATTGCCAAAAAACAAACTCTTAAGAAAAATTAGAACAAAAAATCAGAAATTTTAAAAATAATCAAAAACTCATTGCATATGAACGTTTTGTTAATGAGATGATTGCTGCTGCTCTTCTTCAATCAACTTGTCAATTGTTGGTTCCAAATTCGACAAGCTAGGTCGGAGCGGTGAAATAACCAAAAGCCGATTTAATTTGATCCAAAATTTATCTATGGACATTGTTGAAAAACTAGCCTTTAATATAATATCTGCACTAATCTCAAGAAGGGACTCATATTCCCTGTCATTTAAATTTAACGTACTGTACTGTCATATCTTATGGAAGGTTTGTTATCCACACATTTCTTTCACACGTGGTGAATTAAGTAATTTTTTTTTCGTGGATATGGCAATGGTCCGCGGACCAGTAAAATTTCTCCGCGGACCACTAATGGTCCGCGGGCCAGTAACATTTCGCCGCGGACCACTAATGGTCCGCCGGACTAGCGGTTGAGAATAGCTGGTATAGATCATTTTTTTTTAAATTTACTTGCTTGAAAAGTGCTGGTACCTTTAGTTATATGAAGTGGATGTCTACAGATTTTCATTTGTGATAAAAATATTTTGAAATTCACTTTCCTCCTCACTTGTGCCTATGTCTATGCCCTTGTCTATCTCAAGAGCTTATCCTAAAATCCAAAATCACTAGTATCCCAATTGACGTCGGACGTGATATAAATGGTTAGAAAACTACCAATAATCGTCTATTGAAATGGCAAATTTGCACCTTTTGTTTCTCTACTGATTTAAAACCTATTTCGTGATCGAGTGGGGTGATATTAGGAATATGGAACAAATCCAACACCGGCTCTCTGTCTAAAGGAAGAAAATTATTTGCAAGATTCGTTTATATTATGTTATTTATTAGTGTACGTACACAGATGTTTTTGGTAGCACTGAGGAACTTTATATATACGTCATGTAAACGTGGTTTTATACAGTACATGTTTTTTACAGAGCGTAATTTTGAAGAACCGAGGTCGTTTTTCCTTGAACGGTTTGTAGGAAAAAAGTACAGAAAGCTTTGTTGTGTGATACCAAAAGTGCATTTTATATGTCAGTGATTTGATAAATGAAGACACTGTTCAGCTAGCACTTTCTTACATTCAACGTAAAAAGTCGCCTATTGTGTTTTTTTTTCAATAATATACTGAGTAACATTAAAATTGTGACACGCAGTAAATGTGGATTAATTTGGAAAATGGTTGTGGTAAGTAGAAGTAGGAAACGACCAATTATTGAAACAAATTAGATTTTTTTCAATAAATTTGAACATTTTTTTCTCCCACTTAACCGCAATTGTTTTCCAAACTTTCAATAAAACATGTATAAACATTTACTCTTTCCTGCAGATTCAATGTCACTCAGTATACAATACATGACCAGAGAGAAAAATCACAGTTCAGATGTAATTTTATAATTTTTGCAAACCGTTCAAAGAGATATACACTCCATTCATGAAGTATGTATTGTGTTTGAACAAGAACAATACCATAATAGTGGTTATGTTTTCTAACGAAAAGAAACATATTTGGTTAATATTAAAATATATACTTTGTTCACTAACTGCTAATCACTTTTTAGTATAGAATGAAATGTTGACAAAGGGTATTTGAGTTACCTTATTTACATAACCATCTTTCTAGAGTGACATGTCTTAACTTTTGTTAAGCTACATTCACACACTGGAAATATTATATCAGTGATAAAAAATAAAGAATTACAGATAAAATAGCAATACAAAAATATCGTTCTCGAGACCTGACCTTACTACTTTTGAGAAATTTTTCCGCTGTTGCCAGTAATGAAAGAAACAAAAAAATATGTTAGATCACTTCCTTACTCCCCAAAAATTTAACGAAATGTAGACTGGATTCAAAAACTACTTACCTTCAATAAAATATCACATTTCTAAATCCTAAATTCATAAATGAATATTCAATTTATTGACAAATATTTTACTAGACAACTGCTTTCAACAATTAGTGAACTACGTAATTGAGCAACAGTTATATATTACACGTACATACAAACTGAACATATACAGGGTGTCCCACGACGATTAAGACAAGCAATATATCTGAACTGGGCAGCAATAGCGAATTATAATTTTTAGGGTGTAAATTAGAGCAAATATAGTATGTTTTCTTATTATTCCCAATGAGGTATTTGTTTTTGCACGTGACGCACGATTCAAAATTTCTAATGGGATACCCTGTATATTTGTGACTTTGTGTTTCTCCCGATAAAACAATTCCAACAAACTAGCATACTTGGGGTCTAAAGTGATTAATTCAAGAGTTACAGGTACTTAAAGGACTGTACCACTACCATTATGAAACACTACCAAAGTAATTTAACTGTAGGGGTATATGTTTTAATCAATGGTATGGTACCACTACCTTTAAGTACCTGTATTTCTTGAATTAATCACTTTAGACCCCAAGTGTGCTAGTTTGTTGAAACTGTTTTATCAGGAGGAACACAAAAAGTCACAAATATACAGGGTGTCCCATTAAAAATTTTGAATCGGACGTCACGTAACCAAAAACAAATACCTCATTGGGTGACACAGTAATAAGAAAAGATACTATATTTGCTCTAATTTACATCCCCAAAATTATAACTCGCTACTACTGCTCAGTTCCGATATATTGCTTGTCTTAATCGCCGTGGGACACCCTGTATTTGCAAGATATGTTTAAATATAAAGTTAACCAATATAAATAATCTCAAAATCAACCGAAAAATGAGTATCTAGCAATAAACAACACGCTCATCATTTGGCTGGAACAATAGTAATATACTAAACACTAGCTATTTCTATTCTGGTATTGTTCTGAGAAACACATTACAACTGCTTAGTTTACAAGCACATATAAGTACATATCATACTAGATGTATTTATGTGGACAGCGTGTCAGCTCTCAGCTTTGAGCTGTCGTCGAGAAGAAAGAAGAAAATTAAAATCAATAATACACACGAATTGAATCACAGAAGCAGGGTGTTTAGTTTTAAGGACTTTTGTGGAGAATTGCGACTGTTCAAAGTATTCATCTTTTTTCTCATAGTAATAATAGAGATATATTTTGGAGGGATATGACTGAATGAATGTTAAATTAGACATACAGTAGTGCCTCTTTGAAGAAATTGGCCTGATTGAATAGTAGATGGTGATGCAGAATTTTCAAAAATGGAAACACTTTAGTGATCTTCAGTTTAGTTCACCTTAATAGCTTGTGACGCTCGACATTACAAAAAAAGTCCGAATTAAATATTTTAAATAGTTTACTGCAGTATTAAATAATTGGGGTTTTGAATAAAACATTTTTTTGTGATAAATGGAAAGATCATATACAGGGTGTCCCACGACGATTAAGACAAGCAATATATCCGAACTAAGTAGTAGTAGTAGAGAATTACGATTTTGGGGGTGTAAATTAGAGCAAATTTTGTATATTTTCTTATTGTTGTGTTACCCAATAAGGTATTTGTTTTTGGTCACCTGACGTCCGATTCTGATTATTAATGGGACACCCTGTTTATCTGTGCATTTTTGTTTTCCTCCCGATAAAACAATTACAACAAACTAGCACACTTGGGGTCTAAGAGCCAGTTGTACAAACGCTCAGTAAACCTCCGATCACGTAACCTCAAGTTCAGCGATGAACACGGTTCAACGGTTGACGCGTTGTACAAACTCGGTTCTGGGAAGGATCAGCTGAACTGGATCAAAAGAGGATTGGTAGCAATGGATATAGGGCATTTGGTGGCGAAACTAGTTACTTTTCGTTTTTAATGTTTAAAGTTATGCAGGTTATGTTGATATCACGTCTATGAATGTCAAATTCTAACATTCATCGAACTTTATTATCAGCCGAGAAGTATTTTGCAATTTTATAATGGAATCCAAAAAGGGCGACTAATTTTACAGCGAAAGAAGAGGCCGTATTAATAGAACTGGTGAAAAAATATAAGAATGTCTTGGAATGCAAGAAAGCGGATACAAATACTCATAGGGTCAAAACAGGGTGGTTGAACTTGTCCAAGGAATTCAGCAGTTTGCGTGGAGAGACATTTCGTGAAGCAAAGGTACAGAAAAGTAAATACGAAAATTAAAAAAAAAGATTTCAAAATACAGGACTTGGACATATCAATAAAAGAAATAATTGGTCTCCAAATAACAGGATTCACATCTACATTCGGCGATGATGCGGCAACTTTTATTGCTGATGTGCCTACAATTAATGGAGAATTTGTTCACGATACATTAGGTACAAGTATCATTGGGCATTTTTTAGTTCGTTTTTTCGAAGAATGTCATCCTCGGTCAAAGATTCGTCAAAGTACTCCATCATGTAGCTCAAGTGAATATATCGCATTTGACACACGTCGGATATTCAGGTTAGAAATCATAAACATCGCCATTTTAAACCTTGAACCACCGTTAAACGCTCCCCGATGGCCGTTCAACTTGATCCGAGGTTGAACTTCCTTCAGCGCTTGACATTGTTGGTACAACAGCAAATTAGGGATGAACTAGGTTCAAAGTTGAACTCGAGTTAAACTGTGCAAGCTTAAGCTTCGGCTTAAGGTAAGCCGACGTTAAACCACGTCATTGGCAAAATGTCCGTTGTACAATGCTGGCTTAACCCCCTACTCCAAGCTTAACACGAGCTTACGTAAGCCGATGCTCAACGCGAGCTTATTATAGCTGAGGTTTAAACCTAACCTGATATAAAAATGACATGATTTGTCAAGGATGAACCTTCAAATTGCTTGTCACCTACACACTAGGTCAAATTTTTTTGAAGATTTGTGTCTAATTTTAATTTTAAAGAGAGTGAATGAAAGAACAGCGACAAAAACGGTCGTTGCCAAAATTTGACACAAAACGTCATAAGTGCCTAACCAAAAAAGGTAATTTTTCAGATCATTATGTCAGTACGTATTGCTTCATTGATGCCAACTGTAGTGAATTTCATTATCAACCAGGTTTAACTAAGCCGACGAGTGTACAACGGGTGTCGACTTTAAGCCTGATCTTAGCTAAGATTAGGCTTAACAAAGCTCGTGCTAAACCCGCATTTGTACAACCGGCCCTAAAGTGATTAGTTCAAGAGTTACAAGTACTTTAAGGATTGTACCACTACGATTGATAACATGTACCCCTATAGTCAAAATTATTTTGCTAGAGTTTCATAATGGTAGTGGTACAATCCTTTAAGTACCTGTAACTCTTGAATTAATCACTTTGAACCCCAAGTGTGCTAGTTTGTTGAAATTGTTTTATCGGGAGGAACACAGAAAGTCCCATTAAAAATTTTGAATCGGGCGTCACCTGACCAAAAACAAATACCTCATTGGGTAACATAATCGTGAAAATTGTTACTTGTGTAACTAGTGTATATTTTTGCACGATTTGTTGCACGATAGGCGTAGAATGAAGTTTGCAGCTCGAAACTTGAAATAAATATCTTTTTGGATGTTTGAAACTAGATCAAACATTTCAGTAATAAAGTACCTAATTAAGCAACTTTTTCGGCAGTACCATCGTAGCTCAATGATTAAAGCGTCAGTACTGGATTCAAAAATCAATTTTTATTTTCGTATAACTTTTGAGTTGAGTTGAAAAAAGAAATAGGTTTGTTATAACACTTATACATATGATCTTTCCATTTATCACATAAAAAAAATATTTTTTTATTCAAAACCCTAATTATGTCAAAAAATCTTTGTTCCGATGTTTGCTGTGATGTATTGATTTCCGTTCCCATGTTGCCTCCAAAATGCCTCTCTTTTCGCAACAGAAAAATCGTAATATTCTCGGAGTTTGTAAGTCCTATAGTAACAGAAATGCTGATTTAGAAGCATGTTTATAGGGATGGTCGGTTATGATGAAGACTGAAAATGATTGCCATTTGACATTTTAATAAGATACAAAGAAAATCAAATAATATTTTCCCACTTTTATACACTTAATCTAGTTACATTTTTCTCGACTCGACTGTTTTAAAATTTAGAAAATGGCAATCAGATTTGTTGTTCGATGGGTAGGTGTGATCTCGGTGTTATGTGTAATGAAAAAGAAATATAAGACTTATTCACATGGAGATTATAGTTTCAGTGATAGCATTGGTATTTGTTGAACCTAGTAGACTTATTTGATAGGACGAGAATTGTTCAGTGAGTGGGATTCATGATTTCAATGCCAAAAAGTCAAGGCAAAATATCAAATCTCATTTCAAGATATGGTCTATTCTATTTTTATTCAGCAGAATTGTTGACTGTTATAAAAATTATTTATCAAGATCTGTATATTATCACTTTTTGGAAATATCACTTGTGCACAAATGTTTCTTGTATAGTTAGTTCTTGTTATTTCTGGATATATTACAATATGAAATTTTGAAATTTACGTGTATTGAGTTAGTTTGTTGGTTAAATATCAGGATCTTTGAGCCAGCGTCATTGTCAGTGCTCACTTGTTATTTTTATCACTTCTACTGAACACTACTCGTATTTCAGTGGTAAATTTTGTTGGAGAATGAAGTAGGCGCTTTGAAAAATATTAGTTATAAGAGGAAAAGAGAAAAAATAATTCAGTGGAGCCGATTATAGCACTGAGAAGAATACACAGTGTATTATTTCATGCTGCTAAACATTCCAGTCAAGCTGACTTTTTGTGTCTGAATATTGTTTCCGTATAATTTGTTAAAAAATTACAAAACACTACCCTTCTACGAATGTAGAAACCTATGTTTAATGAATCAATTTCCAATAATTGGTTTGTGTGTGACTTACACCATAGCCGAGGAAAATTAGGGCAAATTAGGATGTTTTCATAACTGTCGAAGATTTATATTGGATTCATTTCAGACTAGAAGAATCACCTAAATATCGAAATAAAGTATTTATCCAATGACGATTGTAAAACCTTGGATTAATATGTTTTGAAAATCGATATTTCACTGGAAGCATTCTGTTTGAAAGACATCACCGTAATCCTTGGCGTATTCTGAAAAAGTCGAGTACAGATTTTAAACGAAATGACTGGAGTTGCTTAAAACATCCATTTTACGATGTTACTATATAATAAAAAAAACAAAAATTATCTTCAGTTTGGAGAGACAATCTATCAAACTGGTATAAAAATTCAGCTTGATAGGGATGATTCCAAGAGAAATCTTGGTATTTTTGGGATACTAAATATACACCAACGGCACAAAACTATTTTTTACCTTTTTATATAGGGAACTGTAATTTTCTACTGAGACTTTCGTATACCTTACGTTTATACATTCCTGTTTTAAGTGCCTACAACTCTGTTCGTATTAGAAATGGAAAAAAACGTTGCATTGACAATATGCAAAAGTTATGTTATTTAATTTATGTGACAATCGGATTTACCAGCCGATGTCGTATTTTTGGATTTCATATGACGGGTGCTGAAGCGTTATCGTTATTTTAAAGCTTAGTTTACACCGAATTGGCGATTTGAACGGTTTACGTGGCACTTGTGCCTGGTGAAACTTGTACTAACGAAGTGCTGGTTTATTTTAGCATTTACATAGGTGTTCTGTTTTATGAATGTTACCATATTTATGTGCATAACAATATACGAAGAAATGAATACGGAAAATTAACTTTAAATGAATCCTGAGAAAGTATACAATGGATTAACGATATGTTGCCTTTCAAAAATTAGTGGCAATTACCTTTAATTCATTGTAGTGTAATTAATTTGGTAATATAACTTGCAACTAGTGTCCGACCGAAACTACTTTTTACGGCCGAAACCGAAACCGAATTTCAGCCGAAACCGAAACATCAATATAACGTCAGTAATTTTTTATATTATTATTCTATTTCGTATCTACTAAATAACATTCCAAACTTTGGTCAATCTTTATGACACTGCTGCCTTGAAACTAAATTTGTGTAAATACCTACGTGCTAAGTACGACTACTAAGTATTTTTGAAAGTGAGGAGTTTTCTCTGAATTTAAGAAACTGTTGTGAGCTTCATTGAGCTACAGCTATTGCTGACTATCAGTATTCATAACTGAACAATCTAATATTGTAATATTGTAAGCGAGAAACAATGATTTATCAACTTTTTTTGCAAATAGCCTCCCCAGTCTGAATAAATTTGGCTAGAAGCATTAAGTAGTTTTTCAGTGGAAACAGTCGTCGGTAAGGCAGACGTGAATTTTAGGGAAACCTTTCTCAAAGACAGAAATGAACTGAAATTCTAGTGAGAGTAATATCTGCGTTTCTTTGCAAACTTGGCTCAGATAAGTAAGGCTTCTTAACTTGTGATAAGTTATTACCATCATCTAACCAGCAAAATGAAACTTCTCTGCTTAAAGATTACTGCTCCGAGGGCGTCCGATCGCAGCGCCAAATCCATCGAATTTAGTTTCGGTTTCGGCCGTAGCTTCGGCTGGATGGTAGCCGAAACTGAAACTAAACCGAAACCCGTTTTTTGGTCGAAACTAGGCCGAAACAGAAACCGAAACCGAATGTTCGGTCGGACACTACTTGCAACTATATGTTTTTTTAGTCAATTTCACGTCATTTGGAAGAAAATGATGTAAAGAATTGAAAAAAAAAAAAATGGTAGCCAGCTATCGGTCAGCCGCACTGTTAGGGTTGCCAGGTGGGAATAGGTATATTACTGTTAATTATCTGTACTCATCTGTTTTAAATAAAGTTTTAATACAAAATTAAAGTTTTGGTTTTGTTTCCAATTGGAAAATGGCGGCAAGCAGAGGTTGCCATGATTTTTATGATATACAAGTGGAAGCGTAAGGGCTTATTTACCAATGCATGCGACTTCTTCCTTGCGCTTTCATATACCTGGAACCTGGAGCGAGAATCGCTCATAAAAACCATGGCAACCTCTGTTTGCGGCCATTTTCCAATTGCCAACCATGGATTTTTGTATTTAATATGGAATAAGTTTAGTTTTGTATTAAAATAAAGCTGTTAATATTTTTTTTTCAATTCTTTACATCATTTTTTTTCAAATGACGCAAACATGATTAAAAAAACATATAGGGTGTCCCAGGACGATTAAGACAAGCAATATATCGGAACTGTCACTGTGTCACCCAATGAGGTATTTGTTTTTGGTCACGTGACGTCCGATTCAAAAATTTTAATGGGACACCCTGTATATTTGTCACTTTTTGTGTTCCCCCCGATAAAACAATTCCAACAAACTAGCACACTTGGGGTCTAAAGTGCTTAATTCAAGAGCTACAGGTACTTAAAGGACTGTACCACTACCATTATGAAACACTACCAAAGTAATTTAACAGGGGTACATGTTATAATCAATGGTAGTGGTACCATCCTTTAAGTACCTGTAGCTCTCGAATTAATGACTTTAGACCCCAAGTGTGCTAATTTGTTGAAATGGTTTTATCGGGAGGAATACAAAAATTCACAAATATACAGGGTGTCCCATTAAAATTTTTGAATCGGACGTCACGTGATCAAAAACAAATACCTCATTGGTGACACAGTAATAAGAAAATATACTATGTTTGCTCTAATTTAAACCACCAAAATTATAATTCGCTACTATTGCCCAGTTCAGATATATTGCTTGTCTTAATCGTCGTGGGACACTCTGTATTCGCAAGTTATATTAGCGAATTGATTACACTGGAATTAATTATAGCTAATTGCTGTTGATTTTAAAAAGGCAAGCTATACTTTCTCATTATTCATTTGAAATTAATGTTATACAGATACCTGCAGGATTGAGCAGTGGGATCTTAGACTATATCTTTGTTAATTCTGGCAATAACATCAGACACATGCCACGTTGACTGTTTGAAGCGCTAAATGGGGTTGTCAGTTCCGTATGTCAAACATCTCGAATATCCTAAATTACTCTTGTATTTGGCATTAAAATTAAAAATTTCCTAGACTGTTTTGAAGGTTACAGGTAAATTTTTCAGTTCCTAAACCTACCACGCATACTTTCACGAATACTTTTCGCAAATCTTTCACCTTATAGTTTTGGTGTTAAACATAGCTGCATGTGTACTTTTCCCTGGCATTGTTTTATTATCATCGAAATATTGTGTCAAATATATGACTTCGAGATGTTTAATATACGACAGCCCTAGGTAAACTCTGTTCGACCAAATTGAGGCAGAAAAAGGTACCCCGTCAAAAATTGAAAGCCAAACGTACAGACGAATATAAATTGTGATTATTTTATGGATTCTTTTTTATGAATAACCAATAAATATATTTAAAGTAATTATAACAAATCGTTTAATATACCTGAGTTTCTTTTCCAGGCCTAAAACGTCGTCGCTGAGAGACTGACATTTGAACTTTTTTTGGAGAAGACTGGATTGTGAAAAATTCAAATTAGTTGAAGACAAGTTCTGTGGTCTTACGTTCTAAGTTTCAATAAAGAAACACACAAATTTTGCATTGTATAGGTATGTCTTTAAACAGCTTATTTTGTAGTTTTCATCATTGCATGCCAGTGGGTATTGTTCGAAATGCAGTAGCGAAAAATGTTTCGTACACCCAAATAATTTGATTGGACGTCGAATTCATATCGTATATTTTCTATGTCAGTTACGCTCCCAATTTTTTTACAAATTTGGGATTGAATCGCACGTTTTACTGTAAATATAATCATTGCAATGTGAATTATAGTATTTTGTAGCCTAACTGAAACCGCCCCTCACACATGTTATGTAATATTGTAATATTGTAATATAAAAATTGTTTTTCAAACGGGATAACTAAGTATTTTTGATGAAAGTTTGACTTCCATATTGTTAGAACGGAGATCATTAGTAAAATCTGAATGTGTTATAATATACAGGGTGTTCCGAAATAGTATGTACAAACGAAAGGAGGTGATTTTTTGAAATTTCAAATAAACATAGGTCCTCAAACACTTGGTTACCGATCTACAGGGTGTTGAAGTTTCATATTTTTTTCATTTTTTATTAATAACTCTCTCAATTTTTGAAGTATTTAGCTCAAATTTGAAATATAAGACACACAATACGAGATACATAATTGCAAATGTCGCGGTTGGCAGAATCTACAGGGTGATATTTTTCAGGGGTCATGCCCCCTTTTCTTACCCTGAACGTCTTTTCGGTGCACCGCTAGTAGATTCTAAAAAACAAAATCATTTTTTCATTTTGTTCAGAAACTTTTCTTTATAAAACAATATTGTTATCCAAATAAAGCCATAGCTTGCTAGACCATATTTCAAATATACTATTTTCATCTACCTACCTAATAACGAAGATGCCTGTTTTGTTTTTTTTCTCGATGCGCATCGGAGACATACAAAAAATGACAAAGAGGGCAAACAGTTTCTGAGCAAGATGGAAAAATCATTTTGTTTTTTTTGAATCTACCTGCGGGTCACCCCAAAAAACTTCAGGGTAGGAAAAGGGGCATGGCCCCTGAAAAAATAACACCCTGTAGATTCTGGCAATCGTTTGACGTGTGCAATTATGTATATTTATATTCCAGGTTTGAGATAAATACCTCAAAAATTGAGAGAGTCGTTAAGAAAAAACTGAAAAAATGTTGAATTTTCAACACCCAGTAGATCGGTACCGAAGCGTTTGCGGACCTATGTTTATTAGAAATCTTAGTCCTTAAAAACACCAAAGAATCTTCTCCCTTCGTTTGAAAATGTATTTAGGAACACCCTGTATAGGGGTAACTCAATTAAAAAAATGTATGTTTTCTGAGCAAGGATCATATCCTTGCCTACAATCTTTGTGTACAACTTTTTTCGCTATATTCTTCAGTAATAGAGTTATACACCGATCCGGTACTAAAAACTGATCCTATATACGCGTTACGCGGCTATCCTAAGAACACTGCACTGATGGGTGGCCCGCTGACCGTACAAAAGTGGAGCTACACTGGACATTTGATTGGCGGCTTCTTTGGGAATATAATTTATGGCTTTGCGGCTAGAATCCTTTGGCTGGTGGCGTCCTACTCGAAATAGTAACTCATCAAAATATTGAATACTCCTTGTTTATGTGGTTTTGCGCCGTCGGTTACCGTGCAAGTGGTATATTGTAACTGCTCCAAGCAGAAATACTTATGGTTCTTGTGATCAATCACACCACGTATTTACATAGGATATTACGATTTATCTAAATGTCCCGGTAGTTGTGTTGTTTGTCATATAAGATTATAAATACTATATCCGGACAGCAAACTACTTAACTAGATCCTCGACGTGTGGCCTAATCTATAAAACATATGTCAGACCTCTGTTGGAATTTACTGGGCCAGTTCGGTGTCCAATCCTTATTCCCGACCATGACCTCCTGGAATCTCTGCAACGCAGAGCGACTCCTATCCCGTATGGCGCAACTCGCCCGGACTATAGCGAGAGGCTCAGATTATTCGGTCTAACTTCATTTTCTGACCGACGCCGTCGCGGTGACCTGATTATCACGTTCCGAGCCATTCGTGGTCTCTTTGGCATAGATCTGTCCCATCTTTACAAACTGAGCACTAACAATCTTCGAGGTCATAACTACAAACTGCAAATAGAAGCCTTCAGGACAACCGTGCGACAGCATTTTCTGTCAAACAGAATCTTTGAACACTGGAACAGTTTGCCAGACTATGTAGTGAACTCCGGGAGTGTGAATTGATTTAAGAACAATTTAGATAAGACCCTTAGCTCTTAAGTTTTTTTTAATGTTGTACACCGTACTTTACTTTACTACACGAGAGATGCCTGATTTACTGGAACCGCTCGTTCCCCACGCTCGAGCTTGTACAGGCAAACAAGCCCGACAAGGTCCTTCTCGACCACCAACAGAAGACGATGTTCGTTATTGAGTTTTCGGCACCTGCCGAGGTGAACATGGTCTCTAAGGAGGAGGAAAAGCGGACCAAATATCAGGAGTTGCTCGGACAACTTCGCAGGCTCTGGTCAGACTACACTGTAAGTCTGCTGGTTATGATCATTGGATCCCTAGGTGGAACGAGGAAACACTGCTCTCTGCACTGCGCAAAATACCGGTGTGCCGTGCGGCGGCGCACATCTTAGCCGCCAGAATGCAGAAGGCAGTCATCCTTGAGTCCCTTCGTCTACTTAGGGCGCACGATTCGCGGACCCAGTCCTCACGGTGTGAGGAGTAGTCATTGGGTAATGGAACAGCAGCTCGGTGTGTCGGAGCCCGGGCTGCACTTTTTTGTTTTTTTAAAATAATAATAAAATTATTGTCCTAAATTCAAAACTCAATAGCTTTGTGGTGCGTCAATTTGATCCCTTAAAATATATATTTCTGTAACTGATAGAAATCCATTTATTATAAAGCAGAGGAAATGTGATATAAGAATTCTTACAACACAGTTTGTAAATGCATCCGTGTTTACACATCTGTAAGTTTAATTGATTTTATTTTAATATCAATGCTAGGTTTTTACATGAAATATTTGCCAAATATAAATTTAATGTTTTATCATTTAAGTCCACTAAAAATGAGCACACTAATGCTTTGCAATTATGCTCTTCCTGTAAAACTTTCTCAAAGTTCTTCCAAACTAGCTACTGGGATTTGGGAGGGTTTGTCATACCTATTTTCATTCACTGCTGTTGTTTGTTGATCAAAAAAGTTCTCCCACCTCATCGATTCCCTCAGTTGTGCCACAAGGTTCCGTATTGGGCCCATTATTATATTTAATATATACTTTCTATTTATACGAAGTTATTGATTATTCTTTAATTAAATGATTTTAGCCGATAATCAATTATTTCTGCATTGCTTTAGTCCAGAAGATGTGTAATCGAAGTATAATGTTACAAAGGATACAAATCAGTTGACGCTTCCAGCCATAACCTGAATATAAATCCAGGAAAGTCCAAAATTATGCTGTCACAAACAACAAAATTATTATAATACCAAAACATACTACGGTATAATTTAAACGAAGTTTTTCATTTAACGATGCTATTATTTATAATTATTTACCAAAAAGATATAAACAAATCCATTATCAGTATTTCGACAAAAATTCAAATGTGTTATATTTAATTCAAAATGATCTTTACCTAACAGCTGCATCGTAGACATATTATACAAACTATAATATATTTGTTTTCATTTTATCCCTTTTGATCCACTCTTAAGATTTATATTTTATTTATATTTTTTGAAACTGAACTGTTCAACCCAAAATTGTCTATAATTCTCAAAACGTGTTGCTAATCTCATTGGTTATTTGTAAGAGTAGCGCTAGCTAAACTTCGCCAGTGACGTTTTTTATAGTTTTTGTTAAATAAAGACTATTATTATCATTATTAACTGCGACATCTTCTTATTTTGTTCCTGAACGACCCTAGAATTGCTATTAGTTTGTTTTAAACCTGAAGAAATTCCATAATATTATAATGATGCAATGTATGATAATAATTGGAGATTTTGATAAGCTAGTCAATATTTCTCTATAAATTATTTTGGGTGCAGAAATATTTTTCGCAAATACTGTACATACTGGCTAGCTAGTCTGGAGTACTGTTTACGCATTTAATTTAGTTGGGTCAATATTTCAGTTGTTCAATATATTGACTGTCTGAGGTATACATTGACCCGATAGGCGGTTTACATAATATTCAACTATCCCTGTTTGAACTCATTCCATTCAATGGTGATATCAATAATGGTTGAAATATTATTGCAGATAAAATTAGATTATTTTTGCTAAGAATTGTATGTTTACATGTATTTCATTTGAATCGTAGAGGATCAATATATACAGGGTGAGCCCTTAGTTTACACTTTTTTCAAAACTGTATAGAAGTCAAACAACTTTTTCAAATAAATTTTGTTAGAAAACTGAAAAATAAGCGAGATGCAGCATAACAAAAGTATATCTGGGCTTGTGTATCAAGACGTACCTAGTCTGTTCGTATTTTTGTTAAATCGATTAGGCATTATAGTCAGCCAAATAGTGCCGTAGTCACTTATTGTTTATCATTTTTAAATTTAAATTTGTAAATCCTAAAGGCCTCTTATGAAACAACTCTTAGGATATACAAATTTCAAATTAACTATCATAAACCGAAAGTGACTAGTGCATTAATTGACCTGATCGATAAGACAAACATCCGAGCGAAAAGCTAAAGATAAACAGACTAGGTACGTCTTCTTGATACACAAGGCCAGATTTACTTGTTTTGATCCTGTATCGCGCTTATTTTTCCGATTTTTTCAAAAAAAAAGAACGTATTTGAAAAAGTTATTTGTTTTAACGACTTTTATACACAGTCCAAAAAAAACATCAACTTAGGACTCACCCTGTATTATAATGACACTACCCACAAACCTATAAATCATCTGTTTCCATATAGTTCAAGTTAGGTTCAATATCTATTCATTTCGAGATATTTTTCAATGTATCCTGCAAACGATGAATTATATTGAACAGCAAAATATTGATGGAATAGAGACTGCGTCAATAAACTGGACACTAGAGGGTGTCTGAAGAAAAAATGTATATTTCTCAGGAAGATTCAGCAGTATACTGGTTGGTTACATGAAGCATTTATGAATCAATCTGAAAAATTCAATCTTGAACTGGTTTATATAATTTTCAGAACACCTAAAATTAGAATGCTCGTTGCAATGTATAATTTCAGGGAAAATGATAATTATAGGCGTTAACGTGCGAAATATTTAAATAAAGTTCGATACATTTATGGACAGCCAATTGAAAGACAGTAATTGGTAACATATTTCACAATGGCTTTCCATATTTATGAATTTCAATATTTGCTAATACATGTTTCACAGAAATTATTTTAATGACAATGCTAGACATATAACTTTAGAAATTGTTCACAACTATACTTTAAAATACCTGACAGTTATCCATTGCGGTTCGTTTTTATGGTTAGAAGAATGGTTGAAGTTGATACCATCACCATCACAAAATTTAGAAACACTAATGATATTCAGCATTCAGAATTCCATAAAATGTCTCGTACACTTTGAATATTTTTCAAACCCGAGTTCAAACCACTGCATAAACAACATTCACACAACTAAAACTGCTGAATTTGGTATAAAACAAGTGAAAGACAAAATTGATCGACGGAAAATATAAAAATATTAGCTTTTGAAGCATTGGTGTGCAGGTGGTCTTACGTTATATATCACGTCTGAAATTTGTAGGTCAGTTTTTTTTTTTTGGTATTAATGTCTAACATAGACAGTTGCCGAGTTAGCAGGGGAATTTTCATATCTTTTAACTGCTTGGTAGAATTGGCTGACATGCTTGACAATGAGCTATGATCAAAGGGAACAAGTTTTGGAAATTTGGTCCCTAATAAACAGGGTCAAATATGTGTATTTTCAAAAAGCTAAAAATTTTATATCGGACTAAGCATAAGCGTAAGTCACCAATCGTAAGGAAGCACCAAGCATTATTGGTGTCGTTACAGGAACTTTTACCCTTTCTTCATTTCATTTTACTCGCTCATATATTGTTTGGGATCAAAACTGAAGATATATTTGACGTACATTCCATTAAACTGTTTTCCATCGGTATTCTTGTTCGAAGAAAATTGGCAAAAATGAGAAAAAAAATTGTAAAATATTTCAGTGCCTCTTGAATCAATTTTCAAAAAGTTTAGGGTAAAAGCGAGTGGTATCTATCAAACATTTTTCAGCCAAAGTTTGTGAAAGATGTGGAAATCAATTATTGAAATCATCACAGAAACGTTTTGGACAGATAAATACGGAGAGTAGAAATTGATTGTATATTTCGTAATTTCAAGAATCTCATTTAGAGCTAGTAGATTTAAGTGCTGCAATATTTAATTGTGAATTAATAGTCCAATAATTATTTATCGCAAAAAGTTCTTTTGGATTTGAAAAAAAAAACAGAAGGTTTGTCATGCCCTTTTCAGCATTTTTTTACCCTGTCAGGAAATGGAAAAGTATCGGCTGTGCTCTAAAACACATCGTTTTTGCTTCTTAATATTTGAAAACATCATTATTGCAAATTATTTAGCATAAATCACAATATCGAAATTTTCATTATTTATATATATGAATATCTAGATAAGAAATACTAGTACAAATTTTACACACACTCCCATGTACTTGAAATACCTCATTTTAACAATTAAACTGAAATAGCTTACCTGAAAGGGATCATTTTTTTTACAAATCTTTTAAAAGGTTAGAGACTACTTGTCGAATTTATAGTATATCATTTCTATCTTCCAATGTATAGGACAGTAGTTTGACTTCCATTTGTTTGCACTTGATGGTTCTATATTTCTAAACTGATGTTGCCTATATTGAGTCAATTGCAAAAATTTAATTATTTTTACCATTTTCTACTGTTTTGTACGAAACTATTTAATGTATCATTAGTGTTGTGGAATATGGTGCGGATGAAAATAAAGTGTTTTAGAATAACTGCGAAAATTAGCAATATTGAAATAAAGAAAGTAGTTCCTAGAACGTGTATTGGAAATGACGTTAGTGTTGTTGTAGTTTCTGTAAAAAATATTGTCTTGTTATAGCTTAATCTACTCTATTTATACAATTTTACTACTGCAACTATTATTCAGAGTTGTTTTTAAGAAAATATGTTATACTGATGTACTTCAAAACCATTTTAGCCACAAATCAAATCCATATGTGTATATAGATACAACCATTACAACGAAGTAAAATCGCATCTGACATACCTTTATTATTATGATGTAATTGAACACTGGTGCTAATTCTTTTACTTCCACCACTAAAGAATATAAAAACGTATGGTAAAAAACTATGAGGTTTTTTCTTTCTGCTTGTACTATCTGCGCTTGAATACACCTGCTCTCTATATGATACAAAAGATGTAGCTAAAAGGAAGACAATCGCGCTGGTTGCATCACCATCTTCTTTTCCAAATGGGCTGAGGTCTTGGCAGATTCAGGCTGGTCGGAGTTAAAGTAACCCAGGACATGATGTGGCGTGAAGAGGTCTAGTCAACTGCAACAACTTCTGAGAAAAAGCTAGGAGAGCTATTCACAACTGAGAAGTCCTTTTCACCATTCAACATCCTCATGGCAGGCTATTCTCAAATTAAATGTGCGGTGAAGTAGCGGCGAAAGAGTAGAGAAAGAAAAAATAAATATAGTTAAAAAATACGAACAAACACATTCTTAAAGAACATAGGCCTAAAAAGTTGAAAATAATTTATAAAATAAGCTTAAAAAATAATGAACCAAAAATATTAGTATGATAATGTCATCCTAGTATTGTTACTAGTATTGTACTAACTACTAGTATTATTTACATACTAGTATTGTATATGTCTTACTAGTATGATAATATCATACTAGTATTTTTGCGACATTATTGTTTTAAGCTTATTTTAATAATTATGCTTAACTTTCCAGTTAACTTTACCACTAAAGCGTTTTTTTTAGTTTTTTAGTGCAATGAAGATGAACAATATTAAAATTGTTTTTGATCAGTATTCATAGCATAATCATTACCATTATTGCATAAACGATAATAGGGTCCTTGCACCCAAAAAATATCGCTTTAAAGCATTCACTGTAATGTATTAAACCCCATAAAATATAACTTTTTGATTTTTTGAGTTGCTTATGAGACTGATTCCAAATATGAATTTGAACTAGTAAAAACGGCGCGAAAACAATCTCTGACGTCACTTGATATTATAGTGATGGTATATAAGGTATCATAAACACTTTTTGGTCAATAATTTTGATTGTAATACTTGACGGCTTGACGAACATCAATTTTCATCGAGGTTACGCATCTGATTTTTGGTATTTTTGGCTTTGGTGGGTGCCAAAAGTCCAAATCAAAGAAGATTGATGTAAACATAACCTGTTTCTAGGGTTGTCAATTATGGCTAGAGAGTGTCCGATCAATTTAATAAGCATGCTACGATTGTCGATTATCATACTATCTTATGACGTCAGCATCCGTTTCAGTCAAGTGGAAAAATTTGAAAAAGCCGTGAATTATGATTACAAATTTCTTCATCTGAACAGCAGCAAGAGTGGAAGTTTTTTCTAGATAGCCTTTCAGTACAATTTTCCTTCCTCTAAACATACTCTTAATCCAAATCTATGACCACTGCAAGTACCCTATTAAAACTATCGGTTTTCCCGAATAAATTTCACAAAAGCACCAACTCCCAAACAGTTGGATGTCACGCCTTTCAAGCTCTCGTTCTGCGCCTCACAGATGTCAAAGTTTGGAAAAAATTTGATTTTTTGAGACCCTGTATCTTGAAAACCAGACTCTGCCACACACGTTTTTAGATGAGCTTTTCTACATAAATTTGGGTTATAAAAAATCAAGGTTGTTTTAATTTTTTTTTGGCAGGCTATGAAGCTGTTTTTATTTTTTCCTCGAAAGCAAAGTGAGATACGAAGAGACAAAAAAGTTTTGTGTTTTTCTCTTCAATCTAAGAAACATTTAATTTTTTTAAGGTCAGTGGTGTACAGTTCTTTTTGCTGAGAGTGCCCTCCGAGACGCCACTGAAAATGATAATTAAGTTCTAGTCAGTGCTGGCTTAGCGTCTTATACCTGTGGAATACACTGCCAAATTACAACAAAAATCGGCTCAATGATCTTTAAGAAATTAATGAAGAATCATTTTTTCCAAATTTTGAAAATACACATTCCACATGTTAACACATTGTTGGACACTCTGCTGGCCGAGAGGCTTCGTAACATGGCACCTCAAAACATTCCCAATTGTTGGCGTTTGTAACATGATTTGCGTTATCAGAATATTTTAGGGGTATTTATTTGTGACTCTTTATTTCATTTTTGAGGTTTTTGGTGACAATAAAAAAGACGGCTATATCCGTCGTGTCAGATCACAGCAGACTTTATGTTCTAGAATGGCAACCACGGCTATACCCGTCTGGTCAATGTAATCGTAAAACACATCTTGTGGGAAGAAACGGACAATTTTCGAGACAAAAACTAAAACAAAAACAAAATTTTGTTGTATTAAATTTATAAACAAAAACGCATCTCTCAGAATATAGACGGTATCAAAACAAAAAATCAAATTTATTAGCAAACAGAGGTATCCCCGAACAAAACAGAATCTAGACACAAATTTATGTTTGATGCCACTCTTCAAAGCAGTCTGGACACAAAGCAGGTTTATTTTCACAACCCTTGCATCTATAGCTAGTTTCTTTGCGTTTTCCAGACTTGAAACATTGTGTGCGTCTAAGAAAATAGGATTCTTTTATGATCACAGGTAGGGGTAGCTTCTCTGGAAAATGTCCCACACGTGCTTCGAGTTTTGTATTGATATGAAACAATATATTCTATATGTATAATAGGTGGACGACGAATATCTGTTTAGGATTAAAATATCTGGTTACCTACCTGCCACTCAGTACTGAAAACATGAAAACCAAACAAAAACACACTTGCAATATGGCAGCTATACACGTGGTCAATGCATCGCATTGGCGGTTATGGACGGTTATAGCCGTCGTGCTGTTTCACACATGCACCTTAAAACATGAATGTTGGGATAGCGTATAGTGGGTTAGAATTTGGCAATTGCAGAAATGAAGAGCTTTATGTTATGGCACATTGCTTAACACGACAAGTATACCGACATTCTGACGGTCGTCGCCGTTCTGCCGTAACAAGCTGATATCTTTTTGACTAATATAGCCGTCGTGGCGTATCACGATCACTCCCCGCAGACGGCTATAGCCGTTGTGTTGACAACGTGTTAATTTTTTAAACGACAAGGCTTAATTGACGTTACATTTGGGGGGGGGGGGGGGTTACTGTTACTCAAACCTTAACCTTTTGTTAGATATTCGTAACAGGAAAAGCAACTGGTAGAAAGAGAAATCAATTAGTATATGAGCGTTCATGACAATGACGCACTATGTCTATAATCCCTTCATGTGTAGAATCAAAGTTCTTACCCAATCTGAATCTGAACCAGAACTTGTGATGTCCTGATGTCATTTCTGAAACAAGATTTATAAATGTACAGTCGAGCCCTATTATTCAATCGAGAGATGAGTTGAATAATAAATAATGAACTAATAAAATTAATATTCTATATCATGTTTTCTCTCGCGATGTTTACTCCCCAAAACAGGAAAAGTTAGTTTCATAACTTCAATTTTGGAACACGGAGGAAACATCTACAATCTGCGCTTGCCCCTAACTCCCAGTCCCATTGAAATTCTGTGTACCTACTGTTTTGATCGTGATTGCACATGATTCGGAAATCTGATGCTACAACACAACTATAGATATTTGCTACCAGAAAATGCCGGAAAAAGAACCGACTGCCAGCGGGATTTGAACCCGCGTCATAGCAGTTGGAAACCCGCCATTTGGGCAATAGCACGAAAAATTGTATCATTCATTTCCTGCACAGAGCCGTCTGTGCTGGCTTGACCAAGTGACATCTGGAGTCGAACGTGGTCGGAGATTAACACTGGCCCAACAGATTTCCTTCGGTGACACAGATACGAGCAGCTCCGTACTACCATAAGATGGCGGCATTGGTGCAGTTGGCGCGAATTCGACGCCTGTAATGAGCGTTTCGCCAGCTGGGTTTCCATGACCGCCATGGCTCAGCTGGTAGAGCCTCTTCAAGTGCCGTCTCCGAGTCGAAGATTGGCAATCATCATAGTTATTTTTACTTTAGATGCGTCTTAAAGAGTTGATTAGAAGTGTATCCGAACCACTCCCTCAGATTCCGTAGTCATGAAATTTTTCTTCTGCCTATACTACGTTTGCCTTGAATTTTGCTTCGGATAATCAACTGCAGAAGTTCATATTTCTTCCTTCTCATAATATGGCATAGATATTGTAATTTTCGCTTTTTAAATTACATATACAGTTTCCTTTTCTCTGACAATGCGTCTCTGGACTTCAGCATTTGTTACTTATCCATCCACGATATTCTGAGGATTCTTCTGAACACCCACATGTCAAATGCCTCAATCCTTCTCAGAGTTGCGACATTCACAGTCTATGCTTCCGCTGCGTACAGGAGCTAGACTGCGAAAGATTTTCTTCATCCTAATGAAGTTCGATCTTGCTTTTTCTATTCTCACTCTTATTTTCAGAGTGTAGTCATTTATGCTGATCACCATTACAAAAAGATAAGTATATTGTTCCGCTCTTTCTATATTCTTGCTGTAGCTCTATAGCTAGAGTAACGTTTGCTGGCTTGTTTTTCGAGATTACCATAAATTTCGCCTTTGTAGAGCGTACAGCGTCGGACTAGAATTTCGGAGGCGCGGGTTCGAATCCCGCTGACAGTCCGTTCTTTTTCCGACATTTTCTGGTAGCACCTTGATTTGAAAAATGGTATCACAACTATAGATACATCATAAAATGTCCTAAAAACATGTCTCAAACTTTTTTTACGATTACAATATGACACTCTCCTCACCCACAGAGTGGGCCGTAAAATATTCTTTGATTTCGCATAGTACGCACCTAATTGCTAAGGTGCATTTGGAAATTTGAAGGCTTATTCAGCGATAAATTTGTAGATACTGGAAAACAACATTTCTTGATTCTTCAGAGTTGTTCTCATCACTTATTATGTACGAGAGGAGCACATTCATCATTCGGTAAATTCCACAAGGAAACCTTTATGTCCGACATCGTTAACGTGAGTAGCAGAATTTATTTAAAATTACAGCCCCCATAAATAGATCAAGATTTTATGTAACGCGCGTACAAATATTGACGGATTCACTGGATTTGCAAGCGATAAAACTTTTCACTTGGTATTTATTTTTATGATTTTTTTAGCCTCGTAAGTTATTTATGGTTTTTTAATTTATTGTTATTATTTTTACGTCAAATATTCATCGATAGGACAGCAATATTAGGTCATAAGTTGATCCGATAACGATCTCTCGGCCAATATACAGAGTATTATGATCAATGAGTAGGCAAAAGCATATTTTATCTACTTCCATTAAGCTACACCAGGACTCCAGGACTAGTTTTTCTCTAATAGGTATACGTGTGACCTCCTGGCCTACGTCACTCACTTGTGGAACAGAGCAATTGAAAATCATGGCGAATCCCGTGTTGTTGTTGAAAGCCTTCGATAGATTGTGGTATGAGCGACTTCTGGTCAAGCTTGCTGCTTATGCGCTGCCACCTGACCTGCGCCAGTGGCTGAATAGCTCCCTAAACGACCAGTCTCTGTTTATTGTACTCGAAGGATGTTCATCAGACGTATTTACAATAAACGCCTGTGTTCCTCTGGGATCTGTTTTATCCCTTACTCTGCTGTACATCAAAGAGCTGCTGGAAATAACATCAAATCCAATCTACAGCTTCGCACATTAATATTGTGCATGGAACCAGGAAAGCCACTATCAGCCCAGGAGATGTCAAAACCAGTTATTGTCGAGTGGGGATTTTTTTGTATAATGACAGTAGGAGCTTGTCCCATTAGCCAGAAACTAATATTTATCCATGAAGGCACCCTGGCATGAATGACAAGAGCCTAACCTGAATAGTTCTGGGGAAAAAGAATAAGAAAAAATGGATGGGATAACAATTATCATCTCAGCAACAGAAGAATTAATCGAAGAAAAAATAAAATAATAAAATAAAATAACAGCACTGCCTGATTGGGAAGGATAAAGGATGAGGATTTAGACAGGGAGACACACTTCTCGCCTAAGGGTCCAATGAGGCATTTTAATTCTTACACACACAGAAATTAGGCCACGGAAAGGAGGCATATAATCAACAGAGGTGAGTCACAAAGGTATTGGATGTAACAACTTATAATTGAATGCCGGAGTTCTTGATAAAAACGATGAACTGGTAGATGACGTCTTTCCTGTTTAAAACCAGAGCATGCAATGTGTTCCTGGGGGCAGTAACACCACACTTAGAGAGGAATTAGGGATTAGTAAATAAAGTCCAGTTTATCGCAAAGAAAACTCAGACAACAACACTGACGAAGAAATCTCACGTTGGCTTACCAACTGTGGATATGGAGGGTCACCCAATAGTGGACTCACCTTCGATCAAGCTTTTGGGGATCAACATCAACAATAACATGTTCTGGCGTGACCGCGTCGCCAGTATTACTAAAACGGCATCCCAGAAATTTAGAATTTTGTTCTGTTGTAGGAAGCTGATACAGCACAGCAACTACTGCTGCTCTACAAGGCACAAATGCGACCATCGTTGGAGTATTGCTCCCATGTGTGAGTATGTGCTCCGAAGCACTCTCTAAAGCTTCTGGACACTACCCAGAAGAGAGCAATTAGACTAATCGATACTCCTAACCTCACAAAGGACCTCCACAGCCTGTAACATCGAAGAAGGGTGGCTGACCTGTCCCTGTGTTACAGATTATATCACGGATGATGTTCGAGTGATCTCTTCCAGATAATAACACTAGAGGCCTTCCGAACGAGGAACACTATAGACTCTCTGCGAGATCATCCTTGCCAGGTCGATGCCTTTTGAAGAACTTCGACGCTGTGGATTGTTTCCTAACTACTTATCCTCTTGCAGCGCTCCTACAGCGCGATAGGCTTTCAGCCTTTGCGGAAGGCTGACCATAAAAAAGGCAAGGTGCCGTTATGATAAATCTTTAGCTCTCTTCTTGCTATTTTATTTTTAGGAGAACACACGATGTTATTGTTTTGCTCATACTTGGCTTCAGCTTCTATCTGCTGAAGTATGATCCTAGGGTTAAAAGATCGGCAGTTAGTGTGGACTCTAGAATGTCAAAGTTGGTATTTTTGTACGCCTGTACGCTAGAGCATATGCGAATTTCCAGGAGGATAACTTTTAACCCTTAATATACACACTTATTTATTTAGCGTATGGCATACAACACATCATTAAAATAAGAAAGAAAGAAAAATTAAATTTGACTTTCAACATTCACTCTAACAATAACATTATGTATAATATAAAACGAAATGGCATAGGAAATTACAAACATTTAATGATTTAATGTAGTCAATGGAGTTTTTCGTTGCGTTCAGGAACTCATTGAATGTTCCACTGAAGCTTCTTAGAGGGCATTCTTCAGTTATGTGGCGGATGGTCTGCCGTGGTTCTCCACAATCACATTGTGGATTGGAAACTTTATCCCATTGATGTAGAGTATCAGCACATACCCCATGGCTCGTTCTGATTCTATTCAACGCCGTCCATACCCTCCTCGGTAATTCCATTCCGGGTGGCTTGGTGACTATGCATGGCATTCGTTGGATTTCGTACGGCGCATTATTTTCCCAGTGTGTTCTCCAGGCGCCAGCGATATCAAAGTTTTCTTGAAATAAGGACTTGGCTTTTATTATTGGAGGGTGTCTTGAGCGCAATCTGTTTATTTTTATGTTATTTATGTCAAGATGGTTCGGTAAAAGATTATTATTCTGGATTTTTTTGAATTCTCTGAGAAGAGCTGTTTCTCTTCGTAAATATGAGGGTGGGATATGGCTGAGGACTGGAAGCCAGTATGTTGGTGATGACTTCAATGTGCCCGAAATCATTCGCATTGTCTGGTTAAGCTGGACATCAAGTTTACAGTGTTTGCTGTTGAGCCAGACCGGGGCTACGTATTCCGCTGCCGAGTAGACAAGTTCAAGAGCAGATGATCTTAAGACTGATGCAGAGGACCCCTATGTAGATCCACATAACTTTTGGATGATGTTATTTCTTGTTTTTACCTTTTCTGGTGTCTTTAAGAGATGTTGTTTAAAGGATAGTGTTCTATCGAGAGTGACTCCGAGATACTTTGGGTTTCTGTTGTGTGTAAGCAGTCTGTTTTCGATGTAGACATTAAGTTTTTTATTGGACTGTGCATTATTTAGGTGAAAACAGCACACTTCGGTTTTCGTCGCATTTTATAACAATTATGACACGACACGGGTCTGACTGACCTAATTTTTCATTACTTCAATTTTAAAGTTACAAAAATGAAATATACCAATAATGTAGCAGGTTATAAAAAGTACCAAAGCAATTAAAAAAAGAACTACATAAATCTACATTAAAAAACAAAGCTGTAAACGTTGCAGTTAGATCTTAAGTTTTAAAATTGAGATCGATTCATTATTCTTCTAGTCGAACTCAGAATCGATATTTTACTTCGTACCGCGGACGAGATGTGTTTAGGAAACCGCATCACCCACCGACATAAAACAGCGAACTAGACACAGTAGATCTATTTGGGTTTGCACAAACTAATTTGAAAACGGTCAGACGGCTACAGTCGGATGTTCGGGTTCAATTTGTGGACGGTTTGGAAACGGTCAAACTAGTCAGAGATGATGGGCAAGAATCGTTCTCGGACTGCTTCTTGCGCGTGCTCAGTTCACTCCGTACACGCTGTTCCCTGTTGCTTACTAGCGTATCGTGACAGCTGATCGGTGGTTTTGTAATTTGTGTTCGGGTTATTTTCAACTCGGATCGGTTTTGAACAGTTTGTAAACAGTTTCCAATATACTCTGGCCGCGCACCTAGTCTTACGCAGTCCATGGACAGTTTCCAAATCGTCAGCACATTCGAACCCGTATGAATCTAGTGGAGATGTAATCATGGACTTACCTCGGATCGCGTTCGGCGACATTCAAGATGCGACCAGGATAGTCGCATCACTCGCATCATCGCCCTGTCAAAATATTTTTATTTTTAGCGTTTGGCAGAGCCCTTAGCGTTATCAATAAAGCTCGACCAATACACACATTCTATAATTGAAATTGAATTTGATTATTTGACTAAATTTTCTGAGAATTTTAATTTATTGTAGGAGATCATAGTGACGTTTTCAAATAAATACGTACAATATTTGGAAGGGATGCGACGCATCACCCGCTTCAATGGAAGTTACGCCGCTGCTAGTCCTCTCTAGGTTAGAGGGCGGTGAAATCGTCCTCGGATATATTTATTTTTAGAAATATTCAATAAATCAACAAAACTGCGCACCTGAAATAACCCCTTTTAAATAACACAGTGGGGTCTCTTAGACCCCAAGCTAACTCTACACGCTAACGGATCCACAGCTCTGGACAAACTAACATAGACCCCAGTGTGGTCATTAACGCTGCTCCTACAATCCGGAATAGTTTCTCCGGAAGATGCGGGGAGCTGAAAAGGAACCGACGATGGGCGTGATAAATAACCAGGTGCGCGCTACATTAGAAACAAATGGAAACAGTCATGTTAGCGCGTCGTCCGAAATTTGTAAAATTGTAGAGGAAGGCGATTTGCAGATGTTCTTTATCCCAATTCCTGACGTTTCATTTTCCAATATTTTTACATGAAATTTTCACATGACGTTTAGAAGGAAATTGCCCAGAGTGATATCGAAGCACTTTTTCATTTTTGCTTCTGGGCTTTTCTTAAAAAAATTACAAAGTTGACGAAGAAAATAGGCAACTTCAAGCGATCATATTTTATGTTTAATCAATTTTTTTCAAAAAATGCTTCGATAGCCCCCTGTGTAATTTCCTTTTAAACTTCATGTAAAAATTTCATGCAAAGATATTGAAAACTAGAGCGTCAGGAATTGGGATCAAATCACTTGAAAATGACCGTTTATGCTCTCCGTAGGAGCCGCATTAAGGGTTAATATAAATACCCCCTATGTGCGCCGTAGGCTATTATGGAAAACAAGAATATAGGGGATACCTATACTGAGTCAATGAAATTGACATCATTTTGCTGTTTCGATCACAATCGCGTATTGGCGTGAGAAGTGACTCCGTGTATAGTGTAAAACATTGCGGTAGACAGAGACAAAGCACTACAACGCAAATGTATCCATATAGCATGAGGAAATCTATTAGAAACGTGTCATTATACTTGATGGTGGAAATTCGCGAGATACAACAGCACAGAGAACTGTTCTGTGTATATGTGTAGCATGCAGCTGTTTGTTTACAAGGTCAGACGAATTCTGTGGGAACGTTTGCGGCACTTTGACTTCAAATTAGGTTCCATTAAAATGAGCTGATCACGACACATAATGCTCTTCGGTTGATCGGAATTACTTGTGTAGGGGACAAAATAACGATCAATCATTCTGGACGATAGTCTTATAAAGTAAGGTAGTGATTCAATCGAGTGTGACCAAGACAAATTGAGTAGGAACACAATTAAGTATTTAAACAGTAACTTACTAGTACTACCTAATTTAAAATCAATAAAAGGCTGGGCCGGTATCACGAAAAGCGCTCGAGATGACACATCTGGAAATTAAATAAAATAATACCTGAGAAATCAATTCATTGAAGAATAACAGGGGCCGGTTTCTCAATGTCCAGTTTAAATATTAATGTGGAAGCAAATAAATTTAAATAGCTTACACACCAAATAAAGAATATACTGTGCAATTATACAAAGCATTTATATAAAACAACATATTAAATATCTCCATCTCTAGGAGGATCATCGGTATATAGGATCAACTCGCGAAACACCTCACCGAGAGATCAAACAACTAGGGCAGAGAATTGAGGTTTTGAATTAAGAAAAAAAATATATTTTTTTTGTGATAAATGGTCATATATAAGTTTTATCATAAAACTGTTTTTGTTTTCTTTATTTCCGCAATAATTCAAAAGTTATATCAAAATAAAAATGAATCGAGTACCGAAAACACGCCGACGGCTCCCGAGTCCGTGTGACGTCACCATGGCGGTCAGGATGCTCCTTTGACCAACGACGTCCTACTCCGATACTAGATTCTAGATTCCCAGCCAATCGCGAAAATGCGTACTGGTAACTAGTGTACATTTGTTGCAATACAGTCGATGAATGAAGTTTGCAGCTCGAGATGAAGTCTACGATCGAAATAAATATGGTTTTGAATCTTTGAAGTTGAAGTCAGATTACAGATTCCAGTAAGTAAGTACCTAATCAAATATGTTTAGTTGAAAAGATCTCCTCAATCGAAGGATGGCCTAGTGGTTAGAGTTTCCGATAGTGAATCTCAGGGTCTTCGGATCGAAACCCAGGCATTCCAACTGTCGGTCTGTCTGTCTGTCTGTACGTGTTCTTCTAGCCACGTAATCTCAGCAACCGCTACATGGATTGTGATGAAATTTGGGCAGCGATATGCTGTGGGGTCGTAGTAGGTAATGTTCCTATAATTTTGAAAATCGGTCCATGGGCGGCGGAGTAATTAGCAATAAACAAAAAAAAATTAATATCGCTCAAACTTCGTTTTTAGGCAATTCAAGGGTTCCTGATCATTTTCTACTTTTTTTGGGTGGGGGTGAAATTGGGGTGGTTGGGGGGTGGGGGGTTGTAGAATTGAAAAATTTGTTGCCTTCATAATAGACTGTCCATTGACCTGTGAAGGAAGACCTAGCAACATAAATAATTTTTTAGGTCCATCCGAACATTGCCTTGCCTATTACAAAAACCAAAGGACTTTCTTTTCTGGTGTAAACATACGAGAGTATTGCTTTAGATCGTTCAGTATTGTGTAACAAGGAAACGGTTGAATTGATTTTAATGGAATTTTGGCGTGGCGAGGATGGAAAATGCGTATGGTTTTTATAAATTGTGCCAGTGGCAGCGCAGAAATAATAAAAAAAACTAAAAATATAAAAACAGCCCAAACTTCGTTTTTGAGCGTTTTAGAGGTTCCTAATCTTTTTCTGCGTTTTTTTGGGTGGGGGTGAAATTGGGGTGGTTGGGCGGTGGGGGGTTGAAAAACTGAAAAAATTTGTTGTATTCATAATAAGCTGCCCAGTAACCTGTGAGACCTAGCGACATAAATCACCTTTCTCGGTCCATCCGAACATTGCCTAGCCTATTACCGAAACTAAGGGAATTTTCTGTATACATACGAGTGTTTATTGCTTTAGATCGTTTTGTATTTTGTAGCGTGGAACCTATTAAATTGATTCTAATGAAACGTTGACACAGTATTACTACCGTAGTGAAGATGCAACACGCGTATGGTTGTTAGAAATCGTGTCAGTGGCAGCGTATAGGAATAATCAAAAAACTAAAAATATGAAAACAGCTCAAACTTCGTTTTTAGATGTTTTAGGGGTTCCTGATCATTTTCTACCTTTTTTTGGGTGGGGATCAAATTGGAGTAGTTGGGAGGGAGGGGGTTGTAAAACTGAAAAGTCTATAGTATTGATAATGGGCTGTCCATTGATCTGTGAAGGGAAGACATAAGGCGTAAGACAATTTTAGGGGGAGGGCTACCGATGATTTGGTTGCAAGGGGATCTCAGAGTAAAGCTTCATGCTATAGGAAAATAATGAACTGGTATCACAGTAATGTGTGGGAAGTACTGAGTCAATCAATTTGACTTCATTTTTTCTCTTCCTTTCGGTTGTCAAAATTTGAAAAAGATTCAGTCGAAAGCAATTTAATTATTTTTGGTGATGGTATGTTGTGCTGGGAGCTCCAAAATGCTGCTGAAACCCCCATCTAGTTGAGCTGTTGAGGATAGGAAGTGCAGAAGGAGATGATAGAGCTTCAAAGCCAAGGAAGGTTATGAAATATATTAGTCTGTATCTACTAGTCGGTATTCGGTACTCTGCTAATTATGACTAATATTTATTTGTATACTCAGTAAATAAATATATTGATTTCCCTTTGAAGGAAATACCTCATTTTTATAAATACGGACTAATGAGTCAGAATGGCAACCATAGGCTTCAGATGTCAGACAATTATGTAATACAACTAAACATTCTTTGTATTGTGAACGAAATCCAGCTTAAACATTGTATCGTAACAAGTTTAGCTTATTGAGATAGGTTTGTTTAAAATTTGTCATGAAACAAGGTAACTTTTCCACAAATTGAAAAGATACCTTTAATGCATTATTTGCCATAATACCAATTTAAATATGTCTTGATTTATATGCTCTGAGGACAACAATTGTGACACTCGCTGAGCTAAACATATTTGGTTTTGGATATAGAAATTTTTTGCGGTAGGAACAATTGAATTTACTTGCTAGAACTGGAACAAAGAGATGGATATATTGCCTTTATAAATAATACATACATATTATGATTGCTCTACTTTATTATACGGATTAGTCTAGTGATATCTGATTGTTTGGATTTATAAATATGTAAAAAGGTTTTATCCTTGAAATTACTAAAAGGCCGAAACTAAAATCAATACTGATCTTGAATGGACGAATGAATGAAAAGAAAGGGGCATTCTCTCCATAAGTAAAATTGAAAATTTTTAATTGGCTTTCTATTGCTTTGCCGTTTTAAAAAAAAAAACTTGAGATCTTTCTGATCTTCATGTTTGCCCAAAAACTCGAAAATTTTTATTTGGCTTTCTATTAAGACGTAATCTCGTGTTTTGGATATTTGAGGGTGCTGATTGCCAATCCGGTCGCAGTTTTGAGTTTCAGTCTTTTTTTTTTATTTAAACAAGTAACCGCATCAACCGCAAAGGGTTATTAGCGGTATAACATATATGAATATTATATGCGATAATATAGTCCAATATGCTTTAGAAAAGAAATAACATTTATAAAGTCTATAGTTAGTGCTTGTCGAAGGTCCACTTTATGATGGATAGTTCAATCAAATCATCAATTTTTTTGGAACCGACAACGGAGAGCGAACTGGTTGTATATATATCGAATTTAAAAAATAAATGTTCATCTGGTCTCGACGGTATTAGCACAGAACTTATAAAGCAAATTCATAACTTTATTTTACGTCCGTTAGTTCATATAATAAATCTTAGTCTTACAAGTAGTAAAATACCTATACAGTGGAAAGAATCCATAGTTACCCCTGTTTACAAAAGTGGAGATAAAACGAAGCTAACAAATTATCGGCCCATATCTGTTATCAATAATTTTGCCAAGCTATTTGAACAAGTCATCAAAAAAAGATTAAACGCTTTTTTGGAAAAGCATAAAATAATAACGGAGAGCCAGTTTGGTTTCACGAAAAATCAAAGTACTGAAGACGCGATCCTAAAGCTAATGGAACCTATAGTTGATGCCTTAGATAAGTCAAAAAAGTGTGCAGCTGTGTTTCTGGACTTGGCTAAGGCTTTTGATACAATATGTCATCAAAAGTTATTAGTCAAGTTATCTAACTATGGTATCAGGGGTGTAGCTCTGAATCTATTACAAGATTACCTGACAGATAGGGTACAATGCGTCAAAATAGGAGATAGGGTCAGCTCAAAGAACATCATAAAAGCTGGAGTACCGCAAGGTACCGTTTTGGGGCCAATACTATTTTTAATCTACATGAACAGCATAACAAACATTATGAACTTTGAAGGTAAATTAATATGTTACGCAGATGATACGGCAGTTGTTATTATAGGATCTGATTGGGAGGAAGTGCGCAAGAGCTTAGAAGCATGTCTAGTAAAACTTAAACAATGGTTGGATGCAAATTTACTCAAGCTAAACGTAAGCAAGACCAAATACATGCTTTTTTCACCAACTGTAGCGAACCAACCTAATATGAGCATTAGAGTACATACTAGTTCTTGTAAGCGAAATTATTGTAATTGCGAAATATTGCAAAAAGAGGCTATCATTAAATATTTGGGTATCAATATTGATCAACACATTAGGTGGATAGATCATATCAATTATGTAAATAAGCGTGTGAGGGTTCTAATAAGCAAATTTTACAGTCTTAGAGATATATGTTCAAGAAAAGTTTTAATCATGACGTATAATGCACTTGTAGCTTCTGTTTTAAAATACTGCATTACGATCTGGGGTGGCGCTTTTACTACAACATTGCAAAATCTACAAAGATCCCAAAACATTTTAATAAAAATTATTTTTAATAAACACAAACTATTTCCCACAGATTTACTTTACAAAGAAACTAATTTTTTCAGTATAAAGTTCATTTATGTATATCAGTGTCTCACAAAAATGTACCTCAAGCAAAGAAGCTTCAAGAAATTAAGCACAGTATCTAGAGCAGCAGCTAATTTAAATCTGAGTATAGATATTTTTAAAAAAACACTTACACAAAAAACTTTTTTTTATCATGGACCTAAGTTCTTCAACGTACTCCCAGCAGATCTAAAACGTGTAAATAAATCCAAGGAATTCAAATACAAAGTTAAGGAATTCATAACTGAGAATCAGGATAAGTTTAGTTCTTAAAAGATTGTTTTAGCAGCACCCGCCTCCAGCCTTCCCCACTTGCAGAATTTCTGTAGGTATAATGTTTCAAATGTATTCGTTAATTATAATGTTCAGACATTTAAGAGGATTTTTACGCACGTAGGTATAACATTGGAAATTGTGTATTTTAGAACAAATAAATAAATAAATAAAAAAAAAATATGATGTATCCGTCTGTAGTTGGAATAGGTTGGACACTCGATGATTATGTCTTTTACGGTAAGTGCTGTGTTATACGTTGGACATGATGATGCCACGCTTCTTGTAAACAGGTGCACGTGGGTTTATTCGAGTGTCCGATACGGAGCCGAGAGATTACCACTTGAGATCTACTTTTCTTCGGCAGTTCCAGTCTGGTACGGATTTCTGGCTGGATAACGTACATCTTATTGTCGCCGCTCCATAATCTTTGCCATTGATCAAGCAAATGATTTTTGAAAAGGGGCTTGAGGTCACAGTGGGATGCTTGAGTGTTCGTTAAGGCAGTTTCATCAGTGATTGCTTTCGCAGCAGCTTCGTCGGCTTTTTCATTTCCTGCTATGCCACAGTGCGATGACACCCAAGAAACTTTATCGTTTGGCCGAGGTTATTTAAGTGGTTCAGTCGTTCCTTGATTTGTTTCAGGATTTTGTTGACAGGTTATAGTTGGAGTTTTCCATGGAGGTGAATAGAGCATTAGTAGCGGCATAGTGGACCTGAATTTAGCCATGTCAAAATTTGTTCTCCATGTTTGCAAAAAAAATGAAAATCCTTATTTGGCTTTCTATTAAGGTGAAAACTCTATTTTGGATAACTTGTGGGTGCTGATTTCAAATCCGGTCGCAGTTTTGAGTTTCAGTCTCGTCTGAGAAAATAAAAAATTAGCTCTTTCATAATTGCCTAAAAAATCGAAAATCTTTATTTGGCTTTTTATTAGGGTAAAAATTCGTCTTTTGGATAACTTGAGGGTGCTGATTACAAATCCATTCGCAGTTTTGAGTTTCAGTCTTGTTTGACGAAAATAAAAAATTTCAGATTTTTCAGATCTTCATGATTGCCTAAAAAATTGAAAATCTTTATTTGGTTTTCTAATAAGATGAAACCCCGAGTTTTGGATTATTTGAGGGGGCTGATTACAGATCCGGGCTCAGTATTGAGTTTCGGTAGCGTTCGACGAAAATAAAAAATTAAGATCTTTCAGACCTTCAAGTTTGCCTAAAAAATCGAAAATCTTTGTTTGGCTTTCTATTAAGACGAAACCTTGTGTTTTTGGATAATTTGAGAGTGTCGATTAGAAATCTGGTCGAAGTTTTGAGTTTCAGTCTTCTTTGACGAAAATAAAAAATTTCAGATTCCGAAAAAACGAAAATAAAAGTAAAACTTTGACTCCCTGTACATTGAAAATTAAGCATTTTAAGGGTTCCTAACTCAGTGTTCATAAAAATGTGAGGTCACCCTATAGGTGGGCTGTGCGGTATACCTACTATAAGTTCTGTTTGCATGGATTTTATCAGGGATGTAATACAGTCGCTCTCACCATTTTTGGAAGATATACCCCCAATTCCATCTAAATACAGGCCAGCGACGTCATAGTTATGTAGGTGTGCTGTGCCCACTTGTTTTCTATGGTGATTCTGGAAAGTGATTTTTTTTCATTGATCGAGTTGGCATCCGACATTATTCCATTTGCCACTAAAATAGTAAAATATCGTTCAAAACCAAACTCCGGGATTTTTACAATCACAATCCGCTCATTTTAATGTTTTCCAACGCTTTATGACTATAGTTTCGAGTCTTCATTTTTTTCACGGTCACTCATTCTGTATTATTATCATTAAAAGTTTCCGAATCAGAAGCATCAAATTATAAGCGACTTAGCTTGACAATCAGTTGATGTCGTCTACGTTGCCTTGGAGGTGCATTAATTAGACGTGTATTTTGGTACCGAGCGAAAATTTTAGAATAAATTTGTGTTAGGTACGTTCTTCTCATGATATTGTACTAAGTTGATGAGTAATGGCTTGGTGCACCTGGGAATTGAAGAAAGTATACAGGTATATCCACCCGCTATGAAAGTGGATTCAAGGAAGCCAAGGTATTGCTGTTGATGTGATGAATATGTCTTTATAAACTACATGTGTTAGACTACAGAAATTCACAAAGCAGACTATGTTTCTGAATGAGCATTCAATTTATTTGTGTGCATTGTGTTCACAAAATATCCTTTGCCAGCTTTGAGCTGCTCACAAAACTGTAACACTCTATAGATATGTTAGAGAGAGACTAATGGAGGAGGAGTGACAGTTTGATATAACCTTAGACAAGGAAAGAGAGAGGACGGAACGCGCGACTGACGTTTCTGTTACCAAATGGCACCAAAAATGTACCAAAGCGCTATTAAAATTTACCTGTGATACGTGATTCCTGGCTCCTTCCTGCTGCTGTGGCTTTTAAAACGGTAAGCTGCACACCCTACCATTATGCACACCACAATATTTTACGCGCTAAAAATCATAAAAAAAATATTTTGACAGGTGTCAAATAGCTATTCATTTTCGGTCACAGCTAATTCATACATCAAACGGGCGTGTGGTATCCCCTCTCTTTCCTTATCTAAGGATATAACCCTGCGATCTTGCACTATTCATGAACGACTCCAGGTTGGAACTGGAGATAGGAGTGACAACACTTGGTACTAGTCCAAGAGAATTCCAGTAAATCTTTTGAGGACCACAATCTTCCAAGCAGAAATGATAGCAATAGAGCTGGGAGTCAGGGAGCTGAACAAAAGCCCCTGACAAACAAATAAAATTATTTTCAGATAGGCAGGCTGCACTGAGCTCCAAACGTCTTGAATCAAGACTCGTATGGAACTGCAAACATGACCTCAACGAACTTGGGGACAAGGAACAAAGCAGCTTCCAGGTCATAGCGGAGTGGAAAGCATTGTATTGACCGACACACTCGCAAGAGAAGGAATTGAATTTGTGGTCATGGGCAGAGAACCATTTGCGGGCATTGCAAAAAGCATTATCAGGAAAACCGTCTCAGATTGGGCAGAGAGGAAGCACTTCTGCACTGGCGAGATACTCCAAGGCGTTCCTGCCATACCCCTCTAGTCACCCTCCCCTAGGGTCCGATTCCGAGTACAAATACTTTGTGCTGTTTATGTAAAGGATGTCGGACAACCACTGTATAGCTATGGAGTGCGGACCATGTGGATAACTTTTGGATATTTTATATAGTACAGTAAATGATTAAATGGACATTAATTGAAGATTGAAAAAGTTATTCTATTATTAAATTAAAAATACATTTTTTGTAACAAAAAACTAAAACAATATCACAAAAGTGGAACAGAACGCTGAACATAAAAAGAATGGCTAAACAAAAAACAGATAAATAAAAATAAATTCTTTGTAACAAAAAGAGTATTGCAGAAAATGTAGTACAACATCTCGTAATGCAGAATCATACATTCTATAAATACCTGTAATTTAACAAACAAACACGATATCAAAAAAGGCTAAATAGTTGCACAAGCGCAAGCCTTCTTCTTCAATTTGCTTTTTGAGTCATTACTGTAAGTTTAAAGGTAACGTCAGGAGCATGGAAATGCGAAATTCATTTTTATAGTGACCTTTGGACCTTACCTTTGGATTTTTGGACTTATCTCCCCTAATATGACACACACACACTGGTGAAAGGGAACAGGCGGCCACGCCTTCTCGCTAACGCGGGAATACGTCTTCTCTTGGATTCTCAATTTCGCGCGCTATACCCTAGACCCTTAAGGTCGCAGTGGAATGAAGCATAATCGCTCCCCTCTCTTTCTACCTAACTTAGGTATGTAAAACATCATGAAAATTAATAGTTCAGAAAGTTGAAAGACGCAATGGAGACTCATGGCCATACATTTTTGCTCACATTTCTGAAATTTCAAAATTTTGAAAATTTTGCAAAAAAGTCTATCACGTCGAAGAATATGAACGTAATGAATGAACGGTCTTATGTCAGGTGTCGTGTTGGATTGCTGTACATTGAGTCAATAACTACGCGAATGGATTCATGTATGCTGGTTATTAACTGAATCACCGAAATGTTAGAGGTGCATTATATCAATCAATAGTGATTATGAATCTATGAATGTTGAGCTTTAATTCTAGTGTAAGCGATGATAAATCAGTGCCTTCGTGTTAATTGAAAACAACGCAAAGCGTTAATTTGTTTATAAATCAATTATTGTTATGAACATTGTTCAGTACTCGTCGAGATTTGATTCAATTAATGTATATACATTATATTGATGGTAGTTCCTCATGTTTTGTTTTGATACTTTAATGTTGGTTCTCTATTTTCAAAGTATTGTCTCATTAATCTGCGATTAAAATCATAGTAATAATCACCGGTTCACAGTATAGCCTGGTCCAGACGCTACGTTTTCCACAACGTTTTGTCTGTGCAGCTCAAAACGTTGCAGACAAAATGTTGCGTGTGGATAGAAAAACTGTGCATTTTTGAGAACTGCGCGGAGACAGTACAGGTGCAGCGATAACTGAGCTGGTGAGTACAGTTATCCATGAACTGCACAGACAAGTCGGTGCGTGTAGACATTGGCTCCGTTCTTCGATACATTTTATTCGCTAATTTAACGAGAATGATATCTATACCTTCGACAATTTTCTGAGAGCTTTTCACTGAATTTATAGCGTTATATGGAAGCTTGCGATGAATTTGGCGTATCCAATACAACAAATATAGTAACAGACAAAAAGAAGCAGGCGTATTAGATTTTGGTAGAAAAATAAAAAAAAAATGTTGACCGCAAATATAAAATTAATTTTTAAATGAGTGTTTATCTTGACTTTTTTAATGGTATTGCGGTCAAAGTAAATGAAACACTTTACCTTCCTACCATGTTTCGGTTTATAGGAGACGGTATGTCGGCGACAGCAGCACGCCTCACAGATCAACGCAGACATTAAAACAGTAGTAACGAGTGGGGATTAGTAAATAAAGTACAGTTCAACGTACAGAAAACTCAGGCAACAACACTTACAAAGAAGTCTCACGTTGGCTTACCAACAGTGGAAATGGAGGGTCACCCCATAGACGAGTCACCTTCCATCAAGCTTTTGGGGATCAACATCAACAACAACATGTCTTGGCACGACCACGTCGTCAGTATTGCTAAAACGGCATCCCAGAAGCTTGGAGTTTTGTTCCTCTGTAGGAAGCTGTGCACACCAGAGCAACTGCTGCTGCTCTACAAGGCACAGATCCGACCATCGCTGGAGTATTGCTCCCATGTGTGGGGATGCGCTCCGAAGCACTCTCTAAAGCTTCTGGACACTATCCAGAAGAGAGCAATTAGATTAATCGATACGCCTAACCTCACAAAGGACCTCCATAGCCTGGAACAGCGAAGAAGGGTGGCTGATCTGTCTCTGTTCGACAGATTCTATCACGGAAGATGTTCGAGTGAGCTATCCCAGATAAAAACACTAAAGGCCGCCCGAACGAGGAACACTAGAGAGGCTCTGCGAGCTCATCCTTACCAGGTCGAGGTCCCTCCTCTAGCATTTCTTCTTTTGGAGAACTTCGACGCTGTGTAAAGAGCTGTCTGGGAATTTGTTTCCCGCCAGCTACAACCTACAGCGTTTCAAATCTAACGTGCACCGAGACTTGTCCTCTCGCAGTACTTTTACAGCGTCATAGGCTTTTAGCCTTTGCGGGAGGCTGACTATAAAAATTAAAAAAAAAAAATTATATTTAAACCATCGTCAGGTGTATTTTGCTCCGTTCTCTGAACCCTCAGAGACGGTTTCGCTTTATACAATACATAAAAAATATGGAACAAACGTTGAAGCAAAAGACACCTGACGATGGTTTAAATATAGTAAACTGAAACGTCGTGGGAAGGAAAAGTGTTTCATTTACTTTGACCGCAATACCATTAGAAAAAGTCAACTTTGAAATCTACGGTCACTAAAACATAAAATCATTGCGTGTTTATCGAAAGGAGTTAGCACAAACAAATCTCGTCGATTTGGGACTTGACAGTACAATATCTACAAGCTATATTTGTGCTATTTCGTTCTGTTGTACTTCTTAAACAATTAGTTTTGCCAATCATTAGGTTCATCACGTAATTCAAGCAGTAATTTGACGTGGGTAAAGTATTGTATCCTTAAGGAGCCATTTCCTCGACCACTTCGAACGCCGGACATTGCCGGCACCATGTGGATGCCCTATTTTTGCAACATTTTCATTTAGTTTTAAGGCTGTACTTAAACTGCTGTTCAACGGCAGACTACTAAAATGCCGTTAACAGATGAGACGTCATTGAGGTGACGTATTTGACGGATTTGTACTCGCTGTACTTAAACTGCCGTCAAACGGTAGCCCAGTGAAATGCCATTAATTTCCCCTTTCCAACAGCTTACTATTATGATGCTGATGCCCATTGAAGGTTCTGTTGATCTCCATTAAATCTAAAATCTGGTGTTTGGTTTCAGACTTTTATTGGAAACTATACTCAGGTAAAAAAAACATGCGACAAATGGCATTCTCTGCAAAACCACAGTTTCGATGTAGGAGGCCTGGAAAATCCTGCACAACGAATAGGTATGTCTCCATAGAAGGCATCCAGTGCAACGAAGTGTTTCATCATTTTTCTCTGTATCTTTTCCGCACATACAACAAGTTCAACGTTGACGAAATCGCTTTTGTTCAACTAAGTTAACAATTTTTTCAAAGGCCTTGTCTGTGCAAAAACCTCTGGAAGTAGGAACTCACAGTGTTAGTTATTCATTTAGTAAATCTAAGGTATCACTGGACTTACCTTATCATATAGATATCAACAGCCTCATCAAGTACAGTATGTGTTATATATCTTCAGGAAGCGTTCTTAGTACCTGCATCTCGTTTCCAAAATCTAGCACATACAACAAGTCCAACGTCGACGAAATCGCTTTTGCTCAACTAAGTTAAAAAAATTTTCAAAGGCCTTCTCTGTGCAAAAGCCTCTGGAAGTAGGAAATTACAGTGTTAGTTATTCGTTTAGTAAATATAAGGTATCGCTGGACTTACCTTATCATATAGATATCAACAGCCCAGGCACGTATTTAGGAGGGTCCAGGGGGTCCGGACCCCCCCAAAATGTTATAAGATGCCGTCTAAAAAATGGAGTGGCAACTCTAGTCTGGACCCCCCCTCCGAAAGGTCAAAAAAGTGACACCCATAAACTGGACCCCCCCAAAACCAAATCCTGGATTCGTGCCTGCAACAGCCCCATCAAGTACAGTATGTGTTATATATCTTCAGGAAGCGTTCTTAGTACGTGCATCTCTTTTCCAAAATGTAGTGTACATATTTTTGCCAACTTCCTCAATCGCTTTCTTTGCGTCAGCAAACGAGCTGAACCTGTCGCCAACTTTCAGCATCACCGCCATGTATTTCAACACCTAACCTACAAATGTATCTTTAATAATAATTTAACAAACAGAAAGTAATCTAAAAATTCACCCCAGTCTACGCCAATAATATCCAGGATCCCACCTTATTTGATATTGTATTCAGCAATTATAAAGTAAGTAAAGCAAGAAAACAAGACAACTAATAGGACAATAGCGATTTTAATAAGAAATCAAATCTGCTGTCAGCGGCACTTTAGTAGGCTGCCATTGAACGGCAGTTTAAGTACAGCGTAATTTTAAAACAGCACAGATAAGACGTGGTGACAAACACCGATCCATTAGCTTTATGCAACGTACCCTCTTAGCATCTTGCTAAAATCTAAGTTAAGGTTAACCTAAAACAGTTCCAAAATTAGCCTCGAATGAAAATTAATAGAACCAAATAAAAGTGTAGTATAACTGCTTATTAAACAAAAATATGTTACGTAAATGCGTAATGAACATAGAGGTCACGCTAGGCAAACCTCGTGCGCTGCCTCATAAACCCAAAACTATATATTAAGCTTCCAGTAATAAATAAACATTTCAGTTTTCATTGATTAATAAATCATTTTCCGCTATCTCAAGAGCATCTTTTGCAAACATATCACAGCCTTACTCCAAACAAAGTCTTAGAATAGTGGCACCTCAAAATGTCAGTCCAGGAATAAATCTGATATTCGCTAATACCGCATCATATATTATTTGGAATGCGCAGGAGAAAACTATGGAAATGTTTCTTATAGTTCAACAAAAATTACATCGCGTGAAAATAGGTATACCTATCTACGGAAAATTATAGCAGCACCATGGGTCACAGAGAACCTTTCCTACATCACTTTAGCCCTAGAGTTTGATGTTAAGAATTTATTGAGCCAAATGGCATTGTAGAAAGTGGATGGTTCTATCCACTCGGGTCTCAATTTTCTCAAAATTTACAGCTGAATACAATTACCGCGAAGATTTTCTTGTAATCGCATCTCTGTCGCACGAAAATAACAGCGGTTTTCGATAAATAATTCGTGTTGGGAAGAACATCCTGTATATCTCTTTTATCTGTGTTTTGTATTTCGCATTTTTGTATTTTTTATTGCAGATCCCATTCATTCGTTTGAAAGTCTGAAGAATAAATAATTTGAATTTGCAGGGCAGCGCTGCTCTGACAGCATACAATTTTACCATATTTTTAAGTCCCCAAGCAGTAATGGTCTTCTTACCCTTTGACAACAAGGCAGCATTTGTCAATTTTCAGTGCTCCAGGTCATCCAGAAATCGGTCCATTCCTCATGATGCTTTTGTGCAAAATACTGACATCCTCACGGAAACAAGCAGACGAGTAATTTTGAACAATATTGTGTGGTATGATTGTTGGTAATTGAGTAGTTTTGAACAATATTGTGTGGTATGATTGTTGGTAATTTTTCTACATTTCCAAAAGATTGATGAATAAAGTTTAATTGGGTCTAGCAACATCCACCATATTGCGTTGGCTTGCTATGGACTTTTTCACAGTCGGAGTATGTAGCTTTTCTACACAAACTATTCAGTTTTCCTTTCCGCAATCATGCGACAGAAAAGTTCACATAGTGTTGAGCGTTTTCCCACAATGTATTGTAAAAAAATCCACAAAACTGTTGTTGAAGAAGTCTGGTCGAGTCTGCGCAAGTCCGTGTCTCTCTGGTTCTCGTTTGGTTGCCATTTGGTTTGTGCCTATGTGTGAATAACCGATGTGTGAATTATATAATTTATACCTATACCTATGGAATAACCATATACCATTATATTTTGAGAATTGGAGGGTTTTGAGTGCATTCCTATTTTTCTGGGTAAGTACTAGTTTATTTATTTGTATCATTGAGTTCAGAGAGGCAGTGATAGTTTGTAATTAAATGATGAAGCAACGACTGACGTGTGTTATTTTTGCAATGTATTTTGATTTGCAAATACAAAGCTGTGTCCGCCAGTATCTATTGAACAGTTGTATAAAAAATTCACGGGTGAAACTTTATATCCGAGATTATGCTAGAATATGTAAATAAGTGTAAATGATTACGTAATGGCTTCGTTTTAATGCTGTCGTTTGTCTAAAGATAATGCCAATATGGACGCTGCACCTACGTGGCAGGGATAAATATAGGACTGTTCTCGTTCAGTGAAATTGTTGTTGTTTTTCACATTTCTATGAAGGATTGTTATTATAGCACATGAAATTATTTAAACATAATAGGCTCAAAATCGAAAAAGTTACGCATCTTTATGTTATGCGGTGAAAGCTCACCTCTGTAACGTCATAACGTCTTTCAAGTCCAGACAGGGATACAGGGCATCTTGATCTGTGTGGATGTGAGGTAGTATTTATCTATACAACAAATAACAGCAGAATAGCAAAGTATTGATTTATGCAAATGTTTCGATGTTAGACTATTTTAGAATTTACTAATCTGAAATTAATTATACGGGTTGGACTCTGTGACTTGAATGATGTGAAGATGGAAGAAATTATTTATGTTACGTTATGATATTTTTATTTTTCAGTGCCATTGAACATCCAAACTATCCAGTCAATGATGATTATCAGCAAGTGAATATCATTGTGATCATACATAAATATATTCCCAGTGTGATTATGTTTTGTATTTTTCTTGTGAACATCTTATTTTATATGAAAATAAACCATTGTATGCACGCCTCTTTTAACTTTTGCCTCCATAACTGCCTCACTCATTGAAGACCACATTTATTATGGATTATTGAACCCCAATTTTGTAGTATAATAGACTTCACAATATTGTTCAAAAATTTACTACAACAATGTGTTAAATGGTTTTATACTTTTTGTAAAATATTAACACATTGAGAGAGTCGACTATTAATCTACAAATTGCTGATATCCGGTTGTTACAACATTTGCATAAAAAATCCAAAGGGGTTGCAAATAAACTCTCTTGGTGGTAATAATATAGACTACAATTGTTGAGTCCACAGCTCCATAACTTAGTGTTACAAATATACACAAATTGTTATTGTCCCTATATCATCCACAACTTATAATGAAAATACCTACAATTGTGGAAAAAATTACAACAGTTTTCTTTCCGTGCTCAGAACTGAGTATTTGGCTTGTAGTGCTAAACAGTGAATCTTTGATGAAGCAGAAATAATGCTGTTTTCTCATCGCCTCAACAAATAGAACGAACTTTATTAATTACTAAAAACTCAAAAAATTTCGCGCATCAAAACAGCTAGCACCATGGTTTGTGCGAAATGCTAACCCGCTTCTATCCAATGCACTGATTCAACATTAATTCGTTAACTATGAACGATACTGTACAGTGTACATGCTGTATGTTAGAAGTGATTTGTCCCATTGCTATTTCTTTACCATTTTTTATCTTTGCTTTATACATACATTGTCAGACAGTCGCAATAGAATGGACTGTTTGTTATTGCTTGATTGATTGATTGGTGCTTGTAACAGTGTTTTGTGTTGATTACTGCGATTGTGAAGATATGTGGGTAGAACATGGTGGTTCTTCTTCTGGAAAAGAAACAAAAAATGGTAAGTCATTGGCATAACATTTGTTTACTGTTTTGGTTTCGTTTGGAATGATATCATTCACTATGAATTCCAACAGGACTAACAGTAAATATTTTAGCACTGCAAATTCCACTTTTTTAAAATTTTCAGTTTAGTAGTATGAATATTCTATTTAAAAATCACTTATACCATTGTTTCTGGTTAGACTTTGTTTGTTGTGAGTTATTTTTATAATCTTGTCCCTTTAGTCTAGTTCGTGTGTACTTTTCTGCTAAGTTAGTTGTTTTCTTCTACCTGAACAGGTTCTTGTTTATATTTTATGGTCTGCTAGGTTGCTTATAGGTTGTAAAATCGAAAAACACTGATTTGGTTGAAAATTTGTAATTAAATAAAAACTGTCAGAGATTGATATTTACAACCCTATATAATTAGAAAGGTTATCAAATTCTACATTTAACCGTATAAAAAAATAGGCATTCCCATTTGAAAAAATCAAGTTATCGCTGATCGAAGTTTCCTTAATTAATCGACTGATTTCTCTAAGCATAAACGTAATTTAAATCTGACAGTCTCATCAAAGCTGACGCATTTTATGCTTAGTAATACTGTAAAGTTACATCCTTCCAAATTTTATAATCTCTGCGATATTCAATTTTCTCCTGATACCTACTTATACCGAAAATGGTGATTTACACGTAAACGGTTCGCTTTAAGTCTCATGTATGATACATAAAGTCACACTAGATTCACAAAGGAATCTGAATATGCAATAATATATGGGGTGTTCCATTTAAAAAAACATAACTTTGATACGTTTCGTGTTTTTGGGACACCCTGTATAACATGAAAATATTTTTAAAATGTAGCATTTATGAGTTTCTATCCATCCGAATTATTATTTTCTTTTTTATCAAATACTTTAGCCATAATGCTCCATGTCGAATAACGTGAATAACCCTGTATACACAAAAAGTTAAAAATAATCACTAAGTGAAAATAAGCAATTTTCTAATCGGCTGCATGACTAAGAATCATTTTTTTTTTGTGAGGACGAGTGCATTAGTTCAATGATACAGGTATCTATAAGTAACTGAATGATATTGAATCCAAATCAGTCACTAATGAATATTTCTAAGGGGTAAGGTATACAAATATTGCGCGCTCACCGAGTTGACAAGTGACAAGACCAATGGCATCTGATTATCATCATCATCCTATAGCTGCTGTAATAAATCATTCAAAACCATCTAGAAATTAAGATTACTCGTTCACATTATTGTGATTAAATCATAAATGAAACTGTACGAAGAAGACAGCATTACAGAACATTTAATAGAAGTATAGCACAAAAACAATAGTTTGGGAGATTTTGAACATTCGTGTTTACTATCATGAGTCTACAAACTGTTATACCAACTCACATAGATATACTATGGTGGTATAGTATAATGACATACTTTTACTTTCCACACCGATAGGTGAGGGGCGAGTTGAGTTTTGTGAATGACTACAGCAATTAATGGTAATACCATTCAAGTAAAGAATATCTGCCTCACTGATAAAACCTTATAAACTATGAGGCTGTAATCTATCTCCAGCAAGACCGTGCTCCTTCTCATCATTTTCTTCCGGTTCGCGTATGGCTCAACGACGCGTTTCCAGATAAATTGATAGGGCGAAGAGGGCCTATAGAATGGCCTGCTAGATCTCCCGATTTGATGCCACTAGACTTTTTTCTATGGGACCATTAAAATCTATTGCGTTTAGTCCCCAACCTGAAAGTTTGGATGACCTACGTCTATGCATCATCAAAAGCAGCCATAATATCCCACAATGTGTTTTTGCAACTGTTTGTCAGGAACTTAAACATAGCCTATTCTTCTGTTTGGGAATAACGTGCAACATTTTGAATACTTTGGAATAAACAGTGCTATTTTCGTATGTTTTTGTTTTCTGTTTGAATAGGTACCTAAAGATCTTCTTTAATTTTCTCGAAAATGAATCAAGCGATTTAAAATAACAAACGTCAAAATAAACGCCTTTGACATACCTTTGAAACGAGATATTACTTGATAACCCTTGTCATTTAAAAAGTTTAAGGCGATGACCCTGGGTGGCAGCGGGTACATGGGGGTGAAGTAGGTTTTAGTTAAAAAGCTGTTTTTTTTTCGATAAACCCGGAAGGTTTTCAAATGAAAACCCTGTATATGCAGTCTATATTTGAATTGGAATATATCTATATTTTTATAAAATAGGATCTTCTCTATCATTTTACGATGGTCCTATACTGTTCTATGTAACATTCCTTCCGATTTTGAGTTATCAACTTTACACTGTTGTATTTACACCAGAGTATGATCCCGCACACTTACCACATTCTATCTCAAATCACAAAACGTAGGTGATTTGAGATAGAACGTTTTAAGCCCAGAGTTAACATCTCTAGAGGGAGCCTAATTTGAATATTGGCCAGCCAACATCTATAGCGTTATTGCCACTCTTCTTCGTCCGCTTCCAGTTTCTTCAAAATCTGGCAGTTTCCGCAATTTGAACACAACACTATACATTCCAATATACTTGCAATGTAACTGATTTCATGAAGATAATTTGTATTGATTTAATGAAATCTCAAAAATGGTAAAATTCATAGCAGAATGTCGCAATAACTTCTAATATGTCATAAATGTGGCTACCTACAATCGGCGTGCCCTTAAGCTGTCATGTGGCTGTCATTGTAGTTGTGGTTATTGCGTGTGTCGAGATTTTTGTGATTTTGGAGTATATTTGACTGACTTTGTGACTATTTGTGGTGTGAATTAAATTATTTATGAACAATATTGTCATAATTGCATGATGAGACAACATAGGTTGCTGTAATAGCGACGAATCGGTGAACACTTCTTATCATAGGTGAGTATAGGTTTTGTTTTAGTTTTCAGTAGCGTAATATATGGGGATAACTGGGAACAAAGGTAACTTCACTCCAGTTTGAGGAATAATAATGGTTGTTTAATGTATATGTTTTGTGCACGCATTACATTCATGTCAATCAACATGAATTTTCCAAATCCCATTTTTTAAACTATTTGAGGACGTGAAATGCAAAAATGTAGCCACATTTACTTACAGAAAATATATCTATGAGAATTTTATAGAACTGGATATTACCTAATGCAATTATTATATTTTATTGCTGAAGTAAAAACACGATGCAGCCATTCCAACGGGCTACCTTTCACAACACTGTTAGATATGTTTTGAAAAACACTTCATGGTAATAATAAATTATCAACTGTTACATGTTGGCTGGTCAGCGACCTGTGCATTTTGGTGTTTACACTCCCTCTATAGATAACTCTGTGGTTTTAAGTGGGATTATAAGTGGGATTATACTCCGGTGTTAATATAACAGTGTAAAGTTGAAATCGGAAGGAATGTTACATACAACAGTATAACTCTAAGCTAACGCAATGCTAGAAGGAAAAATTGCAGAATTGACTATAATGGTACATTTTGCTTAAATGCTATCGGGAGAGGTGGCAACCCTAGAAGTGAAGACTTGCTATCATCATCATGTATTATTTTTAATTATCTCGACCACTGCAGGTCGCGTGCAAATGCGGCCGGCATCCGCCATTTATCGAAACGCGTTTTTTCTTATTTTACGACTATAATTTTGCACGGTTTGTTTCTATTGTTCTGCTGTCAAACGTGACACAATGAAATTCGCATTCACGTACTTGCGATAAGAGCACTAGCTCAAAAACATCCCACCGCCTTCCGATGCGGACATCGCAGCTAGTACAAAACTGCAAGTACTGCCGTAGTAAAATATTTTTTGTGTTGTGTGATATGTGGGGGTGAAGTTGGGTGTCATGGTTTTGTGACCTAAACTAGCTGGTAAGGGTAAGTGATTCTATTTGATTCTACTTGAATATTTGAGGTTCGATGACAGGTGCTAAAAAGACGGCAATGCAATCAAGTAGCTTTTGCATTTAGGGTAAAGTTAGGGATGGAATAAGTTTCTTAAAAAAGGTACAAAGCGAGAAAAATAAATTGAAGTACAGGGTGAAACATCCATTTGTCACTAATAAAATAAATCAATCGTAAACGCACCAAGAAATGAAAGAAACTCTGCTAAGCACCTTGGAAGAACCCCTAGCAGGAGTATGGCTTGTTATAATCATACTGGAACTTAAAAAACCAGATTCAAGGTTACACCCAGACAACTCTATTCTATGTAGAACTATAAAAGTAAGCTGAGTAAATAGAATTCTTTTATACAAGCTGATTACTAGCCTTCCTTTAGAGATTACATTAACCAACAGGCACAACGACGTTTTTGACAAGCGAAATCGCACAGCAACCCTCTGTTGCTCATCATAGTGGACAGTTGAGCAAGTTCGCACGCAAGTAAGGCCGCAGCTTTCACTGTGTACCGATAGGCAAGGGAATTAAAACTAATTTCCGTCGGTCTGTTTGTCTGTTGACGTTTTTCTAGCCTCGCAATCTCAGTAACCACTGCATGGAATGTGACGAAATTTGAGTAGCTATATGCCGTGGGGCCAAAGTAGGTCATCATCATCATCATCATAGTCACAATGTCTTAACGGACATGTTGTGAACTCGTAAAATGCATTTACTCATTTTACGAGTTTCTCTTGGGATATCTTTAAAATCTTTAATGCAGTAGCTTCCCATCTGCTTTCTGCATCCTCATGCCGTTGACCAGATCGTATCTGCTGGTTCATCCGCCTTTAGGGGCAATTTTTCACCCCAAGGACAAGAAGGTGTCCTGACTCTTCTCAACTCGTCCACTCAAAGCTGTTGGTTAAGAAGAGGTTACTGCTCATACCGACAGTAGTTCGGTTCCTTTTAGTCGCCTTTTACGACACGCAGGATATACGATGGGAGATATTCTGACCCGCCCCCACACGGGGCCAAGTAGGTAATGTTGCTATAATTTTGAAAATCGGTATATGGGCGGCGGAGTAATTAGCAAAAAACGAAAAACCTAATATTTCTTAAAATTCGTTTTTAGCCGTTTTAGGGGTTCCTGATCATTTTCTAATATTTTTTGGGTGGGGGTGAAATCGGGGTAGTCGGGCGGGGGGGGGGGGGGGGGGGTGCAGTGTAGTAAAACTGAAAAGTTTGTTGTATTCATAATAGTCTGTCCACCGGCCTTAGAAAGAAAGACCTAGCGTCAGAATACACCTTTTTCCGAACATTGCCTTGCCTATTACAGAAACCGAGAGACTTAGAATTTTCTGATGTATACATAATGTACGTTTATTGCTTCTGATCGTTCTGTATCGTATAACGTGGAGAAATTGATTTTCATGAAATTTTTACGCAGTATTGTTACCATTGAGAGGATGGAAAAAGTTTATGATTTTTAGAAATCCTGTCAGTGCGGCGCAGCAATAATAAAAAACTAAAAATATAAAAACAGCTCAAAATTCGTTTGTAGCCGTTTTAGGGGTTCCGGATCATTTTCTAATTTTTTTGAGTGGGATATAAAATTGGGATAGTTGGGGCGTAGGGGTTGTAAAACTCAAAATGTTGTTGTATTAATTATAATATGCCATTGACCTGTGAAAGAAAGGCCTAGCGGCATGACACACATTTTTTGCTTTGGTATGGGAAAATAATAAACCGTAATGTGTGGAAAGTACTGAGGCAATCAACTAGGAAAAACCCAAAATTTTCAAATACTGTCAAGTTATACCGTTCAAGTGACGCACTTCCTCCTTTTTCTTTCTTCTTATTCTTCCCTTACGACTGCTTTAGGCTACACAATTTCTTGTTCAATGTTTTGGTCAATTTTTTGTACAAGAAGATGAACCCCAAAAGCTTCAGCATCCATTCATAAATACAGATTCGTCTCAGTGAATTGTGATTAGCTTTAATTTGATACTATGGCTTTGTTCAACTAGTTAGGGAATATGCTAAATAGTACCTTGACAGCATATTGTGATATTACATAATCATAATATCTTGTTTGAATGGAACCTCAAATATTTTTGAGCCTGTCTGCCAAAATTGTATATCAGCTCAATAATCATATGGATTTTACTGGCGGTCATAGGTTACTTGACAGGGGGGGGGGGGGTGCGTGGAAAATTCGGACAGTATGTAGCATGTAGCAGTGACATTAGTTGCAGTGTCCCCCATTATACAGATATATTATTATTACATTAAATACATTATAGGAAAAATGGATACGACATAAAAAATAGGAAATACGATTTTTTATTATCATGTACTCGAAGTAGTGTAAAGTATGAGCTGTTTAAGATTTTAGGGACCGCCAGTGATGGATTTGTATAGTGATGAATACAAGTTTTCTATAACCACATACAAGAGAAGATAGCAGCTTGAACAAGTTAGTAAAAAGATATTTCAATGAAAGCAATTAACGGTAACATTCTGATATACAGTTTTGGCGATGTCTCATTGTATGATAATTTCGCATATACATATAGATCTGTTTTTCTATTATTATATTGCACATCTCTCATCACGCAACCGTTTTTCTAAGAATACAAATCAAGGTTTTTTTTTCTTAAAGTTTTATTTAACACATAATGTTACAAAGTCAGTCTTGAATATATAAATTTATATAATGAGAATTTAACAGTAACACATTATTTGGAAATTAAATATAGTGGCGCAGATACGGGGGGACCAAGAGGATATACCCCTCTTTCACCCAAAAAATATATTATATCACGTCTCATATCAGCGCTCATTATTTGGTAAGCTACTTCAAAAGTTAAAACATATGTAAGGAAGTTCAATCCTCAACTATAAGAGAGAGCCCCGTCCGAAGTGATCACCCTGTAGTATAATTATGCAATAATTCCCGCGTTTGGCGTCTTTGTTTACAGAAAAAGTAGTTCCACCTCCCCGCCAACCCCTGCGACCCGTGGTGCCAGGTCATTATATTTTAGACGTCTGTGTCGAGCGCCCAAGTGTTTACTACTGTGTCGTGATTTTTATTTATGTTTTCGTCAAAATGCCGAAATCGAGGCAATGGACAATGCACGATTTTTCACAAAGTAAGTGTTAATTCCTAAATACAAAGTCTTCAAGAGATCCATATCATTTCTATACGTGCACTTGACAAAAGCGGGTTGACCAATTTTAACTGTAGCCAGAAACTATTGCATCGGCTTGGAAGCTAAATATCATCAAATTCTCTGAAGAAGGGGGGGGGGGGGTACTATTGCAAACCAACCCCCATCCCTTCGAACGGACCCTCAAGATTACATTACAATCTCGATTCATCGCTAACGCCAGAGCACATTTATCTTCCCATATAAATATGTGATTAACATTGACGCAATCCTCTTTCAGCCATAACCTGAATATAAATCCAGTAAAGTCCAAAATTATGTTGTTTTGTACTGAGCTAAAGAAAAATTGTCTTATTTCAGAATTGAACGTTAATATCAGTAATCAAAATTTACAATTTTTTAACTATACAAAGATTCTTGGAGTAGTTATTAACACCAAGTTGAGGTTTGTCGAGCACGTTAAAAGTCTTTCTCAAAAAACTCATCTAAAGGCTTCGTACATTGATTGCAAACAGATTCCTTTTAAATTATAAATTATGTAAGAAACTCTGTGAGGCGTTGGTGATATCAGTCTTGAATTACTGTAGGATTCTCCTTGTTTGGACTACCACACCAAGAAAATAATCCAAATTATACAAAACAATTGTGTTCGATTTATCTTCAAAATGCGTAAGTTTGGCGACGTTTCAGCACTTAAATGGCTCAAAATTAATGACCTGGTGAAGTATCATTATTCAGTTTTTGTACATAAATTATTGCTAACGTCACAACCTCTCTATCTCAGAGAAAGAATTTCATTCAACATCAATATACACAATAAAACTCTCAGAAATAAAATTATTATAATACCACAACATATTACGACATTATTTAAACGAAGTTTTCCATATAACGTTGCTATTATTTATAATTCTTTACAAAACCCATATAAACAATATTCCTTATCATTTTTTTGACAAAAATTCAAATGTTTTATATTTAATTCATCACTTACTTAACAGCTGCATCATAATACTCGTAGAATAGACATAACACACAAACTATGTTATATTTGTTTTAATCATTTTACCCCTTTTGGTAATAAAAAATTTGTATCTGATTCCTGTTTTTTGTAACTGAATTGTTCAACTCAAAATTATCCGTATTTTTTAAAATTTGTTGCTAGCCTCACTGGTCAAGTGTAAGAGTAGCGCTAGCTGAACTTAACCAATTATATATATATTATTATATAAGAAAACTGTATCGACGCCTCTCAACGAATAGGTTTCAATATTTCGCGGCATGTATGACGAAAAGACAAAAGAAAGCTAATTTTCTCTTTTGGTGATAACTATATGACAAAATTGATACATATGCAAATAGTTTTTTATTGGAAAACAGACTGGGAGACCAGTAAACGTTTTAACTCTAGCTTATCCACAGAAAACGGTGTGCTCCAAGGAATAGTACTTGGACCATTACCTTTGCACATACTATTAACGATTTTTGACAAACTTTACTTCATCTAATTCTTGGGCAGGTGGTATATCTAGATCATCGCGAGTGACTTCGTAAATTAGTTAACTATACCATACTTATCCGTGAACAAATGATGATTTTATACCTTAGACAAGGAAAGAGAGAGGACAGAATGCGGGGCTGACATCTCTGTTACCAAAAAGTACCAAAGCGCTAGTCCCAGTGCCGTGGCTAATGGGATTAACATTATGGTTAAGCTATTGGGAGAAATACCTAATCTATATTCAAATAAACTTTATTAAAACACTGCTATTCATGGATTCTGTATGGCCAATTTCACCATCTACAGTTCAAATTTAGGTAATTAACATTAACTTAACCGTGAACTTCCATTTGACCGATATCTTGTCTTGCAAAATGTAAGCTATGACAGATACATCACTGGAAAACTGATTGTATTTGAACCAAAACATGCCTTAAAAATATAATTTTTACACTTTACATGCTCAAAAATATTATGATTCGCATGTTAGTGGTACATTTGAAATTATATTTTGGATACATATACAGGGTTATTCACGTTATTCGACACGGAGCATTATGGCTAAAGTATTCGATAAAAAAGAAAATAATAATTTGGGATGGATAGAGACCCATAAAGGCTACATTTTAAAAATATTTTCATGTTATACAGGGTGTCCCAAAAACACGAAATGTATCAAAGTTGAGTTTTTTTAAATGGAACGCCCCGTATATTATTGCATATTCAGATTCCTTGGTGAATTTTAGTGTGACTTTATGTATCATACATGGGACCTAAAGCGAATCGTTTAGGTGTAAATCACCATTTTCGGTATAAGTAGATATCAGGAAAAAATTGAATATCGCAGAGATTATAAAATATGGAAGGCTGTGACTTTGCCGTATTACTTAGCATAAAATGCGTCAACTTTGATGAGACTGTCACATTTAAATTACGTTTGTGCTTGGAGAAATCGGTCGATGAATTAAGGAAACTTCGATCAGCGATAACTTGATTTTTTCAAATGGGAATGCCTAATTTTTTTTATACGGTTAAACGTAGAATTTGATAAACTTTCCAAAGATATAAGGTTGTGAATATCAGTCTCTGGTAATTTTCATTTAATTTTAAATTTTCAAACAGATCGGCGTTTTTCAATTTGCCTACCTATAAGCAACGAAGCAGGCCATGAAATATAAACAAAAACCTGTTCAGGTAGAGGAAAATAACTAACTTAGCTGAAAAATACACACGAACTAGACTAAAGGGACAAGATTATAAAAATTACTCACAATAAACAAAGTCTAACCAGAAACAACGGCGGTAACGTATCTTTGGTCAAAGAGAAACTGAAGTATGGCAGAAATGGATTTTTTCACGGCCTACTAGCTACTGCAATGTACTAGAGATTGGCAATTTCCAAAACCATTAAAAATTTTAAAATAAAATAAAAACTACTAGAGAATGTTGTAAGCAGTTTATTATTTTCATAATAAAATTTCACATTTAATGATATGAAAAAAGTATGCAATTCTGTCAAAACTCAAGTCAAAAGTACCTCTCACTGGAGTTCTGGAAATTCTTCAGTACCTATTAGCAAGGTCGCAGAAAATGAAGAATGAGTTAAAATTTGTTCAAATTATAAAACATAACTTAAATGGCAGAAAATTTAAATCTGATTTGTCAGTATTCCTTTTTTGCAATATTGCTAATAGATATTGAAAAATAGACGGGCTCCAGTCAGAGGTATCGACTTCGACGCAAATTAGTACTTTTTTACACCATTACATATGATTGATAGTTGCGTGCTGGAGCAACAATCGCTAGTTGTTTCTGTTTCATATCAGGGTTTTTAATTGTCTTGGAAATTTTTAACCTCTAGTAAATTGCGGTAGCCTGTAGACTGTAAAAAATATCTATTACTGCCATACTCCAGCTTCTCTTTGACCTTAGAGATGTTATCGAAGTTGTTTCTGGGAGAGTTGATTTGTTGTAAGGAATTTTTATAATCTTGTCCCTTTAGCCTAGTTCGTGTGTATTTTTCAGCTAAGTTAGTTGTTTTCTTCTACTTGAACAGGTTTTTGTTTATATTTCATGGCCTGCTACGTTGCTTATTGGTAGGAAAATTTAAAATGGCCGATTTGTTTGAAAATTTAAAATTAAATGAAAACTACCAGAGATTGATATTCACAACCTTATATCATTAGAAAGGCTATCAAATTCTACGTTTAACCGTATGAAAAAAATTAGCCATTCCCATTTGAAAAAATCAAGCTATCGCTGATCGAAGCTTCCTTAATTCATCCACCGATTTCTCCAAGCATAAACGTAATTTAAATTTGGCAGTCTCATCAAAGCTGACGCGTTTTATGTTCAGTAATACGGCAAAGTCACAGCCTTCCATATTTTATAATCTCTGCGATATTCAATTTTTTCCTGATATCTACTTATACCGAAAATGGTGATTTACACCTAAACGGTTCGCTTTAGGTCCAATGTATGATACACAAAGTCACACTAGAATTCACCAAGGAATCTGAATATGCAATAATATACGGGGTGTTCCATTTAAAAAAACATAACTTTGATACATTTCGTGTTTTTGGGACACCCTGTATAACATGAAAATATTTTTAAAATGTAGCCTTTATGGGTCTCTGTCCATCCCAAATTATTATTTTCTTTTTTACCAAATACTTTAGCCATAATGCTCCGTGTCGAATAACGTGAATAACCCTGTATATCTCTGAACTAGATATCGAGATATTTGCATAAACTCCGAATGCACCAAAAAATACTAACACAAATTTACCTATGAAAAGTGATTCCTGGCTCCTTTCTACTGCTGTGGCTTTTACTCTTAAAAATGTTAAATGTCTGAATCCGACCTATAAAACCAGCTCTCCTGAATTCTGAACTATTCAAGTGCTACTTAAAAAGCCGGATATCAAATAATATATAAATCTAACAAAAATCCATCAACTTCTGACACATGTAATATGTATTGAAATCAATGCTAATATTACTTGATTTAACCCATAAAAGTAGCTTAAAAAATTCTTGCTAATTCGAACTTATCTAATTAATACTTTAGTCTTGAGTTTATTATTTGTTTTGACAATGACGTCGGTATTTAAAATGCAAACTTAGTCACAAGCACAAGTTTCAGAACTTCTTTTGGCCACTACACTATTTATTGTACTTTTATCTATTTATTTCAATGTTCCCATCTTGCTTTATCAGCCAAAGATTGTTTAGAAACGTGCTTTGAGGGCAAGGAAGCCTCACTGAAAGAATATACACAGCCAGTATTACCCAGGGTGTACGTGTAGTGTTCGACGTGTACAAGAACAAGAAAGAAAATATATAGATATAACAAATAAATAATAAAGCTGGAGAACAAATAATAAATACATTTTATTATTAGCAGTAAAAGTTCTTTTATTTTATAAATATTTTATACCGTTCTATTGACTCCGAATTATTGTTCTATAAAATCGCTGCATACATTAATACACTGCAAAAACAGCATACTTTAACTATTATTTAAATATCATTAATAAAAATTAATAGAAAACGGCTAATAGGCTATGTATAAAGTCTCAAACCCTGACATCTTTTCCTAACAAAGATCTTTATGTATATGTATTAAAATGGTAAAAAGTAAGCATAAGTGACAAATTGGATCAATTAAAAGTAAAAAATGCTCAATGGCTCTTCCAGGATCAAAAGATTCAGGAGGTAAAATACCTGGCCGTTCGGATCTCCAGGTGCCAGGTGGTCCGGGGGAAAATTAAGCAAAGTTTGTTTAAAGAATTGTGCTGCCGCGCCTCGTCAGGCTAATAATAGAAGCCGTCCTTCGCAGCAACTTCGCACTGACGACAGGCCCGAAGGCCAGAGAAACTTGTTCAGAGCCGACTTTACAAATATACAAGGTATTGCCTCCAACATAAACTCTGTCCATCAACACTTTCAGGCGGACAAGCCACATATTCTGGCTCTTACGGAAACTCAAGTCGGCTCTTCAACAATGGATAACTGCTTCAGGTATCCCGGATATGACTTATATACACTCGATTTAGACGTAGGTTTGGCGCATGCGTGTACGCTAAATCTGGGCTTTCTTGTTATCGAGAAGAAGAGCTCGAACTGGAAGGATTTGACATCATATGGCTAAAAATATCCTTCCAAAATCATTCCAAATTTATATGCTGCATTTATAGGCCACCAAGCAGTAACAACTGCAAAGAGCTCTTCGAGAAGCTTTCAGTCACTGTGGACGCGCCGCAATCAGATCACCCTCATTCAGAGATAGTTTTTCTGGATCACTTCAACGTTCACAACTCATACTGGCTCAAACACTCATACAGAACGGACGACGAGGGACGTGAAGCTGAAGCCTTCGCTATTAGCTGCGGCTTGGAGCAGATAGTCAAAGAACCAACAAGGATCCCCAGCCGCCAGGGAAATTTTGCTAGTCTGTTGGACCTATATCTCACAACTACTTCACACAGTGAAAGTAACCGCCCCACTGGGAACGTCTGACCATAACACCGTCTAAACGCTAAGCAGAATGCATTCTCCAGATCTCCACCATACACAGACTCGCCGGGTCTGGCATTACAGATCAGCAAAGTGGGACGACGTAAGGGAATACTACCAGTCCTTTCCCTGGAACGACGTCTGCTTCAAGTCACGAGACCCATCAGCTTGCGTCCAAGGAATAACAGAAGTATTAATATCCGGCATGGAAGCCTATATTCCTCATGTCGTCAAGCATCCCTCCAAAAACAAGCCATGGTCCAATCAGCGTTGTAGAGATGCAGTTACCTCTAAAAACCAACATTACAGAGAATGGAGGAAAAATCCAAATGCCGAGAACCAGCGCAGTTTTATCGACGCCAGAAATCATTGTAAACGCGTGATTGACAGCAGCAAGGAGGAGCATAACCAAAAAATTAAGGACAAGCTCCTCTCATGTCCTAGTTCATCTAGAACATTCTGGTCTGTAGAACTTTTCCTATTCGTCAATACCACCTTTGACCAGAGAGGACAAGTCCATCGCTTCTGCTCCTAAAGAAAAAGCAGACATCTTGGGGAAGCTCTTCGCAGCCAATTCTACTTTAGACTTTCATGATAGTACTCCGACCACCACCAAAAGCGTGAACTCGAGAATGGCAGAGGTCAAATTTCAACATCGAGATGTTAAAAACATCTTCCAAAAACTGAACACGAATAAAGCTACTGGTCCTGACGAAATTCCAGCCATTGTCCTTAGACGCTATGCCGCTGAGCTTGCACCTATTCTTTGCAAGCTCTTCAAACTTTCGTATCAACGAGGCGTGTTTCCCGCTTCGTGGAAGATTGGCTGCGTACAACCCATCCCTAAGAAAGGCAAAAAAACTGATCCCACCAATTATAGACCTGTGGCTCTTCTCAGCATCATGTCTAAGGTTATGGAGACTGTCATTAACACACAGCTCCTGAAATACCTGGACAACAATAACATAATAAATGATCGCCAGTATGACTTCCGTAGGCACAGGTGACCTCCTTACCTATGTCACTCACTTGTGGAACAGAGCAATAGAAAATCATAGCGAATCCCGTGTTGTTGCACTTGACATATAGACCGATCTCTGTTTGTTGTAGTCGAGGGCTGTTCATCAGACGTATTTTCAATAAACGCCGGTGTTCCTCAGGGATCTGTCCTATCCCCTACACTGTTTCTGCTGTACTTCAACGAGCTGTTGGAAATACACAGCTTCGCAGGTGACAGTACACTAGTGTCGTGCATGGAACCAGGCAAGCCACTATCATCCCAGGAGACGGTACGTCGGCGACAGCAGCATGCCTCATAGATCAACGTAAATATCAAACCATATTGTCGAGTGGGGATTAGCAAATAGAGTGCAGTTCAACGTACAAAAAACTCAGGCAACAACACTTACAAAGAAGTCTCACGAAGGCTTAACAACCGTGGAAATGGAGGGCCACCCCATAGTCGAATCATCTTCCGTCAAGCTTTTGGGGATCAACATCAATAATAACATGTCCTGGCACGACCACGTCGTTAGTATTGCTAAAACGGCATCCCAGAAGCTTGAAGTTTTGTTCCTCTGTAGGAAGTTGTATACACCAGAGCAACTGCTGCTGCTCTACAGGGCACAGATCCGTTGCTCCCATGTGTGGGGATGCGCTCCGAAGCACTCTCTTAAGCTTCTGGACACTATCCAGAAAATAGCAATTAGATTAATCGATATGCCTAACCTCACAAAGGACCTACACAGCCTGGAACATCGAAGGAGGGTGGCTGACCTATCCCTGTTTTACAGATTCTGTCACGGAAGATGTTCGAGTGAGCTCTCCCAGATAATAACACCAAAGGCCGTCCGAACCAGGAACACTAGAGAAGCTCTGCGAGTTCATCCTTACCAGGTCGAGGTCCTTACTCCCCGAACCAATCTCCTCCAGCAATCCTTCTTTTGGAGAACTTCGACGCTGTGGAATCAGCTGCCGGGGAATTTGTTTCCCGACGGCTACAACCTGCAGCGTTTCAAATCTAACGTGAACCGACACTTATCCTCTCGCAGCGCTTCTACAGCGCCATAGGCTTTGAGCCTTTGCGGGAAGCTGACCATAAAAAAAATGTAGGAAACACAATGATCCCGATTTGTTTAGTATTTATGTGATCACGGAGTTTGTGATTTAATAATATGCTTCCTTCAAAACCCCGCTAAAGTACCTAATATCTCGTGTGATAGAAAATGTTTAAAAGTGCATATCCACATAATATTATATCACGATAAAGAGTGTTTGAGTGGCTAAGAAGTTTACAGACGGTTGTGAATCCGTTAAAGATGAACCTCTGGTCAACTACAAACTGCGCGAACTGCAACAAAAATTGGAAGCATTAACGACTTAAAATAAATGAAGACCATAAGTTACAAAGGGTCTGAGTGCCAAGAACGCTGAAAAATGAGAAATTTTTCAGTCTGTAGTTAGCTCCGGGTCTAAACACATCAGGTTGTTGTAGAGAAGGTGGATCTAAGTGCCATCAGTGGAACATAGCCAATCACATTAGTGAGACGATGTTCCGTGTTTTATCTCCATTTCTGCAGTTTGTTATCACTACAATGGACGAGGAATAATAAAGTAAAGAAAGGCAAAAAGGGGTTGGAAAGTTTCAAAAAGGAATGGAAGAGGTTAAGAACAAGTGGTAGTGAATTCATATCATGAACAGGGAACAAAATTGAAGCAAAAATGGTCGCGGAAGTTACTTCTATACAAGGAACTTTTGTAGCTGAACTAACTTTTGCACATAGACCTTTTGGTATTGCAATGCGTATTTGGCTTATTTACATTTTAAGAATGTTCAATTTTGTTTTCATTTTTATATATTATATTGTTTAGTTTTAAATTTGTTTCTCAACATTCAGTATAGTATTGAACTTGAATAGCTGTATGCCAATTTTTGATAAAATATACCTTTTTTCCATTTAAATCGGTTTTTCTCAATAGGGTACTTGCAGAAAAAAAATATTATGTCGTTGACGCGTTCCTTAGAGCCTAGTAGACATGACACAATCACTTGTTTGGTTTTTTGGAATCGGCTGTGAGAGATATTCTAAAAATTATTATTTTCAAATGCCGGAAAATGCCGCGCAAACAACCTCTGGCGTCAGTGATATCGTATAGTGATGAGATGTAAAGTATTGATATTCGATATCGCTAGTCAGTGCTAACCTAACATTTTGACATTGATCATTATAACCACAAAACACAGTCATAAGCTTAGACAAGGAAAGAGAGAGGACGGAACCCGCGACTGACATTTCTGATACCAAATGGCACCAAAGCGCTATTCCCAGTGGCGTAACTAATGGGATTAACGTTCTGGTTGAGCTATTTGTAGAAATAATCTTTTTCAAATAAAATTTAATGAAATATTGTTATTCAGGGTTTCTATATGGCCAATTTCGCCATCCACAATTAAAACTTAAGTGACTAACATTACCGTAACCGTGATTTTCATTCGACTGCTGTTTTGTGGCCAATAATATATAAAAATTGATAATGTATATATTTTATTCAGTCATGAACATGTTATGTTCATTTGCAGTATATGACTGATGGAAGACACGATTATACTTCTACCCAGAAAGAAAAAAACTGCTTGTAGTTTGTAGTAAATCAATTTTTTATTATTAAAGAACACATAATACCTATAGTATATTTATATTTATTGACATTATGTTTATATATAAAATACTGTCTATTACATACTGTAAACAGAAGCAGCAATAAAACATTTTTGTTATTATAGATTAGCTTACGAGATTGAGGAATTTGATGCCTTCAATCTCGGAGTCCCCATATGCAGTAAAAAAATCTACTTGCTGTTACGCTGTTACTTGCTGTTTGTAGTGTGTAATGAAGAGCAGTATTTTTAATTACTCCAACGAGGCTTTTTTATACATAACTTCTTTTTGCGACGGTGGCAATAATTAATGAAAAAGCTGGGGGGTTAAACATAAAAATTATCTCAGACATGAAATAAAGTAAGTTTTGGGCTAGAAATACAAAGGTCCTTTAATCTTATCCAAAATCAAAACATTTACAAAATTAGAAAATGACTCCTAGATTAGCTAGTAGTAAATAAAAACGAACAATTCATTCAATATAGGTGAGGTCCTATAACTTACATAGAAATTACAACTCTATTTTATCACTTAACCCCTTGCTTCCAGTAAGTTCTAATTTATTGCAGTTATGTATTTACTTATGGGGAAGTTTGGGTGAAACTCAGTATTGTGTGCTTCAACAAAAATAATTTTTTTGTAGGAACTTGGCATTTCGCTTGCTCCTACAATTGATGGCAGTCAATATTACAGTCACGAAGGTCAAAAACTACCAATATTTTACTGCCCTTTAAACAGAATCATTTTTGTTAATTGGCTCCGAACTGGATTGTCCTGTTGTGATCGAGATTTTACAATAAAATGGATTCTGATATTTAAGTATTTTGTGCATACAGCTTTTATTAAAAAATATATATGATTTACATCATTTTCTAATACGTGACGTTCTAAGCAGCTGAAAATAGGGGTGCCTAGAAAACTTGATATTATTTTGCTTATCAGCAAAGGTACAAAATGTTTGGTGTGAATACAATTTTCATTAACTCTCAGAAAATGTTCCGATTTCAAACATATCTTGATAACATCATTTGATGGGTAAGTCAGACCGCCGTGGCTTTTAAATTCAATTAGGGAATTGAGAAACCGATCTCTAGTACCAATCAATGCTGTGACACATGTTTCACATTTTATTGTTTTTTGTAATTGGTGCGAAACATAACCAGCAATATATTGCACAATTTGGGATGAACATTCACTTATCACAGGTGCATTCATGATGTAGTCATGATCCTTCCAAATAGTTTCTAGATCATCAGAAGGCTCATTTATGTCTATTAAACTATGGTTAGATAAACTACTATTAATTACATCTTCAGACCTTACATTTTTTGTAGAACTACTTAGAATAGGGATTTGATCTAATGGAATACAGTTACCCATACCGCCCTCTCTAATTTCTGCTCGAACCAGAAGCCTTTTGTAAGCAGCTAGAAACTGTCGAGCGGTTGGGTTATTATTCCAGCCACCTCTTGATCTAATTGACGAAAAGAATAAAGGCCCGGTCAAACAGAGAACGCGGCGGTCCGGCGTTCTCTAACAATACAATGGAACGCTGTAACGCGGCGGTCTAGAACGCGGCATTCGGCGTTCCATTGTATTGTTAGAAAACGCCGGACCGCCGCGTTCTCTGTTTGACCAGGCCTCAATTCTAAATGATCTTGACTAATCTTATACAACGGAAGGTACAGTAATGTTTTTCTCTCAGAAACAAGTTCTTTGTACAATCCTAAAGAACTTGATAATGAAATTATTAATCCAATAAACCCAGTTTTTCTGTTAGACATGATTACTTGCTCATTATTAGATAATTTCAACTTTGAAAGATAAAAAATTGCACTATTGATAAATTCCGCAGATCGATCTATATTTTTTTGACATAATGCTTTTTTATAACCTGGTGCTACTAGGGTTCTGCTGTTTAAAATATCGAAAATGCTATTTACAATTCTAATAAATTTAACTGTTGCCTGACTACCTTTAAAATCCTCAAGATTCAGCTTTTTTTCGCAATACTCAATAGCATCGGCTACTGATGCACTAAGTAACTGAACTGCAAGCCGAACCTTCATTTTTTGTTTGAAAAAAATAATATGAGCGCGACGTAACTTATTCCCTAAATGTAAGCCCTCGCTAGTTTGCAGCTTCTCTAGAAGCGCTATGTATTTCCATTGAATAAAATTGTTATCACAATCAATTAGGATTTTCTTTTCACCAAATGCATTGCGAACAAGTTTTATCATATGACATGGATCATAAAAAATATATACATTGTGATCTGTAACTCTGAAACTTGTCTGTATATTTGAAATGTTAAAATAAGAATCCAAAGTTATGACACATAGCGGTATTAGATGGAGCACCATCGAATGTGATTGACATAACTTTGGCTCCCGTATCTTCAATCAGATGGATGCATTGAGATACAATTGAATGTTTTTGACTGCCATTCAAAGAATCTGTAAGAAAGTAACCGACAGGTAATTTCCAAGTTCCATTGATGCAAACCAACATTATAACAAAAGCTTCTTTGGCTAAAGCATTAGAGTCATCGTTTAAATTTGTACCACAGTTCACATAACCATGGAATTTTTTTCCATCCCATTCTAAATGTTTCCGTATGGCTATTTCATCGATAATTAATGAACAAATTATTGGTCTGTCAGATGATTGAACCTTATTTCTTAAGGTATTTATTGATTCCTTGGTAAAACCAGGCTCAGCATCCACATTCTGAAACCATTTAGCAATAGTTTTGCTATGCGGGAGACAAGTGTCAAAAACATCTCTCACATAGTTGTATGCCTTTGGTGAAAAAAAATTTAATGTCAGGGCAAATTTCCTAAGTTCAGGTGAATATTGAACATTTCTCCCCATTTTTCTGTTCAATATTTCTATGTTAACCTTGCTCATATTTTGAACTAAAACTAAATTTTCTTGAGATAGTAAATTTTGTCGCTCTAATTCCTCAGCAATTATTTTTAAAGAGGCTACTTTTTTGTGTGCTCTTTTCAGTGATTGACCAAGGGCACGGATTTTTTTCGTTTTTTCCTTATTCTTATCTTTTTGCAGCAGCAGTTCTCTTCTAAGTTTCTTTTTCCGGGGAGAGTCGTCCTGTGCAGCCAGAGCTGAGGTTGATGGCGATGGTTCTGGATGAACATCACGTTCACGGGGTCTTTTTCTTTCTTTTGCCTAAAATAACAGAGCTGTATATTAGACAATGTTTGAAACATTATTTCCGAAAGAAAGACAGAACAAATTAATTTATGATTTAAGTAGATGTGAATGAGTGACTGAATCTTATAGGAAAAGTGACAGTAACATTTTGTTTTGATTTCGTATCGAGTAAACACACCTAAATATAGTTGTTTAATAATGTAACTGTAACACAAGAAATTATTACATTTTTGAGGTTAGCTGCCTTTTGATTTTCATAGCTATCAATTTTTAAATGGTTATTCAGCCATTCGTAATCGTATTTCTCCTTACTTTATTGCACTGTTTATTTTGGAAACGTCATCACTAATACTCAAATATAAAACCAAATTTGAGACCATAAATATAGAATATAGGCATAAGGCATAAGAATGATTTTAAATTAATATCACACCCAAATCATAACTCATTAATGATCCAATTATATACAATGGAGTGAAGATTTATAACAAACTTCCTCCTCACAGGTTTTAGTGAATATCCCAAAAGTTTTGTTTGTTATTATATAGCTTTGTCAATAAGAATCTTGTAAATTCTTAGACTATAAAGTATATCGTTCTATCTATCTATCCATCTATCCATCTATCCATCTATCCATCTATCCATCTATCCATCTATCCATCTATCCATCTATCCATCTATCCATCTATCCATCTATCCATCTATCCATCTATCCATCTATCCATCTATCCATCTATCCATCTATCCATCTATCCATCTATCCATCTATCCATCTATCCATCTATCCATCTATCCATCTATCCATCTATCCATCTATCCATCTATCATAATCCTAGAATGTTTATTATTTTAATATTGATTAAGCGTAGACAATGTAAGCTAGGAATTATAACTTACAATTTTTGGACGTAAGTATTCCGGAAGCTCGTCAAATATGGTGGGGACTGCTCCTTTCAGAAGATATACTTTTTGATTTGTTTGATGAAGGAAATTCTGTTCAAAATGCTTAGAACAAAGCCTATCGTTGCTTGTAGGCTTCCAACCTTCGATCCTCATATTTTTGATCCATAAATCATGTCTAGGAAGATCTTTAGGAAACCTGTCGAGGAAGAAAGAAAATTAATTTTATTATTCATACAACTACAAATAAAGGCCACCCTTGAAATGCACACCTTGTATAAGGGTATTGGTATATTATATATTACAATGCAGTCATAATATTTCTATTCAAAATGTAAGCTATAATAGATACGCCACTGGAAAACTGATTGTATTTGAACCAAAAAATCCCTTAAAAACATAATTTTTAGACTTTACGTGCTCAAAAACATTATGATTCGCATGTTAGTGGTACATTCCAAATTATATTTCGGATACACATATATCTTTGAACTAGATATCGAGATATTTGCATGAATTTCGGATACACCAAAAAAATAAGATCATAAATTTACCTGTGAAAAGTGATTCCTGGCTCCTTCCTGCTGCTGTGGCTTTTACAACGGTAAGCTGCACACCCCACCATTACGCTCACCACAATATTTCACAATTATTGGTCTTAAAAACGTTAAATATCGCAAAAAACACCACCTTGACACTACCGTCAGTTTTCCACCAGCATTTTGACAGCTATTCATTTTCGGTATCAGCTAATCCATATAGCATCAAATGGGCGTGCGGTATCCCCTCTCTTTCCTTATCTAAGGTCATAAGTCATAAGATTATAACCATGAAAATTTACTCTCAAACTCAAACACGTGCACAACGTACACAATAAAAGTATTTATACAAAAGTCAAAAGAATAAAAGTTAGGTTAGATTACTAATTCACTTTGTAGGGATGGGCTTGAATTAGATTCTACCTCTGGATTCATTCATAATAGGATGCGCCGAAATAAAATGATGGCTTCGATTAGTTGCGCATCTCGGTCACAAACAGGATGAACTGTGATACCTATCAGATATAAAAATGTATTGCAACGAAAATGCTAGTGAGTTAATTGCCTGTTTCAAATAGGTATGTTTAAGTATCAATAAATTGAGTCGCATTGTTAAAGAATTCAGATCATCTCTAGTCGAATGCGCAGTTGGCAAACCATAAAGAAAATATGGTTGCATTCGAACAGCTGATATGATTTCGTTTTGCATTTCACATCTCGCAGCATTACTCAATGAGGAACTACGGCTGTAGTAGGATGAAAGTGGGCTCATTTCATATATGGGAATATGTATACCCATATAACAAAACACGCTCGTAAAATAAATTATTGATATATGGCTAACGTAAATATTTAAAAAGGAATTTGGCAACATCAGAAATAGTTTGCAGTTGAATCTCACTGACCTGCGCTGTAGCTGTATCGATTGTTGATATCGATAAGATACCTGTGACGTCAGCCCTTGTTTTAAGTCACGTGGAAAAATTTGAATATATCCTTATTTTATTTTGCAAATATCTTTTTTTGGCCGTCAGTTAAATCATGTTTTTTGTTTCCTACTGCTTCTTGATATGGTTTTCTTTACGCTATGTATACTCCCGAGGCGATTTCACGACCTCTGCAAGTACCCTATTATCTTTGAATCCGTTTTTTGGCATTTAGACCCTTTGTAACTTACGGTCTTCCAATATAGTTTAAAAAACTAAAAACCATGCTTTTAAAGATAAAATTTAGAAGTAATTTTCAAGATTTCAAGAGAAGCTTAAAATGATAAAGGAAAATTCTAGTATGATTGTGAACAAAGCGTCGGGTGCTGCATTTACAAATAGTATGGCACAAAACGCAGTAATTTTCGTTCATTATTCTTTTAAGCTTATCTTAAAGCGTGTTCTTAATTTTTTTAAAACTGTATTTATTAAATCTCTGTGTGATGAAGATGAAAATTGTTTTTGTTTATAGCATAATAATAATAATAATAATAATATTTATTTACTCTCAAGTTACATATAAAAACAAATCATTGAGAAAAAAAAATGAGTAAATAAATGTTTACATCCATAGAAGGTCTAGGCCTGTACATGGACGAATTAGTGTACATAAATGATATAAACATATACTTACATATATGTACAAGATAAATATGTTTATGAATAACTTAAATGATTTTTTTTTAATAAAATTATTAGATTACATGCGGATTTAGTTATAATATGATTTATTTATTAACTTATGTATTTCTTTCCTCTCTACTGCACTTAACCATTCTTTGAGACATTTTTTGAAGCGTTTATTAGACTGTAATTCCTTTATATCGTTAGGTAATTTTTGATAAAGTTTTGGCGCCAAATAGATATATGATTTCTGCATAACTGATTTTCTCGTTTTGGGTATGTCTTTTGCGTGTAATTTATATCTTGTATTATGACTGTGTTTGATGTTATCTTCTTTATTCAAATTTTTGTGGTAACGAGTGATGGCATGTAAGAAATAGAGTTGCCTTACATCGTGTATCAGAGTTTCCCTAAACAAATCGTCACTAGGATACAGTTTTGGTTTTCTAAATATAGATTTTAAAATAGATTTTTGGAGGATATCTAAATCATTCATATATACTGTGCATGCAGCACCCCATGCCAATATACCATAAATGAGATGGGTTTCAACTAATGCATAGTATACTGTACGTAAATGCTTTTCTGTTAAAATGTTCGTTAGTAATTTTATCTTATATGAAACAAATCTAATTTTTTTTAATAGATTATTAATATGTACATCCCAACGCAAGTGTGAGTCTAAATATATTCCTAGATATTTTATATTGTTTAATCTGTCAATTTTTATTCTCTTATTATTTATGTTTAATGTAATATTGTCGAAAGAAGGTAAATATTTAGAATAGGAAGTAAATGGTAAAAAGTGTGTTTTAGAAAAGTTTATTGTCAATTTTTTTTGAGTAAGCCATTGAATAATTTTGATAAAGTCGTTTTCAATAATGTTTTTTAGCTTATCCCAATCTTTTTCTTTATACAGTATGGCCGTATCGTCTGCAAAGCTGATTATCAGTACTGCATAAACGATTATTAAAACTGCCGACTTTCATGATTAAATTTTACAAAAATACCAACTCCCAAACAGTTGAAGGTTACGCCTTTTTTAAGCTCTCGTGGCTACGTCTTTGTGTAATATGGACAAACTTTAACGTGTCTGCGCTATCTCTTAGCGAACACGACCGTTGAACTGATGGATTTAAAGCCGTCAATATCGTTTACGCATTCAATATTTGGTCCGTCCTCTCAATCCAAAGGAGAGTTACAAGCTCACAAAAAAATAAACAAACGAATTGACGTAAAACGAATTTCTGACAATGCGAATTTGTTTTACGCTTCTGCTCATAAAATTATTCATAAAGATCTAGAGCACCGGAAGGTACTACTAAAAGTGATTCCTGGCTCCTTCCTGCTGCTGTGGCTTTTACAACGGTAAGCTGCACACCCCACCATTACGCTCACCACAATATTTCACAATTATTGGTCTTAAAAACGTTAAATATCGCAAAAAACACCACCTTGACACTACCGTCAGTTTTCCACCAGCATTTTGACAGCTATTCATTTTCGGTATCAGCTAATCCATATAGCATCAAATGGGCGTGCGGTATCCCCTCTCTTTCCTTATCTAAGGTCATAAGTCATAAGATTATAACCATGAAAATTTACTCTCAAACTCAAACACGTGCACAACGTACACAATAAAAGTATTTATACAAAAGTCAAAAGAATAAAAGTTAGGTTAGATTACTAATTCACTTTGTAGGGATGGGCTTGAATTAGATTCTACCTCTGGATTCATTCATAATAGGATGCGCCGAAATAAAATGATGGCTTCGATTAGTTGCGCATCTCGGTCACAAACAGGATGAACTGTGATACCTATCAGATATAAAAATGTATTGCAACGAAAATGCTAGTGAGTTAATTGCCTGTTTCAAATAGGTATGTTTAAGTATCAATAAATTGAGTCGCATTGTTAAAGAATTCAGATCATCTCTAGTCGAATGCGCAGTTGGCAAACCATAAAGAAAATATGGTTGCATTCGAACAGCTGATATGATTTCGTTTTGCATTTCACATCTCGCAGCATTACTCAATGAGGAACTACGGCTGTAGTAGGATGAAAGTGGGCTCATTTCATATATGGGAATATGTATACCCATATAACAAAACACGCTCGTAAAATAAATTATTGATATATGGCTAACGTAAATATTTAAAAAGGAATTTGGCAACATCAGAAATAGTTTGCAGTTGAATCTCACTGACCTGCGCTGTAGCTGTATCGATTGTTGATATCGATAAGATACCTGTGACGTCAGCCCTTGTTTTAAGTCACGTGGAAAAATTTGAATATATCCTTATTTTATTTTGCAAATATCTTTTTTTGGCCGTCAGTTAAATCATGTTTTTTGTTTCCTACTGCTTCTTGATATGGTTTTCTTTACGCTATGTATACTCCCGAGGCGATTTCACGACCTCTGCAAGTACCCTATTATCTTTGAATCCGTTTTTTGGCATTTAGACCCTTTGTAACTTACGGTCTTCCAATATAGTTTAAAAAACTAAAAACCATGCTTTTAAAGATAAAATTTAGAAGTAATTTTCAAGATTTCAAGAGAAGCTTAAAATGATAAAGGAAAATTCTAGTATGATTGTGAACAAAGCGTCGGGTGCTGCATTTACAAATAGTATGGCACAAAACGCAGTAATTTTCGTTCATTATTCTTTTAAGCTTATCTTAAAGCGTGTTCTTAATTTTTTTAAAACTGTATTTATTAAATCTCTGTGTGATGAAGATGAAAATTGTTTTTGTTTATAGCATAATAATAATAATAATAATAATATTTATTTACTCTCAAGTTACATATAAAAACAAATCATTGAGAAAAAAAAATGAGTAAATAAATGTTTACATCCATAGAAGGTCTAGGCCTGTACATGGACGAATTAGTGTACATAAATGATATAAACATATACTTACATATATGTACAAGATAAATATGTTTATGAATAACTTAAATGATTTTTTTTTAATAAAATTATTAGATTACATGCGGATTTAGTTATAATATGATTTATTTATTAACTTATGTATTTCTTTCCTCTCTACTGCACTTAACCATTCTTTGAGACATTTTTTGAAGCGTTTATTAGACTGTAATTCCTTTATATCGTTAGGTAATTTTTGATAAAGTTTTGGCGCCAAATAGATATATGATTTCTGCATAACTGATTTTCTCGTTTTGGGTATGTCTTTTGCGTGTAATTTATATCTTGTATTATGACTGTGTTTGATGTTATCTTCTTTATTCAAATTTTTGTGGTAACGAGTGATGGCATGTAAGAAATAGAGTTGCCTTACATCGTGTATCAGAGTTTCCCTAAACAAATCGTCACTAGGATACAGTTTTGGTTTTCTAAATATAGATTTTAAAATAGATTTTTGGAGGATATCTAAATCATTCATATATACTGTGCATGCAGCACCCCATGCCAATATACCATAAATGAGATGGGTTTCAACTAATGCATAGTATACTGTACGTAAATGCTTTTCTGTTAAAATGTTCGTTAGTAATTTTATCTTATATGAAACAAATCTAATTTTTTTTAATAGATTATTAATATGTACATCCCAACGCAAGTGTGAGTCTAAATATATTCCTAGATATTTTATATTGTTTAATCTGTCAATTTTTATTCTCTTATTATTTATGTTTAATGTAATATTGTCGAAAGAAGGTAAATATTTAGAATAGGAAGTAAATGGTAAAAAGTGTGTTTTAGAAAAGTTTATTGTCAATTTTTTTTGAGTAAGCCATTGAATAATTTTGATAAAGTCGTTTTCAATAATGTTTTTTAGCTTATCCCAATCTTTTTCTTTATACAGTATGGCCGTATCGTCTGCAAAGCTGATTATCAGTACTGCATAAACGATTATTAAAACTGCCGACTTTCATGATTAAATTTTACAAAAATACCAACTCCCAAACAGTTGAAGGTTACGCCTTTTTTAAGCTCTCGTGGCTACGTCTTTGTGTAATATGGACAAACTTTAACGTGTCTGCGCTATCTCTTAGCGAACACGACCGTTGAACTGATGGATTTAAAGCCGTCAATATCGTTTACGCATTCAATATTTGGTCCGTCCTCTCAATCCAAAGGAGAGTTACAAGCTCACAAAAAAATAAACAAACGAATTGACGTAAAACGAATTTCTGACAATGCGAATTTGTTTTACGCTTCTGCTCATAAAATTATTCATAAAGATCTAGAGCACCGGAAGGTACTAGCTCTATGAAAATTTGTAAAGTATTCATGATACATCTTCATACCTATAGATCGAGACGCATTATGCACATATCAAATTTTCCAGATATATACGCGTCATATATTATGGTGCTGTAGGTATATGATGGGTGTAAAATCGTTCCGTGGAATGAAGTAAGTCATACGGTTAATTTAAAAAACAACTAAAACCTTTTTTATGGTATCCCAGATTAGAGCGCCACCAAGAAATCGTTATCAGTATGTTATACCGCACGCAATAAAAGTGTAGTAACGTAATAAATTTTGCTTTTTGCATATCGAATGACTTTACTTCTGTCAAGTCCTGAACTTGTAAATCATTTTTGTGGTTATTTTACGTTTCATAGCCAACCACAACTCTACGCGTGATATCAAATCATCATCAAGGTTAAAATAAAAACGTCAAGTAGTCTGACTTCCCTACTTTGCAATGATTAATAATTTAAATTTGTAGTCAATAATGAGGAATACTATGGCGACACACCTATGGAACAATAGTGTCATGTAGTATTGCGTCTTCCTCCATACTACCGTATTTTTAAAAGTACGAAAAAATAACAAAACAGCACAATTAAGCGGATCATTATTGACCACTATAAGAAAGCACTATCTAGAAGAATGTCTAATATTTTAGCAAGAAAGCTTGAAAAAACTTGACTGACACGCCTGCACCTTTTCAGCTAAAATGCACTATTCTGATGTTTTTTTTGAAAATATTCATATTTATTGCATATATTATAAGATAAGTGAAGGCTGCGCGTCGTCTGTGTATCCGTGGCGTTTCTCAAAGGAGACGCTGACTAAGCGTTTTTTGCCGTTCGAAGTGACATCGAATACACTACATCTATTTCCTGAATTTGGCAAAATTTTGCCGATATTGTGTATTCGGCAATTCCGTTGATTGAGCGTAACATAAGAATATATATGTTGTACTCAATAACCGAATTTGGCCACTGCCCGAATTCGCTAATTTCTCACACCGCGTTCCGGGTAATCTGTGTACGCGCAGAACGCGTTGTGGGTACATTACAAAGACCCACAATGCGAAACTCCGTCGTCGACCTCCTTCGCCTTGAGGTACCCTCGCAACTCCCCGGCTGAGTTGCTCCACCACCCCCTGACCAGCCCGTGAAGCGGCCTCTGGTCAGGGCCTCATCGCGTACGCGCGACAGGCACGTGCCTGTATGTTGCCTGCGGGTTCGCGGTGAGGGGGCGGAGGACCGTTCCTCCGCGTTTTGCTCTGGAGAGCACGCGGTGTCGTCTCGTTGCCGGTTCGCGGGGGATTTTCCGAATCCCGGTTTCGGGTTGGCCGCTTCGAGCGGTGTTTGGTTTGCAGCTGGTTCGCCCTTCGGGAGCACCGCTTGAGGCGGTACTCCCGACTGGCGCACCAGCCGTCGCGGTGTCCTCTGGTATGACCTGAAAAGAAAAAGCGTTAGTCTCCTTCTGTTCTAGCTGGTCTTCTTTCTGCGTTGGGTGTAGATGTTGGTCTTCTTTCTACGTTGGGTTATCCTTCGCCGGAGCGTCATAGTCCCGCCACCAGGGACTTGGGTCTCTTGTATCGGTTCACGAATCTGGGGTCGTAGTCCAGGGCCTCTCTGATCAGGTGGTTCTCGTGATCTTCCCATTTCGTGAACAGCTTCACCGCTCGCTGTTTCATCTTCTCGATCACGGGCGTGACTCATAGATCCTCGAAGATACGGTGGTTGGGCACGTACCAGGGGGCGTTGACGGCTTGTCTTACTGCCATGTTGTGTTGGGCTTGTAATCTTCTCTTGTAGCTTTCTGCCAGGTATCCCCAGGCAGTTGAAGCATACATGATGATCGGCAGTAGCACCATCTCGATGATCTGCAGCTTGTTCCTACGACTAAGTCTGCTTCTTCGTCCTATCATCGGTTGGAGTTGGCCTCTCACCCCTTTGATCTTCTGGATGGTCTTGTCCACGTGTGGTCTCCAGGTCATGCCTTGGTCTAGGGTCACTCCTAGGTACTTCATGCTGTTGGTCCAGCGGATGTCCTGGTCATCAAGTTCTAAGTTGTCTGCAGGGTGAACGTTGGTCCTCTTCAGGCCCTTGAAAAGGACGGCTTCGGTCTTCTCTGCATTGATCTTCCACTTGATGCACCATTCTTCCAGAGCAGTGACTGCTCTCGGAAGGTACGTGGTCGCTTGCCTAGCTTGGCTGGAGCGTGCCATGATGGCCGTGTCGTCAGCGTACATGGCCAGTTCTGTGTTCTGCGCCGTCCTGGGGATGTCTGCAGTGTAGATCAGGTACAGAAGTGGTGACTACAGTAGTGGTGACGCGAAACTCCGAATACTATCGGAAGCACACGACCATTTTCGCATTATGGACAATACAAATATAGCCATACAAAGCGAAATTTTATAGTCAAAAAATGTAAAACGATGTGTTATATCAAATACCTGCTCACGATTTAGGAAAAAATTAATTTCCTCTTCATTCCTATGCCTTTGAGCTATCAATTATTTATTTTGTCCAATTTTCAATAATTCGTATCGATTCAGCTTTCAATACTGTTTAGATGACAGGCATAATTTCCATAGTTCTTGTCCTTCTTTAACCTTACCTGTGATTTTTTCATAGTCACTTCTTAAAGTGTAAACCTATGAGATGACGCTATGTAGAGTTTATTCAAACCATTCTCAAATTATTTTCGAATTCTTTCCGTCGATTCACTGATTTTACTAAACATTGTTCTGACTAAATTAAAAAAAAACACTTGTTGCGGTATGTTAGGTTTTTAGATTTCCGCTTTGTGGCTATTTGTATTACCCACAACGCGAAATGGTTGTGCGTTTCCGCCGTCATTCGGAGTTTCGCATTATGGGCATTTGAAATTTATCCACAACGCGTTCTGCGCAAACAAAAATTACCCGGAACGCGATGTGAGAGATTAGAGTAATCCACAACGCGTTCTGAGTATAAATTTCGGTCAGTGGCCGAATTTGGTTATTGAGTAGAACATAATTATATACCTTATGGTCCGTATGCACGAGTTTTGAGCACGTTGATTTCGCTGTGCTTCACTCTTTAAAGAGCGATTATAACCTGGAACTCCGTAAAAGAAGTAAGAATAGTACGGACTCCTCATACAACCTTATTTTATTGTCCGCAATAATAAGTGCTTTCTGGTGAGCATCTTTAATTTTAATGTAAAATTAATTATGCTCCATGAATCTTAATTTATCATAAATATTAACACCAAGACTTTTTACACAACTTTCATGACGTAGTTCGGTATCACTTATTTTGTTTCTTACGATTTCATTGACCTGTAGGGCATGTATTGGAATCAGAACAGCGCACGCGCACTTTGAACAAAATGAATCACGAAAATAAAAAAAACTATGTTGTTAATTTTGATACGTTACTTAAGCTTGGTGCGTCGTATATCATTGTAAATAGTAACAAGTAAAGGAGTTTATTAAAGCACTTGAACAACCTTTTCGCATTTATTTATTGTTGATCTCCCGATTTTTTTTCAATGCATTTGATCGCTCACGACTAATTATTTCGGTAGTAATTGTGGCTCACTATTTTTTTTTATTTTATGGTCAGTTTCCGGCAAAGGCTAGCGCCTATGACGCTGTAGAAGCGCTGTAAGGGAATACGTGTAGGTGCACGTTAACTTTGAAACGCTGCATGTTATAGCCGTCGGGAAACAAATTCCCCGGCAGCTTATCTCACAGCGTCGCAGGTCTCCAAAAGAAGGGATGCTGGAGGAAACTGGTTTGGGAAGCAGGGACTTCAACCTGGTAAGGATGAGTTCGCAGAGCCTCTCTAGTGATCCTCGTTTGGACGGCCTTTGGTGTTAGCATTTGGGAGAGCTTACTCGAACATCTTCCGTGATAGAATCTATTGAACGGAGACAGGTCAGCCACCCCTCTTCGATAGTCCGGGCTGTGGAGGTCCTTTATGAGGTTAGGCGTATCGATTAGTTTAATTGCTGTCTTCTGGATAGTGTCCAAAAGCTTTAGAGAGTGCTCCGGAGCGCATCCCCACACATGGAAGAAATACTCCAACGATGATTGGATCTGTTCTTTGTAGAGCAGCAGTAGTTGCTCCGATGTATACAGCTTCCTACAGTGGAACTAAACTTCAAGTTTCTTTTAGCAATACTGACGACATAGTCGTGCCAAGACATGTTATTGTTGATCCCTAAAAGCTTGACGGAGAGTGACTCGGCTGTTGGGTGACCTTCCATTTCATGATAATCATCGAGGAATAAAGGCAGTCGGCTGTTGTGAAGTAGTTCAAAGTTTTGTGTAACTCGGTTCTTTGACCTACAATTCAGGTAGCTGTGAAAATGAGATTCCACGGCGCATTCAACAGGCACGAGTGGCCATGACAAAGCTTACTAAAATATGGCATGACCATAACATCACTAAAGCTACAAAATGTCGCTGGTTCAGTCTCTTGTGTTCTCCATATTTTTGTATGCCTCGGAAACTTGGACTGCTAAAAAGGCAGATTGAGCTCGCATAGATGCTTTCGAAATGTGAACGTGGAGGAGAATGCTGAGAGATCCTTATAACGCCCATCGAGAAAATGTTTCCATACTGGATGAGCTCGGTATTCCAAAGAGACTAACCTCCATTGTGTCGACGAGAATGCTTACATTCTTCGGAAATATTCACAGAAGCGATAATATAGAGAAACTTGTAGTTCAGGGTCACGCCCCGAGTGGGCGGCGCCGTGGCCGTTCTCCTACAGGCTGGGTGGATACGACGAAACAGTTGAGTATCAAGAGGTGCCACTGAACTGACAGTAAATCGCGAACTATGGCGAGCCGCATTTCTCAAAACTATTGGTAATATTAGTGTCGCCAGTGCTCTAGCTCTGACTTAATGCATTTTACGAGTTCAGAACATGTCTGTTAAGACATTGTGACAATGATGATGATGATATAAGCGAGACATGCGAATATCATTGTGGCTGTGTACATAAGGGCACAGAAGCCGAATGCAAAAGGGTACAAGAAGTGTCGAGGGACAGGAAAAACCGCCGAATGACAGGTCATCAAAATCAAATGTCAAAATTTAATGACATGTAAATATTATTCTCAGTCAATACCCTTTACAAGGTATAACATTCAAGTGTGGCCATTTGTATCTACTGTAGTATGTTACAAACAAATAATAATAAAAAATAATAATAATACGCTGTCATCTCCGAAACTGTAGCGGGCTGAATGGAAACTCTCTCACACCGGTGGAAAAGCCGAAAGCTCCAAAATGTCAGCGCAAGCTGGCAAACCTCCAGCCTCGAGGTTATGTTATCGCGAATCCTCCGCGAGATCAGAGATACCGCTAGCGTCATCCTTAACCACGTGAAATTCAGCTGGGTACTACAACAGATACCAGCTAGCGTACCGTCACTCGACACTCGCGGTACTGCCACTGTCAGTGGGCTCCACTCTTCGTCGCGAACTCGCTCTTCTTGCAGTCTATCAGTCGCGGTCGCGAACCAAACACAAGCTCTCACACACCGACGAACCGACAGACAGACGCGTTTAGTCGTACCGAAAGCTGGGTGGTAACACAGCTGTCGCGAAAATAGGTACCTGTAGTGGTGGTGATCCAGTCCAGGACGAAGAGAAGTTCACCAAGAGCAGGTCACCCGGAAAGAGACGTCGCAGACACCGGATACTTACCTGATACCCGGAATCGCGGTAAGGATTAGCTGAGGAGCTTCGTGCGTGTAAGTACCATCGAAAATAATTTATCCAAAATAATACTAACGTACTGGGTAACACTCTGATCAGAAAAAAATATTTCGTATAAAGCTCAAATCCATGCAAATATGTGAAGCTCCCTTCAGAAGAGTCGGTACCACCTATTTTAACTTAAAAATGTCAAAGTGAACATATCTATAGTAATAAATGATCATACATATTATGATAACTCCAGCATCCTGCATAATGGGGTTATGATTTGAAAAATGCTTTGATATAAAGTCGAAATGCATATCAGCCTTTTAAATGCAAATCTACGAAAACATTTTTATAGACATCGAGAAAAACAAAATACAGCCTTATTATGGGTCAAAATAATGTTAGAATGAGAGTATGTTAATCTACGGTGGTTCAATATTTTACGTTTTAACACCTCAAAATCTAGGACAGATAGTTTTTCCTGAAATCTAGATTCTAAAATTGGACACGTCGGTTTTGCATATTAGGAGTTGTGACATGTCGTGCTTTAAATGCTATTATTGTGTAATTGTATCAAAATAAGTGAAATATTTATCAATTTGAAGTTTTTAACTGAATATAAAGAAAAAAATGAACAAATACCAGGCTCAACGATTAAAACTATAAACACAAAATCCAAATTTTGACGAACAAAACTGTACAGAACTAGCAACAGATACCTATAACTAGTTACATTTCTGGAATGCTGAAAGCTTGCAAGGAAATGGAACTCCGAATAATGCAAGTACCACTTAGCTGTAACCAAATCTGAGGTGCAGGTACATGCACTATTAAGCAGTAAAACAAGGGATCCAATTCCAAGAAAAAAGGCTGCTACCAGTTAGTATCACCTTTTGTAATTTATATCCATGAACAATTATTTACCGACAATAATACTAAAGTACTAAATAGAGAACTGTTATTAGAGAAACATATTTCATATAGAGCTCAAATACTTGCAAATCTGTGAAGCTCACACCGAAGGTGTGGGTAAGACCTGTTACACGTTTGAAAAGGTCAAACTGAATACATCTATAATAATAAATAATTATACATATGATAAATACTTCAGTGTTCCGCATAATGGGGTTATGATTGAAAAATGCTTTGATATAAAGTCGGAACACATAGAAGGCAAAGTCAAAGAGAGCAGGTACCGCTCAACATAAACTTCTTATCTGAAGTTACGTATAATTGAAGCTGAACCAGATAATAAATATGCATAATAAAAATGTTGACACAAAGAAAATAGTTACGACCCAACTAACACCTACAAACCTTATCTAATGATACGTAATGATACACATATCTGGAATACTTTCGCATCAATTTAAAAGCTAAGCTACAAGGCAGTTGAAATCTGACAATGCAGGTACCACCTAGCTGCAACCAAATCTGACGTTCTTGCACATAGACACTTAAACAGTGACATATGGCATCGCCTTCCAAGACAAGAATAGTGACAAGTTATTATTACGATTTGTGATTTGTGTCACAAAGCAGAAATATGTGCAACATGTAAAACAGACACCTGACACCTAGCTTAGTGATTAAAACTAAATCTACATATGTTTTTAATTAACCAATCACGCGACCACTACTTTTAAAGATATGGTAATTGAACAAAATCATTAGTTATCATTCCAAAGTGTTTTGAACTCCAAAGAGCAGAAACCAATAAAACACGTGCTACGCTTGAATCTGATAATATAGCTATCACCAACCTTGTTCCTAACAACTAGTAAACTGTAGCTGAGGACAAATGCTTTTCAGAACAGTATCCTAAATTTTCTAAGATATAAATACACGACTAGCCTTTTCAAGTAGTAGACCTTCCCTTGGAAGTTACAAATCAAAATGTCAAGTATTATTTTATATAACATTACCAGTGCCTTCCTACAGTAGAATACTTTTTAGGTATGTTTCAGATGAGACAGAGTCATCACCTTCTATTTCCATTGTAGGACCGTCTAAATCCTTTAATTCATTGGTTATCTTTTATCTAAATTTTGACTGAAAGGTTTAGAAGCTCAATTCCTTCATGGTGTCTCTTGAAGAGGCAAGGAGATGCATATTATATGTGCTTAGATAAGGAATGAGTTAGGAGACCTCGTAGTACAGCATCATTGTATTTTAGCAAGTTCTCATCCATTATAAAAAAACATGAATCGTGGGAAGCACTGATATGATCGTCTATTTATATTAAACTCGAAGCCTTGCAAATCAAAATTATCGTAGCAATTCTACGATTTCTCAATCAAGAGATTGATTCGAGAAGAATTCTGATCCGTTGAGGTTGAGCCAGTTGAGTTTTTCTAGTTTTTGTTAATCTGGAACTTAGTTCTGGAAGCTCCTGGTGTAAAATTCCGTATAGCTCAGTTGAACGGTTTCTCTTTAGTAGAATTTGTAAACCAAGATGAAGACAATAGAGTAGCCGTGGACTGGGCCCTAAAGGATGTTTTGGATTTAGTCCAGACTATTTTATATTTTGTAATATCCATTCTGTTGATGTTTGCTGAAGATTTTATGACTTGATAATAAATTGTAATAACACCCAAGCTTGAAGGGCTCTCCAGGAGGGCAACAGAGCTCACTAAATCCTGTGTTCCCTTGGTCCTTTACATTCTCTTGATTTTAATTGTGTTGGTGTATTTTAGATCTCCTAGAGGTAGACACGTCTTGGATATATTAATGTTCAATCCTTTGTTACAATAAAATTTAATTAAGGGCATAGTAACTATGAGCAGCTCATACTTGTTGAGGGCAATAAGGACGGGATGTATTTCACGCTTTCAGAATTGGAAAAAATTGCGTGGATAACTATGTCTGACGATATTTTTGAAAAGTACAGGATGTGTTCAATACATTCAAGTAAAAAAGTAGTTCAACGAGATATGTTTGCAAGAACTAGTAGTCTCGAATATACACAAAGAAAATCTGCTTACGGATGTGGACCTCTACAAGTACATTAAATTTTTTTTCATGTTTAATGTGTGCGATCCTATAAGCATTTTGTATTTAGTTATTTTATTGTTTATGGAGTGTTTAAGAGGGGGGGGGGATGATTTAAAGAGCCACACAAAATGCTAAACTTTGAAGATAAAAATGTATGTTTACATTCATTAACTGATTAAAATATATCTAGTATTCTTTTCTTTTTGTGAGTATAATAGATAAATTAGAAGTTATTAGGCAACAAACGAATTTATTTGGCGTAATCTGACAGACTACACGTGCCAACCATTGTTAGCCAGTACTGTCTATCACTCCGACATTTCTACTTATGTTTAAAATTGAATAAGTATCTTGAAAATATATAGGAAACATATTAAACAGTTACTGAACTCAGTTGACCGTTACTTGATGGAGATCCATGATAACAAAAATTAGATGTAAAATTGATCCGCACTTTAGTTTTCAATATTGTGACATGTTTTGGTGTACAACACTCCTTTCAAACCAAGAATGGCATTCAAATAATATTGTGAGGCAATATATATATGGGCTAAATGAAAGGGAGTACAACGAATTAACATAATAGGCTACTGAGGTATGCGCCTATTTGATCTTGGATAAACCTAATGTAAATTTGGTAAAGGGGACGTATTAATGTCTATTTGATCGTTAGGCAAATTGTCTGTATTTTTTATTCTGTTTATTTATAAGGCTTATAAATAGTTTAATTTTCTACCTTTCGGAGCACTATGTAAAATGAAATATTCGATTTGAAACAACAGAATGCCTCTCTCTCTCTCTCTCATTCTGTCTCCACACTTAACAAAGAAACGGCCATTTTTTCTCACCAACAATCTTTTTTTAAGAAAATTTTTTAATCGAAAAATGTGTGTATTTTTAGGCAATTGAGACACTGACATTAACCAAAATTTTTTGAAAATTGTTTGACGATTTTCTACTAAAACTGGCATTTTAAGCCTTTGATTCAATTCAGTGCCGTTTTTCATTAGCAAACCTCAAAGTTAAAGCCCTGAAGATGGCAATAAACATTGACGAAAGCTTGACAGTTAACACCGGAGTCTCCTTTATGTAGTGACCCACAGTTTCTGTTCAAAATCTTTGCCACAACGCCAAGATTTTCTCGTCTAAACTAAAATGTCATAGTTAAACTAGAATGTACGGACTGCTCTAAGGTTTACGTCGGTCAAATAGGTAGAGCTTTCCAGAAAAGGACTAGCATAAGAAATCATTTGTACCGATTCAAATGATGCGAACCATTTGATCATGGAAAACCGCAAATGCAAGGACGAATATTCCGTTTTACATGTTGCACCGAAAAGTAAATTATTAAATTATTTAGAAGGCTTCGAAATAAACACAATAAAATATACAGATAATTTACTGACCGAACAAATAGTCATTAACATGTCCCCTTTACTCAATTTACATTAGGTATTCCCAAGATCAAGCGGCCGCATATCTTAGTTCCCGATAACCTATTATGTTAATTACTTGTACGCCCTATCATTTAGACCATCTGTATAGGTATATATGCCCTTACAATATTATTTAAAGACCAGTATTGAAAAAGGTGTTGTATACACCGAAACACGTCACAGTACTGAAAAATAAAATAGTGATCAATTTTTCATTTAATTTTTGTTATCACGAATCTCCATCAAGTAACGGTCAACTCAGTCCAGTATCTTAAAAATACAGAAAAAATGGAGTCAAGTTGATTGACTCAGTACCACACACAACAGTTATACCTTTTTATTATTTTCCCTTTGTATGAAACTAACTGAGATCCCTTGCAACCAAATCATCGCCCGCCTGTCCTCAAAAAACATCCAACACAACAACTAGTAAATAGTTTCCTAAATCTCTCCGTAGGAACTAAAACGACACAAGTTTTATTCTGCAAACTTCATCTGGATGAAACGAAACAATCAGAAACCCCCAAATTGCTTAAAAACGAAGTTTGAGCTATTTTTATATTTTTAGTGTTTTATTATTGCTGCGCCGCCACTGACACGATTTTTGAAAACCATACGCATTTCTCATCCTTGCCACGGTAAAAATACGGTATCTAAATTTGATTGAAATCAATTCCATAATTTCCATGTTACTAAATTCTGAACGTTCTAAAGTCCCTTGATCCTATAATAGCAAAGGCAATGTTCGGATGAACCTAAAAAGGGTTTTATGCCGCTAGGTCTTTTTTCACAGGTCAATGGACAGCCTATTATAAATAGAACAAATATTTGAGTTTTACAACCCCCCACCCCCTAACCACCGCAATTTCACCCCCACCCAAAAAAAAAGTAAAAAACCATCACGAACCCCTAAAACGCCTAAAAACGAAGTTTGAGGATATTTATTTTTTTTGTTTTTCGCTAATTACTCCGCCGCCCTTACGCCGATTTTCAAAATTATATCAGCATTTCCTACTAGGACCTCGCAGTATATCGGTACCAAAATTTCATCATAATCCATGCAGCGGTTGCTGAGATCACGAGGGTAGAAAAACGCGAACAGACAGACCGATAGACAGACCGACGGAAATAAGTGACGTGGATTTTCGTTATGTAGACATCATAAAATGCCCAAAAAGCGTATTATCTCAAAATCGAAAATTTTCGCGATCACAATACTCCCCTCACCTATCGGTGTGTGAAGTAATTAATATTGATCATTCATGTCAAAAGATTATGAACGCTTGTGGTGCGTATAAACAAAAACGATTGCGATAAAGTACAGAACCCAAGATTTAATTGTGTTCGTTTTGCAGACGAGGCATTTATAGAATGTTTTGCTTGAAAATATGTAGCCAACTTAGATAATGGTAAACGAGTGTATGAACGTATTTTTTATTATGGAAGACCATAATCGTCTATAAATATTCCTTATCTTGCAAAAATATTGTAAAACACGTACTTGATCCAGTTAAGCTGTTCAATATTTTATCAAAATACAGCGTATCCAAATTAATGTATACCATATAAAAATGCTGAATAATAATATGATCCCTTGTATCAAAGAAAACACAGAAAATCAATAAATCGTTCTTCATCCGATAAGAGAGCAAAGTACTGAGTTGCAAAGTACTGAGTTAGGGAGAGTGGTCAGGGAGAGGGGGGCGTGGAAACATCGTATTTAATATTATAGTGTATTCCAACGTAATGCACCCCTGATTAACCACAGAATACAAGACTTACAACTTCCAATTAGGAGTAGAATATACCTACAAATCTTCATCATCAAAACGACCCAGCCACATACATCAGGTTTAAACAACAGATAGAAGATAAATGGGATTAAAGCATATACACAGACGGTTGAAAGACTACAAACAGTGTGGACTGCGCTTTATACTACAAAAATGAAAACTATCAAGAATTATACCGATTCCCTCCAGAATGTTCATTATATACAGCTGAATTGACAGCCATTTAAAAAGTCCTAGAATATTCCTTCAGTAATACTGACCTCAGAGATGTTAGAATATTAACTGACAACAAGAGTGCAGCTACGAGAATAGAGCATTTAAGCCTTACCGCCTCTCAGCCAAGTCATTTCGGACATAATTGATTTTATTAACAGACACAGCAATTTGGATCAAAATGCAAAGATCGTATGGATTAAAGGATATGCAGGCATACCTCAAAATGACACAGTCGACAGACTAGCAAAGACAGTGATAGCGAATTTCAAAATGCCCCACAGTAACTTGAGCAGTGTTTTCAAGGACCTGAAAGAAAAATAGAGCGAACGCTACCATAGAAATCTATCCGAAGCGACGTACAAACAGATCCAGCATATCAGAACAGAGCTGTGGTTCAAGAAAAAAACGAATAGACCACTTGTGAAACCCCTTTGCAGATTGAGCGGTGTGAGCATTGCTTAAGCCGTCACCCGTCAACACAAAACTAGAAGTTTAGCCTATGACCCTCACTGCAGATATGGAGGGATTGGTACCGCTGAACACTGTATATTAGAACGCCAATTGATCGATAATGAGGTAATAGACCTGTATCAAATATTGTCAAGCTATGTTCCGTTACCTACTTGTATGACCACTTTTGTACTAGCTAGTGAAAACAGTTGTGGATTCAACTATTTATAACTTTTGTACACAAAAACTAAAAATAACACTGTAACTTTCAACTATAGCTAATGCAAGACAATATGATTTTGTTCATAGTTTTTTAAGAAAAAATAGATGTCTCATCCATGATAACTAGCCAGTTGATCTCAGATAAGAGTCAATAACATAATAAAAATAAATTATAGTACTTAGGAAAAGCAAAACTACAAACTTGTATTAGTAATAATTGTGATATCGCATAAATGTCTTGTAGAAAGTGGTTTGTTTTCAAAATCTAGTTATTTGCTGTGACTGCATTGAGAAAAGAATAAGAATCTTCTCTAATATCATCTTTTGTGAGTTTTCAGAAGCATCTTACTGCTCTCAATTTCCTAACACTTTTCACTGGAGACATTTATTTAAAAATACTGTATACCAAATTTCAGTTAGATTTTATAAAATAATCAAAAGTTCTTCATCTATCTTCCTATTGTATTCTACTTTTTACCTCATCACTCTCCACTTAGACTACAGGAGAAGGATTTCCCATTTCGAAGGGATTGACATTTTCCCATATATTTTCAGTTGTAAAACGTTTATAGTATATTATTCAATGACCAGTAATGATTGTAACAGCTCACACAGTTGAAGTTTGTTTTGTAAATCCTTTATCTACGATCGAACGATTACACAATGTGGACAAATTAACGTCACTTCTATCACTAAAATTAACATTGTCACCGCTCGAATTAGCATTTGACGTTTCATAGCGACATTTGCATCACTGATTATAGCGTCTATTTAATCGTATGCATTTTCAAGAGATCAGTACTGGTATCCAGTAGATGGTATTCATAACCCACGGCTGGACTGTGGGTTATGACAAATAATTCACGTTGTTTGTTTCCAGGTAGCATAACCTGTTCAGAAGTAGTCTCGTAATGAATGTTTAACTTAATAAAAGTAGATAAAAGAATAATCTTTTCACCCCCTTCCAACAACTAGGTTCAGAGTTATACAGGGTGAGTTTTTAGTACCGGCTCGGTCGATAACACAACTACTATAGAAGATATCGAAAAAAGTTGTATATAAAAGTTGTAGCCACCGATATGCTTCTTGCTCAGAAAATATTTTGATTTATACAGGGTGATCCATAACTACTTGGTGATGCAAACATGCATCTTTTAAATAAGTCACCCTATATATTATTCTGCATCCAAATTCTACTAATGATTTCCGTTCTTCCAGTATAGCATATTATTACATTATACAGGGTATTTCAAAAGTTATGACCATTTCTATATTCAAATCGCTGTCAAATGAACGTACTGTATATCAAAAAGTGATAAATCAAAAATCATATCTTTTACACAGGTGGATGAAAAATATCATCTAGTTTTACTAGATTTTATTATTCTGCATTCAAATTCTACTAATGATTTCCGTTCTTCCAATATAGCATATTATTACATTATACAGGGTATTTCAAAAGTTATGACCATTTCTATATTCAAATCGCTGTCAAATGAACGTACTGTATATCAAAAAGTGATAAATCAAAAATCATATCTTTTACACAGGTGGATGAAAAATATCATCTAGTTTTAAAATCGGCTATAAAAAAAGCCCGCGACGCATATTCGTATACAGGGTGATGTAGAATGCAAAATCTAGATTTTCTCTCTTTCTTTAAATGTAACCCCCAATATTTTATTATACCAAAGAATTACCTATAATATGCTCTTTCATCTTTCTATAGCACTTGTTATGGCTGAATTCATTAGTTTCTGAGATATATCGATTTTTCTACAAATTTTAAATATACCTTCTATTTGTTTACTAAAATTTATTTATTTTGAGAAAATACTATCAAATTTTATTTTTGCTTAACAAGCAACTAATTTAAGACCATAATAGTACTTGATCAAGTCAAAAACTGGATTAACGAGATAATATAGGTCAAGTGTGCTGAGGAAACAATTTTGTAGGCGGCATGCATAAATATCAAGCAGATCTATCAGGTAGGCTATGAAGTAATCAACGACACGGTCCAAATAAAACGATTCTTCATTCTTTCAAACGCATTAGTTCTAGAGTGCCTCCGTTCTGGATGTTGCTGTTCATAGTTGATATATTCTAGAGGCAAGTAGGCAATTTCTTAAAGATTCTCCTAAATACCCTCAATGGAAAAATTAATTTTTAAACCCCCTTTTCACACAGTGCGGAATTATTGAGAAGGTTATGAAAACCGTCAATCTTTCAAAGCATACCTGATAAATCTGCTTGATAATTATGCATCACGCCTACAAAATTGTTTCCTCAGCATACTTGACTTTATTATCTCGATGATTCAGGGTTTTGACTTCATCAAATACCATCATGACCTTATAATTTAGTTGTTCGTTAAACAAAAAAACAAATTCAATAGTACTTTCTCAAAATAAATAAATTTCAGTACACAAATAGAAGCTGTATTTTAAATTTACCGAAAAATCGAAATATCTCTGAAACCGATGCCCCTAGGTACAAGTGCTATACAAGGATGAAAGGGCATATTAATAGCAATTCTTTTGTATAATAAAATATTGGGAGTTATATTTGAAAAAAAAGAGAAAATCTGGATTCTGCATTCTACATCACCTTGTATACGAATATGCGTCGCGGGCTTTTTTTATAGCCGATTTTAAGACAAGATTATATATTTTATCCATCCGTGTAAAAAATATAGTTTTTGATTCATAACTTTCTGATATACAGTACGTTCATTTGACAGAGATCTGGAGATAAAAATGGTCATAACTTCTGAAATATCCTGTATAATGTAATATTACCCTATATTGGAAGAACGGAAATCATTAGTAGAATTTGAATATAGAATAATATGTAGGGTGTCTCGTTTAAAAAAATGCATGTTTGCATCACCACGTAGTTATGGATCACCCTGTATAAATTAAAATATTTTCTGAGCAAGAAGCATATTCGTGGCTACAACTTTTATATACAACTTTTTTTCGATATCTTCTATAGTATTGGTGTTATAGACCTAGCCGGTACTAAAAACTCACCCTGTATATTATATCTTATTTGTTCCATTAATTTCAATGGCATCCTAACAATAGGAAAGGCTGGAACAACAATAATATTAATCATCTCTCTACACCATGCTCCGCTCTGTTTACAAGTAAAGAAAAAATCGGTACTGATATCTTTGAACGGTTTATTAAACGATCTTATGAACTTTCTGAGAGATTTTTCAAACATTAATGATATACGTTAGGTTATTGCCGACCAATCAAGCTAGCGTGAAGTGATAATACGCGAAAATCACTATTTCGCTAGCTTGAAGATGAAGGTTTAGTCTATCGGCAAAGTCATGGAGTGCGGTTGCTTTGGTCAAAATGGGTCTAGTGCTTCAAAGAATCGGTAAGATGAATTTTAAATAAGCTTTCACAGCAATCCTTTCCAGATCCATTTTCAGTAGTAATATCCTAGGATATTGAATAGTTTTATTAAAGCCTGCGGCCTCGAGCAAGACCAAGCAATGAGCTTGAGAAATTTTTGAGAAAATTACGAGGCAATGTCCGAAGGATATTCGGCAGAAAATGTGGAAAACAAACATAGCGACCGATAATTGCACTGAATGTAATTATCAGTGTAATTTGGATTTGATTGGAAAAAAATTGATGATATCATACAAATGGTTGTTGGAAGTGTCAAACAATTGTCACCTTTAATTTTGTATTCAAGTGATGGTAATCTCTTCACTTTACTGAAATTTTGCTATTCGCAACATAGTAATCATATAAACTTCAGGTTTCATAATAATCTCAAGCATTTTTAAACAATGTTACTCGTCACACCATATAGGTAGAGAATGTATTGTGACCCCGTGTCGTATGTTTATAGACGTGTTATGAGGTCTTGAACACGAAAATCTATCACCCTGTTTGTCTGTCTGTCCGTATGACGCTATTCTTCTACTCATGAGCTCTCAGTAAATGCTGCATGAAATTTGGGAGACATATGCTGTGTCATATTAAGTAATGCTCTTACGTTTTTGAAGACTGATGTATTGGCGGCGTGACAACTAGAAAAAAATAGAAACTATAATAACTTATAAAGGACTCATTTTTAAGGGTTTCGGTTATTCGCGTTTTTGTCCTTAGTAGGAGGTGAAGGCTTTTTTATTGAGTTTACTGAGGATGGCGTGTTCCTTTTAGACCTATCTCGACATTGGCTATAACCTCAATTTACTTATTTATATTACATTTGATAATCCTATAATATGTAAATAAATTTTTCTGCAGCCGTCCCGAAAATAGAACATTAGGTATGATTTGTTGAATCGAAAGTGAAACTTTACACAAATCATACCGAAAATAATAAATCATACCGAAAGTTCTATTGTCGGGACAGCTATAATGTTCATAAGTGATACTTATAGTATCTATCTCTATAATTTTTTTAATATTTCATCTAACAAAAGGCTGCAGAAAAAATATTATACGTAACGCTACCCGAAAGTGATTTTACGGGACTTGCACGCTTCGGGACTTGTTACCTAGATAATTATTTCGATACGCCAGGACAACTGCAGTGGAGACAGTCTGTCCCAGTCCTAGGGAAATAATAACCAAGAAATCAAAACTATTGAAAACCTTTCAAAATGCGTTTTTAGGAATAGTAGAGATGTCAGGTCATTTTCGGTTTTCTTTGGGAGGAGTCAAATTAGGGTGGAGTGAGGATATTACCGGAGCTTGGAAGAACGTCAACATCTTGACTAATCATTAGCTTTGATTCTAACTGTAGTCTAACGTGCAATTGGAAAAGCTTTATCTGTATTAGTATGATACATTTGAGCCTCGTTAGTAGCAAGAATGTGTGGGAAGTATTGAAGTACTCAAGGGAGTAGGCGAGGGGGATATTAAGATCAAAACCTCCATTTTTTTAGAAAGTGTGTCAGTTTATGACAGCGCGATACTTGATATCAAGTAGCGTAACCCTCTTTCACCCTTGGATGGCATCTGACCGGCTTTCATGGTGGGACAGACTTAACTCTCCCCCCATGGTTAGCCTCTGATAGGATTTTTTGGTCTTTATAACGATGGACGTCCAGTCCAAAGGTCGCAACTCAAACCCTCCATGGATAATTTCTGACTACGCCTATGGAATTACTGAGTTGAGCCATTTGGCGCCGTTATTTTAGTTGAAATATAAAATTGGGGAAAATATAAATGTTTTGTTTTAATCAACGACGTCCTACTGATAGACTACGCTTTGTATACCGAATGTTTGTAAGCGTTTCTGGTGATGCGACGGCAGGGGGGAACGTTAGCTGTATTTATGAGCGTACACCGAGTCAGTAGCGTAGACGTTTTATTTTTACAATGGCAGAAGTTTACAAATAAACATTCAAACAATATGAAATAACAGATGTGTTAAGTAATTGTCAGACTGTTGTTCATTAGGAGCAGCTAAAAAACGTAGAATTTAGAATTATTGAATATATACACACATACACATAATAAAATTTTATTTATCCGTTTCTCCTTTCCCTTTCACACCACTTGCTTTTGTGCTCAAATGAGAATATAACTGCTGCATGAGTTTCTCTCATTCAAAGTGGTATTCTTGAAAAATAAGATATGAATAAAACTTTTTTCATTGATACTAGCTTATTGATCATAAAATATGTTAATTCTAAAGTCTGCAAAGAAATAGTATGTATAAAATTGTATATTCAGCCAATATAGTGCATTTATCACGTGTTATCATAATAAGTATTCCAAATTGTTAACATTGCATTGGCAAAAAATGCCTAAATGGATACGCGAATTTCGTCACAGTGAAATCAAAACATTATCTGGCAATGATTTCTATCAACGGTACGCAAAATTGTCTTTTAACTGGGTAGTTACTGTGACAGGGTCTGTAAAAATGATAATTTTTTGGAAGGAAAAAACGCGCTGTCTTTATTATTTACAACAGTACATAATCTGAGGTTAGTAACATTCTTACGTAAATTAAGTAGGTACACAAAAAAATCACTGATTTTTAATGAGAGCATTGAACCCGAGTCTATAGCAAATTTATAATAACGAACTTAAAACTAGTCAGCCTAATCCCTCAACGTCGTCAATCAATAAATAGTAATAAAGAGTTTTAATTGTATCAGGAAAGCAGTACTTATGGTGGCCATATATGTGATTGCAAAATTGTACTTGCTAGAAGTTAGATCGCATTTCTCTGCTAATACCGGCATTACCAAAACATTCGTTCATTTTCGTAAATATTCCAATAATTCCTCAATATAGCTTTTGTGTCGGTTCTTTCTAGGCTGGGTCTAACCCAAAAATTTTTTTCGTTTTTTTGGTAAATAATAAGAAAACCCGATTCGCAATTTTGAGCAGGCCACGTTTTCTATCGGCGGCGACGAAGTTGTCTAATTGTTACCTACAATTCCTACAAATATGTGGACAGCAATTGCCAATTTGTTTTTGTTTTCGAAAACTTGAAAACTTTGTTGTGTTCTGTTTTGTTGACTGACCGGTTTAGCACTGATAACTACCCATTCATATATGTGCTATGTTGCTTTTTTTAATAACAGACATCCTGTTTTGTTTTGAAACCACCCTCCAGCGAAAATCCTGTGTACGCGCCTGAGTAGACACGTGGTCGACACTTGGCATAGACAGTCTCGACGTTGCCAGTTGTGCATTAGGGCATGCAGCAATGTTTGTAAAATATAAAAATGGGGTTAATTCTTGACAGAATTGCAATATTACACGTGTTTTACAAAAGAGTATTTTCAGAGTACTTTTTCTGTTACAGATAAGTAAGCCATAATCATAATTTTTTACAGCATATTGACTATACTGTTCCATACGTTTTTCTGAATATTCATTCCAAATGATTGTCAAGTTGGCATCGCTGCGGTGTACCGTTGAAAATAATCCCAATGTTTGGAATGCCGAAAAACAATTTGCCTTGGATGCGTGGTCTATCAGTAGGACGTCGTTGGTTTTAATTTACTAACTTAAAGGAACACTAGGACATTGTGTTTTTAGTCAAACACCTCACCACACTTTCTTAATTTGAGGCATAGATGGCCTAAGAAACAAATATGTATTGTAGGAATTCACAATGTGGTAACAATGCAAAGCGCGAAACTCCAACCAATTCTTGTACTAATAGTATATATCCATAATTTGACTTCTTACATAGTAAATATGTATATCTAAAAAACTAAAAAACACGTTTTTAAAGAACACCGCACTAAAAGTAATTTTTAAAATAGGCTTTAAAACATAATGAACGAAGAAGACTAGTATTATTGTGAAAAAAGCGCTTGATTTTGGAATCATATGACACAAAAAGCCCACGCTTTTTTCACAATCATACTAGTATTTTCCTTTCATTATTATTTATAAGCTTATTTTAACAATTAGGTATTTTTAACTTTTTGGTCCGATGTTTCTTAAAACCACGTTTTTATACTATATTTATTCTGAATATTTTAGTCAACTTTATCATCACAGTGTGTTTTCTAGTTTCTTTAAACTGTATTAATAATACTCCGTGTAATAAATATGAACAATGATCTTTGGTCAATATTCATATGATAATCATTAGCATTACTGCATAAACGATAATTAAAACTGTCGCCTTTGCTGAATAAAAATACCACCTGCCAAACAGTTGGGCTACGATTCTGTGTAATATTAACAAAGGTGTCTGCGCCGTCTCTTAGACAGCAGATACAACCGCTGGTCCGATGGATTTGAAGCCGTCAACATTGTTTTCGCGGCAAAGTTGGAGCGTTCAATGGTCGGTCCGACCTCCTAATCCAAAGGACAGTTACAAGCTCCCAAACAAACAAAAATACAGGTGAAGCTAACAAAAGCGTGCTATAAAAGGTTGACCACCGTATTTGTGTTCCGCTTTATTGATAACTCACCCTAACAAGGCCAACCTTTAAAAGACTCAAATCATAAAATGTTATACCAGTACAGAGAGTGTAACGAGAGCTTGATGTTCCATTGGATCAACCTTAGATACGGAAAAAATGTTGTGCTTTAACTGGAATGAGTGACTAACGACGGTAACATTTAAATAAGTGCTTTGAATACTATGCATTGAATATATATGTTACAGTAATGCCAATGCTAATGACCACGAACTATCACCGCTATACAATAATGTCACGAGCTTTTTGCTGTATTGTTTATCCCATACAGAAAGTCAAGGTCAATCTGCTGACCATTTATCTATTATTTTTATCTGGAATTTCATCCTTGAAGCTGCCGATATGAGCATTGTGTATAGGGTAGTTCACCAGATGTTCACATCTCAAGATAGTGATTTTAATTTGTGAGTAATCTTACTAGATATAAAGAATAATTTGTTGGTCTGGTTGCACCAGTTAAATAACGAAATTGGAGCCGACATTTTTCATTATAATATCTAAACAATATTCAGAACACATCATTCAGTTTATGAAATTGAAGATATTCTTAAAGCATCAGGTCTAGACCATGCAACGAATAGTTTTAAGAAATTACTTTCGCCAATTTTAGCATGATACTCTAGCATTGTGCAATAGGTCGTAGCTCTGGCATACTAAGACGTGTTTGGTATGTTTATTTTTATAGAAGTTTTGAGGTGAAACTGCATCCCTGTACCGGGTGTTTCCTCATACTTCGCAACCCTCCAATATTTTTTATTTGAAGAGATAGAAAAAGTTTTTACATGAATGTCTTATAGTTTTCTCTTGTCATTCAGAATTTGATACGAACAAAAAGAAAAAAGTTGTAAAAATCCTGTTTTTCGTATAAAGCTGTCCTTTTTTTAAATGGGACATCCTGTGTATTATATCACGGAAAGAAATATATTTTCTTTTGTTTTTAAACACATAGGGGTTCGCTCACCTTATTTTGAAAGGTTCTTAAAATATTTAACTTCAAAGTTTCTAAAATGTGGAAGTAATCCTCAATCTCACTGAAGCCATGACTGAAAACAAGCAAAAAATATATTTCTTTTCGTGATATAATATAAATGGAGTCCCATTTAAAAAAATAAAACTTTATATGAAGAAAAAACGATTTTTTAGTATTTCTTCGTTTCTTTCGTGTCAAATTCTGAACGTCAAGAAAAAACTATAAAACTTTCATATATTTTTATTTCTATCTATTTAAGTAAAAAAGGCAAGAGAAGTATGAGGAAACACCCGGTACCACGTCATCATGACACATCTGCGAAAAAAGCAATCCTAAGGGTTCAACTCATTCAAAGGACTGTAACCCTGTTCATCCTATCCTACTACATCCTATACCTTAGGCTACGGATTGTGTTATTTGATCACCTAGTTTGCTTTGGGTCATCCGAATTAGCTGTGCTGTTAGTCAATGTTTTAACTGTTGATATATGTTTTATATTATTTTCAAAATTGGGTTAGAAGAACTGACTCAGAAGACCACCAAAGCTCCTTCTTAGAAGAAATAAAGTACATATAATGGTACACTAAGTTATCCTAAACTTCTTCTCTCTTCTCTAAGCTACTCAATATATAGCATATATTCGTGTTGGAAATATTTTTGTTTATCTCCACTAGTCAGGTATTTCATAAGCTATGACTGCTTTGCCAAACTACCTACAAACAGACTTTTCCCTGTCCTAATCTGGGACTCTGTGGCTTTGTCTGGGGGCACACGATGGATGCCAACGCGTTAAATGAGGATGGGGTAAACGATGTGATCTCCAGTTTGCTGTTGAACGCCATGTACTTGTACAACGTCCTACTGGTTTGATGGTTTGAGCTGCCATTGCCTTTAACTGCAAGTTAAATTTACTGGTGATTTGTGGCACAATGACGGCCCAACATTATGTGAATGAGGTGTTAGAACCAGTTGTGGTTCCATAAATCCCAGGCCCGGGTTTCTTCCAACAAGGTAATGCGCGTCCTCATATAGTAAGTCTGTCCGTGAGGTAAACAGGAAACTGTTGGCCCTTGGCCTACACCATCACCCGATTTATCGCCAATTGAGAAAGTAGGAACTGCATGGGTGGAACATGCTGTAAGGGCAACTTGTGAGGCTGTACCTCTAGAGTCTATTACCAACTACATTAGAAGCATGCCGCACAGGCTAGAGCTGTACATTTTTTTATGAACTAATTATGGCAAATGTGTTCGTCTATTATCGCCTTTAGTTCTGCCGTATCTCATGAACCGCATCCCTCTGCTTCTCAGTAATATATGTATTATTTGACAATTCAAAAAAACGTCAGGAATGGAAAATGAATCAAAACACTATCATTACTACCAGTTCACATAAAAGATTGTACCAATTATGTATATGTCAGATAATTTTTATACGAGTAAAGGTCGTACGTAATATGTAAATAGCAGATAATTTTTGTATACAGATCCGATGATTCTTTAGACATGTGTACACATAAAAAAAATTAATGATCATTGTTTTCCAGAGTTTTATCCAATGCAACGTTCGCATATACGTATCGCGTATAAGCAATGTTTGATTAGAAAGTTCTACGAAATGAGCACCATTGGAGTCTCATTGATGACTGAACAGAACTAGCTCTACACACGATTTTATTTATTGTCACTAATTTGTAATAGAATAACAAATAAATCCACCTTCAGGATTCTGAGCCTTGTGATAGCACATAAGCGTTAGACCCATACATTATTACAACATAGACATTTCAATAGGCAAAATAACTTCATGTTCTAAAACCTTTGACGGTCTTGGCCGTAACCATGATTATCTTCCAGAGTAGCACAAGGTATACATCCTAATATAAATAGGCAGCAGTCCTAAGCTTCACCTTTAATGTTTGAAGGTTCTAATAATCTGATATACCAGTTATTTGACTCACATCATAGATCTTTAAGATCCATTCTATATATTTTTTTATAGTCAGCCTCCCGCAAAGGCTGAAAGCCTGTGGCGCTGTAGAAGCGCTGCGAGAGGATAAGTGTCGGTTCACGTTAGATTTCAAACGCTGCAGGTTGTAGCCGTCGGGAAACAAATTCCCCGGCAGTTGATTCAACAGCGTCGAAGTTCTCCAAAAGAAGGAATGCTGGAGGAGACTGGTTCGGGGAGTTAGGACCTCGACCTGGTAAGAATGAGCTCGCAGAGCTTCTCTATTGTTTCTGGTTCGGACGGCCTTTCGTGTTATTATCTGAGAGAGCCCACCCGAACATCGTCCGTGATAGAATCTGTAAAACAGGGATAGGTAAGCCACCCTCCTTCGATGTTCCAGGCTGTGGTGGTCCTTTGTGAGGTTAGGCGTATCGATTAATCTAATTGCTCTTTTCTTGATAGTGCCCAGAAGCTTTAGAGAGTGTTTCGGAGCGCATCCCCACACATGGGAGCAATACTCCAGCGATGGTCGGATCTTTGCCTTGTAAAGCAGCAGCAGTTGCTCTGGTGTATACAACTTCCTACAGCGGAACAAACCTCCAAGCTTCTGGGATGCCGTTTTAGCAATACTGACGACGCCGACGTGGTCGTGCCAGGACATGTTATTGTTGATGTTGATCATTCGACTATGGGGTGGCCCTCCATTTCCACTGTCGGTAAGCCATCGTGAGACTTCTTTGTAAGTGTTGTTGCCTGCCATGTACGTTGAACTGTACTTTATTTGCTAATCCCCACTCGACAATTGTTTTGATATCTGCGTTGATCTGTGAGGCATGTTGCTGTCGCCGACGTACCGTCTCCTGGGATGATAGTGGCTTGCCTGGTTCCACGCACGACACTAATCTACTGTCATCTGCGAAGCTGTAGATTGGATTGGATGTTATCTCCAGCAGCTCGTTGATGTACAGCAGAAACAGTGTAGACAGATCTCTGAGGAACACCGGCGTTTATTGAAAATACGTCTGATGAACAGCCCTCGACTACAACAAACAGAGATCAGTCGTTCAAAAAGCTTTTCAGCCACTGGCGCAGGCTAGGTGGTAGTCCATAAGCAGCAAGCTTGACCGGAAGTCCCTCATGCCACACTCTGTCGAAAGCTTTCGATATGTCAAGTGCAACAACACGGGATTCGTCATGATTTTCTATTGCTCGGTTCCACAATAGAGTGAACTGTAGACCTGTGCTTGCGGAAGCCATATTGGCGATCATTTATGATGTTATTGTTGTCCAGGTATTTCAGGAGCTGTGTGTTAATGACAGTCTCCATAACCTTAGACATGATGCTGAGAAGAGCCACAGGTCTATAATTGGTGGGATCAGATTATTTTGCCTTTCTTAGAGATGGGTTGTACGCAATCTTCCACGAAGCGGGAAACACGCCCCGTTGATACGAAAGTTTGAAGAGCTTGCAAAGAACAGGTGCAAGCTCAGCGGCACAGCGTTTAAGGACAATGGCTGAAATTTGGTCAGGACCAGTAGCTTTATTCGTGTTCAGTTTTTGGAGGATGTTTTTTAACATCTCGATGTTGAAATTTGACCTCTGCCATTCTCGAGTTCACGCTTATGGTGGTGGTCGGAGTACTACCTTGAAAGTCTACAGTAGAATTGGCTGGGAAGAGCTTCCCCAAGATGTCTGCTTTTTCTTTAGGTCCATAACATGCATCAGCTAATATGGTATGTATATTGCATACTTCTGCTCACAAATACTTTATTGCTCGAAGATGAGTTTCCCCAGATTACGATTCCATAGGAGAAACTACTAGAAATGTTATTATAGACTATTGGATGACGAAAATCGTCTTTCGAAAAAATCTACGAAATTAGTACAAGTTCAAAACTAGAAGCGTCTTTCCGTTTTTATATTTCCACATTTGCCCAGTGTTTAAAGTACATTTTAGAGCGAAATGTTTCATCTGATGTTTAGTGTAGCTCTGAGAGGATAAGCCTTAAATACAGACCATTCATTTGAATAAAAGAAGCTTATAATCGGGCTTCTAAAGGACATTTATTATAAAAAGGAACAATTTTAAGTTATAATAAAACTTTTGACAGGTGTCTCTTTTTTTCTTTTTCAAACATCTTAGGTAAGGGAAGTATTGGTATGGCGAAAATTTTTGGATTTTTAATAATGTGTGAGGGCGGGTTAGAATATCTCCCATCGTATATCCTGCGTGTCGTAAAAGGCGACTAAAAGGAGCCGAACTACTGTTGGTATAAGCAGTAACCTCTTCTCAACCAACAGCTTTGGGTGGACGAGCTGAGAAGAGTGAGGACATTTTTCTTGCCTTTAACCAGTAGATATCATCTGGTCAACGGCATGAGGATGCAGAAAGCAAATAGGAAACTACTGCATTAAAGATCTTAAAGATATCCCAAGAGAAACTCGTAAAATAAGTAAATGCATTTTACGACTTCACAACATGTCTGTTAAGACATTGTGACTATGATGATTATGAATAATGTCCATCACGAAAAACTGGCACTCATATCCGTCGGTCTGTCTGTCGGTTACAATTTCTCTAACAGCGTAATCTCAGCAATTCTTTAACCGGTTTTGATGAAAAATGTTTTTGAAAATTAAATGTTTTAGGCACTCCAGATTATTTTCCACTCTTTTGGTTTGAGAATAAAATTGGGGTGGTGGGGAATAGATGATATAGAAACTCCAAATTATCATATCACAAAGGACTCTCTGTTACCTTGAAAAAAAGGTACCGTCTATGATATTGTATATCTGACAGACCTTTTCCAGCATGTCTTTTAAGACATACCTACTAATTTACATTTTCCATAACACGCCATAGACGAGAGGAGCATTGCGTATATCAGTCACTGCTGCAATAAATTTTGTGAAATTTGAGGTGTAACGCAATTAAGTTTTGAATCAAGCCATTTGAAATCCCTTTTTTTTATGAGTATTGACAGTAAAATAGTGTACGGCCATTCGCTGGCTAACTATTAGTCACATTTTTACATCACACTGAAGCGTTATAACAACGACCACCATATTTAAGGTTGTTATTTATTGTTATGGCTTCATTTTTAATTATAATCGTCACTCTTTGTATGGATGTAGGCAGAAATAACACGATCAAACTGGTCGTTGTAAGTGAAATGCATCAACGGATTCCTGTTATATAAATACAGGGTAATCTATGCAGTAATGTGAATGAAGTTGACAAAATATTATGGAACCAAATCTAGCTTTAAAATGTCACTACTATTTTAGTAAAACTCTATACTTAAAGCAAATGATACGATATCTGTTTTTTTGATATATCTTAGAGCTAAATCTGCATATCTGTGGAAATTTTATCAATAAGTTTTTCGAAATTGAGTGTTGTTTGGCTTATTGTGTCATGTAGGATGATATATTGTGTGTACCTTGTGTGGATTATTTAAGGAATCGATCTTTTTTTCAGAGTGAAGTCCCTTATACTTTCACAATAAATATATACAATTGTTGCCCAAAAAGTGAAGGCTGTTCAGTTATAGATACATTCAATGTCTCAAGATACTAGACTAACTATTGAACACCGGCAATCAACTTTAGAGTGCTTGGTCCAAGCTTGATCAATTATTATTAATTGTGAGAGTAGGCAGCAAAAAGAGAAGAAGTTACGGTTATTTCTAGGAATAATATCTCAACTTTTGGTGAAATCTCAAATCCTTTACAACGTTTGGTTTTCAATAAACCATCATGAACTGTACTTTTCTAGAAGAAATAGAATCGATAACAGATTCTTGATCTCAGCAAAGCTAAAAATGTTGCAATAGAATTACTGACTGGTTGACTAATATTACTCTATATGAAAGACAACCAACTTTGTTATGAGACGCTAAGCCTTAATGGAGAAGAATACGTTAGAATACCCTAAAGTTCTTCATAAGGCATGGCGCGACGGTTTTCTGAGCTGTAGAAAAGTCTTTTCGAGACCTAGATCCCACATGTTTTTAGTGGCTGCACTTTTGGGGTGCAAAAAAGGTATAGGGACGCTCCCTTGTAGGACAGTTTACAGTTAAGGGAAGGCAGAGAGATGAAATGTTCAGCTGAAGGATTTACCTCTGGATGAAGGATATTTTTTAACGACCATATTCATGACATAAAACCTTCACTAAAATTCAGCTCCTCGATACCAGAATACCATAAACTGAGTATATTTCTAACTTGACACAGGAAATCAACTCATCACATCCAGCATGATAGCGTTTCCGTTGAAGTAGAATAACATCAGTATGTATACTTATAGGTATAGACGGTATTGAAAAATATGGATAGAAACATGATCGACCTGCATATTTTTGCAGTTAACTGTGAATGTGCAGGTAGATGTTTATGTTTTACTGAAACCAGCAAGGACGCCATCCTATTGTTTCAAATAAAGCATATCGATTCGTTAGTCCAGTCCAGTTATAAATCAACCTCTATGGTGATCATCCTAACAGTTGTATACAACTGTTGTGAATATTATTTAAAGCTAACAATTATTTATATAGATCAGACCAACAAACGCATATCGTTGACGTTTGCCCTTGTCATATCACACACTATTTTTGTAGTCTCATGAGGCCCAGGTGGCCGGAATGTTAATTTAAGGTTTATTTTCCAGCATGGTGTTCTCGATAAGGGGCCAGTAGGGCGTAATGGGTCAGAGGAAACTACACGATGAGTTTCAGAAATAATATTAACCTATTACTGTATTAATAGATCGACTAGTTGGTTAAAACTGTCCTATCATTCCTGCACGACTCAAAAATTCAAAATACTTCTTTGTATTTGGTATAGCATCAGTATACTGTTGAAAACTGGTAGACCAACATTGAGACCAGATCCAATTAAGTGTATGGGACGAACTAGGTAAATCACTAAGGATTCGAAACTATATTTTTTAGCAGGCTCTTATTAGCCTCACTTGCCAGCGCGCAGTGGTCGTATCCACTGACTAAATGATGGCATAGACACCATAAAGTTTGTTAATATTACATAGAGGCGTAGGTACGAGAACTTAAAAGGCGTGACATCCAGCGGTTTGGGTGTTGGTATTTTTGTGAAATTTATTCAGGAAAATCGACAGCTTCAATTATGACTTATGCATCAATGGTAATGATTATGCTATGAATATTGATAAGAAGCAATTGCCCAGAGTATTAATGAGTGCAGTTTGAAAAAAACTAAAAAAATAAACATGCATTAATGATAAAGCTAACTAAAAAATTAAAAATAAATATGGTTCAAAAAACTATAAAACATGATTCTAAGATAATAGCTTCGAATATTTTATCTACATCTTCGAATGTATCATCTCTGCCTTCTTGTCTAAGTATTGGCCCCTCCATAACTTACAGCTACTAATCTCGCCAATGCAATTAATTCCCATAGCTGGTTGATACTGAGGCAATTAAAAGAATAGTAGTATGTAATGACGTTATAAAGAAATTTCTATACGTCGTAAAACTTTGGTGCCATTTGTAACCACGATTTATTCGATTTTTCATTCTAATGGAGTAACTAAGTTTATCTTAATTTTCACTATGCCCTTTAGTTAATGCACTCTCATAACTAGAGTTCAAAATAATCCATACGTGTATCTACTGAAAACAATAGCATAATAGTAGTTTCGCCATTTGGTATAGAATGCAAATTCAGGAAAATACCGTAAAAAGCTACACGATTTAGAAATATTGCAACTCCAGGGAAGGAAATGATCTCGAAGCAGTTAGGTTCATCAATGGTAATGGAGAGAAAGCTTCAAAGTCGCTTCACTGACTATGGAGAAACGATCAGAACATGGAAATACAAAAAAAACTTTGTTTTTAGTAGTTTCAGAGATCCTGATAATATATCTTAAATACTGAGCCATGGAATCGTGTCAAAGGCCTTTGATAATATGCTTTGAGGACGTTTTCATTCATAAAGCGTGTTTTATTATCCTAGAAAGAATTATCCTTCCTATTATCCTGCATTTTCCAAAGCGAGCCAAAATAATTTTTAATTTGACATCAATGTTGTCAATTTTCGGTTCGGAAGTCTAACGCCGCCATTTTGCCTTATTTCTTCAAAACGTACCTTGTTCTTTGGAAATTCATATTTTGCAAATCATTAATTGGTATTGACGTGTAGGTAGACTATTCACTTAGATTCCTTTACTCCTGCAATCCCTAGTAGGCCCATGGCGTGATTGATAATTCTCTCCCATCTTGCCCTATCTTTCCCCTCTTCTTTCCAGTTCCTCTCTCCTGTTGCTTCTATCTCCCGGGCTACTTGGAGCAGCCATCTATCTTTGGGTCGACCTCCCCTTTCCTTTCCTCCGATGCCTCTAATCATTATCATGTTTGGTACTCTATCATGCGTCACCTTAATGACATGCCCCAACCATCTCATTCCCTGTTCCTTCACCACCAATATTATCTTGCGTTCTTTGTACATAGCCTGCAGTTCTTGGTTTGATCTCCTTTCCCAAAAGTCACCCACTTTACTTCCTCCAAAAATTTTCCTCAGTACTTTCCTTTCCCTTATTAATATCCGCCTGCGTGAAGACCCACAATTCAGATGCGTATGTTACTACTGAGTAGTAACATATGCGATGAACTTAAGGCCTGTAAAACTTTAGCCAACCTCCACTTACTTTTAAACATCAAACCATTATCCAACAGATATCAACTTTACTGTACTAGTATGAACATTCCTTCCTATATAATCCCAACAAGGAACTGAAACAATTAATCTGCATTCTACACAAGTATTTTTTCTTGTTTATGTTACTTTGTTACTACATATCTGTTCGAACTTTGCTTTGATATTATTTATTGTAACAGGACATTGCACTGCTGATATACTCGATTTAATTAATATCACACACAAAGCTACCACTAGCAGCATAATTTGCGTTCAAACCAGAAACTGGTAGTAAAAGAACAAATACACAAATAAATACTGTTTACTTAATCGATCTGTATATAAAATGTGTATCTCTTTGTGAGAAATTACGAATCGTATTACTGTCCGCAGGTTGCCGTCAATACAGTATTGAGAACTAATTGGCTTATACTAGTTTTTAAAAATGTTGGTTGTTTTTATGTGTTTTAAAGTATACTATTATTTTTAAATACCCACTTGAAGTGCATTTTTGATAGTTTGTAAAAGAAATCTATGCTACTCGTTTCCATAGATCTACTTATTGCACTATCTGGCTCTCTATAACTCGAAAGCCATTGTTCTATAAAAATATTCAAGAGACTCTGGCAAAAAGCCTCCTCTAAAACTTGAGATTTACACGAACAATAAGTGGGAGAATAAAAAATAAGAAATTAACATATTTCGTTTTTTAGAGCTTTGAGAGAGCTTTTGATCACTTTACAAATTTTCTAAAAGGGCTTAGGACTTCCCAACATTTTGCGTGAAGTTATTTGAAATATTTTTATGATTGCTGTAATCTTTTGCCCACAGTTTTGCATCTGTCTTCTGTCTTTTTGTAATTCGGAAAACGCTGACTATTTAAAATGCTTCAGAGAATGACAAAAAGCAACATCCATTATTAAATAAAAAGTAGTGGAGAGCAAGGTTTCAAAAAAAGCGAAGGATAAGTTTAAAAAACAAGAATTTCACCATTGGTGTTTTGAAAATCCCTTACACTTAACAAATGTTGAAAGGGTGTAGGGGGTTACAAGATGACTTATCGTGTTTGCACATCTTGTAGATCATGATAAATACTAGTAAGTTTACGTGACATCATTTTTTCATCGTGTATAAATTACAAAAATATATTAAACAAATCACCCCCAGGTTGCTTATTGTTATTTTTCGTTAAACTGGAGGGTGGTGTATTATGAGCACGCGGTACGTAAAGATAAGTCACTTGAAACAAAGCTTTCACAAAAAATTATCAAACAGAGAAAAGTAGTAAGCTTGGTAGTAGCAACCCCTTCGCTGATGAAAACAAAGAAGTTATTTAATCTATATTGGAGAGACATTGTATCTGACCATGAAATACTATAAGTATAACAATATCCTTAGTTCGAACCCAGCTCTAGGTGAGCATGTTTCTCCCTTCTTCCTCAAGCATAAACTTTTTTTTTGTATGAATAAAACTAAAAGAAAACACCAGTCATACTCGTACCCATTTCCTCTTCTCCATTTTGATTTGATGAGTTCTTTTGAGAAATATACAGGTATCTTGTGCTACATTGAATGGGGTTGTAGAAAAGTCTTTTTTGACCTTATTGTTGAACAAAAAGATAGGGATCTACGTATTGAGATTTGATTTTATTTTGATTTATTTTTGTTGCCCAAAAATCCCTATATGGTTACAGCTATCTAGTATAATGATAACTTCAACGGAATATGCTTTCTAAATTATACAGCTATTGGATTTTTCTAGTAAACCCAAACCCACCAGTCACATAATTTTTTAAGGTTAATGGCCACTCTGTTTACGTCTTTTCCACGATCAATGTAATGTTGTTTCATCAATTATTATTTGTTATACTTATTAGGAATTCTATACACAAAACTAAACTCAGAAATTTCACCTATATGTCTGTATATGTAGTCGCAAATTTACATACCAATCTGAATGCATTTAACACTGTTATTTCTAACTGCTTGCAATTTGCGGAACGTTAATTACAAAATATAATTTATCAAAATTGTCAATTTATTTGCACAATATTTTATGTCAATTGCCTACTTACCACAATATACTATTGCTTTAGATTATTATGAATTGTTACTCTAAGTTTTTGATCAGTTTAATTATTGTTAAAATCTTTGCTGCTAGATGTTTCTTCTTGTACCATAGGTGATAGGAGTATTGTAATCACACAAATTTTTGAGTTGAAAATAATTAGATTTTTGAAATTTTTTGATGTCTAAATCACTAACAAACTTTCCCCAACATAACCTTTTCACAGCAGCCCCGGTGCTCTGGTATTTAGGCTCTGCCTACGCAATCTGCTCAGTTCCAGCATCCATGTCAATCATTTCCGTTGCTCTTTTTGTCTCATTGTCTTTCACTGTTTTTGGTCATCGCTGCACCGGTTTTGCTGTAATTTGGAGATTTTATTGGTAGCCTTGCTGCACTTTTGAAAATCAATGCATTAACGGCACGGAACTTAATAAAAAAGAAATTATACCACAACTCTTTTAACTTCGTTTTCAGATGTGGGTGATGATTATTCATTTTCTTTAAAAGAGGGAAGATGTGGTTCTGGAAAGTTGGTAAAAAAATGTGTTGTAACTTTTTTCGCAACTGTGAAAAAATTAGCTCTGTGGTCAGTCTAGGTTCTACAGGTCTGTCCAAATGTTTTAGATGTGGGTGATGATTTTACATTTTATTTGAAAGTGGGAAGATTTGGTTCTGGGATGTTGGTAAAATTAAAAATTTGTTGTGATTTTTCTCGCCGCTGTGAAAAAATTAGCCCTGTCGTCAATCTAGGTTCTACAGGCCGATCCAAATATTGTTTTAGGTCCTTTAGCGTCTATTGAACCTGGTGAATAGTTCTTGAAAATCTTTCAACTGATGGTAGAGTAATCATCGAAAAATATATAAACCAAACAGTACCTCGATTTTCTATTATAAACACTTTTATGCTCGTGTTCTAACATGTTTAGACCCACTGAACAGTTAGGATTCAGTATCTTCCGCTGAACACCGGAAAATCAGCTGAGCCAGTATTCAACATTTAAATGTTAGCCTCTATAAACTTCTATCTAAATTGCCTGCATTGTTATTGCATTTCCATTTAGCACGTGATTCTCAAGAAATAGTTCTCCTGTATGCTCAATTGGTTATAACTACAATTTCTGTTATTTAGTGATAAACTAATCTCTACAATTTTTTCGTGTTAAGGTTATCAACCAAGTGCCACTTAAAAAATAGTGGCACCGAACTGGACTTTTTTGGCAATGACCAGTCCCAAAAAACTCATAAGAAAATATTACCCTGCTTACATATTGTTCCTTTCAAATCTGTTAGAACGTTGTTTTCGAAGATATAGCTTTGGAATTATTTGTAGCACCATTACAATACAGCCAGTAAACTACTAACTTGACTGTAACAAAATTTTAACATAGCATATTACTGCCGGAGCTGATATAAAAGGTCTATAGATTTTGAAAATCGTACCAGTGGCGCCAAACTAATCACTGAAAGATGGGAAACATGAAAACCTCTCAAACTTTGCCATTAGATGTTTTAGAGCTGCGCCTGTCTGAATGATAAATACATGGGAGTAGCAAGTAGCTCACTCTTCCATTCTGACCACTGGCACTGTAATGCTCACATTGACACAGGTTACGTTAAACTGAATAGTTACAATTCAGTATTTCTCCTTAAGACTCACTCGCTCATAATTGCCTTCTATTTTCTTTTTTCTGTCATCTGTTTTGTTAAGGTTAACAATCAAGTGCAATCAAAACGATAGTAGCTCTGAACTGCAGCTTTTCGACCTTGACCAGACTATCGAATACCACATTTCCAACGCTAACGCATTTTCCGCTTGTTAAAAAAGAAACAGCAACATATCGATAGTTCTGTCTGACAAAATCGAAAGTAGGTTATGTTATGACGATACGAAATTTTATATAACATTCTGCATCATTAACTTTCGATACACTTCAGTCTGGCTTCAGAGGAGGATTTCAACAACGGTCATCATACTGTTGGTTTGTTCACTTTAATTATTATTGGTGTTAAATAACGCTTAGTACACTCATGTGTGAGATTGAAAAGGTTAAGCTAGAACCACATAAAAGAAAGAAAAATACAGTATTTTGGCCACATTATCTGAAACGAAAAATACGAACTGCTCTGCCTTATCATCGAAAAGGACCAGGAAGAAGACACAACTTCTGGCTCAAAAACTCGCAACAATGTTCAAATATGGCCTCCACAGAATTATTTACAGCCGCGATAAATAAGATTAAGTGGGCAAATCTAATAGCCAACGTCCTCAAGGATAAGGCACCTTAAGAGGCCTGGATACACACATTTGTACATGCGTATTTGCCATGTAAAACACGGACTTACAATTTCTCGGATAACTCGCTCTATTTTAAAACTACATATATAATATTTCAGAAGGCGATAGTTAGGACCTTAGTGGATGACAACTACTTTCGATTTTCTCAAAAAAGTTCTTTAATGTGCAAAAAAACTCGCAATGCAAAATCATACATTCTATAAATGCCTGTAATTTAACAACCAAACACGATATCAAAAAAGGCTAAATAGTTGCACAATTGCAAGTTTTCTTCTTCAATTTGCTCTTTGAGTCATTACTGTAAGTTCAAAGGTAACGTCAGGAGCTTGGAAATGCGAAATTCATTTTTATGGTGACCTTTGGACCTTACCTTTAGACCTTTTGACTTTACCTTTGGAGTTTTGGACTTATCTCCCCTCATCTTAGATAGAAACACTGGAGAAAGGGAACAGGCGGCCACGCCTACTCGCTAACACGGGAATACGTCTTTTCTTGGATTCTCAACTTCGCGCGCTATACCCTAGACCCTTAAGAAAAAAGAAGAAAATAATGCAGACGTGCATATCTCTATTAACAATTCAACTATTTATACAAGTTCTGATGGTTTACTGCAAATGAACAACCATATCAACGAAAAATAAAATCTAGCAAAACAATTGCAGTGTCTGAATAAGCTTATGGACACACAAAGGGGTGTCTTGCCAACAAACACCTAATATTTAAAAGTTATATGATGATTTGAATTTTTTATTAGAGCAAAGTAAATACGTGAGCAGTATCAGTATCATCTACCTTAATTCCATTAGATCTAGAAAAATTTGTCTTGCCTAGTTTACACCCAAATTTATACGATTAATTTTAAGATTTGGCTAAAACTATGTTCGATGTAAAAAATGGGATCAACATGTCAATAACATCTCAAAATGAAGTTTAGGCTATTTGAAAAAAATCCGTTTTTTTGTTGATTTTTGCTCTGCGACTGGCAAGAGTTCCAATAACGATACCTTTCTGCCATTTCCTCTATGGTAGTAATACGATATTACAATTCCACCACAATCAAGTTCGAAGTTTCTAAGTTATACCTTATAGGATTATAATATGTTTGCATCAAATTATTCCACAGATATAAAATCAAAACCAACATTCAGATAGGTCTAAGAAGCACATGATATCACCAAAGTCATTTTTTCAGCACAATTCAGAGTATTTTATGAATAAATAATTTATTTTGTTTTCAAACCTCCCCCCATGCCATTTTCACTCACTTCCAAAAACAAATGGGAAATGTGGGGAATCTTCAAGTCGTTAAAACGAAGTTTGACTGGTTTTTATATTTTTTGTTTTTATATTATTGTCAAGCGCCGCCTCTGACACGATTTCTAAAAACCATACGCGTTTACCTTCCTCGACACGACAATAATGCTGTGTTAAAATTTGCTTATAATCAATTCAATAATTTTCACGTTACACATTACAGAACGATCTGAAGAAATACTCGTATGTATAGATCTGAAAATTCTAAATAACGTGGTACCTCTAAGAGGCAAGACAATGTTCGGAGGAAAGTGTATTATACCTTTAGGTCAATGGACAGCCTAGTATGAACACAACAAATTATTCTGTTTTACGAGCCCGCCCCCTCCAACTACCCCAATTTCTCCCACCCAAAAAAAGCAGAAAACGATCAGGGTTCCTCAGATACCTAAAAACGAAGTTTGAGGAATATTTGACATTTTCTTATTTTGCTTATTACTCGGCCGCCCATACATCGTTTTTAGAAATTATTACAGCATTACCTACTATGAGCCCACAGCATATCGCTGCCCAAATTTTATTACAATCCATGTAGCGGTTACTGAGATTACGATGCTAGAAGTACACTAAAAGACAGACAGACAGCCAGACAGGCCTAAGGAAAAGAGCGACATTAATTTTAGTTATGTAAACATCATAAAACGCCCAAAAAGCGTATTATCTCAAAATCGAAAATTTTTGCGATCACAGTACTCCCCTTACCTAATAGTGTGGGAAGTACATAGGCCTTGTTTTGGGTAAAATTTTCAAGTAGTACTAGATACGAATTACGGTCTTTGCGTTTTTAATACTCGTGACTAACTTTTGAAACACATATCTCCATTAGTACTATACCGATCACATGACAATATCTCACTGTACCAACTTTATTTATGGAGATGATGAAACGTATGATATTTTTTCAGTATAATAAAATTTCTGCAAATATTGCCATGTCTGCTTAGAATTGATCTTTAGGTATACAAAACATTTTTTTATTAGGTTCATGGGCGATAAAAGCATTAAGTTGTCATTTTGCCGCTTCTAAGAAGTCTTAGCGGATTACGAGGTCAACAAATAGAATTCTCCCTACATCATTTATTATTTAGTGAAACCAGATTATAAAGATCATGCAAATTGCAGATGTTTTTAATTGATAAAGCTCGTCAAATAAAATTTTTGCTAAAGCTCGATTTACTGTATTTGCTAACGTAGTGTCATTGTCATATAAACGTGACTCATTCTCATCTGAGTAATCTGAGTTTTTTGTAGTAAACAAATGTGTGCAGGATCCTGTGACCTAAGAATGATTGAGATTTAAATTGATTCTATTCTCATTTTTTATAAAAAAATCAGACTGTAACCCATAACTTTGACTGTTAGTTATGACCAGAAGCCTTGCCTGGCAAAAATTTGTCCAAAATTTTGATTCCGCCAGAATCATCGAAATATATAATAATATACAGGGTGGTCTAATAAGAAATACAACTCTGTTGCGCTACGAAAGCATGACCAAACCCGTGTAATAATTTTTTTCTCTGCTCTCTCTCTCTTTCTCTGCTTAGTGGGCACTTAAAACGTTAAAACTCTTGTTCCAAACTTTTTACTTCCAACCGAAATAGGTAAGAGAAGAAATTATTACACTGTCTGTTCGCCTGTCTGTCTGTCCGCCTGTCTGCCTGTCTATTTGTTCGCGTTCTTCTAACCCCGTAATCTCAATAACCGCTGCATGTATTGTGATGAATCGACGACAGAGTAATTAGCAAAAAAAATTCACCTATTCCTCAAACATCATTCCTTACCATTTTTCTGGATAGATGTGAAGTTGGGGTGGTTCGGAGGTTGTAAAACTGAAAAATCCATTGACTCCATAATAACCTGTCGATTGACCTACGAAAAGAAAGACCTAGCGGCACTTTTTTGATCCATCCGAACATTGCCTTGCCTACAAAAACCAAGGGAATTATATCTGGTGTATGCATACGAGTATTGTTTTGGATCGTTCTGTATTGTATGACCTGGACATTATTGAATTGATTTTAATGAAATTTTTGAGTATCATTACCGTTGCTAGGATGTAAAACGCGTATGGTTTTAAGAAACCATGACAGTGGCGGCGCGGCGCAGAAATGATCAACAAACTTCGTCTTTAGATGTTTGAAAGATCCCTGATTATTGTATACTTTTTTGATGGGGATGCTGTAAGGACAGAGGGACTCTACGTTTTGTCTGCGCCGATAATGTGTGGAAAGTACTGAGTCAAGACACTTGACGCCGCCATTTTTTTATACTTTAAAAAATCTCGCCTAATAGCGAATTGTATCAATTTTTTTCTGAAATTTATATATCTTGAATCGCATATCATGATAATAGTAATATCTTAGACAAACTAAAAAAAATGGATATACTGACTCACATGTGGTATACTTCTAAACCATCAATGTCAGATAAATATGTAGACCCAGCTGCTTTCATCTGAAGTTCAGGGGCAACATTTACTAATGGACCTGGTGAGAGTAGTATCCTTCTCCGCGAGTGGCCTCTTAAGGCTGCTCTACACTACATTATTTCTTGAACAAGAGAACAGGACTTGCTTCTATCACTTGAAAAATTGACTGGTATCATACAGAAAATTGTTTCAAAATCAGTCTTTATATTGAATGACTGTGGATAAAATATCGATAATTACTCGGTTACAATGAAAATTCGATACTGGTGGCAGATTTCAAACGTCAGCCTTAAAGAGATTAGGGAACCTTGTTGAAGAACCTACTTGTTTAGTGTTCACCGACTCCACTTTTTTTTTTAACAAAGTCTACCCAATTTGTGGTGCCTTTAAAAATATCCCACCTTTATAATTATTGCGCCACTCCTTCGAATGCAATTTCAAACTTCCTTTGTTAATTGCATGCTCGAGATACGATTATAAATGTGCAGCTCCTCTTGCATTCAACATTAAGTAAGAGTCTGCGATACCATATCAACAGAAATATTTATAAAATTGCCATGTAGAGAGGCGTTATTAAATCTTACTACACACCACAGCGGACACTTGTATTTTCACTATGAAGAGGTTTGAAAGCGCGAATTTTGAAATTTAGAAAAGAAACAATAGTAGTGGATTAAACATTTTTAATATTATTGAGACGGATTGGTTATTAAGATAATAATTTCTGATCTTGGATTAATGACGCATTGCATTGAAACAGTAAAAGAACCAATGATATGACAGCAAAACATGAGGAAGATACCTCCTTCTCCATCTATATAAGTCATTGAATTGATGCTTGACGATTGATTATCAATCCTCGTTATTTGTAACAATGATTTTGGAGCAAACTCAAAAACATGAGGCCTCTAGATGCTAAACTAGATATATGACAACACATTGAAAAAACGCAAAAAATTGTCTTTCTGCTGAATGTCAATATTACATCGTACTTTTTCCACCAATGGCAATGTAAGCATTGGTTTAGCAGAATCACCACTATCAAAACGGATTTTTTTAAATTATGAAGATATTCTGCAAAATGTTTCTGATATATCTGGTTTTGAAAATGAGTATGTAATTAATCTGCTTTCGAATGTCGCTTGGATGGAATCATCCTAATAGTCAGAATAGTAATTTGAAGTATTATAAGATAACAAGACATATTGGGAATATAATATTTATTTTTGATTAGAACTGGTTAAAAATAAAACAAAGTGACTGAATAGGAGTTTGTCAGCATTTTTGTATTTTTCTGGCTTAAGACTGCAATGTCCAATATTCATTCGGTCAGGATTGATGGCTAACAGTGTTCTCACTTGCTTATAAAATTTGTTTAACGAACATCCTACAAATACTAAGAGTCGATGCTACACCAAAGAAGTTTCAGAGCTAACTGAATTAAGTCGTCGTAAAAAATCATAAAGCTTTTTCGTCTTTACTATATAGCCATATTAGCGTGCTCATTTCTAGAATCCCTGCTTATTAACAATTTTCACGTTATGGAGCGGCCAAAAAATATTATTTTTTGAAGTTTGCTTTGACTCCTATAGACTAACAAAATAAAACACTCAGGGAATCGACAAATAAACCACAGGAAGGATTGTTTAAGGTTTTCGCGACAATGGTCCAATGAACTGTTGGTTCTTGGGCTGTTCGGCCGGCATCCGTCGGGCTTCGTCGCCTTGGCGTAGACGCTTGACGTTTTGCCAATATGAATGATTCGAATCCTTAGCTGCTACCTAATCGGCGTTTTCCGAGAAACTGAAAATCAGCCAATACGACGGAGCTTTCGGCGTCGCCCGAACAGCCCAAGATCCTACAGTTCATCAGACCACAGAAACGTCCAGAAAAAAGCAATTCGACTAATCAGTCTTAACGCACAACCTTCAGTCGCTCTCTCTGGCATGCTGCTAGTGACCTTTCACTTTATTACCGGTATTCAAATAGAGCTAGTCCCTCTAAGCTATAAATCTGCCGTCTACCAAACCTGTCAGATGAGTCCGTGGGGCTATTGCATCTCATCCCAAAGTGGTTGTCCTTCATACGTCAAGAAGCGAGCGGTAGGAGGGCAGCCTTATCCCAGGGTGTCCAGGGCCCCCAGGGCTTAGAAAGGACTGCCAGGAGGTAACTTTGGTTAGCCTGCGAGTGTTAGCCCAGTCTAAATCTGCGTTAACAAAATTCCTTTACCTTAACCTCTTTACAGCAGACGCGGTACCTGTGGCTGCTTAGTTCAAAAAATACATACATACATTTTATAGATATCATAAAACGTGTATTGTATAGGCCTTGACCAGAAAACAAATGGTGTGAATAATATACATCTCTCTCTATAGTGCCCACGGGGGAGTTTACTTAAAGAAATACCATTAGCAGAATACCTTTTTTCTACTGTATATAGGGCTGCCAACTTTTTTTGCAAGAAAAAAAATAATAGCATTAAAGGAGGAAAAAATATTTTGGAGAAAAAATCGGTTTTTTGACAAAAAACAGTATTTTATTTTTTCCCTGTTTTAAACACATACTTTTAGGAGTCTTTTGCAAAGCTTATCAATAAACTATCATTTCTGAAGGCATCATGGGCTTCATCACATTTTAAGGCGGAATTTAAACATATGAGTAGCTCATTTTTCAATAAATCAGTATTAAGGCTCGGTTCCTATCGTCGCGCCAATATGCATTCATCACAGAAAATACCCTAACTATGAATGCCGAAGCGGCAGGAACAGAAAGTAGATACGAAATAATTTTGGTAATATTAATGAATTCTTCTGAAGCATTTACTAGCAAATAACTTCATTTTTTGCCAGTGCTCATGTTGACAAAAGCTGTATGGCTGCGGATAAAGCTCCAGGATCAATGTTAATATAAAACAGTATATTAGATACTTCTTTTAAGTAAAACAGAAAAAAATATTGTATAGCAAAAAACAGTACAATACTGTTTGTAACAGTATGATTGGCAACCCTAACTGTATACCTATACGGCAGAACCCAATGCTATGTCGCGTCTGATTGCGCCTCTTTCGACGCCACTGTGTATGGTCAACCATGCGGAACATTCTGGCAAAGATTGTTTTCTCCTGACCCGAGTGCAAGAATATGCATACGAATTGTACAGAAATTGAACCCGTGCATGTGTGCTGGCTGTCCTAGATACAGATACCTATGCGTTCACACATAGATATACACTGCCAGGTTGCATGCGACAAAATTCACAATACGCACTGGGTACTGCTGAAGGATATGCAAGATTTTCTATCGAAATTTAGCTACTATTCTACAAATCATTTCAAAAGACTTATTTTTAGTACAAGAGACTTTCGAAAGTAAGGCTAAAATACTGCAAAGGTTTTCTTAAAAAGCTAACGTTTCGGCGTTTATTTTATGCCTTCTCCAAGGGGTGTCAAGGTCACCCCTATAGCAACAATGGATAACAATGATGACATGTACGAAAAACAAAAAAAAAATCCAGAACACGGTCAAAAAGAAAGGTAGCAACAAATGCCTTTGCCAACAAACCTGAATGTATCACTGAAGCCAGGGCAAGAAAAATTGAATTATTTGGTAATGGAATGTCGTGCCGGTAGCTCCAAAATGCTGCTAAAAACTCCATCCAGTTGGGGTATTGAAGATGGAAAAAGTAACAAAAATACGGTGCAGAAAGAAATGATCGAGCTTCGGAGCAAAGGAAGGTTATGGAATATTTTAGTTCGTACCTACTAGTCAGTGTTCGCGCACAAAGCCTAGCTTTTTGCGAACTAGTACTAATATTTATTTGTATACCTAACAAATAAATATATTGATATATTGATATTGATATTTAACTTTTCATAGGTGTGTATTAGACATTCTATGCGTTGGAGAAAATCCCAACGACAGTATTGAATCTAGTTATCGAAACTAATTTTCATCCAATGTGAGGCGTAATGCAATTTTCTGAAAGCATTCCACACAGTAAATCAAGTCTTATTCAATGCTACATTGAAATCTTAAGGAATTGAAAAACGGGAATGAATCCATAGCTATCTGTCCAATCGAATCCAGTATTATGGGAACTGTATCTCTTACAAAAGTGTGTGTTCTTTTGGTGTCCCACAGGACACTCATGTAGGACCAATATTATTTAATACTATTATTAATAATATTAGGGTTTATGAGGTATAGCGAATTTTTGTTGTTTGTCAAGGATTTAAAATTATCCAGGACTTGAACTTAAACTTGTTTTGCAGTATTTTAGTAGTTGGTGCGCCATGTGGATGTTTTGACTTTATTGTCAGATGCTGTAAAACTACCTTTCACAGAAAATCAAATCCAGTAAAATCTGACTATCAAATTAACAACATCATAGTAACTGAAACTGATAATGTAAGGAACCTTGGCATAATGTTCGATCCAAAACTGTCGTTCAAGCTTCATTTTCCAATATTGTTTCAAGAGGCTTGAAAATACCAGGTTTTGTTGCTAGATGTCCTACTAATTTATCAATTAATGTATTCAAGTTGCTATATTGTCCACTGGTTCGTTCAGGCCTTGAATATGATTCTGTCATTAATTTGGTCTTCGTAATATAGCAACAGCATAGATTAAGTTCAACATATATTTTGGAAACAACTCCAAATACCTAAAACCTCATTTTTGTATTCTCAACTTTTTAATAAACTAGAGCGCATCAACAATCTTCAATTCGTCTAATGCTTTCCATTATTCATATATCAAGTTTTATAAGTGGTTGAAGTTTGGTACAGACAAATACATTATTGTTCTATTTCTATGTAACAGCTTTAGCTTTTGTTGTTGTAATTTTTGTCTAAAGATTCACAACGAAGATTCGTTTGCAGCTAACAAACAAAAAATGTTCTTAATCCATTCAATCTTTTTGTTCTTGCTGTCTAAATCCACCTTTTCATCTTATGTGGGAAATGAGGCCTAATTTCATTGTATCTGTATATTCAAACGGACTTTTGCTTCAATAAATGAGAAGGTCGGAGTTGAGACCTATTTTTAGTATATTTTCGATAAAAAAATTCTAAGGTCTAAAATAAAACACTTAACATCAACATTTCCTTATTTTTTCACACGCTAAAATGCAAATAATATCCTCGCACTCAATATCGATAACAAAACACCATTCAATTGTTAAAAAATTAGGTTTCGTTGTAATTATTGCTTGATTGTTTGTTTTTAAATATTATTTCTATACACAAGATATTTTTAGAAACAATATATTCCTGATCAAGCCAGTTGAACAGAAGTAAACTGATACGTATTGTGATAATACTGCTGAAACGGAGGCGAGCAAATGGACTAGATTTGTAGGAATCAAAAACTTTACTAACGTTACGGATACATTGTGCATAGGACAGATAATTGACGTTGACTTTGGTTTATTAGCTATTTATAAGACAACAATTAGTTTTCTATGAAACATTTGGATACAGTTTTGCATGTTCTTTGTTAAAACTAAATTTAGCCGTTACCAAAACATAAATCATATGTTCGTTGATACTAGCATATCAAATGTTTTTGAGATTATAAATTATAACACAGTATACTGCTTGTACATGCGAACTTTACGATTATATTTACGACTTCAAGAATTCATGAATGTTCATTGTTTTCCACCTTTATAATTACTACGACTGATAGTGAAACATAATCGCAACATAATTGCATTTGATCTATGCAAACAAATACCGGTGATTAGAAAAATCTGAATGAAATGGTGAATCACCAATCAAGCAATCACTCAAACTGGATTTAACATTAGACATTCAATTGATTCGTGACTATTATAGAAGATCTACCAGCAACTCGTGCTTATAATCAGATAGAGATGATTGCGAGCTGGATTCAGGTCTTTAATTTTTTACTTCTAATGTCTTTTATATTTTTGACTGATGTACTTCATACAACTAGTTTTACTTCCCACAATGATAGGTAAGATAATACGCTTTTGGGGTTTTACATAACAAAAATCCAACTCACCCTTTTTCGTCAGCCTATCTGTCTGTCGGTCTGTCTGTCGTTCTGTCTGTCGTTCTGTGTGTCGTTCTGTCTGACTGTCTGTCTGTCGATCTGTCTGTCGGTCTGTCTGTCGGTCTGTCTGTCGGTCTGTCTGTCGGTCTGTCTGTCGGTCTGTCTGTCGGTCTGTCTGTCGATCTGTCTGTCGATCTGTCTGTCGGTCTGTCGGTCTGTCTGGCGGTCTGTCGGTCTGTCTGCCGGTCTAAAAGAAAAAGTGATAGAAAACCTATTTTTCCTATAAAGTTGTCTTTTTTATATAGGATATTATATCACGAAAAGACATATATTTTTCTTTTGCTTTCAAAAGTATAGGGTTCGTTCACCTTATTTTGAAAGGTTTTTAAAATATTTAATTTCAAAGTTTCTAGAATGTGAAAGTAAACCTCAATCCACTATAGCCCTGGCGACTGAAAAATAATTGAATACGGTAATGTTTGTGTCATTCTGACATTTTGTCGAGGTAAAAAGCATCGCTTTGCTTACAAGTGCAAATAACTTCCAGTTTTGTTGGAAAAAATGCTGTTATATTATTATAACGAAAATAAAACTTATTGTTGTTTTCTGTTTATATATGAACACACTCCTTGATGGCACAGGTTCGCGAAATAATCCCCTGTACGTAGGTAGGTTTAATTGAGATATATTGTTTAAAATAAACGTATAATTTTAGTTTTTGATTTTTATTATAGTAATTTAACGACATTTTTTACAATGAAACTGGAAGTTATTCACTTGTAAACAGAGCGAGGCTTTTTACATTGGCAAAATGTCAGAATGAGACAAAACATTACCACATTCAATTGATTTTCGGCTAAAGTGGATTGAGATTTACTCCACGTTTTAGAAGCTTTGAAGCTAAATATTTTAAAAACCTTCTAAAATAAAGTGAATGAGCCCTATATTTTTGAAAACAAGAGAGGAATATATTTCTTTCCGAGATATAATATACCCCACCATTAAAAAAAAATAAAACGTCATACAAAAATAACGACTTTTTATTATTTTTTCGTTTTTTTTTTCTTGTCAAATTCTGAGTATCAAGCAAGAAGTATAAAACTTTCATATAAAAACTTTTTTCTATCTCTTCAAATAAAAAAGATAGGAAAGGTGGCGAATGTATCTTCATCTTGTTTAGCTAGCTATCCCACATTTTCGAATTCATGCTCGTGTTCCCTTACATATTCGAGCAACATTCTAATTACAGCACGACCTAAGCCTTGTAGAGCAATGCAATTTTTTCCGGTAAATATAATTCTCTGCAGCGAAAGGCAACCTCCAGATTCTGGTACGTCGACCTAGCAATACCGGTCACATAGTCACTTCAGGAGAGGTTATTGTTGATTGTAACCCTCATATATTTAATGAAAGATGATTTGGACGCTTCTGTCCCCAACTCTATGTAAATCTATTTATCTCAACACGTAGTTGATTATGTTTGCATGCTGGTATGGATTACGTTTGTAGTTTTGCAGCTAAATAAGTATAGTTTGAAAAATCTAAAAACACGCAAGGAACACCGGGCTAAAAACTTAAAAATCATTTTTATTAGCTTAACAAAAAATACTAGCAAAGTATCTACGTTTTTTATGGTAAAATTTAATGCTTCCAAAACCCTGTACTGCACGCTATCAAACAAAAAGTGTCCAAACCAGCACCCAGTTCTTATGAACAATCAGGCCAAGGAGTCACTCATTCAAGCTCTTAGGGGTCAACATTACAGAAAATCTGACCTGGCACGAACACGTTGCGTCAATTGCAACGGCTGCTGGTAAAAACTTGGATACCTATTCAGAGCCAGAAAGTACTTTTCACCATCTAATCTACTCACACTGTATAAAGCCCAGATAAATAGAGTAGATATTGCTCTCATGTCTGGGGAGCTGCTGCCTCTACTACCCTGTTTATACTGTATGCCGTCCAGAGAAGGACAGTTCTACTAATTGGTGACCCGGCCTTAACTCGTCACCTCCAGCTACTTTATCACCGGCGTGTGGTTGGTGACCTGTCACTCTTTTACCGATATTCAAACGGACTCTGCTCCTCTGAGCTATCCTGTATAGTTCCGCCGCTCGCCGATCTTAGCAGATGCACCCGCGAGACTGCTGCATCTCACACTAAGACGGTTATTCTTCATACATCAAGAACCGAGCGGTAAGACCGTACATTTATTCCTGGGGTGTCGAAGGCTTGGGATGGACTAATAGGAGATGTATTTATTGGGCCTGCGGGTGTTGGCCTTTTCAAGTCCCACGTTACACAGCCGCGGTATTCTGATATTTGGGCTCTGCCAAGGCACGTATTTAGAGGGGGTCCAGGGGGTCCGGACCCCCCCCCCGAAACGTTATAAAATGCAGTCTAAAAAATGGAATCCACAAATTTGCACCCCCCCCCCGCAAATTTTAGGTGGCAACTCTAATCATCTGGACCCCCTGAAAGGTCAACCAACCCACAATCTGTACCCCCCCAAAAACCAAATCCTGGAACGTGCCTAGCTCGGCCTATGCGGTTTGCTCAGTTATAAAACACAATCATAGTAGTATTTTCCGTTTATTTTTGTCATCATCATCTTGCGATTTGGATACAACGCTAGGGTCGTTTATCGCATCCTATCTTCCACAGCCTGCGGTCTCTCAAGTCGCCATCAGACAGGTTCTTCTGCCTCATGGCTTCCTCAACATCTTGTCTCCAATTTTTCTTTGGTCTTCCTCTCATTCCTCATCTGTTGTCGGCCATTCGACACACATGTCCATACCATCTCAATCTTTTCGCATCTATCGCATCAATGATGCTGGTGGCGATGTTGAGTCTGTCCCTTATGTCTACATTTCTTATTCTATCTTGGATCCTCAGTCTGCAGCAACTCCTCCAGAATCCCATTTCCATAACTAGGAGTTTTTTCTTCATAGCCTCTGTGCTTTCCCAAACTTCAGCTCCATAGGTGGCGATGCTCTCCACTATTGTCTTGTACAGTCTGACTTTAGTGTCTGTCCTTATTTGCGTACTCCACAATAGACTGCTCAGCGGTTTAGTCACGTACTTTCCCTGCCCGATACGATTTCATATTTCAGCTGCACTTGTGCCTTGCTTCGTAGTTGTCACACCCAGGTACTTATACGAGCTTACGTCTCTAATCACCCCTTGTGCTATACGCAAATCTTCTTCAGAATCGCCAACAACGACATATTCTGTTTTATTGATATTAATTTTTTATTTTTGTTTTAATCTTATTATTAATTATTTTTAACTTTTTAGTCCGATGTTCTTCAAGAGTTATATTTTAATTTTCTTAAATTATATGTATTTATTTTTATTTTTTTACTTAACTTTATCACTGGAGCGCGTATTTTTACGATTTTTGAACTGTGTTTATTGTGATTCTATGTAGAGAAAATGGACAATTACTGCATAAACGATAATTAAAACTGACTTAAAACTCGACTTTCCTGAATAAATTCCAAAAAATATCAACTCCCAAACAGTTGGATGTCAACCTTCTAAGCTCTTGTCGCGCCTCTGTATGATATTAACAAACCTTAAGCTGACGGCACCATCCCTTAGTCTGCGGGTACGACCTTTGGTGTAACGGACTTGAAGCCGTCAAAATCATTATCGTGGCAAAGTTCGAGGGTTCAATGTTCGGTTAGACAGTTACAAACTCACAAACAAACTAACATACAGGTGGAGCTAATAAAAGCGTGTCGAAAATGTTTCTACAGTATTTATTTTAGTGAAAAGTATGGTGAAGCCGTCAACAGTTTGTAGTTATTATGTACTTATATCGTACTATTTATTACTACTGTCCAGATGAAGTACAGTATTCAATTCCCGGTATCATTATGAAGTGATATACGCAAATTATCCAAGACAAGCTTGACCGCATTGGTGTTCTGGCATTGTTAGAATGTTTTTATGGAACTGGTGTTAAACATTTTTGTAATAAAGTTTTTAGCAGTATTCAAAGTGGGCTTCAAATTTTTGCCGTTTCTCATGATGCAGGGTAAGTGTAAAGTGCTCATATTTTCCGAGCTCTTTAATGAACCTGTAACATGAGCTTTAGAGTTTTTTAATCTCATGTCTTATAATGCAACTAAAACGAGAATAAATTATAATCCTGGCATATGTGATTATTGAAATAGTAAATAGTTGGTTTTCGCAAAATCTTTATTTCATGTCGTACGATATAAAATCCAAAAGTTAAAGTTTAATGTATCATAAAGGGTCATTGCATAAATTTCACTATGGCCTATGGACTAGACTTCGCCTTTTGTATTTATACATTCATAAATTTGTTATCATGTGCTCTTCAAATCGGAGATACTCGGCCTAGATAATATACAAAAAGTCTGTGAGCCATTAAAGATGTACTTACTAGCATAAAGGAGCTAAAATAAAATTATACGATACTTAAGGAATATAGGAAATGTCAAGTTAATCAAGAAGGAGCTAAAGACTGCATAAAAAAGCTACCCCGATAAACCATATATGAGTATGTTGATATAAACAAAACTGTCAAGAGCAGTGTTCCTGAAAACGTTAATACCCAAAGCTGCATCAAAATATAATATGTACCTATGTTATTTGCCAAAATAATATCTTCCTAGTATTTTCGTACTTGTTACACGATGATACTGTTACTAAATAAAAGAAAAATATGCTGGTTCTCGAATTGACCTTATATATTTCCACAATTACGGTATTCTAGCTACAATTATCAATAATTGCGGTCTCTCTCTAACTATTTTTGTTTGCTGCAAATTATGGTGGAAGCCAGGTTTGTTGAATTGGTTGTACACTCCTGCAACCAAGAACGTAGGTTGATGTTTCTAAATTAATGTCATATTCTACAATAATTGATGATAATCTGACAAGAATAATTTACTGTTATGTGATGAAACTGAGACATCATATTGGTTTTTATACTTTACAGCAATGATAATAATTTCAGTGTTAATAAAAAATATTCGTATGATAACACTGAACTTTAAAGAAAATTAACTCCAGATTCTAACGGATACAGTTTTGTCGGTTTGAAGTCCAGAGAAAAGTTGACGAAAAAGATATGAGAATTGACGATACCCCAGTCACATTTTTCTACTATGTTACGCCTTTTTGAACAGAAACTGTCGACACTTTATTATTTGGGTTTTGTGCAAGCTGAAGATAGTTCTACTGTCCTCAAACCTGACCTTCCTGCCCTAGTGCTTTTGTAAGTTCTCCCAAACTACATGGTCAAAATTTTCACAAATTAATACATAGATTAAGTTGAAAAAAGGAGATACATGTATTATTGATTTTAACTATGATATTAAGAGCTTAAGGGACCTGGGTACACACTTTATACATTTATGCATTTGCCATGTGGAACACGGACTTGTAAGTATACGCACAACTCACTTGTTTTCCAAACTACATACATAAAATTTTATAAGGTTATGGTTAAGACCCTAGTGAATGACAATTCAGAGCGATTTTTTCAAAAAAGTGTTTTGTGTGCAAAAAAAACTCGCAATGCAAAACCGTACATTTTTCAAATGTCTGTAATTTAACAAACAAATACGGAATTACAATAAGGTCTCCCAGCACAAGCTTTCTTCTTCAATATACTTTTTAAATCATTATTATAAGTCTAAAGGTAACGTCACACTATCAGTACTGATGGTGGGCGACTGGTCAGTCGCTCTCAGCTTCCTTCGATGCGAAATCGTCTTCGCGGCGGTTGGCCCTAAGCAGTATCGCAAGGTGACCTTCGGACATACCTCCCCTCATTTTATTTTAGACACATACTAGAGAAAATCCTGAAACAAGAATATGTATTTTCTTGGATTCCCAAGTTGGCGCGCTATACCCTAACCCCTTAAGAGGCTACTTTAGTCCTACATATTAGTTTTTATTCTGAATGGAGCTACATGAGCACAACCTTTTTTTTCGAACTAGTGACCACATGTTGTTGCGCGTTAGTACAATCGACTCGACATAAAGAGAACATGTAAAATAATCCTCATTTATTATAACCTTACCTACCAGTGGAAACGCACAGTAATTTTTTTCATATACTACTCGTAGAGTGTTGCTCACTATAATTATTGTAGTCAAAGAAATTTATTACATAATCGATTATATCAGCTGCGAAGACGAATAATAGTAGTGGAACAGATGTATAATGATTCTAAAGGATGGTTTACTAATCTGTTAAAAAGGATGACTATCTAATACTCCTTTTTATAAAAAATGCTTCCATATGAATTTTTTTTTTGTGGGAATCAATTTTGTGAGTACCACACAGATACTCAACTAGAAGAGGTTAGCTTGAGAAATAATGGTTTATGCTTCCCCTATTTTTTTATTTTCTAAGGCGTTGTATTAAAATTACGAATTTCGTTTGATGGTCAGGAGGTGCGTCATAGAAAATCATCCTGATCTTTATCATTGGCCTTCAGGTAACGTCAGGAGCTTGGAATTGCGGAATTCATTTTTACAGTGACCTTTGGACCTTTTGACCTTACCTTTGGATTTTTGGACTTATTTCCCGTCATCTTAGACACATACACTAGAGAAAGGGAACAGGCGGCCACGCCTCCTCGCTAACAGCTGAGAGTTACGCTTATGGTTTCCGAGTTAGAAGTCTTATTTGACCGCTCCTGAATTTTGACTAATATTTCGAGTATCAATGTGAATTAATTTGTGAGTGTGCATTCCATAGTTGGACTAGGCTGTGTACCTATTGGGTAAGAATTTTCCTGCTCATATCTCACACCGTTTACGTGAAATTAGCAGTAATTTGGTACTGCAACCAAAACAAGTAAGAATAAAAACGATAAATTACACATTCTTGAGATCCAGTGGTGTAACGTTCAGCTATGCCACCCAACTTGATTTGCTCTTGTTGCAACAAATCTTATAAATCCAGCCTGATGGTTAAATGCTCCGTGTGTTCGAAAGTATTCAGACATCTTTGTGTCAGTATATCAGCAGACCAGCTTAATCTGTTTATCAATGAGGATAATGGATTTGATTGGTCCTGCATGAACTGTAGGAAGATGGGCCATGAATTGAAGGATCTGAAATCTCTCATACTTAAACTTCAATCGGAAATCCAAGATTTGAAAAGTGAAAGTCTAAATCGGAGTTCTTCTCAAAGTGCGTTTGACTTTGAACAAGTCATCCAGGAGATTAATGAGCGCAACAAGCGCAAAAGGAATCTTATTTTGTATGGTTTGCCGGAGCAAGACCAGCGACTATCGCCAGAGATGCGGGCTGACAAAGATGGGAGTGAGGCTCGGAATATTATTTCTGCTATGGATCAGGCTCTTGTAACTGATACGAGTAATTTCAAGCCAGTTAGACTAGGTCGCTACGAGGATACTAAAGTTCGCCCAGTAAGAATAACCCTTCAGCATGATAACGACGTATTTTTGGCGATGAAAAACGTCAGGGCCCTGAAAAATGGCAAATATAGGAATATTTCTGTGTCTTTCGATCGTACTCTGAGGCAACGGCAGTATTACAAGGAAGTGAAGGCTGAATTGGATTCAAAAAATGCCAGTGGTACTGAGAAGTTTAAAATCAAGCACGTTGATGGAATACCTAAAATTGTACCGGTAATGTTAAACTAACTGCGTCCAACAGCTTTGCTAGTTCAAATTTACCTAGTCTGCAGTGTTATTACCACAACGTTAGGGGATTAAACAGCAAGGTTGATGTGTTCTCTTCAGGTGTTAGTGATTGCGAGTTTGACTTAGTAGCTTTAACAGAAACATGGTTGAGTGAGAGTGTCTCGAGTTCGGAATTATTCCCTGACTCATATGTTGTTCACAGAAAAGACCGTAAATTTGCAATAGTAGACAAAGAGTGTGGTGGAGGTGTGCTTGTGGCACACAAAGAATGTATCAAGTCTGAAGTTGTAGATGTTTCGGCATTTGATGCGAATTTCCCTCTAATTGATCTCTTAATATTAAGATGTCATGTAGCATATAAGAGCTTTTTTGTAGTGACTGTTTACATACCAGACAAAATTGCTGTTGATGATTTTGAATGTTTTCTCGATGCACTTGAACAACTTGACTACTTACATGATGGCAATCCAATTTTCTTTGGCGATTTCAATATTCCCCAGTTTGTAAATAATAATCTTCTTGACGCTAAAACGCGTAGTCTTGCAAATTTCTTAGACGTCTTCAGTTATAAACAATCGAATGGGATACTTAATCATTTAGGTAGACTATTGGATCTAATAATTTCAAGTTTTTCTTGTGAAGTCACACGTGACCCACATCCACTTGTACCAGAGGACAATCACCACCCAGCCTTATTAGTGTGTTTGAATGAGTTGTTTGTCAAAGAGCCTACATTCCGATTTAGTCAAAATAGTAAAACTTACAACTACAGAAAAGCTAATTTCATCGATTTATATTCAGAGCTACTTGAGTTTGACTGGAACACTTTGTTTATTTCAACTGATGTTAATTATATAGTAGATAATTTTTACAGTAACGTTTTCAATATCTTTGACAAACATATACCTTTGTACAGAAACTATAGACGTAGATATCCTCCTTGGTTCAATGCCCAAATTATTAAGATTATCAAACTAAAAGCCAAATACAGAAGTAAATACAATAGATTTGGTCGTAACTCTGATCTGAGTGAATTTCGTCGTTTACGGAAACTAATAAAATGTCAGATTAAACTAGGTTATGATCAATATATTGAAAATGTTCAGCGTTCGTTATCAAGAAATCCTAGAGCTTTTTGGTCATATGTAAACTCTAAGAATAATACCACCAGAATTCCTGGAGCAATGAAATTCCATAATACTACCCTTGATCAACCCCAAGACATAGTGAATGCTTTTGCTGATTTTTTTAGCAGTGTTTACATAATTCCTGGAGAGACTAGTGATGATGGCCATAAACATAGCAATTTAAATGTTCATTTTTCTCCTGTTGAAGAGAGTGAGGTAGCAAGTGCAATTAAAATGCTAAAAGATAAGATGACATCGGGTCCGGATGGTATACCATCTTTTCTAGTGCGTGACTGTGAGGAAGCGTTTGTTGGCGTTCTGACAAAAATTTTCAATCTTTGCATTGTATCGAAAAAGTTCCCAGAGATATGGAAGGTTGCAAAAGTCTGTCCTGTCTTTAAAAATGGAGATAAGATGAACATTGAAAATTACAGGCCAATTTCAATATTATCTATATTTTCGAAAGTCTTTGAAATTGTCTTATATAATCGGATATATAGCAGTATTAGTGGACAGCTCTCATTATTTCAGCACGGATTTATTGCTAATCGATCAACGGTCACTAATCTGTTTATAATAACACAATATATCTGTGAAGCTATGGATCTAAATCAACAAGTTGATGTGATATACACAGATTTTTCGAAGGCTTTCGATAGGATTGACCATACCATCTTACTTAACAAGCTGAGCTCTATGGGATTCTCTGATGACGCAAAAGAATTACTTCGGTCGTATTTGCATGATCGTAAGCAGTTTGTTACATATAACGGACATCGTTCTGAGACTTATATTGCGCCATCAGGAGTACCCCAGGGATCTAATTTGGGACCATTACTTTTTTTGATATTTATCAATGACCTGTGTAACATGATGGAATGTGAACGCCTTTGCTTTGCAGATGACCTAAAGATATACTCTAGAATTAATAACGTTACTGACTGCATTAATCTGCAAGCTCAGCTGAATGTTATTCAGTCATGGTGTGTTTCAAACAAGCTTCAGCTTAATGTAAATAAATGTAAAGTTGTTAGCTATACAAGGAAGAAGATTTGCTGTGAATACCCGTATTCTGTTGGGGATTTTGTTTTAGAAAGGTGCTCATCTATTAGTGATTTAGGTATTATTTTTGATTGTAAGCTAACTTTTAGCGCCCATATTTCTATGAAAGTTTCTGAGGCATTGAAAACCTACGGTTTTATAGTTAGAACTTGTAGAAACTTCCATGATATTAAATCTATGAAAATTTTGTATTTCGCGTATGTTAGATCTAAGCTGGAATATGGTAGTATCATATGGAATCCATTCTATAACTGCTATAATGTCATAATCGAAAGGGTTCAACGCAGATTCCTAAAATTCGTTTGCTTCAAGATTGATGGCACTTATCCGGAGAGAGGTATCAGTAATGAGGAATTATGTGGCCGTTTAGACATCCTAACATTGAGGCAGAGAAGGGCTTGTTCTTCGATGATTTTCGCTTTCAAGCTGATTAATAATTTGATTGACTGTCCTTCTCTCCTGGAACAAATTGAATTTTATGTGCCATCATTCGCATCACGGAACCATATGATTTTTAAGCCGCCTAGAGCCAGAACGAACATCTTGCTCAAATCTCCTTTAGTTGTTATGTATTCACATTGGAATCGAATTGGAAGCTCATGTGATATTTTTTCAACTACAATTAGAAACATCACAACGGTAGCGTCTAATTCTCTTGATCACTGAGGAGTTTGTTGTCAGTAATATTATTATTTTTACGTTTTTGTTATTGTATTTCTTGTTATTTCATTAAAATTGTCCTATAAATGGAAGCCTGTTATTATTCATCTTTCTAAGTTCCTCTCGCATAATTGCGGTAGCAACAAGTGTTGACGGGCTGAGCCAAGTCAACACCCGGACTATTATTGATCGGAATTTAGGAAGGATCGTACGATGTTACAGGTCTTCAGAATTACAGACTTTTGGAATGTTTTGTGTAACTTTTCGTCCAGGCCTAACTGTTGTAGGTGTGGTGTAAATGTGTTTGGTTAGCCTGTTATTATTATTATTATTATTATTATTATTAATACGGGATTACGCCTTTTCTTGGATTCTCAATTTCGCGCGCTATACCCTAGACCCTTAATCCCAACCAGGAGGGTATTGTGGTACGAAGTGAGAGCCGTTTGCAGTGGTTCCGCTGTACCCGTTTTTTGACTAATAATTTCGAGATTTTTGAATTGAAAATAATACAAGCATGAAGAAAAAGAGTAGTTTTAGTGAAATGTTCGACGTATTTTTTCAAATTTCCTAGTAGAAAATTATTAAAAAAATGCTAAATGTGGCAATTTCTCAACCTATATAAACTTATTCTAAAATCTGGATTGATATTGACCTAGACTGAAGTTTTAAGAAAACCAAAATCATATTTTGTGCGAAAACTATTAATATAGAGGATCGATCACCAATACAAAAATATGCAAACTACAGTTTGTTAATGAGATGAGGGTCATTCATGTCTGGAAGAAAACAGTTATTGTTTTGGGCACATACAAAATTAATGTCGTTGGTTTTGGGAGATTTATTCATATACACTGCCCAAAATACAACATGGGTTACAGTCGACATCTCCGGGGGGCGGGAGGGTTCAAGGGTGTCGATTGCCTCGCGAGAGAGCCGTAAAACATTTTCTTTACTTGGCCGCGCAGACCTCAGATCCTCCTTAAAGGATCACCAAGCTCCTTTTGGATGAGATGGTCTCTTGTGTGCTACAATATGCCAAGGACTCGGCAATACTATGCCGACTTCAGAATTTTGCTGGTGAGGTAATCGGCAAATTAAATTGTTACTCCTAAAACATGATCATTGTGAACTTAGCTTTGTTGGTGGACACAAATATACGAAGTTTTGTGCCTTCCTTGTAGGCTATGGAACCTTTGCTTTTAAAGGACTGTGAAGCAGCCTATCATCATAGTCACAATGTCATAACATGTTGTGAACTCTCAAAATGTATTAAGTCGGAGCTAGACAGCGGACACCAATATTATCAATAATTTTGAGAACTGCAGCTCGCCATCGTTCGCGATTTACTGTCAGTCCAGTGGCGCTTATATCCAGCAACTATTTCGTCGTATCCACCCAGCGTGTAGGGGAACGGCCACGGCGACGCCCACTCGGGGCATCAGGACCCTGATCTATAAGTTGCTCCATATTATCTCTTCTGTGTATATGTCCGAAGGATGTACCTAAGCATTCTCGTTGATACAATGGAAGATCTCTTTGGATTACCGAGCTCATCCAGTATGGAAACATTAGTTCGATGGGCGGTATAAGGAACTCTTAGCATTCTCAAACAGATACGTACATATAACTAAGGTTTTGAATTAAGAAAAAAAGTACTCTTTTGTGATTAATGGAAAGATCATATATAAAAAAAAAATAAAAAATTTGGAAGGCCTGGGTTTCGATCCAAAGACCCTGAGATCCACTAGCGGACTCTCTAACCACTGGGCCATCCTTCGATTGAAGAGATCTTTTCAACGAAACATATTTGATTAGGTACTTAGTACTTACTGGAATCTGTAATCTGACTTCAACATCAAACATTCAAAAACATATTTATTTCGATCGTAGACTTCGTCTCGAGCTGCAAGCTTCATTCATCGACTATGTTGCAACAAATATAACTAGTTAGCAGTTTAGCAGTACGTATTTTCGCGATTGGCTGGGAATCTAGAATCTAGTATCGGCGTCGTTGGTCAAAGGAGCATCCTTACCGCCATGGTGACGTCACACGGGTTCGGGAGCTATCGGCGTGTTTTCGGTACTCGATTCAAAAACCCATTTTCATTTTGATATAACTTTTGAATTATTGCGAAAAAAAAACAAAAACAGTTTTGTTATAAAACTTATCTAAGATCCTTCCATTTATGACAAAAAAATTTATAATTCACCAGTATTTCAATTTTTGGTCAGTGTAAACACTTGCTGTCGGGAAGTTTATAAATGCAAGTGAATTGTAAAAATTACTTGAATTAATTATTCGTATGAAGAACATTGCTAGAGAATTACTTAAACTACACAACAGCTTCTGTTTTGTAACCGTAGAAGAATAATATTCTCCGTAGCACCAGAATGTTGATACGAGATGCCAGTCACTTATGTATGCAACACGTCGATTGGTCTGATACTAAGAATAGTTGCAATCGTATAATAAGCAGCGAAAAGCTAACGTCCGATCATAAATAAATCACTGCACTCCATTTTAGAACTTGTCAAACAGGAATATTTTGAAATAAACTAGCGTATGTAGCAACTTTTACCAGGTATCCAGTAATAATATAATAGTTCATGCTATAGTGCAGTAATATTAGTATCACTCAAATATTCCAACAACGAGTGATATTCAGGGTGTTAACTAAGATATTTCAACGAGTGATAGTTCTCGTCAGAATAAAAAAAATGCAAATATATAGGGTGTTCCACTTCATGATGGCATAACTTCAGAACATCATAGGTAGCAAGATAGCATTCAAATAATAATAAGTTCTAAATATACTTATATCCCTAAACATCTAAAATCGTTATCTGGCTTTCTAAGAGGACAAAAGCTGGAGCCATGCATAGAACGAAGGCGCTTATTACAAATACGGTCATTGTTTCGAGTATCTTACTCAGGTAATGGACATCAAAAATGTTCAGGCCCTGAGATATCAAAGTTCACAGTAAACATCCAAAAAGTTCACAGTAAACCAGATGGCGCACCGGCAGAACTTTTCTGTTGTCTGCTAATCTAAACCGGTATTTGACCTTCTAACAACGAAATGTTGCCTCATATATAGTTTGAGAGCGCTAATTACAAACCCGGACATTATTTCAAGTTTCAGCTACAGGTAACGAACATCAAAAATGCTCAGACCCTCAGACCTTCATCAAGTTCACCCTAAAAATCTGAAATCGCTATGTGTCTGCTAATCAGGATGAAAACTTGTGTCATGTATAGCTTGAAGGCGCTAATTACAAATCTGACCGTTGTTTGAAGCTTTAGCGTCAGGTATCGAACATAAAAAATGTTCAGACCCTGAGATCTTCAGTTCACCCTAAAAATCTAAAATCGTTATTTGGATGCCTGTCAAGACGAAAACTCGTACCATTTATTTTTTGAGGGAGCTGATTACAAATCCAGTCGTTGTTTTGAGTTTCAACCACAGGTAACGAAAATCAAAAATGTTCATATCCTCTGATCTTCAAGTTCACCCAAAATATCTAAAATCGCTATTTGGCTTCCTATCAGGACGAAAACTTGTGTCATGTATAGTTTGAGGGTGCTATTTACAAAACCGGCCGTTGTTTTGAGTTTCGGGCTCGGTACCGAACATCAAAAATATTCAGACCCTGAAGTTCTCCTTAAAAATCTAAAATCGTTATCTGACTGCCTATCAGGACGAAAACTTGTGTCATGTATCTTTTGAGGGCGCCAATTACAAATCTGGTCGTTGTTTTGAGTTTTAGTGATGGCAACGAATATCAAAAATGTTGAGGCCTCAGATCTCAAAGTTCACCCTATACAGGGTGTCCAGTTAGTGTGTAATTCTTCGATATCTCACAAGAAATACCTGATAGAAGAAAATGTCAAATACAGAAGTTATTTGGTTACTTGAGATGCATATTGTAAAAATATTTTGAAATATACAGGGTGTTGCGGGAAAGTAGGATAGTGATCAACTTGATTTTTTTATATAGAATTATAACTTTTCCTTAAATTCTTCTAGTTTCCATCATTGATCTCTATTGAACCCTAAAATATTTTAGGGATCGGTTGCGACGTTGCCAAGTTATAATTTATTTTCTATTAAGTTCCGGATTTGCAAGGTCGCAAGTAATACCTCCAAATTGATATACTCCTGTAACTCTTCTCAATAATATTACACAAAGAGTTGCTTGAATATTAAGTGGATATTATTTTGGATGTTATCAGCAATTTGTATCTACAGGGTGTTTTTGGCAGAATTTTAAATTATGGCAACTTGAAGGTTTATACTTTGCTTTTTTAAATGTAACACCCTGTATGTTTTATTTTAAATCGAAATACCTACTAATACCCTATCTCGCCTTGTAATATTTTTTTGGCGTTTGTGACGTTGCCAAGTTATAAATTATTTTTCCAAATTTTTAAACAAATATCCCCGATTTTAATTTATCTACTAATTTTTTTTGCAATGAACTGCGCATGTCGAATTTAGTAAGATCTCACAATTTCAAAATTTTGTTTATGTTAATTACTGAGATACGGCAACACCGCTTTTTCGGTAAAGAGTACCGGAACGCTTGAATATTTCCAAAACTGCCATAGCTGGAGAGGTGAAATTCAATACTTGGGGGTTCTTGAACATACAGAATTCAAAAATGCTAACATCGGCGTTGTCAGATTCACCAATTTTACGTTTGACGTCATAATTTTGAATGGAATGCCCTATTTATGAAGTCTAACGTAAAAGTGGTAAATCTGACAACACTGATGTTACCATTTTTGAATTCTGTATGTTCAAAAACCGTAAAGCATTGAATTTCACCGCTCCAGCTGTCGCAGTTTTGGGAATATTTTATCGTTCCGGTACTGTTTACTGAAAAAGCGGTGTTGCCGTATCTCAGTAATTATCAGAAATAAAATTTTAAAATTGTGAGATCTTACTAAATTAGACATGCGCAATTCATTGAAATGAAAATAAGTAGAGGTTCTAGAAGTTCTATTTAAAATAAATTAAAATCGGGGATATTTGTTTAAAAATTTGGAAGAATAATTTATAACTTGGCAACGTCGCAACCGATGCCAGAAATATTTTAGGGTTAAATAGAGATCAATGATGGGAACTAGAAGAATTTAAGAAAAAGGTGTAGTTCTATATAAAAAAATCAAGTTGATCACTATACTACTTTCCCGCAACACCCTGTATATTTCAAAATATTTTTATAATATGCGTCTTAGGTAACCAAATAACTTTTATGTTTGACATTTTCTTCTATCGAAGAATTACACACTAAATGGATGGTATATTATGCAGCTGTCATCGGTTGTGTTCTTAATTCCTGTGGGGTACTCTCCAAAAGATCCATGACCTGTGCAGAATAGACTCTAGTTGGACTGGAGCAACAGCAGCTACCGTGCAATCGTTACAAAATCTTAAAATAGATACTTTCTAGATTGACCGGTTATATCTTCCATAAACCTTGTATACCTAGTTCTCTGATTACCTTAACGGTTATTGCTAGGCAGTTACACTCACATCTAGCAACTAGGACTATTAGTGTCTGTCCACATAAAGAAAAATTATGAGGATCATTTCGCACTGTAAGCTGGCATCGTGTGCGTAAAAAATGCCGTTATATATTTCCTCTTAACAGGTCTATCCCGTATGCGAGACTCTCGATTATTAATATTTTTTGCGATCTGAATAAAAGCTCTTATTGCCTTCATCATACTATAAAGCTTGTCATAAAATCTTGCTTAATGGGCGCACTTATCTATTCATAGGAAGGCTTAATTGCGTTTAGTTTTATTTATCGAATGGGAATCGCATACTCTATTTATATTGCTTTTTGTTTTTTATTTAGTTTTTTAAGCTTTGTATCGGCTTCATCATACTACAGAGCTTGTCGTAATGTTATGTATAATCGGCGCACCTAGGTATTGATAAAATGGCTTAATTGCATTCAGTTTTACGTAAATATGCTCCGTTTAGTTCCCACACCGATAGGTGAGGGGAGTATTGTGATCGCGAAAATTTTCGATTTTGAGATAATACGCTTTTTGGGCGTTTTATGACGTCTACATAACGAAAATCCACGTCACTCATTTCCGTCGGTCTGTCTGTCGGTCTGTCTGTCGGTCTGTCTGTCGGTCTGTCTGTCGGTCTGTCTGTCGGTCTGTCTGTCGGCCTGTCTGTCGGTCTGTCTGTCCTCGTTCTTCTGCCCTCGTTCTTCTGCCCTCGTAATCTCAGTAACCGCTACATGGATTGCGATGAAATTTGGGTACCGATGTGCTATGGGGTTCTAGTAGATAATGTTCCTATAATTTTGGAAATCATTTTACGGGGGGCGGAGTAATAAGCAAAAAACAAAAAATTTCAAATATTCCTCAAACTTCGTTTTTAGCCGTTTTAGGGGTCTCTGATCATTTTCTACTTTTTTTTGGGTAGGGGTGAATTTGGGGTGGCTGGGGGGGGGGTTGTAAAACTGAAAATTGTGTTGTATTGGACCTTTTTAGTTCCATCCGAACATTGCTTTGCTTATTATAGAAACCAAGGGACTTAAAATTTTTGATGTATACATACGAGTATTGTTTCAGATTGTTCTGTATTGCGTAGAGCAAAAATTATTTAATTGATTTTAATGGAATTTTGATATAGTATTACTACCACGGCGAGGACGGAAAACACGTATATTTTGGAAAAATCATGTCAGTGGCGGCGCAGCAATAATAAAAAAGAGCAAAAGTATTAAATAGCTCTAACTTCATTTTTAGACGGTTTGGAGGCTACTGATCGTTTAGAATCGTCCAGTTGAAGCATGCAGAAATAATTTGGTTGCAAGGAGTTTCCAGACTATAGCTTCATGCAATGGGAAAATAATAAAATGGTATCATCATTAGGTGTGGGAAGTACTGAGTCAATCAACTTGACTCCAGTTTTTTCGCTTAGTTCTGTTTAAGTTTTATTTTAGTGTCGTGCAGGGTGTTTGGTAGAGGGTTAGCCAAAGTTTGTGGGCATATAGCTAAGGTTTCAAAAATATTTTATTTATAGGCCTGTGCATTAAACATCTCTGATTTCTTTGTGTTAATTTTTTTTAATATTTTTAAGAATTTACAAAAATACACATTTTCTGTATTTGTTTTTTAAATGCTTCTTAAACCTATTTTATGCACAATAGGACGGTAAAGTACACATTATTGATACGCTTAGCACCTGCGACATTCTTTTCTGCCCGTAGGCCTTGTCGTACATTTTCTTCGATTTTGCGGGTAGTAAACTTAACTTTGCATCTTATGCAGTCTTAAAAACCTCCGGTAGTATTCCGGAAACCATATCATCGTCACAACTTCCCATGATATCGAAAAAGTTCGAAAATATTCTGATGTACAAAAGGTATAGAACTTGCAATTTGCAATCCAACTGTAGTTAAAAAGGGCGACCATATATTCCCGTCTTATTTACTTAGTTGCTGTAATAGCGCGGACATAGGTGTCCAGATTATTGTTTCATAATCTGTTATTAGTTGGAGTAGAACTTATTTTTATTTAATTATTTACTGTAAAACGAATATAAATGATTTGGCAGATTACTACACAAGGTGTTATAATATATAACAATAATATATACCACTGAAGTATAAAATTCAAGCAAGTTGCAACGATACTTATTATAAGCTGGTCACAGAAGGTGAAAGAGGAATATATATTTATTCATTAATAAAATATTACAAAACCGATCGTGCATAAATTTGTGTATGTTTCGGGCGTAAACAGTGTTACCTAACATGTTACTTGAATGCTGTAGTCCATAAACGCTTGTTTTACGCCCTTGTTACATAAATAACTATTTTGGTGGTTTTTGATCTGTAGAGTATCCTTTTTAGGTGAAGTAATAATTAGTCAAAGGTACTACTGGAACAATTAGTTTACATTTGTGTCAAATATGTCAAATAAAATTAGGGAGGTTAATTTAAACTTCAAGTAAAAAAATAATAAATGCGATAGAGCTGTCGAAGTGCTTCTCTACTTATTACTGTTTACAGTATCATTATTATGATTTAGTATGTTATGTGTATCAACATCAAGCTCAAGCAACTTGCAAAAAGGCAAGACAAGAATTTATAATTTTTATAATTACAAAGCTGTAAATTTTGTTCAAAGTGGGCTCCTTTGCTTTCTATACACATCCTACATCGTCGTCAGATTTCGATCTTCTCTCATTGTCACAAAGACTGCATCAATTCTTTGAACCAGATCGTTAACTTATGCCTACTCGGTAAATCAGCTCTTTTGCACGTCCTTATATATATAAATCGAGTGGTCTCAGATCAGGGGATCGTGGAAGCTATGCGATGGATTTCCGATCCACTATTGGGAGAAGGTGTTGTCCAAGTACCCTCTGATTGTGACCACAAAGTGTGCAGGACACTTGTCATGCTGGAAGACCATTGCGGAGTCGACCTCATACACATGTTCGTATGTAAATACCCAAGTATGTGATATGCAACATCAGGAGCGGATTTAGGATGTCTTCTAGGGAGGGGAGGACCAGCGGCACTCGAATTTCTCTAGGCTCCCGTCGCCCCCCTCTGAATCCGCTACTGTGCAATATACAAAAATTGTCGAATTCTTATACAGATATATAGAAATAACATTATCCAAAGATTATGTATCACTAGCTGGGGGGCTTCAGCAAACACACTGCGAACATCTGTACTTAGCTTGGTGTACTCTGCGGCCGAGTATTGTGCACCGGTGTGGCTGAACAGCGCAGATACCAAGAAAGTGGATACTCAGCTCAACGTATCAATGAGAACGATTAGTGGTTGCATTAAGACTACCCTATCCTACTGGCTCCCAACACTCAGCCACATACCTTCACTTGCCCTAAGAAGACAAGACGCCCTGATAAAAGAATATAAGAAAATAACCAGTAATACATAACTCCCTATTCATGAGGATATCCCGGACCTGTCAATAAATCGACTTCGATCTAGGAAACCCCCAATATTATCAGCACAACAACTAGCAGCCAACAACTTCAGCATCAACTCCGAATGACGGACCCTCTAGACTGAGAATGCCCCACCCGATGTACGGAATCTCATTGACCCAGTCGTAAACCCGATGGCTTCGACCAACCACGACATATATGGAAGACCCTAAACCGAATCAGAACAGGGCACGGTGTATGTGCCCATAACCTCCATAAATGGGGAAAACGACCCAACCTAGGCTGCGACTGCGGCGCCCCCAACCAAACAATTGGCCACATAGTGACAGAGTGTGAACTGAGAGGGCATATCAAGGCGATTCGAGGGACTTCTTCCATACCACACAATCAAGTCTTGAATGGATAGTTGAACTAGACCTTTTAATATAACAGTATTGAATCTACTTATAAGTTTGTTTGTTATCCATGCATTGTAATGTCTTATTTACACACTGACTTGTACATATTTTATAAACTTACCATGTGTTGTGCCATACGCTAAATAAATAACAGATGCCCTTAGATGTTTGCTCCTAGAAGTCTCCAATCTTGAGCTGTTTGCGCCAATATTATGAAATGCTTCAGTCAACATATTAGTATTCTTACAGGTGATATATTCATTGTTTTATTTTCAGTCATATGCTTGATTTAAAACTTCGGTATAACCAAGCCGATTCTTTTCAAACCCGATACTTGTTTCGCTATGTTAGAAAAAGATTTACTGTCCCGAAGAAAGGGAATATTTTGTTCAAATCTTTACCTGCAGATGCTGATACTGTTAGCAGTCCGAAACTCGATATACCATACTTCAATGGATACGGACTTCTCAGAAAAAGTAGCTGCGTTCAAACATTCTCCATTTCACAAAAGGCTGAAAAACATCTGACTTCAACTCCGTTGAAGATTCGTGCTTCAACTGTTACGTGATTAGTGCAAGATCCGTTGCAGTATATCACGCTTATCTATCTATCAAAAGCAATTCCTAATGAGCAAGTTATTGAGCTGACCATAAAATTTTATAGGTCGAGGCAATCCAAGGTATTTTATAGCAATTAATGTCATTTGAAATATGCAAGCTGTAGACTAATTTGTGAATTGTAAACAACGACAATAAGATTTACCATATTTTCCAACTAATATACTGACGCTAATTATGTCTAATAGATTACGCTAAACATTTCAATACTCTGTCTATTTGTACTGTAATTGATATGTCATAACGCCGGCATCTAACTGATGCTAAATGTTACCATTATTTGAAATTATGAGACAAACCTGCAGTTACTCCAAACATTGTCGCGAGTATTTTATATGGATCAATGGCCTTTGATCTGTATAGTTCAAATGAAGATAATTTTATAATCGCATCTCAAAAAAAAAGATTGCCATGCTCAACAAGGGAGTTACTAATAGCACAGATAGATTACTCTGAATTTTCCCCTTAGCTTAGTGTCTCATTTTGTTTTATGGTCAGCCTCCCGCAAAGGCTGAAAGCCTATGGCGCTGTAGAAGCGCTGCGAGAGGATACGTGTCGGTGCACCTTAGATTTGAAACGCTGCAGGTTATAGCCGTCGGGAAACAAATTCCACGGCAGCTCATTCCACAGCGTCGAAGTTCGACCTAGACCTGGTAAGGATGAGCTCGCAGAGTTTCTCAGTGTTCCTCGTTCGGACGGTCCTTGGTGTATCTGGAAGAGCTCACTCGAACATCTTCCATGATAGAATCTGTGAAACAGGGACAGGTCGGCCACCCTTCTTCGATGTGCTAGGCTGTGATTTGTCCAATTGCTCTCTTCTGGATAGTGTCCAGAAACTTTAGAGAGTGCTTCGGAGCGCATCCCCACACATGGGAGCAATACTCCAGCGATGGTCGGATCTGTGTCTTGTAGAGCAGCAGTAGTTGCTCTGGCGTTCACAGCTTCCTACAGCGGAACAAAACTCCAGGCTTCTGGGATGCCGTTTTAGCAATACAATATTCTTAGTCAGAGCGGTCTGGCGGACCTTTGCTTGTAGTTGCGGTCGTGTCGGTCGATCGGTCTGTCAGGTCTGGTTACCCAGAGACCAGGCTAAGTCATGGAAAAGTAAGGGAAGAAAAAGAGAGAAAGAAAAGAGAAGGGCAAAGAGGAGGAAGTATGTCGGTTGGAAGGTATAGCTTGTCATAGTCGATTTGAGTTCAGTAATTTTTGGGCTTAACCAATAGGGTTAATTTTGAGGTTCGATATCTAAAAGGGCAAACATTTAGTTGTTTCCAAAATTGCACGATTTGATTTTGATCACATCAGTGCGGGCCACGGCCTTGTGTGCTTGCGAACTCGCTCTACTGTGTAAGTCCACTGCCTCGCGCTACAGGGGTTGCTGTGCAATTCCGCTTGACTATAACGTCGTTGCGCCTGTTGTTTAATGTAATCCCTCAAGCAAGGGACGTCAAGGTCCCTGTGAAGGGTTTCGTTAGAAACATACCATGGGGCGTTAGTAATTGTACGCAATGTCCTGCTCTGCAGAACTTGCAGGTTTCGCATGTACTCTTTGGCGAGGAAACACCAAGCCGTACATGCGTACGTAATTGCTGGTGTAATAATCATCTTGTAAAGTCGAATTTTATACACTAAACTCTATTTTGAAGTTCTACACAATATAGGGTAGAGTTTCTGCCAAGTTGCCCTTGTCGAGGGCCTAGGTGCTTGGCAGAACTTTCCCATGGAACCCACAATTACTGTTGATGTTGATCCCAAAAAGCTTGACGGAAGGTGACTCGACTATTTGGCGACACTCCATTTCCACAGTTGGTAAGTCAACGTGAGACTCCTTTGTAAGTGTTGTTGCCTGAGCTTTCTGTACATTGTGACTGTACTTTATTTACTAATCCCCACTCGACAATTGTTTTGAAATCTACGTTGATCTGTGAGGCATGTTGCTGTCGCCGACGTACCGTCTCCCAGGATGATAGTGGCTTGCCTAGTTCCATGCACGATATTAATGTACAGTCGTCTGCGAAGCTGTAGATTGAGTTGGATGTTATTTCCAGCAGCTCGTTCATATACAGCAGAAACCTTGTAGAAGATAGGACAGATCCCTGAGGAACAGCGGAGTTGAAAAAACGTCTGATGTCCAGCCTTCGACTACAGCAAACAGAGATCGGTCGTTCAAAAAGCTATTCAGCCACTGGCGCAGGCCAGTTGAAAGTCTCTAAGCAGCAAGCTTGATCAGAAGTCCTCATTTAGGCCCAGCTCCACCTGATGATATCCAAAAACTCGCAAAAGCGTTTCGTTGAACGAGACTAAAACTCAGAACAGCGGCCGGATTTCTAATACGGGTACTCTAAATATCTAGCATGCGAGGTTTCGTCCTAATCGAAGATCGAATAAAGATTTTAGATTTTTTGCGGGTGAACTTCAGGGCATTGGAGATTTTCCATTTCCGTTTAACGAGACTGAAACTCAAAACAGCGACCGGATTAGTAATTAGGATATGCTAAATATCTAGTATGTGAGGTTTCGTGCTCCTCGAAAGTCGAATAAAGATTTTAGATTTTTTGCGGGTGAACCTCAGGATCCGAGCATCGGAGATTTTCCATTTTCGTTGAACGAGACTGAAACTCAAAACAGCGGCCGGATTAGTAATTAGGATATGCTAAATATCTAGTATGCGAGGTTTCGTCCTCATCGAAGGTCAAATAAAGATTTTAGGTTTTTTGCGGGTGAACCTCAGGATCCGAGCATCGGAGATTTTCCATTTCCGTTGAACGAGACTGAAACTCAAAACAGCGGCCGGATTAGTAATTAGGATATGCTAAATATCTAGTATGCGAGGTTTCGTGCTCCTCGAAAGTCGAATAAAGATTTTAGATTTTTTGCGGGTGACCCTCAGGATCCGAGCATCGGAGAATTTCCATTTTCGTTGAACGGGGTTAAAACTGCCTGATGCGATTCAGGACATGTTCCAAACAAGGACTGCAATACCCTTAAGCTCACTGTGGGTATGGCGGAAACCTTTTCTTCACCTTAAGCCATGTTTAAGCTGAACATTTGGCTTTGATTCTCATCATAACAAAAACTTTAGAGTTGGCGGTCGTTGCTCTGAGTGATACGCGTACTTCGGAAGCCTCTCTGCAAGTGTGAAATGCAACTAACAAAACCTGTTGGTTATACAGGGTGAGTTTCTAGTACCGGCTCGGTCAATAACTCCACTACTATAGAAGATAGCGAAAAAAGTTGTATATAAGAGTTGTAGTCACAGATATGCTCCTTGCTCAGAAAATATTTAGATTTATACAGGGTGCTCCATAACTACGTGGTGATGCAAACATGCATTTTTTTTAAATGAGACACCCTATATATTATTCCATATTCAAATTTTACTAGTGATTTCCGTTCTTCCAATATAGGGTTTTGTTATATTATACAGGGTATTTCAAAAGTTATGACCTTTTTTATACCCAAATCGGGGTCAAATAAACGTCCTGTATACCAAAAAGTAATAAATCAAAAGTTATTTTTTTTACATGAAAAGATTAAAAACATCTTCTAGTTTTAACATCGGCTATTAAAAAAGCCCGTGACGCATATTCGTATGCAGGGGATGTAGAATGCAAAATCCAAATTTTCTCTCTTTTTTTTAAATGTAACCCCCAATATTTCATTATCTCAAAGAATTGCTTTTAATATGCTCTTTCATCTTTATATAGCACTTGTTGTACCTACGTCCATCACTTTCCGAGATATTTCGATTTTTCGGTAAATTTAAAATATAGCTTCTATTTGTGTACTGAAATTTATTTATTTTGAGAAACTACTATCTATTTTGTTTTTTTTAACGAAAAACTAAATTATAAGCTCATGATACTATTTTATGAAGCCAAAACTCTAAATCATCGAGATAATAAAGTCAAGAATGCTGAGGGAACAATTTTGTAGGCGTCATGCATAATTATCAAGCAGATTGATCAGGTGTGCTTTGAAAAATTGACAGTTTTCATAACCTGCTCAATAAATCCGTACTGTGTGAGAAACCAGCTTTAAAAATTAATTTTTTCTTTGAGGGTATTGAGGAGAATCTTTGAGAAATTGTCTACTTGCCTCTAGAATATATCAACTACGAACAGTAATATCCAGATCGGAGGCAGTCTAAAACTAATGCGTTTGAAAGATTGAAGAATCTTTTTATTTGGACTGTGTCGTTTGATATTTCATAGCCTACCTGATACATCTTCTCGATAATTATGCATGACGTCTATAAAATTGTTTCCTCAGTACACTTGACCTATATTATATCGTTAATTCAGTGTTTTGACTTCATTAAGTATTATTATGGCCTTACATTTACGTTGTTTGTTAAGCAAAAACAAAATTTGATAGTATTTTCTCAAAATAAATAAATTTTAGTAAACAAATAGAAGGTATATTTAAAATTTGTGGAAAAATCGAAATATCTCAGAAACTAATGAATATAGCCATAACAAGTGCTATATAAGGATGAAAGAGCATATAAAAGGCAATTCTTTGGTATAATAAAACATTGGGGGTTACATTTAAAAAAAGAGAGAAAATCCAGATTTTGCATTCTACATCACCCTGTATACAAATATGCGTCTCGTGTTTCTTTATAGCAGATTTTAAAACTGGAGGATATTTTTAATCTTTTCATGTAAAAAAATAATTTTTGATTCATTAATTTTTGATATACAGTACGTTCATTTGACCGTGATTTGGATATAAAAACGGTCATAGCTTTTGAAATACCCTGTATAATGTAACAATACCCTATATTAAAATAACGGAAATCATTAGTAAAATTTGAATATGGAATAATATATAGGGTGTCTCATTTAAAAAAATGCATGTTTGCATCACCACGTAGTTATGGATCACCCTGTATAAATCTAAATATTTTCTGAGCAAGGAGCATATCCGTGGCTACAACTTTTATGTACAACTTTTTTCGCTATCTTCTACAGTAGTAGAGTTATCGACCGAGCCGGTACTGAAAACTCACCCTGTATGTACAGAAAGGTCGATAGGTCAAAAAACTCCTTCAAAGGCGCAAATCCAAAGCATAACGGTAATACCTTTCAACTTTTGCTTGCCATTCCGCACCGAGATAGGCTGCGAGAATTTATATTCAGCGATTCTTTCGCAGATTTTCGATTAAGTACAGCTATGTATAACCATTTCTCTTCATGTATGCAAAGCTAACAAGTTCTGACGCAAGTCTTCATTATTTACAATATGCAAATCAGAGGTGTGTGTTTTCTCGAACGTATATTTTAATGAATATATTTGCAAGTCGCGGTTTCCTTTAGTATATATGTGACTATGGCCTTATTGGATCTTTTACAGGGTGTTCCTAATTCTATCTGATGTTTTTGCTTTCTACCCCAGAAAGTTTTGTGATAGCCAAAAGATTCAAACTTGACATATCGGGATACCGGACAATTTTGAAGGCTTCCTTTTAGCAAACAAGTGAAGTTTAGAATTCGTACAGGTAGGAGCAGTATAGACATCTATGTCGGTATCAAGGAGATTGACTAGGTACTTTCGAAACATAGTTATGGCTTCTTCATTGGTGAAAAACGAGAAGTCGGTAGAATAAATACAGGAAACTCTCGGCTCATATCTTTAGAGATTAGTATAGACATGGGTATATTGATAAAATGGTATCAAGTAGGTTTACTTGGTATTTTCTACGCATCAGCTATGAATATTTTTTCATCGAGGTTAAATAAGAGAAGTTTAGGATACGTACAGGATATAACCAGATCATACTTTGATAGAGCTAAGTATAGACATACATCTTAAAAAAGGGTATCAAGGAGATTTACTCAGTACTTTGAAAGTTTTAGTTGTGCAGGTCTCTTTCATTGACGAAAACTGATGAGCCGACAAGATAAATACAGGAACCTCGCAAATTGTATCTTTAGATAGCAGTATCGATAAGTTCATTTTGATAAATTGGTATCACGTATATGTAGTCGGTACTTTCTAGGCATTAATGTTATGAATGACTTTTTTTTTCATTGAAGATCAATAACGGAATGTTACTTACAGTATACTATTAGATCATATTCTAAAATTAGAGATATCTGTATTTTGATAAAACGGAAAAAAGATGAGACAAAAACCGATAGAGCTGGGTTATATGATATTTACTTGCGATACGGATTTCACAAAACGTCCAAAATGAGCTTGTCTCTCAGGTTTGACATCTGTCGTGGTTGCAAGACTTCCGCTGCCTACTGGCGTGGAAAATACAACCATTTCCGATGGTCTGCTTACCTGTTGAACGTTGATCATAACTCGAGAAATGCTGATCTGACCGTAATAAGGCTAAATTTCTTCCAGCAACTTTTTTCCCTAAAGTGCTTCAACTTGTGACATCTGCAAACTCCAATGAAAACAAACTTTAACAGAAATATCTTGGGATCAAAATAATGCACAACAAATGAGCCAAGAGATGGTGCCAAAACAGAACAATGATTTTCAATGTTTTGAAAAGCTGTCCGAAGCAATTTGATTTTAAATTATTTTTCAATTTTAATGGCTGAATGATGCAACTGATATTTACAATGCCCATCCCAAAAGTATTGAGTCTCTTAAAAAAAACAGTTCTATTGATCGGATTGGTACAAAACCTTAATCTTCAAAATATGCACCTCCAGCATCAATAAATGTTTGCAGATGTTTCTCCCAAGCCTCGAAGTGTTAGTTTCTATTTCCTCTAGATGTATTCGCAAATCCATTTTTTCCTGTTATTATATGAATTAAAATGAACTACAGACGTTGATGCATGCTGCGATTCCTGAATCGACTCAAGGTTTCATGAAACTTGCATCAGTTGCATAAGTTCCTACTCAAATCGGAACCTATTGGAACTTGATATTTTATGCTCGTTTCATGCAACACAAGAATAGTAGGATGGATTTATTTCTTTGCATCGACGCACTACTATACACGTTGAAACCTGCGTCAATGCATCGGCGTCACCGACTCGGCGTCGTGGCTCACCGACCATAATGGGATTCCAGACCAGACTCTACATCGCTGCAAGCCTCAACTAATACCAAATACGTGGATCAGTACTACACACGCTGCTACTCGCATCATGAAACGTAGAAGTCGATGCCTGCTTGGCAGCATGCACCAACGTCTGTAGACCGCTTTAGATGATGTATAGAGGCCTACAGACGTTGATGCATGCATCGATTTCTGAATCAACTCAAGGTTTCATGAAATTTGAATCAGTTGCATAAGTTCCTACTCAAATCGAAACCCGTTGCGATTCCTAAATCGACTTGATATTTCATGGGCGTTTCATGCAACAAGATTAGTAGGATGGAGTTATTTCTTTGCATTGACGCAATACTATATATGTTGAAACACTTGAAACCTGTATCATCGTCACCGTCACCGACTTAGCGTCGCCGTCGTGGTTCATCGACCAAAATGGGATTCCAGACTGCATCGCTGCAAGCCGCAACTGATGCCTACACACGCTGCTACTTGCATCATGAAACGTAGAAGTAGATGCCTGCATCGCAGCATGCATCAACGTCTGCCGCTTAACGCTGCTCCTACAATTCTGAATAGTTTCTCCGGAAGACGCGGGGAGCACGATGGGCGTGATAAATAAACGGGTGCGCGCTACATTAGAAGGAATGGAAACAGTCATGTTAGCGCGTCGCCCGAAATCTGTAAACTTGAAGAGGAAGGCGATTTGCAGATGTTTTTTATCCCAATTCCTGGCGCTTCATTTTCCAATATTTTTACATGAAATTTTCACATGATGTTTAGAAGGAAATTGCCCACAGTGATATCGAAGCACTTTTTCTTTTTTGCTTCTGGGCTTTTTTTAAAAAATTACAAAGTTGACGAAGAAAATAGGCAACTTCAAGCGATCATATTTCATGTTCAATTAACTTTTTTCAAAAAATGCTTCGACAGCCCGCTGTCACTTGAAAATGACCGTTTACGCTCTCCGTAGGAGCCGCCTTAAGAGAAATGCTACATTAGTAGTTAAGGGTTTTTACCCTGAAAATATGGAAAAACACCTAGATTTAAAATGATTCGTGGCATTAACGTGCAAGTGAGGTCATGACCTTTTATCTTTAGACGATTCTGTAGCTAGTGTATAAACATTAATTGAAAAGTGAAAATGTATTTTCCCTGCTACAACAAACAATACACACGATGAATTATTTAACGATTAATGTATTTAAAATAAGTGTTACACCGCACCGTTCCACTTACTTATTCACCGTAGGTTAGGTAAGGCGTTTTTTATTATTATTTAGTGCCATCGCGATGTCACTAATCAAACATTATTATCATGTATGTGGGTTAAGGTTAGCAGACTCGCCTTAAAAAGTCATTTTTGCAACTTTTTTATTCATATATTCGGTATTCGGGTTAAATTCTGGGTACGGCAACTGCGGACCAATCAATAAATGTGATAAAATTATGACCTATTATAAATTAGCTTCGTTTTCGAGCAGCGGGATCTTCCTAGGTTACTAATCTTGGAAAGATCAACGAGTAGTTAACTAAACGATGGTGTCAAGTGGCTTGACTCAGTATTCCCATATGTTAAAAAATATATTTTAGATAAAGATAGAATTGGAGAACAAAAACAAGTTAAGCTATTACGGCATTTAAATTTAATAATATATTCACTTATCGACAATCACACTTTTTCGATTGACATTTACACTTACAATTACACTTTTTAAAACCTTGCCCATGCTGCGTCAGCTGAGAAGTAGCCACCGATCTAAGGAGGGATTTCTCTTACAGTTTGCCTTGGACTTTGTAAGAGCATTAAAAACATACGGCTCATAGGTTTATACAGGGTGGTCCAATAAGCGCGCGGTGCTCTCTAGCGGCCATACCATTTAAATTAGACGAAAATGTTTGGAATAAAACACATTTCGTTTCAAATGCTCTACATTTAGAAAATAGTTTCAAAGATGGCAGACTTCCGGATATACCGGAAGTAGGCATCAACTTCCTTATTTTAAATAGAATAGATTTTAAGGTCCAGTTTGTTAACCATTGTTTATGTCTACGAAGCCGATTTTTGGAGTTATTCAGCAATTTTTACAAAATTTGAAGTTTGTAGTACTTTACAAGAGACGTTATTATCTCGGAAACTAAACGCGATAGAAAGATGCGATTTTCGGTTTTAAAACAAGCAAGGAACGTATTTGTGTTTCAGTAAGATCGTTGTTTCAAAAGGACATTAAATCAAATTTGAAAAGTTAAAAACGTTAAAAACTTTTTTTTTCAAATGGGATGGTATCACAAGTTTCACATCGGTGAATGCAAAATTAAATTATCTTTCACTTTTATCCAAGCATATGTGGTTCTATCTTTGATGGCTTTCGAGATATTTACTATTTTGTAATTATGGCATGGGAATTGGAAAAATCGTAGGTGGTGTGGCTCGCAGACGAAACAATTGGCAGGAAACGTTTCATCCAAAGTGTTTCGACCTCTATTACTAAAATGTGCTTTCGCTCCATCTACCTGTAACCACATTATTCTTAAAAACTCCAGTGGTAAATTTTCCAACAGGTTTTCCAAATTTTCATTTAGAAAATTTTAGAAACCATTAGTTTAATATGCGGTTTCCAATAATACCACTCCAAATGCTTAGACTCCATGCTGGTTGACAACAAACCTCTCAAAATTTAGATCTGGGCAAAAGTCGGCTTCGTAGACATAAGCAATGGTTAACAAACTGCACCTAAAAATCGATGCTGAATTTAAAAACGTAATTATATACAGGGTGTTCCATTTAAAGTAAGGAATTTGATGCCTACTTCCGGTATATCCGGCAGTCTGCCATCTTTAAAATTATTTTCTAAATGTACAGCATTTGAAAAGAAACGTTTTTTATTCCAAACATTTTCGTCTAATTTAAACGTTATGGCCGCTAGAGAGCACCGCGCGCTTATTGGTCCACCCTGTATAATACTGAAATGTATCAAAAAATGTACAGAATAATCAAAATTATTAGCTGAAGCTGTATAATATAAGATGTATCCTCCCAAGTTGCGTAATTTCTGTTAATTTACTGCATAATTGTGCATTATAAAATCTTACACATTGGACTTTTTGTAATACATTATAATTACAATTTTTCAAAAACTCTCAATCTGACATCTAAAAATAAGCGAACTGTGCGGTGAGCTCTTATTCAACTGAGCAGGGATCTCTTAATGGAAATGTTTGTCTGGTGACACTTTTCACTTGCGTGAGACATAATTTGTATCACTTTACGTTCTGGTAGATGATCCCATGCGATTCTGGAATGGGCCAGATTCAGATACTTTCGTGTCCGCACATGTTGGCGACAAGCATCAATTAAAGGTCATTTTTATTTATACTTCAAAAGCTGCTTCTTTGAAAAACACTAAACGGTAATTGACGCTTTTATTGGATGACCTTTCGAGTGCGGGTATCTATACTGTCAAGCAGAGCTGTGCAAGGCTGTGCGGTTTTTATCATTTTGTCATACACTATGATTTCATTCACGATGTCCTTAACCCCAGTTCACGCAAAGGCTTAGCCAAGGAGGTAATTTGTGGAGTCAGGGGTATGTGGGTAATCCTGAGAGACTTCCAGCGAGACATCGAGATCAGTGGGAGGCTGCCAGCAAAGTCGCTGCCTGTCCCTTCTTCTAAGGTGTTATCATGATAGTCTTTTGGAAAACCCATCGAAACAAGACTTCCAAGTACTGGCATACTTGGACGACGGTGTGGTAATCGTCTCTGGACGATTCCTAAACAGGGTCTGTGATAGAATGCAAGGATGGTGTAAGGAGACAGAACTCTCGGTAAATCCAACCAAAACGGAACTATAACGTGGTCCACCGAAGAAAAAGAGCGCAAAAAATTCATGGTGTTCACGTGCTCTCGATATTTGCGAGATCTGTTTACACGGTAACCACCGACGGCGACGATAACAGTCTTTCCAGGAACGACAAATGGACGGTGTTATATAAAAGTGACGTGAGCCACCGATCTGTTGTTTTGAGAAAATTAGTTTTGTATTAAGCTGCATTCTGGACTGTACTAGTTAAAAAACACTCTTATTATAATTTTTTATATTCAAAATAAAATTAGGAAAAAATTACCAAGCCAGACATAAGATTTATTAGCAGAGATGGACCACCTATCTACACAAATAAGCTGAAGTACGCTGAGTTTAACAAAGTTGTTCCTCAATCTCTGAATCTGAATCACGACCACTTCTTCCAAGATGTTTTCAAAATCTTGACTTTAGAGATTTTTTCAAATGAGAGATGATTATGCAAAACGTGAATGAGCTTGGAGACCAGCTTAATATTATGACCATCGTAGGATTTTGACCATGAGTTTTTTAACAGAAGTATGCTTATTTGTATTTACATATTTACGTGAGCAGGAACCAACTTGCTTTTGCGTACTCATTCTAGCTTCATATTCTAATCAAATATTGGAAATACCCCTACCTGGTCTGCCGACGAATATACCTTCAAGGAATACGTTCAACCTAATCTTGTACAGGTCTGATATCATATTTCATCTAGCAATCTACACTAACGACTTATAGTTTTTCAATATTGGTGTTATCTCACATATTTTGGACTATAATACTGCTATATTTATCCAGCGGAAAAACAGGACACAAAAAAATGTGATGTTCATGTTTATGTGCTTTCGATGTTTGGTAAACCTGTTTAGACCACAATACAACTGCGGCCATATTATGAGGAGGCGTCGACAAACAGCTGTGTATTTGATTCTTAAGGAAAGGTAGCCCGTTCTTCAAATTTGTCGGTGTCAAGCCTCCGCTTAGGCATTGGCATTCCCAAGTGGTGTAAGCTTGCCTCTGCTCAAGCCACGAGAACTCACCCATTGCTCACCTGTTTCCTGTTTTCCCGTTTCTCCGCTGGATGGATATAAAGGAATTTCTTCATTAGACTATTGATTTGACAAAATGGAATAGGAACTTGCCTATAGATGTCGCCAAAATATGAACAGTGGTTTAGGACATTAGTTTATGCTCAATATAGAATGGAACGTCCAGCTTTTGGTATGAAATAAACGATTATAACCAAAATTATGTTAAATTTCTTATGGCATAACGCCGTCCACATCGTGTTCGTTTCAAGAGGCGGTCTGCTGAGGTGTAAGCTTGGCTACGGCCAGGCGACAAGAATTCACTCATCTTGCGCGTGATCACTCTTTTTCTTCGCTGGACAGATAATAGTACTGTTCTGTAGACGGAAGAAGTTAGAAGGTTTTAGAGTACCTGCGATGAATGGAAGACCTTTGGCACTTTCGCGGGAGGTTAATTACTTAGGGGTAATTCTTGACGCAAAGCTGACGGGGAGGTGACATACTGGCAGATTCGTGTCAAGATCGACAGCAAGCTTCTGGCAACTGTGGCGGACTCTAGGACTCTACAATACATGGAGGTTGAACTCCGATGTACTCTCTGCTGCATGCAATGAGGGATAAGATAGGGCACGGAGCAGAAGGTTTAGAACTGCTGTGACAGTCAAACGGCACTGAAAGCCGTCTGCGGGCCCAGAACCAGGGCACCTCTGGTTCAGGAGTGCGCGGAGAGGCTGGAAGTGCTGGAAGAGCTGGCGAGGCTGAAAGAAGTTACCTTGATGTGGGTCTGGGTTACACTGGCTAGGCCAGACTCAGCTCCGGGAGACAGTTTGTTGGCCTGGAGACCACTACAGGATTAAGCAGGCAGCAGGTAACGTCAGCCTTCAAAAAGTGGGTGAACAATGCCATAGACGAACAGTGGAGGCAGAGTGAGGGATGCAAGGATTTTATAACCAGGCTGAAAACATCTAGATCAGCATGGCTACGGAACCAAAGTCGATGGGCATTCAGAAACCTCGTGGGTATTCTGATGATGCACTGCAGGCTCAGGCGGCATCTATTACTATCAGGAATTGAAGAAGACTCCCTTTGTATGGGTTGTGGACTTGCGGACTGAGATACGACATCTTCGGATCAGATAAACTTTAGCCATAGGAACTACCCATCCTAAGCTGGGCCGATATACTGGCCTTTGTTAAAATACGAAAAAATTGGGTGGCTAATTACTGTTCTTCTTCTTCTTTCAGTACCATCTCCTCAGCGGAGATTGGCGACCATCTTTTGGAATTCTTTTCTGTCTTGGGCTAAACGAATGATTGTGCAGGCCTCTCTGAAATTAAACCACTGGCGTAAGTTCCGAAGCCAGGGGAACTTTTTTCGCCCGATCCCTCGTCGTCCTTCGATCTTTCCCTCAAAGATCAGTTGTAAAAACTCGTACTTCCTATTTCTGAAAATATGGTCAAAATATGCTGCTTTTCTTCGTTTTGTTGTGGTTAAAAGTTCCTGTTCTTTATTCATTCTCTCTAGTACTCTAGTGTTTGTTACCCGCTCGGTCTAGGATATCCTTAATATGCGTCTGTATAGCCACATCTCAAATGAGTCCAAACGTCACATGGTCCGAGCTTTTAACGTCCATCCCTCAAGTCCCTATAATAATGTGGACAGTACATGGCATTTTGTTGCTCGCCATCGAGTAGCTTAACTTAACTTAAATCTCGGTTGCATGTTACATGTACATAAATGGGTGGATTTGTCTGTTCGGTAATATACAGGGTGAGTTTTCAGTACCGGCTCGGTCGATAACTCCACTACTGTAGAACATAGCGAAAAAAGTTGAATATTAAGGTTGTAACCACGGATATGCTACTTGCTCAGAAAATATTTTGATTTATACAGGGTGATTCATAACTACGTGATGATGCAAACATATATTTTTTTAAATGAGACAGCCTATATATTATCTCATTTTTAGATTCTACTAGTAATTTCTCTTCTCACAATATAAGGCACTATAACATTATACAGGGTATTTCAAAAGTTATGACCATTTCTATACCCAAATCGCTGTCAAACGAACGTACTGTATATCAAAAAGTGATGAATCCAAAATTAGTTCTTTTACATGGAAAGATTAAAAATATCCTATATTCTTAAAATCAGCTATAAAAAAAGCCCGCGACGCATATTCGTATACAGGGTGATGTAGAATGCAAAATCCAGATTTTCTCTTTTTTTTTAATTTAACCCCCAATATTTTATTATACCAAAGAATTGCTTTCAATACGCTCTTTCATCTTTGTATAGGACTTGTTGTACCTACGTCCATCAGTTTCCGAGATACTTCGATTTTTTGGTAAATTTAAAATATAGCTTCTTTTTGTGTACTGAAATTTATTTATTTTGAGAAAGTACTACCGAATTTGTTTTTTGTTTAACGACCAACTAAATTATAAGGTCACGATAGTATTTGATGAAGTCAAAACCCTGAATTGTCGAGATAATAATAATGAGGAAACAATTTTGTAGGCGTGATGCATAATTATCAAGCAGATTTATCAGGTAGACGATAAAAAATTGACAGTTTTCAAAACCTGCTCAATAATTCCGTATTGTGTGAAAAACGAGCTTTAAAAATTAATTTTTCCATTGAGGGTATTTAGGAGAATCTTTGAGAAATTGTCAACTTGCCTCTAGGATATATCAACTATGAACAGCAATATCCAGAACGGAGGCACTCTAAAACTAATGCGTTTAAAAGATTGAAGAATCGTTTTGTTTGGACTGTGTCGTTTAATATTTCATAGATAGATCTGCTTGACAATTATTCATAACGTCTATAAAATTGTTTCCTCAGCACACTTGACCCTTGTAGAAAAATCGAAATAGGTATCTCAGAAACTAATGAATGCAGCCATAACAAGTGCTATACAAGGATGAAAGAGCATATTAAAACTAATTCTTTGGTGTAATAAAATATTGATGGTTACATTTAAAAAAAGAGAGAAAATCTAGATTTTGCATTCTACATCACCCTGTATATGAACATGCGTCGCGAGCTTTTTTATAGCCGATTTTAAAACTAGAGAATATTTTTTATTTGCTCCTGTAAAAAATGGTTCTTGATTCATCTCTTTTCGATATACAGTACGTTCATTTGACAGCGATTTGGATATGAAAATGGTCATAACTTTTGAAATACCCTGTATAATACAATAAGTTATACTGGAAGAACGGAAATCATTAGTAGAATTTGATTATGGAATAATATATAGGGTATCTCATTTAAAAAAATACATGTTTGCATCACCACGTAGTTATGGATCACCCTGTATAAAAATAAATATTTTCTGAGCAAGGAGTATATCTGTGGCTACAACTTTTATACACTTTTTTTTGCTATCTTAGTAGTAGAGTTATCGACCGAGCCGGTAGTAAAAAACTCCTGTATAAGAAAGTTGACACTCTGATAAAATGTTGGTTCTTTATGGTGGCTGGAATGGAAGAAAGAATTTCGGAAAATAACACTACTCTGCAGAAGTTTGAAAAACAAAATGGTGTATTAGAGTTTTAGTCGCAATTAGAGCTTTTTTCTGCGATTCCATCCGCTCAGGTACGTCCGCAAATGACAGCTTTAATTGGCCATATTTTTGCGCGGATGGTTTCAGCTGCCCAAGGTTAGACGCGATTTTTTCTCATTACATGGATTTCCATACAATGGATCGTGTGAGACCGTACTGTACAGGATGCGAGAAATCAGTGCTCAGTGATAAAATGCATCTTAGGAGTTTGGGTTCAAGGTTTGCATCCACGTGTTTGTACACTTTGTAGTCATTCAGCCACTCGTTTCTAGGTCGTTTCAAATATTATACAATCGGTTAGTTAGTTAGAAACGGTCAATGAATCTGCGAAATATTGTGTTATTGTTATTGAATCTGGCTACGAGATATTGCTTAGTAAAAATTCATGTCGATGAAACGAGTCCTTTGCATGAAAATATGAACTTTGTTTATTCATGTTCCATAGAGGCGAACCTCTCAAACTAACAACGTATATCTACCGATCGAGTGACATAATGGCGCCTCGTCTATTCACAAGAACATTCAATTCTAATTCTGCACGACACATAATATTTAACGTACGAAGTCCGCATACAAGGCATAATATAATTGCAATTATTCAAGTACCACGACATAACCATCCGCCAATAAACTTGCGCGGTAATAAGATTTGGAAATTCTAGTTCTTAAGGGAGATTGTATGACAAGGAAAAGATCTATAATAAAAACAAAATGGAGTAATCGGTCCACCATAAATCATAAAATATCGACCCCATCAATACAATAGTAATTTGGAGGTATTCGAATTAATGCAGAAACTGGAGAATTATTAAGGGAAGAAGAACATCAGAAATAAAGAAATAATTGTTGTTCAAAATCACTAGAGGAAATCAATAGGAATTGTTCCTAATTTACATTCAGATCTTAACGAAGCCAACCGACTTATCATTAAATTCTACTTCCCACACCGATAGGTTCAGTTGAAGCATGCAGAATGAAAACTGTGGCGTCCTAGTTTATAAGGAGGGAGACGCAAGAAACTATTTACGAGAGTTTTTGTGTTGGATGTTTTTTTGCGGGCAGGTGGGCGATGATTTGGTTGCAAGGAGATTTCAGACTATAACTTCATGCAATGGGGAAACAAGAAAATGGTATCATCATTATGTGTGGGAAGTACTGAGTCAATCAACTTGACTCAATTTTTCAAATGCCAGTTAAAGACATTGCTTTCTAATAACTGAAATGCACGCCAATGGCACATGTACCGTTAAGACAACAAAAATAAAACGCCAGCCATGGTGTAACAAGCAACGAGAGGGACACCAAATACATGACTAAAAAAAGCACAAGACAGTCGTCGTCTCAGCGTGCGTATCTGAAAACTAATAACAGCATTTTTGGCAACCTCCACAAGCGGAAAGGTACAAAATGTCTCATGCCTTCTTTCGACTTATTTCTATTACTGCATTGTGATGATTGCCAATTTCGTAACAGTAATGAGGCGATATCATTGTCGCCGTCTAAAGCTGCTTTGAAATTCCAAAGCAACTTCAATTCCTATGCCTCATGCTTTTCAACTGGCCACAGCAGATCAATAGGACTAAAAACGTGACCACTCATCATATTAAGCTGTGTATAGTTTGGGCACAAGTATATCGATTTGTATGAGCATATATGAGTGAGGTATTGCAGTGTTCACATTGTATTGAAACATGTCTGACGAAATGGCATGCCACTTTCTTTATTTAAGTGCGTGTTGTGTTATTATTTGTAAATTAAAACATAACCGTCAAAAACGTAGACAGTGGCAACGTACATTTCTGAAATACAGAGAAGATAAAGGAGCCTATAGCATATACTGTGTAAGGCTTTCGCGGCCATCGTCCAATGAATTTGTGGATCTTGGACTTTTAGGCCGGCGTCGTTTAGCGTTAAAGCTTGACGTTTCGCCACCACGAGTCGATGGCACTTTCAGATACTATACTAAACACTGTATTTTGGAAGTCGCTGAAGTGAAATAGCCTCTGAAGGTGCCATCCACTCGTAGTGGCGAAACGTCAAGCTTTAACGCTAAACGACGCCGGCCTAAAAACCCAAGAATCACAAATTCATTGGCCTATAGTATGGTGATTCCTAAATTAACGTTGGACCGACACCTGACTTCTGGCTTGCTTTAACTTTTGAAAGTTCACGACCAAACTGGCTTTTTATATTATGTCATTTATCCTCTATTTCTTTTCAGGTTAAGTTTAAGCATTGCCCTATTTCTTTGAACATATCTCCTTGAGCTTTTGCATCTTTATACCCTTTACTTTTCATATCCCAAACATTCGATTCCCTTATTTTTTCAATCAATAAAAAAATGTTTTCTTTCATTCACGATGACACCTTTAACGCACTTCGTGTCACGGTGGCGGCTACAAGCTCAGACTTGTCAATGTATATTGAAAAATTCTCATATACAAAATGTATTAGCGACAATCAACGCTAAGTGTCTGCGTATACAAAATGTATACGCAAATGTATAAGGATGTGTATGACAATTTGCAAATAAACAAGTACCTCATACAAATCCAGATACCTGTGCCCAATCTAAACACAGCTTAACAGTGCAGTATATCATACATGTTGGCTCGTCAAAAATGCTTCGATATCAGCAGCCAAATTTCAGGCTGCCAGGTTTCGTGTGAATGCAAATAAATGCACTTATGGAAAAGCACTGGATGTGCATTATTTATTATAACAGCAAGCAATACAATTGAAACGTGACAATTTTTTTCACGCCTGTAGTTAGTAAAAGTGATCCTATACAAAAACAAATATGCTGTAGAAATGAGAGACTGATCTATTAAAGATTTAAAGCAGGTTATTGTATGTACTTGTACACATATGGTTCAAAATATGCAAAGGTGTTGCAGCTGAAAGCCTTTGACCAAAGCTGAAGATGAAGAATTAGCCTTTTGTTCCGCCTTGAAGCATTATACATAATAAAAATTACATTTAGCTGAGACGGTTCTAACAACTACCGAAAGTCAAATCGAGAGTGAAACATTACGAAAGAAAATATCATAATCTGCATAGGAATTTGAGGGTCCCCTTACTATGATAGTAAATTCGTTAAATGACGAACCAGCCACTGGCCCTCAGGTTAGGTTAACAGTTACATCAGTTACTGACAAGGAAAAAATTAAGTCAACTTGGCAGACTCAGTACTTTCCACTCATTATGGTGTTAGCAGTTTATTATTTTCTATAGCATGAAGCTACAGTCTGAGATCTCCTTGCAACCAAAAAAAGCCCACCAGCCCACAGAAAAATGTTTGTTATGCCGCTAGGTGTCTCTTTCACAGGTTAATGGACAGCGTATTACGAATAGAACACATTTTTCAGTTTTACAGCCCCCCACCCCCCAAACCACCCCAATTTTACCCTCACCAAAAAAAGGAGAAAATGATCAGGATTAGCCACCCCAATTGCACTTGATCCACAAAAGTAGAAAATGAAGAACCCCTAAATGCACAAATAGCAAGTTAGAGCTGTTTTTATTTTTTAGTTTTTTGATTATTGCTGCGCCGCCACTGACACGATTCCTGAAAACCGTACGCGTATTCTTTCCTCGCCAACATAATATTGTGTCGAAATTTCATAAAAGTCCATTCAATAGCTTCCACGTTGTACAATACAGAACGATCTGAAGCAATACTTGTATGTAAAAAAGAATAAAAAGAGAAGAGCAGAATACAAAAGAATACAACAAATTTTTCACAGCCTTCACCACCAACCAACCCAATTTCTCCCACCACAGAAGAATTAGAAAATCATCAGGAACCCCAAAACGCCTGAAAACGAAGTTTGAGGAATATCTGAGGCTTTTATTTGCCAATTGCTCCGCTGCCCATGTACGCAATTGTCGAATTTTTAGCAGTATTACCTACTACGAACCCACAGCATATCGCTACCCAAATTTTATCACAATCCATGCAGCTAAGTTTAGGAGGGCAAAAAAACGCCCAAAAAGCGTACCATCTCAAAATCAAAAATTTTCGCGATCACAATACTCGCCCTTACCTATCGGTGTGGGACGTAAAACACATAGGATGATACTCTTCTGCGGACCTAAACTTTTCAATCACAAAATGAGACATATTCAAACACTTAAGATTCAAAATTTAAGTCAAAAAACCTATTGTAGAAAACCAGTACATTTTTATAAAAATACTGGGCAGATTATTGTCTATATGTATATATCGATATATTTCACTTTTCGTTTTCCTTTTTTAAAACGTAAATATTAACTACACTTGTGTGTTTGTTTGCTTATTTATTTGTGCGCTTGTAACTCTCGTTTAAATTAAGAAGGTTAGACCGAACATTGAACGCTCCAATTTTACCGAAAAAGCAATTTTGACGGCGATCGTATTCGCTGACTATGAATGAATGAATGACCCTTCCAGCCCTCATCGCAAAGGTGAGGATGGCCTTGGTTCCTGCCCATATTATATCCTCAGGTTGAAGAACCCTTGAACCGAGTATAGTCTGCCTGTGATACCCAAGGGCTTCACAACGGCAAAGAATGTGTGCCGAGGATTCTCCCTCCAAGCCACGGCGTGCACACGTCGGATCATTTACCACCCCCATCACATACAAAAGGCGTTATGGCCGTATAGCAGGCCGACAAGTAACCTTAGTCGGCTTCTGTCCAGCGAGAGACAGAACCGTCTCACCTTAGCCAGAGGCCCTGAAATAAGTTCTCTAGCTTCACGGAGGTGTCCTGAGATTCCTCTCCATCTGATAACATGCTGATTATGCAACCACACCTCTATTTTCCTTCTGATGGTACCTGCTGCCATCCCCAAAGCCGGCTCAGGACCCAGAAAGTTATTCCTGGACCCTCGCCTTGCGAGCGCGTCCGCCATTTCATTACCACTAACTTCAGCATGACTCGGCACCCACATAAGTGTCACCTGCTGTCTCGCCGAAATGTTATCCAAGACCTTTCTACACTGCAGAACGAGCCTTGATGTAAACCTGCAAGTACTTAATGCTTTTAATGCTGCCTGGCTGTCAGAGCAGATGGTGATCCGACTGCTTGGCTCCTGAATTTCGTACATGCGAAGGACACAAGCTAAAATTGCATATATCTCTGCTTGGTGTTCCCCCAAGAGAGAGGGAGAGCTTTGCTGACTAAGAGATGGCGCAGACACCTTAAGGTTTGTTCATATTACACAGAGGCGTAGCAACGAGAGCTGGAAAGGCGTGATATCCAACTGTTGGGGGGGTTGGTGTTTTTGTTAAATTTATTCCGGAAGATGGACAGTTTTAATTACCGTTTATGCAGTAATGGTAATGATATGGATATTTTTTTGCTTTTTGAATCCTGACCGTCGGTACCAAATATTTAGTAAAACAATCTTGGGATACGGTCACTTATTATATTTCCAAAATATAAAATTTTACAACGTTTCGACGCTTCTATTAGGCGTCATCTTCAGGTATTAAAACTTCTATAAAAGATACGTCGACGACTGTCTACTCTGTATACATTCTGATCAAATTGAACAATCTTCAATGTAACGTCAAGAAAATGTAATGTTTTATTATTTTCAACTTCTTTTTTGTAAATTGTAGCCTGGGATGGAAATTATTGAAAACTTCGAATGATTGTTCAATTTGATCAGAATGTATACAGAGTAGACAGTCGTCGACGTATCTTTTATAGAAGTTTTAATACCTGAAGATGACGCCTAATAGAAGCGTCGAAACGTCGTAAAATTTTATATTTTGGAAATATAATAAGTGACCGTATCCCAAGATTGTTTTACTAAATCAAAGATATGGATATTGATCAAAAACAACGTTTACGCAGAGTATCAGCGAACACCGTTTAGAAAAGCTAAAAAAAAATACGCTGTAGTGAAGAAGTTAAGTATAAAGTTAAACATGAATTTATTTAAAAGAAACTAAAAGAACATAGAATTCAAAAGTAAGGAATAATTTTTGAAATAAGCTTAGTACAACAATGAACAAAAAATACTAGTATCGATGAGATTGTGAAAGCGTTTGTCCAAAGTACTTTTAAAGCGCTTTTTTTAGTTTTCTGAAGCTATCTAGATCTATTTGAATCTATACTTGGTAAGAAGTTCTCTGAACTAGGTATAAGCCAAAACAGACTTATTGCATGGTAGTGCCTGGTTTTAGGGAAATTTCGTATTTTAAAATATGCAACATACTCATTTCACGTATTGTACAACTTAGAGAAAAATAAGAAAAAAAAAGAAATTGCGTGAAAAACGACCGACTGAAACCACTTGACGCCAGTTTTTCCATCAGCTGTTGTTGGTATTGCGGATGCCAACGGTAAATGATTCAAATCAAGTTTTTTGCTAAATGAAAAACAGACGCGCTGCGAGACTTCGTCAACATCGTCACGTATCAAAGTTTGCCGCGGAAGTTGGCACGAAAATATCACCAGTGCGATTGTCCCAACTCGACCAGTCAGTGTCAATGGCAGTGTTAATGAGCTTGTAGACTTACATCGCACGCGGGTGTCTCGGTGTCTTTCTGCAATTAGTTGGAATTCATGTGTCTCCTTCTACCCAGATGCAAGGCTGAAAGACGCAAGATTGTTTTCGTGGTCAACATCAGTATCAAAGGTAAAATCAGCCGAATAGTGTAAGACGTAAGACCCCAAGCAGAAGCCTAGCGTGCCTTGGGGGGCTCCTTATAAAAATTTCTTTGGGAGCCCCTCTCACAAGCGAAAAAAATGCGTGAGGGGCCCTCGTGGCCCGGGGGCCACGTATAATTGGTACGCCCCTGACCCCAAGTGAGGTCGATCTCCACTGATTGGCTTATCGAATGAAGATCACATTTTATAAATTAAAATATGTTTCTAAACTCCCACCAAGAGAGATGTCTACAAAAATATTGATAGATATAATTGATTAAAATTATAAAAATATTAATTTTCAAAAATTCACTGAAATACTTACCAAATGAAATGTATAATATCAGAATGGAAACCGTTTTATTGGAATATAATATACAAACAGATAAATAAAGTCATAATTTAGATATGGCCTGGGAAAACCACAACTGCGAGTTCACGTATATAGTGCTCTTCCACTCTGCCCTTGTTATTTTTAATTTTTTTATATTAGATTGGCCTAAAGCCTAGTGCTACATTATTATACACTTAACTAACTCAGTAAATGTAATACTAACAACTAAATAAAGAAACTAGTTAGTCTGCAATAACAAGTATAAAATTAAGTTTAGTACAGGACCACCTATTGAGACAAATAACTAAAAATGGCTGCTTGACATTAATTTACACATATTATATATTTCAAAATCTGATTGAAATCCTATTTCAAATACTGCAGTTTTATGTACAGGTGGTATTATTAAGTATTTGCTTCTGATGTTTATATTGTGTACATCAGTGCAAAATGAGATCTTATTGTAAATGTATGATGGGTTTTTAGTGTACAATATTTTGTGGTATAAGCATAGAGCATATAATTTGAACGCTTTTTCCATAGGAAGCCAACACAGCTCTTTCAATTTGCTTGAAACATGTTCATATATGTCCATAAATAAAGGGTCAAAATTTCGCGCTAGCAAGATGTGTGACGGACTGGCCCACTGGGCGTTGTTTCCTTAAGTCATCGTCCATCCTGCCAATTTTAGGAAGTGGGCAAGTCGTTTGGGGACATCTCGCTTATGTGGCAGGTGTAGGCCAAGACTCGCCGAACGCACACTCTCTAATAGAAGATAACTCTGGGCACTCACATATGACATGCTACAAAGTTTTATCTCCGCTTCCACACATTCTATATATCGGTGTATCACTTAAATCCATAATGTGGAGGTGTTCCTGAGTTGACTATGGCCAGTAAGGAATCCTACTATGAGACCTAGGTTTAATCTGGTCATCTCCAAGTACTTCTTGGGTATTTCCATGCAAAAGCCAGCAAGCATTTCCTTGGCAAATCGGTATCTCTGTAGTTATTTCCATCATTTCACCATTTGGGCATAATAGTGGTTTTTGGCTATTTCCGCAATTGTTGTTGTAGACATTCCAGAAAGAAATGGGGATAGTATTCAGTAATGAAGGCTGTATCACAAAAAATAAACGAAATAAATCCTAACTCAGGAGAAATACGATTACAAAATGAAGTTTGATGGTAGCTGGCAGAAGTCACGTTCCACATATTTCCCCTTCTATCCAATTCTTCCACTACCATCTCAAAAAGCGAAGTCTTAACATTTTTTAAATTGCTTGCAACCCTATTTTCATTCTTTTCTAAAAGAAATATGATGTCATCAGAAATATCTAAAACCGCTAAAAGCGAAGTTATGGTGGGCTTCCTATACTTCCAAGCCACTGGTTAAAGAAAGTATTGTGATCATGAAAGATTTTAGTTTTCAATAAGCTTTTTGGGCAGAAATTCCAAATCCAAATAATTTTTACAACTTTTTGGTTACGAAGCATAAAGCTCTCAGCCAATAGGTGCCTTTCCACATGCTTTCACTGCCTCAGATATATATGTTTGTCGTATTAGATACTCAAAATTGGCGGGTCTAAATACATACAAGAAGTGCTCAAGCCAGCACCCAGTTCTTATGTGCAATCAGTCTGCCAAAGAGTCACTCATTCAAGCCCCTAGGAGTCAACGTTACAGATAAACTGATCTGGCACAAACACGTTGTCTCAATAATTGCAACGGCTGCTGGTAAGAAGCTTGAGTACCTATTCACAGCCAGAAGGTACTTCTCACCATCTAATCTACTCACACTGTACAAAGCCCAGATAAGATCTAGCCTGGAGTATTGCACTCATGTCTGGGGAGCTGCTGCCCCTACCATCGTATCTATACTATTCTCTGTCCAGCGAAGAAAAAGAGTGATCACGCGCAAGATGAGTGAGTTCGCCTGGCCGTAGGCAAGCTTACACCACAGCAGACTGCCTCTTGAAACGAACATGATGTGGATGGCGTTGTACCATAAGGAGTTTAACATAATTTTGGATAATCGTTTATTTGATACCAAAACCTGGACGTTCCACTCTACATTGAGCATAAATGTCCTAAAACACTGTTCACATTTTGGCGACATCTGTGGGCAAGTGCCTATACCTTATTTTCAAACCAATAATCTAATAAAGAGATTTATTAATATCCATCCAGCGGAGAAATGGGAAAACAGGTGAGCAAAGAGTGAGTTCTCCTGGCTTGGTCAAAGGCAAGCTTAGACCACTTGGTAATGCCAATGCCTAAGCGCACGCCTGGCACCAAAAAATTTGAAGAACAGGCCACCTTTCCTGAAGAATCAAATTCACAGCTGTTTGTCGACGCCTCCTCATAATATGGCCGCGGTCGTACTGTGGTCTAAACACGTTTGACAAACATCGAAAACACATGAACATGAACATCACATTTTTTTGTTCACTGTTTCTCCGCTGGATAGATATAGCAGTATTATAATCTACAATATGTGAGATATACGAGTACACCATTATTGAAAAACTATAAGTCATTAGTGTAGATTGCTAGATGAAATATGGTATCAAAACTGTACAAGATTAGGTTGAACGTATTCCTTGAAGGTATATTCGTCGGCAGACCAGTTAGGGGTATTTTCAATATTTGATTAGTATATGAAGCTAGGATGAGTACGCAAAAGCAAGCTGGTTCCTGCTCACGTAAATATGTAAATACAAATAAACATCTCTCATCTTGGAAGAACTGGTCATGATTCAGATTCAGAGATTGAGGAAAAATAACTTTGTTAAACTCAGCGTACTTCAGCTTATTTGGGTAGATAGGCGGTCCATTCCTGCTAATAAATCTTATGTCTGGTTTGGTAATTTTTTCCTAATTTTATTTGAATATAAAAAAATATAACAGGAGTGTTTTTTAACTAGAACAGTCCAGAAGGCAGCTTATCACAGCACTAGTTTTCTCAAAACAACAGATCGGTGGCTCACGTCACTTTTGTATAACACTGTCCATTTGTCGTTCCTGGAAAGACTGTTACCGTCGCTTCGGTGGTTACCGTGTAAACAGGTCGCGCAAATATCGAGAGCACGTGAACACCATGAATTTTTGCGCTCTTTTTCTTCGGTGGACCGAGTATAGATTATGTCCAGAGCAGGACAATTCAACTAATTAGTTTCTTCTACCGATATTCAAACGGAGTCTGCTCCTCTGAGCTATCCTCTAAAGTTTCGCTGCTCACCGATCCTATCAGATGCACCTGCGTAACTGCTGCATTCCATACTAAGAAGGTCGTTCCTCATACATCAAGAACCGAGCGGTATGACCGTACTTTTATTTCCAGGGTGTCCAAGCTGGAATGGACTGGCAGGAGATGTATTCATTGGGCCTGCAGGCGCTGGCCCGTCCAAGTTTCCGCGTTAACGAACCAACGAGCTTCCCTAACATAACCTATTAACAGCAGCCGTGGTACTCTGGTATTTAGGTTCTGCCTACGCGGTCTGCTCTGTTATAAAAATACATTTTTGGCGATCTAAATGATTACGTGACAGACAGGAATTGTAAACTCCTTTTTACAATCTATCTCCCAAGTTACCTTGGATTACAAAAACTATGTGATTAAAATATCGTTTCAGCTAAGGTGGGGGAAATGTAGTATGACCGAATTCCCATATGTTTTTTTCAAGCCTTGAAACTAAGCATGTCGGTAAACATATATATTAAAATGCGTATACTCTTGTAAATTAAAATTAATAATTTGCTCTCAGTACTACTGAGTATTGAATGATAGTGAATTACTATTATTTGTTTTAATTATCTGTTATTTTATTGTTACTTATATAACACCATAAATTACAATTCCAATCACGAGTTAGCGCAAACTCCCACACACCTATTAAAACACGTGCCAGATTTTTTATAGACAAAACTTCCATTGCGGTTTGGAAAGTTAGGTATTTTTTTTGATTTTCATAGCTTCTTGATTCATCTCATTCTATTTTCAATTTATATATTCTTTAATGTTGCTTACGGCGGCGGCTGAATTGTTTAAATGAAACATTTATTGATAAAAATATCAGTTTTGTCATTCCACCTTCAAATCTATTAATTTCAAAGCAGCGTCAAAAGTTAATGTAAAAATGAGTGTTAAGTGGGCAGACTCGGCCTAAGATTTTGTGTTTCTCTTAATTCACGTTGCTTGTTTATAGGTAATATTACCTGTACAGAAGTAGTTTTGTAATCACTGTATAACTTAATTAGAGTGAATAAAGACATTAGCTGCGCATCCAAACCAAGTGTTTGGATTCACTCAGGAATAAGTAGACAAACATTCAAAAGAAAATTGCATAATTCTGGAAGAAGTTTTTGTTTCGTTTGTTTTATGAAGGTGCCTTCTGTTTTCTCGGTAAAGAAATCTTGAATGCTTAAGGCTAACATCAAGCTCTGCTCTGAAATATCTTTAAGCACTAATGAATGCATCTACTGGCAGTAACGCAATAATCAACTATCTGAAAGATCACCCATAACCAAAAGATAATAAAGAATAGCGGTGCAAACTATGACTTGAGTATAGTAGTAAGCCTAACTTACTTCATTTTTCGCTTAAATAATGTTTTCTGTGATATTATTTTCCATAAACGAGTGCCGTTAGACTGGTCAATATGCTTTAATATGTCCAACATATAAATAAGGTGACCCAGCAACATGCGAAAATTATAGAGGTATCGCTCTTTTGGACACATGCTACAGGGTACGTGGACAGATAGTAAGAAAAAGGCTGGACAGTTATGCAGAAATAACTTTGGGACAATATTAAGCTGGATTCAGAAGCGGCAGGAGTACGACTGATCAAATATTCGTTCTCAAGGAACTACAAGTAACAAGCTATGAATATAGAATGGAACTACATACATGTGAAAAATTATAAGAATGATAAAAATGACATTACAGAAAAACAAGAATTACAAACTACATGGATGGGAGGTGAGTCACAGGAATTTGAAGTGAGAAAAGGACTCAGAACCCTTGATCAACGATACTTTTTAATTTGACGTTTGAAGCAATGATTAGAAAAAGCAAAATGAAGACAAATATTTAATATATTTAATAACGAACACCAATAGCATATGCAGATGTCTTAACACTAATAGCAAAAACGAAGAAAGATCTAGAGAAAATGACGACAAGGAAGCTGTAGAAGCAAGGAGATTTGGGTTGAAGATACATAAGTCAAAGTAAGACAAAATATGTGGTCATGGGGCAAATGGAAAAAACTTCCGATGATCAGCTGAACCTAACTTTTATGGCCTACAACATGAAATTTTCTTTTGAAAGGACTGCGGAATTTATGTACCTAGGGGTAATCATAAAACAAAAGGGACAAGAGAAACAGGACATACCGGCAAGGATCCTCAAAGGAATTCAGAAGTATGGAGCCCTGAATAATCTTATGATATCCAAATATGTATTCAGAAAGACCAACGATAGAATTTACACAACTGCCATAAGTCCAACAGCGGCATATGCTTGTAAGACGTGGACTGTGAACAAAGAGGAGGAAAAAAACTTATAAAATGGGAATGAAAAGTGCCATTTATGGAGGCGAAAGAACAAACGAGAGATACAGGGGAAGAACAAATCAGCAACTGGAAGACCTGTATAAGAACCGTAATATTATAGCAGTCATCAAAACGTAGATAATAGTGTGGCTAGGACATGCGGAGAGGCTGAATGGGATGCGAATGGCAAAACTAGTCCTCAACTAGAGGCCAATAGGAAAAACAGGAAGGGTAGACCAAGAAAGATGGCTGAAGAAGGCAGAAGATTACTTAGACAAAATGAATATTAAACAGTGTAAAGATAAGGCGGCAGACAGAAATAGGTGCCATGGAATAGTGCAGGATATACTCAGAAATAGGTGGTGAAGCAATAGAATCAAGCATCCAAAGACAACATTAAGTTAAATAAATTTTAGCAGCTTAAGATCAGATCAACTATTTTTGCACTAGGCCTTCACGGCATCATTTCTGAAATAGCTGCTGAAGTATAAAGATTTAATAGGTTTTTGTTTTCTAACTCATCCCCAATACGACGCAAATTTCCTCAAATGTAAACACCTGACGAGGGAGATACAGATCCTACCATGGGAAACCTTCGACTAAGCAGGCTCGTATAATAATACCAAGCGGTATCCAGATGTACTTTTAACATATGCGAAGAACCAATTTACATTAAACAATGCCTGATTTATTCGTTACGGCATTGAACGCTGAATCAGATCCGTGATACCAATGACCAACGGCTAACAATTAAAAATCAGAACTGCACATTCAATATTTCTGATCACGTATCGTACACAGACGACAAAGTACGTGTACCGAACCCGGCGCATCGTGGTGATCAATTACCTACTGCTTTTTGGAACAAGACACGTTACAATGTCCACAGTTGCTAAAGTAGAGGCGTGCCCACAATCGGTAATGCAGTGTTTAGTTGTGGAGCAATACCACACACGATAATGTTGCTTAAATGGTTTTATAGCTAATTTGTTGATGGTTTGTCAAGTAATGGACGGGTCGATGGGTTTGCATACTTGATCTGGCAAAGAAGTTTCACGTTGGCCTACCAACTATAGAAATGGAGGGTCGCTCAATAGTCGAGTCACTTTCCGTCAAACTTTTGGGATCAACATCAACAATAACGTGTCCTAGCATGACCACGTCGTCAATATTGCTAAAACGGCATCCCAGAAGCTTGGAATTTTGTTCCGCTGTAGCAAGCAGTATACACCAGAGCAACTACTGCCGCTTTACAGGGCACAAATCCGATCATCGTTGCTCCGATGTATGGGGATGTGCTCCGAAGCACTCTCTAAAGCCTCTGGGCACTACCCAAAGAGAGCAATTAGACTAGTCGTTACGCCGAACCTCACAAAGGACCTCCACAGCCTGGAACATGAAAGAAGAGTGGCTGACCTGTCCCTGTTTTGCAGATTCTATCACGAAAAATGTTCGAGTGAGCTCTCCCAGATGACAACACCAAAGGCCGTCTGAACGAGGATCACTAGAGAGGCTTTACAAGCTCATCGTTACTAGGTCGAAGTCCCTACTCCCTGAGCCAGTCTCCTCCAGCATTCTTTCTTTAGATACTTGATCTTTCACTTCTTGCTTATGGACATATGGATACCTATATGATTTTGTATACATGGGTCTTTTGTCTGTGAGTTTAACTGAATGCTTGATTTCATTTCTGAAAGTGAGGTTATCTAATTCTAAATAGAAAATATCCGAAAAATCTAAACATATAAGTCGATTAAATACTGTCGTTCTTCCTCATTTAAATGGTCAATACGTAAATTATTTAAAACTTGTTGTCTACGATTGTTTTGAGTTTCTTGTTCTAATATTTCGTTAAGGTTATTAATGTTTTGAATATCAAAGGTCTCAAATGTAAGTGTAGGGAATGTAACTTCTTTGGGTGAGGGATTTGAATTAAGGACTGTAGTCAACAATTCTCCTTCATTATCAATGTTTACTACACGATTTGGAATAAGGACTATATCTACTTGACATTCAAAAAGTACAGCTTCAACGTTCTTGAGGCTAGATTTCAATTTTAATACCTGTTCTACACGAAGTTCAATGGATATTGTGTTACTAATTTCAGATACATTTTGAAAATGTGATGTACTTGAAATATGGGTTTCTTCAAAATTTGGAGTGCAACTTCGGAACTTGATATACTTTCAATCTCACTATTGGGAACATCAGTAGCTTCAGAATTTGGAATATCTGGAATATCGTTGGTCTTATAATTTGACAAATTAATATTTTCGGGATTTGGGATATAATTAGTCTCTAGATTGATATTTTCAGGATTTGGAATATCAAGAAAATTTTGATCATTAGACTGTGATACATCTAATTCACCTGCTCTGTAAAGAGGAAACATCGCGTAATTTGTTTTTAAAGTTCGATGTCTAAGATCTATCTGACGCGGTGGAATGAGCTGTCGGGGAACTTGTTTCCTATCGCAACGCTTCTACAGCGCCATAGGCTTTCATCCTTTGCGGGAGGCAGATCATAAAAAAACCTGGCAAGTCAATAGCTCCTTTAGACGGTCCAAAAACAAAGCTGCTCCTCTCTCTGCTACACTTGGGCCTCTCGTATTCACGAAATTCGGGAGCCTAGAAGGCGGATCACAATCTGCTCTGACAGCCAGGCTGCATTGAAAACATTGAGTGCTTGTAGGTTTACATCAAGGCTTGTTCTGTTATGTAGGGTGGTCTTAGATGACGTTTCGGCAAGACATCAGTTTTCATGTATGTGGCTGCCAGATCATGCTGGAGTTTGCGGTAATGAAATGGGTCCTGAGCTGGCTGTGGGGCTAGCAGCAACTGTCGCATTAGAAGGGGTGTGGTTGCGCAATTAACATCTTATGAGATGGAGAGGAATCTTTGTACATCTCTGTCAAGCTAGAGAACTTATTTTAGAACCTCTGGGTAATTCTGTCTCTCACTGTACAGAAGGCTAAGGTTACTTGTGGGCGTGCTAGTTATATAACACATTGAGGCGTCACTTGTATGTGATGGAGTAGCGAGCGACTCGAGGTGTGCATACTGTGGAGGAGAGGAGGAGTCCTCTACAACATTCTTCGTCGCTGTGACACCCTTGGGTGTCACATGCAGACTATAATTCTACTCAAGGCTTCTCGAACCTGAAGACATAAAATGTGGGTAAATGGAACAAAGAAACGTGCATAAGGGTCCGCTTGTAGGCCTATGCACTGGTGGTTGTGGTTACCAGAAAGTCTCTCTTCTTCTTTCATTCATTTATAGATACGTAATAATTACCGCCGCTGATTATATATACAGGGTGGGCCAATAGTGCGTGGACGGAAGATTGTGGGCTTACTAAAAAATATTTCAAAAATCTGTCACTTGATCATGGTAGGGACCCTTGAGGGCTATAACATAAAAATGTTTTCACTCAAATTTTGACGTTTATACAGGGTGATTCATATACATTTTGGAAAGTTATCAAGCTCTAGTAGACCTGAAAGGCTAGTACGCTGTGAAAAACAAATACTTCTATCATACCCTTGCTACTCGTTGACATTCGGTATCCTGCCGCTGTTGTATCCCGCTAGAGCTAATATGTTGTAAGGAATTTTCATAATCTTGCATCGTTACTCTAGTTAGTTTGCAACTTTCTACTAAGTTAGTTGGTTTCTTCCATATTAACGGGCTTTTGTTTATTTTTCTTGGCCTGCTAGGTTGCTTGCACGTAGGAAACTTGAAAAACACCGATTTGACTGAAAATTTGAAATAAAATGAAAACCAAAAAAACATTGATATCGAGAATGCTATATCGTTAGAAAGGTAATCATTTTACATTTGCTTCTTCAAACCAAAATAGGCATTCCCGTTTGAAAAAATCAAGTTATCTGTGATTGTAGTTTCCTTAATTAATCTACTGATTTCTTCAAGTACAAAAAGAATTTAAATTTAGCCGTCTGATCTAAGGAGACACATTTCATTCTTAGTCGTACCGCAAAGTCGCGGCCTTTTCAGTTCTATAATCGCTGCGATATTCAATTTTTTTCTGGTACCTACTTAAACCAAAAGTAGTGATTTTCGCCTAAACGGTTCGTTTAAAGTTCCATATGTGATACATAAAGTCACACTAGAATTAACCAGGGAATCCAAATATGCAATTATATATAGGGGGTCCCATTCAAAAAAATGTAAGTTTGATATGAATCGCCCTGTATAAACGTCCTGATTTAAGTTAAATTATTTTTATGTTATTGCCCTCAAACTTATTTTAGTAAGCCCACAATCTTCCGTCCACGCACTATTGACGCACCCATAGAAAAGAATCACCCCCACCAAGAATAAAAATTACCCCATCCAAAAAAAAGTTATCGACGCCTTTATCAAGTCTCCAGATACTCGTATATAGTTTTTGAATTTTTGTATCATCACATACATGGCTAAACATCATACAATCAGTATTTTGTTAGAGAAGAATACGCAGGTATATCGGTGGGACTTCAAAGGTATTCACAGATTACATAAATAAAACTTTATGGATAATAAAATTATATTACTACAGCTAGTTAAATATATTTACATAATTAGACTAAGATAAACTGCAATCATACATGCCACTTTATCAGATTTAACAAAATCGAAATTAATCATCCAAGGTCGGAAAATATTGTAGTTCAGTGCCGCAGTAAAATTGCAGGCAGCTAGCCAGACGGTTACTGGATGTCTGCCAGGCCAATGAAGACTTTTGTGGTGACGCGACGCTATCCTAACTTATTTTTAATTTTTATGAATTTGTTTGTGTATATTACAATAGGAATATGGATCATGATGCCACCTTTTTGCATCCTCCGCACGATTTTACTTAACAAGTCTGGATCATAAACTGTGCCCTAAATTAGTTATACAAGGTAGCGATGCTGCCAACAAGGCATTTTCTTTGAAACGAATAAATTTATAATTATGAGATCTTAGGGTTATGAACGGAATTGTATTTTGCGGTTTTTAGAGGACCTGTCAAAGCGTTGATAACGTAAAGTGGCCTAAACTGTGGGAAATCCTTATCTCAATGGGAGTCCCTTACCACTAGTATTTCTCATACAGCAACTCTATGAGTCTAGCTCAGCTCGTGTAAGAATTGATGGTAACCTGTCTGGTCAAACAGCAACCAGAAAAGGAGTTCATCAGGAATGCATGTTATCTCCGATGTTATTTAACATTTACTCTGAATTTGTGAAGAGACAGGTATTGGACAACTGGAATGGCGGTATAACTATTGGCGGAAGCAAAATATCTAACTTAAGATTTGCTGACGATACAACCCTTATTGCTGCTTCTCAGGAAGAACTAGTAGCTCTATTGAACGTTTTAGAACAACACAGTGCAGGATATGGTCTTGGTATTAACTACAACAAGACCAAGGTTATTATCGTAGATAGAGAGCATGACAATCATCGAGAAATAACGTAAATAGGCCGCTGTGGGGTAGTTCATTCAACAGGCACGGGTGGCCATGATAAAGCTTACTAAAATATGGCGTCACCATAACATCACAAAAGCTACCAAAATGTCACTGGTTCAGTCTCTTGTGTTCTCCATATTTTTGTATGCCTCGGAAACTTGGACTGTTAAAAAGGCAGATCGAGCTCGCATAGATGCTTTTGAAATGTGGACGTGGAGGAGAATGCTGAGAATTCCTTATACCGCCCATCGAACTAATGTTTCCATACTGGATGAGCTCGGTAATCGGAAGAGACTATCCCCCATTGTGTCGATGAGAATGCTTACATTCTTCGGACATATTCACAGAAGCGATAATATGGAGAAACTTGTAGTTCAGGGTCACGCCCCGAGTGGGCGGCGCCGTGTCCGTTCCCCCACACGCTGGGTGGATATGACGAAACAGCTGCTAGATATGAGTATCAAGAGCGCCACTGAACTGACAGTAAATCGCGAACGATGGCGAGCTACAGTTCTCAAAACTATTGATAATATTCGTGTCGGCAATACTCTAGTTCCGACTTAATGCATCTTACGAGCTCACAACATGTCTGTTAAGACATTTTGACTATGATGATGTCAAAGCTATGTGACGTCATCACCCACTGCACCGCTGCCCTCTTGATTTTTCCAAAATAGCAACGTAGGTCCAGTGACACATCACATAAAATCTTATTTTTTCCTATTCTCAAAAATAGTATTTAAATAATAGCGTTACTTAGGAAAGGTTTTGTAAAATTTCAGTTTTTATTAATTGACTTGTATTTTGTACTATTGTTGGTACGCCACTGGATGGTTAATGTAAAATAAAACACAGTAAACTTATTTCCTCCTCTTTTCGAAAATATTTAAATAAGTACAACATTAGTTATTTAAAAAAATAAGAAATGAGTGTCAAAGATTTAAAACGTGATTTTTTTGACACAACGCTAAATTGAAATAATATTAGTTAGCTTTTAATTTTCCATTAACCATCAACCAGTAGCGTACCAATAATAGTACAAAATATTACAAAGTAAATCAATAAAACTGAAATTTGATAGTATCTTTACTTAGTAATGTTGTACTTATTTACTATTTAAAAAAAGGAAGAAATACGCTTTTCTGTCATGTATCACTTGACCTACGTTACCATTTGAAACTAATGAAGATGGCGGCGCTTCACTGGGTGATGACGTCACATAACTTCGTCCGTTCATAGCCCTCAAATTTCATAATTATATGTTTATTTGTTTCAAAAAAAAAGTTTCACCTTGAGGACATGGAGGATCTTATCCTGAATATGCATTATAGTTCCCAGTTCTAAAGGTTTTCATCCATAAGTCTGAATAGGCCTCACCCTAGCTGCTTGAGCTCAGTTCCGTCTTGAGGACCCGAAAGGTGCATTGCCACGAGCATGTTCTCATTATCTTGGCACCAAGGTCGGTGCAGATAATTATGGTCTTAGTGATGCTACGAGCTACAAGCCAAACTGCTCAAGAACTTAAAAACTCGCGAGTTCCGAATTTCTAGGGTGATGTTTGGAACTTATAAAACACTTAAACTTTAAGAAAATATCCAAATAACACACAAAATAACACGTTAGAGTTTAGAAGGGCACTGATTGCTGTTCTTTTTCTGCTGATTACTTTATTATCAGTACACTAATCTCAATGACCTTTATTCCAATTAATTCTGTACTTAAAGAAATGGGTTATATGACTACAAAGCTTCAAATATATCCGTATTAAAAGCATCATCATTTGGATATTTTTTCAAGATTGGGATTTAATGGTACATATTTTAAGTGGTCTTAATGATATCTAATAGGTACCAGAAATTTGAGGAAAATGATTGGCTTAAAACCATCCGAGCATTAAAATTGTCGGTGGATATGAAAAACGTAATGTGATGAAATTATTAGATGTATTTCTGCTACTAATATGCATATATAGATTCCTGGAATTCTAACTTTCGTTCGATGAAAACATATTACTGAGAAGGTACGCGTTTACCCTAAAAGCCTAAAAAATAATTCTATACAATTTTCTGACTGTTTACACCTTCGATCATATATAACATTTACACCACCTGAATGTTACAGAAATATATGGTGTACATAAAACCCATGAATCGTCGATGTTATTTTTTTAATCTTCTAGTGTTACAATGTCTCACTTTAAAGCCTCTGCCCTCTTCTTGGGACAACAATTTATATTAAGACTAAAATATTTTACTTGGACATTTACTGTTGTTAAACGCTGTACATGCAGTACATTGCACTTACTGTCTGAGAAGCATTATTATCTGCCATATAAAGTCTATATAATATGGTATTTTTCTCAATAATCCCAAACAAACTTGTAAAAATCCCGGAATCGCTATGACTAATTTATTATTTGTCTATGCAACTTTATCTTAACATTCTCAGGTTCATCGGCGTACTTGTGGGCAACAAGAAAACATCCAATCACATTTCGAAAGTTATAATTTAATGTTTCTTGAAGATCCTGGACTATGTTAAGCCAAAAATCTCTAGAAATTTCCAGAAAATAGGAAAAATTCCACATTTTAATGGAAAAGGTATGACGATATTAAACTAGTATATAGTAGAAAAGTGTATCCAATCAAAAGATAGAAATGAGCCTTATATAGCTCAAACAGCTCCGTGAAGTTCAGCAATTAGAAAAATAACAGTGAAAAAATAACGAATGGACCACTTTCTTCAAACTGAACATGAATAAAGGTACTACTCAGAAAAATACCTTGTACGCTGAAATGATCAATGCCGCCAATCCCTTTATCTTTGATTTACAATAGTTTTTAATGTTACAATAAATTGAAACATTAATAGGGCCAACATCAGACTATGTATGAAAATAAAACATGAAGAGCTACTATCCTGTGCATCACTATAACATAGATCAACTGGCCTTTGAAGATTATAGAACAACTTCCTTCATGTATATGCCATTAATCCACGAATCGCAAACCTAAAATGTAATGAATGGTATACGTTGTTTCAATGAACAATAAGGCATTAATTTTACGAACCGCGCTACAGTGATGGAGACAAGCCACAGATCAATAAACTAGTATTATGGGCTGTTGCATTTCGTAATGACAGGAAATCGTATAGCATGGATATAATACAAATCAACCGTATTTGATTATTTGTGTTAATAACCAGCAAACATGGACCCATGCTCGGTAGTAACTAGATCAATGGATGACAACTTGATTGACATGAAAATTGGTGTACGAACTTTCATTGTATTCACAATACACGTCTTTCTCACTAAATTAAATTAAACACCATACACATAAAGTTAGACTATGCCAAAGACAATTTGAACTAAAGCTATACCAGCTTGGAAATTAATATGTAGCAATTCCCCAAACAGTAGATCTGCGAGTCATATAAAACAAATACCTTCAAGAATCTACAATCATAGTATAATTATTAATCCCCGCATGGTTTAGAACATACTTAGAACCCTTAGGGCCGGTTATGTAAATGTCGGCTTACTAGAGCTTTACTAATCCTAGGTTAACTAAGTTCAAGTTGTACACTCGACGCTTGAGTTTAATCTGGTTGATAATAAAATTTACTACAGTCGGCACTAATGAAGCAGTGCGCGCTGTTATAATTATTTAAGAAAATAACCTTTTCTGTTTTGTCACTTGTGACAGTTTGTGTCACATTCGGGCAACGACTGTTTCTGTCTCTGTTGTTTTACTCGTTTTATTTGTTAAATTAAACAGAAGTCTCCATAAATATAATCTAATAATGCGACAAGAAAACTGAAGGTTACTGATTATTGATACATCATGTCATTAGTATTTGAACCACAGTTAAACTCCGGTTAAGCTACATGATACGTCGGTGTACGCTAAGCTTAAGCTTGGAGTGGGGTGCTAAGGCAGCATTGCACAACGTACGTTTTGGATCTTTCGTGGTTTAACGGCAGCTTACTTCAAAACGAACCTTAAACCTGCATTGTACAATAGGCCCTAAGGGCCGGTTGTACAATGCTGGCTTAGTCCCCCACTCCAAGCTTAACACGAACTTACGCAAACCGAAGCTTACCTTTGCTGAGGTTTGAATCTAACCTGATACAAATGACATGAGGAGAAGTTATTCTTTTATAGCGTTTTCGACTTACTGCACCGATTTTAACCACGATTGCACTACAGTGCGCATTGAAAACTCGTCTGGTGCTCAGAAGTGCAATAAATTTGAACTGGTAAGTAGAACATACACCAAATTCCAGTGCAATTGAAGTAACTGCTCTGTCAGCCAACTGATGACATATAGATGTCATTTTGCATCCTGAGAGCTCAATTTTGTTCTGTGGTGGTTTTTGAATCTGATAATCTGGAATAGTTTGTGGCCACCTTGCTCAATTAATTTATCGACATAAAATCTAACAGCCTTTTGTGCTATATGGCTTTTTCATCAGTATAGGATTTACCCACTAAAAATGAATATCATATTAAGATTTCTGTGTCAGTAAATACTTATATCTTGTTATTCTTGTTACACTTCTCCTTCCGTCAGTTTTTGAACAACATATTCAACAACTATTCGTATTTTTGGAACACACGTAGCTGTTGTTTGCACTTTAACTATAATATGCTTCAATTTCCTCAACATCCGATGATGACCATGTTCGCAGTTCTTCCAATTACACTTCCCGTACCTTCCGTAACCTATCCTATCAAATGCTACTAAAGTATCCTACCCCATTACCTAGTTCTTGATTCAAAAAATTATTTTTTTTGACAAATAAAATAGGTTATAGTTAACATTGATAGATGTCAAAAATGCACTGAAAGCACCACGAGCTCAGAGAATCCATGGCGATCATTTGCACTTAAGTGCAATTAAACGGATAAGTCGAAAACAAAAAAATAGACTAGCTATTAGATAATTATGACAGCACGCATTGCTACAGTAGTGCCAACCGTGGCGAATTTTATTGTCAACCAGATTTAACTAAACCGACAATCGTACAAGGGATGTCAACGTTGAGCCTGACCTTATCTGACCTTAGGTTTAACAAAGCTTGAGTTAAACCGGCATTTGTATAACCGGCTCTTAGAGTCCTCCACCCAAAAGTATAATTTAAAAGATGATAATTATCTAATTATACAGTGCAAGGATAATAAATTCTGGAATATTTATATGGTTATGATAGTACACAGAAAATGATAACTCAAAGCGACAGTCTAAATCCCAAATAAACAGTCGAAAAAATTTAAGCCAATCACACACGAAAACAGAGCAAAATCATGCCATTGTCAGTTGCTTCCTTATCAAAAGATCAACAAAGGAATTGTGGAAACGTAAAAAAAACAAGTCTTCGTATATAAACCAGTGACTGTTAGGAATTAGTCTTGATCGCGCGAGATTGTGAAACCAAATGTGACGAGGAGACTGTTTTGTGAAAAAATTGGTTAGTGTTCTGTGTTCAATCGATTAATCCTTGTCAAAGCTCTTATCTTAGAGTGTGCGATACCGTATAAGGGTTGCTTGAAGTTTATGGGCGAGGTAGATGTTTCAAAAGGTCTGTTATACAATTTCTCTACGACGTTTCGATTGATCATCAATAATCTTCAGGTGAGCTGTCGAACATGTTTCTTTCGTTACTATTTATTCTCGTCTAGCTGACGTGTCGTTTTCGTGGCTGGTTCTGATTGGTCGGTGCCGCAGTGCGTCAGTTCTTGATGACGTGTCGTTCTTCGCGGCTTATTCTGACTGGTCGCTGTTTTGGTTCCGTCGCGTTGGTTCTCACTAATGATGACGTCGTTCGATTAGACCCTCAGAGTAACAACTGAACATAGAGGTAGTAAACAACTAATTCTAATAGGCCAACATCTTTTCTTACGTTGTCATATTGACCACCAGATACGGCAATCATAATTGTTTACTATCGTCTTAATTGTATAGTATCCAGAAATATTCCATTCCAGTTAAAAAAGACGGTATTTTGATGGTTCAGAAATGACTACAGCAAAGTCAATAGATATGTTGACCTCTACTGCGGTACTGCATGTTTCTTCATCATAAACGCAAATTCTGTCTTACCTAAATTTTGAGAAGCTGGCAACGCCTATATAATTTTCCTGCGATTTTTTTACGGTAACCTCCGACTGTCAAACGTTTGTCTGGTTGTGCGCCTTTTATGCTTGGCCAGTAAAATCGAATTTGCTATTTGTTGGTAACTGTAGTGAAGCTTTACGGACTTGCTGTGCTATATTCGAGTGTATTTTAACAGTTTTGCGAGATGGGACAGTGCAGAGCGGCGTTTGTAACATGGGTTGCATTGGAAGAATTTTAGGTTAGTTGGCAATGTTTGGAGGCTGAAGTGTCAAAAGATGATGGCTTTGAGCATGCCATGCTGAAGTGGTTTGTTTACTACCTCTATGTTCAGTTATTACTCTGAGATTAGACCGAACAAACTTGTACACAAACGTGGGACGCTGTGACCATCGAACGGCCACATCATCGTTAGTAAGAAGCGACGCCACTAAACCAAAGTCAGCGACGGGTCTTAATACGCAGCGAAGAACAACACGTCATCAGAAACTGACGCACCCATCCAAACGCGGTACCAACCAATCAAAACAAGCCGCGAAGAATTGCACGACAGCTAGATGAGAATGAACAGCAGAGAAAGGAAGGTGTTCCAGAGTTCACCTGAAGACGACTGATGATGGCAGATCAATCAAAACGTTGTACTAAAAAAATTGTATAGATGATGGAAGTCCGAAGGAGACCTTTTGAAACTGTACAAGGGTTTAGATATGGGTAGAAAAAAGGGTATCTAGACCTGATGGTATCATATATTTTAACATTAAGTTTTACCTGTACTATACTAGTGATTTAAGAAGTTTTTCGAAACACAGTTTTCACAACAAAAATTAAGAGACTGTGATGCGCTTTACATGTTAATTTCACACGCGTCACAACTCGAATTTTTTATTGTGAAATTTTTTTTTAGAAAGCACTTATCAAAAAACAAATTGTACACGGTGGTCCTGGGGCCAACAGTGAGTGGGCGGAAGATTGTGGGCTTAATAAAACATATTTAAAAAATCTTGGTCGTGGTGGGGGGCCTTGAGATCTATAACGTGAAAAATATTTTCACTTAAAGATTGACGTCTATACTGGGCGATTTAAATCAAACTTACATTGTTTTAAATAGAATAACATTCCTATTATTTCACATTGAGATTCCTTGGTGAATTCTATTATAACTTTATGTGGGGCGTTGAACACAAGAAGGTGGTTTTTTAGCATTTATTCAACAGAATCGCACCAGAAAAATCATTAATTTAAGTAATTTTTTCAATGACCAACCTACAAAAAAGTCTACCAATGTACAATTCTCTGACTACCATTCATTTCCTGCTGTCGAACTTAACTTCAATGCATTGCCTTTTATTAATTTTCCTGCCTTACAGGGTGGTCCAACAAGCGCGCGGTGCTCCCTAGCGGCCATACCGTTTAAATTAGACGAAAATGTTTGAAATAAAAAACGTTTCTTTTCAAATGCTCTATATTTAGAAATGCTCTACATTTCCTAAATGAAAATTTGGAAAACCTGTTGAAAAATTCACCACTTGAGTTTTTCAGAATGATGTGGTTACAGTTAGATGGAGCAAAAGCACATTTTAGTATTAGCGGTCGGAACAGTTTGGATGGAAGGTTTCCTGCCAATTGTTTCATCTGCGAGCCACGCCACCTACGACTTTTCCGTTTCCTCGCAATAATTACAAAACCGTAAATATCTTAAAAACCATCAAAGATAGAACCACGTGTGCCTAGATAAACGTGAAAGAGAATTCAATTTCGCATCCACCGATGTAAAACTTATCATACCATCCCATTTGAAAAAAAAAATTTAACGTTTTTAACTTTTCAAATCTGAAAATTGCTAGTCTATCGATTTTATGTTCTTTTGAAACAACGATCTCACCGAAACACAAGTACGTGCCTTGCTTGTTTCAAAACCGAAAACCGCATCTTTCTATAGCGTTTAGTTTCCGAGACATTAACATTTCTTGTAAAGTACTACAAACGTCAAATTTTGTAAAAATTGCTGAATAACTGCGAAAATAGGCTTCATAGACATAAACAATAGTTAACAAACTGGACCTAAAAATCGATGCTGAATTTAAAAACGTAATAATATAGAGGGTGTTCCATTCAAAATAAAGAAGTTGATACCTACTTCCGGTATATCCGGAAGTCGGCCATCTTTAAGATTATTTTCTAAATGTAGAGCATTTGAAAAGAAACGTTTAAAACATTTTCGTCTAATTTAGACGGTATGGCCGTTAGAGAGCACCGCGCGCTTATTGGACCACCCTGTATAATGTTATAGTAGTAATAATAACAAAAAGTTGCCGTGTTTCCTTAGAATTGTTTTGTTTTGAGTGGCTAGGATAGTGTAAAAAATGCGCCCTGAATTCACACAATTTTATAGGCTAATTTAGACAAAAAAATTAGTATGCTTCAAAGCCAGCTCTAGCTAATTTTCAAATTTTACTACCACTTTACGATCCCGCAGCCAAACCGATAACTTAGATCGTATAAGACCGGCAATTACCATATTGATACGTTGCGTTTCCTGCATTAAGTGGTCACCACAATAAATAGCGAATTTAATACCGTATAATAATGCATTTTCCTATCTTCTCAAGGCCTCCAAACTCGCATGGAACTTCTCAAACAGTCTCCATCGAGATTCGCGCGTGCAAAAATCTCGGCGCTTCTCAGATACCGTTCGCAGAACCTCCCCGGTCGCGTTGTGATTGGTTCGGTCGTCTAGCGAAAGGGTGTGTGTGCACTTCTATCATTGGTCCATATTCATTTGTCTTATACATCCTAAGTATACGTCAATAGGGTGGCGCTTTTTTCGTGGTTCATTTTTTTAGGTTATGGGCATCAGGGCTGCGTCAAGTGCTTCTGCCGCCTGTGTGCAAATGATAAGTGGCCGCCCCCTATTGCCCCAAGCACAATGAGAGACGGTAATCAAATTTCAGAGACGTTTACTTTTAAGTTTTGTTAATGAATATTTTTTTACACAAATACCACATAAATAAAAATCTTTAAAACTAAGCAACAAAAAAACGAAACATATAATTATGTACTTTAACCTTCAAAACAAAAACTTCCAGAGAACAAAATTAAATATTTCAAAAACCTTATGTTTAATGTTTTAAACTAAACAGTGAAAAAACAAAAGATACCTAATTAGGGTAAAGTCGGGTATATTGTACCGGTTATTAAATTGTACCACCTCAATATTCATTAAATTGTAAGCTTCTAGCGTCATCTAGTTTGCTTATTTTATACCTCCTGTTGTCAAAACGTAACATAGACGTGAATGGGGCTCTCCCATAAAAGTTAAAATTTGTGTTTTTCGGAAAAACACCCTTACGCAGTAAGTACTATACAATCTTAAATATGCTGATACAAAATTCCGAAGCCGACTCTCAAGAGACACTTATTGGGTACAAACACGAAAGCAAAAGCAGGAATTAAATCATTGGGACGATTGAATCTATGAATAATTATTTCGTTTTGCTAACGAGCTTATAATTTGGGATTTCTATATTGAAGTTTTATAAATAAAAGGTTCAATTGATTACAATGTGTACCACAAATCTGTAAGGAACATCTAATGTGTTTTGCTATGGTACAATTTACCAAACCGGGTGGTACAATTTAGTGAACCAGTTGGGTAGATTGTACCGTTTGCAACATTTTAAAGAAACATTTATTATGTCAAACTGTCACTATTTATGAATCTTTTCTTTTCCACATTTTGATACAAACATGTCAAGTAATCCTAATTTATATTTTAATTGAATTCAAATAAGTCAATAGCGAGTTATTTGACGAAATATGCAGTGCGGTACAATTTGACCGACTTTACCCTATGTACTTCAAACTTAAAAATAAAAGCTCCTACAAAATAATATAAAATATTTTTTAAAATCTTAAGTTTAATATTTTAAACTAAAATTATGAACGTTAAACTTAAAAACAAAAACTCCTAGAAAATAAAATATGATGCACCTATCTTTCTATAAAATTTATAGAAAAGACACTTGACTTGCTTTAAGTGCTGCAAAATTCTTTATAATGCGGTCTGTATCTAGTTTTTTACATAATTCATATTCAATGGAAATTAATGCCAAATTATTGAGCCTTTCCTGGTTCCTCAAAGATCTGAAGTAATTTTTAATGAGCTTGCTAATACTGGAAGTGTTAAAAGGATTCTAAGAGCAATCAATGGGAAATGTATCAAATAAATTATTTTTAAATATGTGGGGCGGTACTTATCAGTAACAGGCGTATCGACCGGGAAGCGGGACATTCAGGACTGAGCTGATCGCAAAATAATGGAGTCTAAAAAAAACAGAGTAATCCAGATGAACCAAATATCATGGGCGCCGCGCCGCCGCCCTTTTAGGCTTGCCGCCCGTGTGCGGTGCACACCGTGCACACGGGGTTGGCGCGGCCCTTATTGTTTTGTTTTGAGTGGCTAGTTAGTATAGTCTAAAAAGAGCGCCCTGAATTCACCACACAATTTTACAGGCTAATTTAGACAAAGAAAAATATCCAGGAAACAGAGGGTTGGGTTTAGGTCAAGGAAAAAGAAGGAGTCTCTTTTACTGTTTTGCCGACGTTTCGGCCTTTATTAGGCCATCTTCAGGGCACTAAAAAATATTTTTTTTGTTTATACTTAAACAGACAAATATACATTACAGTTATAAAAAATTGAATATATGACAATATACAATAACGAATTAAAAAGGTGGGTGATCATTGCTATTAAAAAAAACCTAATACACAATATACAATAAACGGGTAGTACTTACACCAGTGATGGACTCCTTGAGTCAAATATGGTGAAAAGGCACATGTAGTATAAAAAAAGTATATAAGGGCAAAACGACACGTAATAAATAAGTAAGAAAATAAGACGGAGATTGTCTATCCACAAAAAAAAAGACAGAGTTATCCAGATGAACGAAATATCATGGGCGCCGCGCCGCCGCCCTTTTAGGCTTGCCGCCCTTTTAGGCTTGCCGCCCTTTTAGGCTTGCCGCCCGTGTGCCGTGCACACCGTGCACACGGAGTTGGCGCAGCCCTGATGGGCACAGAAGACTAGTTAACACATTCACCCACTAGTCAGCTGCTATCGATCAAAACGATGGCAGAAAGTGTCAAGACTGTCCTTGAAGATGGTCTGAATAAGTTTTGGCTAGGTATGTCAATAACTTAAAAATATAAAGCACGAAAAAGGTCAATACTTGTCATCTATCTAATCGATTTCAAAAAGTCTTGATCAAGCTTCGAAAATACATTATCAGAATGGAATTTTCATTAAACCAGTAATTCTGTAATGTAGAATTTCTTAAAAGGCAGATAGGATTTGGCTTCATAGTGTATACAGGGTGATTGATAATTTGATACAGATATTTGAGGAGGTGATAGCAGAGGTGGTAAGCTATCAAATTGATCATATAACACCACGTTCAGCTTCTATTAGTTTCCGAGGTAAATTGAACTTTAGAGATTCTTACTAAAATGCAGACCTCCAAACGAAAACCCTGATGAAACAAAAATGAATTGTCCGATTTTACAATTTTTGGTATTAATCCTTAGAAAATATGCTATTACGTGATTATCGAGTAAAAGAAACTGCAAAATACTGTCAAAATCAGAGCAAATGTTGAAATTTGACTTCAAGACACGCAACAAAAAAATTAATTTAAGAAAAGTCACCAAATAATTAACAGTGCGGTTTCCAGTGAAAACACATCCATATTTCTAGTTATCCATTGGTTCATAGCTTGAAAACATGAAGCAAGTGGAAAGGCCAGCCCTTTGCCAAAAAGATCTTGATCAATTTTTGAAAATAGTGAGGAGTCAAAAAACTATATCCACGGAAGACTATTTATTGTTTATTAATTTTCAATTAAACTAGTAAGCCGATAATGTCCAATTTTAATAAGACAGGGATGACCTGGTTCCATAGTTTATCGTTTTCTAGTTTATGGAGACAACTAGTCAGCTCATACAATAAAGGTTTAGCTTCCAGAATGTCAGTTTGCTTACATGATTACCGGTTCAGTAAGTTGAAAATGTAAATATTGTACCACAAGATCCTATAAACACTTGAGTACTGTTACTTGATGGTAGTCCTGGATAAAACAAGAACAAAGGGTAAAATCTATGATGCTTTAATAAAAGGCAACATTCTTTTTTTTTCTAACTTGACGAAGCTCATTTACAGAAAAATGTTTAGATTAAATTAGCTTAAAATGTAAATATGCAAACTAAATTTTGCTAACATGAATACTGTTGATTGTTGGTAGAACGAGCTAAACTTGAAAAACCTAGAATCTAAGAAGCCTTCCTCATAATTTAGAGGATGAATATCTGACATGCAACACCTTGGAAAACAGTTCTAGTAATTTTATTGTGACCGTAACTCTACGTACCTATAATCAAAAATTAAGTATTGGGATTGCTTTAATTTGTCCTTGTTATACTGTTTCGATGTCTGAGAACCGTCATTCACTAAGAACCTGAATGACATCACCACCTTGGCAAAACAGTTTCGATTGTTGATGTCAAAAAGCTAAAATGTACCGGAAAATCTCGTACTTTTAGATGTAGCAACCAAAAATTAAAATAAGACCACAAAAGCTGAAAAACTTCCCTTATATCACCTGATAATTCCACTTTTTTGTATAAATGCAAAAACGTCTTATAAAAACATACCATTACTGTAATCATTAAATCATGGTCAGATACCATCAAATTCTTGCATTTCTTCGAGAAAAAATTAGTGTATTCCATTGGATGTATACATCTATGTAGTTCTAAAATGAATAGACCTTCAGGTTTAAGAATTTCAACGCTCCAAAATCATATTTTAAGATATTTATCGAAGCAAAAGGGATTAGTTTGATATTAAACACCATAAGTTGATCGAGGCGTAGCCGCATATTACTCAAATATTTTTTCCGATTTATAGAAATGACCTCTTATTAAAAACAACTTAAATATCAGACGCTCGATAAATTTTTAAAGATGCTAAAAATGTCTAGGAGATGCTTGAGACGAATCAACTTTCAAAATGGTTTTAACGGAACGATAGTTGCTTCCCCATTTTTTATATTTTTGTAACTCCTGTGAGCTGCCAGTTGCAAGCAAGTGCTCTTCGAGTTTATAGATAACGGATAAATGTAAATGCAGATTTGATGATGATTGGTTTGATGCATGGTAAACGCAGTACAAAAATAACAAAATTGGCGCAAGATACTAACTAGGTATTCAATATTCTCTGCAAATAAAAAAAATATAATGCAATAAGTATAAGCAAATTATAGTTAGCGAGGACAGAAAAATAATATAATGCACTAGAAAACAACAACAACGAAAAGCCGATATACCAATACATAAATCGCATGACGAAAAGAAAGAAGAAGAAATTACTTACAAAATAGTACAAAGAGAAGAGATGTTTTTCAACCGCTAAAGATAATTATATGCCTTGCGTTTCAATATAATGGCGAAAGTTAGATCTTATTTCAATTTTTTTCATTTTGTTGGACTAATTTAATTCTTCATTGCATTAAATTTTTCAGCACAATTAAAAGGTATCACTGCTCGAATGTAGGAATTAGAAATGATGAATATTATGCATTTTTCGTATCTGTAACGCCAATATGATTATTACTTAAATTCTCATCATACATCATAATGTATGTAAAACGTAAAAAGTGGCTATAACAAGAGTCATACTAAACTTACAAAACCTTTAATATAAAGCCGCTTTTCATCCCTGAAAGCAAATGATATTCGCTTTTAACTGGAATAATAATAATTGAGCTTAGAACTCCTCTCTATACCATTACTAGCAGTAGTTTCAAAAGGGTAAAAGTTGCATTTCTAAAGCGTCAGTTATAAATTCAAACTGTCGGATGTAAATTACAACTGACAGTTTGAACTTAGAACTGACATTTTAGAAATGTAGTTTGATCCTTTTGAAACTGGTGCTGGAAGTACAAGTATATAATTTCAATCAGCGGGCTCAAGCATGCCATTTTGTTAATGAATTACCCTGTATTATTCGCACACCCTACGTTTAGATGAGAGCTTACCAAGGATCTGAAAAGGATTGCGTGATGATATGGTGATGTGCAATTGAGTGCCTAAGGACATTCGGTGCCTCAGGACATAGACAGACCTAGACACTTGTGATTTGTTTTTCAGGACAGACAAAATGGTGGAAAATCAAGGGAGGCGGCTGTCTCTGGCTCTGCCCATCTCCTTGCCTCAGAGGCAAAGGAGGATGTCGGTCAGGAGCTTTTATTGGGTGATGGTCAATCCAATGGTAATTCTGAACTTTTTACTTGGTTTGTCTTTCGTTGTATCATGAGTATTCTCCTTGGAGCCTTGCTATTCAGTTTTCCTAAAAATTGTTATTGATGTGCTGATTACACTGATCAAATTTTTTATTTCGAAGCTAAAGGCCGATTAATCAATACGTGGTTAACTATGAATTTTCAACTAATGTTTTTATTAATTGCTTTTTTGTAAAGACACTTATAGCTGAATGCTAGTAGTTGAGGCAGAAAATTAATTAATTTATTGGTTCAGGTCTTTTTAAAGTCAAGTTAAATTAAGCGTTTGGAGCATTTTTATTTAGCTGTCAAATTATTAACGTTTTTGTGCATTCAAAAATGATGAGACAATTCTGCCGTTTGTGAAATATAATACAAACATCATGGTCAAGTAACGAAAAAATCATTTTGATTAATTTGGTGGATAAGACTTCTCTATAAGGAAATAATAAACTACAAAAAATCAGTATAACTTCACAATAGTCTAAACTGAACTGCTGAAGGTCATAATCACCTATTTATTAAGCATTATCATTATTATCATTATCCTACCAAACTAATTGTTGCCAAAGCCCTTTTTGTACAGAACCAGATACTGAAGGTTATCTGAACTTGAAACGATTATTTGCGAGATAAATATTTTTTTTTTAATTTTTTGCAGGTATTGGGTCATGTGGTACTCCATTTTTTTCAATACGCATGACTAGCCCATCTATAAAACCACACCGGTTGAAGATAAACTCTTTTCTGACTTTTTGGTAGCGCCTGCAGTATTTATTCTTTGTTACTGTGTAATTTTTAAACTATATCTAATATACAATAAGAATGATCTTCAGGTAACTGATTTTGATCAAATTTTCAACGTTCAAAATTGCGCGCATAATATAGTGGCATAATTTTCAAAAATCGACCAATTCACGTCTAATTTGATACAGGGTAGGTTACTGAGGTCACTGAGCTTGAGGTCCAGTTCATCATAGTTAGCTTTTGTTACCTTTATTACGTTAAAATCCTTAACGAATTCGAAAAAAAGGTTGTACATCTAACTATAAAAATGTTTCCAAGTTTTGTAAAAACAATCTTACATGACGAAGAGATGGGCTAATATTCTAACCTAGAATTTGGAATCTAGACAGAAGGTTATTTCAAAAGTGACCTAGGTACTGTAGCTACCTATCTGAAAAAGCTATTTTGAGCAAAAGACTGAATAATAATCAATGGATGGAACTTTGGTAGCATTTTCAGAGAAGATTCAGACTAAGTCCTTAAAGATGCTAACATAGGCATCGTAACTCTTGTGAGGTTTAAGAAAATCGATTAATATAAAATCAATTCCGACCACGATAAACTCTCACGTAGTAAACAAAAAAGGTCTATGTAACTATGTAAGGAAAACTTGAATAGCTAAGGTCAATCGAGAATTACTGCTCTCTCTCTCTCCTAACTAGGAATGTCCATGCATCTTAGGCCTCCAGTTAACTGAAGGATCATCTCTGCATCCAACCTTAACCGATTAAGTTACAGTTTGAAAGTATTTTTTTCACTATTTTCATTTGTTTTTATGATTGTTTGTTTGGGAATGCAGATGCATCTTGCATTTTGAAGGAATGATTGGCTTGCGTTAACCACTAATTTTAATATTATATTTATTTTAGCAGTGCGTAGTTCCAGAGACGTCACAAAGGTATAGTGTTTTAGGTATTGATAGGTATTCTATTTCAATTGATTTTTTTAACTATAAATGGTACTCTAAACTACCTAGATGGTATATTAGAAGTGCGAGAATACGGACAACGTTTTCAGCAACTTTAGTTACATTTATTTCTATAAGAGAAGCTCATTCTAATAGACTGTTTATACTAAAGAATTGCTAGTTGCTAATTATCAATAATTTTATTATACTGTATTAGCAACAAGTTTCTCTTCATTTATCATATTCAGCAGATTTCCCTCCATTACTACCATTACCAGTGTCATTTGCTACTCCACACTATTTCAATGCTTTAGTTCAATGAAGATGTTGATAAATACTTTGACAGATTTTTGGAAAAATAGAAAATGTGTGCAACATGGTACACATTACCATTCTTTGACTTAAACTGTATCAGTATATATGTTGTACTCGATAACCGAATTTGGCCACTGACCGAAATTTATACTCAGAACGCGTGGTGGATTACTCTAATCTCTCACATCGCGTTCCGGGTAATTTTGGTATGCGCAGAACGCATTGTGGTTAAATTACAAATACCCAAAATGCGAAACCTTGAATGACGTCGGAAACGCACGACCATTTCGCGTTGTGGGTAATACAAATAGCCACAAAGCGGAAATCTAATAACCTAACATACCGCGACAAGTGTTTTTTATTTATTCAGAACAATGTTTAGTAAGATTAGTGAATCGACAGAAACACTTCGAAAATAATTCGAGAATGGTTTGAATAAGTTCTATATAGCGCCATCTCATAGGTCTACACTTTTAGAAGGTGACTATGAAAAAATCACAGGTAAGGTTAAGGAAGGACAAGAACTGTGGAAATTATGCCTGTCATCTAAACAGTAATGAAAGCTGAATCGATACGAATTAATGAAAATTGGACAAAATGAATAATTGATAGCTCAAAGGTATAGGAATGAAGAGGAAATTCATATTTTCCTAAATCGTGAGCAGGTATTTGATATAACACATTATTTTACATTTTTTGATTATAAAATTTCGCTTTGTGGCTATATTTGTATTTTCCATAATGCGAAAATGGTCGTGTGCTTCCGACGGTGTTCGGAGTTTCGCATTGTGTGTTTTTCTAATTTACCCACAACGCGTTCTGCGCATACAAAGGTTACCCGCAACGCGGTGTGAGAAATTAGCGAAATCCACAACGCGTTCTGGGTATACAGTGAACAGTGGCCGAATTCGGTTATTGAATACAACATATACATACATACATAGTCCTTTATTTGGGGCTGTCGAGGTAATGGGAGAAAATATTCAGTCAAAACGGCTTCTTCATCGTCAGAATCGCTCAAAAACTCTACAAACTCAGCAAACGCTACACACTTTGTTACTGTCAAAATTTGCTAGTGTTGTTTTACATATTGAAAATTCTTTCAAGAACCATGAGTAGCTTGCAAAATTTCAACAAACACTGGCACATTTTGACAGTAACTAATGTCTAGCTTTTGTTGTTGCAACAGACATAATTATGATTTAATGATAGCATACTTGGATAAAGAAATCACATTCGGAGGTTTGATTGTGTATTGAGTAATTGATAATCAGATTTGTGGAAAACGGTTACTCAGAGCGACATTTAAAAAGTATGCCTTTTTCACGTAAAAATGCTTGAAAAAACATAGCCTTCAACCTTTACAATAACATACCGTAATAAAAAGTTTAAATCATTTTAATCTTTGATAAAGAAAGAGAGAGCTTAATAGAAAGTGGCGCCCTCTACATCTGGCTTCCGAACTAAGAACGGATTTGAATTTCTTGCCTCAAAATAACCCCCGAGTTCCTAATTTCGTGCGTATGTCATCATGTCCATGAATTATTGAGCAGAAATAATAATTAATTACAACTTTGACACTTTATATTTCTAAATTTATATTATTATCAACTTGTGAATTTAGGTATGCTTAGTTAAATCTCAATATTTTCACCAAAGAAATCAGCAATTTTGAAGTCTACCATTAATTAGAGTACTATACTGCATTCACTGAAGAAAAGGTGTAAAAAATTATTTCAAACCCATATTTTGGGGCTTTACTCGGATAAATCGAACTTAATTTTTCTGTTTATAATAACATCACTGATCTCAGTATGCAGTTTTGTAGACGGTGTGCATATAACCCTTGACCATACAGTAAACATTTACATATAATGTGCATGGTTACTCCGTTTGTTCGGTGGATAGGGTATAGGAACTTCCCGTCAACTGAATGTGAAACCATTTTGGACATACGTTTTGGATGAGCTATACAAGAAAGTTTATCTCGGTATCAAAATAGACATCTTCCTAAAAATAAAAAATTCGTCACGTAATTAGTTTTAAATATAAAACTAATGACGGCGACGTGATCATCGAATAAAGATTTAATCGAGCTGCAGAAGGAATTCCCGTGCATTGTTGTTTCGATGCCGGTCATAATTGCACGCTTTGACGTGACAATTGTTTTTTGTTTATTTTTCAAATCTTCGATTGCTTTTGGTCCGTTGATGGGTTGGATTGTTCTGTTACATCATCGTTATCACTTATATATGTACTTCTGGGGAATATGCAACGTAATGTGACGTGAATTTACAGAGGCGTAGTCAGAAAGGCTCCTTTATGTGAACCAGTGACAAAATGGAGTTATACGGATTGAGAAAGCACGAATTCAACTTTTTTTATGGCTCATGGCTTTGATAGTGGTCCTAGAAAAAAAATAATATATATTTTTTCAAAATAATCTGCCATCAACCCTACAGTCATGGCGATTCCCGTGTTGCTGCAATTGACATATCGAAGCCTTCGATGGAATGTAGCTTGAGGGACTTCTGACCTCGCCTGCGCCAGTAGCTGAATAGCTTTTTGTCGACCGATCTCTGTTTGTTGTGGTCGAAGGTGTTCATCACACGTATTTTCAGTAAACAGCGGTGTGCTTAGGGATCTGTCCTATCCCCTACACTGTATCCGCTGTAGATCAAACAAGCTGCTGGAAATATCATCCAAGCCAATCTACAACTTTAATTAATTAACTACATTAATATCATGCAGGGGACTAGGCAAGCCCCTTTCATTCCAGAAGACGGTATACGTTGGCGACAGCAACATATCTCACAGATCAACGTAAATATCACAACAATTGTCGCGTGGGGATTAGTAAACAAAGTATCGACGCTTAACTACTTGTGGACTAGCTACTGTGTGTACACGTAGCTAGTTTACACGCTGACTCTCTCAAAAGCCAGCAAGTGGCGTGTAAAGTCACTTACAGCTTAATTTTTTCCAGATCGTTTTTACAAGCAGCTAATGGAGCGAATGCATCGACTTCATTGGACTAGTTTACGAGCTGCTTGTGAAAAAGCCAGCTGTCTGGACAGTAGCTTGTGCACAAGTGGCTAGTAGCATTGGTTTTGAGGATGCCGACAGTGGTATCCACACGCTAACTAGTTAAGCCTCAAGTTCACGCGGTGAGTTTACCAGCTACTAGCAGGCTGTTTTACAAGCCGCTCGTAAACTGGTCCAGTGTACTCGATGCACTTGCTCCGTGAGTTGCTTGTAAAAACGCTCTGGAAAAAGCTGAACTACCGGTGAGGTTGCTTGCCACTCGCTAGCTTTTAAAGTAACTACGTGTGTAGCTTGTGCACAAGTGACTAGTAGCATTGGTTTTGAAGATGTCGGATGTGGTTTTCACACGCCAAATAGTTGGCTGCTGAGCGAGTACTCGATTACTAGCGCACCCTCAGACTCGCCGGCTTTCTATAAGCCGGCTTGTTAGCTAGTAAACTCGCCCCGTGTACTTGACGCTTTATGCTCTCAACCCATCCTTTATACAGGGTGAGCCAATAGTGCGTGGACGGAGGATTGTGGGCTTACTAAAAAATATTAAAAAATTTGTCACTTGATCATGGTAGGGACCCTTAAGGGCTATAATACAAAAATATTTTCACTTAAATTTTGATGTTTATACAGGGTGATTCATATCAAACTTACATTTTTTTGAATGGAACCTCCTATATATTATTGTATATTTGGATTCCTAGGTCAATTCTAGTGTAACTTTATGTATTACTCATGGAACTTTAAATGAACCGTTTAGGCGCAAATCACCATTTTTGGTATAAGTAGGTATCAGAAAAAAATTGAATATCGCAGCGGTTATAAAACTTAGAAGGCCGTTACTTTGCGGTACGACTAAGCATGAAATGCGTCACCTTAGTTCAGACGGCTAAATTTGAATTCTTTTTGTACATGGAGAGATTAGTAGATTAATTAAGGAAACTTCAATCACAGATAACCTGACTTTTTCAAATGGAAATGCCTATGTTGGTTTAAAGAATCGAATCTAAAAGTTGGTTGCCTTTCTAACGATATAGCATTCTCGATATCGATCTCTTTTGGTTTTCATTTTATTTCAAATTTTCAGTCAAATCAGTGTTTTTCAATTTTCCTGCGTGCAAGCAACCTAGCAGGCCATGAATAATAAATAAAAACCCGTTAATATGGAAGAAACCAACTAACTTAGTAGAAAAATGCAAACTAACTAGAGTAACGAGGCAAGATTATCGTTAGAAAGGTAATCAAATTTTACATTCGATTCTTGAAACCAAAATAGGCATTCCCATTTGAAAAAATCAGCTATCTGCTATTGAAGTTTCCTTAATTAATCAACTGATTTCTCCAAGTACAAAAAGAATTCAAATTAGCCGTCCGACCTAAGGTGACGCATTTCATGCTTAGTCGTACCGCAAAGTTACGGCCTTCTAAGTTTTATAATCGCTCCGATATTCAATTTTTTTCTGATACTTACTTATACCAAAAATGATGATTTGATGAAACGGTCCGTTTGGAGTTCCATGTGTGATACATAAAGTCACTCTAGAATTGACCAAGGAATCCAAATATGCAATAATATATACAGGGTTCCATTCTAAAAAATGTAAGTTTGATATGAATCACCCTGTATAAACGTCAAAATTTAAGTGAAATTATTTTTATGTTATAGCCCTCAAGGTTCCCTATCATGATCAAGTGACACATTTCTAAAATTTATTTTAGTAAGCCCACAATCTTCCGTCCACGCACTATTGGCCCACCCTGTATTTTTGGGCTGAACCTCATTTAGTGGGTTTTACAGTGTACAGTCTGCCCATTAACAGTTACGATAACAAACAACAACTATGATTGTGCATAGCTAATAGCTGTTCACATTGTTGGTATTTTCATTCAAACTCATTCAATAACAATAATAGAGCATTGTTGTGCTAAATATTCCTGGTAGTAGAAACATTGCGGGAAATTTGAATATTTATGCATATTATTATTGTATATGAGTAATTAGTAGTAACTTGTGAATGTAAAGCGACCGGTGCGGTGTAGTCTAATGACGGTTATTTAATAACATCGTATGTGACATATACAGGGTGTTCATTTGAAAACATCCCACCACGGATTTATCGAAAACCGCTGATTAAAAGAAGAAACGCAGAGACGCGTCAAAAGATTTGTCAAAGGAGACAACTTTTCAACCAAAAACTACTTGCGCCCTTATACCAGTGGCTGCTAGTGAGGTATACTGCCACAGTGCCACGGCACTACCTTAATTTTCGACAATAACATATTTATCTATCTCTTAAACTTTTCTTATTTTATGTTAGTTTCCAACGACCTTTTCTGTTTTATATGAAATGGCTATAGCGCCTCAGCACACAAATGCTTGTATCAGGCAACACGTGGCATCGTGGCAACTCACACGATGAGAGCTGACGACGTACCGTTTCTTATAAAGCACAAACAGGGTGAGAGAAATCTTATCACAAATGCTTATAAGTGACAGAGATAACGCTATATGCTGGACGTTTGGACAGATTTTAAATACGAAAATCCGAAGTAGATCGTGCTAGGCACATTACCCATATTTCGATTCATGGTTCACTATGTTTGTTTTGTTTCAGCAGTTTCGATTTGTTTATGTTTGATGATGATGTCGACTTCTCTCGTTAAAGGTTTCAAATTTAGATCTTTTTAGTTTGAGTGAGTTGTGCGCTATTTTCGGGTCGGTATCTCTTTTGTCTTAAAATATATCATTGGAGCGACAATGAATAAAATTGTCGCATTAGTAAACTCATTTAGTAATCTTCCGCCGGAAGGAAAACTGCAGATTAAGGAATTAGGACGTCTAACACCTGATTTAAAAATTGAAAAACTTATTGGTAGTGGACATATATCGCGTTGTCGTAAATTTAATAAAACTAATTATGGTAAAAACAATTGGAAAGAAGTTAACAAACTCTTTTGTTTTGTGTGTGTTCTATTTGGAGGCGATGACACTTGGACGAAAAAAGGCACGGATGATCTCATTCACATATAGGAGGAAAATCTAAGATGCATATGAATAATGTTTTCAGTTTATCGATGCTTGGTAAGTCGAACATAAAGACTCAGTTAAATTCGGCTCATCGGCTATAGTTATAAATATTTTTTCAATACTATATTATCGGTTTGAAATTTTGGCTGTCATTCTGGCACTACCTTTTTAAGTTGGCACGAGCCGCCACTGCCTTATACTCTGTGTCTCCCAGGGTCATTTCTCTTAAACATTTTAAATGAGAAGGGTACCTACCAAGTTGTAGCTTATGTCAAAGGTTTGTCGATGTCCTTTATTTTGACGTTTGATTTTTTTTAAATTGGGCAATTTGTTTTCGAGAATATTAAAAAAAATCCTTATGTATCTTAATTAGATAGGAAACAAAAATACATGAGGGTTGAAGACAGTTGCAAAAACAGCGGAGATGATTCCAATTTATGGAGCCCACAATCAATGTGCTCGGCAAATTACCATTCCGTTTAACGCCAGACATACGGGGAAGATAAATTCACATAGGTATGTTTTGTACCTTAATACGAAATTCACTTAAACTAGATCTGTTGCAAATAAAAATCGGAGGAACAGTTACTAAACTCCATACATTTTATCCACTCAAAATTAAAATAGTCCAAAAGTTAACCGAATACGATTTCTATCGGCGGGTTGAGTTTTAGAACAAATGGCTATACAGCGATTAATGGTAATACCGTTCGTCTAAAGAATATTTGCCTTCTGCCTCACTGATGAATGCGCATTTTTATCTAACTGGGTTTGGTTATTAGATAGGTAGTTTATTTATCCAGTAAAATCTACAAGCTGAGATATTGGATATGTCACAGTTAAAACAGATACAATTTATGTTAATCAGAGTTAAAAAGACAAAGCAAATACATTTAAATACAAACGTAAGGAGAATAGGCAAGTATAAAACAAACAATAAATAATCTAAAATATTTAGACTCGTACAAAAGACATAAGAAGATCACACGGATACATAAGGTTTATCAGAACCATTGTAGTAATCCACAAATTCATTTAAGTTATAGAAGCCACGAAGTTGCTTCTCAGACGTCTCTTAAATAACCCAATTAACCCACAGTTTTTCAATCCCGATTGTAGCAAGTTGAAAAGGTAAATACCTGCTACCACGGGAGATTTGGAGTGAAACGTGTGGTAAAATTTAGGCCTAACAATGTTATTTTTATTACGCGTGTTGTAACTATGGAAATCTTTATAGCTGGTAAGATTATCTTGATGCTCAAAAATGTAAGTCAAGATCTTATACAGGCAAACACACGTCACAGTGAGTATCCTGTATTTTATAAATATTTCACGACAAGATGATCTAGACTGCATTTTAAATATCGTGCGGATGATTCTTTTTTGTATCACAAACGCCCTGCACACATCATTTACCCTGCCTCATGCAATAATACCATATAATGGAGTGTGCACAAGCGTAGTAGACATCTAGCAACGCATTGATGTTCAACATCCTACTCAGCGTTATTATTAGATACAAGCTCTTTCCCAACCTACCACACACAGAGTTGATCTGGTCTGCAGATTTTGTAGGTCCAATTGTGTTGTCCTGGAGTTTGAATTTGAGGTCAAGTGGAATTCTAGGATTTGTTCGATATTCAATTAAAACCGTTTTTCGGTATTTATTATTAATCTGTCTGTAAAACATCAGAGTTTGAAGTCACGCACCGATTTATTAATTTTTTCTTCAAACATCTGGGTGATGAGTCACAAAGTATAATATTAGTATTAACTGCATACAGTAGTAATTTTCCACAGGATAAGTATTTAGGTAGGTCATTAATACAAATTTAAAAAATTAGTGGCCCGAGGACACTAACCTGAGGTGTGCCCCATTCCAAATTGAATTTATCAGATCTTGTGTTTCCAACAGAGATATAACATTTTCTGTTTTCGAGAAAACTAGCCACTGATTAACATCCACGAATGCCAATGCTTTCTAGTTTGTTTGCTACAAATGAGGACCTCACACAGTCGAAAGCCCGAGTTAGGTCAAACAGTTTACTGACTACATAATTTCCCTTATCGAGATTATCACTGATACACTGAACATACTCAAAGATACTAGATTCAGTGGATTCACTAAAATTTCAATCCATTCGATAGGTACTCTTTTGTATGTGAGACATTGATAGTTTTTTTCTATCTTAATTTGCATGTATTTAATTCCAGTCAAATAGGGTTATGTTTATAGCTCGCCCGTAAAAGTTTTATGACCGAGGAGTTAAAAAGATTTCTCTTATGTGAAAAGCTACATCACGTATGGATTTAGCAAAGCACGTGCTTGGTAATCGAGCAATTACACGCACATTTACATGTCTATCCTAACCACAAACCACAACGATAAATATCGGATTGTAAACAGATTTGGGAGGCTTGGCTTGGAAGCTTTGGAACTGGACGCATTGTAAACAAGCACATTAAAACCTAAATACCGGTTCCGATTTGTCGAAAACCTTTTTGTAATTTGCCCTCATGGAACAAGTTTCTTACAAACTTTTCTTAGTTATTTTAACTGAATTCCCGTCAAGGTAAATTTTACATTTGAATTGAAAGAAGATGGATGAGAAGGTAAACATGATTGTACCGTTCTATTTTTTCAATTTGTCATTATAGATGTGAAGCCAGGGGTCAACTGTATGGTCTTTTAGTAGTTAATAATGTTTGGATAATGTAATGGAAAATAGCCAGGATGAAATTAAAGAAAGGATAAGTAAAGGAAAACAAGTCACACGCTCTCTCAATTCTATACTATGGGACAAGAACATCACCATACAAACGAAGAAAAAACTACACAAGACTATATTTGAAACTGTTATCACGTACGGGGCAGAAACATGGGATATCAGTAGTAGCAATCGCAATAAACTCCTGTCAGCTGAAATGGACTTCCTAAGACGGAGTTGCAGAAAGTCCAGATTAGACAGAGTTAGAAATGAAAAAATCCGGGAAATGACGAAAACAGACTCAAATCTGATAGATAGGATCCATCAAAAGCAATTGACGTGGTTTGGACACACAAAACGAATGGAAGAACATAGATGGCCTCGACGAATACTAGAATGGGTGCCACGAGAAAGAAGAAAAAGGGGACGACCGAGAAGAAGCTGGAGGGACGAGATAGATGAAGCCATGGAACTGAGGGATTTGGAAGAAGACATGTGCTTCGATAGAAAAAAATGGAAACTGGGAACGGAGAGACGGCTACGGCCGTAAAACAAATCCGTATTATATATATATATATATATATAATGTTTGGGGAATCATTCGATAAAGCTATATGTAACGAGGTAGTTTACATCCACGTCATATAGAAGAAAATTTCCAAACACATAACAAGCATGCTCATGTCCTGTATCATATGCAAGTTTGTTGTATTAGAGCACTATAACCTTCGTACCGGTCATCAGAGATTTTTTTCATATTTTAACAAAGGTGTTCATTCATCAACCTGACGGTCGATAGCCAAAATTGTTATTTTATCCAACCATACATCCTCATAATTATTTAAACGGCGACGTGGTGTTTTTATACATTTTTGGAACCGTGTACAGTCTGATCCATAAAAAATGGTAGATACGTTTCTAACTTGTGCAATAAGGGCTCAATAATAGTCGGTGTCGTTTTTTACAAGGAGTTTTTTATATAGGCGGAAAAATTGAAATACGTATTTGTACATTCAATGTGCCTTAAGAAAAGAAGCCTTGAGTTTGACAAATGACTATGCAGAAACAGAGCTTTGAGTTTATCCCTTCTTCCTAAGCAATGACTTTAAATGTGACTCTAGCTGCCAGCTTTATATGTACTTTGTCAGCGTTATGACATGCCTTGCACCGAAAGCTTACCGTCAATCGCAAAAGTTATTAAGCCATTCCTAGGCTATCCTTAAATTGCTCAACTGCAGTTGCAGCTAACTTTTTTTATAACTGAGCACTCCACGTAGGCAGAGCCGAAATACCACGACTTCTGTGAAAAGGTTATTTTAGGGAAAGTTCGGCTGTACCAATTTTCTTGTGACTCTGTGTATAGATACTCCAAAGCTATATGTTTGACATGTAAACTGTATCTGCAAATCTGTTGAACTATTGTCAACATTAAATGGAACATACTTTATAATATATCATCATAATATACTACACAAACTCGAACCATTTGACACTTCAGAAATCAATGCACCCTCATTCGTTATCACACGATTTATTGCCTCCTTTTAGCCTCGGAAAGACGCTGTTTTTAGAATATCTGTTAACTGCATTTCAATTTCGTCTTTCTCTTACCTTTGAAGTTGTTTGTTTATTGTTTAACTTCCGTCATAACAAAGAGTCATCTTTGTGTGCTTGAATATGGCACTGTAGCTCTAAAACAGATGCTCCGATTTTTTTTATTTAGTTTTTTTTAATTACAAAGATGACTGTACCCAAAGTGATATTAGCGCTACACTAATCTTGTGTTTTTGTTTGCCAGGTGTTCTTATTTTTTCAAATTTACACTGTGTTCTTAGTCAGTGTTATACTATATTTTATTGTAATCTATTTTATTGTAATTTAGCATAATCTTAAAAATATCATTCATATTGGTTAAATCCAAACTACTGCTACAACTAAAAAAGTCCAAACTGCTTGAGTCGCTGTTTAATGCCATGACATTTTTTTTAATTTACGGCTAGCCAGTGTTTAACAGACTATTATTATGGGCTTAGGGGAATTGCTTTTGAAGTGTTTTGAATCCTACCTGCAAGGCAGAAAACAATACGTAAAGTTTAATGATGAAACCTTCGCTTTAAAAGATGGTATACCTCAGGGCCCCATACTGGGGCTAACACTGTTTATCATATACGGGGTTGAGATAAAGTATGGAACCAAGCAAATAACCTTCCTGAAAATTTGCACGCAAGTGTACTGACGTATAGTGCATCCGAAGACATTATGTTAGCTATCAATGTACTTCCGGTTTAACCAGAAGCACCGTTAACTTTTTTAATTTAAATGGGACACCCTATATATTTTTGCAGATTATAATACATCTTTTTTTTCCGAATACGTCCATAGTGGGTTGGGTATTAGTTTCTGTAAAAACGGGAAAGACAAAGCTTCTTCATATGTTTAAAATGCCGGCCATTTACCTCCTGACGTCCTGATCTGATCCTGACGTGAATTGATTCGACAAGGTAACTCAGCAATTTGTCAACAGACTTGGATATTGGCAGGAAATAAACAGCGGGCATTTTGAACGTCTGAGATAATTCCTAATAACTCATTTTAAATTTTCTTATTGTAACACATCAAATAAAATGAACGTTTCAATAAATGAAAAAGCTTTATCTTTTCCATTTTTACAGAAACAAATACTAAACTTACTATGGACGTATTCGGAAAAAAGATATATTAAAATCTGCAAAAATATACCGGGTGTCCCATTTAAATTAAAAAAGTTGACGGTACTTCCGGTTCGACCGGAAGTACATTAATACCTAACATAATGTCTTCAGATGCATTATGCGTTACTACATTTACCTGCAAATTTTCAGCAATATCACCCTTTCCGTTTCAAAGATATTTGGTTGGTTCCATACTTTATCCCAACCCTGTATACATAAGTGATCTCTACTTTACTTTACTTACTTCCATAAAACACAAAGTGTTGTAGTATCAAGTAACTCGATACTATCAACCGCTGAATCTATCCCTGTTAGGTGTAAAAATTGATGACAAATAAATTGGCAAAGTCATACCTACTCATTGTGCCGCAAGCTCTGAAGTAATATATGTCTTCTCAGAAAGCTTAAAAGTATTAATGGTTTCAGTATTTTACTGAATTTATTCATTCATCGTCTCTGTCATAAAAACTATGGAGTATTGTTTTGGGGCCATTTTCCCAGTGAAGATTGAAGATTACAGAAGGAAGCATTGAGCTTTGTTCTTGTCTGGGGTACCATATAGAGAACGCTGCAAACTTTTTATCAGAGATAATTTGCTAACAATGCCGTGAATGTACATATTATCTTCATCACATCACTTTCGTTGTCACCTAAATAAAGCTTTGAAGAACTCGTTAGAACTTTGGCTTTTTAATAAATCTAGTGAAAAAACCAGACCACTGCCAAACAAATAAATTTGAAACAATCATAAGAAGTTACTTGATAAAAAAGTGCTTTTTATTCGGCTCAATTCAGGAGTACATGGCTGTCGAGTCTACAATAGTTTTATAACAATTTGTGCCTATACTTAATTTTGTGCTTATAATTCTGGTGCTGATTGTGCCGTTTTGTGCATATGTCTTTTAAAATCGACGCCGACGTTTATAAAAATATTTTTTGTTTAGTACAGTCAATTCTGCCCAATATGTATGTCCAAAGGGAGCTTTTCGAGAATTCATAATCTGGTAAATAGGTAAATCACCCTAATTAAAGAGTAGCAATTTCATTCATTCAGCCGAAACCAATCACAGATGACGTCGTTTGGCTTCTATTAAAGCTCGTCAGTGCCATTTAGGTCTCAGACGAATAAATGAAATTGCCTGTTAGTGTCTAGCTGGCAAAACTCGTAGTAGCAACATATAGATATTGGGAAGCAGTACTTTAAGAAAGTATTGGTTGGCTATATGCTGCTACTACAGGTAAATCACCTTAATAATAAATTTTTTGAATGATCAACAACGACAACAACTGCAATAACAGAGAATAATAACAGTCGGATTCAACCTTCCAGTAACAATTTTACGCACATAGACACAGGATCTTCTCACGAAACCACTGAACCAGCAATTTGTTACATAAACTGGATCACAAAATTTCCTGTTTGTATGTTAATTAAGTTATTATACGTTACTAAAGTGAGTTCTTCTAATTGCTCACGGCAAAAAATCATACCGTCGCGCACGCTATATCACACAGACAGTCGTGGAGACTATAACTCAGTGGGAGTGACTGCGAATCCGTCAGCTATATACCGGGTTTCTCAAAATTACAAATCAAATTAAACAAAAATAAAGTTAGGGATGTTTCCATGTGAAGGTTATGAGAGATACTTTTCGTTTACTATCATCATCATAGTTACAATGTCTTAACAGACATGTTGTGAACTCGTAAAATGCATTAAGTTGGAGCTAGAGTATTGCAGACACGAATATTATCAATAGGTAGCATTGAGAACTGTAGATCGCCATCGTTCGCGATTTTCTGTCAGTTTAGTGGCGCTCTTGATACTCATATCTAGCAATTGTTTCATCGTATCCACCCAGCGTGCAGGGGAACGGTCACGGCGCCGCCCACTCGGGGCGTGACCCTGAACTACAAGTTTCTCCATATTATCGCTTCTGTGAATAGGTCCGAAGAATGTAAGCATTCTCGTCGACACAATGGAGGATAGTCTCTTTCGATTACCGAGCTCATCCGGTATGGAAACATTAGTTCGATGGGCGGTATAAGGAATTATCAGCATTCTCCTCCACGTCCTCATCTCAAAAGCATCTATGCGAGCACGATCTGCCTTTTTAACGGTCCAAGTTTCCGAGGCGTTCAATAATATGGAGAACACAAGGGACTGAACCAGCGACATTTTGGTAGCTTTAGTGATGTTGTGGTCACGCCATATTTTAGTAAGCTTTGTCATGGCCACCCGTGCCTGTTGAATGCGCCGTCGAATCTCATTCTCACAGCTACCCGAATTGTCGATCAAAAAACCGAGGTACACAAAACTTTGAACTTCCTCACAACGGCCTATTGACTTTATTTCTCGGTGATTGTCATGCTCTCTATCTACGATAATAACCTTGGTTTTGTTGTAGTTAATACCAAGACCATATGCTGCGCTGTGTTGCTATAAAATGTTTAATAGAATTACTAGTTCTTCCTTCGTTTACTATAATGTCGGGCTAAAGAAGAATGTCAAATGCAAAGAATGAAATAAAGTAAATTGACTGAGTACTTCCCACACATTACGGTGATAGAATTTATTATTCTCACATAGCATCTGAGCGAGAATCAATTTTTTTAACGTACAGAAAACTCAGGCAACAACTCTGACAAACAAGTCTCACGTTGGCTTACCAACTGTGGAAATGGAGGGTCACCCAATAGTCGAGTCACCTTCCGTCAAGCTCTTGGGGATCAGCATCAACAATGCCATGTCCTGGCATAAACACGTCGTTAGTATTGCCATCCCAGAAGCTTGGAGTTTTATTCTCTGTAGGAAGCTGTATGCACCAGAGCAACTACTGCTGCTCTGAGAGGCTCAAAAGAGAGCAATTAGACTAAACGATACGCCTAACCTAACAAAGGACCTCCACAGCCTATGGCGGAAGATGTGTGACTCAGCTCTCCCAGATAATAATATCAAAGGCCGTCCGAACGAGGGACACTGCAGAGGCTCTGCGAGCTCATCCTTACCAGGTCGAGGTCCCTACGCTCCGAACTAGTTTCTTCAGCATTCCTTGCTTTGGAGAACTGCGATGCTGCGTAATGAACTGCCGGGTAATTTGCTTCCCGACGGCTACAACCTGCAGCGTTTCAAATCATAGCGCAACCGGCCTTCAACCTTTGCGGGAGGCAGTCCATAAAAAAATCAAATCATCGCCTGCCAGCCCATAAAAGTGTGTCATGCTGCTAGGTCTTTCTTTCACAGTTCAATGGATACAATAAATATAACAAATTTTTGAGTTTTACAACATATTTCGTATGTGATTTTGCTGCCTCTAACTACAAAACCTTTAAAAGAATTGTATGATATCCAAAGAGACTATCCTCCATTGTGTCGACGAGAATGCTCACATTCTTCGGATATATTCAGAGAAGCGATAATATGGAGAAACTTGTAGTTCAGGATCATGCCTCGAGTGGGCGGCGCCGTGGCCGTTCCCCTACACGCTGGGTGGATATGACGAAACAGTTGCTGGATATGAGTATCAAGAGCTCCACTGAACTGACAGTAAATCGTGAACGATGGCGACCTACAGTTCCCAAAACTATTGATAATATTCGTGTCGGCAATACTCTAGCTCAGACTTAATGCATTTTACTAGTTCACAACATGTCTGTTAAGACTTTGTGACTATGATGATGATATAGTAGAGCCTTGTAAGATGCAATTGATAGGGTTCAAACATTCAGCAGATCACCTCATAACTTTTCAGAAAGCAAATAAAAATTTCAACCCCAGTCAAAAAGTAAATAATTCGTTGGGTTTTGAAAAATTTCCCTGCTTTTTACATGCCTAATAGGTTCAGTAGACACTTCTTTCCTTCCCAAATGAAAACAAACACTATTCAAATGTGCATTTAAGAAGAAACCCCGAAGGTTAACCAGTGTCCGCTTGAATGACAAATTAGCACTATCGAATACACTGCAGTAGATTTGGATAGCTTATACTCAACTTTGTCTTGTGAAACTGAATTTGTAAACAAGTCTTCTGCCTCCCATAACTTTTCGTTGAAATGTATTCTGCTTACCTTTGATCTGACATGTCGCAAATAAATAAACAGTGTATCGTTTTTTCTGAAATAACTCATCAATTTGTTTTCGGGTAGTTTTATCTAGTAAAAGGAAGCTTCAGTAAATATTTATAATACCGCCTAATATCTTAAAACATATTATACGTGCAATTTACGTATTTCAACAGTTCCTCAGATTTGCTCTAAACGAACGGGTGTCTCATGAGAGTCACATTGAAAAGAGAAAAATAGGGGGTCATTTAATCTTACTACTACATTAAAGATAATTCAGAACTCTTAGAAGTATCTCGGAAATGCTAAAATAAAAAAAAATCTGCACAGCTTGACCTGTACTGGCATAAAATCTTAGTCTGAGTTTCTAGTGTTCGTACAATACATGATGTGCATTACATGTGCATATTGCATTAATACATCACAGGATTAGTAATCCCATAAGCCTCCTCATCCCCCCATCTGGCAGCAGAGGTTTTGCGAATATTGTATCCACTCAGCTCATGAAAAATATAAAATGATGCTCGGACGCTGAGCAGATAAAAAATAGGGGTCATCATAGTCATATAAAGAAAATGAAGTCAAGTTGATTGACTCAGTACTTCCCACACATTACGCTGAAACCAGTTTATTATTTTCCCATAGCATGAAGCTTTAGTCTAAGATCCCTTGCAACCAAATAATTGCCACCCCCCCCTAAAATTGTCTTATGCCGCTAGGTCTTTCCTTCACAGGTCAATGGACAGCCTATTATCGATACTACAAACTTTTCAGTTTTACAACCCCCACCCCCCCCCCCAACCACCTCACTTTCACCCCCATCCAAAAAACTGGTAGGAAATGATCAGGAACCCCTAAAACATCTAAAAACCGAATTTGAGTTGCTTTCATACTTGTCGCGTTCTTTGATTATTGCTACGCTGCCACTGACAAGATTTTTAACAAACATACGCGTTTTCCATTCTCACCACGGTAACAATATACTGTGTCAAAATTTCATTAGAATCAATTTAATAGTGTCCACGTTACAAAATACAAAACGATTTAGACCAATAAATTCTCGTTAGTATACAGAAAATTCTAAGTCCCTTAGTTTCTGTAATAGGTTAGGCAATGTTCGGATGCACCTAAAAAGGTGATTTGTGTCGCTAGATCTTCCTTCACAGGACAGCCTATTATGAGTACAAGAATTTTTTTTATTTTTCAACTCCCAACCCCCCAACCACCCCAATTTCACCCCCACCCAAAAAAACGCAGAAAATGATCAGGAACCTCTAAAACGCTTAAAAACGAAGTTTGAGCTGTTTTTATATTTTTAGTTTTTTTATTATTTCTGCGCCGCCACTGGCACGATTTATCAAAACCATACGCCTTTTCCATCTTCGCCATGGTAGTAATGGCGTTTCAAAATTTCATTAAAATCAATTCAACAGTCCTTTGCTTTCTGTAATAGGCAAAGGCAATGTTCGGATGGACCTAAAAAAGTTATTTATGTCGCCAGGTCTTCCTTCGCAGGTCAGTGGACAGTCTATTATGAAAGCAACAAATTTTTCAATTTTACAACCCCCCACCCCCCAACCACTCCAATTTCACCCCCACCCAAAAAAAAGTAGAAAATGATCAGGGACCCCTAAAACGCCTAAAAACGAAGTTTCAGCAACATTTAATTTTTTTTGTTTTTTGCTAATTACTCCGCCGCCTATGCACCGATTTTCAAAATTATAGGAACATTACCTACTACGACCCCACAGCATACCGCTGCCCAAATTTCATCACAATCCATGCAGCGGTTACTGAGATTACGAGGGTAGAAAAACGCGACAGACAGACAGACAGACACACAGACCGACAGACAGACCGAAGGAAATGAGTGACGTGGATTTTCGTTATGTACACATCATAAAACGCCCAAAAAACGTATTATCTCAAAATCGAAAATTTTCGCGATCACAATACTCCCCTCACCTATCGGTGTGGGAAGTAAAAAGGGTAGGAAAGAATTTACTTGAGTAAATTCAAGAATTTGTTGATATAAAAATTTAATTTTTCTATTATATTGACAAAACCGGATTTTTCCTGGACTAGTAATCAACAAATTTAACATTTAATCTTAAAAAAAGAAAAAAAAAGTTGTTCGCGGTGAGATTCGAACCCACGCCCTTTCGGACTGGTGCGTAGCGTCTTATCCGCTCGGCCACACTACCTGTGCTTCAGGAATATCAATGCACCGTACATAATACGTCGTCAGTTACCTGTCCTAATTTAATTCAATTTTTTTAAACCGGAAGCGATATTCACAAAACCGGATTTTTCTCGGACTAGTTTTTTCATCCTGATTCCCAAACTGTGTTGATTTTTTCTCTAGCACCTGTAGTTTTGGCTATCTTTTGTATACTGACAGACGGACGGATAGAGGCTTTGCATAAGCACTCTTCAGTAACTTCAGTGAGTGAGTGAGTGAGAGCTAATATTGTGACAATTCCATAATCCTCCCCACCATATGGCCGTAGAAACTCTCAGCTCCGGCCCTGTAAATGCTCCACCCCCTTAGCTCGTAAGAATGTAAAATGAAGATTCAACGTGGACTAGATAAAAAAATAGCGGTTATCAAAGGTCATATAAGGAGCTAATATAAGAAAAAAATAAAGGAAAGCAAACTCGAAATAGTGCTTTTTGAGCAGATTGTACCAAGAAAAATAATTTCTATTGATATAATTTTGATTAAAACTATAGAAAGCCAATTAATTTGAGCTTAAAATATGGGTAAAGAGAATAATTGTAAAAGTATTAAAGAGTAACGGTAAGGTGCTGTGCTTTTTTTTATACTTACGCAATTCTTAGAACTGCATACAGCATCTCATGCTTCTTTGTAATATTCATATTCTTATCACTTTACCCGTATTTTAAGATTTCTAGAAATTATTCAGTTTTACTGAGTTAAGTTGACTTGCTACCACGGCACTGTTGGGAAACATTTAATTATTTAAAATGTATTATTTTTGAATTCTACCAACGAACGTAAATTTAATAGAAACTTGAAATGACATCTTCCTGGGCAGCAGATCTTAAGTTGTTGTATGCACGTTCTAGTAACTTAGTTATTTCTGCTACCGCATCAAATAGAAAAACTTATCAAAGTGGTACAGAGGGTGTTCATTTGAAAACTTCCCACCCTAGATTTCTCGAAAACTGCCGACTAAAAGAAAAAAACGCCGGGTAATGTCAAAAGATTTGTCAAGGAGGATAACTTTTGAACCAAAAACTACTTCATCTCCTTGAACCATCTCTCCACCAAGATCGTCCCCTTAGAAATTTTAAATGACAAGGCGTACCGAGTAATACCTTGTTTTATATTGAAGTGTTTTATTTTGACGTTTGATTTTTTAAAGTCGGTCGATTCGTTTTCGAGAAACTGACGGGCGGTTGGAAAAACATGTGGGATATTATGGCAGCTTTCAACAGTGCGTTGACGTAGGTCATCCAATCTGCCCGCCAGGAACTTGAAAATTGCCTATGTCATTACTTGGCCAATAGTGGGCAACATTTTGATACTTATTGCAATAAAAAGTGATATTTTCGTATGTTTTTGTATTCTGTTTGAACAAGTTAAAATACATAAAGATTCTTAATTTTCTCGAAAACTCGGTCCTAGATTTGCCACACCGACTTCAACAATGTTCGATCCTTTAAAATCTCAACTATCTGACTATCTCTATAGCTCCACAGCTCTTAGGCCATTTTCCCTGCAGGACCGTATCTGCATTTTTTTCAATATTGGCAGATAGGTATCTGACCGCCGTAGTGGTCGCCATGCGTTGCAATATAATCATCTCTAACAAAAATAAATATTAGCCGTAAACGTAATTTGTGGAGTATCGGTATTTTACATTGTGGCCGCTAGGGGGCGCAACTGTTACGATCAATCAGAAAAACGGTTTTTTCTCAAAAAAGATGCAAGCAAAGGTATATTTAAAATTGTACCATCATGACGATAGGACAATTTATGATTTTCTTTGTTAATAGTTTTTTGCTCTATCTTGTAACATGTAGTGGTGGGGGAATGTCAAAGAAGTTTTTATTCTAATGACCATAACTTTGGTATGAGTTAACGGAATTGAACAAGCTAGGTTCTGTTTGGAAGAGCTCTTCTTACCTAATAACCTGTTATATGAAAATTTTCCAAGTTTATCTGGACTTAGTAGCTACAGGGCGGTATTTGACATCATAACAATTATTACGCATTATTACGAAAATTTTAAATGGTATGCTATATATCTTTCAACATAGGTATATTGAGGACGACATTCTAAAAGAGTCAGTGCAAGATTTAACTTCCTAGCTATTTTTAAACCGGAGATATCAACAAAGCAAGTATTATGACAAGTATGAAATTCAGAAACAATTGCTGCCCTATAAGAACATAGCCTCCGTCACATCGTTTTAGTAATCATTCTATAGATAATACTCAAGTAGAACCACTCGAAATCATATTTTAACTTTTCGAAATAACCTACAGGTGGCGTAGTAGTCGCCAATAAGTGCTATATTCAATTTTCAAAATAATGGAACTTATAAAAGAGACAAACGAAAAGAATGAATTTCCAGTATTTTGGAAGTCGCCGAAGTGAAATAGCTTCTGAAGATGCCATCCACTCCTGATGGCGAAACGACAAGCTTTAACGCTAAACGACGCCGACCTAAAAACCCAAGAACCACAAATTCGTTGGACGATGGCCGCGAAAGCCTTACACAGTATACACGAAAAGAAATTACAGTATAAAACTGATTATCATATTATTAAACGTCAATTTGAGCTGATCACAAAGTGTTACATGAACTCCTCAAGTAATCATAGTTTCGGTTTCCGAGAAATCCGGGGTGAGAAGTTTTCAAGTGTATGCCCTGCCTTCTCCACTATTTTGAAAAATGGTCAAAGGGGTATAAATAATTCAGCTATTCATTGATTCTTGATACGTGTGAAAATGTTTAATCCGCTACCCTCAGATGGACGAGAACCACAAAGATTTTGTTACAGAAAAATGAAGACACTTCAAAGTGTACCTGTATGTAAACAAAAAGCAACATTAAGTTCCCATATGTTAGCGATCATGGTGAATCTGGTCGGTGTGTCGGAAACATACCATTACCAACTTCCGTACCACCAGGTGCCAAGGTCTCTCGATGCGCACGCATACACAGACTTCGCGAAAACTGGCGGCGAATCATGAATGTAAAAAAAAGTAGACGGTTTAATATAAAAACTGTATCGAGTAGCGGGACTCGGTATTACACACGTCGTTTAAGCAGTCCAAAAAATAAACATCAGGAGAAGTTTTTGCCTATAACTGTGCATAACTTATGGTTGTTTTTCATCGGTTTCGATCAACGACTATAACTTTCCTTCACTACGTTGCGGTTTATTTCAATCTAAACCATCTCGAGGTGTCTATGAATGAATAGGAAATGATCTATATATAATAAAAATAAGAATAAAAATACAATTAAATAAAATAATTATAAATTGTATGTGTAAAGTAGAAATATAACTAACTATAAATGTATATATAAAGCTAAACATAAACTTATTTTTTTTTCCGTTTATTGAAAATAAATATAAAAGAATTAAATTTACTGAAACAAAGAAAACAATACTAACAAACCTACCTACGTTAATTTCAGATGTCGGTTACATTTCTGTAAAATTGTTTTGTTTGTGAAACAGCCTCTACCGGTTGAGAGGGCTGAATGACCAGTATGGCGTTTTTAGCATATTGTAAAACACACAGATGTTTTTAAAGTGGTGGGAAAAGATTGAAGGAACAATAGGGGTGAAAGCTTTTGTATCTATCTATGTATACATAAATATGGTTTGTTAGATTATTCCAAGATACAGAAACCCTACTTTATTAAATTATTATATATATCGCCTAATTGATTTATATCTGTTCCGAAATTTATTGAATTTGGGTGGTTCTTAATATGAATTATTTCCGTTATATTTCTTTTGTGTGGGTTACATTCACGAGTTAATATTTTTGGATTGTCGAAATTAAATTTATGTCCTGTATCTAAGCTATGCTTTGATAGAGCCGTAGACTCCTTCCCATTCAACGTATCGTACTTATGATTATATATCCTGTTTTTTAAATATTGTCTTGTTTGCCCAAATATACTCCGTCACAGTGTGTAGTCAATTTGATAAACGGTATTTGTTATATTATGTGTTTCTGTTTTTGGTTTGAAATTAGGTTAGAGGTCAAGTGGTAGAACAGAAGTGCATCACCTATGATGTACGGCTGAACTTCGCCCATTCGTCATCTACATTTCTTTTTGTTAAATTTACTGCTATTATATGTAATTTATATGGATGACGAATAAAGACGTTTATTATTATTATTATTATTAAATTATTAAAGTATCTGTATGTTGAGTTTGAAGGTCTGTCAGCTAACTGAGCATAACATAATTGCAGATACTAGAAACTCCACCAATTTAAGCAACCTCAAATATACTGAAAATTTAATGGTCATCTACCCTTAAAACATCTGAAATTGTAGTCTGGAAGGATCCCTACGCTTTTTTTCGTATTGTTTGCACCTATTTTCAAAAATAATAATAATAAGGCTTGTAAAGGCGCAGCACTATATCGTATAATTAAAAAATCAGGACTTACATTCAAATTAAATCCAAATTTATTTCCACGCCATATTTTACAAATAGCAGCCTTCTTCAAGGTTTCTCGACCCAGGCACAAATGCCTGTTTTTTCCTCTTTTTAAATATCATGAAATAAAGTATTAATACGTAATTATTGTATATAATTTTTGTTGTTTATTAAAGAGGTTTATATTCACAAATATACATTTATATCATAATTATATTAATTTGTTTTTAGATTTCCGGCTTTATGTTTAAGAAAATAATATTTTTCGTATTTTCTTAAATTTTTCCCAAGTTCGAAAAAAAAGAACGAAAAAAAACTTGTGTTTTTTTTCAATTTTGCCGTTTATTTACGACCCTTTAATTGCATATAATGTAGAGTATTTTGAATGATAGGATAGATAGGATATTTAATTTTAATACGTTCTCGTACATGAAAAGCCTAGATCGTTCTAATGAGTTTCAATTAAAGGAAACAGTGCCACCTACGATTAGTTCTGGATGGATGAATGAAATTGCCACTCTTTGATGATAGTTATAGGTATTTCCCGTTCACAAAAGCGTGTGAGTAGATATCCCACAAATCAGCAAGCAATGATGTTTTTCTTAGTAAGCGTTTGGAGAGGCTTAATTGCAATCGCATAATGATCGCATGATTATGCAATCATTCATGGGTTGTCTAATATCTGTTGTATGACGGGTCGTGGCGTGATCACGTGCTAAATCGAAATATGCTAATTTTCAGCAAACACTGAACGTCAAAGTATTTTTTTGTGTGACTTCTCATCATGATCTATTCTCGCAAAAATTAATTACATCAGCAGATCAATCTTACCATCGCTGATCAAATATGCACAGCACATATTTGCTGGCTAAAAAAGTTTGTGCGATTTGTAGTGAAGACAAGTTTCTTAGGAACTCTACAGTCGTAAAGTTTATAAATAATTATGATTTAGTTTGTACGGTTTTCAATCTTCGGCACTTGTGCGCACTAGTAGGGATTCATCAAGACAAGTAGCTTGAGTTTTTTCTTAAATACTTGACTTGAAAGCTCAAGCTTTTGAAAATTTGATATTTGACTTGACTTGATTTTCGATCCGAACTACTTGACTTGATATCAAGTAAAATCAAGCTACTTGATATCACTTGATATCGATCTGTAAAATGCGAATCAAAGCGTTAAAATAGGGAAATCACCGAGGTTACGACAGCAAGCAAGCACCCGATGACTTTAAAACTGTAAAGCCAACCGACACAGAATGGTCGTTAATTGAACGAATTTGCCAGTACCTTAATGTTTTGAAGAGTATCTCCATCATTTTTGCATCAATATGCTGCTCGATAGACTAGATTCGCGGGCTATGGAACTTGACAATAAACAAGCGGCAAGGGACAGTACTGAAGATACTTTAGAATGGTGGAAAAGACACGAATGTATTTTTCCAAACCTTGCCACAATGTCCAAAGACTTTTTGATAACGCCAGCTTCCTCAGCTCCAGTTTGAAGGTAACTCTCTACCTGCCTTACCTCTTACCAAAACAAGAAATCGATTAGGTGATAACTCCGTTAGAAGTCTTATGTGTCTCAAATCATGGATGGCAAATGAGGATATTAATTTTTTTCACTTCTGTGTCATCGGCGTCGATTGCTCTGCCCATTAGCCTCGTGTTCTGTGTAGGCTTTGTTACTGTTTCCCGGCGCCACCCTAGGAACAGCACTGTTAATTAGAAGCTAACAGTGAAGGCCCAGGTGGAGATTCCTCGCTGAGCTTTTTTTATGGATATTTATTTTTGATTGAAAGACCTAGAAATAAATTTCCGCCTCCAACGAGAATTGAACCCGGGACCTACCGATCACGAGCCATCGACTCTAACCACTGAGCCAACCCACCCCCATTTGAGCCTATTATTTTTCTATGTATTATTGTCAGAATTCAGAATATTTCGTATTTTTATTTCATATTATTACATTCATTATTTAACTAAGTTACATCTTTATATACATAGATTTTTATTGTAATTGCGTTTTGGCAGTTAATCAGATTAATATCAAAAAAGAATTATTTTTCAAAAAAAAAAAATCAAGTAGTTAGCTTGAAAAACTTTTCAAGTTGCTTGATGTGTAACTACTTGACTTGACTTGATGTCAAGCTTGAAAATCAAGTCAAGTCGTGAATCTCTACGCACTAGTGCAAACATGTTAACTATTAAGATAAATAATAGTACAGCAACGGTGTATCCAGACATCAGTCTTGGGGGGGGGGAGGGGCAGGGAATGGGATTTGTGTATGTTTTCACCATTTCCTGTGTTACGTTCATCAAGGCAGAATTTTCTTTGGAATCCAACGATACCCAACTAGTTAGTGGGAAACTCGTTAAATTTGCACTAATCTTCGTTTTCTTCGTATTTTTTAACATCTTTCGAAGATGATAGAATTATTATTAAAAAAAACGTTATTAAAAAAAATAACATCCTGTATCATAGAAACCATACATTTTTGGACATATGTTTATACGAATATTTCCGCATCTTTTTTAAACACCCTGTATTATGGTGCAATATTTCTAAAATATTCATATATGTTGGACTCCGTGGAGGGCTGGCTTAATAGAAGCTTCTGGATGTACAGTAATAAAACATTCCGTCGATATAAAATATTATGATTCGATAAAATTTGTATAGGTTGGTAATAAGCACATCAACAGTTTATATGTTACCTGATTATAGGACGATTACAGATGTCTTACAGATGACTTTTTAATGTAAGGGGTTAGAGGCTATAACAAATATATTTGTGAAATTGAGCATTAAAGATGGTGCTCACTCTGTGGGTATATCTAAGGGGTTACGGAGGTAGATAAGATCAAGGTTTAATACAAATTAAGAATTAATTGCTGTTTGCTTGATTCATAAATTTTATTCTACTGCTAGTGGATACTAATTCTGCATATGTTTTGCCACTTAGGAGGGATATAAGTTTATTTATTTTTAAATATACACTTTGTTTCTATGATGACGTTATAAGTTGCCATTTGGAAAGATACTAAAACTATCTTTTCTCTAAGTTTTGGGCTGCTTAGGAATATGAGTAGATAGGAGCTCATCGTGTGAGTTGCCACGATGCCACATGTTGCCTGATGCAAGCATTTATGCGCTGAGGCGCTATTGCCATTTCATATAAAACAGAAAAAGTCGTTGGAAACTAACATAGAATAAGAAAAGTTTGAGAGATGGATAAATATGTTTTGGTCGAAAATTAAGGTAGTGCCATGGCACTGTGGCACTTCCTCACCAGCCGTCACTGCAGTCGTCAAGAGGTCTGGTAGGGCCAAATATGTGGCCTACATCACTACAACAACTAATATTATTAAACAATCGCAACCACGTAGAATTATAGGTGACAGTGTAAACACAAATTACTAATCACGAGCATAACTGTAGAGTATGTATATCGATTTCCAAACGTTTCCTGTTTTCTCTTTAAAATGATAAACATGCGAAACATGCTGTATCTGTTCGCAATCATAATTGAGGCAAATGTATTCGTTATGCAATACGAGGGTTATCGGAAAGTTTCAAGCTACTCCCATCGATTCTTTCACACGCTATTTTAAACGAGGGTCAAATTACACAGAGTACCTTAAAATAAATAAGGCGTTTATCATACTGACAAATATTAAAGACGAATGGAGCATTTGGATAACAAGAAGTTCGATAGATGTGTTCCTACGAAGGACACTCGCAACGTATGGAATGTGAAGAAATTTCTGTCTTTGGTACATTGGTATTATTTGCAAATTTTGTGTTCTCGAGGGTCGATTTCTGAAAATCTAACTATTTTTTGATCTACTACAGTAATAACTGGCACATCTACTCAAGACAAAACTCTATAGCTGTGCTTATTCTCTATTTGATAGATAAACAAGTATAGCTAGAGGGCATAAGGTGTGGATATAAAAATTTCATAAGAATCCGACAAAGCAATATAGAATAATTGAGTGGAGGCACTACACTTGTCAGCACCAGAAACGACTAATATAAATTACGTTTACATACAAGCAACATAGGTTGAGGTCGCCCATATTGAACCAAATTTTGAAAAATTGTCCATACATGTGGAAACAACCATGAGGAATATTTAGGCTGACGCATATTCTAATACAGTGCTAATGGTCGAACAATACAGAGATAATTGTTAAGTATCTTGAGTTATGAAATACTGAATCATCCCCTGGTATCACTCTGGCATCAAGAAACGACGTGCTGTCAATGTTCCTCTCGAGATATGGAGATGTCGTCGTCGTCTTTTGATAAAAGTAACATCTTGATATCATTTCTCTTGTCTTTCCTCTGATCAAAATAAGTCTTTCAGCAATGCTGAAATTGGGAGAAATGACCTATATTTGTAGCCTGCATAAAGGTGGTATAATAATAACAATAACCCGCCTTTGTTTCCGATAAAATAAAATACATGTTAAATAACCAGCTCAGCTGTGAACCGATGTGATGTTCAAGAAAAGACCAAAAAGAAAAGAACAACCAATTACAATATTGTGTCTGGCACCGACGACAGTAACAAATAAAAAAATAATAATATACACATATATCTATTATACCTTGATGCGTGATAAACAACTATTATAATGGACAAATTTTCTCAAAAAAACCAGCCAGATTAAAATTGTTGTTGAGAAGGGTGAGCAACATAAGAAAGAATGAATGGAAATATACTACATGCAATATGCCTGACGAATTTTGTATCAGATATTCTACTATTGCGCAGACAGATGGAGAAGCCTAAGTTTGTACTTGAATTTAATTTAATGGCATTCAATATAAAAGATCTTTCAAAAATATAGTTCATTTTTGCGGCATAGTGAATACAGACATATCCCTGATATTTCTAACAGAACGCGGAACGAAACTATAATCTAGGGATTAGGGTTGCTTAACAGCTTGAAAGTGAAATCCGCCAAATGAAGTTTTCTTCGACTTTCCATGTTAAGCGATTTACTCTCTTAAATTTTGTAAGTAATTGGGTCATATTTTCCAATTCCATATATCAACCTGCAGCAGCTGTTCTAAACTTTTTGAATACGGATTTGATCTACTTTTCTCAGACAGGGCCCATAAATAAAATCACAATAGTTGAAGTCAAAAAATGTTTCACACAGTTTTCGTTTCATATTAACTCAAGAAAATGGCGGTTGCTGTAAATCACCTTCAGAGCAGCAGAGGCCTTGCTTATGTTCTATGAAATGCATTTATGTATCAGAAGCAAAACCTAGATTGTTAGCAGAATCACTATACTGTAGCATCACATTATTTATTTGCAACACAAAAATATTTTTTAAATAATCAACTTCTCTTACCGAATAGCAAAACTTACATTTACTAGGATTGAGTTTTAGATTGTGTTTGAGGAATAGGTCTTTCATTAGCGAGAGTTCGTTGCTCCCTGTATCCTGTGGTGTCTCAGAGATATGGGGGAAACTGTACGGTACTTGTGTATCATATGTTTGTACCTTGTAATGTTTAACCCTATTTAAGATGTCAATTATGTATTGTTTGGAAAGGTAAAGAATGCGAGGCAAAAGAATGCGAGGCAAAAAAATGCGGGCTGCTGTCAGATGTTCTGCTTGAAATATAGTTCACAATATGCTATGCTCAGTATTTTTCTATAATGTTACTGAACGATACTACTACTCTACATCACGTACTTTTATAGCATGTACTGCAATATTTTCAATTAAAATATATAGTTATTAAAGAACAACAGTATAAATATTTCGAAACTAGAAAAGGTTTGAAAAGCATTTGAGATGATCTGCTACTTCTGGCAACACCGTAGGCTGTCATCAGCAGAATGGTCGCTTGCCCGACTGAAGGCCCCTCTCCCCTGCCTCTCTTTCCGCCTCATCCGTCCCTCGCATTCACTACCTGTGCGAACAGTATATTATACATAACAGAGGTCCCAATATGGAGGCTTGTGGAACTCCTGACAATATAAGACGTGATCTGGACTTGGACAGAAATAATATGCAAAATACGCATGTCATTAAGTTATTCGCAGCTTTAGAGCACACATATGAAATTAAAAGACTCATCCATAACTTAGAACAAAGAGGTTACCACATAAAACTAGTATGGGTAGAGGCACAATGAGGAATAGATCCCAATGAAACAGTTGACACTCTGGCCAAAAATGCTGTAATATCTGGAAGGGTAACAAACAGCTCCCTCAGTATCCAAGACAAACAACTGGTCCTAAGAAAAAAGATTAGTAACAAATGGTCCGCCGAATGGCTAGAATACGCTCACACGAATACGACGAGATCCACTCATATCCATCCCACCTTACTAACGAGACACTGGCACAATAATTTTAAAATACCCAGGAAATATATATCGTCGATTATAAGAACAAAAATTGCTCATGGATCATTCCCAGCTCATCTAGCAAGGCTACACTTAATACCTTCTGGAATTTGTGAGCCCTGTGGTTTTAAAGGGGACCTGAACCATATCTACTTCAATTGCTCTAGGAATATTGAACACAGCAACACACTGTACCTAAACCTTATAAATTGTTGTTTAACTGCTCCTCTTAACACAGCTCATCTGTTATCTCTAGACAGAACTGATGTCATCTCATGTTTAATACTGTTTTTGAAAATTTCGCAACAAAAAATTTAGCTGATGTTTATAGGTTTCCTTTGTGACCAACCTCTGTTCATTATAACCCATTCTAACCGTGGCCTATATGTTGTTTGTACAAATCGAAATGCCTTAAAGGGTCCTTAGGCGAGAAGAACTTGTGACCCTGTTTAATCCTATCCCACATCCCTCCTATTTAGGGTTTTGTATGGTTGTCCTCTATAGGTTACTCACTTCTCGATAGGTATTATGAATTAGGACGGTTCTATTAGCTGCAGGAATATTTTTGCGTATACGCGCAGATGTGTATAAATTTAGTATAAATAAAACGCAGAGCCTGTTGTTTATGAAGCAGTCCTGTGTAGGGGAGGTGATTCTTCGCCTTGAAGCAGTTTATTAACAGGAAAAACAAAATATAGACATATTGTTTCTGGCTAATGGGACTAGTTCCTAGTGCCAGTAACCAAACAAAAAAAAGCTTTAGAGCAACCAGTAAGTTACGGTGCCGTGGACAGTGAGCCTAATAGTTTATGACATTATTCATGTCAGAGAATGGATAAGAAACCTGAGAGGACAATTTTGCCTTTTCTTGTTCCTTAGAAGACACATCTGACGGCAATAATCGTAAATATTAAGAGATACGGCCGAAACGACAGCAAAGCTTTTTCCGCAAACATATCCGGGTACGTTTAAGCCTTTCGGAGTGGCGAATTAAATATGCAAAGTAACAGTAAACACTTGACAGACTCAACGACGTTACGGAGACTGCAAATCTTTGCATTACGTGTGTATAAAACCTATAAGAGATTTTTAAACATACAAACATCAACAGGATGCAGGCTCATAAACAGAAAATACGAGATTTGTTGTATAGTCTGGACAGACTAACTTCGAAAATATGTCAATATTTGAATTTACACTGGTTGCTTTCTCAGCAATGCTGCAATTTAGATTGGTCGACATAGGCTACCTTCTGTTTGTTTATGACTAATGAAATGTTGGTGAGGTATACTAGGACATTTTAAATTAAGCAGAAAGTACTTAAATGGAGATATAGGTAGTCTAACTGCTTCTGTTAAGCCATGTACAGATTTGTATCCGAATAGCGTATCGTAACATGTCGGCGTATCACATCTCGTCCGGGACTATGATACTATGATACGATTTCATTTTCAATTTAGTCATTTGTTTTGATTGCTACTTCATAATTTGTTCTTGCTTACCTTTACCCGTTCCATAGCTCGCCTTGATTTGTTCTCTCTCTCTCTTCTTAAGCCAGAAAGTAGAGTGTTCATTTTTTTCTTGCACTCTTCAGCATATTTTTTTTTAATTTTATTATAATGGTTGGAGTGTCTTGCATCTCACAATATTGCCGCGTACAGATGGATGAACTGCAAGGTATTTCCTTGATTCCAATTCAAAGTCATTATAGAAGATTGTACGTTTAGAATGGAATATTTCTGAATACCATACAATTAAGACGATAGTAAACAATTATGATTGCGGTATCTGGTGGTCAGTATGACAACGTAAGAAAATATGTTGGCCTATTAGAATTAGTTGTTTACTACCTCTATGTTCAGTTGTTACTCTGAGTACGTGATTATGTTACGATACGCTGTTCGGATACAAAGCTGTACATGGCTTTAGGAGAAATGATAAAAACAAGTTAGATCTTCCAAAAATAATTGCTACATTTTATTAGGATGCGAAAATAAAGGTTTTACTCTTTTATAGTATCCAAAAGAAAGTGCAAAGTTTTAAGAGTTAAGTAGATGAAGATAAATCATTAGGGGAAATAAAATAATCTACAATTTTACAAACGCTTCAAGAGGCGACTTAGACTCTTGGGCATCATTTACCTTATTGATGGGTACTGGAACAATTTATAAAAAACAAACTCCAACCCTTCCCCATGCATTCATAGCAATTGACAATAAACAGATAATTTTCGCATAGTCCATGGTTCAGCTTCAACCAAACTGGGTATTGTAGTCCTAACAGAGACCTTATTCAGCAGGTCCGTAGCCAGCGTTTCACTTTGCGGGAGGGGGGGGGGCTAGAATCTGGGAGCAGTGTCAGGTACCACCAATTTTGAAAGGTTTCCGTTTCTTAAACTTCTCAAACAAAAGAAAAAAGATTCTACTTTTTTCTCCGCAGTTACGCACATGGGGGTGGGACCAAACTCGATATATTTTTCTTGTTGGATATATGACATCAAAAAATAAACCATACCAAATAAATAACAAACAAACGATATGTATTATAATGTTGCATGTTTTAATGTTTTTATATTTTACATTAGCAACAAACTAAACTCAAACAATATTCGTCATATCCTACTTGAGTAGAAAGATAATACGTGTTTTTCTCTGAATTTTGAGAAAAAATTGTATGCGTCCTGATACTTGTATATTATGTACACATCAATACAAAAACTAGAGAATTTGGCATAAACTGCACATCGATACATCTAGCTTTTCAACGATGTGCCACTATTTGTACTATTAGACATAACTCTGTTAATTGTTATTATGGTATTGTTTATTTGACAATTATCATTTTATCAGCAACACATAGATGTTAGATAGTCTTTTGTCTACATTTTTTCTTACCTCTTGAATATTTTACGCAATAATCGACTATTTCCAAACTTTATTGAGACGGTTTTTTTGAAGCCCATAACCTGCGTCTCAACAGTTTAGAAACTTTAAATCACTATTTTTTTTAATTTCGGGGGATGCCTGGCTACGTGCCCGTTATTGAGCTACCTGAGTTATAAGTCTCTGTGATTCTAGTAGAGGACACTCATACTAAATATGTTTGACTTATAACACAGTTCTTCAGATTGCACTCATTCGTTCTGACTCCTTAATACTAAGGTTATACTTGTCTTGTGTGGTTGGAAATTGTCTGCGGTGGTCCAAACTTTAGCTTCAATTCTAGGAGTTTGAATGGATCTACACACGACAAAATATGTATTATGGATGCTGGTTTACTAAATAATTTCTGTGTTGACCTAGTGGAATGTGAAAATAGAAATGAGATAATCATTAATCAAGCCTCATTTCGCGATTCTACTGCTGTCAATTTGAGAATCGATCTATAGCTAGCATTCAAATCACTACAACTTATTTTTAGTCTAGGTTGGCTAGACTGAGACATTAGTAACAGCTCAAGCAACCGCATATAGGACTCAACTAGTTATTGTTATCATATTATCAGGTTAAATTTTCATTAATATGGAAAGGGGTATTCATGTTGGGGATTCTTTGTTATGATCTTGTATCGTAAAATGAGCAGAAAATTAGCATGCCTATACCTATGGCCCTCTTCTTTTTTTATTTATATCAATGCCATAGATACTGCAACAGATGACAAGCTCGTACTGTTTGCAGATGACACAACTGCTATTACAAAAAAAAATTTGGGACATTTTATCCTTCAAATGGAAAAATCTCTAATAAATCTCGAAAGGTGGTTTAGTGTAAATAGGTTATCATTGAATGTAAACAAGACCAGAAATATAATGTTTAGCCTTAGACCTGTGAATCAGGATCTGTATCTGGATGAGTCAGTTAAGACAGACTCTGTATGGTTTCTTGGAGCTTATCTAGACAGTACCTTAGTTTTTGACACTCATATCGCTTAGGTGTCCAGACAAATGTCAAATTCAATATTTCTAATCAAGAACTTAAAAAGAATTGTTAACAATAAAGTGCTTATAATGGCTTTTCATGCACTAATTCAAAGTCACTGTAACTATGGTATTCTTGCTTGGTGGTATGCACATCAGGCAAGCAGAATATTTAAGCTCCAGAGAAGGGCCGTACGCGTTCTGGCAGATCTGGGTTATAGAGCTGACGTAAGGCAAATTTTCATTGATTTATACATCTTGACGCTACCATCCATGAGCTGCCTTACTTATGTTAAAAATAACTTAGATGCATATAGATATCGTAGCGAATTGCATGACCACAATTAATACTAGATATAGAGGTAACATAGATATCGAGTATTTAAGATTAAAAAGAACTTGTATACTTAAGTGTAAATCACTTTGGGCCAATGTTCTATAATAAACTGTCCGAGCATGTCAGGAATTTAGGAAAGAAACAATTTTGAGGTTAGCTAAAAATTATTTTTTAAGCAAAGCATTTTATAGTTTCCAGAAATATTTTGACAATGGTATATAATGTGTATATGTACGTGCTGATGTCATTTTAATTCATTTGAATGTATATTTTAATCCTTCACCCAAATCTTTTATAATTAAATGCAAGTATGGTTTATTATATGTATGAAGACTGGCGAGCTACAGTTCTCAAAACTATTGATAATATTCGTGTCGGCAATACTCAAGCTCCGACTTAATGCATTTTGTAACGTTAAGAGAAGTAGCTTCTTCTGCAGTTAGTGTGTGCAAATATAGAGACCAAAATCCCAATATCTAGGACACACGCATGTACTCAATTTTAAAGAACCTGGTGACTACCACAACTTTTAACACAGAGGGTACGTTTGTTTTATTTATTTTTTTGTGATCATCCCCTTTTTTAGTCCTACATTTTTGCTGTGTTTCATCAATCCATTAATTTACTGCATAAATGACCAATAATTAGATTATATGGTGGGGAACCTTTACTTTTAATCTATTGTAAAAGTTTTTGACTATTCTCCTTTTAAATTCTGTGTTGTTCAACTTTTAAATTTCTTTTTGTTTTTATATTTTAGCAATACTTTTAATATTTCGTTGTATATATATAATGTGATTGTTTACATTCATGCTTCTAATTAACAACAACAACCAATAATGTTTAAAAAAAATGTATACAATTGCTTTCTGTATTCTAGAGCCCTGCAGATGAAAATATATTTTTCGAAACGTTGGCAAATTTGAGCTAAAGTTGTGTTTATTTTGGACCCTATCACCCAATAAAAAAAAGGGCAGTAATAAATCTATAAGAGGGGTCGTAAAATTATTTCCAATTAATGCATTTTATGAGTTCACAACATGTCTGTTAAGACATTGTAATGACTATGATGATGATGAAGACTGTAAAAACTTATGTTTACGATCAGTAATAAATTCAGTGATTCGGTACTTCAGTAATTATTGTGACTGCACTATAAGGAGAAGATTCGCGATGTCGACCAAGCCCGTACCTCGTGACCGTACTCACTATTGTTGACAAGGCCTTGTGGGTGTTTTCGGTTTTCCAAGGACAATGTCTGGTCGTAAGGACAACAACCCCAAGGCTGTTTCTTGGTATTTTGCGTTTCAATAAATTTAAGCCACGCTCTTAGTACATGTGTATCACTTTGTTCCCATGGAGCTGCCACAAGTGTATCTTTGCTTTGAGACAGGCTTTGAAGTCTTCCCTTCTTTAAGAGATAGTTTTCTGCTGAGGTACTTTGCTGAGCGACGCCGGTACAAGCTGCAGTATCAGTATTTTGATTTCCATGGTTTTGTTGATTTTTTTTTATATAACTGAGCAGACCGTGTAGACAGAGCCTAAATACCAGAGTACCGCGGCTGCTGTGAAAGGGTTATGTTAGGGGAAGTCTGTTAACGCGGGATTTGAATGGGCCAATACCCGCAGGCCCAATAAATACATCTTCTGGCAGCCCATTCCAAGCCTTGGATACCCTTGGAGTGAATGTGTGGTTGTACCGCTTGGTTCTTGATGTATGAAGAACGACCGCCTTGGGATGAGATGCAGCGGTAGCGTCTTCTTCTTCTTCTTCTTTATGTGCCATCTCCGCTACGAAGGTTGGCGATCATCAAAGCAATTCTAATCTTCGATGCTGCAGCACGGAACAATTGGTTGGAGTTGCATCCGAACCATTCTCTAAGATTTCTTAACCAGGACATCCTTCTTCTGCCAAGCGGTAGCGTGGGTGCATCTAAAGCCGACGCCACATGCGAGTATTTGCCAATATCAATATTCGCCGTTTTTTCAACCTTGCTCGCCGAATAGCGAGGACGTATCGCTCTTTAGCCGAATAGCAAATAATCGGGGTTCGTTGCTCGCCGAATACCGCATATGTGGGGCCGGCTTAATAGGAGCGGTGAGCGGCGGAACGATGGAGGATAGCTCAGAGGAGCAGATTCCGTTTGAATATCGGTAGAAGAGCCAGAGGTTACCAACAATACGCGGGTGAGAATTGGCTGGAGGTGGCGCGTTAAGGCCGGGTCGCCAATTAGTCGATTTGCCCTTCTCTGGACGGCATCAAGTATAGATAGTAGGGGCAGCAGCTCCCCAGACATAAGAGCAATACTCCAGGCCTGGTCTTATCTGGGCTTTATATAGCGTGAGGAGGTTACATGGTGAGAAGTACTTTCTGGCTCTAAATGGGTACTCAAGCTTTTTACCAACAGCTGTTGCAATTGACGCCAGATCACATTTTCTGTAATGTTAACTCCTAACAGCTTGAAGGAGTGACTCCTTGGCAGGGCCCGCTTGTTCATTAGAACCTGGTGTTGGCTTGGGTCCTTCTTGTTTGATAGCGTACAATACTGGGTCTTGGAGGCATTGAATTTTACCATATTCTTGAGCCCCCAAGCGGTAATGGTATCGAGATCCTTTGAAAGTGAAGCTGCCACTGCCAGTCCTCTGCATTCCAGCTCAACCACATAGATTGGTCTATTGCTCATAATACCTGCATGCAGCGTACTGTCGTCTGCAAAACTGTGGATTGGATTCGTAGTGCTAGAGAGTAGATCGTTAATGTGAAGCAGAAACAATGTTGGAACCAATACCGATCCCTTTGGACCCCAGCATTGATGCTATGGAAAGAAGAGGAAAAGCCGTCTACCACGGCAGAAATTTTCCGACCTGAGAGGGAGCCTGCGAGCCAACCGCAGAGCTTAACAGCCCGGAGCCCGTAAGAGGAGGAGCTTGTTTAGGAGAGCTGCATGCATGATTGAATGCCTTTGAAATATCGAGAGCAACGACATGAGCCTCGCCAAAAATGACTCGATGAGTTTACTCTACACATGTGTGACGTAAGCCAGGAGATCTCCAGTTGATCTTTGGTGTCGGAATCCATATTGTCTGTCATTGATTAAGTGATGGAGCTCTAGGTATTTTATGAGTTCTGGGTTGACGCATTTCTCCATCACTTTACTGATTACAGAGAGCAGGGCTATAGGTCTGTAGTTGGTCGGATCAGTTTTGGATCTCTTTTTTGACACCGGCTAGATGCTAGCTGTTTTCCAGTCTTTCGGGAAAATGCCAAGGCGGGTAAATATGGGGGCGAGCTCCGGTGCGCACTTCTTCACAACAATGCAAGGGATCATGTCGGGCCCATTCGCCTTATTAGTATCAAGTGACTGCAGCACCTTCCGATATATTTTTGTTCTGAATGTTATTTCGCTCATGGCTTGGGGTAGTAAAGTGCAATTGAACAGTATCTAAGAGCACGCAAAATTGGGCATGTTTTAAGTGATTTGTATAATGCGAAGTCTTAAAGTTATTGATTATAGTTTTCTAATAAATTAATTTAAAATATCGTTTTAATACTCCGTAAAAGTTGGGTCGTTTCCCACATTTTTTCGCTTATTGAATCATAGATCTGATGGTTAGTATTCGTGATGATAAATCTGCACGTGATCAATTACGAGTTAATCACTGGATGGTTGATTCGTTCGAGAGCAAGTGTCTAACGATGTTTTGTTGTTTCCAGATCGAGGAGGGTGACTCAGGGCAGGTCGAGGACCGCGGAGGTGGTCTCGCGAACAACCAGCAACAGGGAGCGGTAGCGCCCCCCAAAAGGAGTGGCTCTTGCTACGCTGGTTTCGGGGCAGGCAGCTTGGGGAACGACGTCACAGCCAACAACACCATGACGGCCTCAGCGGGTGCGAACGGAGCCAACAATGACGTCACCACGGTCAGTATTGTAAAATACTAGTCATTATAATATCTAGTGCACTCTGGGTGTTTCTCGAAGAATTTTATACCATTGCATGGCAATCAATGGAAGTCAGTTTGAAAACATTATACAGGGTGGCCAATCGGGTGACGATAATAATTTTTTTTAGATAGCCCGTACCGAGACCTACCCAAAACACCCACACAGTTTTTCCAAGAAATCGTCAAATACAAAAAAAAAAAATAATGCTTTTTGGCTTTTATTTTTTTCAGCAATTATACTCAGTATTAAGCCTATTTTAATATCCAATAAAGAGAACCTGTACATCCGAGCAATAATTAAGTACATTGTGGGCCCAAAGTTTGAAATCTCTGTTCTTAGTCAGGAGACCAAAATCTTCAAAATAAAATTAAAAATATTTATGTCTGATTCTGGACCTCCAATCTAATCTTAAAAGATCTGCAAGACATTGCACTTTCGAAATAATAATGAAGAAATAGCACTTATGGGGCCATTTTGCGCCGTACGTGACTGTTAAAGATAAAAAGGTGATAATTCACGAATTTCCAAAATGACTTAAAAAACTACTATTTTGCTTTGTTATGACAAATTAAAGAAAGAAAACTCGTAACAAGTAATAAACCCGATAGTCATTAACTTTTAATAAAATAACTAATACCCAAATTGTGATTTTTGAAGTGTTTTTGCTATGTACTAGTGAACTTCTGCTAAATTAAGTTGTATGGAAAGTTAACAAAGGAAAGGAATAATAAACAATAATCTGACTTCCAAATTCATGGCAGAATTACCTGGGACGCGATGTCGTAGCATACGCCATCCCTTTCTTTCAGAATAGCTTTTTGCGAGCTCATTCCGCCGGAATACAACTTAATTTAGCAGAAGTTCACTAGTACATAGCAAAAACACTTCAAAAATCACAATTTGGGTATTAGTTTTTTTATTAAAGGTCAATGACTATCGGGTTTATTAGTTGTTACGAGTTTTTTTTCTTCAATTTGTCATAACAAAGCAAAATAGTAGTTTTTTAAGTAATTTTGGAAATTCGTGAATTATCACCTTTTTACCTCGCAAAATGTCCCCATAAGTGCCACTTTTTCGTTATTATTTCGAAATTACAATGTCTTGCGAGGTTTTTAAGATTAGTTCAAGCTCCAGAACCAGGCATAAGTATTTTTAATCTTATTTTGAATGTTTTGGTTTCCTGACTAAAAACAAAGATTTCAAATTTTGGCCCCACTTAATTATTGCTCGGATGTATAGGTTCTCTTTATTGGATATTGAAATAGGCTTAATACTGAGTATAACTGCAGAAAAAAATAAAACTCAAAAAGCATTTTTGTTTTTGTTTTTGACGATTTCTTGAAAAAACCGGAAAATCTCTAAGTTTTCAAAAAAAAATCATAACTCGAAAACTATCAATAATCGGTACACGTACATGGGGGTGTTTTGGATAGGTCTCGGTACGGGCTATCTAAAAAAAAAAATTATTATCGTCACCCGATTGGCCACCCTGTATATGTTACGCTCAATATCCGAATTCGGGCAATGCCCGAAAAAAATACGCAGAACTAGTTTTGAGCAACGAATATTTCCCAAACCCGAAATATGATTTTTACACGGCTATTGAGCATTACCAATTACTCAGAACTAGTTTTGTGCATCTTGAAATACACAGAACTAGTTTTGCGCAACTTGAAATGCACAGGACTAGTTCTGTATATTTTCTGAATGACAAGCACAAGTTCTGCTTCTTCCGTTTAATCAGCGCCAGCGACGGACTCAAATAAATATAAAGTTGGAGAAGTTAAATATATTTTAACGAATACCAATAAATAATAAATAATAAATCGACTGAGGCTGGTTTGAATGTTTATTTGATTGTGTGAGCACCAAATAGGCTTGTGCTTCCAAACCTATTTTTGCGTTTTTCACAATTTGTACTTATATTGCAGGAACGTTGGCAAAGAAATCTAACCTAACATAAACGATAGGTTTTTTATGGTTTTTGACACACAATGCATAACGGATGTTCACTTTGGTTGTCATTCTGTACCACAGAACTAGTTATGTGCATTTGAAGTTGCGCAAAACTAGTTCTGTGCATTTCAAGATACGCAAAACTAGTTTTGCCTATTTGGTAATGCTCACTAGCCGTATAAAATTATTATTTCGGGTTTGGGAAAAATTCCTTGCTAAAAACTATGCAGTTCTGCGTATTTTTTTCAGGCATTGCCCGAATTTGGCTATTGAGTGTAACATATACACTAATTTTGGTTATTGTTATTTAAATACATCTCTTATAATATTATATGATTTATGTGATGTAGAAAACTATTGATTTCTATGTTATAGTTCCATATAAAGAGCAGATAGTTACATTTTTTAAAATGTTAATTTCTATTTCAGGTGAGCGTGACAGGAGCGTATGACAACAAAGCGTTCAAAGGCGATGGCACCGTGGGCGGTTTGGGAGGGGGAGGGGGTGACGGCCCCATCAAACCTCCCCGCGAAATCTCCGACGAAGAAGCCTTCCAACAGGGCAAGTTCAAAATGTCCACCAAAGAGAAGTGGAGGATACTCAAAAACGTGTCTGCAATCTCTTGTGCCTTCATGATACAGTTCACAGCCTTCCAGGTAGGTTAATCTAATTGTACAAAAAACTAACTTTCTAAGTTTAAATTATTTTATATCTAAAAGATAATAAGAGTTATACGCTTCACTGGTCATTAAATCGAACTACATTTATTTGTCAAGAAAAAGAGTTTACTATCTTTTCGGCTGTCTCTGCAGTCTCTTTGAATTCCAATCGATGTGATGAAGATTGTTTTTTGTCCGTTTATGCTTTGTAGATATTTTACAGCTTTTTGAGCTATAAAGTATAGGCGAGATAAAATACACATTTTTTACTGTGGCCCTTAAAATCAATCCTTGAAGCACACCCATTTTGTAAAAAAGCTCTACGGATATTGAAATGGTTTCCATACAATGTTGTTGCTTCTAGTTTCTGCACTAGTTTATGACTAGACCGACAACAGTCAAAATCAAGTCTAAAAAATTCTTAGAGCCATACTACTCGTACCAAAGCAACAGCGGAGTTTTTGCAAAAGCAGTTACTGTTTCATGAATAAGTTACTTTTTTACAGCCAAGAAGTACTTGGCGATGACGAGGTTAAACCTACGCCTCATAGTAGGGTTCCTGACTGCCATTGTCAACTCAGGAGACACCTCCACATTATGGGGTTAAGTGACACACTGATATGTAGATTGTGTGGAAGCTAAAGGGCCCCACAGACATCGTTCTTTTTCATCAGGTTTGCACGACGTGCCAACCGATGTCGGTTAAACCGATGGAACGATACCTCCACACACTGCTCGGTTTTCTTTCAGTTTCTCGCAAATTTTTGGTCCGCTAACATGGATAATACTTCAGCATTGGTGGCGGCTTTAGCTATTAAAGTGAAATACAGCAATAAAAAACGTTCTAAATGGGTGAAACAGTGGCTTTTAAAAAGAGGCCAATTCTCCCATATCAATCTATTAGAAGAATTGCGTCTGGAACCAGGGGATTGGTACAATTATTTGAGGATGGATGAAGAAACATACTTAGAATTACTTAATTCAGTAGCACCTCTAATAAAAAACAGGATACTTGGATGAGACAAAGTATTTCCCCTCATGAACGTCTGACAGCACATTTTTGATAGGTGTTGCTAACCCTAGATACGCTTACTCGAAGGCAACCAGAACGACACTGCAAAATCCCGTCGTGATTGCACGATGAACGGCCACACATGTACCGAGTTGCACGATGGCGTTCGAAACCCACGGGTAAAATCAAGCTCGGACAGATTTTTTGGAGCGACGGTCATCACGACGGTTTTTCGGCACACACGGACCGAAATGAGTGTGATTGGTTGGCACGTCGTGCAAACCTGATGAAAAAGAACGATGTCTGTGGGGCCCTTTATACAAGATAACTCTGGGCACTCACATGTGACGTGTTCCACAATTTCGTCTTAAGCGACTTCTCCACGTAACTGCAGTGGGACTACTCACCCTCCCCACTCTAGAGATATAGACAACCTCTTTACAGAACCAAACTAGCAAATTGAAAAATGTCATAAATACATTCCGTATCCAATATAAAAATATATTTATATTACACGTTTATAAATATACAACCAATGACATATTTTTGTAGAGATCAATAATATCAGAATTTCAATGTTATTTCCAAACAGTAATTGTTTTTGAAACCTTAAAACAACTGTGCAGGTTGAAGGCGTGCTGTAGATCTAGTCAATATAATTGACCGACTAATAATGTAAATCTTCTATAATATGGAGAAGTTTTGATACTGTCGATTATTCAATAGAATGTGTAAGGTATCGAAAAATGTTCAAAACAAAAACTTTGTGGCTTCCAGATATGAGCAATAATAAATGTAGGCCCGATTTTATCAATAGGCATATTTAACAAAGAATTTGATAAAGCTTTTCTATTGGATGTTATTTAGCAAAAGCTTTCTATTGAGTATTGCGGGCTAGATTAATAAATATCGTCCAATAGTATTTTATCAATATTGAAAACAAAACGTCAAAGTTGGATGACACTTTTCATCATATCGTTTATAAGTCTTATAACAAAACGATTGTTGTAACAAATGTATATTTGTTGCAACATTTTCGATGAATGAAGTTTGCAGCTCGAGACGAAGTCAACGATCGAAATAAATATCTTTTTGAATGGTTGAAATTAGATCACAAATCCCAGTAAAAAAGTACCTAATCCCAAATCAAATACGTACCGTTGAGGCGATCCTTTCGGCAAAATGGCGTGTCGAATGGTATGGTGTTCGACATCGCTTTCCTGTTTTCGTGGATGGTGTTGGTGGGTGTTGGTTCGATACCCAGCCCGTGCACCTACTTTTTTTTATTTTTTTTAACCAAAATATTCATTGATATACGTTTTACTCATATTACACACGTTTTTTTGTACCATCGACATAAATGTGTTCATGAATCAAATTTTATTAGACATTTTACTTGACATATTGCAAAAGCTAAGTACCGGAGGTGGTGGAGAATTCAGTCAGTCGATGTGAAGTTTATCCATCAATATCAATCGCCAATTGCTTTGATAGCGGCATCAAATTGAAATTATTCCAAAAAAGTAAAATTATTCGCAATTTTTGTTGTACGAGTAAAACATCTAATAAAATTTGATTCAAAAACACATTTATGTCCATGGTACAAAAAAATGTGTGTAACATGAGTAAAAAGCATATCAATGAATATTTTGAATAAAAAAAATAAAAGAAAGTGGTTGCACCGGCTGGGTCTCGAACCAACACCCACCAACACCACCCATGAAAGCAGGAAAGCGTTGTCGAACATCATACCACTCGGCCACCCGCCATCTTGCCGAAGGGATCGCCTCAACGGTACATATTTGATTTGGGATTAGGTACTTTTTTACTGGGATTTGTGATCTAATTTCAATCATCCAAAAAGGTATTTATTTCGATCGTTGACTTCGTCTCGAGCTGCAAACTTCATTCATCGCCTATGTTGCAACAAATATACATTTCAGTTACAACTTTTATAAGTATTTTCACGAAGTACGTCGCACGGGTTTGGGAGCCGTCGGCGTGTTTTCGGTTCTGGATTCAAAAACCCATTTTTATGTTGATATAACCTTTGAATTATTGCGAAAAGAAAAGAAAACAAAAACAGTTTTCTTGTAGAACTCATATTTGATCTCTCCATTTATCACAAAAAAAATATTCAAAACCCTAATTTTTTGTCATCATTATCATTTAGCAGAAGAAAAAAACCAGCGATCAAATGTACAGTTTTTGCGGAATCTGGTTGCTTGAAATTAGCAATTGCTAAATTTTTTGTTAAACAAGAAAATGCAATTTTTCACCCATTTAGGATGGAAAATCAGACTAGAAAAGATACTAGATGGTTCATAATGGTCGATTGTATATAAAGCATGTCATTTTTAACCTTTTTGAGGTAAACTTCAAGAGAAACTGAGTACTCTGACAGATGCATGTTCTTAAACGGGCTGCTCTGATTGGTCAAAGCCCCTAATGTTATAAGGTTGGTTATAAAGTCGTGACTCTCAAAAGTTGCATATTTGGACAATTTTAATTGCGATTGTTCAACTACTTAATCGAAAAATATATTACGTTTCGGAAAATGTAACTTTAATGCGTCACGAACTGATAAACGACTCTACAACGGTAAAGTTCCTTTTCAAAGTACAAACCATACTAAATCTTTCTTTCTTTGTTCCAGGGCACAGCCAATCTTCAAAGTAGTATAAACGCCAAAGACGGTCTTGGCACAGTATCGTTGAGTGCCATCTACGCAGCACTGGTGCTGAGTTGTATATTTGTACCTACGTTCCTTATCAAAAAACTCACAGTCAAATGGACATTATGTATATCGCTGATGTGCTACGCACCCTACATTGCCGCGCAGTTTTATCCCAGGTTCTACACCCTGGTAAGCATTCACTATCGTTCATATAATAGTCTAAGCATTTATTATTATCATTGTCATTATTGAAAAAGCCAGAGAGCATTATTTTTCCGTTTTTATCTGTTTTGTGGACTATTCCAAGGCGTTTGATAACGTGAAGTGGCCTAAACTGTGGAAAATCCTTATCGCCATGGGAGTCCCTTACCACTAAGTATTTCTCATACAGCAACTCTATGAGTCTAGCTCAGCTCGTGTAAGAATTGATGGTAACTTGTCTGGTCAAATAGCAATCAGAAAAGGAGTTCGTCAGGGATGCGTATTATCTCCGATGTTATTTAACATTTACTCTGAATTTGTGATGAGGCAGGTATTGGACAACTGGAATGGCGGTATAACTATTGGCGGAAGCAAAATATCTAACTTAAGATTTGCTGACGATACAACCCTTATTGCTGCTTCTCAGGAAGAACTAGTAGCTCTATTGAATGTTTTAGAACAACACAGTGCAGCTTATGGTCTTAGTATTAACTACAACAAGACCAAGGTTATTATCGTAGATAGAGAGCATGACAATCATCGAGAAATAAAGTCAATAGGCCATTGTAAGGTAGTTCAAAGTTTTGTGTACCTTGGTTCTTTGATCGACAATTCAGGTAGCTGTGAGAATGAGATTCGACGGCGCATTCAAGAGGCACGGGTGGCCATGACAAAGCTTACTAAAATATGGCGTGACCATAACATCACTAAAGCTACCAAAATGTCACTGGTTCAGTCTCTTGTGTTCTCCATATTTTTGTATGCCTCGGAAGCTTGGACTGTTAAAAAGGCAGATCGAGCTCGCATAGATGCTTTTGAAATGTGGACGAGGAGGAGAATGCTGAGAATTCCTTATACCGCCCATCGAGCTAATGTTTCCGTACTGGATGAGCTCTGTAATCTAAAGAGACTATCCTCCATTGTGTCGATGAGAATGCTTACATTATTCGGACATATTCACAGAAGCGATAATATGGAGAAACTTGTAGTTCAGGGTCACGTCCCGAGTGGGCGGCGCCGTGGCCGTTCCCCTACACGCTGGGTGGATACGACGAAGCAGTTGCTAGATATGAGTATCAAGAGCGCCACTGAACTGACAGAAAATGGCGAACGATAATGAGCTACAGTGCTCAAAACTATTGATAATACTCATGTCGGCAATACTCTAGGTCCGACTTAATGCATTTTACGAGTTCACAACATGTCTGTTAAGACATTGTGACTATGCTGATGTTTGTCAAAAAGGTTGAATAAGGGAAAACTTGCGATTCCACTTTTATGCTCAAAAGATCAATAGATCATAAAATGAGCCTTCCTAGGTTGATATGAGAGATTCTGAAAAGCAAAAGAAAGTATAGCACTCATTTGATGACTATTCTTTCAACGTTTGTTAGTTTTTTAAGAGTACCTACTATAATAATGGAGGTTTGACACTACAAGTAACGGGACCCATAGCATAGCATAGCCTTTAGTGAGCTAATATCTGTAAACAGAAGGATGCATAGTGTTAAACAATACCCCTACTCAATAACAAGAATGTGCTTTCTGGATCTAGTAAAAACATGATGGGAAATAGTGATTATGTTTATGACTATACAGGGTGTCCCATTTTGGGGACTTACGGGGTATCTCGGTTATTTTAGAAGATATAGAGTTGCAGTTTTCACGACAGTGTGCTAATTTTTCGTAAAACTAAAGATGCCGTGAACAAAATTATCATGGCCCTCTTGGTTTTTGAGATACAGGGCGAAATCGAAAATTCTCGATTTTGGGACCATCCTCGTATCTCGGTTGTCTTTTACTTAACCGATAAGTTTAAAAAATGTCATATAGAATCTTTTCTGTAGAATCCAGTGGTGTAGTCTGATTTTTCTTACTCTAACCATTTTTTTGTCATGAAGCAAGCATATATATTTTTAATGGAACACCCTTTATATTATTTTTGAAATCAATCGGAAATAATTCAAGCTTTTCAAAAATATATATTAGTATTAAGTTATTTTGAAAATTACGCTCAAAAATGGATGTTTCCAATTTTTAAAAAATGTATTTTGATTCTCTTTTCTCGAATTTGAGTAGGAAGTCTCTTGTAGAGTAATAACTGCTTAGATGCTTATTACTTATAGTTGATAAACCATGGCCTACTGCTACAATTAAAGTAAAAAATGAAATTTTGAGCTTAGTTTTCAGAAAAATATATATTTTTGAAAAACTTGAATTATTTCCGATTCACGTAAAAAATAATATACAGGGTGTTCCATTTAAAAAAAAATGTTTGCTTCATAACTAAAAAATGGTTAGAGCAAGAAAAAATCAAACTACGCCCCTGGATTCTACAGAAAAAATCTATGAGACCCCGTTTTAAACTTCTCAATAAGATAAAAGACAACCAAGATACGAGGGTGGTCTCAAAATCGATAGTTTTCGATTTCACCCCGTATCTTAAAAACCAAGAGGGCCATGATAATTTTGTTGACCGCATCTTTATTTCTACAAAAAAGTAGCACACTGACGCGAAAATCGCAATTCTCTATCTTCAAAAATAACCAAGATACCCCGTAAAAGTGCCCAAAATGGGACACCCTGTACAGTCGTAGACATAATCACTATTTCCCATCATGTCGTGGTTGTTGTAGCTAACCATTTTGTTTGTTTAAAGGTACCAGCAGGCGTAGTTCTGGGTATAGGCGCGGCGCCTATGTGGGCGTCAAAAGCCACCTACCTCACCCAAGTTGCGGGCGTATACGCCAAACTGACAGACCAAGCTGTGGACGGAATCATCGTGCGATTCTTCGGATTCTTCTTCCTCGCTTGGCAGACGGCAGAACTGTGGGGAAATCTCGTGTCATCTTTAGGTGAGTACAATCATATGTCTCATAACAGTAGAGTTAATAACCGATCTACATGCATCTCAAAGGACAAGTTTAACTGGTATTCACCCACTCTAATACCTCATACATCGCAAGCTGCAACCCATAATGGACTACGCCTTCAGCCTGCGACTGAGCTACAATTGTAGAGGTAGGCTTCATTCAATCATGTATAAAGCGAATCAAGGATTGGCACAAGTTCCGAACTCTGCGGAACATCGACCTTTTCGGGCCGTAATATCGAAAGGGTATTGATAGTTTTGATTTAAAGTTGCTTCATTCGAGAAAGAATTGTATCAGAATCCAAAATTGGAAGCGCTTTTGAATTAACTTATAGAGGAGGCCCACAACTTATCCAAAGCCTTTGATACACCCAGAAGCAAGATATCTATGCATTTATCTTCAGTTATATGCTCCACCAGCTTGACTTTCTGCAATGTAAATACTATGTAACCATAGTGCTTCCTCTGCCTACGTTCAGACTAATTCTCTCAAACAATCAGTAAAAAAACCTATTTACAAACTGTTACAAGACATTTTATACCTACAAACTGAGATATAAACAAAAACGGTACAAAAATTATCTATACTCAACGATAGTCCCCCGAAAGGAACGATAAAAATCTATTAGATGAAACCTCGTGTTCTGAATAATTAAAGGGCGTTGATTCCGGTCGTAGTTCAGTCTCCTTTGAAGAAAATAAAAACATTTCAGAACTTACAGGTCTTCCGGTTTACCAAAAACATTGAAAAACCTTTATCTGGCTTTCAATTAAAATGAAACCCCATATTTTGTATAAGCTGAGGGTGCTCATTACAAATCCGGTCGCAGTTTCGACTTTCAGCATCGTTTGACGAAAGTCAAAAATTTCACATCTTCAGGTTTGCCTAAAAAATCGAAAATCTTTATTTGGCTTTCTATTAAAATGAAACCTCATGCTTTGGATAAGTTGTTATTTTGAATTTAACTCTAATTTTTATCAAAAATAAAAAAATCAGATTTCAGTTCTTCAGGTTTACCTACCTAAAAAATCAAAAATCCCTATTTTGTTTACTATTGAGATGAAACCTCTTGTTTTGAATAACTTGAGAGTGCTTATTACAAATCCTGTCGCAGTTCTGAGTTTTAGCCTCGTTTGACGAAAATAAAAAATTTCAGACATTTCAGATCTTCAGGTTTACCTAAAATATCGAAAATCTTCATTTGGCTTTCTATCAAGATGGACACCCCGTATTTTGGATATCTTGAGGGTGCTAATTATAAATCGGGTCGCAGTTTTGAGTTTCAGCCTCGTTTCACGAAAATAAAAAACTTCAGACCTTTCAGATCTTATAGGCTTAAAAAAATAGAAAACCTCTATTTGGCTTTCTGTTAACGTGAACTCCTCGTTTCTTGGATATTTTTAGGGTGCTGATTGAAAATCCGGTCGCAGTTTTGAGCTTTACTCGGATTGGTCAAAAATCAAAAGTTTCAGATCATTCAGATTTTCAGGTATTCCTTAAAAAATTAAATCTTTATTTGGCCTTTTATCAAGATGAAACCTTATGTTTGGTATAATGTGAGGCTGCTAATCACAAAAATATTGTCGCAGTTTAACAAAAATTAAAGATGTGTGTGTATAGTTACTGCAAATTCCCTTTAACCTTTTGAGTCATTGCTTTCATTTGCCGAGCAAATAAAACCCCATCCATTGAAGCACACAAAATTGAACTAACGTTTCTGCTGTATTGACAGCCTTCTGTCTTCTTTGAACTGCAATTCATTTATTTAAAAAGAATTCATAGAGAAGAATTCTTCGAGCTATCAAAACTGATCATAAACACGGGCCAGAATATTGTTCCGTGATATAACCGACATAAACAATTAAAAGGATTAATAGCGAACCATCGAAGACCAGACACAGGCTGCAATATATTGTGCTATTTTGCATAAAATCGTCTCAGCTCATTGTGTAACACATGACCTTACGTCATTGGCAACACTATGCCTATGAGGAAGAAATTTATGCAACTATCTTTATATAGACTTCCTTATGATAATATAATCGCCAATTCGATGTGACGTATTGGGCTGAACACATTGAGTAAGTAGCCGATACACCTGAGGGTACCCGTAGTTTGTTGTTAGAAAATTAACGTTATCTGATCTGGAAATAAAAACAGGTTCATTTTAAGTGTTGCGAATAATTTATCAATTTGAGAAAATATCGGGTGCGTCCCAGAATTTCTTTGACACGTGATACTCTCGTAATAAAAAGAACCTCATATGAAAACTGAGCGACATGTCTAAAAGTACTACAGGGTCTGGGATACCATGCCTTCAAAACATTTTTTATATTCTAACCCTTAAAACTCACAACTTTTAATAACACTCCATAGATTTTCATACATGAATGCTGTCATTATTTCATTTAAAATATTGTAGTGCCTTTTATTTCGTACAGAAACCAGATTTCTTTTTTCTTCTCATAAGGTAAATAAAATGAGGATTTGTTCGAGGCGCTATATTTTCATGATAGAAAAGGATAAAAAAGACATTTTTGTCGAATGAACAAACTCAGTACTCTCAAAAAGCCACTTAATTTTCTATTTTTCCGTTTCTTTTCTAAAATATTAGGTGGCAAAAAAATTCTTATTTTATTTATATTATGCCAAAATAAGTACCACAAGATTAAATAAAAGAGGGATATCATTTATGTAGGAAAACTTGTGGGGTGCGATTTGAAAACAACCATTTGGGAGTGAGCTTAAAGGCTTAAGGTAAAAAGAAAATGTTTCAGATACATGGTATGAAGACCCTATAATACCTTCAGACTTACAACTTGCTTGAACTGTTTTTGTTATGAAAATATCACGTTTCAAGGAAATTCTGGGGTATATAAATATTTTTAAGCAACTTTCACATTTGCCTTTTCAGCTTATAGAAACTATCGAGCCAAAGAGCGAAAGGGTTTCCCCTTGGCAAAGGACAGAGCTAAAATTTCTTACTGAGGACTGGTGTATGGATGAATCATTTTTTAGAATCCCCGGTTTGTAACAGAATTTACTCCAAAATGATGATCGGAGTCCACATTTCCTATTGATTGGATGAAATAGTCAGTTAGTGTCATATTTTTGTTCAGAGTAATTGTAGGAATAAATATAAAGCGCCCACGCTTTTTTCGCAATCATACTAGTATTTTTCGTTAATTATTGTTTTAAACCTATTTTGAAAACGATTATTGAGCTTTTGGTCCGATTTTTTTCAAAAAACGTATTTGTATTTTAGTGTTTTTAAACTATATTTATCAGTACTCTGTGTAATGAAGACGAAGAATTATCGTTTTTGATCAATACTCGTAGTGTAATCATTAGCCATCACTACATAAACTATAATTGAAACTGTTGACATTACTGAATCAGTTTAAAAAAATACTAACTCTCAAACAGTCGGATATCACACCCTTTAAGCTCTCGTCTCTACGCCTCTGTGTAATATTAACAAACTTTAAGATGTCCGCGCCATCTCTTAGTCAGCGGATACGACCGCTGTTTTTTTATAACTGAGCAGACCGCGCAGGCAGAGCCTAAATACCAGAGTACGGCGGCTGATGTGAAAGGCTTACGTTAGGGGAAGTTTGTTAATGCGAGATTTGAATGGGCCAATACCCGCAGGCCCAATAAATACATCAATACATCTTGTGGCAGTCCATTCCAAGCCTTGGACACCCTGGCAACTAATGTGCGGTTGTACCGCTCAGTTCTTGATGTATAAAGAACGACCGTCTTAGGATGAGATGCAGCGTTTGCACGCGTACATCTGATAGTAGCAGTGAGCGGCGGAACGATAGAGGATAGCTCAGAGGAGCAGATTCCGTTGGAATATCGGTAGAAGAGTGAGAGGTCACCAACAACACGCCGGTGAGAAAGTGACTGAAGGTGGCGCGTTAAGGCAGGATGGCCAATTAGTCGGATTGCCCTTCTCTGGACGGCATCTAGTATAGACAGGGTAGTAGGGGTGTCCCAAAAACGCGAAATGTATCAAAGTTATGTTTTTTAAATGGAATTCTAGTATGACTTTATGTATCATATATGGGACTTAAAACAAACCGTTTAGTTGTAAATCACCATTTTCGGTATAAGTAGATATCAGGAAAAAATTGAATATCGTAGAGAATATAAAATTTGAAAGGCTGTAACTTTGCCGTATTACTAAGCATAAAATGCGTCAGCTTTGATGGGACTGTCAAATTTAAATTAAGTCTATGCTTGGAGAAATCGGTCGATTAATTAAGGAAAGTACGATCAGCGATAACTTGATTTTTTCAAATAGGAATGCCTAACTTTTTTATACGGTTAAACGTAGAATTTGATAACCTTTCTAATGATATAAGGTTGTGAATATCAATCTCTGGTAGTTTTCGTTTAATTTTGAATTTTCTAACAAATCGGCGTTTTTCAATTTTCCTACCTATGAGCAGCGTAGTAGGCCATGAAATATAAACAAAAACCTGTTCAAAAATCACTCATTTTCGTCGGTCTGTCGGTCTGTCTATCTGTCTGTCTACGTTGTATTGTTTACGGCAACGGACTTCTGTATTTTTGTGCTTAAATTTTTGTGTTGTGATGTTTTGTGGATACTTTAGATAATATTTATACAATGTGTCCAGTCATCGGCGTTGGAGCCTTTAGGGGGATGAGATACGTAAATTTTTAGCAGCTCCCCAGACATGAGAGCAATAATACTCCAGGCAAGGTCTTATCTGGGCTTTATATAGCGTGAGGATGTTACATGGTGAGAAATACTTTCTGGCTCTGAATAGGTACCCAAGCTTTTTATGTTGACTCCTAACAGCTTGAATGAGTGACTCCTTGGCAGAGCCTGGTTGTTCATTAGAACCTGGTGTTGGCTTGGGCACTTCTTTTTGATAGCGTACAATACTGGATCTTAGAGGCATTAAATTTAACCATACTCTTAAGCCCCCAAGCGGTAATGGTATCGAGATCCTTAGAAAATGAAGATGCCACTGCCAGTCTTCTGCGTTTCAGCTTGACCACAGAGATCGGTCTAGTGCTCATGATGCCTGCATGCAGCGTACTGTCATCCGCAAAACTGTGGATTGAGTTTGTAGTGCTAGAGAGTAGATCATTAATGTGAAGCAGAAACAATGTCGGAGCCAATACCGATCCCTGCGGAACCCCGGCATTTATGCGATGGAAAGAAATGGAAAAGCCGTCTACCACGACAGAGATTTTCCGACCTAAGAGAAAGTCTGCGAGCCAACCGCAAAGCTTAACAGGGAGCCCATAAGACGGGAGCTTTTTTAGGGGAGCTGCATGCCACAGTTGATCGAATGCCTTTGAAATATCGAGAACAACGACGTGAGCCTCGCTAAATGGCTGGATGAGTTTGCTCCACACATGTGTGACGTAAGCCAGATCTCCAGTTGATCTTTGGTGTCGGAATCCATATTGTCCGTCGTTGATTAAGTGATGGAGCTCTAGGATTTGTAGCCGCCAAAGTCGTTTTCGCGGCAAAGTTGGATCGTGCAATGTTAGGAGAGTTACAAACCCGCAACCATACAAATTACGCTCATAAAAGCGTATTAAAAGTGGTAAGTCTGGTAACCTTATAGATGTCCTTTACCTTATAAAAAATACTGACCCACTGATTCATATTCAGGAATTTCTTAATGCTCATGTCAAACTCAGGTATCAGCAAGACCCTGTTTTTGCCCTTGCGAATCTTAGATGCTTCGATTCTTCAACCCTGACTTTTGACTATATACCCCTGTCATTGAATTTTCAGCGAATCTTTATGATACACACACATATGTGGGTCATTGTGAATGTTTAATTTGCAAACCGTAAACAAATGTTACACAATAACAGGTATCAAGCTTTCCAATACTGATCATCACCTGCGTGTTATGGAATCTGTAGCCTTGCTGGCAGGTTCCAGGTATTAATTTGTGCTGATTTCGAATGTCGAGTTCCCGCAATAGTCATTTTAAACTATGTTAAAAAATCACAACCAAGGAAAATGTTAGCCAGTTTATTAGAGCGACCATAAGATTTCACGTTATATGAATATCCTTTAGTTGAGTGTCCTTTCCTTACAACGGACGTATCTTAGGAACCTTTGCTTCAGTTGTGACAGAATATGTAAGAGAGAAAGTAAACGTAGTAAATAAATAATTAGTGGATAAAGTAGCTGTGTAGTCTGATGGTTTTAACAGTGCAGTTAAATGGGCAGACATTTGGTGGACCCAAACACTAGAAAAGGTGAACAGTAATCTAACTGTTGGTCAAGAACTTCCTGGTTTTGAGCACCACCAAAAGGAATGGTCAACCCTAAACCGGATTTGCGCGTCGCATGGAGTGTGCACTGATTCGTTGTTTAAATGGAAGAAAGGTCAATCCCCACGATGCGACTCTGGAGCGAAATGCCAAACTGTCAGGTATATAGTGCAAGAACGTGGCCTTAGACCATATCCAGGCAACAACAAGGACCTCCTCCATGCCAAAACATCAGCCGTAGAATGGATTTCCAGGCTCGATATTAGCCTATAGGGCAATATCGAGCATTTTTTTTAGGTCAGCGTCCCGCAAAGGCAAAATTTAAAAAACTACTGCCGCATAAAAACCTATGCTTAAGCGCCTATTTATCCCTATGGTGCAGTGACGCTTTTTACTGAGGAGAGTGAATATTTCAATGAATTTATATAGTACATTTCAGAAATAAAATGACCTGATCCATGGTATGTACTGTTTCAAGGCTTTGGCTTCCATCGTCCAGTTAATTTGTGGTTCTTGGGGCTTTAGGCCAGCGTCGTTTAGCGCTAAGGCTTGACGTTTTGCCACCACGAGTGGATGGCATCTTCAGAAGTTATCTCACTTCGGCGACCTAAACACTGTAAATACTGTATTTTGGAAGTCGCCGAAGTGAAATAGGTTCTGAAGATGCCATCCACACGTGGTGGCGAAACGTCAAGTCTTAACGCTCAACGACGCCCGCCTAAATACCCAAGAACCACAAATTCACTGATCCAGGGTGCTTCATAAGCCTATAAATAAAACCATATTTGCCGAAATAAAACTATGAGCTAACGTTTCGGCCATTTTAGCCGACATTCTCAAGCTGCAGACGTTTAGAAGAAGAAGAAGAGACAATCATTATTTTGTTAACTTTCTTTTAGAAGTTACATTTAAATCTGACACCTATTTATTTACAATTTCTTTCTATTTCAGTTCTAAGCAATCCCCATGGAGGCAGCGGTCATAGCAGCAACGTGACCAACTATGACCTGTGCGGTGCCAACTTCTGCGTCAGTACCATCAACAACAACGAAAATCTCGAAAGGCCCGACGATAAGGAAATATATGAGATCTCCACCATCTACTTGGCCTGTATTGTTACTGCCGTTATCATTGTTGCGTTAGTTGTTGATCCTCTGACCAGGTAAGTCATCTCCATTTTTCCGAGAAGAAGGTTTACCTCAGTGAGAATCGAACCCAGTTCCTTCAGCTTTCTAGTAGCATGTCATACAATGTTTCACAACGTTCGAGATATGCCCGGCCGTAAATTTTATGACACTCTAATATCTGACTATCACTCAAAAATGTGCTTTTACACGCAGCCCAGATAAGCCAACCAAAGAGTAGCATTCAACCAAAACACCGTCCGTTATTGAGGCAAGTAGAAGCCTTAAGATTTCAGGTCTGGATTCATGTACAGAGCAAAATACATATAGAAAGCTCTCACGCGAGATTCAAAGATTATGCCGAAAAGATAAGAACTCTTATCTACAGCAATTGTGCAGGGAAATAGAGATGCATGCTAATACTAACCATGTGTTTTTTAAGGTTAAATTCCTCAGTCGGGGTTTTAAGCCCAAATCCTGGGCTGTTAAAAATCCTGAGCGAGAGCTAATTACCAACTTGCATGAGGTTATTGAGGTATGGCGAAATTATTGCGAAAATCTGTACCATGAGGATAGCCTTCACGCCCTCTCATTGGATTTTGAACACGTACTGAATATTTTTTTGTTTGAAGTGGAACATGCCCTCAACAAGTTAAAAACTAATAAAGCTACAGGCATTGATGCTATTTCTGCCGAAACGTTAAAATGCTTGGGTGACGACGGCATCTCTCTTTTACATAATATTTGTAAAAGTGTCTGGTCCTCCGGTGTTTGGTCAGATGGTCAGATGGATGGTGCTATTTTTGTTCCACTTCATAAAAAGGGACCTCCAACAGATCCAGACAATTATCGCCTACTTTCGTTAATCTCTCATTCAAGTAAGGTTCTACTATATATTTTACAATCCCGTTTGGAGGATTTTATTGGCTGGCGAATTTGTCAGGCGCAGGCAGGTCTCGTGAAACGACGCAGTACGCGTGAACAGACCTTGAACTTAAGACAGATTATTGAAAAAGCCAGAGAGCATTATTTTCCAGTTTTTATCTGCTCTTTGGACTATTCTAAGGCGTTTGATAACGTAAAGTGGCCTAAACTGTGGGAAATCCTCATCTCTATGGGAGTTCCTTATCACCTAGTGTTTCTCATACAGCAACTCTACGAGTCTAATTCGGCTCATGTAAGAATTGATGGTAACCTGTCTAGTCAAACTGCAACCAGAAAAGGAGTTTGTCAGGGATGTGTATTATCTCCGATGTTGTTTAACATTTACTCTGAAATTGTGATGGGACAGGTATTAGACAACTGGAATGGCGGTGTAACTATTGGCGGAAGCAAAATATCCAACTTAAGATTTGCTGACGATACAACCCTCATTGCAGCTTCTCAGGAAGAACTAGTAGCTTTATTAAACTCTTAGAATAACATAGTGCAGCGTATGGTCTTGGTATTAACTACAATAAGACCAAGGTTATGATCGTAGATAGAGAGCATGATAATCGTCGACAAATAAAGTCAACAGGCCGTTGTGAAGTAGTTCAAAGTTTTGTATACCTCGGTTCTTTCATCGACAATTCGGATAGCTGTGAAAATGAGATTCGACGGCGTATTCAACAGGCACGTGTGGCCATGACAAAGCTTACTAAAATATGGCGAGACCATAACATCACTAAAGCTACAAAAATGTCGCTGGTTCAGTCTCTTGTGTTCTCCATATTTCTGTATGCCTCGGAAACTTGAACTGTTAAAAAGGCAGACCGAGCTCGCATAAATGCTTTTGAAATGTGGACATGGAGGAGAATGCTGAGAGTTCCTTATACCGCCCACCGAACTAACGCTTCCATACTGGATGAGCTCGGTAATCCAAAGAGACCAGCCTCCATTGTGTCGACGAGAATGCTTACATTCTTCAGACATATACACAGAAGCGATAATATGGAGAAACTTGTAGTTCAGGGCCATGCCCCGAGTAGGCGGCGCCGTGGCCGTCCCCCTACACGCTAGGTGGATGCGACGAAACAGTTGCTGGATATGAGTATCAAGAGCGCCATTAAACTGACAGTAAGTTGCGAACGATGGCGAGCTACAGTTCTCAAAGCTACTGATAATATTCGTGTCGGCAATACTCTAGGTCCGACTTAATGCATTTTACGAGTTCACAACGTGTCTGTTAAGACATTGTGACTACTATGATCATGAACATCTCAAAAGTTAGTCTCCCAAAAATTACAGTTATACGTAGTTATTCAATAAACAACTCTGTCCAGGGTACTACTAAAATAATTTTTAAATTAATAGTAAAGATTATAAGTGAGACTATCATTTCCATACAATGTCGAATTTCTAAATGTCTACATGTTTACGTGTGCTGTTGTCAGACTGCACGAAATGTCATTCTCTTAAAATAGCGGACTATCTCATCTTCCTCTCAGGTAGAAAACTATCGCCAGTTGTTGGTGTTCTAAGAAATATAACAGCAGAAAAAATAAAGGCATAGAAATTCGAAACTATTGGTAAACATACCTAACACCTCGTTTAGAAAACCTGAGATATGAAACAAAATATCACAATTTCACCAGAACTTAAAAATCAGTAATTGGAATGAGTTAGAAGTTACAACTTTGATAAAAAGTTTGTTAGCATGAGTCGATCTGGACCATACATGGCATACGTATTCGGTTGGAATGGCAAGAGATTTCATCCGCAGTATGCCAAGGTGGGCCTCCATTTGGTGTTGGCCAGATTACGAATAAATCGCTGACGCTATAGTTTTCAATATTTTTGCATGAAGTTTTTACATAAAGTTTAAAAGGAAATTACACAGGGGGCTATCGAAGCATTTTTTGAAAGAAACTTTGTAATTTTTTTAAGAAAGGCCGGAAGAAAAATGAAAAAGTGCTTCGATATCACTCTGAGCAATTTCCTTCTAAACATCATATGAAAATTTCATGTAAAAATATTGGAAAATGAAGCGTCAGGAGTTGGGATAAAAATATCTCGCCTTCCTCTTCAATTTTACAAATTTCGGGCAACGCGCTAACATGACTGTTACTTTCTAATGTAGCGCGCACCTGTTTGTTTATCACGCCCATCGTCGGTCCCTTTTCAGCTCCACGCATCTTCCGGAGGAACTATTCCGGGTTGTAGGAGCAGCGTTAACTTGTGCTGTCGTGCTTCCTATATACTTTTTTATAAGACAGAGTTTTGAGCAAGGTAGGGCCAAAAATAAATAAAGCAAACAAGTTGATCATAGCCTTAAGCTATATGATCCCTGTGACTTAGCTGTAGTCAGTAATCTCCGTAAGTGCTACACTGACTAATGCAATTTGGGAAGTGATGTGGTATAAGGTTACTAGGTAAATCAGTTACATTCTCGAAAACCCGCTTATTGACTGTAGAATGATTAGCAAAAACAAAAACAGTATGAAGTTCTAAGCTGATATGTGGTATGGTCCATATCTTTACGATAACATAAATATAATATAGCGACATGTTCTTTGTCGGGAATTCCACTGAATACATGAGCCAGAAAAAAAAAACAATGAAAATCACTTAATAATCTGTCCGACTGACCAGAGCTGACAGTGCAAAAAATATGTAAATCTCCTACCTGCCTTTTGGGAACGAGCATAACATGGTTAATGGCGAGAAACTGTTAATCAAGCTTTGAGTTACGCCAATCCGGTTTTAAGTACGAACACGAATGGACTTTGCCTTAAGCCACTGGTGGTTTACAAACACGCAAAAACGTTGATTGATTGCGGGTCTCCAATTACCAAAAATAAGGCCTTATACATATCTGTCAGCTACAATGTTTCACTCTTTTGTAGCTGAAAATCTGCCAGTGTGAGAATACGTTACGGATTTCAAAGGGTCAATCGAACTGGGGTTTTGAATAAACAATTTTTTTTGTAATATACTGACTGAAGAGCATATGACACCACGTTTGACCTGATGTCGTGAGATGCTAAATAAGTTTGATAAAAGGAAAATCTCCGTATTTGAACAACATCATGATAGGTGACATGTACTATTACGATGTGCCGACTAAGGTTCAAAAAAAAAAGATTGATTCTTTGATGATAATTCGTAACCAGAACAGGGCCTGCCTGAAGTCATTGGTTATATAAAGGAGTCAAAATCAAGAGTGGTCTTCTGATTTTTCCATCACGATAGTATCTAGCTCATCGCGCCAAAGTCTGCACCACGAAAGTGCTGCGATTCCTCCCCTTGCGATTTTTCGCTGTTTCCGCATGTGAAAATGAATGCTTTGGCAGAACTGGTTTTGGGAGATACATTACTTTGAAAATATGAAATAAATTAAGCTATATTGCAAATTTTTTCAAGTACCCTTTGTAACTATCTTTCCACATTGCAGAACAAAACACTGTATATTATGATACATTTACTTAACTAGAATCTTAATTTGGCTTGAAGGAAGCAGAAAAAAAGCTTAGTTCTACTGCAAAACAAAATCTCAACTTGAAACAGAAACTTGTGAGTAATTTTAAAAGGCGTTACTACTTTTACGTTAGACATTGCGTCTTTATCTGAATTTGAGCAATTTTTGGAATGTACGTTGAGGAACTATAATAAAAATTTTACCCCTCACACTTATAGGTGAGAGGAGTATTGTGATCGCGAAAATTTTCGATTTTGAGACAATACGCTTTTTGGGCGTTTTATGATATCTACATAACGAAAATCCTTATCATTCTCTCATTTTCGTTGGTTTGTCTATCGGTCTGGCCTCATAATATCAGTAACCGCTGCATAGGTTGGGATGATGTCTGAGTAGCGGTATTCTCTGGGACTGTAATAGATAATGCTGCTATAATTCTGAAAATCAGTGCATGGGTGGCGGAGTAATTAACAAAAAACAAAAAATTTCAAGTATTCTTCGTCTCTAGGTGTTTTAGGTGTTCCTGATAATTTCCAATTTTTTTCGGGTAGGGATAAATTTTGGGGTGCTTGGGTGTTGGGCGGTTGTAAAACTGTTTTTATTATATATTTTACTGATTTCAATGGAATTTGGACAACGTATTATCACCGTGGCGAGGATGGAAAATCCGTATGGTTTTTAGAAATCGTGTCGGTGGCAGCTCAGCAATAATAATAATAGAACTAAAAATACAAAAACAGCTCAAATTCCGTTTCTATGCGGTTTAGGTGAATAGACTGACAATTGACGTATGAAAGGAAGACCTAGTGACACAATATACTTCTCTAGGTCCATCCGAACCTTGCCTTGCCTATTACAGAAACTAAGAGACTTCATTTTCAGGCGTCTTAAGGGTTCCTGAACATTATTTACTCCTTTTTTGAGTAAAAGTAAAAATGTGGGTTTTTTTGAGGGCGGGCGATGATTTGGTTGCAAGGGAATCTCAGACTATAGCTTCACGCATCGAGAAAATAAAAAAACTGGTATCACCGTAATATGTGGAAAATATTGGGACAATCAACCTGCCGTAATTTTTTGCGCTAATAATGCAAATATTTATTTATCAAATCTTGAATCTGGAGAAATAAAAGTTTTCCATGCTCAGGCTAGAAATGCAAATACTGCTCAATTTAGATCATTCAATTATTATTCACATGGATTTGACAAAGCTGTGAATGACCAAGCTCAGGGACACATTTATTAAGGTTTCACCTCGGATATCCAACTCGCAGAATAATCATTCATGTACCTATTTATCTGTAAAAAATTATAGCGGAGCTGCTAAAGGTTGCGTAACTGAAAACAATGTAAATATATATTCATATATGAATATACTCCAACGCATATCATTATGGAAAATAATACCCATATATTTCTATCTTATTGAGGTCAGACTGGTTGTGTTTTTCGTATGTATGTGTGCGATTTTGCATTTGCTAATTCATCGCAGGTTTTGCTAAAATGTATGCAACTGCCCGCATGGTCGATATAATTGGAGTAATGGTTTCTAACTCACTTAATTTTTACGTATTGTTGATTTTCTGTACTCTTGAGCGGGTTTATTGCCCAACGGCGCCCCACGCTATTTGAGAAATTTTTTTTATCAATGTAAAGAGGATGGTCTGTTACGTGATTTATAAAAATAAAATTTGCGAAAGAAGCACGTCTTTTTTGGAAAAAATGGATAAAACTGTATTTTCAACATATTTAAGTAAGGCATGCGCACAGAACAATACAATTTTAGAAGTGAGATGCTGATTGACAGACGATAATAAATGCAGTGTTGTCAAGATTTACTCTATATTCAACATCTCCTCGACCATACATGTACTAAGATTGAAACGTTACAGAGAAAATTAGCATGGCCCATGCGCAACTATAACAAAAAATCGTGAATCGTTCTACATTTTTAACTATCTAAATTTAAAGATATCTTATTTCGAATGTTCCTTTGATTCTAACTGGTGTTTGTAATTAAGTATTATGTATTATTGTTTGTTTTATTTAGTTTGTGTAAATATGTAAATAATATGTAAAATCGGTGGCTTAAATATTGTTTGTGATTAAGCTTTGTTATTATATTTGGCCGATATCAGCTCCAATAAATCATTGAAACGTGCGACTGACGTTGGACCGTTGCCGCTAAAAGCCAAACAGGTGACAATCCTACTTGAGGTAAGGTTGGTTAGATTTTTCAACATATTTGATATCAGTAACGTCTGGGGGGGGGCGAGCCCCCCCAGGCCGCCCCGTAACCACCTGGTACAAACCTAGTTAAACCTAAAATAGCCTAAATTTAGATATCTTTTATATTTCACCCAACCTAGTAAGCATATTTTAATACTAACTTCAACCTCCATTTCAGTTGCTGCCAAAACAAAATCAGGTCAAACTTAATCCCTTTTGAACATCCGTGTATGAAAGTTCCAAAATGATTTATTTTCATCTTTTCCAAAACATATTGACTGAATCTTCTATGTTTTTCAGTCACTAACCTAAAAAAATTGCAATTGCATAATTTCGTGAAGTACATTAACTGATAACTGCTGCTCGCTGGCAACACCGCATCTTTGTGACACTATTGAAGTCTGTCATGTGGGTTTTCGATTCTAAAATTGTCATGTACTGTTCGGGTACGTTTTGAAAGTGTGGTGAAAATACAGAGTTTTCAGTATATTTTTTTCAAAAAATGCTTCACCAAATTTTCTCCTTTAAAAGTACATAATAGACCGTCCCTTTTAATTCAAATATGAAATTTTACCAAATTACGTGGGGCGTTGTTGCGTTGTAGCACCCTCTTGAGCTTCTTGATGGCTCATTCAGCAAACCAGCAATGCTGAGATATGGTGCTGGAAATAGATCGTCTCCTTTCTTTGGCCAACTCTTAAACCACATACGAACACTGATAAGTGTTTCTGTGATCTGTGCACCTACGTGATAAGAAATTGGTTTGAAGAGTGAATGACTGACAGCTGCGTCAGGAAGCAGCTTCAGTTTTACTTCCCACACCGACAGGTGAGGGGAGTATTGTGATCGCGAAATTTTTCGATTTTGAGATATTATACTTTTTGGGTGTTTTATGATGCGTACATAACGAAAATGCACGTCACTCATTTCCGTCGGTCGGTCTGTCGGTCTGTCGGTCGGTCTGTCCGTCTGTCGGTCTGTCTATCTGTCTGTTGGCGTTTTTCTAGCCTCTTAATTTCAGTAACCGCTGCATAGATTTTGATGGAATTTGGGTAGCGATATGGTGTGGGGTCGTAGTAGGTAATGTTGCTACAATTTTGAAAAACGGTGCATGGGCGGCGGAGTAATTAGCAAAAAACGAAAAATTTCAAATATCCTTTAAACTTCGTTTTTAGGCGTTTTAGGGGTTCCTGATCATTTTCTACTTTTTTTTGGGTGGGGGTGAAATTGAAGTGGTTTGGGGGTGGGAGGGGGGTAAACCTGAAAAATTTGTTGTAGTCATAATAGGCTGTCCATTAACCTGAGAAAGAAGGACCTAGCAGCATAATACACTTTTTTAGGTACATCCGAACATTGCCTTGTCTATTACAGGAACCAAGGGACTTCCAGTGTACCTATACATATGAGTATTGCTTTAGATCCTTCTGCATTTTATAATGTGGAAACTACTAAATTGATGTTAATGAAATTTTGCCACAGCATTACTACTTGGAGGATGGAAAACGCGTATGATTTTTAGAAATCGTCTCAGTTGCAGCGCAGCAATATTAAAAAAACTAAAAATATGAAAACAGCTCAAACTTCGTTTTTAGGCGTTTTAGACGTTCCTGATAATTTTCTACTTTTTTTTGGGTAGGGGTGAAATTGGGGTGGTTGAGGGGTGACGGGATTGTAAAACTGAAATATTTTTGTATTCATAATAGGCTGCCCATTGACCTGTAAAAGAAAGACCTAGCGGTATAACATACTTTTTTAGGTCGATCCGAACTTTGTCTTGCCGATTACAGAAACCAAGGGATTTTCTGATGTATGCAAAATACATACGAGTATTACTTTAGATTGTTCTGTATTGTGTAACATCGGAGCTTTTGAATTGACATTTTGACACAGATTTATTACCGTGACGAGGATGGAAATCGTTTCAGTGGCGGCGCGGCAATAATAAAAGACTAAAAATGTAAAAACACCTCAAACTTCGTTTTTAGACGTTTCAGGGGTTCCTGATCATTTTAATTTTTTTTGGGTCGGGGTGAAGTTGGGGTGGCTCGAGGGTGGGTAAAAGCCAAAAATTTGTTGTATTTATGATAGATTTTCATTTACCTGTGAAGGAAGTACCCAGCAGAATTACGCCCTTTTTTGCAGTCGGGCGAGCGATGGTTTGATTGCAAAGGGATCTAAACTATAGCTTCATGCTATGGGAAAATAATAAAACTGGTATCTTCGGAATGTGTGGGAAGGACCGAGTCAATCAACTTGACTACATTTTTTTGCTTATGTGGCATTTATATTGTTGATATAATATGAGAGCCAGTCCTAGGTCACTCTCTTAAGATCAAGATCATCTTTGTCTTATGTGCGAATAATGTGACAAAGAGTACTGCAACCTCAAGATAAGAAAAAAACACGTCTCATTCATGATCTAAGAACAAATTATAAGAACCAGAAACCTTTGGGTCTGGGTACTGTGAGAACAGCTTTGGCGTTTACTTATATTGGATCCATTTTAACGTTACAATACTGAACATGCGCAAGTTCTGAACATTGGAACGAGTCTTATGTCTACTAATAATTGATGTATAGAGAATGGAATACATTCCTCGATTACACGCTGGGTTACAGTAAATATAATTTAAAAAAACACGCTCTTTTATAAACGTATAAAGATAAATATAATTTTCATTTGGTAAGCAGATCACTAAGGTCGATTTTACTTGGGATCCTCTACAGTGAATTTTTGATAAATATTGCTCTATTTTCTAATTTAAATATGAATTCTTTCTAGGTAGGCCTGTTGGTGGGTGTTTAGAAACATATTTTGATTAATAAAATATACTTTTTATTCAGTACGCAGGTCACTGAAGGTCGATTTCACTTGGAATCCCCTACAGTGAATTTTTGAAAATATAACTTATAAATAAATAAATAAAATATAACTATGAACATATTTTCAGACAACTCTGTTGTCTGTATTTGCTTGACAAAATATGATTTTCATTCGTTAACTAGATTAGTGAAGGTCAATTTTATTTGGAATCCTCTATAATGAATGTTTTAAAAATATTTGTATTATAATTTAAATAAAATATAGCTATGAACATTTTTTTTGGCAACCCTGTTGTGGAGTATTTATAAACATATTTTAGTCGATAAAATATAATTTTCATTCGGTAGGCAGATTAATTAAGGACGATTTTGCTAGGGATCCTCTTCAGAGAGTTTGTTTGAGATATGTTTTCTTACTATTTAAATTAAATATACCCATGACCATTTTATTTTGGGCAACCCTATTCGTGGGAATTGGGAAACATATTTTGATTGATGAAACGTAGTTTTCATTTGGCAAATATATGCAAGAAGGTCGAATTTCTGTGGGATCTTAGACCATTAAGGTCAACTTGCTACTAGACCTAAGATGACAGTGTTGTTTTGCAGTGCTGTCTATGGAGCAGTTAAGAGTAAGCTAAACTATGGTTAAGATAAGAATTCGATTTTTCTGGCTTAAGGTACCCTTAGCCTCTTTTTTGTGGTATTTTTGGTGTGGTTTGTCGTCAATCCTATTAACCTTCTTGTTGCCGAGATAATATGTAAAAAAACCTCAGGAAAAAAAGAACCGTAGAATTGAAAATCATATGCTTGACAAAGATGATGAAATGAACGAATTAAATTTAATTTTGTATGAGGTGCCTAGACAAGTATTTAAAAGGGTGGATTATTTCGATAAGTTTTATGAACTCACTTTTTTTTCGTCGATTCAGGGTGACGAAAGCTAGCTATTCTAAGCCTGCTTGATGATGAAATTGAATATCCCTATGACATAAAGGATAATATTGCTAACTGTATATACATATTTATAAAACAGACAAATTTGCCCTGCTATGAATCAGTCTATGAATTTTCTTCGATTTTGTGTAACAGAGTGGAGTGGGGTGGAGTCCTACTGTCGACCACAAAAGTGACATGTGAATGACATTTTAATCTAAGAAATAGGACATCATTCATCACAAAACTATAATGTCTACGATGTTGCCAAGCATTTACAATACTTAGATAAGCTTCATTTACGATTGCCATGGTGGAATTCATCTTCACCTTGAGGAGCACATTAAGATAAGCCTCCTCATAACTTAGTTTCATATTAAAAGTGCTCTTCTGAGGGAGTGTCATAAGATTGATTCCAACACGGCTCTCCCAATCCATCCAAACGTCCCGGATGCAGAAAAGTCAAGATTGAAGTCAAGAAAACCCCCTCTTGTAACAGCTCGAAGGCTTGTGTCCAGTGGATTTGACCCCGATCAGGAATGGAATGTAACCATGCAGGCACATAACTCCCTTCAGTATAGCCAACCTATCCCTGGTTTCCATCTAGAACGTAAGACTTGGGTATCTCTCAATCGGTTTCGTACGGGAGTCGGAAGATGCGCCGACACTTTTAGTAAATGGGGGAAAATCCCTTCATCACTGTGTGATTGCGGACACGCACGTCAAACGATGGAACATATTGCATCCGAATGTCTCCTACGTGCATATTCGGGCCCGTGGCAGGATATCTTCCTAGCAGTGTCAGAAGTTACTACCTGGATTAACAGCTTAGACATCAATGTTTGAATATATATATATTTATTAGTGTTTTTTTACGTATTGTCTTTTGCATTTTCTGTTTTTTGTCTGATATTTACACCAGGACGTGTGTCATTTTTTGGGTTTTATATGCAACAGTGTTTGTGTTTCCTTGTAGCCATACGCTAAATAAATAATAAATAACTTAGTTCCATATTAAAAGGGACCGGTAGCAGTCAGTTATACACTTTTCCGTATATTCTCATCATCTGGTGTCAATACGGACTTCCAGGATGACATCATGTATAATCACATTTCCAGACTTACTATCCTGACCAACCTCAAATAAGACAAAAACAAAGCGAGCGATGAACTGAAAAATTTTCCGCCTAGACAAATTAATTTATATGCAATTGGCTCATTATCTTGAAGCATTCATTATAGCGTCCATGGAAATTTATAAACACCAAGCTGGCGGCCTGTCAAGTGAAATCTGCTCGTCGCAAGTCAATTGCTCAATATAAAACGGCCTTCCAAGACACATTTTAATTGTCTCCAATCTTCATTAATGTACAGAACGTTAACCTCTTTCGATGCGGCGGCTTGAGTTTGCAAACTTGGTCCCAATTAGAACCGGACTCAAATTGTATGTGTTTACAAACAACTAAATTGACAGAATGGGTGGCGGCTCTGCTATTCGCGACATTTTGAACGCGGAAAGGTCGCTTGCTTAGAAACATACGAGATCCGTTTAGTCTGTGAGCTGTGTACATGGGCGCCAATAAGGGAATAAGGAAGCTGTTGCCCGTCTTCGAGAATCGAACATACAGATTTTGTAATGCATTTTTTATGGTCTGTCTCCCGCAAAGGCTGAAAGCCTATGGCGCTGTAGGAGCGCTGAGAGAAAATAAGTATCATCATCATAGTCACAATGTTTTAACAGACGTGTTGTGAACTCGTAAAATGCATTAAGTCGGAGCCAGAGTATTGCCGACATGAATATTATCAATAGTTTTGAGAACTGCAGCTCGCCATCGTTCGCGATTTACTGTCAGTTCAGTAGCGCTCTTGATACTCATATCTAGCAACTGTTTCGTCGTATCCACCCAGCGTGTAGGGGAACGGCCACGGCGCCGCCCATTCGGGGCGTGACCCTGAACTACAAGTTTCTCCATATTATCGCTTCTGTGAATATGTCCGAAGAATTTAAGCATTCTCATCGCCACAATGGAGGATAGTCTCTTTGGATTACCGACCTCATCCAGTATGGAAACATTAGTTCGATGGGCGGTATAAGGAATTGTCAGCATTCTCCTCCACGTCTACATTTCAAAAGCATCTATGCGAGCTCGATCTGCCTTTTTAACAGTCTAAGTTTCCGAGGTGTACAAAAATATGGAGAACACAAGAGACTGAACCAGCGACATTTTGGTAGCTTTAGTGATATTATGGTCACGTCATATTTTAGTAAGCTTTGTCATGGCCACCCGTGTCTGTTGAATGCGCCGTCGAATCTCATTCTCACAGCTATCCGAATTGTCGATCAAAGAACCGAGGTACACAAAACTTTAAACTACCTCACAACGGCCTATTGACTTTATTTCTCGGTAATTGTCATGCTCTCTATCTAAGATCATAACCATAGTCTTTTTGTAGTTAATACCAAGACCATATGCTGCGCTGTATCGTTCTAAAATGTTTAATAGAGCTACTAGTCCTTCCTGAGAAGCAGCAATAAGGGTTGTATCGGCAGCACTAACTTAACCCTTTGGAAATCTTCTGCAATAATAGGTGTACTGTTTGTGATTTACTTTTTGATGTACGAACGCCTTATAACTAAGCCACATAGTCGTTCTTCTTCTCCGCCTATGTGTTTTTGTTTTGTTTATCCGTGAGGCAAGGCCGCGTACTCACCTGGAATGTACCGCGACTGACGACACTGTGGTGATCCGCTACCGCGAATTTTTTATAAATTAAATTTCTACTTTTATACATGTGAACATGTACATTTTTAGGACGACCTCTCCGTCGTGTTTCGGCGACCTTCTTTCAGTCGCCGGCAGAGTGTCGTCACTACTCTCGTCTGCCGAAGATAGACTCGCAAATATTTGGAAAGCTCCAGGCTAAGAAAGGATGATGTCAGGTCTATTAAGATTCTTATTTGGTTGTAGAAAACCTTAGACTAGGTTCAAGTGTCTTTTTTCAACCATAATGTGCTGTAATCATTAAGTTTGAAAGTGCTTGGGTATAATAATGAATCTTGGTTAAATCAAAATCATCAATCATGTTAGCATCACCGAGGTTAGTGGGGCTTGGAAGGCTACATCACCATTATTATCAATGTGATTCGATGTGATCATGTACAATAGGTATCGGCTGCTTTTCTGTCAAATATTTCTTCAAGAGGTGTTCTTCTGTTCTTTACCTCTGATATTCTTAGACCGCTACCGTTTCAATATCTCCAAGACCCGATTCTTCTTCTTAGGGTGCCTAATGCGTAGACCTCCATCCTTTCTCTCATCGGATGATGCTATTAATTGCAGCCCTCTGCAATTCCTGAAAGTCGCTTATTTCTGTCCAGTGATGGTTGTTTCTCAGCCGCGGTAGCTTTTTTCCTTCAAGTCCTCTGCTCCCTTCAATTTTCCCTTGAATAATGAGACTGAGGAGATGATGAGATAATAGCGGTCCCCACGTATTATGTGTCCTAGGGTAAGCTATTTTCACCTTCCATTAGCCTCAAAAAGTTCTCGTTCTGGGCTCTCTGGAGAACTCTCTCATTTCTCACATGATGCACCCAGGACACTCTCAGGATTCATCGCAGAGTCTACATTTCGAACGCTTCGATCTTATTTATTGCTGCTTTCAGCGTCGATGCTTCCAAGCCGTACAATAGAGTAGACTAGACATAACATTTCAACATCGTTTATCTGAGACTGAGATTCAAGTTTTTGTTGGTAAGAAATTTTCAAAGTCTTAGGAGAATTGTCCTAACTTGTTGAATTCTGCATCTTATCTCTTGAATTGAGACCCGATGATTGTGTTTTATTTCTCATCAGCTGTTTTTCGCTATTTTTCGTCATAGAAACATGGCCATCGTCTACAGTTCTTTCTTACACAGTTTGAGGTTGTTTCGCGTTACCCCTACATTTGGTCCGTCGTGCTTTATTGGCTCATCAGTAAAACTGCTGAAAAATAAACCTCTACTAACGTTTCAGATGTAGAATATTGTATGTATGTATTCTATTATGGGTCATTCGTGATTGTGCATAAGGTACCTGCAATGCAGCACTGCAGGTCCCGCAAGTGTATTTATAGAAATATAGATATGATAGTTTATTGAATCATCATCAATTCCTGCAGTTTAAATTTCTACTGTTTTTAATTTTGCTGTTATTGTCTCTTTAATGTAGGTCATATTTATGACAATTCTTTTATTGTTTTATTGTTCTTTTTATAACTGAATTGCTATAATTGGTATAATGTACATTGTACAACTAATAGTCAATAAATACTCTACTCTAACAAAATCAAACCAGACATTCTGACTGAATTCATTGTGATTATTTTCCAGGACGCTTTTTTCTACTCCTCGTGTTATTATTATCTTTACTACCTACTCTATTACGTCACTATTGATGAAAAATCAATTTTTTGGGACAGTTCATTTGAAACCTTGTTTTAAACGAAACACTCTTCCTAGTTCCTAAGTAGAAGACCTAGCACCCAGCTTATTACAATAGCATGCGAACTAGACTCAGTAGTTTCCAGGAATGGAGTTACATTTCTAGAGTATTATTTTTTGCTTCAAATGGTCAGCTGTCATTTTCAAAGCATCAGTTGTAATTTTAAATAACTAGATGAATGTTCTAAAGCATCAAATGTACTTTCAAATAGTTAATTTTAAATTCTAATGTGTCAATTAATGCTTCAAAGAATCACATGAATATTCAAAAGCGTCATACTAATTTTAAGACCAGTCGATCAAAGTTCTAAGGCATCAATTGTACTTTCGAAGGCGTCAGTTCAATATTATAATGCCTTAGATCCACATAGTCCAAAATAAATACCGCATGATAAAATGGGGAAAATGTCACATTCGTGTTCCAGTTTAACATAGAACAAGCACTTTGCTATTCATTAAGGGCTTAGCCGTGTGATATGAAGCTTAATTTGTTTGTCATGCAAAAGCTGGCATGTCTTGATTACACGAAAGTGGCGGGATAAGATTTAGGTACTGAAGAACTCTATACACGTGGTACCATATCTGGCACAACTAAAATAGTATGGTTACTAGATGAAAGAAAATATTCTAAAAACGATATCTTGTAATTTACAATTGCATTTGCGTTGGAATATTCAACTGACACTTCAAAAATTTCAATTGACTATTTGGAATTTACAATTGACTCTTGGATATAAAATTTCACGCATTGTAATTTAAAATTGACTATTTGAAGTTACGTATAATGCTTTGGAATATTCAACTGACTATTTGAAGCTACAACTGATGTTCTGGAATTCAAAATTGACTATTTCATATTACATTTGATGCTCTGGAATCTTCAACTGACCATTGCAAAATAAAATTGACATATTAGAAATTAAAACTGACTATTTCAAATTACATTTGACGCTTTGGAATATTTAACTGACTATTGGAAACTACTGTTGAAGGATTGGAATTCAAAATTGATTATTTGAAATTACATTTGACGCTTTTTAATAGTCTAATGACTATTTGAAACTACAATTGACGCTCTGCGGTTCAACATTAAGTATTCGAAATCTCATTTGATTAGGATATATAACTGACTATTGGAAACTACCAGTGATGCATTGGAACTTGAAACTGACTATTTGAAATTACATTAGACGCTTTGGAATAATCAAGTAGCTATTTGAAACTACAATGCCTGTATCTGTCATTATTTTATCTCAGTGTTTGCTACAAACACATGTAGGCCAAAAACGTTTTAGTAGTTTTAGTTGATTTTAAGATTTCAAGTGGTATCAAGGGCAAAAAGTAAGAACATTGTGATTATTCGTGTGAAATGGAAAGTTGGATATCGACAAAAAAATAATGTTGTACTTAATATCCAAATATTATTTGATAGAATCAAAGCTTTGGAAATGGAGAATTCTTTACAGCATTTGGGATTAAAAATTGACCTTTTGAAATTACATTTGGAACTTTGGACTGCTATTTGAAACTACACATGAATTATACAATCAACCTAACGATTTTAAATGAATTATCCTTCGACCTTTTTGGAAACTTTTGCTATAATAGATGTATCTAATAAAGCTGTGCGTATTTCATTTGTTTATCAAGTTGGTCGTACCTGTACTATTGCTGCATACTTGCAGTGGAACACAAGTGCCTAATTATAGAAAATCCTTCTTCTCGGTAGTTTTGTAGAAGCAGCAGTGGAGGAAATATATATCTGAAGGTCGTTGTACTGGTGGCTACGACGTCCGCATCAGTAGCACCATAACGCAGCAAGATGGCGACCTTCAGCCACTGATATAACAGCTTCGATCAGAGAAAGGTGCAGACGACCATACGAATTCCGTGCATTTTCCGCAATTGGTGTTTTTTTTATACAGTCGGGATAGTCGAGAGAGAAAGAGATAGAGAGAAAGAGAGATAGAGGGAGAGAGCGAGACAACCCAAATAACCAAGAGGCATATTTCATGAAAACACAAATTATGATTATTTTCATCGGTCTGTCTATCTGTCGTATAGTTGATAATCCCTGGTTCCTCTATAATTCCAAAAATACTTACTATTGTGTTGATGAATAAGCCAAAAAAAGTCAACGTTTTTGAATATTGATTCAGTGGTGGTGGCCAAATCATAAACAAAATAGCTTTATACACTGATTGGAGGCTCTTGCTCATTCTTCATTGGTTACGTGTAAGAGTAGCGCTAGCTTAACTTCGCCAATGAGGTTTTCTATAGTCTTTGTTAAACAAAGACTACTATTATTACTCTGACTTTCTTTCCTCTCGCAAGATTACGGTAGTAACAGGTGTTGATGAGCTGTGTCAAATCAACACCTGAACTATCATGGTTCTGAATTTAGGAAAAATCGTACAATATCACAGGTCTTCAGTATTACAGACTTTTGGAATACTTTTTGTGACTTTTCGTTCAGGCCTAGTAGTAGGAGTAGTAGTAGTAGTGATGGGGAGGCAAAGCCAGGCAAGTAGGCCACCTTTGGCCCTTTTTGCCAACCCCACTGAACCAATAACTGAAAACACTAAAATTCTACACCCTAGAAAGTTCCTTGTCGAACCTTCCAGACCGCCTGACGAAAGTCAGTATGTCCGACCATTTCGCTGAATATAGTGGCTCCTCCCCAAACTCCGTCGTGTCAAATATCTGAACCCTAAGGTTGCGATAAACTGCACATCTCTCCAGGAAGTGGAACGCTGTCTCGTCCTCCTCCCAGCATCTGGAGCAAATGGGGTCCCCTACCACTCTCATAAGTGACAAATGTCTATTCAGCCGGCAATGGCCAGTAAGAACCCCCACCAGAAGGTTGCGCGTCTTTCGGTCTTTATTCAAAAGCCATTGCGTTCGGCCCTTATCAGGGCCTGCTATGAATCTTTTGGCTTGCCTGCAATTGTCTCTCTCTAACCAGGCTTTCGCCAGTTCCTTGTAGGCCCAGTTGTCCAGGGCCACATTGACCTGGCGTCTGCTAATTCCCAGCATAGATTCTGGGCCGATGCAGGTGCTGCTGGCCCCTATCCTAGCTAGTCGGTCCGCTCTCTCATTACCCGGTACACCAATGTGTCCGGGGACCTACAGCAGGGTCACCTTCTTATGGTTTGCTAATTTCTGATGGGCGGCCGAGCATTCTTGAACCAGAGCTGATCTGGCCCTCGGAGCTGTCACCGCTTTCAGAGCTGATTGGCTGTCAGAGCATATATATGTATGCTCTGTTCAGAGCACTGTTCGAGTTCCGTCGAGTACGCCGCCATCAATATCGCATACACTTCCGCCTGGAAGACAGTCGTGCAGGTTCCCAGCGCGAAGCTCCGCCGCACTTCTTTACCTTCCAGACAGAAGCCCGCTCCCCCGGATCCTGACTCCTTTAAGAGCGATCCGTCAGTGAAGCATTCCAGACTATTGGGCGGAAACTTGACTGTCCCTCTCATCCAGTCGCCCAGGCCTAACTGCGGCAGGTGTGCTGTGAATGTGTTTGGTGTAAAGCCTGAGACCGAAATAATGAGGGGGACAGTAATAACTTTACTTTGTGGCAAGGTGTGTCTTTAGGTATCCCCCCGGGTTGGCGTTTCAATATTCATAACATTAGGGGTAGCGATATCTATTGAATGTGTGTGTGTGTATTTCTACGTCTCAGTATAGTTTGCATTGATTGTTGTCGAGTACCGATGTCGGTGTATGGTTATAATATGGGTCGTGTTTTCTATTAGGTTTATTGTATTTAGTGCTTAGTGAATGAATTTGACTGCAGAGTTATTTCTGGCTGCGTACTCAGTTCCAGCGAGAGTTTAGTATGCGCTTGCCAGTGATCTATTGTTTCCTTCTGTTGGTGGCATTTCTGGAAAGAGCTGGCCATCTTGCAACCAAGCGTATGATTGTTTTTCATTATTATCATTATTATCAACATTACTTCCAACACCATAGGTGATAGGAATACTCCCAATACTGTAGTAGGGAAAACATTTGACTTTGAGATAATAAATTTATTGAGCCATTCATGACAGAAATCTACGCTATTCATTTCCATCGGTTTGTATGTTGGTCTATCTGAGGTCTATCTGCCTGTCTGTGGATCTTTCTGTCAGTATTTTGCAATTTTTCTAACGGCGATTTTTTTTATTTATAAAGAACAGTGTCGCCTTTAAAAAGTAACGTTGGTGATATTCCATGCTATGTTACATGTTAAAGTTTTTATGGATGAATTCTTATTTGACTGTACTATTTTGATTACCTTATGGGGCGACAAGATCACAGACAAGATGCTGTAATGTATTTTAATCTTTTGGAGAAAGTTATGCGACGTCTACTGAGAATTTCGAAACGGAATTAGCATCTTGGTTCCAGTTAATTCATTTAGCTCATTGAAAAAATAACGTCAACAGGATTAGATATCCTTATTACTTAGGGCCGGTTTCTCAATGTCCAGTTAAATATTTTTCTGGAAGTTAAAGGGCAACTGTTAGATAAATTGCTTAAACAATTGAAGGCTAAACTTACGAATTCACGTAAATCCTATCTGACTGTTGCATCCATAGAACTAGCCAGTGGCTAACTGGCAGCTACCTATCTGGACATTAAGAAACCGGCCCTTAGTCAACTATCCAGTGCACCAGTTTTCAGTTGTACTTGCGAGAGTTATACTGTTAGGGGATACAGGTTTCCAACCTTATTATAAAAATAAGTAGAGGATTCTATTTAAAATAAATTAAAATCATGGATAGTTTAAAATTTTGAAAAAATAATTTATAACTTGGCAACGCCGCAAACGCGAAAAAATATTACACGGTAAGATAGGGTATTAGTAGATATTTCGATTTAAAATAAAACATACAGGGTGTTACATTTAAAAAAGTAAAATGACCTTCAAGTTTCCGTAATTCAAAATTCTTCCAAAAACACCCTGTAGATACAAATTGCTGGTATCATCCAAAATAATATCTACTGAGTATTCAAGTAACTCGCTGTATAATATTATTGAGAAAAGTTAAAGGAATATATTAATTTGGAAGTATTACTTGCTACCTTGCATACCCGGAAATTAATAGAAAATAAATTATAACTTGGCAACGTCGCAACCGATTCCAAAAATATTTTAGGGTTGAATAGAGATCAATTATGGAAACTAGTAGAATTTAAGAAAAAATTATAGTTCCATATAAACAAATCAAGTTGATCACTATCCTACTTTCACTCAACACCCTGTATATTTCAAAATATTTTTAGAGTATGCGCCTTAAGTAACCAAATAGCTTCTGTATTTAACATTTTCTATCAGGTATACGTTGCGAGATATCGAAGAATTACACACTAACTGGACACCCTGTATACAGTTACAGAGGGATCAGGGGTTCTGTATCTGTATCTGTAGAGTGGGGAGGGTGAGTGGTCCCACTGCACTTAGGCCACAACTGGCCCATTGTGCATCCTCCCAGGGAGTCGTTTCCTCAGGTCATCGTCCATCCTGCCAATTGTAGGAAGGTGAACAAGTCGCTAGGGGACATCTCCCTTATGTGGGCAGGTGTAGGCCAAGACTCGCCGAACGCACACTCTCTAATAGAAGATAACTCTGGGCATTCACATATGACGTGTTCCACAGTTTCGTCTTCACTTTCACACATTCTACATATCGGTGTGTCACTTAACCCCATAGTGTGGAGGTGTTTCCTGAGTTGACAATGGCCAGTCAGGAATCCTACTAAGAGACGTAGGTTTGGTCTGGTCATCGCCAAATACTTCTTGGATGTTGCCATGTCAAAACCTGCAAGGGTTTCCTTGGCAAATCGACATCCTTGTAGTTCTTCCCATCGTTTTACCATTTGGGCATGGGAGTGTTTTTTGGCTATTTCCGAAATTGTGGTTGTCGACATTCCAGAAAGGTCACATGGTCCTAAAATTCTTTGGTCAGCGGCCTTCCTGGCTAGACCATCCGCTATATGGTTGCCTTTGTTGTTATTGTGCCCTTTAACCCACCTCAGGACAATATTGTTTTTGTCCGAAGCATGGGCTAAAGATTGGTGGCATTCCATTGCTAGCCCTGAGGTGATACAAGGTCTTTTCAGGGTTAGAAGTGCTTGTCTGCTGTCAGTGCAGATTGCTACAGTTTTGCCAGATACATCTCTCCTGGCTAGTTCATTTGCGGCTATCGATATGCCAGCCAGTTCCGTTTGAACGATACTGGCGTGTTTGCCCATAGCCCACTTTGTTCTTAGGTTTAAAGACCTGGAGTATACACCACATCCAGTGCCGTCCCTTGTTTTGGAGCCATCTGTGTATATGCAAATTGCATTTGTCACATTTGGCTCAACATTCTGTTTAATCTCTATTTTGTAGGGTTTCTTAAAAACGAATGTTGGTTTAATTGAGTCGCTGGTTGCTTGTAGCATGGGTAGTGCCTTTAGCGCTTCCCACCATACCAGCTGCCTCAGTCGTCCCATACCTACATCTGGATTAATACCAACCGTGCGAAGTCGTAACATTGACAGTAACGCAACCTCTTTGATGTAAATATCTAGAGGGGTAATGCCAATTATTACTTCCATAGCAGCAGTCGGTGTTGTGCTCATGGCTCCTGTTATATTAATGCAGGCCATACGTTGTATTTTATATAATTTATTAATCGCCGTCGCCTGCAGAACTTTAGGTACCCAGGCAATGGCTCCATACGTTAGCATAGACCTAATGATTGTGGTATAGATCCAGTGGGTAACTCTTGGCGACAGGCCCCAAGTGCGTCCCACTGTTCGCCGACATTGTTCATAAGCGACATATGCTCTTTTGGCTCTACTATCTAAGTGAGAGTTCCACGTCAGCTTTCTGTCGAGGGTAATACCAAGATATTTCACCTCTTCAGAGAAATGTAGCTTGACACTGAGAAGCTCAGGGGGGTTTAGGCCCCTGATCTTCCTTTTTCTGGTGAACAGAACCATCTCAGTCTTCTTGGGATTAATGGACAATGAGTGTTCTAGACACCACTTTTCTATTGATTTGAGTGCTACTTGGGTGCGTTCACCCAACGTGTTCTCAAATCTACCTGTTTGCAGGATGACTATGTCATCCGCATATGCTATTGTGTAGTGTCCATTGCTGTTGAGGTGATTGATGAGGGTATCCAGAACCACGTTCCAAAGCAGTGGTGACAGAACACCTCCCTGCGGACAACCCCTGGTAACAACACCTTTAACAGAAATGTCCTCTACGTTGATTGTTATTGCTCTGTTGGAGAGCATGCTAAGTATCCATTCGCTTACAGTGCTAGGCACGTTCCTAGCCTGGAGTTGCTGGCTAATTTTTGGGAATGTTGTTTTGTCAAACGCTCCCTCTATGTCTATGAATACACCAAGGGTGGATTCTTTGTTGTCCAGTGATCTCTCAATTCTGCCAACTACTTGATGTAGTGCAGAGTCGGTGGATCTGCCTGGAGTGTATGCATGTTGATTTGGATGAAGTGGGAAATGAATTAGTACCTCATCTCTTATATACCTCTCGCATAGCCGTTCCATCGTCTTGAGGAAGAACGATGTTAAGCTTATTGGTCGGAATGCCTTCGGTAGGGTGTAGTCCATCCTACCTGGTTTAGGTATGAAGACCACTCTCACCTCTCTCCACCTTTTGGGAATATATTTTAGAGCCAAGGAGGCTCTGAATATTCCCACCAAGTGCGGCATAAGATGATCCAGACCCCATTGAAGTAGGGCTGGACATATGCCGTCTGGCCCTGGTGATTTGAAGGGGGAGAAGCAAGATATGGCCCAGTTTATCTTTTCCTCACTGATTATTTCTCTGGTGAATTGCCAGTCAATCGGCGAGGGTGTGTTAATGTCTTCCATCCAGTTCGACGTCGCAGTGACAATTGAACCAGGGAAGTGTGTATCCATTAGGAGCTCGGCACTTTCCCGGAGGTTGGAGGTTTTACTTCCATCCTCCCTTTTTAGAATGCCGATGCACCGATGTGGATCTTTAGAGAGCATTTTTTGCAGTCTGGATGCTTGTGGGAAATCCTCTATTTCTTCACAGTAGGTTCTCCAGGCAGCCCTCTGTTTTTGTCTACAGACTTTCTTAAACTCTTTGATGTTGGATTGGTACAAGTCCCAATCCTTTTTGAGTTTGGTACGTTTTGCTTTGTTGTAAGTTCTTCTTGCTGCTCTCCTGAGGTGTTCCAGTTCGCTGCACCACCAAATATTGGTTTTGCCGCCTTCCTGGACCATCCTTATGGGGCAGGATTTTTTATAAGCATAACTCATTTTATCTTGGATAGATATTGTATATCTTTCCAATTCTTCGTTAGTGCACGGAGTCAAAACCTGTTCGTTACGCAGAGCACCTTCTAAGAGTCGATTATAGAGATTTACGTCAGTCCTCTTCGGGTCGCGAGACTTTACGAGAGTTTTGAGTTCCAGACTTAAAGTATAATTCAGCCAGCGGTGGTCAGACATCGAAATGTCCTCTGACACCTGCCAGTCCAGAATTTTATTGGAGATTTTGGCTGTTGCCAGCGTAATGTCTATGACAGTTTGGCTGCGGGCGTTAATAAAAGTCGGTTCCGTGCCTCTATTTAAGATTCGTAAATCTTTCTTAACAATATAGTCATAAAGAGACTTACCTCGAGAGTTAATGTCCTTACTGCCCCATCCCAGATGGTGGGAGTTCGAGTCACAGCCAATGACAAGCTCCAATTTCTGGTTGAGGCAGTGGTCTACTAGCTCTTCCAATTCTTTTGTTGGTGGTAGGGTGGCTGCATCTGAAGGAAGGTAGACCGATGCTAGGACCAACGCCCTGCTATTGCCTCTTTCCCATGGACATTCCAATCTAACCGCAGTTAAATCGGAGGTACAAAATTGTGCCATTGGGGTGGCTTTAATCTTCCTAGGTACATATATTGCAGTCCTGGGTTGTAAGTTGCTTGGTAAGCTGAAAATTTGACCAGTTAGTGAGCTTAGACCTGTTATTCTGGTCTTTATGATCCAAGGTTCTTGGATTAGTGCTATTGCATCCTCCAGCACATCAAGTCGGCGGCATAAAGTTGCTGTCGCCGACCTACCGTGTTGGAGGTTGCATTGAAGGATATTCACCTTTTTTATGACGTCCTTGCCCATGGCTCAGGTGTCATAGATTGCCTCTTTAGGACTCCATCTCCTCCTCCGTCCGAGGAGGGATGGCGTCCATATGTTCGGGGCCCTCTGCGTTCTCCAAGGGGGCCTCGGTGTTGGATGTACCCTCATCCGAGGTCCTTGGTTCTGCAGAAGCTCCCGTCCTATTACTGGAGGCTCTGATGGTCAATGAGGTGAACGCATAGCTCATCCTCATCGACTTCTTCTTTAGAACAGCCATATCCTCGTCTCCAACACCGAAGACGAACAGGTGTCCTGGAGGGCTTTTCTTGACCTCATGGTGGAAGGTGCACCACTTGGCTACCGACAGTTCCGGATTTTGCACCGTCAGCCGCCGCAGCACCCTCTCCGGGTCTTCAGAGGTAGCGGTAGCGTCATCCTCCGGGACCCAAAGAGAGGCTTTGGTGAGCTTTGGGAGCTTGTCCAAACTGACGACCGCCAGTGATGCTTCCTCCCATGGCCCAAGGTTTTTAACAGCCCCAGAAAGCCAATGTAGTGCCCCATCGTCGTCACAGACGATCCTGATGATCTCACCAGAGTGAGTCCACGACTTGAATGTCGGCACTTTGTTTTGGCTGCTGGAGGGCGTCAAGATTAACTTGTCCAGCTCCTCCATTAGCCGTCTTTTGATAAGGCTTGCCCGCTCTACAGAGACCTTGCCGTAGGGGTTATCCTTATCTATTATGGCAACCTTAAGATGCTTTAAGGCTGCCTCCGCGAAGGTTTGGGAAGGTGCAGCGGCTTTTGTGTCACTGCGAACCTTCTTAATCCTTCTCGGCGTGCCCTCGGTGGAGGTACTTGGGTGAAGGCGTTTCCCAGGTGTCGCTACCTCCTGGCCTCTTTTGGAGGCGAGGTTTTTGCCACCTGACTCACTGGGCGCCTTCTCCTTTAGTTCTGAAGGGGCTGAGGAGGGGGAGGTAGTTCCTGTGGATGCCGCCTCTTTCGCCTGCCTCGCCTTCCTTCTCCTTTTAGCCTCAGCGCCACAAACTCGGCGACGCTTTGGCCATTGTTTTTTGTATTGTGTATGAGGTGATCCCTCTCGTCCAGCCTCGGTCTGTGCCGCAGCTTGAGGTGAACATTGTCCAGCCCTAGCTGCAGATTCAGGTTGAGGTGAACTTGATGGTCCAGCCTCGGGATTTTGTTTATTAGTTTTTGTGTGATCCATAGTCGTTCCCACGAGTAGCAAGGGAAAGGATGAGTCCACCACTGGCAGAGCCCCGCATGCCAGGGTAAGGCTTATTACAATGGGGTGTCGCCTGGTTCCCCAAGGGGATCGTTTGTGGCCGCATATCACCCTGCGACCATTCAGCCCTCAGCACGATACCTTACGCCTTAGCTTTGGGTGGGTTGGTCCACGGCGACAGCTTTCGCAAAAGGATTGAGGGTTTTTAAGCCCTCGTACTCTACTATGGCTGCCACTAACCGGGTTCCGAGATTCCTCTTCCCCCGGCCATTCCCCTATCCGCCACCTGGGGACGCACCCGATAGTCACCCAACCACACGGGGGGATCAGGGGTTATTAAAGACATAACAGACAAAATCACATACCGATAGAAATAGGTGACATAGTTTTCTGTGATATCATAAACGACAAAAAAAACGATGTATCTCAAATTCTAAACGTTTTGCGTTTTCAGAATTTTCCGTACCTATTATTGTCGTGGGTAGCAAAAATCTCAAAAATCCCGCGAATGACCTGTAATTACGTACTGTCAGTTCAGAAAACATTCATACGATTACATAACACGATACACATTTACACGTAAATACTAATACCTTCATGCAAATAATATGCCCTGTCACGATGTCTGTTTGATATTATTTCTGCCTCACCCTGAAAAGTTGCTAGCGACCCTGAAATCTTGTTACACTATGAACCTCCCATAGCAGTGGCGTATTTTTGATTTTTTTGTTTTGTTCTGCACGTGGAAAGTAGGGTCATAGACCCGACGCTCGTTCGACTTGTTCATCTTGTGAAGGCTTCACATCTTTTTCTATCGTGTTTTATTTGACGCGCAACAGTGAAGTAGTATGCCAAACATTAAGTTAGAGATGAAATGAGAGCATGCAGTTTCTAAAAAAAAAACAATAACAAAAAAGCTTTTGACTCTGCACCCATAGCTAGTTGAAGAAAATTCTTAAAATATATAAAATTAACCCAGGACCTCGTTAGTTCCTTGCAAGGACCATGGCGACATGGCGAATCAACATAGATCTTAAAATTCAGGACGACGATATCCAAATGGAGGAGCTACACATTCTTCCAGGATGATTCTCTCAGTTTACTGTGGTTCTGCTGCACTATAGCGCACTCAATACAAACTATGGTTTCAACATCAGTTACCAGAAAGTCAATCAACACAAAATCAATCATCTCCTCTATCTAGATGACACGAATTACTCATAACAACAGAAGTTTGTACGTCAGACGTTAGGATGGGGTTCGGAATGACCAAATCCAAAGTGCACATCAAAAAAGGCCATCCCGAACAGGAAATATTAACTGGCCAAAACCTGGACAATATGAACAAGAACAAAACGTACGAGTACCTGGGCTTCAATCAGAACATATTAAGATCGACCACGTACAAGTCAGAGTTCAACTAGCACAAGGGCTTATAGACCGCCTCGTTAGACTACTGAAAACAAAATTGAATTCCAGAAGTCTTATAGTAGAAGCCAGTAATATTTTTGCAGTACCAGTCCCCACACATACTTCTTTGGCATTAACAGGTGGTCGCACACTGACATTGAAAACATCAACATATTCATAAGAGCGGAGCTCACGAAGCACAGTTCTCACATCCAAAAGCGTGCAATGAAAGGCTTACCATAGACAAAAACAAGGGGGCAGAGGAAACAGGAATTTATAGACATACAGTTACTTCAGGCAAGATAAATAAAACGCTCAAAGATTTTTTCCATAACAAAGACAATCTTACACATGTAGGTCAATAGTAAAGGTAGACAAAAGCTATACACCATCCATCATGTCCTGCCCAGGCTACGCAGCAGACGCACATAGTCACGTACATTCACAACGAGAAAAAATAAACACCTGGTCGCAGAAAGCACTCCATAGCACTCCATACACCTGGCTACAGGACGATCAACTCTTTCCGGAAACTGAAGGTTTTATTCTTGCTATTCAAGATCAAGTGATTGCGACATGAAACTACATGAAATATATAATTAAACATCCATATAAAATCAACGATAATTACAGCAATGAGAAAGAAACAATAGACCACATAACAAGCGCATGCAAAAGTCTCGCTGGAACCAAGTCCACAGTTAAACATAACTCTGCATACACCAAGCACTAGCCACAACAGACAAGCTAGTAGGAAACGCAGATCCATATTACAATTACACACCAACATCAGTACTCGAAAACAATCAATACAAACTATACTGGGACGTTGAAATACAGACAGAACTGCCCCAGCCTATAGACCAGATATAGTTTTTCAGTCAATGGCAGACAAAGTTACCTATCTGATAGACGTTGCTATTCATTACGAATATCCAAAACACCTACTTTCAATTCCTTATGCAATCTTCTTTCGGATCAAAAATAGGTTAACAAGTGTTTAGAAAATTAATATTATTCCATTTTTCTGAAGATTTATGATTTACCTTGTTCGTACTGTGTACTTGAAAAAAAGATAAAATAATAAATTTCCCAGCTAACTTAGTTTTACCTTAGTTAAAAACCAGAGTGATAAAAAGTTACTAGAATAGTTATCAATTATGTCTGCGTGACTAATATCCATGTAATTCATACTGCTGTCTGTCTGTCGGTCTATCTCTGACATCTCTGGCACCGCTTAATCTCCGTAACTATTGTACTGAATTTGAGGACCATTCTGAGCTGGTACATAGTAGGTCAGTTGGTCATAGTGTGCTATGTAGTCAAAAGAAATCAGTGATATTCAGGGCACTTCAACACAAGTATGTCCTGAAGTGGACTGTTCTCATTGGTCAAAGGCTTCGTCAAAATGTGCATATTCTTTGCATCGGACAATGGCATTTTATCAACAAATTGAATAGATTTCTAAAAAAACTTGATCAACATTCTTTCAGAGAGGACCTAGGAGTTCTGTTTGACATAAAATCAATTTATTGACCATATGATGGTTGCAGTTTGTTGGATGCAGATTATACGGTTTTATTGTAAAGAACTGTCGCTTTTTTTAATAACTAATCAACCATTGTATGCTTATTTTACCAATTACAGGTGCGCTTGATCCAAGTTGTAGGAGCTCATTTGAAAAACATGATATCCTTACTAAATGCGAAATACTTGGTAGAAGAGTACTGATATCTCAGTTGTGAAGAAGAGCATATTTCAAAATTTGTATTGAAACCAAAAATACATTTTCGTTGATACAAATTTACCATAATTTCGTCATCAAGTGAATTTTCTTAGAGCGAGAATAGATGTTTCCATTGCAAGGGTACTTTTAAAAGATTATCAGAATTTTTTATTTGAGAATTTCTTTTTATGTGTATAGATACTTCGAATGTCGCGTGTGAGAATGTGGCAAGGATCAAAAAGATGTTCTCGTTTACCAAGATGATTTCATCAACCCCTAGAATGTCACAAACCATCTTGCATTTCTCAGATATCCTTCAAAATTGTCCCTGATTGCCACTATATCTTCTACGTTACGCCATTGGCTTATAGCATTTCAAGATTCAAGTTATACAACTATGGCAGCATACAGAGTATCGATTTACCACTTTTTTCAATCGTTATATTTTTTCTCATAAAGCATGGTTGTATGCTTACGCATTTACTTCTTTCCTTGTTAACCTGTTCTGGGTGCGAGTATTTTTGGATGTAGGTAGTACTTAAATAATCGCCTGAAGACGAATTCCTGCTCCAAGTGTAAAATAGCAGGTTGAAAATACATATAATAACAAGGTCGGTTTGGAGAACATTGTTTACGTTATCTGTACCATTGGCAGATATAAGGAACTGCAAATGGTAGTCTTGGGAATTGTCGTGATACAGGAAACTCTATAGGAGCGTGTTCAGTCTCTCATATATCTTAATCAGGTTTTAAGCTTCAAGAAAAGGATTGCTCGAGTTTATAACATAAAGGCAATGATATATGATTATACAAGTTATGTTTTCACAAGCAATACCATCCCATTCTTACAATCTGCAGCGACAGAAGGATTGGCTCACAAGTGCTTTAAGGTAATGAGAGTCTTGTCATTGGATATCCATCAGGCCCTTGTGCTCGTTAATGTACAGCAGAAGCAGTGTAGGGGATAGGACAGATCCCTGAGGAACACTGGCGTTTATTGAACATACGTCTGATGAACAGCTCTCGACTACAGCAAACAGAGATCGGTCGTAAGCAGCAAGCTTGACCAGAAGTCCCTCATGCCACACTCTGTCGAAAGCTTTCGATATGCCAAGTGCAACAATTGAGGATTCGCCATGATTATCTATTACTCTGTTCCACAAGTGAGTGACGTAGGCAAGGAGGTCACCTGTAGACCTGAGTTTATGGAAGCCATACTGGTGATCATTTATGATGTTATTGTTGTCCAGGTATTTCAGGAGCTGTGTGTTAATGACAGTCTCCATAACCTTAGACATGATGCTGAGAAGAGTCACAGGTCTATAATTGGCGGGATCAGTTTTTTTGCCTTTCATAGGGATAGGCTGTACGCAGCCAATCTTCCACGAAGCGGGAAACACGCCTCGTTGATACGAACTTTTGAAGAGCTTGCAAGGAATAGGTGCAAGCTCAGAGGCACAGCATTTAAGGACAATGGCTGGAATTTGGATGAATTTTTGGAACAACCAGTGCACCAGCTTATACTATTCGACACTGACACTGCCTTCTGCATTCTGCATGCAGCCATTTCAAGAGGTAGGATATTCATCAGTACCTTTATTGCTGCTGGTCACGTACCCTTCATGGTGTTTGCTATACTCACACACGCAGCCCGGTGCACTTTTGTGAGCACCTTTGATGACGTGCTTTGAACCTTTGTTTAGTTTACCATCTGGGGGTTTACCTACCCTAGGTACTTGCTCGTCTCATCATTAACGTAATTTGAGATAGGCTCGTGGTGTTCTCTATGTGGCTGTTCCAAGTTACTTTGTCGTTTCACTTGACTCCCAGGTGTTTCACTTCCCTGGACACTTCTATCTGCTTACCTTGCCTTGGTGATCTTCGCATTCCGTTGCTTCGTGAATGGTACCATGACGGTTTTTACGGGATTTACAGATAGCTTCTCTGTAACGCATCATCTATCCACTAGGGATGATGCGTTTTTACTGATCCTGTGAACGTTGGTGTGATCAAAGCTCACACTATTAAATTTACTCCAACTCTCGTAGCAGTCGTAGAGCTGTGCCATTTCAACCTCTACCTTCCCGACCTCTCAAGAATAAAGAAAAATATCAGAAACAGAAAACAAAAAAATAGAAATAGTTTGCCTATATCAAGATCAAAATATCTCGGTTACCACAATTTATCGGGTGATCCGTCAATGCAATGAAGGTATTCCTTTTATAAATTTATACCAAGTGGACGTCCAAGAGCGCTGAATGCTGCTACAGTTCAAAAAATTGCCAACAGAAGTGAATATCGAGTTGGAACTTCAACACGAAAACTTGACGCATTTTTCACGTCAATGCTAGCACAATCTGTAGAGAAATGAAGACAAATCACTTAGAATTCCGAAAAAGAAGAAAATGTCCAAAGTATTCCCCAAATCAGTTAGAAAGAATTCCTGAATGCTGTCGCAATTTAGGTCGTATTCATTTTGCTGGCAACAAAAATTATTCTTGACGATAAAAAGTGTTTCACATTTTCGAACTCAGAAATCAAAGGTGGTGATGGTTTTCATACAAGAGACTTCGAAACCTGTCCAGCTAATGTAAAATTTAAACGAAAACAAGAGTTTGAAAACAAAGTTTTAGTGTGGTGCGCTATATCAGATAACGGTATTTCACAGCCTTACGTTGGACGAGTTAGGGCCAAAGCGGTTACCGCAGAAGTCTATACTCAAACATATTTGCCTAAACTACTCAATTTTATTAATACCCACCTGCTTATGACAATATAATGTTTTGGCCAGATCTGGCTTCAAGTTATTATGCTTTGCGTACGAAAAACTAGTTTTTGGGCTGAGTGCCAAAGTTTATAATAATGGCTGGGAAGCTCAAACCGAACAGCAGTTAAGAAGAAGAATAATACTAAAGATTAGAGAAATTGATTTAGAATCTGTCCAAAACCTAATGAGGAACATTAAGAGAAAATTGCGAGCCGTGGAAGATCATGGCCCATTAGCAGTACTTCAATATCATTTTTATATTGAGAAATATTGTTATTTTTTGTAGTTCTTGTTACAGTTCAAATATATTATTTTGAGATATTACTTTAGTTATTTGAAAAACTTCTCAAAACCTTTGCAACATACGTTATCTCAGTAAAACAGGCCCAATACGGACAATTTCATCACACTACATGTCTACAATTTTATAGAATATCCGTTGCTTTATTCCAGATATGGAGAAAAGCAGGGTAGGAGGAGCAGCCAACCTGAAATGACGCCGATCCAGCTCCTTTCAGCTACAGCATACCAACTAAAGAAGCCCTACCAGCAACTACTGATCCCAATTACAGTATGGATCGGCATGGAGCAAGCTTTCATTGGGGCTGACTTCACCCAAGCGTATGTGTCGTGTGCCTTAGGAATACCTTCTGTGGGTAAGTTTGTATACATTAAACAAAATCTTAACTGGGAGTGGAACAGATAATATTACAATATATAGCCCTCGCCTAATTGTGTCTTCAGGCTTTATGCAAAACTATAGTTCTAATAGCCCCATTACTGGCCTCAGTGTAGTTGTATCTAATCATCAATTTCGGATTTGTTAAACGTTTCTGAACTAAGGAGTGAAATCTGTCTCTTTGGAACTGGGGACAAGAGTGGGAGTACCTGGTACTAATACAAAGAGTTGAAATCATATTATTATATTATATTATACCATAATCTTTCAAGCGGAAATCATCGCCATAGAGTTGGTAGTCAGGGAGCTGAAAAAAGACCCTTGGCAAACAAATCTATAAAAATCTTTTCAGATTATCAGGTTGTCCTGGAAACACTGAGCTCCAAAAGCGTTGATTCAAGACTCGTATGGAACTGCGTACATCTCCTCAACAAACTTGGAACAAGGAACAAAGTAACTTTGATTTCGGTTCCAGGTCATCATCATCATCATAGTCACAATGTCTTAACAGACATGTTGTGAACTCGTAAAATTCATTTACTCATTTTACGAGTTTCTTTTGGGATATCTTTAAGTTCTTTAATGCAGTATTTTCCCATTTGCTTTCTGCACCCTTATGCCATTGACCAGATGTATCTACCGGTTCATCCGCCTTTAGGAACAATTTCTCACCCCAAGGACAAGAAGGTGTCCTGACTCTTCTCAACTCGTCCACCCAAAGCTGTTGGTTGAGAGGAGGTTACTGCTTATACCGACAGTAGTTCGGTTCCTTTTAGTCGCCTTTTACGAAACGCAGGATATATACGATGGGAAATATTCTAACCCGCCCCCACAGGTCATTGCGGAATGGAAAGCAATGTATTGGCCGCTACATTCGCAAGAGCAGGAACCAAATCTGTGTTAATATGACCAGAGCCATTTGCGGTCATTGCGAAAATCACTGAGAAGGCAACCATCTGTGATTGGACAGAGAGGGAAAGCTCTCTACCACGACTATTACACTCGAAGGTGTTTATACCATACCGCTCTAGTCAGGGCCCCCGAGGATCATAGAGTGGGACAGAATTATCTACGCATTCTGTTTGGTCCGCTCAAGGGATATTTGAGGAACCACTTGCGGAAGTTAGACCTACATCAAACAGTGGACTGTCATTTCTGCTATATGGAGGACGAAACAGAGGAGCACGTATTGTGCTCCTATCTAGTTTCAGAACTTCGGATTCACCCAACTGAAACCTACTGACGTTAAGGAAGTTTCACCCAATACGACCATCGCCTTCGTCAAGAGGTGTGGATTGTACGGTGAACTCTAAATAGATGAAAGCCACAACAGACACAATAGGGTCGCAGTGGAAGGAGGCATAATTGGCTTGCTCAATTTCAACCTAACTTAACCTAACACCTGTCTTGTATAAGATATACTGGTAAGGCAAAAAACTTTACGCACACTGCATTTTTCAGATTGCAAACAATCTACAACAAACATTTTTTTTTATAACAGAGCCTAAATACCAGAGTACCGCGGCTGCTGTGAAAGGGTTATGTTAGGGGAAGTTTGTTAACGCGAGATTTGAATGGGCCAATACCCGCAGGCCCAATAAATACATCTACTGGCAGTCCATTCCAAGCCTTGGACACCCTGGGAATAAATGTGCGGTTGTACCGCTCAGTTCTTGATGTATGAAGAACGACCGTCTTAGGATGAGATGCAGCGGTCACACGAGTACGTCTGATAGGAGCAGTGAGCGGCGGAACGATAGAGGATAGCTCAGAGGAGCAGATTCCGTTGGAATATCGGTAGAAGAGTGAGAGGTCACCATCAACACGCCAGTGAGAAAGTGACTGAAGCTGGCGCGTTAAGGCCGGATTGCCAACTAATCGAATTGCCCTTCTCTGGACGGCATCTAGTATATAGACAGGGTAGTGGGGGCAGCAGCTCCCCAGGCATGAGAGCAATACTCCAGGCAAGGTCTTATCTGGGCTTTATATAGCGTGAGGAGGTTACATGGTGAGAAATACTTTCTGGCTCTAAATAGGTACCCAAGCTTTTTACCAGCAGCTTATGTAATTGACGCGAAGTGTTCGTGCCAGATCAGATTTTCTGTAATGTTGACTCCTAACAGCTTGAATGAGTGACTCCTTGGCAGAGCCCGGTTGTTCATTAGAACCTGGTGTTGGCTTGGGCACTTCTTGTTTGATAGCGTACAATACTGGGTCTTGGAGGCATTAATTGTAAATTTGTTTAAGCTTCCCCATGTATTCGGCAGATTGGAACTTCGATAGTACTTATGTATGATTCACATTTAGCTATCTTATTATACCAGTAAGTACCATCCTAAGTCCTTTGCGAACTTTGAGATGCACGGCACTATGCTCTCCTGTCTTCCCTTTCGGCCTACATCCAGATAGGAGTTCCTGCTTTCACTCAAGACAGTCGAAGATAACATTCTTAGCTCTTTTCTCTGCGTCACCGCAATTCCTTTATAATGCCAGCTCAATCCCCAGCTTTTGCAGGTATGCACTAAACGTCCAATGACCAGTTATGAATCCAACCACCTATCGTATTTCCTTTATGCTCAATCTGAGAGCGTCTGTGGTATTAAAATAAGAGGGTCCCCTCAGCATCCTTTTAGACTGAACAATCTCCACCATTCTGTCCCAGCGCTTCTGATGTTCATTTGACACCAAACTGGTAACAGCTGTCCCCATCATGTTGCATAATATACCACGTGCTGGTTTCAGCCCGATGAGAGGGAGTTCTGCGCATCCCTTGGCACACCTGTCAGCCCTCTCATTAGCTACGTGACTAGGGAATCCAAGATAATGTCACCTTGTTGGTTTTGGCCAGTATTCTTAGGGTATTGTGGCAGTCCCATACTATTTTTGGAGTACAGTGGTTTCTCGCCAAGGCCATCAGAATCGCCCGGCTGCCGAAAGCGGCCCACAGATACTCCGGAAATCCTCAGAGGAAAAACTGCACAGTCCTGGCCTGAAGGCCCTTGCATTTTGGCCTGAATACACCCTCCTTCACAGACGATCAGGAAACCTCTAAGTTCAGTTCATTTCTAGGAAGCATGGCATGAAAAGACGGCCTGCGCAGGCGATCGAATGGTTTTTCAATTCCACATCCGGCGGCCTGTACAGTCCGGCGAACCTCCACATACGCTCCGATAATCCTTGAGGCCAGGACTGTGCAGTTTTTCCTCTGAGGATTTCCGGAGCGTCTGTGGGCCGCTTATGTGTGCATAGATAGTCTCTTTGCAGTATCCTTCATCTATGCATATTCTGCCGCATTTCAAAATTGCATCTTTTCTGGAAAACTGGTCCCTTTTGCCTTTGCATTTTGGCCTGAAGACACCCTCCTTCACAGACTATCAGGAAACCTTTCAGTTCAGTTCAGTTCTAGCAAGCATGGCATGAAAAGGCGACCTGCGCAGGCGATCGAATGGTTTTTCAATTCCACATCCGGCGGCCTGTACAGTCCGGCGAACGCTCCGATAATCCTTGAGGCCAGGACTGTGCAGTTTTTCCTCTGAGGATTTCCGGAGCATCTGTGGGCCGCTTATGTGTGCATAGTTAGTCTCTTTGCAGTATCGTTTATCTATGCATACTCCGCCGCATTCCAAAATTGCGTCTATTTCTTGAAAACTGTGGCTAGTTTACCTAGGCGGATGTTTACGTTCCGCCCAGGCAGTGATGCCAACTTAGGGAATTTGTCCCTAGTTCTAGGGAGTTTTTGGTGCAAAAGGGAAAAGGGGAATTTCACCCAATATCTAGGGAATTTTTAACTTTCTCAAGCTGTTAAGTTCAGTTAATATAATTTTATCAAATTTTAATATTAAATGCCCCTAATGACAAAACTTATTGAACTTATAGCTTGGGTTTAGGTCAAGATGTTATTATCCTAACAAAAATATCTCCTAACGTGCTGACGTAACCTGTATCTAAGGTGTTCAATTCATCTTTCTAATTGCACCAGACATTTTTCACTACATAAAAATCATTTTAGTCTAACGAAAAAGGAAAATCGTTATAAAAGAGGATTGTTGAAGGATGCATTGCTTTTTGGGCTCAGAATATTTGGTTCTTTTTAACCACTTTTTTGACACTTAGTATTTAGATACGTATTTATTTTATCACTTTATATTATGGTTACTATATATTTACGTTTTTCGTTTATGATAATAAACAAATATAGGATATAATCCAAAAATACTGTATTTTTATTTTGTCGTATTATCTAGTCTAGAGTGTAAATTTGACATAGTTTTGACCTAGGGAATTCTAGGGAGTTTTCCACATAAAAATTGGGAATTTTCGGCGAACTTGGTTGGCAACACTGCGCCCAGGCCTACCACCGTATATACCTCCTCCTGTACCTGATTTTTTGGAGCCATCAATGTACCAGGTGATGCCATTCGACATGCGTCGAGGTAGGTTCTCCTAGAGCCCATTTGGATCTGTCACTTAAGGGCGCATTTTGACTGGTCGATCTGGGTTGAGCGATTTAGATTGATTATTGAATCGAAAGCAAATTGAATATGTAAACCAGTTTTCGACTTAGTTATTCGGCGGAGTGAGTCGATTCGACGGAAGTAGAAAGACTGTCTACTTTTGATCGGCGACTGTCGTCGAATCGATGTCGAACGACTGGAATGGAATGTGTAAGCACATCGTTGAACGAAAACAACGTGCTGAAAGCTGAATAGTACGTATGAAGTTGTTGCTTTTAGCGCGACAAGCTATAATTTTGCGCAAAAACGACTTAAAAATGGTCAGATGCGGACATGGCAAGATTTTTGGATGCTTATCAAAACTATGATGTATTATGGAATCCACAAACCGACCTTCATCGCAATCTACAGGCAAGACAAGCAGCAGCATTGCAAGCAATTCTAGAACATGTGAATAAACCTAAAATGTCCGAAAGTGACTTGAAAAATAAAATCAAAAACATTAGAGCAACATACAATCGTGAATTGACCAAAGTACTGAAATCAATGAAGAGTGGTTCTGGACCTGACGGCATATATGTTCTTGTCGTGTAAATGCGCCTTTAGGTTGACCTTATATGGGATCTTGGTGTCCACGACTCTTGACGTTCTGTCGGGTGGCATCCCAAGTATGTCGCACTGCAGGTTGTCAAGTGCGACATACTTGCACTTGACGATTGCATAGGACATCTTCAAGTTACCAAAACAAAATCAGGATACTGTATCATTAAATCGACTTCCGTGGAAGGCAAGATAAAAATGATCTGGACTCCGTTTTCTAAGTGCAAATGTTGACTTTGATGACTTCATATTGCTCTCCTTTATGTATTTCCATATGTCATTTGATTTCATCATCATAAAATCGTTATCTGACTGCCTATCAGGACGAAAACTTGTGTCATGTATCTTTTGAGGGCACCAATTACAAATCCGGTCGCTGTTTTGAGTTTTAGCGATAGTAACGAACATCAAAAATGTTGAGGCCTCAGATCTTCAAAACTTAACTAACAATAGTCACAATGTCTTAACAGACATGTTGTGAACTCGTAAAATGCATTTACTCATTTTACTAGTTTCTCTTGGGATATCTTTAAGATCTTTAATGCAGTAGTTTCCTATTTGCTTTCAGCATCCTCATGCCGTTGACCAGATGGTATCTACTGGTTCATCCGCCTTTAGGGGCAATTTCTCACCCCAAGAACAAGAAAGTGCCCTGACTCTTCCCAACTCGTCCACCCAAAGCTGTTGGTTGAGAAGAGGCTACTGTTTATACGGTTCCTTTTAGTCGCCTTTTACGATACACAGGATATACGATGGGAGATATTCTAACCCGCCCCCACACGGGAAATGTCAGTTGATTTAGTTGTGCCTATATCTAATTTCCTTTTGCTTAATTTAGCACCAAGTCAGTTCTGCACGACGTTCATGTGTGCTTATAACTCCCCCCTCTGTAAATCCATATCTTTAGACTACTGAAAGAATATTTGCTTCTTTTGTATTAATAACTGAAAGCTTGTATTTAAAATTTGACAAGCTATCACTTTACAGGTCTACGAACTGCTTTTCTCAAATCAGAAACATTTTTTTCTTTGTTTAAAAAATTCTGTTATTTTTCTAGGTTACGTGATGATATGCTTTGGCTGTGTGAACGCTGTATGCAGCTTGCTGTTCGGTAGTATAATGAAGTACATCGGAAGGGCACCTATCATGGGCCTTGGGGTGCTGGTTCATACTGGACTTCAGACGTGGATGTTGCTATGGAGGCCGCATCCGGACACACCTTTCAAATTCTTTATGGCTGCTGGACTCTGGGGCGTTGGAGACGCTGTGTGGCAGACGCAAGTTAACGGTGAGTTTACGTATAAATTCTTATTTGATTCTGTATAGTAAAATTCAATGTAGAATCAGTACAGATAGTACGTCACATCCCACCAACAGCGCAACTACTTAAATTTTGCATCCTTGCTGGTGTAAAACGAAAAAAAAAAGGTATATGGAAGATGATGTCTATATTATAACGACTGTTGGAATGTCCCGCCCAACTAGCCAGGATGCCGCCAAGATAAGTCGCGAGCAAAAGGGTTGTTCAGTTGTAAAGTTGCTGTACTGTTGTTTTATAAACACTAATTTGGCGAAATGTTTAAAACATTCTTGTAGCAAGTTTATACATCATTGATGATGTGTGTTGATGATTGATTGTGTGGACTGTATTTTGATTTTTAATTGAATGAATGTTACAATGACTGATGCCGTGCATAGTGACGTGTGTAATGACGTGTACCACCGTCGATTATCAGGTTTGAGACATAGATTGAAGCTAAGATTAAGTAACAAGTTCACTTAACAAATATTATGCGTTAAATTTGAAACTGTTGTACGGGGTTCGGATAAAGTATGGAACCAAGCAAATAACTTTAGAACGGAAAAAATGATATTGCTGAAATTTTGCTGGCAAGTGTGGTGACGTATAGTGCATCCGAAGACATTATGTTAGCTATTAATGTACTTCCGGTTTAACCGGAAGTACCGTCAACTTTTTTAATTTAAATGGGACACCCTGTATATTTTTGCAGATTTTAATACATCTTTTTTTTCCGAATACGTCCATAGTAGGTTTAGTATTAGTTTCTGTAGAAACTGGAAAGATAAAGCTTCTTTATCTTTTCAGGCGTTTGAAATGCCGGTCATTCAAAGTCGGTTTTGGCGATCGCGTGAGAACTCACAAAGAAGTGTGTCAACTTTTAATGATTTACACCCCGACAGGGGTCCTATAATACGTTTGACGGTGACTAAAAAAAAAAAATACAAAAAAAATCCTCAAACGGGAAGACCGCAGACCGCCGCGGACGAATTTGTGAGACAAATAAAAAAGCTTTACCGTTCCCATTTTTAGAGATACAAATACTAAACCCTCTATGGACGTATTCGGAAAAAAAGGATGTATTAAAATCTGCAAAAATATACAGGGTGTCCCATTTAAATTAAAAAAGTTGGCAGTACTTCCGGTTTGACCGGAGCTAACATAATGTCTTCGGATGCATTATGTGCATTATGCGTCACTACATTTACCTGCAATTTTTCAGCAACATCACCCTTTCCGTTTCAAAGATATTTGCTTGGTCCCATACTTTATCCCAACCCTGTATAAACGCTTATTAAAGCATTTCTATGCAACAGATCACCTGCCTACATAAAATAGCTACGTAAAAGTATACTGCAATTATGACTTTCTGACCTGTTCAGTTCCTTTTGTAGTATTTATACAGCAAATCTTCATCTTATTACTTTCGTATGCGAAATGTGCTCTCAGCAGTAGCTTTAATACAACTGTTGTTTAATAGGTGTTAAAGCTATTAATGGCAACTATATTGGAGTGATTACCGAGTAGAAAATCTTCGCCTGGTATATTTTTGTTGCTTTATGTATGTAGAAACAGCCTTATAGCGTATTAATTTCTGATGCATATTGTAGGTTATATGTACGCATTTGTGAATAGTTACAATGTCTGATTTTACGAAATGGAAAAAAAATGAAAAGAATTTCCGCATTCCATTGAAAAACGTAATTCAGAAAATAATATGCTCAAACCTGCTAGTAGAAATTCCAGTCAAGTTCACAGCCAAAGTTCCTACAGTGGCAAGAAAACAATAATGACTCCAAACATGGCCGACTCTACACTAGGCCGGAGCCTTAGATGTGGCAACGTGGCTTAGCTGTCAAATAGTGGCCCTATAGTTTCAGAATAATTATTACATTTTATATGTATTAGAGTTCATCTCGGTTAATAAATTAAGAAAAATACTTTTTAGAACTACTACTACTAATACCACTTACATCTGATGTCTGTTTCATCACAGTCAGACACTACAAAATAAAAATAAACGCAACCTGTTTCCTGCCGCCACTTCCATTTCCACTTAAATGAACACTCAATTTACTTTGCAAATTATCACTTGAGCTAGAAAAATTCACTATTAGGTCACTGTGAGGCCATTCTTGCTGGTCTTGATTTCCCTTTCACTATCAAATGCTTTCGTAGGTATGCCCCAGACCATGCCCAGATGAGTTCTATTAACTGTATTTTTCTGTGATGTTTGGAAGGTCCAGAAAACATTAAAGGTATCACATTGTGCTTTAAAATAGGTCTTATCCTTTGAAATGTTTGTCAATTATTGTCTTTATCCTTAGAAATATAACCAGCCCTTCCGAGGAATACCTTTCACCCACTTCTGTTTATGTCCCTTATCGGACGCACAATTGCTAGTGCAACCTGGTACTACACACTTTGCAGGCATATTTTTATCTTTATAGTTTCATTTGTGCAGGTAAGTAAGTAGAAACCCATTCAAAATCACCTTGCAACGTTCTTTTTAATCTGGAATAAGGTTACGCTGGGCCATGGTTTGGTAGTCCTCTACTCATGCCTCTACTGGGCTGCAACCTGGTACTACACGCCTTGCAGGCATCTTTTTATCTTTATACTTTCGTTTGTGCAGGTAAATAAGTAGAAACCCATTAAAAATCACCTTGCAACGTTCTTTTTAATCTGGAATAAGGTGATGTTGGGCCATGGTTTGGTAGTCCTCTACTGGGCTGCAACCTGGTACTACACGCTTTGCAGGCATCTTGTTATCTTTATAGTTTGGTTTGTGCAGGTAAATAATTAGAAACAAATTAATAATCACCTTCCAACCATGTTTTCTGCACCTGGAAGAATACACATGACATAACAACAAATGGAAACACGGCCTGATATCCAACGTTGCCATATTTCAATTCTCCGGCCTAGTGAGTAGAGACGGCCATGCTCCAATCAATTCAGAGCTCACGGTACATAAAGAAGAAGAAGGACGATATGCGATATGTAATGTCCTGACGTAGGACAGTAAATAATACGCGGTTCAATGCTCAATGGTTTATTTAGATAAGGTGCGGTACCTAACATAGAGCGCACGCGGACCGGACATAGCAGAACTCCCCGGTTGATCCACTGGCATACCAAAGGTACCCACAGGGGTCATGCGCACTCTTCGGGAGACAGGGGCGTGCTCAATATATTACACGATAAACTTTTTGATTTTGTGAGAGATTTGTGTCAAAACTATCGCTCCTATACAATAAGGGTACTCAAGCTATGCTTAAAGCGCTAACAGTATAATTAATTTCAAAACATATTACCTAGACGATTCTACTCCATTGTTCATAGGCAAAAGAATGTATCTAGGAATCGATAAATCATTAAATTAGCATAATCATAATCGAATATAGATCTGTATAATCTGCGAGTAAGAGAAATAACGCAAGTTCGATAACGCCGTATGGCGTCGTTCTAACGGCATTAGAAAGTGTGGCATTAGAAGGCAAGATACGTCTCAGAGCGGCTTTGCAGTCCAGCAGCAAAACGCAGGTGACGCCCCCCTCACCTCTCTAATTTCATCATGAATTCGCGGACTGGACTGCCTTACCGCCTGCTGGGACCTTATACAGGGGTCTTCGGTATATTATTCGATTCACTAAAGCCTTGAACGCACTGGGTCGGACGGTACGGTACGAACGGTACACACGGGATTTTTCAAAAATGTTTAGCATTGATTTGCCTATGGGTGCGCGCACTGGGTCGTCACTGTCGGAACAGGACCATCCGCCCCTTCCGCCGTCCGATAAAATCCCGAAAGGAAGATTTCTAGGCATCCCGACCGTCCCGACCGGCCGTACCGATGACTCATCAGCCCTTCGGCGCGTGCCTGCACGTGCTTCAGTACAGACGTTCCGCTGTTTCAGTTGAGCAATACTGGTTGCAAAGCAAGCATGGATGTTCCCAAATTAATTACGGTGGTGGTAAACTACTACATCGTCAATCAAGTCAGGGAAAAGCGTATGAAACTCTCCAAGCTCCAATCTCTTGCGATTTATTCTATGAATCCAAAATCTGGGTTTCCTCGAGTTCTTGACCTTTCTTCTTCTTCTTCTGCTACCAACACTAGACTTACAACTATTTCTTCTTCACTCAACATATCGTTTTGGTTTTCACAATACATAACACCACAAAACCTATTACGAGAGTGCTTGTCTCTATTGTCCGACCTTCCGTCCGTCTGTTCCGTCCGGACCGACCGACCCAGTGAGCGCAGTCACCTAAAAAAAGTGCCGAAGGTGCGTACCGTTCGTACCGTTCCGTCCGACCCAGTGCGCGCTTAGCTTAATCAAGCTGGACAAGATCTGACATTAGCGGGATTTGAACCCGCGGACCCAGGCTGTGGCAACTGGGTTAAAGGGCACCACAACAACAAAGGCATTGCGCTAATGGTCTAGACAGCAATGCTGCGGACCAAAGAACTTTAGGACCTTGTGACCTTTCTGGAATGTCGACAACCACAATTGCGGAAATAGCAAAAAATCACTACCATGCCAAAATGGTATAGCGATGGGAAGAACTACAAGGATGCCGATTTGCGAAGGAAACCCCTGCAGGTTTTGGCATTGCAATATCCAAGAAGTACTTTGAAGGTCATTATGTCTACAAGCAGCTAGCCGTACCAAGTGTACTTTGGCTCCCTGACTTTGACAGTTGACGTTGACACGGAACATAACCTAAAAGTAAAAGGCCCGCATTACTCTGGGATTTTCGCCGCTTTCGCGGTTTATGTATCGCTGATATTTTTCGTCTCAGAGTCTAAGGTTTTTAACAATATTGGAATTGAACTAACGTCTATTATTTACTGTGAATTAATTACAAAAATAGCTGTCAAGATAACAGCATTTAGGGTTCATTAGGTCTCTTGTACTGGGAGGCCTACTAAGAATGGACGCCGGCAATATCTCGGTAACCGTTAACCATGGAACTTCGAGCAAAAAATATTATTAGGTAAATCGGCTAAGAAAATTGCAGGAAATTATTTTCAAGTTCCGCAAATAGCATCTACGTACTGTTCCGATTAATCAGAAAAACGGCTTTTCCTCAAGAAACATGCAAATAAAGGTATATTATAAATTCTACCATCATGTATACTATACCTCGTTTTTTTATTTTTTTTTAATCGTTTTTTGCTCCATCTTATAATATGTAGTGGCGAGGAAACGTCAAAAAAGTTTCCATTTAAATGGCAATAACTTTGGCATAAGTTAACGGAATTAAACAGGCTTGACCTCGTTTGAAAGAGCAGGTCTTACCTGATAATCTGCTGTTAAAAAGCTTGTCCTAGTTCATTTTGACTTAGTAGCTACAGGGCTGCATTTGATATCATAACAATTATTACGTATTATTACCTACGAAGATTTTAAATGGTATGCCTGCTATACCTCTTTTAACACAAATAGATAGAGGATGAAATTCTTAAAAAGTCAGCGCAAAATTTTACTTCCCAGCTTTTTTCAAACCGTAGGTAATAATAAAAGTATTATGATAAGTCTGCTTTAAGTTTCAGAAATAATTGGTACTCCATAGGAATATAGCCTAGGTTACAACGTTTTAGTAATCATCCTACAGATAATACTCAAGTAATTCGACTAGAAATCATATGTTTACTTTCTGAAAAAACCACCAGGTTGCAGAGTAGGCGCCAATAAGTACTGTATTCAATTTTCATAATAATGGAACTTTTAAACAGCGATAAACTACAGTATAAAATTGGTCATTATTTTTATTATTATTCCTGAGAGCGTCTGCAGTATTATGAGGCTTAAGGTAAGGTGGTATAATCAAGTAAGCATAACGAACCTCAATTCTTCCTTAATGCAGTATTTAAAAAGAATAATCAACAAATGTATACACAAACAAAGTTTGAATGTTTTGGAGGATTGGAAAAAGCGTTGGCACAAGCGGTGGCACAAGTGCATAGTATCCAATGCGGACTATTTTGAGAACAACAACATTAAACGAATAATTACATATTTTTTAGGAAAACGAGAATAGGGTACTTGCAAAAAAAAAATTATGTCGTTTACGCGTTCCTTACAGCCTAGTAAACATGACAAAATCACTTGTTTGGTTTTTTGGAACTGGCTGTGAGAGATATTCCAAAAATTATTTCAAATGCCGGAAAATGCCGCGCAAACAACCTCTGACGTCAGTGATATCCTATAGTGATGGGATGTAAAGTATTGATATTCGATGTAGATAGCCAGTGCTAACCTAACATTATTTTGACATTGATCATTATAACCACAAAACACAGTCACACACAAAAGTACAAAAGTCAAAAGAATAAAAGTTAGGCTAGATTACTAATTCACTTTGTTTGGATGGGCTTGAATTAGATTCTATCTTTGGATTCATTCGTAATGGATGCGCCGAAATAAAATGATGGCTTCGATTAGTTGCGAATCTCGGTCACAAACAGGATGAACTGTTATACCTACCAGATATAAAAATGTATTGTAACGAAAATGCTAGTGGGTTAATTGCCTGTTTCAAATATGTTTAAGTATCAATAAATTGAGTCGCATTGTTAAAGAATTCAGATCATCTCTAGTTTGCAGTTGAATCTCACTGACCTGCGCTGTAGCAGTATCGATTGTCGATATCGATAAGATACCTGTGACGTCAACCCTTGTTTTAAGTCACGTGGAAAAATTTGAATATATCCTTATTTTATTTTGCAAATCTCTTTTTTTGGCCGTCAGTGTAATCATGTTTTTTGTTTTCTACTGCTTCTTGATATGGTTTTCTTTACGCTATGTATACTCCCGGCGAGGCAATTTCACGACCTCTGCCCTATTCTTCTATTTTCTGAAAACACTTCGTACATCTACGTTCGTTTGGTTTCTATTTATCATCTCTGTGACCGGTGCTCGACTAAAACTGATTATAAACAGCATAATTTGTTCAAGGCACCTTGTATGCAATATGTACCAACATACCAATATACGCATAGCTTCAGTGTGTTGGTCATTTACCTTCGTACAAAAAAATATGTATTTCGCAAGGTATAGGCCGCGAGGTGTACCCATTATACATATCTAACTAGGTATTATGCATGATCATTTCCAGTTATTTACAGGGAACGTATACAGCACGTAAACGCAGCCAAGTAATTTTTGCATATTCAATCGGTCACAAATAACTTGTCCCACGCATCTCGGTAAAATTTCCAAAAGAGTACCTACGTTTTCATCAGAAAAATTTAATCTTAATGTGAATCGGCATTATACAAAAATCTTGTGAGTTCACGTTATGAACTACATTTAGTATATCAAATACAGGGTGTCCCACGACGATTAAGACAAGCAATATATCGGAACTGGGCAGTAGTAGCGAATTATAATTTTGGAGGTGTAAATTAGAGCAAATATAGCATATTTCCTTATTATTGAATCACCCAATGAGGTATTTGTTTTTGGTCACGTGAAAATTTTTGGGACATCCTGTATATTTGTAACTTTTTGTGCTCCTCCCGATAAAACAATTCCAACAAACTAGCACCCTTGTGGTCTATAAAGTGATTACTTCAAGAGCTATAGGTACTTGAAGGACTGTAACCATTACCATTATGAAACACTACCAAGATAATTTAACTGTTAGGGGTATATGTTATAATCAATGGTATATAGTGGTACCATCCTGTAAGTACCTGTAACTCTTGAATTAATCACTTTAGACCACAAGTGTGCGAGTTTGTTGGAATTGTTTTATTGGGAGGAACACAAAAGGTCACAAAAATACAGGGTGTCCCATTCATAATTTTGAATCAGACGTCACGTGACCAAAAACAAATACCTTGTTGGCTGACACAATAATAGAATCAGATACTACGTTTGCTCTAATTTACACCCCCAAAATTATAATTCGCTACTACTGCCCAGTTCCGATATATTACTTGTCTTAATGGTAGTGGGACACCCTGTATAATAAATTCGGTTTATAACTAAGAAACTAGGCAACTTGACTAACAGTAGCTGTATCGATAATCTCCTTTTAAAAAAGATGAATTCAAAATTCTGCTGAAACGATGTATCTGTGATCTCTGGCAATCACAGTGGGATACCGAGAACACATTTCTCAAAAACTCAAAAAGGACAGTTACCCATGGACACCGTCCATTATACTTCCCCGCGCAGATAGAGTCCGATTGTATCGATTGCGTATCGGACACACTGCTCACCCACTCCCATCTTTTGCTCGGCACCAATCCTCCCGATTGTAGTTTCTGCGGTACCCGTCCCACCATTCTCCACATAATCTGCGAGTGTCCATCTCTTCATCCCCTGCGTCAACCGTATGAAATACCTCATGACGTACATAGTTGTTTCAATAGCCCTGATAAGATTAAGAACATTCTAATGCTGTATATCAAAAATTTGAGACTCTATTGGAAATCGTAAAGCAAAACTCGCAATACTGTAAATCGTGATAACGGCAGCCAATGACCACAGTAGTCGACGTCAGTAGCATAACTTCAAATTCGGTACCCCCCAGCAAGATTCTTCCCCTCCCCCCGCAAGAAATTTTCCGTGGCTTTTCTTTTCATAATATATTATGTATATATACAGAGTGAGCCCTAAGTTAAAATAAACATCTTTCTCGAATAACTTCATTTCCCGAAAACTGAAAAATAAGTGAGATACAGAATCAAATCACCTAGCCTGTTTATGTTTAGTTCTTCGCTCAAATTTTTGTCTTATCATCAGGCAATTAATGCACTAGTCACATTCAATTTATCGTATAGTTTATTCTAAGTTGGTAGATCCTAAAAGTTGCGTTCCTAATAATGTGCCGCTTTTAGTATTAACCAATTTAAAATCAACAAAGATGAACAGAAAGTGACTACTGCACTATCGACAGGTGCAATGCCTAATCGATAAGACAAATATCGGAGCAAAAAACTAAAGATAAACAGACTAGACTCCTTGAAACGCAAGCCCAGATTTACATTTTTTTATTTTGTATCTCGTTTATTTTTCAGTTTTCTTAAAAGTTATTTGAAAAAGTAGTTTATTTCAACGACTTCTATGAACAGTTAAAAAAGTTATCAACTCACCCTGATATATTAAAGAGAAAATATTGGGGTTGTGGCCGAATAAACACGGGTCACAGCATAAATGAGACTATGGCATTAACTGTCAAGCTTTTGGCAATTTTTATTGGCAGCCTCAGGGCTTAACGTTGAGATCTGCTTACAAAATTAGTAATGTGCATTGGGTCGCAGGCTTTAAAATGCAATTCTAGAAACAAAAAACGTCAAAAAGTATTTGGCTAATTTAACTCGTTGTCTTCCATAACACAAATTAAATTAGCCAAACATTTTTTGACGTATGCGTATGTTGTCTTCCCGTATTTTTCCATTTACTGCGGATTCTCGGCCGATTTTTAGGGTTTAGTTTAAAATTCAATACTGTCTCACTTTTTCGCTGATGGGTATGCATCTTGGGGTTCATAGGTTGAAGTATTAATTGTAAAACATACTAATATACAAGGAAAGTGACCTTTAATTTAGTACTTTTTTGTTGCACAAACGATGGTGGTTGAGGAGCCTGGGCCTCGAGGACTACGGGGCCCCGAACACCTCGCCCCCCCCCCCGCAGCTGCGGGCCATGTGGGCCCTTAGTTACGCCACTGGTCAACGCTGCCTATAAAAAGCTAAGAAACATGCCTTTAAAAATCATCGGATAAAAAGTTAAAAATAGTTTTTAAAATCAGATTTAAACAACGATGTACGACAAATACTAGCATCTTGCTCCATTCTAATTCTTATTTTACAAATTGAATCAAATCTTGTACAATAAATAGTGTAGTCTGAAGCAGTCTTAGTCCATTTTGCTCATCCGAAACCTACTTTTCACAGGTGCTTTCGGAAACGTAAGGATTTTATCGCCAAGTGATTTTGTCCATCCTCTCTGTAAAATTCAATAGCAAAAAACCGTTCCTCAGAATGTATGTATTTATCTGTGTAAGTGTACGGACCAACCCATTTTGCCCCGGAGTCAAAGACGTAACTGGTTTTAGCTAGATCAGACAGCGATAGCGATTGTTTGACCTGCAGCTATTGTGGGAGAGCTTAATGAATATAGCTGGATTTACGAGGGTATTGTCAAATGTTCTTCAACATGACGTTGAAAATAGCGCATATATACTAGGCAGCGATCTGTCATACAGGAATGAATAGCGCGATCGACTGGAATTGGAAAAGCGAAATCTTATTATATGACCGTAAAACTGTAGTTGGGGAATACTGTTTGGAAACTGACAGTGCTTTTAAGCTTTGAAAATTTCTAATTTTCATAATAAAAGCAAAACATAGTGGTATTTTTTAAACAGAAGTTATCCAATTCTATAACATACCCAAGACTGAAAACGGTTTTAAAAAAATGTTCAACTGGTTCAGTAGTCGACTTTTAACAGTCAATTTCAACAAGACTCACTTTGTTCCATTCGCGTCGTACGCAAACGGCTTACCGAAATACACCAACTTACAAATCAGTTGTAGACAGGTAGCTCCTATATCAATGGTCACCAGTATCAAGTACTGAGGAATATATCTAGATTGCCATATCAAATGGAAGGAGCATACAGAATATGTTGTCAAAAAGATACGTTACGTTATAGGCAAATTTAAACTCCTTTCCACTATACTTACCTATGAACAGATGACCATTGTATGCGAAGCACTTGTTCATAGTCATATACGATATTGTATTGTGGTGTGGGGCGCAGCATGTAAAAATAATATAAAAGCAATAGAAATTATACAAAAACGTTTAATAAAAGTTTTATATAAAGTGAAATTTGCATATCCTAGTGACTTGTTATTTTCTAAAACAAAAATTCTAGATATCCGCGAAACATTTTTCATGTCATTAGGTATTTACCAATATAAAAATAAATCAAACTTGACAAAACACGAACACAAATATGACATAAGATAATATATGCATGTATTGTTGTACCAAAAGAAAGAAAAAATACTTTAGCATAGAAGCATAAAATGTCTAGTGCCTTTAAATTCATTCAAGTATGGTTTAAAGCAATGGATAGTAAATAGGAATCGCATTAAAATTCACCAACTTGTAGACATATGTAATATACCTATTATTACTAATATATATAGAATACATAATATTTAAATATAAATATTCCTGAATGAACCCTTATTTGTTGTTTCTATTTTATAATAATTACCTTATTGTACCCAAGCACAAGTTTTTAACTTCTTTGGAGCACTTGTTGTTTATTGTATTTTATTTATTTTATATTTACAATAAACGCTATACTACTACTACTACTACTACCTTTATTTTCTGGAATAGTTGCTTATTTTCAATTAGAAATTAACTTACGGTTTTCCAAAATTTGACTTGATGATATGTCAGTTATACGCACTTGCTCAATTGACATATAAATTAGCTACTTAATTTTTGATCTGTAGGTGGCTTTGCTTTTCTGAATGGAGGACGAATTGCGAGAAAATACATTTGCAGTTTTTGTCAGCTTTCTTACTTCCTGCTTTTCTCAATAAATTTACTTTCTCCTAAGACTATCTTTTATCAATATTTATAGCGTCTGCGACATTTTTGAGTGGCTTTAATAGAAATTAAAGGCTCAGGAAAAATACCTCAATTTAGGTAGTAGTGATGGGGAGGCGAAGCCAGTCAGGTAGGCCACCTTTGGCCCTTTTTGCCATACCTCAAATCAAAGTCGTGGAGATAAAATTAAATTATATACTCTCCTTACCTATCGTTGGAATCACCAGTCTTTAGTCGGTTGCTTTAATAGTCGTTGTGTTCTATGTTTTAACTTATGGTCCTCACGCTTTAGACTACACATTTGCATAATGTATAATAATTACTTCTTAATTACTATTTTCTATGTTTCCTTTTAGCACAATTTCGGAATAGATTTTGCAAAAAAGAAAGCCAACAACAATCGACAAGCGCCTTCAGATACAGCATATTTTTCTTGTCATATTGACTTTCTAAATCAAAGAGGAGAGAATTCAGCTGAAAAATAAACGTAGGAAACCATGATCTAAGATATGAAAACTAATGTGTTATCTAAAAAGTTAAACTTTTATTGAAATTCCAAAAGAATTTTTGCTCCTATGGTTCTTACTATATTCATTTTGGAAGTTGTTCATTGAAACAAGTAATTAACTTACGACCATATGCATTTTCTGTGGAAAAATGATCAAAGTAAACATATTTCACAAGCTTTCCTGTATCCTTCTAGCCACGTTACATACCTACGTGTTTTATTTGTGTGGATACTACTAAAATAAATTGTGAAAAAATTGATGATTCCAAAACCTTCTAACGTAACCTTTTTTTGAAGCTAATTTTTTGTGTAGTGCATATTTACTTGATAATAATATACTTAGGCCCGATTTTATCAACATGGGCATTTTAACAAAGATTTTGGCCAATCAGAGCAGCTCTTTCAAGAACATGCATCAAGTAGGTACTCTGAAAATGATTGATTTCTCTTGAAGTTGACCTCAAAGGCTCAAAAAACTCAAAAATGACATACTTCATGACCATTGTGAACCATCTAGTATCTTTTTCAGTCTGATTTTCCATCCTAAATGGGTGAAAAACTGCATTTCCTTGTTTAACAAAAAGTTAGCAATAGCTAATCTCAACCAATCAGATTCCAGAGAAGCGGTACATTTGATCACTGGTTTTATGCTGTATCAAATCATATGATGACCAGAAATTCACTCACTGCATTATTTGGATAAAACAATAATTTACTATCGATAGTAATTATAAATACATTCAATATATCTTGTTTTATAGTAAAAAGGGGTAAAAATAGCATTTTGTTACATTTCAAACGTTAAACAAACGATTTAACTGTTAGGCAAGCTATTTTCCAAGCGTTCATGTGTATTACGGGTTGCCTATCCAGAACGGCAGAGTTCGCTATTTAGCTAGGTATAACATCATTTTATGTATGCTGCACCTTTAGATCCTCTGTGAATATCTCTATAAGAAGTATAAGAAGGTATATAACTAACATGCATCCAGTAAACGAAAGATTGATTCTACATAAAAGTATGTATCTTTTTTTCTAAATTCCATCTGACTGACGGAGGTGGGATTTGTAATTATTAAATAAGGTAGTTGCTGTGATTGATACTAGGTACTTTTATGATTCTGTCACAAATTATCGCAGTTTGCAATTAGTAATTATACAATAATTATAATGTAAACATGAAAAATGGGGCATTAATTTGCAAATCAATCGCTTTGTTCTGATATTCTGCTATGATTTTGATCCATGAATTCTAAAATATTTTTCACAGAAGTGCCATTCAGCTTTGACGTTTTGTTTTCATTACTGATAAAATATTATTGTATGATACTTATTGACATAGGCCTCAATACCCAATAGAAACCCTTTGCTAAATAACAACCAATAGAAAAGCTTTGTCAAAGTCTTTGTTAAATATGCCTGTTGATAAAATCGGTCCTTAATCTACTTAATTTGGTTTTGGATAGGGATCCCTCAAGCCAAATCCAAATGCTCAGCCGAATCAGAAGTTTTGCGATGATTTAGCAAAAAATTATTTTCTTATATCGAACTAGATAAACACATGCATGGCATGTTGGTTACATTTAACAGCTGTGCTCATTCTTCAAACTCTATTTCACGATAGGGAACGCGACGTGTATAAAAATGTCTTCCTTTAACTTGGCAAGGATAGGCTGAAAAATAACGAACACTACCTAGAACTAGTTAGTAATCGATAAACTGCGAATCAAATGTTCCGCTAAATTCATCACAAACTTTTTTTCCACTTAAGCCTGAATAGTGCAGACAGACTTGACCTTTGAATGGAAGATGCATTTTGATAGCTGTTATGATTGTACTTCTATAGAAGCATTGAGTGTTCGATTTGCATATCTACGTATTTCCTTTTATGTGTATGTAAATGTAAAAATAATAAAAGTACCACACTATGAAAGCATCACAGACATTTTCAATAGACTCAGTGCTATAAAATCGTTTTAATGGTTTACCTTGCAAGTACGTATATTTACATATTTAATTGCTATGCTCAATTCAAGGTTATCTCGGGAGGGTATTAAACTGCAGAAAAATCTGTTGAAAAGCTTTATACATAAATTTAATTACCGGGTATAAATAGCTGACGGAAGATGGTACCACATTATGTAAGTCGTTGGTTTTATCAACGGATATTGGAAATTTTCAGGTGTTTGATCGACAATTAGAGTAATAACCACTTTGTTTTTTTATCATGTACCTATAGGACTCTCTTCACAGGATTGATCTGAAATATACTTGAAGACACAAGTGGATAAAGGTGTTATGTCACAAAATAATTATTCTGAGAAAAATCGATTTAAAGATTTTCGATTGGAACTTTTTTATGCACCGCATTTAGGGCATATAGTTCAAGTATTTTCAAAGCATAGTTATGTGTTTTCTTCGTCTGTTTTTTTGATTTGGAGACACTTTTATATTTCACGGGAAAATGGACTTTGAATGTACATGACACCTGTATACATGAAAAATTGGCATAGCCTGTATTAAAAGGATATAAAAAAAGACCTACGTTCACAAACATTGGTGCTTTTATTGCAAAAGTAACACAGAACTTCAAACTGATCTAATCACTAATTGGTTTGCATTTTTTCTTTGGATGCCCTTCGTTGTCTTCAAAAATTTTTCCATAGAACCATTTTTATACACTTTCTTACCTTGACTCCTTTATCCACTGTGAAAAGTAAAAAGTATTGCACATAACACCTTCATCATCTAAATATCGATGTTATTAATGAAAATAACGTAACAAATTGAGAATGAAATGGAAGCATATTTTACAAATGTTACATGACACCTTTATCCACTTGTGTCTTCAAATGTATTTTGCTCTAGACATCACTGACTATATCTTAGTAAAAAAACTGTTTCAACAACAAAACCCTTACACTAAAGCATAACAAAACAGTATGACATAACCTCAAACTCATGTGTCATGCTGCGAACTCTAGAGAGAAACTTTACCCTTAACGTCTTAACAGTGGATAAAGGTGTCATGTTACCTTGACTCCTTTATCCACTGTGAAAAGTAAAAAGTATTGTACATAACACCTCATCACCTAAATATCCATGTTATTTATGAAAATAACATAACAAAGGGAATTAGGAATGAAATGAAAGCATATTTTAAGCTTATTGAATGAAAAATACACATTTTTAAAAAAATGTTACATGTCACCTTTATCCACTTGTGTCTTCACTTATAAAAAATCAGTAGGTATTGTTTTCTAGACGCTATTAAACCGATATTGAGGATAAACCATTTAGTTGATATTTAGGAAAACGCTTATGCTGTGGATAACCTTTTAACCATAAGGAGAACTGTTTCATTTAAATCGAATTCGTATACTTTATGTACAGTTTCCGAGATCCTGGTATAATCCATGAAATCTCTTCAAGATGTTCAAACTTGTTTATATAGCTTGATAGAGCATGGGATGTTCGAACTCGAGATATTTGACGCACCCTTTAATCAACACAATCTTGTCTCTTCCAGGTCTGTATGGCACCCTGTTCCGTCGCAACAAGGAGGCAGCCTTCTCCAACTACCGGCTGTGGGAGTCAGTGGGCTTCGTGATCGCATACGCATACTCCACGCACCTCTGCGCCAGGATGAAGCTGTACGTGCAGCTCACCATGCTGGTGGGCGGATTCCTGCTGTACGTGTCCGTCGAGATCCACCATCTGCACAAGATCCGCAGGCAGAAGGAAAAGGAGAAGCTGGCCGCAGAGCAGGCGGCTCAACACCAACTGGACAAGGAACGGCAGCAGCAGATGCAGGAACCTGAGGAGACGGACGACGAGAAGGACGATATTGATGACGAGATCATTGTTACGCATCTGTAAGGAGGACAGGATGAATGGAAAGGTGAGACTTTGCAACGATACTGGCATATATTGTCCTCATTGTTATCTAATGGCAAAAATCAGGAGCCAGGAGTTAGATAATTTTATTATCTGCACTGATATCCAGGTTACAATCAGAACATTCTGCCTGGAGCTTGCTGCTACAACACCAGACTTGCCGCTCTACCTGGACAAGGTGGTGTAATAAATTCTGACAACGTAACTTCCCATGACAGTTTTGTAGACCCTAAACTAGGACGCGGTACGCGTGAACAGACCTTAAACTTAAGAAAAATTATTGCTGCTTCTCAGGAAGAACCAGTAGCTCTATTAAACGTCTTAGAACAACACAGTGCAGCATACGGTCGTGGTATTAACTACAACACCAAGGTTATGATCGTAGATAGAATAAGCCGTTGTGAAATAGTTCAAAATTTTGTGCATCTCGGCTCTTTGATCGACAATTCGGGTGGCTGTGAAAATGAGATTCGACGACGCATTCAACAGGTACCTGCGGCCATGACAAGGCTAAAATATGGCGTGACCATAACATATGGCGTGACGATAACATCACTAAAGCTACCAAAATGTCTCTGTTTCAGTCTCCTGTGTTCTCCATATTTTTGTATGCCTCGGAAACTTGGACTGTTAAAAAGGCAGGTTGAGCTCGCATTGATGCTTTTGAAATGTGGGCGTGGAGGAGAATGCTGAGAGTCCCTTACACCGCCCATCGAACTAACGTTTCCATACTGGATGAGCTCGGTAATCCAAAGAGACTTTTCTCCATTGTGTCGACGAGAATGCTTACATTCTTCGGACATATTCACAGAAGCTATAATATGGGGAAACTTGTAGTTCAGTCATACCCCGAGTGGCCGGTGCCGTGGCCATTCCCCTGCATGCTGAGTGGATATGACAAAACAGTTGCTGGTTATGAGTATCAAGAGCGCTCCTGAACTAGTCAGTAAATCGCGAAAGATGGCGAGCTACAGTTTTCAAAACTATTGATAATATTGGTGTCGGTAGTACTCTAGCTACAACTTAATGCATTTTAAGAGTTCATAACATATCTGCAAAATTGCTCTCCAGGCTAGGCAGCTAACGTTGCAGTAACTATGTCACCATAGCGCTTCTTATTTCTTATTAATTTGTCAAGAAAGATGCTAGCGATATAGGCGTAGTATTTATTTATATGGATCTAACAAAGGAGTAGGTACTCGTACTGGAATCCTCAAATTATTGACAACGCATTCATCGTTTTTAACAAGTAGAGCACTGAACAGCTAGTGAATTTGCGATCTGTTTTTACTTCCCACTCCGATAGGTGAGGAGGGTATTGTGACCGCGAAAATTTTCGATTTTGAGATAACACGCTTTTGGGACGTTTTATGATGTCTGTATAAGCGTTTGGAGGTTGTAAAACTGAAAAATTTGTTGTATTCATAATAGGCTATCCAATGATCTATGAAAGAAAGACCTAGACGTAGCGGCATAACACTTTTTTTTGGCGATGTTTTGGTTGCAAGGGGATCTCAGGCTCTCAGACCGTAATGCGTCTGAGTCAATCAACTTGAATCCACTTTTTCTTCCACTTGCATTGCCCTGATTGTTCTGTAGAATTATTATTTATGGTGTATAGAACCTTTATTTGCAAATAATCAAGATTAGTCAATCTGCGTGTGTCTATGTCTTATATAATTTTATAATTTAACACTTGATATTTGTTTTTCAGACATTCCAAGTGACTTACCTACACACTGGATGTGCTGTGTTCAAGAAGGAAGACGGGACCAGTGCTTACTCATACTGCCTACGACATTTTTTCTACATGGAGGAAAAAATGCTGTAGCACGTCAAAATCAGTATTTTTCCCATATTGTATAAGCATTCTGGCGTTACACTTTACTTGTACATAATACTACAGTAGAACTTAGACTTCGTTTATCATAGACTATAATGTGTCCAATCCTTCATACCATTTTTCAAACCTTCATGATCAGAACACCACGATGTCACCGTGTGAATCCAAAGGTATATCAAAAAAACTGTAAGTTGAGTGGTTGACTTACGTGTACTTATTGTTTATTATTTGATGCAATAATGTTTTGATTTATGAGGCTCTCAGGAGGCTCCTGTGACGAATTCATGTTTTGTTTATTTCGGATTGACGCATGGGGATACTAATATCAGCATGATACTGGTTCCTCAGTGGGTATGAAATATTAATTTTGTTCTATAGGAATTAGATCTAGTCTCAATTTCAAAGTGTTGTACCAGCCGCAGTAAGCCTTAATTTAGCATTGAAAGGTATTATTATAAATATTATTCTTCCAACGGAATATCCTGCTGTTACGGTTACTTTTATATATGCCAGTTATATACTGTTGTTTCACTCAAGGCAGAGCTTATGAAGGCACTATCACAAACGACACTTCCGTCAAAATTCACAAGAGTGACCAACAGGACAAAAATTTGGAGAAATTTGGACAAATTTCTTACTTAAGCCCATGTTGGTGGAATAAGAATACATGAGTACTGTGAGTTACTTTTGATGTACAGCTCCTCAAAAATCAAAACGTTGTGAAGCACCTGTGATGTCAACCTTTGCAGCCATTGAACAAAGATGGATAATATACACTTTTGAATTGAGGTGTGCTTATAATAACTGTGTTCCTTATAAGAAAATCGTAGTATTTCAAAATGTAGCAAACACTGAACATTGTAGACAAAACATGCAAAGGATATTGCGAATAGGTTGCGGATTGTATGCACAAATTTTCGTCATGTTTAGGACCATTTGGATGTTCAATACGTTATGTATGAAAGAGTCTTAGCTTTCAATACACTCTTAAGGCTTTATTTGTTTCTGATGATTTACTTGTGGAAGCCTTTTACCTGATAACTACATATATTATTCTACTTTTCCAAGAAACACAACTATTGGGCATGTAAACCTTTTGACAAAGCTTTAGTAGAATTCAATATCAACACGTTTTCTGCGCCTTAGCCTCCAAAGTCGTCTTCCAGTATAATAAGACCATTGTTTCATATCTACGCTTTGGCCAAAGAAGTGAAAATTATATCCGTAGAAGCTTTTTTCAAATTCAATTAAAAAAACTTAGGATTCTCTAAGTAGAAACTGAGATCACAAATTAATCGTTTCGAAGAGAACTCTAAACTTTTCTCATTAATAGTGCCATGTGGTTCAATTTTAGCAAAATAAGTTCCTCCAGAAGTATACTATGTATTGGTTATATTTCATTAATTTTAATGCTACTGGAAAATCAATGATTTTTCACAGTGAAGCTGAAAAGTAGCCTTGTGAAACTTGACATGATTGATGATTTTGTAGCATGTAACATTTTCATATAAGGAACATTACTTTTTAGATTATAGATTACGATGACTATACCTATTTGAAATGACTTACGTAGAGAGACGAAAAGTTAAAAATTAAAAATTATTATGGTGTGCTTGATATTAGAAAGGTGTGGTGACAATTACCAACGCCTTATAAGATAAATTACGATCCGGCATGTAACCTTCCGGTACTTTCCCCAATATAAAATATTACTTTTCACTGTTTTATACACTGTTGAAAACAATTATTGTTTCAGGAAAAGATATTAGCTAGCCCTGAAATTTAAAGAAGAGCTAATGCACCGCAATTATACAGGGTGTTTCCGATCTTAGTGCATTAATTTGGAGGAACGATAGATCATGATGTTTCGAACCTGAAACCTCAGTACCATTTCACTAGTTAACGCATAATTGAACAGAAAAAAATTTAAAAAGGTATGACTGCAAAATCACAATCCGACAACATTGCCCAGTATTCGTCCTAGCTTCTGTCAGGTGTTTTTGGAGAATTTCACTATGTAAACAAACGTTATTGTCTCTAGCCTTGTTGCCGCATATTCTGTGTTATCAGAAAATGTTGCGATTTTTTTTGAAACTTCAAATTTGGGATATTCGTATTATATTTGTGCTACAAGCATTACAATGATGTGTAATATTCGTACTTTATATAACGGCATTACGATCGTAAACACCCTGTATAGTGTTATCTGTTGCGTAAATCAAGTTGCTTCATTAAAAGTCTTTGACTGTTGTATCTTTTACTCTTTAATGAATAACTATGTGTTTAATATGAAATTTGACAAAATATTACTGAAACTAAAAATACAGGGAAAACGAGTAAATAATGTATTTTTCAAAACATATGTATATCAGCAATTGTACACATTGTACACTCTTACAGATCATTTGTAAAATTGCAATCAACCATTGCACAATCGATATATTTTCAACTAAGTACATTTTTTGAAATATTCTACTTTCAGGCATACCCTAAAAAGTCCTTAAACTACTGTGATGGACATACGTTCGAATTTGGCGGTTCATACACAACAAATAGTTATTAGTTGTTTTGTATGATAAAATTTCCTCTGTACAATCGATATTTTTTTGCAATACCTTGAATTAGAATAAAAGTGTGAGTTTTACGTTTGTTTCTCGGAACTAGCGGAAGCTGTGTCTTTCTGAGTAGCAAACTATCAAATACACTGTTTAGTAAATATATCACTCTTGTTATTATCTGTTTTAAGTTTGTATTATATCAAGCTTTATCTCGTAGTACGATTGAGGCATTTTTAACATCTATTTCTCCTTTTGTATGGGATCCCTTTTTCTGTACGGGGTCCTTTCTCGAGAATCACGTTATGTTATTTATGTTATTTTATTTTTTGATAATTTTAGATCAACTTGTACAGTAATTATAAATATTAAGGTATATTTTAGTTATATTGTATATTACATTATCCAACTGTAAATTCATACTCAGTATTTAGTGCGAAATACTGTAGGAAAATAAAAGTCATTTAAATTATTAGAGGAAAGTTGTTTTTTATTTCTCCCAGAACTTACCGATCGATATTCGAGAATATGCTGTCGTAGAACAATTTTTCTTTACGGAGTAATTAACATATGATTTCAGTTTAACCTGGAAAGTTGAAGCATTTAGTAGTCTTGACGTCAAGTAGTTTCACTCAGTATTTCTCACATTTTCTGCAATTTTAACATTTTTGGAGGTACCAAATTCCCAAAGCAGATAAATTGTAACCTTTTTTGAAAGAAAATGGCTCCTTAAGTTGGCCTATAGTCACTATATCTGTTAGAGTCAGAATTTCTGAATTTAGGGACAAATACCGCATCCCTGACACCATGAATTCGCTTAGGCGCTCACATGGCCACGCTCCTTGGACTCTCCATTTATCAAAGGCAAACAAATCCTTACCAAAATGGGATAAGGAAGAAGCAACACCAAACATTATAAAAGATGTATTCCTTGTATTGTATCTAATTTATACAAATGGTTCAAAAACGAACAGTGGTGTCGGAACAGCATTTTTGACAGATAACTCCAGTTATGCTTGGACACTGTATTCAAGAAGTTCAATATACACACCAGAGATTTATGCCATTTGGTGTACTTTACTTCTTTTTATGGGATCCTCTCACAAACGCTGCCTTATAAATATACTGACTCCATGAGCACTGGTGACCGTGGTTGAAGATAAATTCTCCACTAATATGAGGAATCGGATATTGCTGGACCTCCGATACCACCTTAAGCATGAAGGGAAAGAAGTTATATTCATTTGAACCCCCGCCCATGCTGGAATCCCGGGTGAAGAGCAAGCTGATCGTGCTGGCAAGGTACTATTTTTTTTTATGGTCAGCCCTCTGCAAAGGCTGAAAGCCTAGGTGGAAGTGCAGTGGCAGGATAGGTTTCTGTGCACGTTAGATTTAAAGCAATTAGATTGTAGTCGTCGGGAAACAAATTCCCCGACAGTTCATTCCACCATCAGCGTCCAAGTTCACCAAAAGAAGGAATACTGGAGGAGACTGGTTAGAGGAGTTGGAACCTCGACCAGGTAAGGGATACAATCTGTAAAATAGGAACAGGTCAGCTACCTTTCTTCGATGTTTCAGGCTGTAGAGGTCTTTTGTGAGTTTCGACGTATCGATAAGTCTAAGAGGCCTTTCAGATAAAGCGATTTACGCGCGAGTGGACTCGCGCGTAGTCAATTTATATTGCGTCCAGATGTCGCGTTTCACTTGCGTTTCTACGCAAGGAGAGATTTCCTTCCAGTTAAAAACGTGGAGTTGGATACAACGGTTGTGTTGTGGCGTGCACACCGGCGATGGAAGCTTCGTAAACAAAGAGAAAGGCGACAAAATGATATAATTGAGTCATGTAGTACCTACTCTTGTCTGTAGTCTAAGAAGTCATATTATTAAATAAACTATTCTTTACCCACCTATTTTTTTTTTCTTTTCTTCGGATTCACCAGCTTCACAAAATATTCCAACTATTTCGTATATACGTTTTATGAGTCTATCTCGTATCCCATATGGTTCTGTATCGAAGTTATCACGCTCCATTTTCAAAAACAAATACGTCCACACGCTACGGACTCGCGCGTTGTACTGGACGCAACAATGTCGCCCGAGTATCTCGACTCGCGCGGCGCTCGCGCGTACAACTGGCGAGTCGAGAGTCCCGCGCGTTACAAGCGTTTTACGCGCGAGTAAAACAACGCGCGAGAGCATTTGAACGGGATGTATGTAGCTCTAGTATCTCGGGAACGCGCGAATGACTACGCGCGAGTCCACTCGGCGTAAATCGCTTTATCTGGACGGGCTCTTATTCCTCTATTCTGGATAGTGTCCAAACGCGTTAGAGGGTGCTTCGGAGCGCATCCCCACATATTGGAGCAACACTTCAACGATGGTCGGATCTTCTGTGTCTTGTAGAGCAGCAGTAGTTGCTCTAGTGTATACTGCTTCCTACGGCGGAACAAAACTTCAAGCTTCTGAGATGCCGTTTTAGTAATACTGACGACATGATCCTGCCAGGACGTGTTATTGTAGATGCCGATCCCCAGAAGCTTGATGGAAGGTGATTTGACTATTGGGTGCAACTGCTTTGTCAGTATTTATGACTGAGTTTTCTGAACGTTCAACTGTATTTAATTTACTAATCCCCACCGACGTGTCATCTATTGGGATGATAGTAGTGTAACCTTACCACGTGTTGAGACATTTCTGCACGCTATCATTTATGTTTTCTTACTGGTTTCTTCTCTTACACATAGATTTTCCAATGGAACCTCAATCGCTGCCTGTATATTAACAGAAGAAAGCAAAAGGAAATTCATAGTTGAATGGAGTTAAATGAACGTCATACAAAAAAAATTATGTTTATTGTCCTAAATGCATGAGCTGCATCAAAGTAGCTACTTGTTTGTGTCATGTGTTATTTTGGTGTTTGTAATTGATAATATAGTCCTTTTAACTGTAGTAGTTCCTTATGCGTTCCCATTTCAACTACTTTTCCTTTACTTATGATACATATTAAATCGGCATCCTGTATAGTACTTAGCCGATGGGCTATAGTGATACACGTCCTTCCTAATTTTGCCCTATCCAGGGCTTCCTGGACAACCTGGAAATAAGTTTATAGATTCAAATACCATTTCTTAGCGGTGAATTTTCTGTAAAGAAGAGTAGGAGAGGATGAGATAACATCCCAAGATTAAGAATGAAAGTCGATGTTCTAAATCCGAAAAAGTTGTTTAAAAAAAGAAGACCCGAGAAAATATTTAGGTTCCCAATCAGACCAACAACAACACGTTAATTTGGAGGGACATTGATCACGGATTTGGCTTCAGTTCCAAATTTATCCATGTTTAAAGTAAATACAAAATTTGGCATTTCGCGCAGATCTGCATATTTGCGAAAAAAAACTTTCTGTGAGAAGGCGACATACCAGCTCCAATCTGAGGATGAGGGTATTTAATCTGATAAAGTATATGCGAAAGTCAAGGTCAACTTGAGGCCAACTTTGGAAAAAGCACGTAACAGGTTCAAAAAGTATGCTATTGTATGTGACTTGAGTAGAAAATCTAATGTAAAGCTGAAATGCTCTTGGGTCCAAATAAGTCTCTATCAGATCAAAATCAAGGGTATTTACAGAGCATAATCAACTTCCAGTCTAATTTGCCATCACCATTCAACATTATACTTACCTTTTCGCTTTCGCTGTCTAAAGCTGATGTTGCTTCATCCAGAAGCAATACCTTAGGATTCCTGACCAATGCCCTTGCGATTGCTATTCTTTGTTTCTGTCCTCCAGAAAGCTGTGTACCTTTTTCACCCAATTTTGTCTCGTAACCCTACAACGGAAAATAATAATGAAAATGAAATACATAACTTCAACTGCCCAAGAAAACTGATAATCTGAACAAAGTTCTTTGTATAACTTCAAATTCTTCTGACTAGTGCCATAGTAGATAAAAGTCAAACCTAGGCAGTGGAAAAGTTATTACAGAGGAATGTACTGAAGGCATATAGGGAAGCTGTCCTGTCCATTTATGATATCCAGTGTTCAGAGAAAAACACCGTTCTATGGTTACTTCAGCAACAGCTGCACTTTCAAGTTCTTTTTCTGTAATACTGGCTTTTATTGAGCCTATTGAACGTAAAAACAGGATTGCTACTTTTCATGAAAACATGAAGAGTTAGACAGTGGGTGCGATCGTGTCTTAATGTCTAAGGCATCTAACCTAGTCCATAACTGGGGTTATGAAAAAAATGTTTGATAAATGGATAAATCATAAAATTAAATAAGTATTATACCAAAACGATCTATAGCAAAGAAATTTTCCTTTGTTTTTCGCAATAATTCAAAATAAAAATAGATTTTTGAATCCAGTACTGAAGGGACGTCAACAGCTCCCAAACAAAACCAATAGCATGTGAAGTCAGCGCGTTAGTTTTCACAAACGACGTCCTACCATGACTTTTTTCCCAGCTAATTGTGAAGTAAGAGTTACTTGTGTAATAAGTTTATATTTGTTGTATGATAGACGATGAATGAAGTTTGCAGCTCGTGACGAAGTCTATGGAAATAAATATGTTTATGAATGTTCGAAATCAGATCACAAACTTCACTAATAAAGTACCTGACCAAATATGTTTTGATGGAGCAATTTTTGCGGCGCAATGGTAGCTCAACGGATAAGCGCACAGCTTTCCATCCTACAGATTCTGGGTTCGATCCCAGGGCTTGACAACCTTTTTTAATTTTTTTTGCCAAAAAAAATTATTGACATGCGTTTTGCACATGTTACAAACATTTTATTCTAGGATTTAAATAAATATGTTTTTGAATAAAATTTAATTAGGCACTTAACTTGCGCTAGTGCAAAAAGTAAATACCGGACGCACAGTACACAGGCACTAGAATTCAAAAAATAAATGGAAATGAACTTTGTTTGTCAATATCAATCGCCAATTGCTCTGATTGCGATTTCAAAATTGAACTTAATTCAAAAAAACAATTGGCAGTTTTTGTTATAATTGTGAAATGTCTAATTGAATTTGAATCTAAAACATATTTATTTAGATCGTAGAATTTTTTTATTTTTTTTTTTTGGTAAAAAAATAAAAAAATGTTGCCAAGCCCTCGGATCGAACTCGGACATTGTAGTGTGGAGGACTGCGCGCTACCATGGCGCCTAAAAAATTGCTTCAAGAAAACAAATTTGACTAGGTACTTTATTACTGGAATTTCTGATCTCGTTTCAAACATCCAAAAACATATTTATTTCGAAAGTAGACTTCGTCCCGAGCTGCAAACTTAATTCATCCTACATTGTGCAACAGATATACACCTAATCATTTGGTTCACAGAAAAATCGGAAAAATGAAGGGTACCGGCTGGATTCGAACCAGCGTCTCCGGCATTCTAGGCCTTCGCGTTTACCAACTGCGCCACGGTACTCCGCACCACAGCCGATACACAGCGCCTACAACCTGTTGTCGACTCCACCGACACCCATCACTCCCCCGTATCCTCCTGTGAACCATGTATTTCAGTCATCCAGAGACATCTAGTCCGCAGTTGGGTGAGTGTGAATCTCTCACCGCTGTTTTGCACGACAGCTCTCTATGTTACTGAAAACTGCGACTGCTCAGTCGGCCAGGATTTCATGGGATGAAAGGTACTTGCTTACTGCGCAAGATGGAAATGATTCCAATCACTTGGTTCACAGAAAAATCGGAAAAATGAAGGGTACTGGCTGGATTCGAATCAGCGTCTCCGGCATTCTAGGCCTTCGCGTTTACCAACTGCGCCACGGTACTCCGCACCACAGCCGATACACAGCGCCTACGACCTGTTGTCGACTCCAACCGACACCCATCACTCCCCCGTATCCTGGGTTGTAGGCGCTGTGTATCGGCTGTGGTGCGGAGTACCGTAGCGCAGTTGGTAAACGCGCTGGCCTAGAATGCCGGAGACGCTGGTTCGAATCCAGCCAGTACCCTTCATTTTTCCGATTTTTCTGTGAACCAAATGGCTGGAATCATTTCCATCTTGCGGAGTAAGCAAGTGCCTTTCATCCCAAGATATACACCTGTTATATAAGTTACTGTTTTCAGCATTAACTGGGAATCTAGAAAAAAGTAATGGCAATAGGTAGGACGTCATTAGAGGGTTTTGTTCGGGAACTGTTTTGTTATAAATCTTATACAAATATGATATCTCCATTTATCAAAAACAAAATAAATAATCATATTTTTCAAAAACCCAACTCTCAGATATTAAGTAACCCTGAAATTTAATCCTTTGCTACATACCTGTAGGTAAATAAATGAAATCGAAGGATACAGTATGAATAAGAACAAAATGGTGCTTACCAAAGGAAGACCAACGATAAAGTTATGAACGTTAGCATTCTTCGCCGCTTCAATGATCTCTTCTTGGTTAACCTCTCTGGAGTTGTCTCCGTAAGCAATGTTTTCTGCTATAGTTTTGCTAAAGAGGTTCGGTTCTTGGGATACGATGCCTATATGCGATCTCAAGGAATTTAGTTCTACCGTTTTTATATCTTCGTCGTCCATGAATACCTGTCCAGAATCCGGATCATAGAATCTAGCATAGGGGGGAAATATCTAGATTAGTGATCACCTACAGGGTGAGTCAACGGTTGCGCAGAATGGCATATTTCTTGTATTTACAGAGATATGAGAAACGTAGAACAAGTGATTGTGCGGACTTTAAGAAGATGTTTAGTTGTAGAGAGTGTCCCATTTTGGGCACGTTTACGGAGTATCTCGGTTATTTTTCAAGATAGAGATTTGCGATTTCGCGACAGTGTGCTACTTTTTTATGAAAATAAAGATGCCGTTAACAAAATTATCATGGCCCTCTTGGTTTTTGAGATACAGGGTGAAATCGAAAACTATCGATTTTGGGACCATATATTTTTGAAAAGCTTCAATTATTTGCGATTGACTTCAAAAATAATATACAGGGTTTTATTTAAAAACATATATGTTTGCTTTATAACTGAAAAATAGTTAGAGTAAGAAAAAATCAAACTACACGACTAGATTCTACAAAAAAAATTCTATAAGACTCTTTTTTAAACTTTTCAATAAGATAAAAGACAACCGAGATACGAGGGTAGTCCCAAAATCGATAATTTTCGATTTCACCCTGTATCTCAAAAACCAAGAGGGTCATTATAATTTAGTTAACGGCATCTTTAGTTTCACGAAAAACTGTCGTTAAAACCGCAACTTTCTAACTTCAAAAATAACCGAGCCCGTAAAAGTGCCCAAAATGGGACACCCTGTACAGGCTGTTTCCAAAACCCCTAGCATATTTTGTTATATAGGGTATCAAAAGGAATTATTCTTAAGCTCACATTTCTTACAAAGAAATCAACTTTTGAAGTTTTGTTTTAAGGATACTTGCAACGTGTGTGGCCTGTCTTGAAGAAGTGAAATTCACTTTCGATTTTGCATCACAAAACAGAGAAGTGGTAGAAGTAATTCTACTTCTACCAATTCTTACATAGGTTACAATAACAGGTCTTTATAATGTTTTTGTCGACTATTTACCTCAACTATCAGATCAGAGGTTCATTGCGTAAAAATATGATACTTCCATCATTAAGGGGTCAAGTCGGTCAAATCCAATTAAGCACAATTCATTTTTTTGCTAATACGAATAAACGTATATTTTTAACATATTATACCAGGTGCCGGCAATCATTCTTTAAAATTTCCGGGATTTTGTCCTAGAAATCTAAATTAACTTCATTTAAATGTTGTATACAAAATCTTAAGAGTATTTGTAATTTTTTAATTTTTTTTTGTTTAAAGTCAGATTAGCAGGCGTTATTACCATTTTTTATATAAGAAAGCCTCTCATATTAATTTAATTGGAGTTAGTTTGCTTATAGAAGGAAACCTATTTGGATAGACTATGTTCATATTTTGTTAAAATAAACTTAATTTAATTGGGGTTAGTTTGTTTACAGAAGGAAACCTGTTTGCGTAAACTATGTTCATATTTTGTTAAAAAGTTACACGCAGTCATTAAATATAAACAGTTTTTGACATTAACAATTTTATATAGAGCTACCTCTACTTTTTACGTCAAATATGCTGTTGAGTAAGTCTTAAAAACGGTGGGGTTTTCAGTTAAAAAATATTATTTAATATTTTTTCGTTTTTAACACATTTTGATTATTTTTGATCACTGATCATTTAAGTCAATTTCGTATAATTATTATGTTTTGGCCTGCAAATGTATAAAGGAATCAAAGGTTAATTTGAAATGTGTTTAGAATTTGCTGAGAAATTCTTATATATGCAATAGTCTTAGTAAAAATAGACAAAACGTGAAGTACCTATATGTTACAGATCGTAGACAACATTTGTTTTTTGTGCCTGTGTAAATGAGAGAGATATGCTACTCCGCGCAATCTTTGACCTACCTTGTATGTTTGAACAATAGAATTTCTGCTATTCTATAACTCAGATTTAGATTTATAGGTGTATTCTGGAGAATAAAAGTAAGTTAGACAAACCGTTCAATCAACTGCACCACTGTTGATTTACCACAGCCACTTTGACCTACTAATGCAACAGTTTTACCTTGCAACACTTCTAGGTCTAGTCCACTCAGTACCTGCACATTTGGTCTAGTCGGATAAGAGAAGTGGATATCAGAGTATTTCACATTTCCACTAACCTAAAGAAATTAAAATATTGAACAAGTTACTTCCTCATTCCAAAAATTGGCGTGACCGTGAAGGTCATATCAAGGTCAAGTCGATTTTGTTAAATGGGACCCTATTTTTTGATAAATGGAAAAGTAAAAAAATTGAAATTCGGGAATGACTTTAATAGTGGTGTCAAGGTCTTTGCAAAGTCGAACTAAAATGTAGCCTATTGATGTGGCATGTGGCGTGTCAAAGCTTCATTGAAAGAAGCTTAGACTAATTATATCCTTTTTCGAGGTTATAAGTATAGATTTCCATTTAATAAAATCAACTTGAACTTGAAGTGACTTTCAAGTTAATTGCAAAATCATTAGGTACCAAATCTCTAATGTTCGCTCTTTCCTTTTTCGGAGTCGAAAATTTAGTGTCCCACTAAGAGACATAAACTTGACCTTGAAGTGACCTTAATGGTCATTGTTAAGCTCGTGGCCAATTTCCCCTCATTTATTTCCTGGATAAAGATTTAAGAAACCTCCAAGGTCAAGTCCAAGGTTATGGTCGAGGTCACCATTTCACTGCCCAAGTGAATTCCTACAGATTATGTCTGAATCACTTTTTTCTCTGGTCAGTACTTTCTAAGATAGAGAGGGTCCCGAAATTTTTGAACACCTTGTATATGTAAACAAATGTGATAGTTCATTTTTTTTAGGTGATAGTAATTTATTCACTCTTAAGATACAAAATTTTAAAAACAAAAGAAAAGATTTGTATATTCGACAATAATTCCATTTATGTACATGTCATCGAGTTCTAATGAAGCGTTACAATATTTGCACAAATTATTTATCAATAAGAACAATAATAGCAAGCTTAGCAACATACATTAGTGTGCTTAATAGTTCTCTACATTCGACAATATAATTTTAATTATAATCAATACGGTTGTATAATATTAAGTGCCTTCATCAAATCAAATTCTCACCACATTTGTTCTAAAGTGTGATGCTGTATTGAGAATTTGAAAAAACATTGCTACAAAAACTTGAGTAAATATATTCCCTAAAAAATGGCGTAACTCAACCAACTTACCGTACTCAAAGTTTTACAATTGGGATGATTACGGATGAGAGGTATTCTGTTCAAAAATCGTTTGACATTCTTTGCTGCTTTGATACCCCTCGTGAAGTTTGGTGTGAAAGCTAGAGAATTTGCTATGGACACTGTACCCATGATCAGAGCTTGAGACACTCTGAAAGAGAGAATTTTTAGGATTAGGTTGTTTGGAGTATTATGATAGGAAGTATTATTTTTTCTTGTTTACTGAGTATCGAATGGCCTACCAGTAAAATTATCAGGTAAATCGGCAAGAGGAATCGCTGGAAATTTATTTCGAGTTCGAAACCCTATTGATCTTCATATCCTAGAAAAAAATCTCCAGTGCCCTTTCTGAGGTGCACAATTTAATAAACTATAAAAAAGTTAGAACTACTCCAAACAATAGTCCTTACTTGAATACCCTCTCGTATGGCAGCCCATCTGTGATCAAATAGCCTCCATAGAACATGCACGCTGCGTATGCAAAGAACATCAATGTTCTAGCCATTCCATATACAAATCCACGCCAGTGGATAGTCCTGGATGCTCTGTGATAGAAAGGGAGGAGCTCTGATACGTAAATCTGGTGAAAGGTGTTTTCTAAAGACAGGGATGCCACTGTACGGATGTTACTTACTCCTTCCACCGCTATCTAAACAAAAAGAAAATGTCATTCAAAGTGAACTGCGTACTTTTTAAAACATCATTAGATCCCCTCGATTCTTAGGTTCAACACTAGCAAATCGGTTGTAATAGCTTTTGGTGAGGATAGATCGCACATTGATGGAAATAGGGAGATCAAAGTGAATGACAACGTTGATTATACAGAGTGTTTTCAAAGTTGGGACTTTCCTCTCCAGAAACAACTACAACAGAAGAATTCAGGAAAGTGGTAAGAAAATACTATTCGTTCGCTGCGAGGTTTTAAGTGTGTCCACTATGATGTAAATACATACTAATATCGTCTGTGCCTCCAGCTCTTTGCACGAGGTAGACCAATTGACGGGGTGTAGGGTGAATATGGTCAGGGAAACGATCAGTATACACTCGTGAAGACCGAAAGGCATTTTGACCACATTCACCGTACACTAAACTCATACCCCCCCTCCCCCCGTTTATTGGTTGCAGCATTTTTGTTGTTTTTAAAGTCCGACGTAACCGGGTGGTTTCACTGCTCCGTTGCGTTGCGCTCCATCGTCACCGCGTCACCGGAGCGTCGCTGTCCATATATTTTACACATGCAACGGAGAGGTGGCTCCATTGCGGTCTCCGTTGCTGGATGCGCATTTTTAACGGATCGACGCGCGAGAGCCGAAGTGGGGAGCAAGGCGATACGCTGCTGGGCCGGCAGGGTTGCCGCTACTATTACACTTGTAATTTGATTCAGATAACTTGAAATTTTTTCACTCTTTTTTTTACTATTGCTATTGTGTAGTATCTGAGTGAAGATAAGAACCGAACGACATCTTTTTCAGAAAAATGACTACGGGTGTGAATGTATGTATGTCGAGTTGGGCTGCATTTTAAAAATAAACACCCTTAATTCAGGGTGTTTAATAAACAAAACATATTTAGATATTGAACATTGCAGAATAGTTATTTCCAACGCATTTTTACAATAATGGTATCAAATCAAAGAGCTTGTTAAGAGCAGGTTGAAAAATAATGTGACGGCATTCTAACTCAAATATGATGGAACATCTAAGGTGGCGGAATAATATTTTTTTAGCACTTCTATAATATGGGTATCAAATGAAAGGGCTTGTTGGGATTAACTTGAAGCGTAATGTGACGTCATTCTAAATCGAATGTAGCGAAACATCCAATATGACAGTATAGTTGTTTTCAATGCATTTCGACAAAGTGGGTATCGAATGAAAGGGCTGGTTACGAAAAATAATGTGACGTCATCCTAAATTCAATATGGCGGTGCATCCAACATGGCGTAATAGTTTTTCCTATGCACTTCTACAATATGAATATCAAATGAAAGGGCTTGTTGCGAGTAACTTGAAAAATAATGCGACGTCGTTCTAGATGCAATATGGCGGACCATCCGGAATAATTATTATTAATGCATTTTTACAATATAGGTATCAAATGAAAGGGTTTGTTGCGAGTAACTCGAAGCCAAGGCGGCCGAGCCTGTCGATGACGGCCGAATAGCCCACGAACTAACAGTTGATCGGGTCATGGCCGCGAAAGCCTTACACAATACAATAACTAATTTATTACAAAAAAAATATTATTCATAATTCATTAACATACAAAATATTTGTTTTACTCTAAGAATCATAAATCTTGCACTCAGGACGACTTATACTTGTACTACATGCATTTTTAAACAGGCACAAACGCCTGACTTTTGGAATTCTGATTGCATTGTATCAAAGTTTTTCCCAAAATCCAAAAACATTTAAAATTTTTTTTCGAAAATACTACTACTCAACTTCCTTAATGTCACAAAATAATAAAATCAAATATTATAATTTCAAATCTTCAATACAACAAATAAATTATTTTGATCCTTAATTTTCAACTAAAGTGCTAACATTATAATTTAAAAAAATTCAATTTTTTTAAAAATCGTGTATGAATTCATTTTCTTGAATTATCCATTGGATAAAAAAAATAATTATATTGTGCAACTGCACTGATGACACACCTACATATTGATATCAACAAAATTCATGAAAGACATTAAATTATGTTACAATTATCAATCACGGTACAGTTCATGATCCGAGTGCGCTTTTCAGAAAAATAATATGCTACAATTCGATAATTATGTTACATCTGGCATCGCCGCGCGGCGTGCACTGCTTCGACGTCGTCCGTCGCCGACACGCCAGTGGAGCCTACCCTGCGCTGCTCCGCTCCGACGACGCAGCGCAACGGAGCAATGGAGCCGGGCCGTAACACGTCAACAACCCGATAGGTGTCAAACGCGCGCTGCTACCTACATCTATGCTCCGTAGTGAACTGGGTTTTTTCGTTTTTTGCCTCTGTTTTGATCTAGTCGCATAGTGACGGAATTACAAATGAGGATTTCATTATCATTTAGTATCTTGATATCCGTAAACATTTCGATTATATGATACTCAGAAAAGTCACTCCTTCTGGCGAGCACTATCTGCCCTATGTAGAAAAGCAAAAATACTTATCATCAACATAGAACATCTATTAATCTGAACATTGGAAGAAGGTTGTGTGAGGCTCTCTTAGGTTAGTAAAATCGATATATTACTATAACATAGGATTTATTGAGGATGGAGAGAAAGGTAACATTAAAAATAATAAATGATCCAGATTTTCTGAAAGATGTAAGATCGATTCAGCGAAAATGAATATAACAAATCTTATGACAGTAAATTGGGATCATAAGGAGTACTAGTCCAGGTTACTGAAACCTGCGGGGATAACATTTACATTATAGCTTTGACTAACTCAAAAATTATTGACATAAACACTGTTACTTTGCAGGTTATTAACTCACCTGGGTAGATTTCTGTAAGGACTTCTCTCTCGAGTCGCTCAGTCCGCTGGTATTTCGTCTTTCGAAGAATACAGCGAGTAGCATCAAAGGACTAAATGCCAAAGCTGTTAGCCCCAATCTCCACTCGTAATACATAGATAGGCCCACTGCGAATACTAAGGTGGCCATACTGGACACTATGGTACCTATTCGTTGACCAGTTGCCTGAAAATTGAATTTAGTTAGAAAATTTGTAACAAGGCTCCTCATTGCAAGTTGACATTATCGAGATGGAAGTCAGTTCAGAACATTTTTAACATTATCCATGAGGTACTCATGACTGCATAGTTTCACAGTGTAACATTTGGCAGTAAGCAATAAACAAAATTGCGGTATAATTGCGAGCAATTTGAGAAAGTGGGAGGTGATGAGAGGTCAATTTTTTTTTTTGGATTCATAACGGACTGTCCGTTACCCTACAAAAATGCTCTTAGTGATATTTTGTACTATATCTGAACATTGTCTTTGAAGTCATATCAGTGGAATTAAAATTTCTCTTCTGTATTCTTGAATAGTTTCCTCAGTATAGCCGTCGCTAGTATGTGTCCATAAGGTCTACTAGAACAGAATGTCAGTAACGTAGAACCTGAGTGTTTGGATATTAGAATCGGCGAAGCCTCAGGGACCTCTTTTAGGCTCCATACCTATTATACTTTATGATAATGACATTAAATAACGCTTCCAGATAACTGTTAATTTTATGTTACATTTCTCGTTTTTCATTAAAAGTGCACTAGATACTCCAAATGAAGCTAAATGTGCAAACTTCATGGATACGTTGGTAGGTTACTTTGCTGGTAATTGTCTGTACTTGAACCAAAACAAAACTGGGATAATTTAATACCATACTAGATAACGCCCGGTTGAAGATTTATCTATTATGTTCAACGGAAATATCAACGATGTACTGGTTAATCTGTGAAGCCACTTGGATTTCTATGTGATGATTACCCGGAAGCCTCAATGTGGAAATCTTATTGCTAGCTTAAACTCATTTGCGTGCTTGTTCCATAACCTAAAACTATTTTTAGTATGTAAAAGAGTTTTATCTACTGTGATGAACTTGACTATTTTTAGTCCAGGCGATAGGGGTTTTTGATAGCAAAAGGTCGGAAATACATGGAACTTAGTGAGATGGTAGACATTGATCTCCTGAACCTACGTCTGAGTTTGCGACCTGTGAGCGTTGCCGCTCGAGGGGTGGGGGTGGTTTGCTACATTTTTCCTGTGCCACCAATAGTTTCCGTCCTACAGTGCGCCCATGTTAGGGGTTGGTTTCTGATTTTCACCAAAATTAGAATTTCATCGCGGATTAAGACGAAGAACTCTATCAAAAAGTCGTATAACTTGTTTCTGTTCATAAAAGAATGGTATCTTCTCATTTATTTGTTATCTGTAGCTGTGCAAACTCATGTATTTGGTTTAAAAAAATCGCGATATTTAGGAACATACCGCTACCTACTACCGACATTTGCTGTCATCTTACCGATATGTATGATTTGGGGTATGAGATTTTAGGTATGGCTGTTATATTTTTGAGAATTTGCGCAATAGTACTGACCCAATTAATGAAAAATAATGATCCTCAAACGGCTTAAAATTTTTTTAGGCGTCTTAGGAGAGTGTATGGGAAGTATATAAAACGGGATCTCTAACAAATCTAGGCAATTATTTCTTACTTTCGTTAATCTTTCATGCAAGTAAGGTTCTAATATATATTTTACAATCTCGTTTGGACGGTTCTATGGGCTGGCAAATTTCTCAGGTGCAGGCAGGTTTCGTGAAGGGACGCGGTACGCGTAAGCAGATCTTAAACTTAAGACAAATTATTGAAAAAGCCAGAGAGCATTATTTTCCAGTTTTTATCTGCTTTGTGGATTATTCTGAGGCGTTTCATAACGTAAAGTGGCCTAAACTGTGGGAAATCCTTATCTCTATGGGAGTTCCTTATAAGTATTGATGGTAACAGTAGGCCGTTGAGAAGTAGTTCAAAGTTTTGTATAGCTCGGTTCTTTGATCGACAATTAATTCGGGTAGCTGTGAAAATGAGATTCGACGGCGCATTTAACAGGTACGTGTGGCCATGACAAAGCTTACTAAAATATGGCGTGACCATAACATCACCGCTACCAAAATGTTGCTGGTTCAGTCTCTTGTGCTCTTCATATTTTTGTATGCCTCGGAAACTTGGCCTTTTAAAAAGGCAGATCAAGCTCGCATAGATGCTTTTGAAATGTGGACGTGGAGGAGAATGCTGAGAGTTCCTTATACCGCCCATCGAACTAACGTTTCCATACTGGATGAGCTCGGTAATCCAAAGAGACTCTCCTCCATTGTGTCGACAACAATGCTTACTTTCTTCAGACATATACACAGAAGCGATAATATGGAGAAACTAGTTTAGGGTCATGCCCCGAGTGGGCGGCGCCGCGGTTCCCCTACACGCTGGTTGGATACGATGAAACAGCTGTTGGATATCAGTATCAAGAGCACCACTGAGCTGACAGTAAATTTCGAACGATGGCGAGCTACAGTTCTGAAAACGATTAATAATATTCATGTCGGCAATACTCTAGCCCCGACTTAATGCATTTTACGAGTTCACAACGTGTCTGTTAAGACATTGTGACTATGATGATGATGGGAAGTACACTTTTTTTATTTGGCTTAAACCTACCCCTTGTACACTGGCAGCATCTGATGACAGCTGAGCACATAATGCTCCTACACCGTTCTCCTTTCTATCAAAGAAGCCCATTTCTTGAATCAACATCGATTGGAACATCTGTCTACGAATTCGCTCTGTCATTTTTTCACCAGCTGCACCAAAACAGTAGTGCTATAATTTTAATAGAAACAAGAAGTCATGAAATTATAAAAACATTTAACATCTATTGCACATTTTAATCTTCATACTTACTCACTATGGTCAAAATGGCCATTGGCCATCTCTTCATGAGTTCCCCAGTTGACCTAATTTGATACGACAATATGCGACTTGAAAAATAGCTAGTTTAAATAAAGTTTGCCAATCAAATAAACATATGCATCAGAAGCTGAGTAAGGGGGCATTTGCAGCCCAAAGGCAATATTACGGTAGACTATGTGGCAAAACTGGTTGTTGAGATCAAACTTTTGGTGACCAAGCCCGCTTGTGTCTTGCCCTCTGGAGCTATGACAAGACTGTTGAGAAGGCGCACCCTCAAAGCTTTTAAGGTCACATGGGATGTCAACTACTACTTGCAAGTGGAACCCGAACACTGAGAAAAAAGGGCTGCGATTGATGAAATGCGGTCGGAATAAATACAATAATAAACGAACTCTTTGCCACGATTAGTTTACAAAAAAATACAACAGATCAATAATAAGTGGGCCCTTCATGTTGACGAATGCATTCCTCTAGCTTATACGACGTGCTCGTAATCTGGTTGTTGATAAACTCTAGGTGTACAGCCTCCCAAGCTGCCCTCATGTCATGTTCCAAATCATCCAGCATGGTCGGAGGATTGGGTAAATAGCCTATGTATCGACCCATCCAATCCTATACTTTTCCAATTCCTGTAGGAACGTCATCGATAATCGATACCCTTGCAATATGAGGTCGTGCATTATCCTGCTGGAAGAAACGCTCTTCGAGGCCTCGAACATATGGAACAGCAATTGGTTACAACACCTCATTCACATAACGTTTCGCAGTCATTATGCCATAAATCACAAGTAAAGGTGACTTGCTATTAAATGCAGTGGCACTCCAAACCATCAAGCCAATAGGACGGTGTATAAGGCGCTCAACAGCAAACTGGAGACCACGTCGTTCACCCAGTCGTCGTCTTACGCGTAAGCGTCCGTCGTGTGCCCCCAGACTAAACCTGGACTCACCGGAGAAGGCCGTCTGATGCCACTGAACATGCCATTGTCGGTGCTCTTGGCACCAATCTAACCGTTTGCGACAATGATTTGCGCGCGCCATGCTGCTTCAACTGTAGCCACGCTACGCTCCACGGTTACAGCAATTGCTCTGAAAGAAGCATTACGTTCTCGTTGGCCTACAGTCCGATCCCGTTCAAAGGGATTTAACTCGTAAACTGGGGCTGTCGTCTTCTAAGGGGCATCTTTACACAACCAATTCATCGCCTCCAAAGCCATGCTTTGTTTTTACACGTGTCGAGTTGTCAGAGGTGCCATATAGGTACTTAAGTAGCGTCTGAATGAACAAAAGTTACATGTGTACTAGAGATGGTACTGCCAAGCTGTGTACAAAGTTTCAATGCAAATATCCCTTTTTTTCTACATTTTTGGATTTCTCTTGCGAGTAGTCTGTCCATGCCCAAGATTCGAGTTGCGACTATTCTCTTTCCAGCGAAGAAAAAGAGTGATCACGCGCAAGATGAGTGAATTCTTGTCGCCTGACTGTAGCCAAGCTTACACCGTAGCAGACAGACCGCCTCTTGAAACGAACACGATGTGGATGGTGTTGTGCCATAAGGAATTTAACATAATTTTGGTTATAATCGTTTATTTCATACCAAAACCAGGACGTTCCGTTCTACATTGAGCATAAAATGTTCTAAACCACTGTTCACATTTTGGCGGCATCTGTGAGCAAGTTCCTATTCCATATTGTCAAATCAATAATTTAATGAAGAAATTCATTAATATCCATCCAGCAGAGAAAGGGGAAAACAGGTGAGCAATGAGTGAGTTCTCGTGGCTTGGGCAGAGGCAAGATTACACCAGTTGGAAATGCGAATGCCTAAGCGCACGCCTGGCACCAACAAATTTGGAGAATAGACCACCTTCTCAAGAATCAAATACACAGCTGTTTGTCGACGCCTCCTCATAATATGGCCGCCGTCGTATTGTGGTCTAAACAGGTTTGCCAAACGTCGAAAACACATGAACATGAACACTACCTATTGTTGTGCCCTGTTTATCCGCTGGATAGATATAGCAGTATTATAATCCACAATATGTGAGATATACCTACACCATTATTGAAAAACTATAAGCCGTTAGTGTAGATTGCTAGATGAAGTATGATATCAAAACCGTACAAGATTAGGTTGAACGTATTCCTTGAAGTTCTATTCGTTGGCAGACCAGGTAGGGGTACTTTGAATATTTGATTAGAATATGAAGCTAGGATGAGTACGCAAAAGCAGGTTGGTTCCTGCTCACGTAAATATGTAAACACAAATAAACATGGTTCTGTTATGGTCAAAATCCTACGATGGTCATAATATTAAGCTGCTCTCCAAGCTCATTCACGTTTTGCATAATCATCTCTCATTTGAAAGAATCTCCAAAGTCGAGATTTTGAAAACATGTTGGAAGAAGCGGTCGTGATTAACATTCAGAGATTGAGGAAAAACAACTTTGTTAAACTCAGCGTACTTCAGCTTATTTGGGTAGATGGGTGGTCCATTCCTGGTAATAAATCTTATGTCTGGTTTGGTACTTGTTTCTCAATTTTATTTGTGTATAAAAACTTATAATGAGAGTGTTTTTTAACCAGTACCATTTTTGTATAACACCGTCCATTTGTCGTTCCTAGAAAGACTGTTACCGTCGCGTCGGTGGTTACCGTGTAAACAGGTCTCGCAAATATCGAGAGCACGTGAACGCCATGAATTTTTTGCGCTCTTTTTCTTCGGTGGACCGAGTATAGTGCTGTTACTGGACACTGTCAGCTAAGTAAACATTTCTACCATAAGAGTTTGTGATATAACCAACGAATTCGAATAGGTTAGAAAAAGTAGCGCCCATGCTTTAGCAGGCATGCGTGTGTTCCCAAGACCCCGTTATTATTATTTACTGTGTTCACAAACACGATGTTATTTTTTACACAAATTCGCAAACAAATAACGGTAAACCCGAAGCGATCAAGCAAAACAATGTTGCTATTTATATTTTGCCACTAATCAGGCTGTTATTTTTAGGGTTCCTTACCTGCTAGCTCATCGCGGTCAGTGTGCCACCACCATCGAGCTGCCGCTTTAGAATTGTGGGGACAAACAAAATCCTTGTTTACTTCTTCTAGCCTATTCGAATTCGTTAGGCGGAACTCTGACGTTAAGGGGATAACGATGAGCTGCATCAACACTTTTCTCAGTAAGTTGGGATGGCCGATCATTTAGTTCTAGGGTATTTTTGGGAGGATAGACAAGGAGTCCTATGGGGCCTGAGTGCTTTGTACATCACCCTTCTTCCACTACAGAATACCGAACGTATCACAAGCACAATGGACTAGTATCACGAGGTTAAGAACAATGATTTAATTGTTATAACCGCTTAGTGCATACAAAAATAAACGTACTGCTGCATTTCATTACTTTCTACATCATTTTGTTTTTTAGTAATCCCATTCTGAAGTTTAAACAAAGGAATTCAAATTCAGCCAATCAGTGCCAACCGCACGAATCATCAGCAGTGCATTGTTGCCAAGAACAGCTCCGACTCTCAGACGGGAACAGAAGACAAGATAGATGAGCCAGCCCGCGTACAGCTCCGGCATTTCGCGCGCCATCAGAATGCGGCAAAACAGCACACATATCTGTCTTTTGATTGGCTGTTCGCCTTTAGGGCAGTGACGTCACTGCCCTAGGAGAAATCAAATATTTTCCTTATTTTCACGGCTTTCCTGTGCCCAAAAAATCGCTTTTTATGACGTACTCTATCGTATGCAACCAAAAAAAAAAAAATCATGATACTAGTCCGTTAATATAGATAACAACATCAGATAAAAATAACTTAAATATGTCTCACCTGAATAACCGTACTAAATGCTAAAACAACTCCCGCTACAATGAAGTAAATACACGTCTTGTTAGTTTCTGATCTGACGTAGTCATCATGAGGGTTAGCTAAAACCTAAAAGATCTGCGTTTCAATAATTTTAAATACATTGGGGTTGCTAAACAGCAATTCATAATCACTTTTCAGTCACCCCCTAGGGAATAGTTTGCAAGATGTATGGTTATAAATTATCCATCCTATGTTAGCTACAGTTATGGAACGCTCTCTATATTTTACTGAAAATGATTGATAACTATGTCATTCATTCATTTTTATATCTAGTGATTAGAAGATATGATTGTGTTGTTTGATGTTTATAGTTTAGAGCTCTCATATAATATTTACTGTCAAATTAAAATAATATTCACTATAATAATACTCAATAATATATTCGATATTCAATATTTTATATATGTATATAGAACGTTTTTTTTTCTTTTTAAATATTCCACTAATATATCTATTTTGTGATACATTTGAAGAATATATTACATTAAAGCTTTTTTGTGGCAAAAACAAAAAAACATGTGTAATTGTGTATGTATATAAATTTAATTAGAAATTCGTTCAAATGTATACACCGTGTCGCAGCACGCATCCCAAAAACCTTATGGGATGATTTCTGACACCGAAGTTATTATATGTTTATTCTTAATAACGAAAAATTTAAATTTTCTCAATTAGATCGCGAAATGGTTAATGTGTAGACTCCTTTGTCATATTCGTACGATATGAAACAATACGGCAACACATGATAGTTGATGTCAACAATCGACAAATGCATTACAAATATCCGTTAGCGCAGTCGTTTATGACCTTCTCCGTTTTTTGCCAGAAATTCCCGAAAGTAAAGGTGAATTAAGGCGGGCCACACACGTTGGGTTATCTTCTCAATCAAACTTCAAACGTTGATTTATATGTACCAAATTCCAATTCAAAGTATTGCCTTTTGATATGGGCTTCAGATTCCGAAACCTAAGTGCAATTTCTTTTTCCGGGATTCGTCCTGTGTCACGATATATACAGGGCGAGTTTTTAGTACCGGCTCGGTCAATAACTCCATTACTGTAGAAGATAGCAAAAACAGTTGTATATGAAAGTTGTAGCCACGGATATGTTCCTTGCTCAGAAAATATTTAAATTTATACAGAGTGATCCATGACTACGTGGTGATGCAAACATGTTTTTTTTAAATGAGACACCCTATAATTATATTATTCCATATTCAAATCCTACTAATGATTTCCCTTCTTCCTGTTACATTATACAGGGTACTTCAAAAGTTATGACCATTTCTATATCCAAATCACGGTCAAATGGACGTACTGTATATCAAAAAGTAATGAATCAAAAATCAATGTTTTTACATGAGAAGATTGAAAATATCCTCTGGTTTTAAAATCGGCTATAAAAAAGCCCGTGAGCATATTCGTATACTGGGTGATGTAGAACGCAAAATCTAGATTTTCTTTCTTTTTCTAAATGTAACCCCCCATATTTTATTATACCAGAAAATTGCTTTTAATATACTCTTTCATCTTTGTGTAGCACTTGTTATGGCTGCATTCATTAGTTTCTGAGATATTTCGATTTTTCTACAAATTTTAAATATACTTTCTATTTGTTTACTAACATCTGTTTACTTTGAGAAAATACTATCAAATTTTGTTGTTGCTTAACAAAAAACTAAATATAAGTCGTACGTAGTTACGGATCACCCTGCAAAAATCTAAATATTTTTTGAGCAAGGAGCATATCCGTGGCTACAACTTTTATATACAACTTTTTTCGCTATCTTCTACAGTAGTGGAGTTATCGACCGAGCCGGTACTAAAAACTTACCCTGTATATTTAATGAGAAGTTTAAAAGATATGAGTGAAACTCACTCCAATAACGTCTCCAAATATGACAGCAAATAACGGCATTGCACATCCAAAAATTGTTGAATTGACACAACCAATTAATATGTAAGGCCACTCCTTCCCATTCATCATCATAACGTTATATAACGATATGCTCTCCTTTTCTTCCAGATCTTCTTTGGTATCTTCAGCCTGAAATAAACAATGTGGTGATAAATTTCTCATAATTCATGTTTTACCATGTTTAATTTATTTTTATTAGTTTACATTTTTTAATGCTGATTGTTTCTTTCGTAGAAGTTAAATTATTTTGGGCTATGTGCATATTTTCCCGTTCTTGACTTTTTCATTGATCGTTAAGTTCGAGACCTGTTAAATTTGAGCATTTTGTATTTAAACGGGAACTGCTAGTCACCGAGATTCATTTCTAGTGGTAAAAGAGTTAAAGTACCATTCAAGAAAACGTTTACCATTTTCTTTAGCAAAAACATTTCCAAACCATTCAAGCAGATTATTGCACAAATTTGCCGATTTTCGGCTTTGCTTTTTTTTTTATTAAACAATAAGAAACGGGGAATGGAGTAGAGAAGTATTTGCATATTGCAGCATTTTTGCTTAAATCAAAAATTAAAACATCCAATTTCATTTTTTTCTATTTAAGTCTATGTATATGTTAAGCCTTGAATGAAGCGGATTCACCTATATCCATACATTCATCGCTTTTTTTCAAACTTAGAAATGTATACTGCAGAAAGAGCAGGCTCAGTTAATGTCAGTCATCAACTTTTTGGTGTAAGAGATAAGTGTCTTTTTGATTTTCAAAACACGGTCAATAGCAATGAGGCGCAAATTTTCAGCAACCTGAAGTATTTTTGTTGTTTTTTATATTTTTTTCAGCTAGGTTTTGGTAATTCTTCTCTGAATGATTGAATTGTGAGTATTCGATTTGTTATACATTTAAGCAATTTAACTGTGAGTGGTCCTCAATAACAAGTGAAAGTTGACTTCCTGCAAGTTTTACCCTCTTTTACCTTTCGACATATGTGATCTATAAACTTGCAAAGTACAGTGTCTTATTTCAGCATCCCGACATACTGATGATCGCTCATAAATTCAATTGTCACTATATTCACCTTTGGTTATCTTTATATGATATATAATAATCAATTAAAGGTCAAAGAGCTTATTGGTGAAAAAGTTAAAGTAACGAGTACGATTTTTATCCTTACTTACCCGTTCTATCTCTACGGTTTCTTCTTCTTCCTCGAGAGCAACTTTTTCTTCTTTCTTATCATCATTAGTACCATCACTAACTTCTTCATTGCCAGCAACCTGTGTCATCACAAGCCTATAGTACTCCTTCTTCAGTGCCATCAACTCATCGTGTGTCCCTTCTTCCACGACTTTTCCATTGGAAAATACTAAAATTTTGTTAGCATTCCTAATAGTAGATAACCGATGAGCAATCACTATTGTTGTGTAGTTCTTGCTTGCCTGAAACGGTGTGTCACTCGATTACGGTAATGCAGGGGCTAAGTAATAATTGTAGCTACTTAAAAATATTGCTCCGAAAGATTCTTTATCAAAATGCTCAAGCGTTCTTCAATACAAAGGAGCATCTTTGGATATGGAGACACATTTTCACTATAATCAGAATTTTCAAATGTTTTAAGAATCAGGTAGGTGTGCAAATAGTATGAAACAAAACCAAGATCATACCTATATCAACACAAAACACTTTTCAAATTTCCCCTAGAAGATATCGAAACAGTGAAAGGTGAGTCTCATAATATTTGAAGAATACGGTTCTTAGTAATTGTGTTGTGTTTTGTGTGATTCTTATGAATTGAGGGAATAGTTTTTCGTTAATTCTATAAAATATCATTTGATAAGCAGATTTTTCTACGCTTATACATTACCAGGATATGTTAGTACACAAACTCACTGAATCGATGGCTGCCTGTACTTTAGCTTCACTGGTATTGTCAAGAGCAGAGGTAGCCTCGTCTAACAACAAGATGACTGGATTTCTGATTAGTGCTCTTGCAATTGCTATCCTCTGCTTCTGTCCTCCAGATAACTGAGCTCCCCGTTCTCCAACTAGTGTATTATATCTAAAATAGTATTAACTAAACTATAGACAGATAACAGTTTTCAACTGAAATATGTATATGTCATACTTAAAGTGCTCGATTATATAGAAAATTTGCCGGAAGGAAGATATGCGATTTGTAGAACATCACAGTGTAATAGGGTCCATTTCAGATAAGCTTAGGTCAGATCTGATTGTAAATGAGATGCTAACTCTTTATTACAACATAACTGAACACAATAGATGTATAATCTTTATTTGGCCAGGTAATATCGGAATAACCGGAAACGAAGCAATTGACAACGCGGTTCGAGAATCAGCACTCCTGCCAATCTCTGAAACGTTCTTCGACAAAGAGATGTCAAGAATTACTTTAAAGATAAAAAATATGGCTTATGGCAAGAAGAATGGGACAGTCATAGTTGTCACTCAAAAACATTTAAACCATAAGCAAGAAGAAGAAACAACCAAAACCTAGAAGAGCGTAAGTAGTCCATGGAAAAGCAAAAACAGGTCATACATTCCTCACATATATATAGTTCTACATATTGCGAGGTAGAGAACAACCTATTTGAGAGACATGCAATGTTAGCCTCACATATGTGATATCATTCCAGAATGTTGCTGAAGGAACCAGTATTTGTCATCAAATGAGGTAATAATATGCTTGTAAGAGTATTCAATACCTACCATAAACTACCTTAAGCCTTTAGGATTATTACACAAAATTTAAAAATAAAGACAATCAACTCGTATCTGTAGAGTGAGGGGGTGAGTAGTCCCATAGCACTTAGGCCTCAACTGGCCCATTTTGCGTCCTCCCAGGGAGTTGTTTCCTCTGGTCATCATCCATCCTGCCAATTTTAGGAAGGTGGAGAGAGCGAGAGAGAGAGAGAAAGAGAGAGAGCGAGATTTTATAGAGAGACTCGCCGAATGCACACTTTATAAAAGATAAAGATAACTCTGGACACTCACATATGACGTGTCCCACCATTTGATCTTCACTTTTACACATTCTACATAGCGGTATGTGACTTAACCCCATAATGTGTGTGTTTCCTGAGTCGACAATGGCCAGACGGGAATCCTACTATGAAGCTCAGCTTTGACTTGGTCATCGTAGCTCTTGGATATAGCCATGCCAAAGCCTGCATGAGATTTCTTAGCAAATCAACATCCTTGTGGCTCTTCTTATCGTTTTATCATCTGGACATGGGAACGTTTTTTGACTACTTCCGCAATTGTGGTCGTCGACATCCAGGAAGGTCCCGAAATTCTTTGGTCAGCTGCGTTCCTGACTAGACCGTCCGTTATATGGTTGCCTTTGTTGTTGTGGTGCCTTTTACCTCACCTAAGGACAGTATTGTTCTTTGTCTGAAGCATGGGTTAATGCTTGGTAGCACTGCATCGCTAGCCTTGATGTGACACGGCGCCTTTTTATTAAGTGCTTGCCTGCTATCGACTTTAATTATCACAATTTTGGCAGATACATCTCTCCTGGTTAGTTCTTTCGCAGCTATCTATTGATAGTTTCGTTTGAACAATACTGAAATTTTTACCCATAACCCACTTTGTTCTTCGGTTTAGAAAAGCATGCTGTTTTATTTCCACCTTGTAAAGTTTCTTAAAAACGAATGTTGGTTCAATTGAGCCGGTGGCTGTAAGACAGACACACGTGTTGGTGTTATCCCAGTATGAGACTAATAAGCAGAGCAGGTGATACCGCTTAACAAAGAGGAAAAAAAACAGTTTTGGGCTTTGAACTGTTCCAATAACGATAGTTATTACAACTGGTTTTCGGCTAGATCTTAATAGAAATCAGCACTTTGCTTTTGTAAGATAGTATTGTGGAGCTATCAAGAAGAAGAAAAGAGCTTGCAAGAAATAACTGGAGCTGGAGTAACTGTAAAGCACTGTGACTCTGTGAGATAGTACTGTGGAGCTATCATGAAGAAGAAAAGAGCTTGTAAGAAATAACTAGAGCTGGAATAACTGTAAAGCACTATGCTCCCATGAGATAATACTGTGGAGCTATCAAGAATAACAGATAAACTTCCAAGAAATAATATAATTAGGTAGCGTACTTTAGGGTTGTTGGGTTTTTGCCGCTTTTGGGCTTGATAATTGTCATACCCATTTCGCGTACCGCGAAAATGCACCCCACCGTACTATCCACTAGCACGCCATTGAGGATAAATAGTTTCACTCCGGTATGTGGCGACATCTACTCCTCACCTCATCCATGGAAGAAAAGGAAAGAAGAAAGGAGAGAGTCGGCGCGCAACGATTATACTGATAACAACAGGTGTATGAGATCAGACGAGAACCTAAGAAACTCTTCTGGGGTGTCGCCGTATCTTACAACTTGAAGTCCCGGGATGAACTACGTCGCCAGCGAACTGCGAACACAAAGTAAGTGGGTAGGTTTCTTTTGTTAAGCCCAAAACTAAATGGAACTATATTTCATAAACTAAAAGAGCGGGACTCGCCTTGTATCCGCCAAGGATGATCTTTATTTATTTTAGGGAGTTCTGTAGCATTAAAGTGTCCAGTGCCCTTCCATACCTGTCAACGCCACTTGGTGATCTCAAATATAGTATTCATACTGTTTACTAACCCGTTTGGCAATTTTGATATAAACCCGTGTGCGTTGGCTTTCTTGGCAGCCTCCATAATTTCTTGGTCAGATGCAATCGGGTTCCCGTACTTGATGTTTTCTTTTATGGTTGTCGCAAACAACACCGGTTCCTGACCCACACTTCCAATTTGATCTCTTAGCCAAGTAAGATTAAGGTCCTTCAAATTAGTCCCATCTAGTAAAATCTACAATAGAGAGACATATGAAAAGTGTTGGTGTTCAGAAATCAATAGCAAATAATAAATATTTTCTTCACAAACTTTGGAATAAAGGCATTCATAGGAAGTTGCAAGAACTTTTGTTTCTTTGTCATTGGGCAAGTCCTCATTATAAGTATAATTTTTTTGTCTTACCTCCCCAGCTGTAGGATCATAAAAACGTTGGACCAGCTGAACGATAGTTGACTTCCCACAACCAGAGCTTCCAACTAATGCTACAGTTTCTCCAGCTTTTATTTCCAAGTCGACACCTTTCAGGACCTGCAATTCAATACTGATTTTTTAATTTAGCTGTCATTCTTCTGCCAGTAAAACGTATACGCTACTTAAAGTAAAGAAATTAACATATCTCAGCTATCTGTAAGCTCAGTCAGGTTTGTAATGTATCTTACAGATTTTATATAGTTTAAATATAGGTATAAGTGTAGGACTATCAAAATATGTAGAAATCTTTTGCTGTTGAGCAGAAAATAGATTTCTGCATTTATTATCCAATCTGAAAAAAGGTTATTAGCAGAGATATAAGAACAGCAAAAAGAAGGTATAAAAATGAAAAACGAGGGCCTCACTCCATTCCTCGATTTTATAGCGACGAGTGTACCAAATTTCGCTTACCGTGACATCCTTTCTAGCAGGATAGTGAAATTCGACGTTTTTAAACGTAATGTTGCCTTTAAAGCCCTTCAGCTGTTGTCCTTTGTTCTTGGATAGGTTTATAATCGGCGTATTATCAATGACAGAGAAAATTTTTCCACCAGCTGCTTTGGCGATGCTGAATGCCTCTAAATATGGGGATGCCATTCCGAAGTTCATCGAACCAGTCATTACACTGAAGAAAACCTGAAAAATATTATTCTTTACAAGTACAGCTACAATTTCTTTCTCAAAGTTAACCGTTAGGACTACAAAACGGAATGCATCAATTTACTGTATCAGTTATAATAGAGTATACAGAATTTCGAATTTGAAGTCCGCTATAATCAATCAACCTTAAATCAACTATAGAAAAATATATGGCAAAGTTAGAACTGGAGTGCGAAATCTTTGAGAGGTTATAGTACGTACATGAGAGCTGTTTGCAATGGTTCTCCATTTTTGGATTATTAATCTTCAGATTTCTGAACTGAAGAAAATATGAGCATGAAGAGAAAGGACGGTTCTAGAGAAATATCGACGTATTTTTTGAAATTCCGAATAGACAATGATTAAAAAATTGCCAAAATTGACGTTTTTTTGACTAAATTCACTGTCTCGTTAATCACCCTGTATAAACTTATTCTAGAATCTGGATCGACATTTCTCTAGATTGAAGTTTTAAGGAAACGCAAATCAGGTCTTTGTGCTAAAAGATATAAATATACAGGGTCAAAAATGGTTACAGCTAGAGCCTTGCATTGAACTATCGCGCGCCGATTGGGACACTGATAAAGGCGCCACCAATACAAAAGTATGTAAACTATAGTTTATGAATGAGCTGAAGTTCATTCATTTCTGGAATGAGATAGATATTGTTTTGGGCATCAACTAAATTTGTAGTCGGTGGTTTTGGGTGACTTATTCATATACACTGCATGCCAAAAGTTAGGAAATACTAAAATTTAAACAAATCCGATAATTGGTTTTGAGCAGTTATCATTTTCAGGATTACTACGAAAACTTACAATTTTCAACCAGATTTGTAAGTAATTAGAATTTAAATTGGCAGGCCCAGATCAAGAAGCCTAGAGTCTTGGACTTTTTTGCGTCGCGAATAGAAATTACATTTTTCACTTTGTAACATAAACATAAAAGCCTTGTATTTTAATTAACATTTATTCATTCCAGAAGTCATGTTCCTTTGCTAAGTTCTCCACTTTCATGATTTTTTGTGTTCAGACGGCAAAGCAGCGATAGTAACTTTTTGTGACATAGAACTGCCATTGAACTTGATAAAACCACCTGAAGTTTATTGTGAATCCAACAATAATTTTGCTGGCGCTTTCTGGGGGTACTATAGGCAAAAAGTATGAGACATGATAGTTTTTTTTATTCTCAGTTCCAAGGGGTGGACAGTTGGACACGTCCCCCTAAGCCCCCGTATTTACGCCAATTCTGTAATACGTTTATATCTTTCAGTTTTGAGAATTTGTTTTGAATTTAGCTGCTTTACAAATAACATAAACACGCATAATATTGTCATTGGTACTTCTTGTTGAATTTTCATATTTTCACCTTATTTTCCGTCCTATTTTCGCTTTTGTACATACGATAAATTCACTTTTTGAGTGACAACTCAGTTGCACTTATAAACAACTCTTTATACTCATATTTATTATTATAATATATATATATGCCTGAAATATACAGAAAAGGGATCAACTGTGATGCCTGGTATAAATTATACAATGTCTATCTCCCAACGACGGACTTGGACGGACGATCAAAAAACATTTTGCACGACGGCAACCGGTCTAGGGTCAGCGACATTTAGGCAAAGAGGACCGGCGCCTGCAAATATCTTTTATGACTTGTAGTAGAATTTATAGTAAATAGGCCACGCGCACTGGAGCTCGACTTTTTACCCCCCCTTACCCCGCAAATGTGTTGTCCGCCAGCAGTTTTACTATAACCTCCACTTAATGCAACTGACAGAGAAGGTACATACGAGAAAAGCCAATAGTTAAAAAGAGACACCTAACTCCTCATACATTCTACATTTACGGCCAGGCGCACTAAAGGTACGTGCACATAAGTCGGCATCGCACGGACGGTATGGATCGGAGAAAAATGGTTTCTATAAAATTTAAAGGACCAGCGAACATATGTGTGCGGACGGTAGGCATCGAATTTCCGGCGAGAATAAAGCAACTAGAATTAAAAGTCAGGCGACTCGTGCCGTGCATGCCGATACCGACGTATGTGCGGTGCTGATCGGAGACTGCAGAGGCACCGTCGGCATTTTTTAAGTATCTACTTACCTTAAGCATACCACCTACCCTTCTTTTCTCTAATAGGTGGGCGAGATGGACATTTTCCTTCAGTAATGGCTTCTCTTATGGCCTCCAGTAAAGAATACAATTTAAAACGCGTCATTCTGAAGGGATTGAAGAACTTTTTTCGTCATTCATTAAGTCCTGAAGTAAATATACATATTCCCCAAAAACTGCCCTTCTCTGACATACTTCATGAACCCACACCCGTCTACGCTTTCTACGTTTTTGAAAACTTTCTTCTTGCAGAACAATCGCCAACTCGTCATCTCTCGAAGACATATTTGCAACTGACTTCCAATTCTTCCGTCGATTCTGACCAGATATGTGCGATACTCTAATAATAAATCCGTAGAGTACCGACCGTTTCCTCCGTCCCGTCCGTCCGATGCCTATTTATGTGCGCGTACCTTAAGAAAGCAGTTTCGGTGCAGCGCATTGATACTTAAAGTGAGTATCGCATGTTACCAGGTTATAATTATTATGCTTGTAGCAACCTTTTGACATAAAAATCTTTCGCATGCATGGATCCATATCGCCAGAAATGGCGACTTGGCGGTTGTGTTTGTGAAAATTGTCAAAACCGAAACGCCCAGTTATAGACATATTCTGTGGGTGATGGTAACCTCCGACCTACGAAGCTGCAAAAATTGTATAGTCTGAAGGAAGCCAAACAAGTTCATGTTCTTCACGTATAATGTTTATGAAATATTAGTTAATGACATATGCGACACTCTATCGAATTCAAGGGTGACAAACTGCTACCTATTTATGCTTTTTATTTCTAAATATCTGTTGCAGCAAATAATTGGTGCCACCTCTGTCGCTACCAGACCGAACAACTTTCCCATGGACATGAAACTTCTTATTATCTTTGATCTCTATGAACTATGTCGCATTGAAGGTTCTTAGCGAAACTGAAACGGCAATTGGTCGGCTTCCCAAGCATACTCAGTAATTGTTGGAGAAAATGGAATCAAGAACTCCCATTCAAAAGCCTACGAAACTCAAAGAATGCTTAGAAACCTCCAAAAATTGCGAACGTCTTTTTAATGATTGGTATATATATTCCTTGAAGGCAAATAAGCTCTCGTTTAGCTACGGCGAAACGATGGTATATTATAACTTTGAGGGATCAAGACACAATAGGCTTTTATAGAAATATTAAAAAAAATTGGAATTCCCTTGCCCAACCTTTCGACATAAGAAGTATGTCCGTTTAACGTAGATATGCATCTCAATCCTCTCCAGCACACAACTTGGATATATCATTTAAAATAAGGACGTTAACTATGTTAGCTAATACTTACAGTTATCATAATCTTGATGGTATACGTAGGATGAGGAAGTCCTTTCTCCTCCAAAATCAGCTTCACACCATACCAGAAGGCTAGCGCGTAACTACCGTAGATGATGAGCCAAAGCGACCCCCAAGCCATGCCTTGGAACGTATCCCTTTTGATATTGTTCTTTCTAGCGAAGCTCAGGTTCCTGTTATACCTCAACATCTCTTTGTGTTGACCGCTAAATGCTACTACTGTCCGTATCGAAGATAAGACTTCCTCTGCAATAGCCGCTGCAGCTCCGTATGCATCTAGCTCTTTCTTAGACAGCTTTGTTGTCAGCTACAAGAAGATCAAGAAGATCAACTAGTTGTTTAGCGTATGGCTCAATAAATGGTAGATTTATAAAATATGTATTATGTATGTATGCTCCTACATGCTGCCCAGATAAGTCAACCAAAGAGTAGCATTCAGTGAAAACAACAGTGGATTAGTAGCCATACATTGTCTGTTATTGAGGCACGTAGAAGCCTTAAGATCTCAGGTCTTGATTCAAATACAAAGCAAAACGCATATAGATAGCTCTCACGCGAGATCCAGGGACTATGCCGAAGAGACAAGAACTCTTATATACAGCAATTGTGCCAGGAAGTAGAGATGCATGCCAATACTAATAATCCGAAAGAGATGTTTTTTAAGGTCATATGCCTCAGTCGGGGTTTTAAACCCAAATCTTGGGCTGTTAAAAATCCCGAGGGACAGCTAATTACCAACTTGCATGAGGTTATTGAGGTATGGTGAAATTACTGCGAAAACCTGTACCGTGAGGATGGCCCTCAGGCCCACTCATTGGATTTTGAATATGAAGCTGATATTCTTTTGTCTGAAGTGGAACATGCCCTCAACAAGTTAAAAGCTAATAGAGCTACTGGCATTGATGCTATTTCTGCCGAAACATTAAAATGCTTGGGTGTCGACGGCATCTCTCTTTTATATAATATTTGTAAGAGGGTCTCGCCCTCCGGTGTTTGGCCAGATGAATGGTGCACATCCATTTTTGTTCCACTTCATAAAAAAGGATCTCCAACAAATCCAGACAATTATCGCCTACTTTCATTAATCTCTCATGCAAGCAAGGTTCTACTATACAGGGTTACTGGCAACTCGACCACTTTCCTGCAAGAGGTGATAGAGGGACTCAAATGTAATAGATTTAATCCCCCATATGTAATTCCGAAAACCGATAGTTTTCGAGATAATTAACATCTAATGTTTTTCAACCAAATGTCCAAATTTCCACACTAAATCCTAAACTATGAAAAAAACCTGTTGTTGATTCTGATAATTTTTATTTTAGTATTTAACTAACACATACACAAAGCTAACTTAGTATTAAAATCTTTCAAAATACTAAACAGTTCCAAACTAGTTACAAATAAATATAAAAATAATCAACAACATTTTTACATTCACCGTGGAAGAAAATTATCTAGCTCAAAAAAAATTATACAAACGGTTGAACAAATTGCTAAAAAAACTTTCGTACCTAATAACCTTTTCAGAAACATTAAAACAGCAATGAATAAAAATCACCTATTCAAAAAGAACGAATGACAGTACAATCATCAATGATAACTCAGTTACATACTAGAATGTTTGCAAATGCGGTCGATGATTTTATCCAAGTAAAGCAAATTAAATCCACTCAAAGTTTCTAGAGATCTTGCTCAATGTGTTGCCCTTGATTTCGGATACAAGTACGGATCCGCTTCCTCACTTCAGTTTTTGTAACTCGTGTTGAAAAAGTTCGTTTCATCTCCTCCGCCGCATTGATAATTTTTTGCCTTAGTTCGTCAGCAGTATTAACTGGAGTCTCGTAAACCAATGCCTTCATGTGACCCCAGACGTAAAAATCAAGAGGTGTCAGATCTGGGCTCCGCGCAGGCCATGGGATGGGTTCACCCCTCCCTATCTATTTGTTCGGGTATGTGTTGTCCAACAACTGCCGAATTGTGATACGGTAATGTGCTGGACAATCATCATGCTGGAATATCATGTTGTTGATGATTCTGTATTATGTTGATAAATTTTGTTAAATAGTTACTTGTGGTTACACTGTCATTTTTGTCCTTGGAATAGGCCATCAGATAGGGAAGTTTTTAAAATAATTTGATTGACTGGTTGTGTATATTTTTTTGAGCTAGACAATTTTCTTTCACGGTGAATGTAAAAATTTTGTTATTTATTTTTTAAATAATTGTATGTAGTTTGAAACTGTTTAGTATTTTTACACATTTAAATACTAAATTAGATTTGCGTATGTGTCAGTAAAAAACTGAATTGGAAATTACTAAAATCGACAGCAATGTTTTTTTCTAAATTTGGGATGTAGTGTGGAAATTTGGACATATCGTTGAAAAACATTAAATGTTAATTATCTCGAAAACTATCGGTTTTCGAAATTACGCATGGGGGGTAAATCCATTGCATTTGAGTCCCTCTATCACTTCCTGCAGGGAAGTGGTCGAGTTACCAGTAACCCTTATATTTTGCAGTCTCGTTTGGCTGGCAAATTTCTCAGGCGCAGGCAGGTTTCGTAAAAGGACGCGGTACGTGCGAACAGATCTTAGACCATTATTTTCCCCTTTTTATCGAGAAACAAAGTCAATAGGCCGTTGTGATGTAGTTCAAAGTTTTGTGTACCTCCGTTCTTTGATCGACAATTCAGGTAGCTGTGAGAGTGAGATTCGACGGCGCATTCAACAGGCACGGGTGGCCATGACAAAGCTTACTAAAATATGGCGTGACCATAACATCAATAAAGCTACTAAAATGTCACTGGTTCAGTCTCTTGTGTTCTCCATATTTTTGTATGCCTCGGAAACTTGGACTGTTAAAAAGGCAGATCGAGCTCGCGTAGATGCTTTTGAAATGTGGACGTGGAGGGGAATGCTGAGAATTCCTTATACCGCCCATCGAACTAACGTTTCCATATTCGATGAGCTCGGCAATCCAAAGAGACTATCCTCCACTTTGTCGACGAGAATGCTTACATTCTTCGGACATATTCACAAAAGCGATAATATGGAGATACTTGTAGTTCAGGGTCACGCCCCGAGTGGGCGGCGCCGTGGCCGTTCCCCTACACGCTGGGTGGATACGACGAAACAGTTGCTAGATATGAGTATCAAGAGCGCCACTGAACTGACAGTAAATCGCGAACGATGGCGAGCTACAGTTCTCAAAACTATTGATAATATTCGTGTCGGCAGTACTCTAGCTCCGACTTAATGCATTTTACGAGTTCACAACATGTCTGTTAAGACATTGTGACTATGATGATGATGTATGTATTGCACGTTTTACAAATAAACATATGAATAGATATAAAGACCTACAGCGCCATAGGCGTACTGCCTGTTACGGACCTTTGGTCCCCCTAGTAATAGAGTCTATTTTGACGCCCCTCATCATTTGGATGGTACGCCCTTGGTCATTTCTGAAGCGGTCTAATGCACAGAGTTAACATCTCTAGAGGGAGCCTAATTTGAACATTGGCCAGCCAACATTTATAGCGCTATTGCCACTCTTCTCCGTCCGCTTCCAGTTTCTTGAAAATCTGGCAGTTTCCGCAGTTTGAACACAAAGTATTTAACTGGGTATTTAACTGTACATTCCAATATACTCACAATGCAACTGATTTACGTTAAGATAATTTGTATTGATTTAATGAAATCTCAAAAATGATAAATTTCATAGCGGAATGTCGCAATAACTTCTAATATGTCATAAATCTAGCAACCTACAATCGGCGTGCCCTTAAGCTGCCATGTGGCTGTCATTGTTGACTGTAATTGTGGTTATTGCGAGTGTCGAGATTTTTGTGATTTTAGTGTATATTTGACTGACTTTGTGACTATTTGGGGTGTGAATTAAATTATTTATGAACAATATTGTCATAATTGCATGATTAGACAACATAAAAAGTGCATAGTTTACTGGAATAGCGATGAATCGGTGAACACTTCTTATCATAGGTGAGTGTAGGTTTTGTTTTAGTTTTCAGTAGCGTAATATATGGGGATAACTGGGAACAAAAGTAACTTCACTCCAGTTTGAGGAATAATAACGGTTGTTTAATGTATGTTTTGTGCACGCATCACATTCATGTCAATCAACATGAATTTTCCAAATTCCATTTTTTAAACTATTTGATGACGTGAAGTGTAAAAATGTATGCCACATTTACTTACAGAAAATCTATGTATGAGAATTTTATAGAACTTGATATTACATAATGCAATTATTATATTTTATTGCTGAAGTAAAAACACGATGCAGCCATTCCAATAGGCTACCTTTCAGAACACTATTAGATTGTTTTGAAAAGCACTTCATGGTAATAATAAATTATCAACTGTCACAATGAATTTATAATAAGAGTAACTCTCTAGGTATAGCTAAATACTAATACAACTTATTTGTATCAGTTTGTAACATCACAGTAATAATTGAATCTATTAATGAACATCCAATTCTAATATAAAGTCGCACGCCACTGGTAATGCCCTCAAGCTGTCAAAATTTCCGTTACATATAGGCCGGTCAGCGACCTGTGCATTTTGTTGTTTACACTCCCTCTATAGATGTTAACTCTGTGGTCTAATGGTTAGTTTCGCAATCATCTCTAATATGGCGACATGACACTGGTTGCCTAAGGCTGTTACCGGCTTTGGGCAGTCGCACGTGAGCAGCGCGCAGGTGGATGGATGAAAAGACACGCTGGTGCCGTAGGTTCCCTGGATGGGATGGAAACGTGAAGACGATGTTTTGGGGGTCAACGTTGTCGTCCGCCGCTCATGGTTGCCACTCAAGCGGTTCCCGCTACATTTTTGTGTGATAATTTATCAGGTGGCCCATGCCACCCCATAGTAGTGAATTAGAATGGGATGTTTTCCACATGGTGAGTACACGAGTAGAATATTTTCTATTGTTTCACATTCTCTAGTTGTTTAGTTTTGGCCCGATATTTCAGATTTGATTACATCATTTCTTCGTCTAATATATCCTTTTAGTATTACACTATTAGTTGTTAATTGACCGTTAATATGTTAATTTCTGAATTTAGTTTTACCGCATTTGTACAAAATCCCATTTCAGATTTTTTAAAGTATCAAGCTCAATTTTGTCATGTTCTTTTCGTAACAATATGAATGCTTGCGTTACTCGTTGCCAGACATTTAGCATGATCCCAACCCCCCAGTAGACACCTATAATCGATAATGATTTATAATTATACTTTCGTGATATTATAAAAGCTAAATTTTATATATGTTTTTGGAAACCCATCAAACGACGTTTCCCCAGTAGCCAGACAGTTTCGAGGAATCTCTCATCCTGCCAGACGTAATGCGTTAACTGGCGCGAGTGAAATAGAGCGATTAGCTCACTGCTATCTTTTACTGTACATCTCATGTCATTTATTGTGATTGTCTGGTGACATTTTCTTTGAATTCATCAATAAATTTCGCTAGATAAAATTATTATAGCCTGAATAATACACTTTCAAAACAATATTCAATAAACATTTTATAATAAAATTTTAGTGTCAAGTGTAATGTCAAAAGTCTAATAATAAATAACACATTTTTTTAACATGCACAGGAAATGCTTCTTTTTCTAGTGACTGCGACTATAAATTATGGTTGTGTTTTATGGGTTTCGGTCAACGATTAAAACTATAACTTTTCTTGACTACTACGTTTCGGTTTATTTTAATCTAAACCATCTTCAGGTGTCTATACATGAAACAAGAAATGGTCTATATATAATAAAAATACAAAAAAACAAAAAAAAACAGTTAAATAAAAGAATTATAAATTGTATGTGTAAAGTAGAAATATAACTAACTATAAATGTATATATAGAACTTTTAAACATAAACTTATTTTCGTTTATTTTATATTTAGATCTATATTCATTATCAATGAACAAAAATAAAATCATTGTTTAAAACTTCGATATATTATACATTTTTAGTTAGTTATATTCCTACTTTACACATACAATTAATAATTCTTTTATTTAACTGTTTTCTTGTTGTTTTTTTATTTTTGTTCTTATTTTTATTATATACAGACCTTTTTCTATTTCATTTATAGACACCTGAAGATGGTTAGGTTAAAATAGACCGAAACGTAGTAGTGAAAAAAAATTATAGTTTCAATCGTTGACCGAAACCCATGAAAAACAACCATAACATACACAGGAAAATAAATTTATCTCAAACAAATATCGCACTTTTATCATTGTCATCGTTGTGTTTTTCAAAGTCTCCTTGGGAAAATATTACTGAGATGGAAACCACTGTATTTACACACGAAACAAACTTCTTTTACTTTTTCGCCACTCATGATTATACCACAGCATAGTAAACAACCAGCATAATATCTCTCAGGATGTCCCATATAAAAATCGTTCCCACAGAATTTGACCTTGGGATGATTTTACGGATGTGAAGTTTGGGTAGAGATGCGAAAATGAAAATATCGATACCGGTACCGACTCAACATCCTTTAGTCAAATAGGCGCATTTGGTGCAACTGATTATACCTCTCAATAATATTATATAATTATTTTCGATACCGATACAAAAGTATCGATACCAGTTTGGAATGCCTCAAAAAGTATCGATGACAAAAATACTCGATATTAGTGCAGAAGTATCGAAGTATCGTTAGCATCCCTACAAAAAATCATCCAAAAGGGGGGATGCACGTCGTGTAATTCCCGCCAACCTGAGTTATTGTGCTGGTTGTTTACTATGCTGTGATTATACTTTATTTAAGGGTATTCGTGTATGAAGTGAATACGTCGCATCAAAATCTGGTCGCTAAGCGATAGGTCGGTCAATATGAGCGTGGCGATTAGTCACTGGTCTGTCACCTAGCGATCAAATTCGATTTGACGCAGAGATACGAATGGGTAGAGAGAGAGAGAGAGAGAGAGTAGGCCGCAAAGCAGCTCTATTTCATATGCACCTGCTAATGCATACATACTTGCAGACTTGCAGACAATGCGTCTGGAAGGATGAGACAACCCTTGAAACTTTTTGGCTATTGGGGAAACATCGTTTGATGGGTTCCCAAAAAATACAATAATGACAATAGTATTGCTTTGGTTGCTATGGTTATGCTAGAAGTTAAACTTTGAAACAATCTGGATACTATATAACCCACACAGCTTTTTATTCCGTAAGTTCGGGACTACACAAACAGATATTAATAATACTTACCCAACCGATCACCCCGAATATAATGACAGATACAGGAAGTGATGTCAGACATATAAGTGCAAGCTCCCATCCTTTAACAAGTGCTATAGTGAGAGAAGAAATAAATATGGCTACGAAATTCAGGAACATTGGTACCTTCTCTCCTATTCCATCTTCAAGCTTATATAAATCTCTGAAAAGTGAAATCACTGGAGTATTTGTATTTGAGCATTTAATTTAGGATGCCGTAAGAAAATGATGGACTAGCTGAGCTACAATTCCATTTTGGGATAAATTGTGCATTGTTAGTACTGCTTTGAACTACACTGTGAAAATTGTTTCAGAAGCATAAATTGAGCCAAAAATTGAGCAAAAATAGAAATCGTTATATTTCCAATCAAATACAAAAAGACATTGATAACCTATGCAAATACTCCAAAAATCAAAATCTGGACATAAATCCAAAACACTGGTTTTTTACTCAAACAGTAGTAGAAAGAACGTTGAAAGAAAAATCAACATTAAAATCAACAACACGCAATTACATCTATCAAATACTAATATACTAGGTGCAGAGTTTGATGTCAAATTCTCCGATCATGTTAAATGCCTTGCAAAAACTTATTTGCGTTTAAGCAGCCTGTATGCAAACAAGTCCCTGCAAATTTCAAGATGATGAAAAACGTGCAATACCCTTGTTTCAAAGGAGTTTTTCTTATAGTTCTGCAATTTTGTACAATTTACTGAACAATAGCTTAGAAGGAAGTTACTAAATGCCTCTTATCACAATTGTATTTTGATATAAGCTTATCAGTCTGTTTACTTTAGCATAGTAGCACTGATTTTTGTTTTTCATTTATTTTATGTCCTTATTTATATATATGTTGACATTTGTATTTGTATTTTCGCCATAAAAATATCAAACCTTACAACGTTGATGGATTAGTATAAGAATAGCTAAAGAGAGCATTTTAGCCTCTTTCCTACCTGCCAGCAACTCTACACAACAGTGCTTTATAATATTACAAAAATGTTTCCATGCTTGAGCTAAAAGTTTTATGCAAACTTTCGAACCTAATTTCTCTAAACTTTTGTTCTGACTTTTGTTCCTTTAGGACCGATCCACAATCGTGGCAGTGTATCTGTATACGTAAACATACTTCTTCAAAATTCCCAGTAGAATCGCAGGAATCAAGCGACTGGTAGAACGGTAATAGGTATCGATGGTTCTTAATACCTGCCTTAATATTTCAATTTGAATATTAAAAATTTCTACTGAATTTTTTGATATTCAAATAAAAACACCCACGGTATTACGCTGCTTGCTTACTCCGCAAGAGGGAGATACATTCAATCAATTGGTTCACAGAAAAATCGGAAAAGTGAAGGGTACTGGCTGGGTTCGAACCAGCGTCTCCGGCATTCTAGGCCGACGCGTTACCATAACTATACTACGGTGCCCCGCAATATAGCCGATACACAGCGCCGATGATATGGTATCGAATCCGTCGACCCCCACCACTCCCCCGTATCTCTATGCGAACCACGTATTTCAGTCATCCAGAGGGATCTAGTGGGCTGTTGGGTGGGTGTGAATCTCCCACCGCTATTTGCTATACTCGAATCCAGCCGGTACCCTTCATTTTTCCGATTTTTCTGTGAGCCAAATGATTGAATTTATCTCCCTCTTGCGGAGTAAGCAAGTACCGTCATTCCATGAAATCCTGGCTGACTGAGTAGTCGTTGTTCAGTAAGAAAGAGAGCTGTCGAGCAAATAGCGGTGAGAGATTCACACTCATCCAACAGCCGACTAGATCTCTCTGGATAACTAAAATACGTGGTTCGCAGAGAGATACGGGGGAGTGGTGGGCGTCGACGGAATCGACCATGTCTTTAACGCTGTGTATCGGCTATATTGCGGGGCACCGTAGTATAGTTGGTAACGCGTCGGCCTAGAATGCCGGATACGCTGGTTCGAACCCAGCCGGTACCCTTCATTTTTCCGATTTTTCTGTGAACCAAATGATTGAAAAACACCCACCTTCTATACAATATGTCCGGTCATAGATGTCGGAGCCTTTAGGGGGATAAAATACGTTAATTTCTATCGACAAACCACACCTCAAAAGTAGTTTTTCTCCCACCATAATAAAATGGCAGCCATTTTTTTCTGTTTAATTCATACAGGAGTTTTGTACTGATTTAGCGATAGCTACCTACTTAGAGGCTCAACAAACACACATTTGCACCGAAGTGTGCCGGAACTCCGTCCAGTTGAAGAATCATCCTTGACCTATTATATAGGCCACTGGTATTTCCATAATGACGTCTAGGAAGTCGGTTTCCAAGAACTCGAATTCGCTGCAAATTTATGAAGCCATTTAAATGAACGATATTCTCCGTGGATTAGATGCAGTGGAACAATCGCTTGGTTACCGCGTTCACCGGACTTGACCCCACTTGTTATTTTTTTTTTGATGGGGGTCAATGAAACAGAAAGTTTATGTCGTACCAAATACACGCGAGTAGCTTATTAGCAAATTTGTTCAAATCGGAAATGAATTGCGGAATGGCAAAGCGATGATCAGTCGCTTTACGCAACAAGTGTCAGTAAGAGCAGCAGCATAATATCTGCAACACCAAAGAGGACATTTCGAACAAGGGTTGTAACATTTGTTTCCTTTTTTCCCAAAACAAATGTCGTGACCACTAAGTATTTTGTTTTATTGCCTTCTGAACTGCCTGATCAGACAACAAAGGGTCATATTCAAACCATCATATCTTCTAAGCTACTTTACTTCGGGCTAAGATCTAAAGCTAGGAAACTATACGTACTATCGCTTAGAAATAAAAAAATTGTAAGTTAACAGCTCAATTTAAAAAAAATGTAGAGAAAAGGCAGAAAAATTACATAATCACTTTCTTTTAACGATTTTTTGCCCTTTTATGAAATAAGATTTGGAAAATATTTACCACTAGTTCACGGTCTACATGTTTCGCTAGTGAATGAGACTTATCTTGTATTTCTAGGAGCCTTACTTGGGGAACTATGGCTGAATTAGTACAGCGCTCATGTTTCGACTGAAAAGAAAGTTGCTGCTATATTATTATGGTGGGAGAAAAATTACTTACGGTGGGTATTTCGTCCTCCCTAAAGGCTTCGACATCAATGACCAGACACACTATGACCCTTAGCGTGATCTTAGTAGTTATACGATAATATGTACACTTACTCTGTCATCCTACTAGAAAAATCTCCAGTTTGGTGTACATCGTACCAAGAAATATCCTGATTGAACATTTTTTTCAAGTAAAGATCACGTATCTTCAGAATCTGAAAAAACACACAAATAATCACTTTTGTATTCGATAACTGTAACTTGTTTGTTAGAAATTGAAGCATTAAGCTATATTTCTTAAAGGCCCTATAATATAACCCTGTATCGTGATTTGAATCAATATTTTTCAATATACGTGGTAGAAGTGCAAGTTCATGGATCTGTCGACCAGTGTAGTCTAATCGGTCCCTTAAGGAACATAAGGCCTCTACAAACTAACGCCAGTCTGCTCTTTTCTTGGCAAGCGTTTTTAACGCTCTCCATGTCTCGCCCATTCTTTTTGCCTCATCTGTAAACGTTCCTCTCCAGGTCGTCTTGGGCCTTCCCAAGTGTCTGCTTGCTTGAGGGTTCTACTTAATTCATAATGTGTCCTATCCAATTCCACTTGCTTTGCCTGATCTCGATTTCCTTCAATCCTACTAATGAAAATTCGAATTTTTTGCTCGTTGGCTTTTGTGCCTTTCGCTGCTATTGAAGATACGCAATTTGTAGTGGTAGATTGCCAAACATTGTCAAGGGAGCTTTCACTAGACGCTGCTAAATATCTTGATTTGTCCCTCCTGTGTTATTAACTATACAGGGTGGGTCAAGCTCAACGTCTCGGACTCTTGCAAGTGTATGTAGGTCGAGTTAAAATAATGACTTTTATATAGGATGTCTAATAAATGCGTACCATATCAAAGCTTTGCTTTCTTTAAATCAAACACCCTGTATATTATTGCATATTTAGATTCCTGGGTCAATCCTAGTGTAAGTTTATGCGTCACACATGCGACCTTAAAGTCGACTGTTTAGGTGCAAATCACAATTGTTGGTATAGGTACAAGTAGATATAAGAAAAAATTGAATATCGCAGCTATTATAAAACTTAGCGGGCTGTGACTTTGCCATGTTACTAAGCATGAAATGCGCCATTTTAGGTTAGACGGCCGAGTTTGAATTACATTTGTACATTTGGAGAAATTGGTAGATTAATTAAGGAAACCTCAACTAGAGACAACTTGACTTTTTCAAGTAGAAATGCCTAATTAATTTTTATATAATCAATTATAGAATTTTATAGCCTTTCTGATGATGTACTGTTGTAAATGTCAATCTCTGATAGTGTTCGTTTAATTTAAAACTTTCAATCAAACCAGTGTTTTGCAATTTTCCTACCTTTTTTCACCTTTTCACTTAGCATGAAGTAGAAACAAAAAACTGTCCAGATGGAAGAAAACATCTAACTTAGCAGAAAGATAGAGACGAACTATACTTTTTCCAGCAGTAACTTCTAAAGCGTCAAGTGATAATTCAAAACCGTCAAGTTAATTTTCCAGCTCGTGACTTGTAATTTCAAACTGTCAGGTGTAATAGTAGGTGGCAGAAAAGATCTGCCTATATGTCAGGTGAAATTTATACCTGTTTTGAATTATCACTTGACGCTTTAGAAACTACAGCAGAAATAACAGAGGTCACTCATCTAAGGTGAAAAAGCAGCTGGAGTACGACAGAAATTGATATTTTTCACAGCATACCAGCTACTACAATGTACTAGGGATTGACAATTCACAAAGCCATTAAAATTTTTGAGATGACAGGAAACCTACCACCGAATGTTGCTGGCGGTTTAATTGCTAGAGTATAAAATTTCACATTTAATGATTTTAAAAAGTAGTCATTTATTTGCGTAAGTCAAAAGTAACGATACCTCTGACTGGAGTTCTGAAAATTCTTCAGTACCCATGATCAAGATCGCCGAAAATGAAGAATGAATAAAAAATCTGTTCAAATCATAAAACAGTATACATGGCAGAAAATTAAAACCTCATTTGTAAGTATTTCGTTTTTTGTGATCTTGCTAATAGATACTGAAAAATTTGGAGGGCTACAGTCGGACAGTCACAGTTTTATACCGTTAAAAGTGAAATGTGCAAAATATGTAATTGCGTGCTGAAGATTAGACTGCTAGCAACAATCGCTTAAAGTTTTCATTTCATTTTTAAGGTTTTAGTTGTTTTGGAAATTTTTAATCTCTAATACATTGCAGTAGCTAGTAATCTGTGAAAATTATCTGTTATTCTGTCGTATTCCAGCTTCTCTTTGACCTTAGACATGTTACCGCCGTTGTTTCTGGTTAGAGTTGATTGGCTGTAGGGAATTTTTATAATCTTGTCTTCTTATTCTAGTTCGTCTGTATCTTTCTCCTAAGTTAGTCGTTTTTCTTCATCTGAACACATTGCCTGCTAGTTTGCTTATATGTAGAGATTTATATTCACAACCTCATATATCATGAGACTTGCAATTTGCACATTTGATGGTATAAAAAAAAACATTCTCACTGGAAAAAATCAAGTTACCACTGATTGAAGTTTCCTTATTCTTGAATCTACCGATTTCTCCAAGCAAAAATGTAATTCAAACTTGACCTTATTACCTAAACTGAAGCATTTCATGCTTAGTGACACGGCTAAGTCACAGTCAATCGCTGTGATATTCAATTTTTTTTTTATATCTACTTATACCAAAAATTGTGGTCTGCACCTAAAGTTCCATATGTGATATATAAAGTCACACTAGAATTGACCCGGGTATCTAAATATGCAATATACAGGGTATCCCATTTAAAAAAGACACAACTTCGATATGGCACGCTTTTATTAGACACTCTGTATAAAAGTCATTATTTTTCATATGTAGTATGTAGTCCAACTGGACCTACATACACACGAAAAGTTAATTTTCTGGAGAAAGGTATCGTTTGGTCACAAGAGTTTGAGGCAGTGAGCTTGACTCACTGTACTGCAAAGATATTCATAGTAGCCACTTCTTTCTATCACTTCTTTGTAAAGAAGAAGTGGCTCCTAGTCCCCAACATCGATCCAAATTTCTTTTGTGTTCTTCACGGCTACTCTTAACACAGTGTTCAGGGTTTCATAAAGCTTGTCTCGCAGATTTTGTTTTTAGGCCTTTAGCGGTCCCTGATGTATTCCATCTTTTTCTAGGGAAGCGTGTCTAATTGGGATATGAGAAGGTTGGATTGATTGATAGCCCCTTTTGTAAGTACCTACTATCATTTATACAAAAAGTCGGTAATGGAGATGAAAAAAAAATCACTTTGTTAGTTGGCCAGAATAAATATTGATTTGTTGGTTGTAAAATAAAATTTCCATTCAAACATTGCAATAACTACATACAATCCTAGTATTTATTTTTACTGACAGTTTTTGAGATAATCAATTGAAGTTTTTTATAGATAATAGGTTATCTATATGACACTTCACTATCAACACGTGTATAAGTATATTATTTACTTAAAAATACTTTACCTGTCTATTTGCGGAATAATTGAAAGCAACGGTGCAGGTGTAGTTGCAAAGAAGGAGAACGACTCCAACGCCTATGTAAAGGTACGTGAAATATCTGACTTCGTCCAGGAATTCGTCTGTAGCCACTTGCCATTCTTCGTGAGATATGCTTCCATAGTGAGTTTTGTCGACGTAGGATACTATGTTACCTGCAAGGGAGTAAAATCCTTTGAGTAAAGTATCGTTGAAGAGAGGCCTAATTCCAATATGTTTGACTAGTTTCTTAGTACAATTTTTATGCATGATTTAGAAAAGGATCTGCTCAGTGTCTTATAATTGAGGTTTTGAATAAAAATTTTTTTTGTCATAAATGGAAAGATCATATATAAGTTTTATGAAAAAACTGTTTTTGTTTTCTTTTTTCCGCAATAATTAAAAAGTTATATCAAAATAAAAATGAGTTTTTGAATCGAGTACCGAAAACACGCCGACGGCTCCCGAACCCGTGTGACGTCACCATCGCGGTCAAGATGCTCCTTTGACCAACGACGTCCTACTCCGATACTAGACTATAGATTCCCAACCAATCGCGAAAATACTTGTTGGTAACTAGTGTATATTTGTTGCAACATAGACGATGAATGAAGTTTGCAGCTCGAGACTAAGTATACGATCGGAATAAATATATTTTTGAATGTTTGAAGTCAGTACAGGTTTCAGTAAGTAAGTACCTAATCAAATATGTTTCGTTGAAAAGATCTCGTCGATTAAAGGATGGTCCAGTGGTTAGAGAGTCCGGCAGTAGATCTCAGGGTCTTTGGATCGAAACCCAGGCCTTCCAACTTTTTTTTCAAATTTTTTTTATTAAAAAATTTATTGATGTATTGTGCTTTTTGCACTTGTTACGCACACCTTTTCTACGATCGACATAAATATGTGTTTGAATCAAATTGTGTTAGACATATTACTTGCACTGCACAATGCTTGTTAAATTTTTATGAAAATTTAATTGTTGAGCTTTATTGCCCAAAGTTAAATAAATAATAATACCAAGTGATAAACAGAATGTGATTACGAGTTTGAGTTACTTTTTTACATTAAAAAACTTAAAAATGAATGAATTGAATGGATGAAGGAATTTTATTTTCTTAACCAACTATTACATTTAAAAAAAATTAATGGCGATTGATATTGACGGACAAACATCATTTTCACTGATTTTTTGAATTGTCCACCGCCTCCTGTACTTAGTTTTTGCACTGTGCAGTGCAAGTAATATGTCTAATAATAATTTGATTCAAACATATTTATGTTGATCGTAGAAAAAATGTGCGTAACAAGTGCAAAAAGCACATCAACAAATTTTTTGATAAAAAAATTTGCAAAAAAGTTGGAAGGCCTGGGTTTCGATCCAAAGACCCTGAGATCCTCTATCGGATTCTCTAACCACTGGGCCATCCTTCGATTGAGGAGATCTTTTCAACGAAACATATTTGATTAGGTACTTAGTGGAATCTGTAATCTGACTTCAACTTCAAACATTCAAAAACATATTTATTTCGATCTTAGACTTCGTCTCGAGCTGCAAGCTTCATTTATCGAGTGTATTGCAACAAATATCCCCTAGTTACCAGTTCACCAGTACGTGTTTTCGCGACTGGTTAGGAATCCAGTATCGGAGTAGGACGTTGTTGATCAAAGGAGCATCTTGACCGCCATAGTGACGTCACACGGGTTCGGGAGCCGTCGGCGTGTTTTCGGTAGTCGATTCAAAGACCCATTTTTATTTTGATGTAACTTTTGAATTATTGCGAAAAAAAAAGAAGACAAAAACAGTTTTGTTATAAAACTTATATATGATCTTTACATTTATCACAAAAAAAAATATTTCTTTTCTTAATTCAAAACCTCAATATAAATAGGATGTATTTTAGGTCTTGCAGATAAAAAAAAAATGTTAACAGCATTACGTACCTGTAATTTCACCAAATAGTACCGGGCTGTAACTTTGAACTCCTCCAGCTACCAGTGTGAAGATTATCCCTGAAAACAGCAGAAATCTATCTAGGCCAGTGGCGTACCTGTACTGAAAATGATTCGTTTTATGTATTAGTTGACTTGGATAGTAGCGCCTAATGTCAAGATGTTGACTAAGACTCAGTTTCACAATCATTGGTAATTCCTGATAGTCACTTAACCGACAGATGGAAGTTACCCAACAAGCATTCTAAGTTAAAATTACCTCACATCGACCACCGTACAGGTTACATGACTAATTTCAACAAGGATTATTTACTTCTAACTGTTCAACATTTTCCCTAAGTGGGGAATAAAACTAAAGTAACTTAGAGGTCAATATGAGGTCGAAGAGGAATTTGCAACCAATACAAGTTACAAATTACAATTTACATATACATATTACAAATTATATACACGTATTTTCTGGCGCGGTTGTTAGCTATATAGAACAGCATATTTTTTTTTCATGTGTTTTGTTTGTTATTAGAAGGACTGATCTAGCATATTTGAAGAAATAGGAATTTATATATGATTAAATATAAATTAAAGATGTCTGCTTTTAGAATTTTGACCTATAGGGATTTATTGCTACCATTTTTAACCAATAGCACATGTTTTCCATAATGATGTCGAAGCAGAGGTACATTTTCAACCTCGTGGGCAAAGTTTTCCTATTTTAGACTAAAAAATTACTTAAGGTCAAAGTCTATTTTAAGGCGAAACTGGGGTCCTGTTGGATAATTCAGTATGGGGTGCGTCACATTTTGTTTATTTTTCATTCGTGCATTCAACAAAATTAAATTATTTAAAGCAGTCCTAGGTCCTTCCATCTTTTGGCAGTTCATTTCTACCATGAATTGTTAACAGCTCTCGAACTGCAGTTATAGTTATTTTATATTTTAAAGCCAACATACTCAGTTGATCAAGAGTTGTACCCAATCACTTAAGACTTCATCAGTACCTATCTAAGTCATGTTCTGTGAATGAATATGATCAGGATCATTTCTTGAGGTCAATGGCTCATTGTTGGTTGAATAACTTGCGCAAGGACTAAAACTATTTTCCGTAACAGCAGTGCCTATTTTTCCTATCTTTTTTATTACTCTATAATATTGTGATGTATGCCTAAAAACCTTAGGCCGTTTCAGATTTAAATCTTTAGCTTTAGGCATCTTCAGAATAATTTTATAACTTAAACTGCGCAAAATATCGGAACAATGCTGTTGTGTAGGATACAGTAGGTATAGTGGGGAAAGTAGGTATCATGAAGGGCAATTTTGGGCACTTCAACTTTGAGTGAGTATTTCCAAGTAATTTTAACTTCCGTCAAGACATTTGTTGTTATAGGTCTATAGAAATAGAGTTTTTGCCCTCAAAGTTAGTGCCAAAGTTAAAATTAGGATAAACACCTACTAAAAATATCCCTGTAACCTCATGGCACTTAAGAAGGCTATTTAGTGAACAGTTCAACCTCTTTTTTACCTTTTTATGTCCTTAACTTCCAAGAAGTTTTTCTAGTTAATATTTTCCCTATTAAAATGCCCAAAAAAATCTCTAACTTTGAGGACATATTCTAGGTTAGTGCTAGGTAATTTATTACCTCTGCATTGATGTTTGCAGACAAAGATTTTTTGGTTAATATAATTAGGTATATTTCTTGTAATTCTTAACCAATTATTTCGACCTTTTCGTCATCTGACTATTAGAACACTAATTAGGTACATTTCAACTAATTTTCGTCAATGATTTGAACGCTCCAAGACATTCTGAGTTTATGAACATTATTTAAGTATACAGTTACTAACATTTGACTTATACAGGTTAATTTCTCTTGGGAGGTGGACTATTTTAACAAAATGCTACTTGGGTAACCAGTAGTTATAGGATCGCTCTGTTTCAAAAAGAAAACCAGTGGTTAAGCTTATTTATCTTCAAGTTGGCGGCATGGATGGGTCTCAGAGCACTGCCGTAATACAACCTCGTCCTTTGACAAATAAACCTAACCTTGGTATTCATATTTTTGACTTGTCTCACAACAGACTGTAATCTAAATCCATCGGCGTCTTAGACGTCAGTGTCAAAATGCATGTTTTTATAACCACCAGAGCAAGCTTATGTGGCACAACAAATCAGATAACCCATACTTTATCCTTAGGTTAACTTAACTACCTACTGGGTAATCAGAGCTTCTGACGTAAACTGCTGATTATGAAACGCAAAGTGTTCGCTAACCACTAGTCTTCTTTTAACCTCTAGTTAGGTGCCGATTGTGAAACTGAGCCAAAGTGTATTTATCAACAACTTACTGACATCAAACCACCTGACTGACAATTTGACGATGTCCTTAAAAAGGCTAAATGGTATTGAACTAATAGTAAATTAATGCAAACAACTCAACGTTTTTTAATCATACGTCTCATCACACCTCATGGTCATGTGATTTTGCTATCACAATTTTTGCCAGTTAACCCCAAAGCTATATTGAGTAAATATATCTAGGTACGTTTATACAGAACTGTGACACGTCGTGTTTTGACTGCTATTTTTGTGGAATTGGATCAAAATCAATGAAACGCCTATGACTTGGGATTCTTTTATCTGATTACAAAGAAAACTAGACGAAGACTGAGCTCAACGATTAAGACTATAAACATAATGCTAGATACTAAAGAGGATACATTTTAAAGCTTACAAGGCTTAAATCTTAAATATTTTTTCTGACAAACAAAATTCTTCAGAATTAGCAACAGTATTTTCACGGTTTGGTTGAATGAGGTTTCAGTTTTCTTTTGAACTGTATTTTCTTGTGATACAACAATATTTTGATCAGCCATGGTTCTTAAATCGATAAATAATTTATCAATACGGTATAAATCAATCGTAACTTAAAAAAAAAGGAGAATGAGTCAAGACACAGCAATGTTTTGTGATTGTAGTCTTGTAGTATCTCCCATTATATCTGGTTAGCCAAATTCACAGGAAAATATAAATCAAATTCTACTTTCGTGATAAGAGTCAATTATGCACCTGAAGTGGTTTATTTGGAAATTTATTCCGATATTTATAATCTACCATATAACAGCTATTGCACGTTTAGCAGGATATGCATTTATTGAAAAAATAATTTTTAAGCAAATTATTATGTACTTACCAGTTGAAAAAATGATACGCTTGTCACCGTTTCTTCTTTAGGCTGCTTCTCCGTGAACTTTCTGTAAAAGGCATTTCTCAGTTTTTATTTGACAGCATCGACACCAGCGAATTGGAATCAGAAAAATCTGTTATCAGAATAGCCTGTAATATGGTCCAAAACTTTTGCACTAGGAGCGAGGAACCTTCTGTGGTACCCATTTGATGGTTTTAATAATTTACTTGCAAATACTACATATATCACTTCTCGAATATCATCATCATCATGAACATCATTCCAAGTTGTCATGCCTCTGATACCAGCAAAGTGAGATATTCAAATAACGGATTACCCCAGGGCTGCGTTCAGTAGCGTAACGTCAAATTCGGGCCCCCCCCGCAAGATACTTCCTGGGGCCCCCCCTCAAGAAATCCTTCAAGGCATCTTTTTTCATATATTATGCATATATACAGGATGAGTCGTAAGTTGATTCTTTTTTTAAACTGTGTATAGCAGTCGTTAAAATAAACAACTATTTCAAATAACTTTTATCCGAAAACTGAAAAGTAAGAGAAATACAGCACCAACAAAAGTAAGTCTGGATCATGGTCTTCACTTATGTATTAAGACGTACCTAGTCTCTTTATGTCTAGTTTATTGCTCCAATTTTTGTCATATCATCAGGCATTGTATGTATCAATTAGTGCACTAGTCATTTTAAGTTTATCGTAGTTAATTCTAAATGGTAAATCGGAAAAGTTGCGTTATAATAATATAAGAATTACCTATTTGGAATGAACAAAGTTAAACAAAAAGTGACTACTGCACTATCGACAGGTGCAATGCATAATCGATAAGACAAAAAACCGAGCAAAAAGCCAAACATAAATAGACTAGGTAGGTACGTCTTGATAGACAAGCCTAGACTTACATTTTTTATTTTGGATCTTATTTTTCAGTTTTCTGAAAAAATTGGTTTGAAAATCTAGTTTATTTCAACAACTTCTATACACAGTTAAAAAAGTATCAACTTAGGATTTACCCTATATATATTAAAGAGAAAATCTTAAGGTTGTGGTCAACATTTTGGAAAGAAACATGGATCAGTGCATAAAGGAGGGTGCCAGGCTTTCCACAATATTTATTGCCATCTCCAGGGCTTTAGCGTTGAGGTTTACTCGCAAAAATGTGCATTGAATCATAACCTTTGAAATGCAATTCTCAGAAGAAAAACGTCATAAAATTTTTGGCTGATTGAACTCGGTGTTTTCCACAACACAGGTCACACAAACAACCAACACATAGGTCCAAAATACAAGCTAAAAAACGACATGATTAGATCACTCGAAAAATTACAAAATTGAAATCACACCTGTTTCGACTTAAATTTTTTTATAGAAGGTCGTTGTTATATATATAATACGGATTTGTTTTACGGCCGTAGCCGTCTCTCAGTTCCCAGTTTCCATTTTTTTCTATCGAAGCACATGTCTTCTTCCAAATCCCTCAGTTCCATGGCTTTATCTATCTCGTCCCTCCAGCTTCTTCTCGGTCGTCCCCTTTTTCTTCTTTCTCGTGGCACCCATTCTAGTATTCGTCGAGGCCATCTATGTTCTTCCATTCGTTTTGTGTGTCCAAACCACGTCAATTGCTTTTGGTGGATCCTATCTATCAGATTTGAGTCTGTTTTCGTCATTTCCCGGATTTTTTCATTTCTAACTCTGTCTAATCTAGACTTTCTGCAACTCCGTCTTAGGAAGTCCATTTCAGCTGACAGGAGTTTATTGCGATTGCTACTACTGATATCCCATGTTTCTGCCCCTTACGTGATAACAGTTTCAAATATAGTCTTGTGTAGTTTTTTTCTTCGTTTGTATGGTGGTGTTCTTGTCCCATAGTATAGAATTGAGAGAGCGTGTGACTTGTTTTCCTTTACTTATCCTTTCTTTAATTTCATCCTGGCTATTTCCTTGCTTGTTGAATATTACTCCCAAATATTTACAGGTTTTGACTCCTTTTATACAATCTTGTTCCAGGTGTAAATTATCTGTCTCGTCGTTTCCGATAACTAAGTATTCGGATTTGTTCGTATTGATGGACAGTCCTGCTTCATGGTAACTTTCTTGCAGCTTTCTTATCATATAGCTCAAGTCATCGCGACCCTCAGCTATAACTATTTGGTCGTCGGCGAAATAGAGACTATATAAATTATGGTCGTCAATTTGCAGCCCCATATACTTAATTTTCTTTGTCCAGCTTTGTAAGGCTTTGTCTAAATATATTTTAAAAAGAGTAGGTGATAGACAACAACCCTGTCGTAGACCTTTCGAGGTGGAGAAAGCTGATGAGAAGTGTTGTGCGTTTCGTATTCTCGTCGTGTTTAGTTGTGTATTTTACATCTAAGTGTTGGTTGATTGTGCGACCCGTGTTGTTGAAGACACAGAGTTAAATTAGCAAAAAAATGTTTGACCTATGCTGTCCATTTACTGCGGATACTGCACCGATTTTTAGGGTTTAGTTTAAAATGCAATACTGTCCCACTTTTTTAAGGATAGGTATATATCATCGGGTTCATAGGTATTATTTGTACAAAAAATACAAAGATACAAGGGAAGCGACATTTTAATTTAGTACTTTCTTGTTGCACAAGCTATGGCGCTTGAGGGGCCTGAGCTTCCAAGACTACGGGGCTCCCAAAACCACGCCCTCCCCCCCGCAGCTGTGGGCCCTGCGGGCCCTTAGTTATGCCAGTGGCTCCGTTCTATCGCCCGTCTTGTTTAATATATATACATCGACCCTTCCTCAGTTATTCTCCTGGAAATTCGCATATGAAGAGGACGTGGCCCTAGAAATACGAACTTTGGCATTCTAGAGTCCACACTAACTGCCGACGTTTCAATCTTGGGATCATTCTTCAGCAGCTGGAAGCTAAAGCCAAGTATGAGCAAAACAATAACATCGGGTTTTCACCTTAGCAACAAAATGGAAAGAAGAGAGCCAAAGATTTACCTTAACGGCACGTTGCTAACCTATAATCCCACAGCCCTCGCCACAACCAAATACCTAGGTGTCACACCAGATAGGATACTATCGTTTAAAAACACATCCATCGCAGTCAGTAAACAGCAGAAGTAATATCCTGCAAAAATTGTGTGGAACCTTGATGGGACCTCCCCTTCTACGTTCCGTACTTCGGCCTTGACTGTTTCTCTGCAGCTGAATTTTGGTCGCCAATGTGGCTAAACACTAAATCCCAACTCACACTCAGTCAAATAGTTCCACCCATCCGTCGAGAAAATGCCCTTCTGAAAGACTATAACAAGATCAAAACAAATCCCTCACTGCCAATCCACCAAAATATACCTGATGTCTTCTTGCGCAGATTATGGTCCAGAAAGCCATCAATAGGTCTGTTTTTACAGAGAATCACAAACCAGTCAGAGCTAATCAGTATTCCCCATTGCAGTTGTCAAACTATTTCTGACTAGTACTGGCCAATCAAATTGACGCTGACTAGTTTGTGATTGCTGTAAAAACAGACCTAATTAGAACAGCTCTCCAACTTGAGTCTGATGGTTTTAACTCTGCAGTTAAATGGGAAGAAATTTGAGCGAGCCAAACACCAGAAGAAGTGAACAGGAATCTAACTGTTGGTCAAGAACCCCCTAGTTTTGAGCTCCATCAGGAGAATGGTTAATCCTAAGCAGAATTCGTGCATCGCATGTAGTGTGCGCCGATTCGTTGTTTAAATGGAACAAGAGCGATGCGATTATGGAGTGGAAAGCTAAACTGTCAGGCATATAGTGCAAGAATGTGGCCCTAGAACATATCCAGGCAACAACACGGACTTCCTCCTAGCCAAACCGTCAGCCGTAGAATGGATTTCTGGGTTTGATAATAAGTTATAGCCTAGTTACTATTTGGATCGCAAACAAAAAAAAGAACAAACAAAAAAGCCGTCTTACTTCATCTGTACGCTAAATGAATCATTTTAAAAAATTTCATCCTACTTACGCTGCCCATGTACGACAGGTCATTATACCGTTAAGTATTGAAGAGCTTTACGCTACTATAGCTCAACATATTAGACTTTCTTGATAGAACTCATTTAAGTTTCCAGTATTTAGCTTTTTTAGGGAGAGCGATTGTCTAAGATCACAGCCCCATTGGGTCCCTTGTATGACCTCTCAAGGATCCCTCAGAACTGTTTGTTCAGGCATCCCAAACTATTGCGAAAGGTGGTGACGCAGTTGAGCAGTTGACCTCCTGAGCAGCAACAAGTGTCATCCCAAGTAAACTTAGAAGCTTTGTGGTTGCGCTCTCTCAACGGAATAGGTCTTGTTAAAGCTTTGAAGGGCAAGACACAAACAATCTCGGGCTTTTGGTCTCGGCAGTCTATCTGATAAAATATTGCCTTCGGCATGTGAGTAGTTTTTAGCTATTATTATGGTAGTTAGAGAAGCTTGTATAGCAAATGTGTTATCAGAGAAATGACAACAGAACTGATGTGTGATGGCTTTGATTATATTAAGAATAGGTTTACATAAACAATCGAACTCACGCCTCCAGGGGATCATCTTTTTTCTTCTCCTCCATATTTAGCCTTCCTGAAAAAATTAATAATGTCATATGGATTAATAGTATTTTGGTTAATTACATATTTAATAGAAAACAACTTCGAATAAGTAGCATTTGTTGTTGGATTAGTTGTTTTGAAATCTAATTTCTTAGACAAGTCGATGATTCTCGATTCTCGAGGATATAATAAACTGCTTCATAGACAGAGGTAATTAATCCAAAACAGATAAGACCATTAAAGAATTGATGGGTTAGAGTGACATTCCTTATGAGCAAATAATGGTTTGGAGAATATTGTTTAAACTTTGCCCTGCCGCATATCCAACTATTTTACGTCATAATTTTGAATGGAATGCCCCATTTATGAGATCTAACGTAAAAGTGGTAAATCTGACAATACTGATGTTAGCGTTTTTTAATTCTGTATGTTCAAAAACCCCTAAGTATTGAATTTCACCGTTCCAGCTGTGGCAGTTTTGGAAATATAGAAGCGTTCCGGTACTGTTTACTGAAAAAGCGGTGTTGCCGTATCTCAATAATTAACAGAAACAAAATTTTGAAAGGGATCTTACTAAGTTCGACATGTACAATTCATTGCAATAAAAATAAGTAGAGGATTCTGTTTAAAATAAATTAAAATCGGAGATATTTGTTTAAAAATTTGGAAAAATAATTTATAACTTGGCAGCGCCGCAAACGCGAAAAAAATATTACAAGGCGAGATAGGGTATTAGTAGATATTTCGATTTAAAATAAAACATACTGGGTGTTACATTAAAAGAAAACAAAGTAAAATGACCTTCCGATTGCCGTAATTTAAAATTTTGCCAAAAACACCCTCTGGACAGAAATTGCTGGTAACACTCAAAATAATATCCAGTCAATATTCAAGCTATATAGTATTATTGAGAAAAGTTGCAGGAATATATCAATTTAGACGTATTACTTGCGACCTTGCAAATCCGGAAATTATTACAAAATTAATTATAACTTGACAACGTCGCAACCGATTCCAAAAATATTTTAGGGTTGAATAGAGATTAATGATGGAAACTAGACGAGTAGAAAAAAAGGTATAGTTCCATATAAAAAAATTAAGTTGATCACTATCCTACTTTCGCGCAACACCCTATATATTTCAAAATATTTTTAGAATATGCGTCTTAAGTAACCAAATTCCTTTTGTATTTTCCATTCTCTTCTATCAGGTATATCTTGCGAGATATCGAAGAATTACACACTAACTGGACACCCTGTATACACAGTTAAAAAAGTATCATATTAGGACCCACCCTGTATATATTACAGAGAAAATCTTGGGGTTGTGGCCAAGATTTTGAAAAGAAACACTGGGTCACTGCATAAAGGAGACTATGGTGTTAACTGCCAGGCTTTCGGCAATGTTTATTGCCATCTTGAGGGCTTTAGCGTTGAGGTTTGCTCGCAAAAGACAACGTGTATTGGAGGCACATACTTTCAAATGCAGTTTTCAAAGACCGTCAAAAATTTTCTGGCTAATTTAATTCGGTGTCTTCCACAACACAGGTCACACAAACGACCAACACATAGGTGTAGAATACAAACTAAACAATGACCTTTACATGTTTAATCACCTGAAAAATAACAAAATGCGTAGTTTGACAGTTTTGACACACATTTTTCGATTTAATTTATTTTTTTTCCGGTCGTTGTTTAGTTTGCATTTTACACCTATGTGTTGTTTGTTTGTAATTTTTAAGTTCCCATTTAATACGGATACTGCGCCGATTTTACTTTAGTTTGAAATGCAATACTGTCCCACTTTTTCAAAGATTTTTCAATGATGAGGCATGTAACATGGGCTTCATAGGTTGAAGCATTATTTGTAAAACGTACTAACATACAAGAAAAGCGACCTTTTAATTTAGTACTTTTCTGTTGCACAAATGATGGCGCTTGAGGACTACGAGCCCCCCCCCCCCCCGGCAGCTGCGAGCCCTGCGGGCCCTTAGTTACATCACTGAGAGTAAGATGAGAAACCACTAGAACACTTCGTGTTTTATTCATACATTTACTGCTCTCCTCAGAATGTAGTTTTGTAGTCGATACTTCAACTTTAGCCACATGACGACATTCACACTCATTCGATGAATAAAGTCTGTTAATGATAATAATGTTTGTTTAGTACTTTGCTGTTATATAGAGTACGAATCTACGTATCTAATCTAATGCACAGCAGTTCAAGTGATCCAGGAAGGTATGTGAAAGTGTGTCAGAATGACAAAACTGAATAAATGATGACAAGTTTTGACTCTCAAGTTTATCTTGTGTGGTGAAAAGCTCAGTCATGGATAATAATATCTATTGACACAATGAGTTCGTTATTTCATTTGTTTACGAGATAAGTCGAAAGTATACTGTAATTGTTGAGAAATGAATTATCCATTATTTGTATTGTGTTTAGATTTGAATTTTATTACCGGTTACTATTCAGTCAAAAAAGTTGTGGGTCTGCTGTTTATAGTTAGGGGTCTAAGGTATAGCGCGCGAAATTGAGAATCCAAGAAAACACGCATTCCCGTGTTAGCAAGGAGGCGTGGCCGCCTGTTCCCTTTCTCCAGTGTGTGTGTCTAAAAGGGGTGACACACGTACGAACTTTAAGTACGCGGTTTTTAAGTTCGCGAACTTACTCGGCTCGACGCGGTGACACACGTGTAGCTGAAATCACTCATTTTGATAATTGTCCTGAATAAACAAAACTTTTAACAAACGCTAAACACAACAAGCGTTGCGCATCGATGGTCTGCCGAAATAAAGTGGAGGCTCGCTGCTCGCAGTACGAGCTGAGACAAGCTACGAGCAAGATTTCAAACCAGTTGGATCGCCGGCGTTTTGCGCGGCGGTTTTAAAGTACGCGTACTTACGGTGACACACAGGCGAAAAAGGTCGTCGAGCCATAAGTACGCGTACTTGCTCGTACGTGTATCACCCCTTTAAGATGAGGGGAGATAAGTCCAAAAATCCAAAGGTAAGGTCAAAAGGTCCAAAGGTCACCATAAAAATGAAATTCGATTTCCAAGCTCCTGACGTGACATTTAAACTTACAGTAATGACTCAAAGAGCAAACTGAAAAAGAAAGCTTGCTCTTGTGCAACTATTTAGCCTTTTTTGATATCGTGTTTGGTTGTTAAATTACGCCTTCTGAAATATTATATAAATGTGGTTTGAAAATAGAGTGAGTTATGCGAGAAATTGTGAGTCCGTGTTTTGCATGGCAAATACTTATGTATAAATGTGTGTATCCAGGCCCCTTAGGAGCCAAAATTTGTCCCACTTTTACGTGAAGATACTTTGCGATCCGTTGGAGGCTACATTAAAACACATTAAAATTGATATATATTTTCAAGACTCCCTACAAGACTCTTTGCCACCTGGGAATACCAATCATTCCCAATTTAATATACAAATGTCATCAATTTATGAAAAGCTATAATAGATATAAATAAAGGATTTGGTCCAGACGGTCTTTCTACCTATCATAATGAAATCTGTTGCTCCATATTTTCTCCATAGTACCTTTATTCTTTCCCTAAAGTCTGAAACTTTTCCAACCTATAGGAATGTAAGCTTTGTTACCCCATACTTGAATTCGGCGATAATTCTCAGGCTGACAATAAAATTATAAGGTCTATCAGTACCTTGAGCTGTATGCTCTAATCTAATTATTTGAAGATTAATGTATGACTGTTTGCCTGCTAGTCTGCTTCATGTCGATCAACATTTGGTTTTCTCCCACAGGGTGACCATATGCGCATTCTATTTACACAGATTTTCCAAAAGCTTTTGATAGAGTAAACAGAGTACAGTACAACTTTTAAAATGATTAATTTCATATCTTACAGATCGGAAACAAATTATGCGTGTCCAGAACTGCCACTCTAATCAAATTACCGTCAGGTATTTTGCAAGGATCACATTTAGGACCACCTACTTTTGAATATTTATGTAAATGACATTGCATTCTGGTTTGAAATCGCATTCTTTTAAGAAAATTCAGCATCAAGATCGCAGTGGTGTGACCACATTGGAATTGAACTGAACATTAAGAAATGTCAATTAGTGACCTTCAGGCGTGAAAAAGTCCCGTCTATCATATTTGTCATTTAAAACGTTCATCCATACAACTGGTATATCAAACCAAAGATCTAGGAGTGTTGACAATAACATTTACAAATCACTTATCAATGCTTGTTTCTAAATCACTTCATATCACTAGTAATACACCTCAAATTGCTATTTTGCTCCCTAGCATTTGGATTGCCGTTCTTGTGTATGGTTTCTATCATAAAATGTTCATTATATTGGCTTTTCAAAGGGTACAGTACAAGTTCCTGAGGTACATAACATATAAAGAACACCACCTAGTTGAAAATTTAAATCATTCTGAATTGGAAAACTCTCTTCATATTTCATTCCTTGAGGTATGTCGCACACACAGAGATCTTACGGTGTTCTATAATCTATTACACTCTTATTCTCATGATACAGAGCTCAAGTAACATCTTGCTTCATGTTACATCTCGCCAAATGAGACAAAACCGTTAATTTCATGAAAATTCCTATTGCTTTACTTATGGATGAAATTCATCTTTCACTGCCTGTGGAATCTGAGGTCTAAGAATGTACAAAGGAATTTATGTGCTGCATGCAGTAAATTTTGTAAGACCGCACAATATGGCTTCTTAGCAGTAACCAGTGTTACCACTGCTATACTTTTTCCTTATAACAAATTATCAAGTAGCTGAATGTTTGGTAAGATATTTATTTTACTTACTATGTTTTACCCACCAAACATGAAATTACTAAATTGTAACTAGATAGGCTAGCTAGACAGGTTAAGATTTAATGTAGAAATTTATTGTATACTGTCTTTTTATTGAGCAATGGCCTTTGATAAATAAATAAATAAAGTTCCTAATTTAGATAACACCGCTTATTGCTTGCTCTAACTTTGCGAAGCCTTTTAACCGAAACTACCAGTGATTTTTAAAGGAAAAACATGCGTGGTACTTACTGGTATAATCGACTGTAGCACACAGTTGTAATTTGTTTCAGCAATTCATTTAGGTACCTGTTATTGATATATCATTGCCATATCGACTGCTCACCTGCTTCACACAAGTACACATTTTCCGTTATCTCTTATCACTAGAAATTATCATAACCATCGTTTTCGTATATCTGATGATAAGGTTGTTACAACAAGGATAAAGCATGAATTAAATTATTAGAGCACGTTAAGTGATTATAGTATTTTGAGATCGCTTTTAATATCTTTATTACATTGATGTAAATGTTTAATCCTGAATGGTGCATTTGCACTTGATTTCCAAGAACGAGGAGCCTTTTCTACAGAATGTACTTTGACATACTTTCTATAGTGTGAATGAAGTAGCAAAATGTTGGTGAAGCTTTACAACAAATTGGTTTGATTAATTCAGGGCCGTTCCTGGGGACATTCGCGCCCTGGTGCAAGCTAAATATTGTCGCCCTTTGCATAGTGTCATACACGGATACGGATTGTACATTTACGAGTTGGTCGTATTTGAGTGAACGAATCGTTTACGATTTCGCTTGTGTAGATGGCAACTCATAGGTCGTATATGTGTCAGTTTCAAAATTGCGTGATCACCGAGTAGGCTACGAGTGAAATAGTTTTTTAATAATCCAAGATGGCTCAAAGTACCTCCTGAGAAGATCGACCAATTTATCGACTTATATTACAATATGAAGTGTTTATGGGACGTGAGACGTAGGGAATATAAAGATATCAATTCAAGGAACAAAGCATATTCTGCAATAGCAGATATCCTGAACATATCGGTGGAAACAGTGAAGAAAATAATTAATAATCTACGTTCGACATATAACCAAGAGAAGAAAAAAATTGTTGCTTCTCAGAGAACAGGTGGATCGATATATATTTGTAAATAAAATTATCAACTTTTATTCCCCACAGCGATAGGTCGGGCGAGTATTGAGATCGCGAATCCCTGCTCAGTTAATAACTTTGCTAGCAACTTTTCTTCAATTCCCACATTGTTCCTTGATTGTAAGGAAGCAAAGATCTCTTCACATTCTATTTCCTTTTTCACCATTAACGTTAAAATTCCTGCCATTGCAGCACGCTTCCTTTTACTGGGCGCCATTTTAACTACACTTCAATTGCATACAATTATGAACAATAATGTAAATGGTACTTGTACCCCTGTACGAGTACCCGTACACGATTCACTAGTAAATGTAACTTTAGCTCTAGGATTTGCTTTTGTTCTAAACAATTTTGCGCCCCATAACGTCCAGCGCCCTGGTGCTTTGCACGACTTGCACCACCGGGTAGGATTAGTTGGCCAGCAAAGCAGTATACATTTAATGTGTCCTATTTTAACTCTTGGATAATACTTTTAAATTCCTTCTGATCAGTTTAACGATAAAATTGGGTTTAATTTTATTATGTGCATTTTCAGTAGACAAATCAGTTTGTATAATTTGTATTTTTTCTCCGATGAACCAATGAATGAAGGAAGGAGGTATTGTAACATTATACAGAGTATTTCAAAAGCTTTGACCATTTTTATATCCCAATCGCTGTCAAATGAACGTACTGTATATTGAAAAATAATGGATCAAAAAACTATTTTTACACCAAAAGGTATTATACCAAAAAATTGCTTTCAATATGCTATTGAAAAATATTTGTATAGCATTTACCCTATTTCCCTTGGGACTGACACATCGCGCATGAGTTGGGTCGCTTGCCACTTCCATCACAAACAAGTGACGTTTCAATATGTCATGTGAGACATATGTCCAGTGAGAAACAGACCTGTCTCACCTTGGCCGAGGGTCCTAAAATAAGTTTTCTAGCTCGACTGAGATGTCCAGAGATGCCTCTCCATTTCCAAGATGTTGATTTTGCATCCACACCTCTGCTTCTTTCTAATGGTACATGCTAACAACCCCACAGCCGACTCAGGACCCAGGAAATTATTTCTCGACTCTCGCCTTGCGAGCGAGTCCGCCATTTCATTACCGCAAACTCCAGCATGACTCGTCACCTATACAGGGTGGGCCAATAGTGCGTGGACGGAGGATTGTGGGCTTAATAAAAAATATTTCAAAAATCTGTCACTTGATCATGGTAGGGACCCTTGAGAGCTATAACGTAAAAATATTTTCACTTAAATTCTGACGTTTGTACAGGGTGATTCATATCAAACTTACATTTTTTTGAATGGAACCCCCTATATGTTATTGCATATTTGGATTCCTTGGTCAATTCTAGTGTGACTTTATGTATCACACATGGAACTTTGAACGAACCGTTTAGGCGCAAATTACCATTTTTGGAATAAGTAGGTATCAGAAAAAAATTGAATATCGCAGCGATTATTAAACTTAAAAGGCGGTGACTTTGCGGTACGACTAACCATGAAGTGCGACACCTCAGGTCAGACGGCTAAATTTGAATTCTTTTTGTACTTCGAGAAATCGGTACATTAATTAAGGAAACTTCAATCACAGATAACTTGATTTTTTCAAATGGGAATGCCTATTTTGGTTTAAAGAATCAAATGTAAAATTTGATTACCTTTCCAACGATATAGCATTCTTGATATCAATCTTTTTTGGTTTTCATTTTATTTCAAATTTTCAGTCAAATCGGTGTTTTTCAATTTTCCTGCGTGCAAGCAACCTAGCAGGCCATGAAAAATAAACAAAAGCTCGTTAATATGGAAGAAACCAACTAACTTAGTAGAAAGATGTAAACTAACTAGAACAACGAGGCAAGATTATGAAAATTCCTTACAACATATTAGCTCTAACCGGATACAGCGGCAGCAAGATATCTAATGTCAATGAGTAGCTGGGGTATGACAGAAGTGTTTGTTTTTCACAGCCTACTAGCTATTGAGGTCTACTAGAGCTTGGCAACTTTCCAAAATGATTAAAAATTGTGAAACAAAGGGAAAACTACCTGCGATTTTTGCTTACAGTCTAACATGTTTAGAATGAAATTTCGCATTTAATGGGATAAAAAAAATTAGTCATTTCCGTTTAGTTAAGTCAAAAGTGAAGATATCTCCAACTGGAGCATTCTGAACATCTAATGAAATAATTGCTAGAATTTTTTAATTACGCTGTGTTGTAATTGTGATTACTGCAAACTAGATTATGTTTTACAATTCAAACAGACTGCAAATCAAGTTTAATTTTCCGCGATTTTGCTAATAAGTAGAAGTACCTACTGAAGAATTTGAAAGATTCCAGTCAGAGGTATCATTACTTTTGACTTACGGAAATGGCTATGGCATTAAATGTGAAAATTTATTCAGAAGACATAGATATTCTACTACCAGCAACAATCACTAGTAGTTTTCCTTAAATATTTTTTACTGACTTTGGAAATTGGCTAATAGCTAGTAGGCTGTGAAAAATGAGCGTTCTTGTTACCGCTATTGTTTCTGGTTAGAGCTAATATGTTGTAAGGAATTTTCATAATCTTGCCTCGTTGCTCTAGCCAGTTTGCATCTTTCTTCTAAGTTAGTTGCTTTCTTCCATATTAACGAGCTTTTGTTTATTTTTCATTGCCTGCTAGGTTGCTTGCATGCAGGAAAATTGAAAAACATCGATTTAACAGAAAATTTGAAATAAAATGAAAACCAAAAAAGACTGATATCAAGAATGCTATATCGTTAGAAAGGTAATCAAATTTTACATTTGATTCTTTAAACCAAACTAGGCATTCATATTTGAAAAAATCATTTTATCTGCGATTGAAGTTTCCTCAATTTATCCTATGATTTCTCCAAGTACAAAAAGAATTCAAATTTAGCCGTCTGACCTAAGGTGACGCATTTTATGCTTAGTGGAGTCGCAAGGTCAGGGCGCTCTAACTTTTATAATCGCTGCGATATTCAATTTTTTTCTGTTACCTGTTTATACCAAAAATGGTGATTTGCGCCTAAACGGTTCGTTTAAAGTTCCATGTATGATACATAAAGTCACACTAGAATTGATCAAGGAATCTAAATATGCAATAATATATAGGGGGTTCCATTAAAAAAAATGTAAGTTTGATATGAATCGCCATGTATAAACGTCAAAATTTAAGTGAAAATATTTTTGCATTATAGCCCTCTAGGGTGCCTACCATGATCAAGTGACAGATTTTTGAAATGTTTTTTATTAAGCCCACAATCCTCCGTCCACGCACTATTGGCCCACCCTGTATAAGTGACTCCTGATGTCTTGGCCAAATGCGATCCACGACCTTTCTACGTTGCAGACCGAGGCAGAGAGAGGGAGAGAGGGAGAGATAGATAGAGAGAGACAGAGAGAGAGAGAGAGAGAGAGAGAGAGAGAGAGAGGGAGACAGACAGAGAGAGGGAGAGCTTTGCTTCTGTACCTATAATGAATAAAAAAAGCTACTGTTATTTGGTATATTTTATTGAAAACAGTGTTATCAAAATATATTTATACATACAATGTAAACAAGACAAAATAATTCTAATGCAGAGCTAGCACAAAATTTTTAATGTACCAGTTATCAAAACTTAACAAATGTTTCTTTTTTCACCATCTGCGTCCTTTACTAGCATGGTTGATAAATATCTTATTTTATAACACAGGGCCTATCACTGTCCATTAGTTTAGTTGAGTAGTATCCTGCCTTTGAATGAAAATTGGGCAAATTCCACGTATTTTTTCAATTTGTTCCGATTTGTTTGCCTCTAATCTTTCTCTCCGATTATACAGCCAAAATTGAAAAAAAAATCGATGGGAAGGAGGGAGTACACAATGGGCGTGACCTCAAATTGATCAATTTATTTACTGCGGTACTGTTTTTGATGATATATAGGACCGTTTACTATAAAAAGTGAGCAGAAAACTTGATCCAAATGAGAATAACCCTAAAAATAAATTGTACTGTAATTTGAAATAGCCGATGATGACGTCACCTGTAGGGAACCAATGAGAAGCGTCCTTTCGTGGTCCGATGACTACGAGCGGATGCTATTGTTTTGTACCAGTGAGATCTTATTGGTTCCCTACAGGTGACGTCACGACCTGGGCGGGAAGTGTATGGATTCAAAAAATTCAATATTTAGAGCAATTTTTTTCGGTTATAAATACGATATAAATATAATAAAATTTTGTAAAATTATTTATGGCATCTACATGGTGTTAGGGTTCGTTTAAGCCAATAAACCAAAAATGTGGTATAGGCCCATTGCGAAGATTCAATATGAAAGTTATAAACCGCTAAAAAAACGCGGAGTGAGATTTATCATTGTGGGCTTAGCTCAAGCTAGCAAGTTTTCATGAATTTAAATGTTTCATAATTTCAATGTTGACGATCTGTAATTAAAACTGTTATCCTGGGAACAGTTCATCACTCTGTCACTTTATATTGCTTTAAATTTTTGCATATATGAGGTCACGTTTCTTATTTTCTCGTTAGAAAGCTCTACTTTTAAAATAATACAGCTATTATTGTAGGATAAAATAGCTGCGAAGTTATGGAAAATTTCCTAATGTTATTTTTTTCCAACTGACACAAAATCCTGTGAAATAATGTGTTTATGCACTAAATTCAGATTTAAAATGCTATTTTTCCTTTATCTTCTCCAAATTTTCTTTTTATCTTTCGTAGAAATAAATTTTTAACTTAGTATAATGAGTTCTTTGTTTTTAACCAAAATTAATTCAGAAATCCTTAAAGATAGCTTAAACTGTTATTACCTATAGGTACGAAAAATGCCAAAAAATTGAAGATAGCGAATCAATAATTAAATTCTTATAGCATCTTCACTTATAACATGGTTTATTAATCATATTAATTTAAAACGTCTCACTGAAGCAGTGACAAAAAATACGAAAATCTAGTATTAGTCGCATTTGGGTAATAGGTAGCGTTAAAAGTATATACTGTGGTCCAAAGTATCTCAATGTCATTGTGACATACACATTTAAGCCTATAGCGTAGGTAACGATTTAAGACGAGTGTGAAGACATAAACTCTAAACTTTACGTTGACCACTTCATTCGCATCTTGAAAAATCTATGTATCCTTTTATAACCTAGCCACATAAGAAAGGTATCTTAGGTAGTCGATACCTTAGGAATTCATCATAATACCAAAAAACCACTTATCCTCTTAACGGATGGTTAGGTGTTATGAAAAATTACGAATTTTTAAGAAATATGACCCCCACCCCGAGCAGAGAGATACATGGAGTTATACTGAACATATGGCATACATTCCATTTGTTCTGGATGGCCATATTACAATCTGTATTCGCTTCATCCTCAATGTATTTTTCGGAAACTTGATAATTAATGTAAGGGTTATGTTAATCTAAAAACGCGCAAATATAGTTCATTCATGCAGCTATCTCATTTGATTCCCTAGCATCAAATTCCGTGTCTCACAATAAACACTAGCGTGGCGATTAACACACATATTATGGTGCTAGTTGTAATATATTCCTCTAATGTAGTCTGGCATAATGCAGTAAATTAAAATTAGACTTAGCAGCTGTTCAGGTAGAAACAGTAGTCATTCGGATCGCGAAATAAATACTATTCTATTGATTTCCAACTCCCAAATAACGTCAGAATGAAATTACCAAGATTTTCGGCTATAACTCAGCTATAAGAATGTATATGTTGTACTCAATAACCAAATTCGGCCACTGACCGAAATTTATACTCAGAACGCGTTGTGGGTAAATTACAAATACCCACAATGCAAAACTCCAAATGACGTCGGAAACGCACGACCATTTCGCGTTGTGGGTAATAATACAAATAGCCACAAAGCGGAAACCTAATAACCTAACATACCGCAACAAGTGTTTTTTTTATTTATTCAGAACAACGCAACGTTTAGTAAGACCAGTGGATCGACAGAATCACTTCCAAAATAATTTGAGAATGGTTTGAATAAACTCTATATAGCCTCATCTCATAGGTTTACACTTAGTAGGTGACTATGAAAAAATCACAGGTAAGGTTAAAGAACGACAAGAACTGTGGAAATTATGTCTGTCATCTAAACAGTATTGAAAGCTAAATCGAGACGAATTATTGAACATTGAACAAAATGAATAATTGATAGCTCAAAGGTATAGGAATGAAGAGTTCTGCGAAGACAAAGATTACCCGCAACGCGGTGTGAGAAATTAGCGAAATCCACAACGCGTTCTGGGCATACAATTCGGTCAGTATGGCCGAATTCGGTTTTTGGGTACAACATATACAAACAAGTTCACATTTTAAATGTTGTAGAACATGCCTCTCATGCAAATATTTAGACGAGTCTCAAAAACAGCGATGTACAATTCAACTTTTTTTGTTTTTTTTATGTGGGATGTGTATGTATTTTCTAAATGGACCAGGAATCAACAGTTCTCCATTTATCATGTTTGCAAACTGATAGGTCTATGTATCGGACAGGAAAATCGCAGAAAAAAATATAAACAAGAATCATAACCATGCTAGTACGGATTACTCAAAAAATACTCGTATATTTCTGAATATGAGCTTATTGATAGGAATAATTACAAGAGAGAACATCCATAACTGAACTTGATAGGACAGGGTAGCATGATAGGGCTTGCGATACCAACAGAGATGAGATTTTATTGCTATATATGACATTAAGGCTGCGTTTCTACTAGAGATGTGCTAGGAAAGTGAGCGCAGCGAGGATGTGTAGCGGAGCTGTGAAACGGTGTACTGATGAGCCTTGCGAGGATGTCTAGCGAGCTCTTTTGGGATTTTTCTCTTTGCTCGCCCACATCTACAGCACACATCCCTCGTCCACATTCCTAGCACACATCCATGGCAACACATCTCTCAAAACACATTCCTATCACACATGCCTTGTTTTGTTCGTACAAAAACTTCGCTCCGCCAAGCCATTTAGACTGTAGCTGTGCTGAGCGAGGCAAGGTAATTCAAGCGATTCCATTCGTTCGTTAGAAGTACATTTCTCGTAACACATCATCGCACATCTCTGGTGGAAACGCAGCCTTAAATGCGTTTTACTTAAAAGTAGCTCAACTTGTCTGTCGTTACAAGATGTGAAGCTATTCTTTTGGACACCGATATATTTCTGATGTGTAAAATAAAATCTACTGGAAGACTTCTTGTGTTCTGCTGATAATTGTGCAAGTAATATGATACGAATGTGACATAGTAAATTTGTAATTAGTCATATATTCATGATCTACTACTAGTTCAGAATAGTCGAAGTGAAGTACTCAATAAATTTTATTTTCTGGTTGAAGACAACATTCTTCCTAATTTAAAGTAGAAAATATTTTATAAAAATTCGTTCTCTGACAGTGGCGCTAACCACTAGCTCTGAGAAAAATATGAAGAACTGTGGTCTTCCGACAACTATTAAGTAATTATGTCATAAATCGCCTTCTATGGTTTTACTTTCATTGAGAACTGGATTAGTAAAGATTTTTTTTTTCCAGGAGCCGTCCGATCTTACTGTCCCCGTCAATACCTACATACAAAACTTAAGGCCTATTGTATTATTGCTCCTCTCATTTACAGTATCCACTCCAGCAATCTGGATCCCTGCATAAGTTTATGCAGCTTACCAACTGGTCCTGGTGCTGAGCTGTACTCCATTGGTTCTAGCTTCGTCTTCCCAAAGAGCTGTTGTCTCTTGTGATCTAGCGCTTCGCACTCACAGAGCACATGTAGGGCTGACTCGGTTCCTCTTCCACACAATCAGAAGTTGAGGTCTCCATTGTAGAGTCCCATTTTATTCAGGTGTTTCTTCAGGCCACCATGTGCTGTGAGGAGACCCGTCGTTATTCGGAGCTGATTCCTACTCAAGGAGAGCAGTGTTTCAGCTGTTTTCTTGCATGGAGCTTTAATGAATGTTTTTCTATGAATACATCCTGGCAACAAGTTCCACTGCTCCTTGTGCTGATGTTTCATCCATTCTCCGACCTGGTGTCTGATTGTGCTTTTAGGCACCCTCAGGGCGGGTTCTGCTCCAGTGTATAGAGCAGAGGAGCCTAGTCTTGCTAGCTCGTCCGCCCTTTCATTGCCTCTTATACCTGAGGGTCCTGGCACCTACCTAAAAGTTACTTTGTTGTATTCTGCCAGTCTTCCCAGATCTTGTAAAAATTTCAACACTAGAGCAGACGTAACCATGGGCGCTTCTAGTGCTCTAAGGGCCGATTTTATCAACATGCATATTTAACAAAGAATTTAACAAAGCTTTTCTATTGGATGTTATTTAGCAAAAGCTTTCTATTGGATATTGAAGGCTATGTTAATAAATATCGTCCAATAGTATCTTATCCATATTGAAAACAAAATGTCAAAGCTGGATGACACTTTTCATCATATCGTATATAAGCTTTATAACAAAACTATTGTTGTAACAAGTGTATATTTGTTGCAACATAGGCGATGAATGAAGTTTGCAGCTCGAGACGAAGTCAACGATCGAAAAAATATCTTTTTTTTGAATGTTTGAAATTAGATCACAGATTCCAGTAATAAAGTACCTAAACAAATATCTTCTGAGGCGATTTTACTGTAGCATGCTGGGTGGCCGAGTGGCAGAGGAGCCGAGATCGTATGACTTGGTATCGCTGGTGGCGTTGGTTCGAGACCCAGCCCGTGCAACTACTTTTTTTTTATTTTTTTTATCCAAAATATTCATCGATGTGTTTTACACACATGTTACACACATTTTTTGTATCACCGACATAAAAATGTTTTTGAATAAAATTTTATTAGACATTTTACTTGACATATCGCAAAAGCTAAGTTACCGGAGGCGGTGGAGAATTCAGTCAGTGGAAATGAAGTTTATCCGTCAATATCAATCGCCAATTGCTCTGATAGCGGTATCAAAATGAAATTATTCCAAAAAAGTAAAATTATTCGTAATTTTTGTTGTACATCTAATAACATTTGATTCAAAAACACATTTATGTCGATGGTACAAAAAAATGATATAACATGGGTAAAAAGCATTCCAACGAATATTTTGGATAAAAAAAGTAGTTGCACGGGCTGGGTCTCGAACCAACGCCACCAGCAATACCAAGTCATACGATCTCGGCTCCTCTGCCACTCGGCCACCCAGCATGCTACAGTAAAATCGCCTCAGAAGTATTTGTTTAGTTACTTTATTACTGGGATCTGTGATCTAATTTCAAACATTCAAAAAAAAAAAGATATTTATTTCGATCGTTAACTTCGTCTCGAGCTGCAAACTTCATTCATCGCCTATGTTGCAACAAATATACATTTTAGTTACAACTGTTACAAGTATTTTCATGAAGTACGTCACACGGGTCAGGAGTCGTCGGCGTGTTTTTGGTTCTGGATTCAAAAACTCATTTTTATTTTGATATAACTGTTGGATTATTGCGAAAAAAAAAACAAAACAAAAACAGTTTTGTTGTAAAACTTATATTTGATCTCTCCTTTTATCACAAAAAAATTATTCAAAACCCTAATTTTTTGCCATCATCATTTAGCAGAAGAAAAAACCAGCGATCAAATGTACAGTTTTGGCGGAATCTGATTGGTTGAAATTAACAATTGTTAAACTTTTGATTAAACAAGAAAATGCAATTTTTCACACATTTTGGATGGAAAATCAGACTGGAAAAGATACTAGACGGTTCATAATGGTCGATCTGTATATAAAGCATGTCATTTTTAACCTTTTTGAGGTAAACTTCAAGGGAAATCAATAGTTTTCAGAGAACTTTGACAGATGCATGTTCTTGAATGGGCTGCTCTGATTGGTCAAAGCCTTTGTTAAAATGCGCCTGTTGATAAAATCGGCCCTAAGTGTAGCCTGTCTGTAAGTATTGCGATCCTCTTGTTTCTGTAGGATCGTTCATTATTGATCCTTGCGCATTGCAGGATGGCGTACACCTCTGACTGAAATACCGAGGCGTATTTTCCTAGCGGAATGCTCTGTCTAGTTCCTCTTCCATTGATTCCCGCTGCTGTGCCTTGCTCGGTCTTTGATCCATGTGTGTACCAGACTATTTTCCGACGCAGGTTGTTTACCTCACAGAGTTCTCGATCTCTTATTATAGTTTCGTGTTTCTTGTTAAAGATTAGTGAAGATTATCACGTACATTAACTTTTCGAAACAGATTTTACCAATGGTGATCATGAATAAGAACAAATACTTTCCATGAAGTTAAAATGACATTTGACTGTTAGGATTAACTTCATTGACCTTTCCAGAGTCCTCTCTAAAAAAGTCTATGCATCCTCAACATACACCCATTTATATATTTCTTACTGTTAGCATTGTTATTGTCTCACTAAAATGACTCATAGTAGATCATGAAAGGAAAAGTCATAAAATGATTATATTATTGTGGTACATCTAGCTCTGTATACATCAAAACTATTTTCATAATACAAATACAGGGCGACTTTCATTAAAAGAGTTATGAAAACCACAATGTACGACAATCTTAATATTCTATAAAATTGTACAATACCCAATCTGGTAGATATGAGCTACTTTACAAGATAAATAACAGGAGGACTGAATCTTTGTTGTTTCCTTTCATTTCAATAAAGCACTTAATTTAATGATATTGCATAGACGCATTGTTAATTTTATTGCTCATATTGTTACAGTCATAAGCTTTTTTAGGGTTCGCTGAAAGTCGCTACTTACCGATTAATAATTCAAATTGAATCCTAGTTATGGGACTTTTGCTCTGAAAGAGTCAAAACATAGTCAGCTTTCATTTATTTACACAAATAAAACGATTTTGAATTCTTCATATCTTTTACAAGTTTTTCTATGCATCATAAATGCAATAAATTCTATTGCTGGACTACTAAACTATCCTCATCCATGTTCTGATCTAAAGAACACACTAGAATCAGTCCTCCAATAAATGTTAATTTTTCCTAACTTAAATTAGAGTTCAACATTATAATGCATGTAAACCAATAAAATAAACTTAATAGTAATGTATACCTTAACCCCAGCATAAATACCTTGCAGGGTGGTAGGAAACTTGTCAATAAATTTTATAGGACAAAATATACAATAAACACAACATTAACTTTAACGATTTTAAATGTTAGGAATCAGTAATATAATTTTTTCATTGGAACTCATTTGTGCGGTTAATGAAATACTTGAACAAAACATAAAGATATTGCTTATTTACAAATCCAGAGAGTTATCTCCGCAAGACAGGTATAAACCGTAAATATTAGAAAAAATATTAGTCGTCAGTTTTACAGCTATCTACAAATTTATATAAAAAGTGTACCTTTGACCAGCAAAAATACACTACAATAACCACATATCATTTAACTCGATTATTATGACAGTCATGACTGATTTTAGTTCAACCTTTGTCCGCAGGCATTTTATTTCAAAAGAGGCGTGACATATCTTTTTTCGAAGTTACATATGGTTGAAGAAATGTATAGCCTCAGAATGGTAAGCTTGTTTGGAATACTGAAAACGTTTGAAGAACAGGAATAGGTTTTATAGGGGTTCAGAAATAAAATACTTATACAATGTGAACAATAAATAACTGATTCACTTCTTCCTTAATTGTATTTTTTGAAAAAGTGGCTTTTATCGAATGCTTAAGACATACCTATAGCATCAATTCTCTTTGAGGTTTCAAGAATAGTATTTGATGCAGAACCTTGTAGGTCCTTTATTCAACAGCTCAATAAGGCATTATCGTTAATTTAAGAGAGTAATGAGGCTTTTTACGAATAGCCCCTCCCGATTTAAGTGCTTGAAAGTTACACCTCCAGATGCTTCTAAGTGTAACAACGTTTGTGTGGGACTTCCATAATACCCTAAAGATACTGGAGAAGGCCAACATGGTAACATTATCTTGGATACCTAGTCATACAGGCGTGAGTGGCAATGAGAGGGCCGACAAGTATGTCAAGGAAGGCGCAGAACCCTCCCTCATCGGGGCAGAACCAGCATGTGGTGTATCGTCCAGCATAGCTATGCTGGACGATACACCACTAGTGCGGATAGCTGTCACCAGGTAGGTGTCAAATGAGCACCAGGAGCTCTGGGACAGGGTAGTTGTGAGTGTTCAGTTTATTGGTCAGGGGGGCCCAGGATGGTTTCAATAAAACTTGACTTCCTTTTCGTTTTCTTAAACTTTATAACTCACGTCCATCTTCTCTGACTACCGAAGTGACAAGTGACGTGTCTGTCTAGTGACAGCTGACAGGTGACTGAAACAATGTTGCCGACTGGAAGCGTTGCCAACTCGAACATAGAGCGACGAGACAACTGACATCTGTCACTTCACATTCAAAACACAAAATAGATTCTTACAGTTTAAGAGGGCGCTGAGGACACCCTCGTATTCTAATACCACATACGCTCTCAGATTGAGCAAGAAGGAATTAAGAAAGATGGTTCGATTTATAACTGGCCATTGGACGTTCAGTGCATACCTGCAAACCTTGGGGTAACTGAACCTAACCTTCTCACTACCAAGAAAAAAATGTTTATAATAGTGAACTAGATGTACTAAATATTAAAAATACTATTCTCTAAGCCTTCCGAAAAATAGTACGTCACCAAGAGACTTCAGATTTGTGGTGTCTCCGGAAGTGGGCATTTTAATGATATTAATTTTCTTACGTACTTCTAGGTCTAAGATGAATGTATTTCAAGTCGTATTAATAGAAGTCAATCAGTTATATATTGACCATCCAGTACCATTTATCTATTGTTCAGGACAGGAATCACCTCCTCACTCATTTCAAGACACTGAATATAAATCTTTTATGTGAATCCAGCAGATACGCTAAAAAGCAGTATAATATATTCAGAAGTTTTAACTACGGTAGGAGTCCAATCTGCTCCACAACTTTCCTCACCATTTCAACAATATTTCATAAAAGTACTACTATAGCCACTAGCTTACCAGCCTGTCCTATATTGAAGAAAGGTGAGGTCACTAGCTCGGCAGGAAAATACTTATTTTTATAGTTGACTATCCTTCTACAGCACATAAAGTATCGTGACTTCTGTCTTTTTTTCAAAGCTAGTAAAGGAAGGTGATTTCCATAATCCCTATCTTCTATCTATTTAATGGATTTATTTTAATACCATATATGTATTGAAAGGAATAGTTTCCTTATGATCTTCGAATTCATTTCTGAACTGAAGGTATCGTTAGCTTCTGATGGCGACAAAAGTACAAAAATATGTCATTCAAAGAGAAATATAAATTTATTGTAGCTCAAATGCGGACAAAGCTTGTTAGTTTTTTATTTTACCAAATTTTCCTAAATAAATTTCGTTGTCCTTTAGACGATTTTACATATGATTTAATAGAAAATTGTTAAGCTTGTATAAAAAGTAGTTAATCTAATAGGTAGTAGATATGTGTATAGGTTTCTATTTTCTTACTGGGTCCCTTGAACGGTTGTTTATAGGTACAGGTTGTGCGTTGCCTTCTTCCATATCCTCAAGTTCACGGAACCTTTTGTGCTTTCCTGAAAAAAAAAATTAAAAAATATTGCTTATCAATTGTAGAAAATATTTTCGGAAACTCTGGCAATTGAAAAAAGCGTGAAATCGTATTACGTGTATATTAAATAACCTAATTTTGGTTTCGTTCGGCTTGTTTCTCCCTATATCGATATGTTAACTTAGTAGGCTGTGAAATAATTTTAAAAAGTACTAGTGGTACTAGAGGGGGTACGAGATCAAAACAAACCCTTTTTCAGCTTTTTTCGATGAATACTTTTTTCACTCAAGGAGCAAGCGTAAACTTCATTTCATCTTTAAATGCCCCAATATCACCCGTTGCTTTAGTAAACATTTTCACGGTCAATCATAAAACTAATAGAAATAGGGCTTTGCAAATTTTGGGAAAAGTTTTGCATTCGCACGGATGATGTATGGCATAATCTATGACCTGTTATGATACCAAAAATATATAACTTTTAGAAACAGTATTGCGATTTTGGTGCAGTTTGGATTTTGTAATGATGAGCATTGTTATTATGGAAATATTACATTTTCAAACATATAAAATTCTGCAATATGATTTTGAAATGACATGCCTCCTCTTCTTTTAGGAAACAGACAAAATCATTATAGTTCACACAACTACAAATGAAGTCATAATTATTTGTGCAATGTCATCATACTCTAGAAAATACGAGTATTATGTTATCTTAAGCTGTCAGTGATAAAATGCATGTCGTAAACTGTGTCTATCAATGAGATGATACGAAACAAATCTGATCTTGTATGGCTTATCATAATATGCATAAATGGATTATAACTATAGTCTCTAATATTGTGACGATGCACCACCAAATACAGTTGTGCAATAAAAAGTTAAAACGATTGAAACATATACCTATTGTTGAGCGGTAAAGTGGTGATAATGAAGAAAAGAATGAACATGAATACTATGACGACATATACTGGTAATAAGCAATGATCAAACGCAAGTAGTCAATTGAAAGGAGTGGGAAAGAATTTGCTTGAGTAAAGTCAAACGACGCTCTCACTGTGGAACCGGAAGCGTTATCGACAAAACCGGAATTTTCCCGGACTACACACATAAAAATAATTTCTTAGATGGACCACAGATGCTTTAATTCAAGTATACCATAACTTCCTATACGCGCAAGGTTATGCTAACCTTGATGTGAGAATACGATATCTTTGACCATATAAGGGTTAGATTGAGAAAATATCTTCAATGCAAAACTGGGAAATTCTTGATAGTAAGAATACCAAAATCTTAAATCAAGCATATAGTGATCTTGATCGAAGTATTTCATAATCTTGACTGAAGCATTTCATAATCTTAGCTGGGAGCATTTCATAAACTAGACGCAAGTAGCTTAACTTTATTCTAAAATTGTGATATTCTTAGATGAGGAATCTAGTAGTATTAATTTGAGCATTCAAACTCTTCTATGAGCATGTAGAAATTTTTCTGGAGAAATAGCTCTACAAAATTTCTTAAATCACTTTTAATATACTTAGGACTTATCTAGGAACATCTGAGTCAGGTCTTTGCATCCCAATTTTTTTAATAGCTCATTCATGGTTGGATAGATCCAGTGATAAGGAAGCTGATGGGGACTGGGACGCGACTCAAATGGCGGTGGACCAGCACTACCGACAGATTCGACGACTGATGGTTGACGGTGGTATCACGGGTATCACGTGGCAATGGCAATTTATTTAACAGTTTGACCAGATACTATTATGCAGGATCCACGATGCAGGTATTACGCTACGGTGCTAAAGACGGCGGCGAATGCGACAATCTGAAAACCGATAATGGCGGCGCGGACGCGGACGGACAACAGGATGTTGAGTAGAGAGGGTGAAGAGGTTAGAGTTGACCCGTGACGCGCTGCGCGCCTGCGCACTCCGACGTCGGTAGACGTCAAATAAATGATTTACTTGATACAAATATAGAGTGTGCTTGTAGAACAGCGTTCATTTTCAAACCAAGAAAAAACAGTGTATACCCAGGCCCCTTAAGTCACGCTCTTACATTTGTTAGCAACCAAATACAGACGGGCTGAGAGTGTGCTACCCTATTTCGTTATGGCACTACACACATGTTGTTCCCAATTCATTCATAGGTTAACGTATTTAATTCTAGATGTCGCACATTTTTATGATCTCAAACAAACGGACATGACTTAGGGCCGGTTTCTCAATGTCCAGTTAAAAGTGTCAGATAGGTAGCTGCCAGATAGCGTTTCTATGGATACAACTGTCAGATAAGATTTACGTTAATTTATAAGTTTAACCTTCAATTGCTTAAACAATTTATCTCACAGATAACCGTTAACTTCCAAATAAATTTTCAACTGGACATTGAGAAACCGGCCCTTAGATAAGGAAACAGAGGGGATACCGCACGCCCGTTTGATGTCATATGAATTAGCTGTCATTAGCTGTTACCGAAAATGAATAGCCACCAAAAATTTTTTTATGATATTAAGCGTTTTTAAGACCAATCATTATAAAATATTGTGGTGTGCATAATGGTAGGGTGTACAGCTTACGGTTGTAAAAGCCACAACAGCAGGAAGGAGCCAGGAATTACTTATCACAGGTAAATTTTGGTAGTTTTTTGGTGCCATTTGGTAACAGAAATGTCAGTCGCGCGCCCGGTCCTCTCTCTTTCCTTGTCTAAGGGACATGAGCCTAGGCCGCACAGTAAGACAGGCCGGCATATATATCTATCTCTGTCGTCGCCTACGTCACAAATATCGACCTAAGCCGTCCGCCGCGGGATAACACTCACTGGCAGTACTGACACTTGTGACTCGCACGTTGTATTCCTGTGCAGACAGCAGACGAGTGTGCATTTGAGTAGATTTGAGCAACACGTGTTATTTTATTATATCGGTAATGGTGAAAGTTTTACTTGATATTCCGGTTTGATCTTGTGGTTATTATTTCTGGAATTTTAGGCTTATATAGAGAAACTATTCAATAATGCCATCAATGAAAATTGTGTGAAATCTAATAAGAAAAGAAAAACTGATAAGCTGTCCAGTACTTAGTTCTTCCGAAAATTAAAATACTATTTATCCTTTCGTTTTCATTTTCTATCACTTTGTGATTGATATTATGTTTGTTCCCATATTTTGTGTTACCTAAAGACTTAGGTTTCTGTTATTGTTGCTTTTTACTTTAATTTATATGACCTACATATTTTTTATTTTTGTTCATATTTTGTATTCCTTCGTGATTTATATGATTGTTCCTATATTTTTTAATACCAGAAGAGTCGTTTTTATTTTATAGTTTCTTATTTATTTTATATGACCTAAAAATATAAACTATTCATTTCTTGTTCCTATTTTGTATTACTATTTGATTTACATGTTTGTTCCTGTTTTTCAACACCTAAAGAGTTATTTTTCTATTCGTGTAGTTTTTTATTTTTTTATATCACCTGCCTAATAAAATAATTTGAACCAGAATGGGAAATGCCTTATTTTAACTGAAAATCGACATTTTCATTGTTTTATAATAGCTAATTAAGAATTATGGGTAGGTATCTTTATTTTCTTTTATACTTTACAATATAGCAGAACTCCTGATGAGTAAATTATATATGCAACTATGCCAAAAAATCGATTTACGGCAAGCTGATATAATAAAAATACCGCGCGCCCTATATAAACACATATAAAAGTCGGTTGAAGTTTGTGACGTCACGCAAGCTGCCTGCCGGCCTGTCTTACTGTGCGGCCTTGCATGAGCAATGGATTGAGGTTAATAGTTGAGATATTTGATTGGATATCACGAAATGTTCCGATTCTTTCAAGATATTGGCTACAAAGAATTGGTTCATTGTTGAGTAGATTCCATTCTGGTCATTTCGACATTCTTCAGATATATTTCATGTGTATATTGACTTTTTTTAAAAGCATAGATACTCACTTGCAACTTTCAGCATGATGACTCCCCACCAGATGGACCATCCCCAACCAACCAGACAGAAGAGCACCGTAAAAAACTGACTGAACGATATTATGCAGTTGATCAAGAATGCACCCAGTCGCTGCTTCAATCCATCTTTCTGAGAAAACCTTGGAATTCCTAGGCACAGGCAAAACAACCCACTGAAGAATGTACCTGGAAAAATTAAATTTATTATGCTGGCGGTGATAAAATGCTTCTTGTACAGGGTGGGGCATATTAATCAAGTGTTTTTGAAATAATCATAAAATTATTAGTTTTTACTCTAAAAAAATCATTGATAGTAGAACATAGCTGATAATAAACCATTTTGAAATATCTAAGTGCAAAAATTACATCTCGCATATAATGCAGCCGTTCACGCTTCACTGTTTCCAGCATGTCTCTGTTGATTTTTGAGAGATTCCATGGCGAATCGCTAACTTCTCTGCGTCTAACGTACGGGGCTTGGCCCTTTAAACACGTGACTTGAGTTATCCCCATAGAAAAAAATCACAAATTGATAAGTCGGGAGACCGAGGAGGTTATGAAATGCCACCAAACCTCGAAATTGAACGATTTGGAAACAGGTGGTGAAGGACAGCCATGGATGCTCTAGCGGTGTGTGCCGTGGCCCCACTCGTCTTTGATATTCACACCTCTTCTCTGCAATTCAGGTAGGAAAAAGGTATTCACCATATGAATGTAACGTTCAGATGTTACTGTAGCGGTGACCCCATTTTCTCCAAAAAAATATGGGTCAATGATGCCACGCCATATGCCACGCGTTGTTCTAGCGTCTCCCGCTCCAAGTGGCAAGTAAGAAAGTGAAATGGTTTGAGTCAAGTAATAAACCGCGCGCTTCTCTCTTTTCCAATATATGGGTACTACTCAAACCAAAAAATGGAGTCAAGTTGATTGACTCAGTACTTCCCACACATTACTGTGATATCAGTTTACTATTTTCCCATAGCATGAAGCTTTAGTCTGAGATCTCCTTGCAACCAAATCATCGGCAGCCTTTCCTCCCCTAAAATTGTCTTATGCCGCTAAGTCTTTCCTTCAGAGGTCAATGGACAGCCTAAACCATCTAAAAACGAAGTTTGAGTTGTTTTCAAACTTTTAGTTTTTTGATTATTGCTATATACGCTGCCACTGGCACTATATTTAACAAACATACGCGTTTTCCGAGGCGTTTTCCATCCTCACCACGGTAATAATACTGTGTCAAAATTTAATTAGAATCAATTTAATAGTGTCCACGTTACAAAGTACAAAAAGATCTAAAGCAATAAATACTCGTATGTATGTATAAAGAAAATTCTAAGTCCCTTAGTTTCCGTAATACGCTAGGCAATGTTCGGATGGACCTAAAAAGTTTATATATGTCGCTAGCTCTTCCTTCACAGGCTAGTGGACAGCCTATTATGAATACAAGAAATTTTTCAGTTTTTCAACCCCCCACCCCCTAACCACCCCAATTTCACCCCACCCAAAAAAAACGCAGAAAATGATCAGGAACCTTTAAAACGTTTAAAAACGAAGTTTGAGCTGTTTTTATTCTTTTACTTTTTTTATTATTTCTGCACCGCCACTGGCACGATTTATAAAAACCATACGCGTTTTCCATCCTCGCCACGGTAGTAATACTGTGTCAAAATTTCATTAACATCAATTCAACAGTTTCCTTGTAATACAATATAGAAGGATCTAAAGCAATACTCTCGTATGTTTACACCAGAAAAAATTCTAAGTCCTTTGGTTTCTGCAATAGGCAAGGCAATGTTCGCATGGACCTAAAAAAGTTATTTATGTTGCTGGGTCTTCCTTCATGGGTCAGTGGACAGTCTATTATGAAAGCAACAAATTTTTCAATTTTACAACCCCCCACCCCCCAACCACCCCAATTTCACCCCCACCCAAAAAAAAGTAAAAAATGATCAGGAACCTCTAAAACGCCTAAAAACGAAGTTTGAGGAATATTTAATTTTTTTTGTTTTTTGCTAATTACTCCGCCGCCCCTGCACCGATTTTCAAAATTATAAGAACATTACCTACTACGACCCCCCAGCATATCGCTGCCCAAATTTCATCACAATCCATGCAGCGGTTACTGAGATTACGAGGACACAAAAACGCGTACAGACAGACCGACAGACCGACAGACCGACAGACAGACAGACCGACGGAAATGAGTGACATGGATTTTCGTTATGTAGACATCATGAAACGCCCAAAAAGTGTATTATCTCAAAATCGAAAATTTTCGCGATCACAATACTCCCCTCACCTATCGGTGTGGGAAGTAAAACACTTGGTTTTTATGTCCCACCCTGTATAAGTAATCTCCACGGGTCGGTAAATTTCTGATTATTATTTTTATATTAGATTTATGTTTATTTTGTTTTATGTAGTACTTGTATTCCATTTCTGTATACGTTTCTTATAAGAAAGGCTTAAAAATTTGACGAAAAAGTTTCAAACTGTTTTGAGTTTCGAGTGTTTGAAGAAGGTACGTATTTGCTATTATATATGATTGAATCTGTCAAAAGTGACTATTTAGGTATTATTAATGTAAAATAATTTTTTGTCAGATATTGTAAACTATACTCAGTACCACAAATTTTGCTTTTGTTTATTGTGACAAATACAGGTCTAGTTTTGTAACTTATCTAACTGTTCATGTAATAACAGTTATTTGTATAATGAATAACTTTTGCATACACGTTTTTTGTTCATATAAACCTATTTAAAAAATGGCCTTACTACAGTATCCCAAACTTATATCCAAATGCGTGTACAGGGTGCCCCATTTTGGGCACTTTTACGGGAAATCTCGGTTATTTTACAAGATAGAGTTGCAGTTTTCGCGACAGTGTGCTACTTTTTCCTGAAAATAAAGATACCGTTAACAAAACTATCATGGCCCTCTTGGTTTATGAGATACAGGGTGAACTCGAAAAATATCGATTTTGGGACCACCCTCGTATTTCGGTTGTCTTTTACTTTATTGAAAAGTTTAAAAAAGGGTCTTATATATTTTTTTCTGTAGAGTCTAGTGGTGTAGTTTGATTTTTTCTTACTCCAGTCATTTTTCTGTTATGAAGCAGACGTATATTACTTTTGACATCAATCGGAAATATTTCAAGCTTTTCAAAAATATATATTAGTATTGTTATTTTGAAAATTACGCTCAAAATTTGATTTTTCCAATTTTTACTTTATTTGTAGCAGTAGGCTATGGTTTATCAACTATAAATAATAAGCATCTAAGCAATTATTACTCTACAAGAGACTTCCTACTCAAATTCGAAGAATCAAAATCAAAATACATTATTTTGAATAATAATGTCACATTAAAATGATGAACATTGTGTTATTATAATATTGAGTAATTAGTGGGCTATGCCTCACCTATTAAAAACAAAAAAGCAATTCTGTAAAAAACTTTCGAGACTGTCAGCTTCTAATTATATTTTTATTTAATATAGCTTTGTTGTTTCTGTGTTTTCATTTTAATTGTTGTCAATTTTCTATAATAGTGGCAGCTTAGATACCCAGAGAGACAGCAACCGTTTTCAGGTATATTTGCTCGTCTAAAAATAAATATAGTTAGGTAGGGATCCTTTATTCAACCAGGTCCTCAAACCTATTTCAAGGAGAACAGGGAGCAAAGAGAAACAAACGTATTAGCTTACATAGAAGCAGCGCATTCATCATCTTGTAAGTACAAATAAGAAGCTGTATGGGGTATAAAAATCAATTGCAGAAATAATTCAAAAAAAAAATACAATTACCATCCATACAAGTTTAACATACTTCAACATTTGCACTGGATCCAAGTTTGGGAATTTTTAATCGCCATAACACGAAGGAGACCAATAATACTTTTAAATGCCATTAAAAGAATGAGAAATTGTGCCAGATTTGCATTCGAGAAAATAGTGTCCAACTTGAATCAACATTTCTGAAAGCTCCACGATGTTTTTATTTTGATTGAAATTCAAATTTAATAGTGTGTTGATATTCTTCAGATATAATGTTTGGTTTTAAGTAATGTAATACAGTAAGTAATATCTACTGAACATTATCAGTAGTAGTTAATCGCGTATAAAATACAATTAAATAATTGAGTTTAAAAGCATTGAATATCTTGTATCTTAATAATTGTTTACTTGGATATTGTTTTTAATAGATTAGTCATGGCCTACTGCTATAAATAAAGTAAAAAATGAAATTTAGTTTTTAAAAGAAATTCATACTAATATATATTTTTGAAAAGCTTGAATTATTTCCAAATGACCTAAAAAATAAAATACAGGGTGTTCCATTTAAAAAAATATGTTTGCTTCAAAACTAAAAAATGGTTATGGTAAGAAAAATTAAACTACACCACTTTATTTTACAGAAAAAAATCTGTAAGACCTTTTTTTAAACTTTTCTATAGGATAAAACACAACCGAGATATTAGGGTGGTCTCAAAATCGATACTTTTCGATTTCACCCTGTACCTCAAAAACCAAGAGGGCCATAATAATTTTGTTGACGGTATCTTTAGTTTCACAAAAAAGTAGCACACTGTTGAGAAAACCGCAACTCTCTATCTTCAAAAATAACCGAGATACCCTGTAAAAGGGCCCAAAATGGGACACCCTGTACCAGTAACGCATCATGGCATTTACCTTAATCAATGATCATGGTTACCAGATTGACGTCCAAAGGTGTGCCATTTGGATGTCCAATAGATGTCACTGAATATCATTTGTATGTACAACTTTTGGAAGTCCATGGGACAGCCTATGTGTCCAAATGCGTATATCCAATGTATGCTATCTGGGTATGCCACTATTACACTTTCACACATAAGTAATAATAATTTTATTGATAATCTCACCTGTTCCTGGTAGGATGCAGTTCAGTATCAAACAAAACCACGCTAAGCAAACCGGTAAAATTGGTATTGCTCCCCTCATATGTGAACTGTGTTCTACCAGACTCATGTCGATCTTTGGCGTCGTATCCTGCTGTAAATATCGAATTTATACAAATTAATATCTAGTTAAGAAATACGAGTCTATATTCTTGCACTGTGCTTATAATTAAGGTCATAACAAATGATGTGCCTTCCTCCAAAAGTTGTTGTAATTGGAAGATTTATAGAGGTATATACCTTTGGTAAAAACATATCTGAAACTTTAATTTGGCTAACCACTTTTCCGTGTGAGTCGGTTATTTTGCATCCAAAGAACTTTAGAGGTTCGCTACGACTTCATACGACATAACAAAAGTATGAACTGTGTTTGGAGCACAGGTTTGGAGTTATAGCTCAAAGGAAAAGAATGCCAAATGTTAGACGAACATGCAAACATTGGCAAGAAGCAGAATTCCAAATTACAAATAATTTATCTATCGATACTAATGACTGGAACTTCTAACTACAAAAAAAAGATATAGCCTGATTTCTTTTTAACATCAAACAAAAATTACCTCTTGTGGAGGTACGCTGCCTGGTGTGAGACTCTTCTTTTTGCTCATGGTCGACTGCTTCCGAATTGGCTCTTCCCGAACTGGAGGTGGCTTCTTTTTGCAGCACGTACAGCAGAATATTGCTGATAAAATTCCCAAGCAACAAGCCTTCGAACATCTGAAATAAGGATCAGAAAAATAATTCACTCCTTCTATTGAGTTTATCACAACTGATTGATAAAACATCCAACAAGCTTTATCAAGTGTTCGGTTTTCTCTTTGTGTCATAATTGAAACCACTGCCTTATAGGCAAAACGATATTTGTAAAAAAATGGTTTGTCATGCTGGAAACAGCTGTGTTCCGAACCTCAGGTGTCTCCAGCAGTATCAAACTACATACTTGCAAATGTTAAAATATAGTACAGCATGAGTTTTTGAAGTACATTGCCTATAAGCTAAATATTCAGGAGTATAATTTTCAAGACCTTGAATCGACCTTGAATATTAAGCCTTCAGAAACTCATAGTAAAAATAGAGACCTTGTTGTTTTATATGACCTTTTGCACTCAAACTGCATATTTGTCCAGATTTACTGGGTAAGAACGGGATTGATGTTCTATCCGGAAACATGGCAAGCCCATTCTTTGTATTGTGTAAAGTGGGTGACAGACGTACGAACTTTAAGTACTTGCCGGCCGAACAGCCCAAGAACCAACAGTTCATCAAGCAAAAGAAGTTATGGTCCCAATACTTTTCTATTGAGCCAGGCAAGTCAACCAATACTGATGCACTGTCATCAGTTGTTGGTGATGATATTAAGCTCAGTATATCTAATTTGCATTAAAAAATGTTTTCGTACCTGTCTTGGGCAGTACTAAAGCTCTGTTGCCTCATGTCACCCCAATCTCCTTTCCGTCTTCCCAAACTGCAACAATTCGTTGATTTATCACCGACTTTATTTTTCCCGCAGCACTTCATTCTGTCCCAGCATCTACCAAGTCTGCCTCGCTCGTTCTCCATAGTTACCTTTGAAGGCCTCCCTTTCTGTTTTTTCGAACTGCAACAGCAGCTGAAGCAGCTAGTTGGCTGAATTTCATCCTGTAATAGATAATTATTATTTAGTCATGCACTAGTATGGCCAAGCTCCAACAGCTGGTACAACCTATTTCAGAAAACTACATAGGTTTTGCAAGTACTAGACCCATTTTTGTTAACACAATTTTTTTGAGGCATAAAAAGACCGACTCACTAGCAAAAAAGACCACTACAACACCGATCCTAAACAACAATATTTCAGTCACTCCCCAAGAAGCCAAAGGCATTACTCTGAGCTTATGAAAAATTACTGGAATAACAGGTAGAAATCCTTCAGATCTAATCTCCAACCAATAAGACAGACAACAAATTTAGAGCTGGTTACATAAATGCTTCACATATCCATCGTATAACCAAAGAAAGCCAAATATGTGAACAAACTCAGACTGTGCTCTACATTCTAGTGGAATGCACACACCTCACGCCAGCAAGAAAGCAACTCAACTTCCCAGGATCCATCACTCAGTAACCTAGAATCATTGCTTAAGAACTATAAAATTCAATAAAGCTATCAACCCAACCCAGTTTATTCAATGTATGTTTAATCCATCGAACCAATATTTCTCTTATGACTTGTTTATACGTAAATATTTAAATTTTGTATGATTCACTCGCTTAAGGCCTTGCTATTATAAAGCGACTTTGAATAAACCAATAGGAAAGAATCTTTTAGGAAAATTAGTACCAGGAGGAAGAAAACTTAAGTCCTACGACTTCGGCTATGTGAGACAAATTATGAAAACGAATTAGTCCACAGAATCGAGGTGGTTCTTTTTGAAAAAGTAGGGCCAATTTTGAAAAATAAACGTACATTTAAGTACCCTTTGCGTAAAATCATTCATTTTTTCACAAAAAAGTGACCTCTGTCAATAGATGCAGTATAGTAGTCCCTTGAAAAATATTTGTAACTCATCAAATAGCCATTCAAAGGTTTTGTTTTTAGTGAGCTGCCAAGCCCCTTTTCTTCGATATGCAGTACAAATGCGAGAGTCCCTATACATCTACCCATACGTTTTGATTGGACACAACTTTTAATAAATTCCTACCATTTAGTAGAGCTTTTGATGATTGTCTGAAGCTTCTAGCGTAAAATGTTCCGTACTTTTTAATAGGTAATGTTGCCAAAATAAAAGGTTTTCTCGATCACCTTTTGATGAATGAAGCTTTATACAGAGTAGGTTCTAGGATGAGTGGAATATACCTACATTAGGGTAATCTCATTTTAATAAAAAAAAATCATATAAAGTAGGGTCCGATAATACAGGGTGTCCCACGACGATTAGAAAGGTAAGAAAAGATACTATATTTGCTCTAATTTACACCCTCAAAATTATAATTCGCTACTACTGCCCAGTTCCTATATATTGCTTGTCTTTATCGTCGTGGGACACTTTGTATATATGCCATTACAATTAATTATAACCATGCCAACAAACATTTACTGAAGACGATTCAGCAAATGAGAATTCAGTTTTTTCTATTTGAAATATCGATATAACTGAAAAGTAGCTTAGTTAACTATAAACAAAATTTTACGATGTCAATTTTTGGGACTGAATACACTATATCTGGTGAATTTTCTTCTGTGTTTTGCTTCAAACCTATGTGCATAGATTTAGAAAAATTATCAGGTACAAACTACCAGAAGCAGTATTTCGTCACTTCGAACTCTTGTAATATGATTCTCAGATGAGACTACAGTACTCAACAGTGTTTATTCAGTATTTTGCTACATGACATCAGGCGGTCGTAAATTTATCCACCATGTGCCGAAGTCGCTGGAAATAAAATAATGAAAGAAAATTGAATATCTCTGAAACAGTTGAAAATCGGACCCTAGTTTGCCTATATGACTGTTTCTGACTAGAGCATCCTCCGCTTGTTATAGAACACACTGTATAGATCAAGTCAAATCATTTATGAAGATGACGTAAATCTTATCTAATAGAACCACAAGTTTAGTTTCTTCTACAGGCTGGGACGCTATTATGACTTCATGGAATAGGTGGCTAAATGGCGGAAATATATTTTTGTCCATAGCAATGTTCAAGTTCTGTGACTAGAATACCCGTATACAGATAAAACATCCTCATCATAGTCACAATGTCTTAACAGACATGTCGTGAACTCGTAAAATGCGTTAGGTCGGAGCTAGAGTATTGCCGACACGAATATTATCAATAGTTTTGGGAACGGTAGCTCGCCATCGTTCGCGATTTACTGACAGTTCAGTGGCGCTCTTGATACTCGTATCTAGTAGCTTTTTCGTCGTATCCACCCAGCGTGTAGGGGAACGGCCATGGCGCCGCCCACTCGGGGCGTGACCCTGAACTACAAGTTTCTCCATATTATCGCTTCTCTGAATAGAAGAATGTAAGCATTCTCGTCGACACAATGGAGGGTAGTCTCTTTGGATTACCGAGCCCATCCAGTATGGAAACATTAGTTGTATGGGCGGTATAAGGAATTCTCAGCATTCTCCTCCACGTCCACATTTCAAAAGTATCTGTGCGAGCTCGATCTGCCTTTTTAACAGTCCAAGTTTCCGAGGCATACAAAAATATGGAGAACACAAGAGACTGAACCAGTGACATTTTGGTAGCTTTAGTGATATTATGGTCACGCCATATTTTAGTAAGCTTTGTCATGGCCACAGGTGCCTGTTGAATGCGCCGTCGAATCTCATTCTCACAGCTACCTGAATTGTCGATCAAAGTACCGAGGTAAACAAAACTTTGAACTACCTCACAACGGCCTATTGACTGTATTTCTCGATGATTGTCATGCTATCTATCTACGATAACAACCTTGGTCTTGTTGTAGTTAATACCAAGACCATATGCTGCACTGTGTTGTTCTAAGACGTTCAATAGAGCTACTAGTTCTTGATGAGAAGCAGCAATAGGGGTTGTATCGTCAGCAAATCTTAAGTTAGATATTTTGCTTCCGCCAATAGTTATACCACCATTCCAGTTGTCCAATACCTGCCTCATCACAAATTGACGATAAATAGATCGACAAAACATAGAACATATGAATTATGAAGTTGGAAAAGTATATAGTCAAATCTACATCCAAAGTTTAAGTTTAAAATGATGAGATCATCAATAATACTAATCGAGAAAGCATGATGCACGTGAGGTTAGATACATTGAAGGAAATGTTTAACAATTCTAGGATCAAAATGGCAGTATAAATAGAGGCGAAGTTAACATTAGCTGAATTGGAATGTATATTTTCGAAATCTCAGTACCAATACCTCTTACGAGGGGTAGTTTGAGAGCTAGCAGTATTCGTACTGTATTCCCATAGTATAAATAAACGATAACGATGATGGAAACAAAATATGACTAGATTCTAGATTAGATTAGATAGGCTTCAGTAAAGGCACATATTATCTGCAATTAATACAATTAAAGCTGTGGAGCCTTTCTGTCTAGAACTCTTGTTGAATGTAAGATTATTCATGATCTTCAAAAATATGTAGATGAAAAGTAGCGGCTTGCATTTTTTTTTGTTTTGGATTCTAGACAGCTATGATATTTATATAATTGACAAATCAGCAATTCTTGAGCAATTCGGCCAATTTCGATACGCTTTGATGCCTCAGGTAGCATAACTAGCCATTTCGCTAACTCTCATCATCATAGTCACAATGTCTTAACAGACATGCTGTGAACTCGTAAAAAGCATTAAGTCGGAGCTAGAGTATTGCCGACACGAATATTGTCAATAGTTTTGAGAACTGTAGCTCGTCATCGTTCGCGATTTACTATCAGTTTAGTGGCGCTCTTGATACTCATATCCAGCAACCGTTTCGTCGTATCCACCCAGCGAGTAGGGGAACGGCCACGGTGTCGCCCACTCGGGGCATGACCCTGAACTACAAGTTTCTCCATATTATCGCTTCTGTGTATATGTCCGAAGAATGTTAGCATTCTCATCGACACAATGGAGGATAGAGGATAATCTCTTTGGATTACCGAGTTCATCCAGTATGGAAACGTTAGTTCGATGGGCGGTATAAGGAACTCTCAGCATTCTTCTCCACGTCCACATTTCAAAAGCATCTATGCGAGCTCGACCTGCCTTTTTAACAGTCCAAGTTTCCGAGGCACACAAAAATATGGAGAACACAAGAGACTGAACCAGCGACATTTTTGTAGCTTTAGTGATGTTATGCTCACGCCATATTTTAGTAAGCTTTGTCATGGCCACACGTGCCTGTTGAATGCGCCGTCGAATCTCATTTTCAGAGCTAGCCGAATTGTCGATCAAAGAACCGAGGTACACAAAACTTTGAACTATTAATACTTCACAATGGCCTATTGACTTTATTCTAGGCTTGGAAATTTCATAAAAAACAGTTTTAAATAACCTTTAGCCTCTTAGACACATAAATTTGTTGTACTGTTAGATTTAGTAGCCTTCAAAACATGTTGGCTAGCTGCTAGATAACTAGTATTATAAAGTTACCTGATCCTCTATGAGCTCAGTATCCCTCTGCCCTTCCTCAGTCTTCGGCTTCCTGCAACAAGGCGGTACACAGCAATCGCTTATCCTGAAACGCCTGCTCGTCCTGCAGCATTGACAGTTGGACTCCGGGCACTTGCAGGGCTTGCAGCTCTTGCAGGACAAACACGGAAGACAAGCTGCGCAAGGAAGGCAGGACCCACATGGCTTGCAGGCCTCGCCGGACTTGCAGGAATCGCAGGAACCGCAAGGCTTGCAGGATCCACATGGTTTGCAAGGCTTGCACGACAGTTTCCGCTTGACGTCCCTGAAAAACCTCGCGCAGGCGTTCTTTGGGGGTGGTTCTTTTTGAGGTTCGTTGGGCGGAGGAGCTTGCGATGGAGGTAAACTGTAAAAACGATAGCAGTTCTAGTTTTGAAGAATTGCAAGTTTGGATACCAAATTACACACATGCACGCAGGCAATAATTTTGGTAAGATTATATTAACTCCTCGAAAAAGCTTTATTAATGCTACGCTCAATACCCAAATTCGGGCAATGCCCGAAAAAAATACGCAGAACTAGTTTTGACCAAGGAATATTTCCCAAACGCGAAATATTAATTTTATACGGCTATTGAGCAATACCAAATAGGCAGAACTAGTTTTGCGCATCTTGAAATACACATAACTAGTTTTGCGCAACTTGAAATTCACAGAACTAGTTCTGTATATTTTATGAATGACCAGCACAAATTCTGCTTCCTCCATTTAATCAGCGCAGCGCCAGCGACGGACTCAAATAAATATAAAGTTGGAGAAGTAAAATATATTTTGATGAAGACCAACAAATAATGAATCGTCAAGTGAGTCTGGTATAAATTTTTTATTTGATTGTGTGAGCATCAAATTCGCTTGTGCTTCCAAACCTCCTTTTGCGTTTTCACAATTAGTACATATATTGCAGGAACGTTGGCAAAGAAACCTAACCTAACTTAAACAATAGGTTTTCGCTAGTTTTTGACACGCAATGCATAACGAATGTTCACTATGGTTGTCATTCCGTACCATAGAACTAGTTCTGTGCATTCAAGTTGCGCAAGACTAGTTCTGATCATTTCAAGATGCGCAAAACTAGTTCTGCCTATTTGGTAATGCTCAATAGCCGTATAGAATTAATATTTCGGGTTTGGGAAATATTCCTTGCTCAAAACTAGTTCTGCGTATTTTTTCGGGCATTGCCCAAATTCGGCTATTGAGTGTAACATTAATACATTTATCCAAAAAGCAAAAAACATTGATTTGTAAATTTTATGCAGACTGATCGATTTGTTAGCGGTATGTTAATGATTTAATCTTGCCTCCTTTTTTCCCATATCCTAACTTTAACGTTTCAAACGAATTTTTAACTTCCTGCCTTCAAACTATCCTTCAACTATCAAGGCCTCAATAGAGTTTTTGTCAAAAAGATATATTTTTTTCTGATAAATGGAAAGACCATAATATATAAGCTTAATAACAAAAGTACTCTTTTTATTTTTTTCACAGTAATTTAAAGGATATTTGAAACTAAACATTTATTTTTAAATCCAGTACCAGTACGCAGCTAATTGTGAAGATAGTTACTTGTGTAACCAGTGTATATTTATCACAGGATAGACGATGAATGAAGTTTGCAGCTCGAGACGGAGTCTACGACCGAAATAAACATGTTTTTGAATGTTTGAAAATAACCCATGTGCCTAATCAAATATGTTTTGTTGAAGCAATTTATTCGGCGGTAAAAAAATTATTGATATGCTTTTGGCACATGTTACACATATTTAACTTCTACGATGGATAAAAATACATTTTCGAATCAATCTTTATCAGACATTCTTTAACATTTTTACTCTTTTGAGTTTCATTTTGATATCGCGATCAGGGCAATTGGCGATGATATCGACGTGAAAACTTCATTTCCACAGATTTTTTCAAATTCTATTGAATTTTACTATGCCTCCGGTACTTAGTTTGTGCACTAGTGCAACTCGAAACAGTTGAACATTAATAAAAATAATTTTTTTCTGCTGGGCAATGAGAAAATAAACTGAAATTCGTGAAATATATATTTTGTTGATGATATAGGTACAGTAAACAAGAGCACACGGTAAGTAAAGGTATTAATACAAGCTAAAAGATACAGGTACAAAATGATATCATATTAGTACAAAAACTAAAGCAATATTTTTTCTGCTGAGCAGTTCAACAATAAAATAAAGTGAAATTTTTGCGATGTATATTTCGTTGATACAAAACGAGATCAAATTATGCATACAAAAAATTAAAACATCTTAAGACATAATAACCTATACAAAAGGAAAACGTTGCATGTAAAGCTCAAAATGAAAGTTAGTATTTAAAGTTATTCATAGATGTTAGCTGTTCAGTTTTTTTATATATGAACAAATGGAGATTCATTTGCTAACAGTGAGCATTTTCTACATAAATGCAAATTTGAAATTACGTCTCTCAGAACCAGAAACGTCTGTAATTGAAGAAGTAATATCTTCTTTGCTGCTTTGCATCATTCTGCGGTGTACTCTCATCATGCATAGGCCGCTTAGCCTTGTGTCAGTTGCTGTAGACCGTAACCATGTTTTTGCCCATCTTGTACTAAACGTTCGTTCCAACGAACAGGTGGATGATGGAGGTCTCAAAAATACCTTTTAGTATTTCTGAATGCTCGGGTAAAACTCAGAGTGATTTGAAAATAATTCACAGATAACCATGTTTTTCTGAAACCACTTCGTTAACTATAAAAGATAATAGCACTACCCTTGTAACGGTATAGGTTTAAAGATTACACAAAATTTGCACCGGGCACGTTTAAACTTTGAACTTAACACCATCCATTCATAATCATTAACCCATGACAATTTGAAACATCGACTAGAATTTGGTGCAACATCCCTTTTAAAATTATATTGAGTATCAAAAACATTGATGCTTTAAAAGCTTAAATTTAACAGTATCATTTAATGATTCACTATATTTACATATAGGTAAGTCCGAATCAAGTGAGTCCAGAAAATGTGTCTGTTGAGAGGTTCCACTGGTTCCAGGAAATCATGAAAACCAAACTTCAGTATGGATGCTTGTTTGCTCCTTTTTTTCTTTTAACTGATGGTGATTATTGATACTCTGTGCGGAGCCTTGACATTTCGAAAAAAGCCCAAAGCTTCGGAAATAGTTTAGAAATTTGGACGAACGTAGTTAAAGAGAAAAGGCAACCGATTTCACGAGTACCAAAAATATATTATGCAACTTCTCCCCTTGCCCCCCTCCAAACGACGCCCATGTTCGCGACACTTCGTCTAAGCGTGCGGGCACCTTCAAGCGATTGCTCTCAAATTTGGCCAAGTTGAATTAATAAGGTCCTTCCGAGTTGAAAAGTTTTTGGTGTCGATCAGAAAATGGGGGGTAGAAAAGGGTGGGGGTTCACAAAAAAATGTTATACTCATACAACATATAAATTTGATAGCACCAGTTGAAAGAGATTTGGTCTTTATGTCTAATACTATATCACATGTTATTTTACTTCCCATACCGATAGGTGAGGGAAGTATTGTGATCGCGAAAATTTTCAATTTTGAGATAATACACTTTTTGGGCGTTTCATGATGTCTACATAACGACGTCACTCATCTCCGTCGGTCTGTCTGTCTGTCGGTCTGTCTGTCTGTTGGCGTTTTTCTAACGTCATAATCTCAGTAACCGCTATATAGATTGGGATGAAATTTGGGCAGCGATAAGCTGTAGGGTCGTAGTAGGTAATGTTCCTATAATTCTGGAAATCGTTGTATGGGGGGCGGAGTAATTAGCCGAAAACGAAACTTTTCAAATACTCCTCAAACTTCATTTTTAGGCATTTCAGGGGTTCCTGATCATTTTCTACTTTTTTGGGTGGGGGTGAATTTGGGGTGGTTGAGGGGTGGGAGGTTGTAAAACTGAAAAATTTGTTGTATTCATAATGGTCTGTTCGTTGACCTGTAAATGAGAAACCTAGCTGCGTAATACACTTTTTTAGGCTCATCCGAAAATTGCCTTGCTTATCATAGAAACAAAGGGACTTAGAGTTTGTGATGTATACATAGGAGTATTGTTTTAGATCATTCTGTATTGCGTAACGCGAAAATAATTGAATTGATTTTAATGATATTTTGACACAGTATTACTACCGCGGCGAGAATGGAAAACGCGTATGTTTAGGAAAAATCGTATCAGTGGCGGCGCAGCAATAATAAAAAAACTAAAAATATAAAAACAGCTCAAACTTCGTTTTTAGGCGTTTTGGGGGTCCCTGATCATTTTCTACTTTTTTTTTTGGTGGGGGTGAATTTGGGGTGGTTGAGGGTGGGGGGGTTGTAAAACTGAAAAATTTGTTGGATTCATAGTAGGCTGCCCATTGACCTATAAATGAAACACCTAGCGGGATTATACACTTTTTTAGGTCTATCCGAAGGTCTATCCGAAGATTGCCTTGCTTATTATAGAAACCAAGAGAATTAGAATTTGTGATGTATACATACGAGTATTGTTTTAGATCGTTCTGTATTGCGTAACGCGAAAATTATTGAATTGATTTTAATGAAACTTTGACCTAGTATTACTACCGCGGCGAGGATGGAGGATGCGTGTGTTTTGGAAAAATGGTGTCAGTGGCGGCGCAGCTGTAATAAAAAAACTAAAAATATAAAAGAGTTCAAACTTCGTTTTTGGACGGTTTGTAGGCTACTGATCGTTTAGCGTCGTCCAGTTGCAGCATGCAAAAAAAACTGTGGCGTCCTAGCTTCTAAGGGGGGAGACGCAAGAAACTATTTACGAGAGTTTTTGCGGTGGATGCTTTTTTGCGGGAGGGTGGACGATGATTTGGTTGCAAGGAAATTTCAGACTATAGCTTCATGCAATGGGAAAATAATAAACTGGTATCACCGTTATGTGTGGGAAGTACTGAGCCAATCAACTTGACTCCATTTTTTTCTGAAATGGGGGCTAAAATATTAAATAAATTGAAATATCCAAGTGCCAGTATTCCTGCACTGAATTGTTTGTTACTAGGCAGTCGTAAATAACTTAAAGATGTCTATACCTCAGAATAACATTACTCGATTCGATTGGACTCTTAAAGGTTAAAGGAAGTGGGGGTTCCACAAAAGAATTGTCATATAACACATTGGTACATCTGATTTCACCAGTCAAAAGACGACGTGTTTTATGCTATAAACGATAATCACATGTCGCCATTTTCTCAAAATAGCGGCTAAAAAATTTCAATAGAGTGAAATTTACAAATATGCAAATAATTGCTGTAACAAGATTATGGTAAAAAATGACAGGGGATGAACAACAACCACTTGAGTCGAGGAAGTTCCTAGAACGAGGTCTACCTCGTTCAACACCCACATTTTTTTGCTCGTAGACAAGGGCGCCGCCAGAAAATTGTACAGGGGGGGGCGACTTACTTAAATTGAGTCCTCAAATCAGGGACAGAGGGGACAAACTTGGTTCTTGGTTATACAAGTTTCTTATCTTCGCTGCTCCAGGGGAGGGAGCCACGGCCCCCCCTGCACCCCTCTGCTGGCGCCCATGCATACAGAGTCTAAAGTATGAGACGCCTCATTTGTCTTTTCACGATTTTCATGAATTTTGGGATGGGGCGATTGTATTAACAATGTTGTCAGAGCTACCATCTTTTCGGAAGTGTAATAAAGTTTGTTATTTCAAATGAGTCACCCTGTAGACGTTTTTTTAAGTACTTAAAAATATTGGTAATTTCTTTTATAATATTTTCGATACCTAAACGTAATAATTTCGTAGTTACAACTACATTTACGTTGGCACCCGCCCAAGTTAATCCTTTGGATCCCAGTTCTTTTTTCTGCTTCAAAATTATTTTCAGATATATTACTCATTAGATCTATCATTACTGATCCTCTAGATAAGGTTTTTTTTATTTTTCTGCTGATTAATTTTTGAAAAAAGATTCGGGATTTATGTGTCCCAACGGGACTACTGGGTTCGTCACATTTGTCCTAGTGGGTTTTGATTCTGATAAAGACATTACAATAAATAATATAATATTGTGTATTTATTGCGTAAGGTATGAAATTTTGTTATACAAAAGCTGCCTAATGCAGTCCTCACATAACGGAACATCACAGGCTGTGCATAAAGTTTTTATTCGTTTTTCTATTTTTGTTTTTGTATAATTGTGGTAACGGCTTCTAGACGGGCCTTCAACAAGAAGATGGTCTCCTAAGTTTTCGATGACCTTGAAGGCCGACTTTATAGCCGTTTTCGAGTTATTTTGGCAGTTGAGCGACCAGTAGCTTGCTGTTGGTCAGAGATCTTTGGATCCATGATTTCGTTGTGTTGATGCCATGTACCTAGTTGTTTCTGTTGTTGTTTTTTCCACCTATTTCGCATCTACTTTCATCAGTGCTTGCGTAGACATATTTTGAATCACTCTCCAGAAATGGCTGTTTATCAGAAGAAAATCCTTCACTAAAGTGCTCAGCTAGTTGTTCAAATTCAGTTTGCGAGAGACGCCGATTTCTAAAATAAAATTTCGTCATTGAATACCAGTGGGTTACATGAGTCCCATTATAAATACCCACTGGGTCATATTTATCCCATCTGAGCAAATTGCATAAATGTAAAACATAAAATTAAATCAAATTAAGTAAATAGATACTATTCACCTGTCTCGTAGATAAGACATCATTGGCCGATAAATTCTGAGCAATTCTTATATTTATTTTGACAACAAGTACGACAACAGGTGTCTGACTTCGCACTACCATATACGGGTATTAGGAAATTCCATTTCAACCAGGACGTAGAATGCCCTATTGACCGATGAATTCACTATCACACGGACAGAAGCTTATATTACCAGTGGGACAGCTACAAGCGCAATTTTACATGGGTATGTGGACACTGGGATTTATGGAAGTGTCTTTGGGACATATGCAACCCATTGGGGCCGAAAGGGTTAAAGCGAGGGGTAAAAAGCTGCTCGAAATATGTACACCAGAAATCCATTTCTTTAGAATAAATCCAATAAATCCATGGAAATCCACAGAAATCTATGGACATCCAGAGAAATCCAAGGAAATCCACGGAAATCCAAGGAAATCCACGGAAATCCACGGAAATCCACGGAAATCCAAAGGAAATCCAAGGAAATCCAAGGAAATCCAAGGAAATCCAAGGAAATCCAAAGGAATCCAAGCGGTTCCAAAGAAAACCACTTAAAAATAAAAACAAAGTCAAACCACAAATAAACATTTAATTCCAGAAACTCGACAATAAAGACAAAACATGAGATATCGTAACAAATAAGTCATACTATATAATACTAAAAAAGTCGATGACGCTAAAACGAGAAAAAAACTTTTCAGCGCACTCGTCATTCACAATTTTCGTGATTACACCTAAATACCAACGTTTTTCTTAATAGATAGCATACAATTTTCCACATTCCGGCTGAACAGGTTGTTCAAATTTTGGAGTTGAGGCGATGAATCCATTATCGTTGTATGATATTTCAAGGAATATTCGTTGCAATAATCTATACCGTCAGAAGTTTCATCCGAAAGGACCTCGGTGTCTGTAGTGTCAGCATATTTAACACTAATTTTTGTTAGAGGTTTTTGAAAACCTTGATATATTTTTTCTTCCCACGCCAATACGTGAGGGGAGTATTGTGATCGCGAAATTATTTGATTTTGAGGTATTACGATTTTTGGGCTTTTATGATGTCTACATAATGAAAATCTACCTCACTCACTTCCGTCGGTCTGTCTGTCTGTCTGTTCTTGTCTGGTAATCTCAGTAACCACTGCATCGATTGTGATGAAATTTGGGAAGCGATATGCTGAGGGGTCGTAGTAGGTAATGTTCCTATAATTTTGAAAATCGGTGCGTGGACGGCGAAGTAATTGGCAAAAAACAAAAAAAAATCAAAAATCCCTCAAACTTCCTTTTTAGGCGTTTTAGGGGTTCGTGATCATTTTCTACTTTTTTTTTGGTAGTTGTGAAATTGGGATGATTGAGGGGTGGGGGGTTGTAAAACCAAAAAAATTGTTAAATCCATAACAGCCTGTCCACCGACCTGTGAAAAAAGGCCTAGCGTTATAATACACTTTTTATGTCCATCCGAACATTGCCTTGCCTGTTACAGAAACCAAGGGACTTAGAACCTTCTGATGTATACTACATACGTTTATTGCTTCTGATCGTTTTGTATCGTGTGACGTGGAAACTATCAGATCAATTTTAATGAAATGTTTACATAGTATTACTACCATGGCGAGGATGGAAAACGTTTATGATTTTTAGATACCGTGGCAGTGGCAGCGTAGCCATAATAAAAAATATGTGGACGTTGAACGAGATAGACTTCGTTCTACGAGCTTCCCCGACTCAAGTGGTTGTTGTTCATCCCCCGTCCTTGTTTTACCATAACCTTGTTACAACATTTATTGACATTTGTAAATTTCACCCTATTTATTTTTTTACGCGCTATTTCGGGAAAAACGACATGTGATTATCGTTTTTTGTATAAAAACACGTCGTCTTCTGACTTGTGGGGTCATATGTACCAAGGTACCAATATGGCATTTTTTTGTACAACCCCCACTCCCTTTAAACCTTAAGAGTGCAGTCGAATAGTAATACGAATAGTAATATTGTTTCGAGGTAGATATCTTTAAGTTATTTACCACTGCCTAATATATCAAACAATTCAGTGCACAAATAAAGCAGTTAATGACATTTGAGTATTTCAATTTATTTAATTTTTTTAGCTTCCATTTCAGAAAAAATTAACATGTTTTAGACATAAAAACACATGCCCTTTTAACTGGTGCTATCAGATATACATGTTGTATTACGATTTATTTGTTCACCCCCACCCCTTTCCATTACAAATTGTCCGATCAGCACCAAGACCTTTTCAACTCGAAAGGACCTCTATTTTAATTCGAGTTGGCCAAATTTGGGAGCAATCGCTTGAGGCGTTTTTGAGTAATCGTTGGATAACGAAGTCAGGGACGTACAGGCACAGACTGATATGCAAACACTAAAACTTTCCAATTTTCTTCAAACTTGGTCACTATATAAATGTTATCATTATAATAAACAAAAATATAGTTTTTGGTCCCGCTGCGAGATTAAAAAATGGGAGGGGTGGGGGTACCACATGTTTTGCTACGTCGAAAACGCTACCGCGCATGCCGCAAAATTTTCAAAATGGCGGAATAATGATCCAAAGAAGTAGCAAATTTTCGAACTTTAAAATGGCAGTAACTGTCACAATAATAATCCAAATAATTTCATATTAAACTGTCATAAAGGGGTGTTTGTTCTTTTGTTGCAAATCTATGATTTAAGGGTGGGGGGGATTGGCAAGTTAAAAACTAAAAATATAAAAACAGCTCAAAGTTCGTATTTAGGCGCCTTAGGGGTTTCTGATTATTTTCTACTTTTTTTGGCTGGGGGTGAAACTGGGACGGTTGGGGGTGGAGGGTTGGAAATCCCTTGACCTGTGAAAGAAAGACCTAGCGGCATGACAAACTTCTTTCTGCTCGGGCTGCCAATGATTTGGTTGCAAGGGGATGATATGCTATGGGAAAATAATATACTGGTATCACCGTAATACGTATGTGGGAAATACTGCGTCAATCAACTTCACTTCATTTTTCTTAAGGATGTACGAGTATGTGCGCCTTCGCGCCTTCCTTGTTTTACGTTTAAAAGAACCATGACTAGAAGTTCTTGATGTTTTCACTGGTTTACTTGTAAAAAATCTTCAATTTATTAATTCAGGTAACTGAAATCAAGATGGTTTCAGCCGAGACATCCGCGTTTGCGCATGCGTACTGGCACAGTAAACCCACAGAAATCCACGGACATCCATGGAAATCCACGGAAATCTACGGAGATCCACGGAAATCCACGGAAATCCACGGAAATCCACGGAAATCCACGGAAATCCACGGAAATCCTCGGAAATCCACGGAAATCCATAGAAATCCACAAGGGTGTACACCAGAAATCCACAGCTTTTTACCCCTCGGGTTAAAGTAAGACACTAACTGCAGAAAACATGGAGGCGGTTACAGTAGCTGTTCAAAATGTCATCTATTTACTTCAATACAATAAGCCATGTGATTCCTGAAAGTTCGCAGTACATTTTGCAATACGTCTGAATTTTCAACAGGAAACGTAGCCATCTTATTTCTAGTTATTTTCACTTGAGCGGATGCAATGTAAATCTATGTAGTTTAGGTATAGAAAATGTTATGCAAGAAATTATCAGTATTTTTCAGGGATTTAAAAAAGTAAAAACATACATATTATATTTCCGAATAAACGGTAGATCTCACAACACTGTAAATACCGTCGCAAGATTGGCCGTACTACAAAACCCTCCTATCCCAACTCTCACGAAAATCATGCGAACCGTTTCGGAGATAATTGAGGTGTTCCATACTTTACACTCTAAATTGGAGTAAAAGGAGACACGCATTATTTAAGCATTGCCAGCTAACAAACCGAAAGACCGCAGTTCTAATGAAAACTGGGGCAGTAAGCTAGCTCCACCGCATAGAAAGTATCACTAAATTACAACAAAAAAAAAACAGTTAATTACCTAGCTGCTCCATTGGTCACATTCCCATTGTATTCCTCATGCAAGGGCATCACGTATATGAAAGTCATTTCGGGCGCGACATACGCGACTTTTTTGTCCTTAACACTGGCGATTTCCACGATTTTCATTTGTTTCTCGGCATTCCAACGCCACCACCACTACGATAGGTCAACCGGCTACTACTGAGTTAATGGCGAAGAATTTTCAGCATTTTCAGCGTGGTTTCGTGCAATTAAATATGCACGGAAATATTGATTTGCACTTAGATTTTTCTGCATATAATAATGCTGTGGCACGACTCTAGTGTGTGTACTTCGTAGGGGGACTTCTTTTTCAACAACGTGTGGGCGATTCTTTCATACAGCGCAAAAAATACAAGGTATGTTTGAAACGTCTAGAAAAGTCAGTCAAGATTAGATGGAGTTACTAAAGATTTTTATTAACAAACTATTCAATTTTCGCTTTTTGACCTTTCGATGTGCCGTTTCAGGTGATAAAGTGGATAGGATCCTTCCTTTCTAGTTATATGTATATGTTAAGCTGAATATCCGAATTCGGGCAATGCCCGAAAAAAATACGCAGAACTAGTTTTGAGCAAGGAATATTTCCTAAACCCGAAAGATTAATTTTATACGGCTATTGAGCATCACCAAATAGGCTGAACTAGTTTTGTGCATCTTGAAATGCACAGTACTACTTTTGCGCAACTTGAAATGGACTAGTTCTGTATACTTTGGCATGGTGGCATTTAGAATTATAGAGGAGATTTTTTTTCGGTACACTGTTAATACATTTTTTTATTGCAGAGACATGAAGGGTAGGTTAGGTTAGGTTAATTCAATATAGTGATAATTATACCGAAAATGGTGATTTACACCTAAACGATTCGCTTAAAGTCCCATGTATGATACATAAAGTTACACTGGAATTCACCAAGGAATGTGAGTATCCAATAATATAATATGAGGTTTTCCATTTAAAAAAACTTTGATACATTTCGTGTTTTTGGAACACCCTGTACAACATGAAAATGTCTTTAAAATGTAGCCTTTATGGGTCTCTATCCATTCGAAATTATTATTTTCTTTTTTATCAAATACTTTAGCCATAACGCTCCGTGCCGAATAACGTGAATAACCCTGTAGAGTGAATCTATAAAGTATGGAACGGCTCAATTATCTCTAAAACGATTTTCATGATTTTCAAGAATTTTGGGATAGTTATACGGCCAACATTGGGATGGTTTTTACAATGTTAGATCTCTTTTTCCGGAAATATAATCAACTTTGTTATTTCAAATGCATCACCCTGTATAGCTACATTTTTTGAATGTTTGAAAAATGCTGGTTATTTTTTATATAATGTTTCCTATACCTAACTTCGTAATTTCGGAGTCACAACTAAATTTACATTGCATCCGCCCAAGTTGAAATAAGGCAATAACTGCAGAAAACATGAAAAAACAACATGTCTGAAATGTCAACAGTAATCATAGTAATCTTATTTAGTTATTTTAACTTGGGCGGGCGCGATGTAAATTTAGTTGTAACACAGAAATTATGAGATTGAGGTATAGGACACGTTATACAAAAAATAGTATTCTTCATGGATTTCAAAAACGTAGAAATATACAGGGTGGCCCATTTAAAATATTATTATTATATAGTTTATTATATTTTCGGAAAAATGGTAGATATGACAAGACTGTAAATACCATCGTAAGATCTGCCGTATTACAAAACCCCCGTACCCCAAAATTAATGGAAATCGTGCAAATCGTTTTCGAGGTAATTAAGACGTTCCATACTTAAGACTCACTCTGTACAGGGTGCTCTATGACGAGTGGAAGATACTTTAGGAAAAGATTAATCAGCCCATTTCCAACAAAAAAAGGCATATGAAGTAGGGTTCGATTTCTAACTGTTTCAGAGATATTTCAGTTCTTATTTATTTTTTGGTTTTTAACCTCTCGGTGAGTACTCGCTAAATTTACGGCCCACTGATTTCATGCAGCAAAATACCAAATTCACATGGCCATAGGACACCAGCGCGCCGCGGTCAGATTTGTCCTAATCCCACCGGTCAGAAGCCCGCAAAATATTTCGAACACCAGATGGGCCATAGGACACAGGACCGCGCCGCGGTCAGATTTGTCCTAATCCCACCGGTCAGAACCACCCAAAATATTTTGGATAATAGGCAGGTATGTGACACAAGCATGTGGGGCGGTTCTCGTTTACTTATGTCGTAATATTGTTGACTGAAATAAATTATTGTAATGCGGATTTTTTTTCCTCTGGGCGCCGTCAGTACTTAAGCCTTTAAGGCCTATTGTACTATAACTTCCCAGAGGGGGGACGGTGCACGGTCAGCACCGTTGGAATGATACCATCATCCCGGACGATCCGACGGGGGTCCCCCGTCCGGGCCTTCCGGTCGATCATCCGAAGTGCCGGCCGCGTAAGATGCTCCGCTCAGCGCTCGTGTGGGCGACACCGACAGCCAGTCCAAACTGTTGTCTCCCTGGTGCAATACAGTCAACCACCCAAGCGCTAACCGCGCACAAGGCTGCTACTGCCCCCACTATTGAAGGCAGACGCTGTTCACCGCGCAGCCACGTAGGTCCCCCTCGTAATGCGGATAGTCATTTAAATAATCTAAGAAGTAACTGTAATCTACCGCAAGTCGTAAAAAGACAAATTAAAGTTCGCAAGAATAAAAGGGATGTGGTCATTAGGAATATCCAAGTTTAATTTTCTTCCGGTGCGCAAGTGACCGGTGCCGATGAAGCCACCCTTTTTGTAAACAGGTAAAAATCGAACCGCGCGCGCTCGTGACCGATCACCATTCGCATTGTGGAAGGGCATGGAATTTCCTATCAGAAAGTGCTTTTATAGTACTGTAGCGTCGGCTGATAATAAGATTACAAGAGTTTAAAGTGACGAATAAATCTTTCGCATGGTTTGTTGCTGATGCTTTGCGTGAATATATGTCCGTAAGCTTAAATCCAAATAGCAGACAAAATATCTGCGAAAAAAATGTTACCGTGCCATTTTTCAGAACTGAATATGCTTTACTTGTCTGTCTGTATTTTGCTGAAATTTTGGTTTTAAGCTTACCGGCATACATTCGCTAATATTATCAGCCACAAACTACAAGAAGCAGTTGTTCGTCACTTCAAACTCTTGTAATATGATTTTCAGATGACGCTAAAGTGCTATGAAAGTTCCATTTGATGACAAATAAATGTTATGCCTTTACATACTGTGTATTTAGTATTTTGCTACATAATATCGGGCGATCGCAAATTTACCAAGCATGATCCGAAATCACTGGAATCAAATAATGAAAGAAATAGAAATATCTCTGAAACAGTTGAAAATCAGACCCTGGTTTATATGACTTTTACTTCCCACACCGATAGGTGAGGGGAGTATTGTGATCGCGAAAATTTTCGATTTTGAGGTAATACGCTTTTTGGGTGTTTTATGATGTCTACATATCGAAAATCCACGTCACCCATTTTCGTCGGTCTGTCTGTCTGTCTGTTGGAGTTTTTCTAGCCTCGTAATCTCAGTAACCGCTGCATGGCTTGTAACGAAATTTGGGCAGCGATATACTGTGGTGTCGTAGTAGGTAATATTCCTATAATTTTGGAAATCGTTATACGGGGGACGGAGTAATTAGCAAAAAACAAAAATTTCCAAATATGCCTCAAACTTCGTTTTTGGGCGTTTTTGGGGTTCCTGATCATTTTCTACTTTTTCTTGGGAGGGGTGAATGTGGGGTGGTTGGGGGGTGGGGGGTTGTAAAACTGAAAAATTTGTTGTATTTATAATAGCTGTCCATTGATCTGTGAATGTAAAACCTAGCGGCATAATACACTGTTTCAGGTCCATCCGAGTATTGTCTTGCTTATTATATAAACCAAGGACAAGAATTTGTGATGTGTATACATACGAGTATTGCTTTAGATCCTTCTATATTGCGTAACGCGAAAAGTATTGAAGTAATATTAATGAAATTTTGACACAGCACTACTACTGCGGCAAGGATGGAAAACACGTATGTTTCGGAAAAATCATGTCAGTGGCGGCGCAGCAATAATAAAAACACCAAAAATATAAAAACAGTTCAAACCTTGTTTTTAGGGGTTTTAGGGGTTCCTGATCATTTTCTACTTTTTCTTGAGTAGGGGTGAATTTGTAATGGTTGAGGGGGGGGGGTGCAAAACTGAAAAATTTTTAGTATTTATAATAGGCTGTCCATTGACCTGTGCGGAAAAAATACCTAGCGGCATATTACACTTTTTTAGGTCCAACTGAACATTGGCTTGCCTACTACAGAAACCACTTTTGTGATGTATACACACAAGTTTTGCTTTATTTCGTTCTATGTATATTACGTAAAGTGAAAATTATGGAATTGACTATCATTGATCGTTTTGTGTGGGAAGTACTGAGTCAATCAACTTCCATTCTTTTTTGTTGGAAATGAGCTCCAAAGTTTTTGCTCTAACAGGCATGTGAGTGTGCCCAAGATCCCGTTGTTATCATTTACTATGTTCACAAACACGATGTTATTTTTTACAGAAATCTGGAGGATTTAAATCTAATGGAATTGTTTAAAATAATCATTTAACACTTATGCACTGTTAAAACCCAAAATTCATTCAAAACTATAACAATTAACCCGAAACGATCAGCCAAAACAAAGTAGCTATTTATATTATGCCACTACAATAGTGCTGGTATTTTTAGGATGCTTTACCTGCTATCTGTACAAAGGGTATACCGGTTTATGAGCGATTCAGCGGTCAGTGTTACCAAGCTGCCGCATTAGGATTGTGGGCACAAACAAACTCTCGTAATATCTAAATTTTCAAACCCAAGCCCATTTGTCTCTTCAAAATAGAGGTTGGCAGCTGCGGGGTCTTGAAATTTTTGATGCAGATTGATTGACAAGAACAACGCAATAATATGATAGAACCGTAAGAAAATTTTGACACGCTTTTAATACTGTGACAGAAACAGCTTCTAAGGATATTCCTGGTGGTGACGCAGAAATAACTCAAAATGTGAAACGAAAAACTGAAAGATGGTCTAACTAGCTTATGTGCCATTTTGTTGGACTGCCTAGCCATTTTTCAACAACTGGTGATGCTCAATTGATGAGGAAATATCGATCTATTGCCAATTCTGGTTTCTGTTTTTCTTGAACACAATCTTTACTCAATTTAGTCTAAACAATCATTTTGGTACGGAATCTAGGATACAAATTTTATTTCTAGTTTTCCTAACAATTAAGATTATTCAAGCAAACCGAAAAATATGTTTAACTGCTTTCCTGTCAGTTAGTCAAAAAAGTTCTGCCTTCTAGGAGTAGTAGACTACAGCTTATTGGAAACACCTTTTAAGGATCAGTGTTAAAGCACGGGTGAGATACAGCTACAAATAGGAGCGTGTGCTCTATAGAAAACATACATATCTAGGCCAAGCACATACACTTCTAGATTTCTATGTGACCGTCGTTGTTGTCGTTTCAAAAAACACTGTTACTATGAAAATATATAGAATAATCTATGACTAGCTTGGGAGTTCTTTGAGACTTGAAATTTTGGAAGCTGTACTACTGAATTAAGATAAAGATGTAGAATGTTGATGCTTAATAAAAAATATACATATTTCAAAATCTGAACTATACGAATATGTACTATTGGGCACTTTTCAGTAAAGATGTGCTAATATATTATACATGCTTTTAAAATTAGTGATCTGTATGAAATTATTTGGTGCTAAATCTATAGCAAGCTTCATTTTCTAACGCTAATATAATCTATATATAACATCTAAGAAACTAGTAAGCCATCTCACAGATTTTCAAGAAAGAAACTGTACCCCTGATATTTCCCGATCACGCTCACTGATATCGTCATTTTTTCCAATAAATCACTGATATTACAAAATGCAAATGAGAGCCTGCAGAAAGTTCAAAAGCTACGGTAAAACTAAGTAGCCAGGCAAACCGCAAAAGTCGTAGACTTCGATTGCTTGATTCGCGATAGTTGCCTTGCCGTTCGAAAGTCTTTTACATTATACCGCAGCTGGCCACTGGCCAATCGTCCATCAGCGACGAGCCATTAGCGGGGTGTGGCGGTGGCTGAAAGGGTGCAGCCAAGGACATCACATTCGACAAAGGAAGCATACGATCATCATTAGTTTTCATTACTTGTCGGATATTTCTCGCTTTTTTAACATCCCTTTTAGCTTCACCTGTATGTGGGTTTGTGAGCCTGTAACACTCCTTTGAATTAAGACCAAGTTGGTTATTCCATCTCTATTCATAAAACAATTTTGTACATCTAACGAAAAATCAATTTACAACTCGACAAGAATAGCTAGAGACGTGAGAAATATGAAATAAGAAACGCCCCTCGATGAACAGTGGACAGCGAACAAATTTGGCAGTTGCATCAGATATTTCGTAGCGTACGGAACGATACAATCTGGGCAAAATCACGTATGGTGAATGGATGTGTATATATAGATTTTTATAGTAAATGCATAATTAAAATTTAAGTCTGGCACTAAGTCTGGGGATTAGCACAGTGAAGTGAATTATAACAATTATAAAAAGTGGCTTAAAGAAAAACTTATTCCAAATATACCCGCAAACAGTGCAATGACTATAGATAACGCGCCTTATCATAATGTTGATGTGAACAAATGTCCTGCTATGGCAACCAGGAAAAATAATACGAAAGAGTGGTAGAGATATCGCGATATTCCATTTTCGGAAGACATGTTAAAAGCTGAATTATACGGTTTGATAAAAATGCATAAACCCAGACACAAAACCTATGAAATAGATAAAATTATGACTGAAGCAGGTCATTCTGTTTCACGACTTCCACGGTATCACCCCGACTTAAATCCAATTGAATTAGTATGGGCATCCCTAAAGCAAAATGTGGCAGAAAAAAAAACGTGGATTTCAATTTTAAACACTTAGAAAAATATTGTGATGAGTTTTTTCCACATTTTCGCAAGAAGCGTGGAAAAAAGGTGTGCACATGCAATTTCCTACGAGCGCTATTTTACTGAAAAAGAACCATTTCTGGATGTGATTTTGGAAAATCTAATAATAAATGCTTGCAGGAAGACTGTGACAGTGATAATGCAGAATTCTTAGAAAATCTATGTTCAGATTCGGAATGTGATTCAGAGTGTAGGTGTACTTTCAGAACTGTAGACATTTTAATGCCACCTAATAATTATTTATTATCTGTCATCAACATCAACATCAACAAAGCAAATATTTTTCTAAGTTTAAGTTTAACTGTTTATTTAGAGGGTACACGTACACTGTTTCTATTTCTTTTGCGCCGAATGCGTTCTCACTCTTTCGTGTGCGCAACCGGCGAAATTTTCAAGTCTCTGCCTATACTTGTCGAGTTGAAGGTTGGCATAACTACCTACGTCAGATAAGTATACTTTCCCATGCTACTAGAAAGACGGTTGTTGAATTTTGTCAGTCATGTGACTGCAATAACACTGCGCCATCTGTTGTCTTAAACTGTAACGTGTCATGTGTCGACTTGGCCTCGTGCATAGCCAACTAGAATTGACAGTGCGGAACTCTGGGTGACACCTTAAGTTTACATTATATCCGACAGGTAGCGCTGTAACCAGAACGGTGCTGTAAACGAAGCCTGTCGGGAGCGCTCGTTTGTCATCATTTCGTAACCTAATAATTTCATAAATGAAATAAAAACCTAAAAAAGCTTTTAAGGTTAAGTTAACTAAAAAATATAAAAAAAGTATAGTTTAAAAACGCCAAAAAAGCTTTAATATTAGAGTTAACTAAAAAATTAAAAATAAGTATAGTTTAAAGGAACTAGAAGAACACGTTTTTAAAGCACATCGAACTAAAAGGTTGAAATTAAGCCTAAAACAATAATGAACGAAAAATACTAGTACTATTGTGAAAAATCTGTCGGCACTTTATGCCACATTATTTGTAACCAAACGTCCGATGCTTTTTCACAATAATACTAGCATTTTTCGTTCGATATTGTTGTAAGCTTATTTGTAACTACTTAGTTCGGCATTCTTTAAAAGCGTGTTTTTTAGTTTAAGACTATACTTATTTCAACAGGCTTTTATTAGGTTCACCGATATGTTTCTTTTTTGTTTGAATGCTTGTAAACGACTCCTTTGGACTCGATTTTGACCCAATTTCAGTGAATAGGAGTTGAATTTTTTATACTTACCAAGAACCATTGACAGTTTGCCAGAATTGACGCTCTGAGACACACTTCAAAAAATGGTGGATGTGATTGCTATCCCTCTTTTTATTGTTGACAGATGACGAAAGGGCCTAACAGACTAAACCTTAACAATCATCTTTCTGGTTTAGACATTGAAACATATACAAGGGGAATCGAGAAATATCTTGTTCCAAAGGTATGTCATGTCCTTTATTCGAACGTTTGATTTTTAAAATCAGTCGATTCGTTTTCGAGAAAATTAGAAAAACCTTCATTATACTATATTATCTTAATTTATTCAAATAGAAAAAAAAACACACGAAAATATCACTTTTTAAAATATTGCCCGTTATTGACAAAACAATAGCGATATTCAAATTCTTGACGAAGAGTTGCAGAAACAGTGAAAATCATTCCAATTTACGATGCCCAAAATCAATGTGCCGGCAAACTACTGTTCCGTTTAACGCCAAACATCCGGCAAAGATAGCTTCGCATGGGTTTGTTTTGGACATTTTTACGAAATTTCCTCAAATTGGATCTGTTGCAAATAAAAAAAGGATCGTTTTGAATGAAGAGGCTCAAGTTGAAGTTTTGTGTCATTTTGGCATAAATAAAATTTTGGATGAGACTGATATTTGATTTGGCTCTATATACACAGTTACTAAACTCCATTCGAAATGAAAATAATGCAAAAGTTAACAGACGATTTCGATCGACGAATTCAGATTTGTGAACAAATGACTACAGCGATTAATGGTAATACCGTTCGTGTAAAAAATACCTGCCTTACTGATGATCTAACTGGATTTGTTGATAGGCACAACTGCTGGTATTGAAGCAATGAAAATCATCATGCTTTTGTAGAACGTGACAGCCAGTTCCCTCAAAAAACTAATGTACATCTGTATGTAACGCATTTTAAGAAATAAAGTGATTGGATCATTGTTTATTAATGGAAATTTGAATGTAAACATTTATTTGGGTATGTTTGGAAATACTATCAATCCACTTGTCACTGAAACCATTGAAAATCTAATCGAAAAGGATGGAAACCCTATACTTTATGAGGGTGCAATCTGTTTCCAGTCAGACCGTTCCTTCTCACTATATTTCTTTCGGTTCGGCTATGGTTAAATTTCCAGATAAATGGATAGGGCGAATAAGGTCTATAGAATCCCATGATAGATCTCCTGATTTGCCGCCAATAGACTCTCTTCTATCCATTTAAAATCTATTATGTTCAGTGTCCTACCTGAAAGTTTGAACGATTTTCTTCAACGCATCATCGAAAGCAATCATGACGATGAAAGATGGGACCCAGATCAGGTGATAATGTGCAGAATTGAACAAACACGCAATGCAATTTTCCTGAAACTAAAAATTTCTTAACAACAAAAAATTGAACTTCAGTCTCAGATACAAGATGAAGATGATGTTATGTGTGAACTTCAGTCTCAGATACAAGATGAAGATGATGTTATGTCTGGTTGACTCTACTGGTATGGCGTGGAAGCATGGACGCGGCAGCAATTATAAACGAGATCGAAGCGTTCGAAATATGGACTTTGCGACAAATGCTGAGAGTGTCCTGTGTCTATTATATGAAAACGTTCTCCAGACCGCGGGTTTAGCAGAACGAAAAATTCTTAAGGTTATAAGGAAGTTGGAAATTGCTTACCTAGGACATAATTATAATGCGTGGAGAACGCTATCATCTGACTATCTCATGCGTCTCATTCTTCAAGGAAAAATTGAAGGAGTGAGAAGAGGAATTGGGAGAAAAAAGCTATCGTGGCTTATAAACATCCATCACTGGACAGGAATAAGCGGGTCATTTGATGAGAGAAAAGATGGATGCCTGCGCAGGAATCTGCTTGGCACAAGACAGACAATAATAATAGACTGAAGCTGTTCCAAACTTTCTAAAATCAGGAAAAATTTTAAAACGAAGCAGGCACATACATAAATATGCTCCCCACTGTCTACGCTCATGTCTTGTTCGATGTGAATATAAATATTCGTACACGCCATTTCCACTCACCCCCTTGAAGCAGCGGGGCGGAAGGGGGGAGGGTAGTAACGGCCACTCGAGAAGTACGAATCACGCGATCCGGTAAGTATTAAGAAAGCCTCGACCGGCAAAAACCACCACCACCTCTCTTTGTTTGAATCAATGCACGTGATTATGAAGGTTATTCTAAGGTAGGGATGGACAATAATTTAAAAGAATATATGCTATCGAATCCTTTCGACAGTTCGTCCTTAAGATTGAATTGAATTCTGTAAGATAATCAAATTATTCTGAATTAATTCATTTGATTCGGTTATTTCATACTAGGGATGACCAGAAACCCAAAATAACACATTCAATCGATTTTGCCAGTCCCGGAATTTTCAAAAGACTGTATAAGCCGCAGCCTGGGGGTAACCATATTTCAAAGGACGCTTACAAGATTTCAGAGGATGAAAATCAAACAAGTTAACTAGTCTCCCCATGGCGTTAAGTACGTTAAATACCTATAGAAATTCGGTGCTAACGGATTCTGGATACCTGGCGTGGTTTTAGTTATAGGCTTACTAAAACTTTCGGTCATATAATAAGGGTCCCAAAATAGCACCCTGTGGAACTCCATAGGAGAGCAGCAAGGTTTTTGGGTTAGCAAGTTTCAAACGCAACGTCATGGTTATTATGGTATTCTGATAATAGTTGTCTGTATTTTTTATAGATATAATAGTTGTCTGTATTTTATAGAAATTAAGATATCTATCACAAGTTTCTAATCTGTCATCTGTTATTTTTACCATCGCCTTTGTAGTTTAGAAGGCTGATTGAGTTAACGGGTAAATTTCCCTTTCTTTCATACAGAGTCTTCGGATATCCTTTACAGATGATTGACCTCGCACCGCCTTAAAATGCTTAATTTTCAAGATAAAAGATGTCAAAGTTTTATTTTTATTTTCGTTTTTTTCTCAATTACTCTGCAATAAAATGGCACAACGATCTAAAATTACGTGTTGGGGTTTTTTTTAAGGCGAGAAATCCAAATTCGGTAACGGTTCCGCTGTCATGAATAGAGGGCGCCACCTATGGCACATTGAACTCACTTAAATTATCAAAACCTCTATTCGGTTTGGTGCATCAATGTGAGTGTCAAAAAAATCGTTTCCTCAATATGGAAAAGGCATACTTTGTTTAAGTCCCTAGAGGTTTTCAAGATAACCTTCATTGAAATTTTCAATGCGACTGAATTATTGGTATTTCCGCACGAATTAATATCAGGCTCATAGCTTTACGTACCATTTACGAAATATTCCTAACACCGCCTTTTTCAAAATTAGAACACCGATAATTCCTTTCATCACAATTTGCAACTAAATGGGGTGGCTTGGAAACTTCAATAAAGGTTATATCGAAAACCTCTACCTCTAGCGACTTAAACCTCCCTTTTTTGCGTAAAACGTATCGTGGAAACGATTTTTTTAAATTTACATCGATGCACCAAACCAGAAAATAATTTTGTTAATTTATAAGAGTTCGATTTACCGTAGGTGGCGCCCTCAAGCAAAATAGTGGTTGAATTTGGATTTCGCGCCTCCGATGCCTAATTTTAGGTAGTTGTGCCATTTTATTGCAGAATGATTGAGGAAACAAAATTATAAAAGTAAAACTTTGACAACCTGTATCTTGAAAACTAAGCATCTTAAGGCTTTGTTCTCCTTCTCAATGTTCATACAAATGTGAGGTTTATCACCTATCAAGCATTGTCGGTCAAATATCCGGACACCCTGTATAGTTCAGAAAATGTTTTGAACGTCTTCAAATTCTTTAAAGTGTAGACGGAATGGAAGAGGTTTTATTGGTTTAGACAGTCCAAAAACAGAAAACAAATAACTAACTTTAAGAAAGTGCTATGTGGTTCCAATGGTATTGCAACACGTTTAGATCGTTACTGATTCCGTGACATTATTCAAGGTGTTCATAGTTTTTTAAGTCAATTTGTTTGCTGAATTTTTTTAAATTACCCATCTGGCACAAACATTTTTACTACTCAAAGGATAGCTTCTCCGAAGCAAAAAAAGAACCTAGCCAACAAATGCAATCGTATTAATCAAGGCCAATCTCAAACATCAGCCTTGAATTCTCTACACATTTTGCTCGATCAATATCATACATTCATTAATCACTGTTACATTGATGAGCCTCAAGGAAAAAAATTGGCAAATATTAAGCATTTCAAGGAAATTGGTTCACCGTTCCACTATCGATATTAGTTGTTATGTTGAGTTAATTAGATTCAGCAGCGTATCTGATGCGAGGGGTGAACACCTGCCCAAAATGTGTAATCCAGATTCCTTTTTTTGAATAAATTCAGAAAAATCATGTGAATCTATATGAATCCTTTGAAATCTATGAATATTAATAAAATTATTGGCATCTTGAGATGGATGCTGCACCATCTATTTATTCCGTCAGATAAAAGAATATATATATACCTAGAAGGGAGTGAAAATAAGATTCGACGGCACATTCATCAGACACGTGTGGCCATGACAAAGCTTACTAAAATATGGCGTGACCATAACATCACTAAAGCTACAAAAATGTCGCTGGTTCAGTCCCTTGTGTTCTCCATATTTTTGTATACCTCGGAAACTTGGACTGTTAAAAAGGCAGATCGAGCTCGCATAGATGCTTTTGAAATATGGACGTGGAGGAGAATGCTAAGAGTTCCTTATACCGCCCATCGAACTAACGTTTCGATACTGGATGAGTTCGGCAATCCAAAGAGACTATCCTCCATTGTGTCGACGAGAATGCTTACATTCTTCGGACATATTCACAGAAGCGATAATATGGAGAAACTTATAGTTCAAGGTCATGCTCCGAGTGGGCGGCGCGGTGGCCGTTCCCTACACGCTGGGTGGATACGACGAAATAGCTGCTGGATATGAGTATTAAGAGCGCCACTGAACTGACAGTACATTGCGAACGATGGCGAGCTACAGTTCTTAAGACTTTTTATAATATTCGTATCGGCAATACTCTAGCTCTGACTTAATGCATTTTAAGAGTTCCCAACATGTTTGTTAAGACATTGTGACTGTGATGATGATGAGAAGGAAGCCGCTGATTGACGTCCAAGTCTCCTGCAAACTACATTATCTTGAGGTATGCGATACTACTGTCACAGCAGAGAACAATCTTAAAATTAAACTGTTACTGGTTCAGAGCGCTGCTGACTTGAAGAACATTTTACATTCTACTTTCAAATCTGAACCTGCTAGTAAATGTTTTCTCTTGAGAAATCATGAATAAGCTGTTTTAAGTACTTTGATGCTGCAGTAAATCGATCAATCAAATCATATCAATGATCATATCAGGTCACCCTAGGATTGAGGAAGCTTGTTTTGTCGCAATAAGTACAGTATCTTTATCCTACATCCTACATATTTCTTTACATGGTTTCTTTATATGTATTTTTTATATAAGTACTTTTTTATTTTTATTTAACATTCCCCTGTTACAATGCTTTTTATTGTTATAATGCTGGTTTTATTGCTCTTTTGAATGGACAAATCAATTTTGTCTTGTGAGTAGAAGTACAAGTTTCAATTTATAAAATACAAAACGTTTTTGAAATTCTGAAAATTTTGGAAAAGTATGACAATTTTGAGTTTTGGAGATCTTGAAAATTATTAAAATTTCGTATAGGTGTGCCAAGTATGTATGTATGACTAACTATTTTTAGGGTAATGAACAGCCCTTGGATCCTTACAGAAAATTTGCTGCTTCTTAGCAGTAACTTTCTTTGGTTTTTCGTTACCTTCGGGTACCAGATGGCGCACAGGCAGACCTCTCCTGCCGCCTACTCTAATCAATTCAAGTCAAAATTGAAGGGGAAAGGGGGTCGGGGCGCAGACAGAATTCATGTTTGGAAGACGTCAGAGACGTTAAGAGACTTGATTCTCATACTCCGCTCAGGAAAGCCCACAAGAAAAGAAGCACTTACTAGAATTGTTACCAATCTTCATTGAATGGAGTTGGTTCCTTAAGGAGAAGGATCGAACAGTTCTGTACCTCAGGATAAAAGAGTAATAAGTTCAAAAACAACAAAATCTAGTTTCGTCTCAAAAAGTGTCATGTATCAAGTCCTCTGTTGAATGCTGAATGCAAAAGACGATACGAAGTCCTATCGATGCTAACAGAAGAGATAAGGTTTTTCAGACAGTATCAAGTCCTAACTACTTTCAGTGTATTACACTGCAGAGACTCCTATTATGTATCAAGTCCAACCCCTACCAAAAACATTCGGGAACAAGAGTACCTATACTAAGTCGATATATTCGGTAGTATTTATACATAGTATACAATGCACCTATCAAGCCCAATTGACCTAGTATAACAATAAAAGAATATCAAGTCCAAAATTCAGATTTCAAATAAAAGAAGCTCAAAGTGTACTTCCTAACAGATCTATGGTTATACATTTTAAGTCTTAATTAGACCTTGCTTCAAATAGTAGGATTTTTTTTAAGGCAAATCGATTGAAGTGCGCTAATGTGAGGTTTGGAACTTCTAGACCATCTCCTGTAAAATGTTGGTTTCGTGACTTATTACTCTCTTATTCTGAGGTACAGAGATGTATTTCTTTGTTCTTCCTTCTCATTCCTTGTATTATCATCGACAGAATGACAAACTGAGTGACTATGGGTCGTATTCATAGTCGATACGGACTCTTAATACTTGAGCATCCCTTAAGTAAGGTTTTTTGTTTCGAAACCTTACTTGACGTTAGGGATTCATCAGGCCAAGTAGCTTGAGTTTTTTCTTAAATACTTGACTTGGAAGCTCAAGCTTATGAAAATTTGATATTTGACTTGACTTGATTTTTTATCTGAACTGCTTGACTTGATATCAAGTAAAACCAAACTACTTGATATTACTTGATATTGATCTATAAAATGCAAATCGAAGAGTTAAAATAGGGGAATCACGAGGTTACGATAGCAAGCAGGCACCCGAAGACTTTGAAACTTTAAAGCCAACCGACAAAGAATGGTTGTTAATTGAACGAATTTGCCAGTACCTTAATGTTTTAAAAGTGTTTACATCATTTTTGCATTAATATGCTACTCGATATCATGGATCATGGGCTGTGGAACTTGACAATGAACCTGATTGAGATGAAACCGATGAACAGATTATAAATAGTATCCAAGCGGCAAGGGACAGTACTGAAGATATTTTAGAATGGTGGAAAAGACACGAATGAATTTTTCTAAACCTTGCCGAAATGGCCAAGGACTTTTTGGCAACACCAGCTTCTTCAGCTCCAGTTGAAAGGCAGTTTTCTAGAGCTGCCTTAACTCTTGCCAAAACAAGAAATCGATTGGGTGATAACTCCGTTAGAACTCTTATGCATCTCAAATTATGGATGGCAAATGAGGATCTTAAATTTTTTTTTACCTCTATGTCAACCTTCCGATCACGAGCCCTCGACTCTAACCACTGAACCAACCCACCCTCACTTGAGTTTGTTGTTTACCTGTGTATTATTCTCATTATTTCGTATTTCTACTTCACATTATTACATTCATTATTTAACTAAGTTTGTTGGAGTTTTTGTTTTTGGATTTTTTTGAATAAAAGATTACATCTTTGTATACATAGATTTTTATTGTTATTGGTTTTGGCAGTTAATCAAATTAATATCAAAAAAACTATTTTTTCAAGAAAAATCAAGTAGTTAGCTTGAAAAACTTGTTTTTCAAGTTGCTTGATGTGTAACCACTTGACTTAAATTTCGAAAACAAATACTTGACTTGATCTTGACTTGATATCAAGGCAAGTCAAGTCAAGTAGCTTGAAAATCAGGTCAAGTCGTGAATCTCTGCTAAGGAAGCAGAAATATTTAGTTCTCTGATTTCAGACTGTATTAATAACTTACCAATACGACATTTGACACATCTTCTATTTTATATGTTGACTACCTGTGCTTTGCGGTAGTTTGAAAATAGTTCTGTTATTGATATAAGTCCATTAATAGGCATGTTTAAATCTGTCATATGATTCTCTAATATAAGATATTCGAAGGCGACCGTCATCGATTACATCTGATCTTCTTTATTAGATTTTACTTCCATTTGCCACTCCAGAAATCCAGAAGACTTTTTGGCAACGCCAGCTTCTTCAGTTCCAGTTGAAAGCCAGTCTTCTAGAGCTGCTTTAACTCTTACCAAAACAAGAAATCGATTAGGTCTTCTCCGTTAGAAGTCTTATGTGTCTCAAATAATGGATGGCAAATGAGGATATTAATTTTTTTTACTTCTGTGTGACCGAGATCGATTGCTGTGGTCATTAGCCTCGTGTTCCGTGTATTCTTTGTTACTGTTTCCTGGCGCCACTCTAGGAACAGTACTGTTATTCAGAAGCCAACAGTGAAGGCTCAGGTGGGGATTATTCGCTGAGCTTTTTTGATGGATATTTATTTTTGATTGAAAAAACCAGAAATAAATTTCGGCCTCCAACGAGAATCGAACCTGGGACCTTCCGGTCACGAGCCCTCGACTCTAACCACTGGGCAATCCACCCTCATTTGAGTTTGTTGTTTTTCTATGTATTATTGTCAGAATTCAGAATATTTCGTATTTTGATTTCATATTATTACATTTATTATTTAACTAAGTTTGTTGGAGTTTTCGTTTTTGGATATTTTTTTAAATAAAAGATTACGTCTTTATATACATAGACTTTTACTGTTATTGCGTTTTGGCAGTTAATCAGAATAATATCAAAAAAGAACTATTTTTTCAAGAAAAATCAAGTAGCTTGAAAATCAAGTCAAGTAGTGAATCTCTGCTTGACGGTCCCTTACGTAAGGCTCCCTTGAGTAATACTCAAGTAACGAAATGTCAACATACCATTTCGTTGCAGTCAAGGCGATTTTGTAGGTTAATTTTGGAGTACGGTGTTGTCAGTTTCTATCATATCCGGAAAAATGTCCAGCACAAAACACCAAATGTTGGCACAAAACAAAAAGAGATGACAGAAAACATCAAAATGGATAGGCACAGACATATTAGGTCTGTTTTTACAGCAATCACAAACTAGTCAGCGTCAATTTGATTGGCCAGTACTAGTCAGAAATAGTTTGACAACTGCAATGGGGAATACTGATTGGCTCTGACTGGTTTGTGATTGTCTGCAAAAACAGACCTATTAAATTGACCTGTATTTGAAATATGACAACGTCGCCAAATGAATCCCGTCATACTGTAGATGTTATCTAGGAAACAGATACACAAGGAAAGCCACACTTGAGGGTTCCTCAAGTATCTCTGGAGTTTTACTTAAGGGAAACTCAGGTATTACCCAAGGGACGACTATGAATACGGCCCTATGACATGAGGGTCCCCCATGATACTACGACTTTAGAAGGTATGCTCACGCGCATGATATTTTCCGTCTCGCTTCCACCTGTGACGTCAGCGTGTGACAAACGGAGTTTGTTTACTTGTTTAGTTACAGGTTGTAGCCGAATATTTTCTAGGATAAATATATTTTTATACTTATGTTTCATCTAAATTTCTAGGTTCTTAATGGAGAAATATTCAGTGTGCTAAATTTGTCCATTGAGAATGAGGACCATGAAAAAGACTGGACATTATACATACTGATTTGGATGAATTACGATGGGATGATTTGAAAAGTTTGGCATGTTTCATTGCATTTAAGTTGAAAAATAAGGAGAATCTGGGTTATATCCCAGATTGCACAGATACTTCTTTCACTTGGGTCAACCATTTAACAGAAGGTGGACTACTAAAACCTACAGATGAGTTCTTGGCAAAATGTAATGAGCTCGACCATAATGTTTTCCAACTATAATGGAAACGCTTTGAAAATTAGCAGAGAATGTGGAATAAAAAAATGGTACATAAAATGAAAATGCGTTAAAAGGTGATTAAAATTTAGAGTTTGCAGAACTTATTTTTTGGGATATTTTATTTTCAGTTCATAATATAAGAAGGCTAGTTCTATGCTCTGATGCACCCCTTTTTCAATTGTTATTGTCTGTCCAAAATATGTCTTCCTACTACGCTCATATTTACAGAATCAATAACTACAACACAAGAGCGCAACAAATAATGTGCCCTGCCTGTACCCAGGGTATCAGAAACCCTCACTACAAGTGCATCAAACTTTTTAATTCAAACATATTAAACAGATACATGGCATGAAAACATTTTGAAAAAAATTGAGGAAAAACTTTTACTCTATGAGAATTCACCTGTACTAGTTAAATACAATGCCCAGAAAAACGTCAAGTGATCATATCTGTTGGAGTCGTAGTATCATGAGGGTCCCCGGACAGCCTTGGAAGCTGACGACAGTAGCAGTACATAGTAACTTACTAACATCTGTCGCCTGAGCTAGTTACGGTTCCGAGCCCTCAACAGAAACACCCTAAGTCCCCTCCAAGGCAACGGACTACTGTATTTTAAATCATGCACTGAATAATTCAGTAGGCTTTATTAGAAAATAATGCAAACGCGGGTTGTTGTTGCTATTTGGGTTTTGTTGCTATAATTTTTGCTTGTGAGGTCGTAAATAAAACTTAATAAGCACTTCTGTCACTCTGCCGGCTGTAGATTCCACCTTCAGCTAGGTATTCGGGAGTTACGGCGACAAACGTCATGAGTAGGACGGTAGTAGGCTGGCATACATTAACATAATTTAATCTGAAAAACAATTTGTCTTCCATCGCAGAAAGCAGTGCGGAGTGTTAATAATGAATGAGATCAACGACATTAACATATAAAAAGTAGGTCGTTTTTTTGTTTTCATGCATAAACGGGGTTTCTAAAGTATTCAAATGAAAATAAGTAAGCCTGACAGGCTCTTATGTTGCCAGAAAGGCAAAAAAAGCTTGATTAGACAGGTGACATAAAAATAAAAACTAATATATATATAATATAACTAGCTGTGGTTTAACACAACATGCCATTGATACAAGCCATACAGTATCCTGGAGCAATGCTAAGATCTTGGATGTTGAATCTAACTATTTTAAGAGAACTTTTCTGGAAATGGTACATATTAGGAACACCCCTAACAATTTAAATAAGAAGTCTGACATTGATGGTTTGAGCTGCATTTACTCTTATATCTTAAACACGGAGAAGGAAAGGTTTTCTGGTGTTCCTTCACGACCTTAATAGTCTTGTTGGAGTCTCGGGAAGTTTTTCTTTTTCGTCTTTATATATCTTTCACGACAATTTTATTATCCTACTTTAGGCCACCGTGTATTCACGTTTTACAACTGAGATCTTGGTTTCTTCAGTGTTTTTTGACTTTTCAGGTTTTTGTTTTCTCACAGTTGGTATCGTTACAACTATCAATATAATTAATGTTAATAATTCATATGTCAATCGTTTCCCCTTCCTGCTTTCTGCTTCCACATTTCACTAAGTAACGGCCATTTTATCACCTGTTAGACCAAGAAGGTCTTTATTTAAGAAAAACCTAGATCATAAAATGTGTGTTTTCAAACCACGGATTTAGTAATACACCTACGGGTTTTTTTTAAAATTTCAACATGTAAAGTATATATTCGTTTGTTTCCTGACCTGTTAGTGGAAGACGCCATGATAGCATAGGTTTTGAAAGATTTTATGAAAAATTGTGACGATTATTTATTTGCATTAAGAAGTCGTTTGCACTCAATGCAATTGCTGTTTTCAAATTGGCAAACCTCAACGTTGTGAGTGTAACTTTAGTAATTTATTATACATTTTGAAACTAAATTCTTTTTTTGTTTTTCTTTAACTATGTAGAAAGCCCTGAAGATGGCAATAAACATTGCCGAAAGCTTGGCTGTTAGCACCAGAGCCTCCTCCATGCTGTGACCCAGTCTCTTTTTCAAAATTTTGGCCACAACCCCAAGATTTTCTCATCTAAATTCAGTTTTTTGGCCATAAGCTTATCTTGTAATAAAAATAAAAATGGAGTAAGTTGATTTACTGAGTGCTTTCCACATATTCATTTGGTGATTTTTTTTCCTCAGAGAGCTGTTAGTACTTAAGCCTTTAAGGCCTATTGTTCTATAACTTCCCAGAGGGGAGACGGTGCACGGCCAGCACCGTTGGAATGATTACACCATCAGCCCGGACGGTCCGACGGGGGTCCCCCGTCCGGGCGTTCCGGTCGATCATCCAAAGTGCCGGCCAACTTTAAAAGATTCTATATAAACCAATTTAGTTTAGTGCCTATAAACTTATTGTTAAAAATATGTAGTAATTTTGTAAAGAGACAGCACTGCGATATATTATGTATCAATTTCAAATAACTCAGTCTGCTTCTGGAACGCTGTACTTCTTGATTTGATTAGTGTGGGTGTAGTTCAGTTCAGTTTAGCCTTTTGTCTCATATATGTATGTATATTTTTCTAACGTCACATGTACTAACGTGTTTAGGGGTGTTTGTGATATGGGCAATAAATAAATTAATAAATAAATATTATTTTTCCATAGCATAAAGCTATAGTCTGAGATCTCCTTGCAATCAAAATGTCGCCCATCCTCTCCAACACAAAAACTCTCATAGATAGTTTCTTTCATCTCTCTCCGTAAGAACTTGGACGACACAGTTAATATTCTGCAATCTTCAGAAAATGATATCCTGAGTTGATACATTTTTTAAACTGTGTGTAGAAGTCGTTAAGATAGAGTTCAAGTTACTCTTTTCAGAAAACTAAAACATGAGCGAGATTGAAAATAAAAAAAATTAAGCCGTACCTACTCTATAGTTATGTTTAGTCATTTGCTCGTATTTTTGTCAAACCGATTGGATATTGTACTTGATTGTACCTATTAGATAGTGCAGTAATCACTTTCCGTTTATAGACGTTAATTTCCAATTGGTACATGCTAAAAGCGTCACATTGTTATGAAACAGCTTTTAGGATTTACCAATTTGAAATTAACTTATAAGCTTAAAATGACTCGTGCATTAATTGACAGATACAATGCCTGATCAGTAAGACACAAATCCTAGTGAAAAACATAACATAAACAGACTAGGTACATCTTTGATTTGCTTTTTTTGATTCTGCATCTCGCTTATTTTTCAATTTTCGGAAAAAAGATATTTGAAAAAATTTCTTTACTTTAACGACATATATACACAGTTTAAAAATACTGTCAACTTGGAATTACCCTGTATTACCAGTATCAATCTTTAAAGGGTAATGAAAAGTGTTCTGTAGAAACAAAAAATGGCGGGGTTTCCCACCCACCCTATCCGAGACCTCATCCTACCTCGGCTCATTTTGACCACTCAAACAAAGAGCAGGAAATGATCAGGGACAGTCTGAATGGTTTTTGTATTGTATTGTTTCTTTTTTAGTTTAGTATCACACACTAACTCAATTTTGAGAAACCGCAGATTTTAACGATCTTATAACACGGCCCTTGGGGCGTAGGGTTAGTGTCGTAGAGGTAGTACCTTTATTTTCGGACGGTCACTCCAAGAGTTACAGACTGACGGGGGCTTCGGAAAACTGGTCCTCACGAGACAACCAATTCTCACTTGATGGCTCCAAGCGCCACACCCTGGTAAACTGTATTGACCTACAGGCTAAACCAAGTGAGGATAACCAGATATGGTGAAGAGGCAGCGTCTGACCCAGAGTGGGCGGCTGCAAACAGCGTCTGTATCCAGATTGGGCGGCTGAACAAACATCAAGGAAGGCAACGGGAAACCACCTTGATTATATTTTCCCCAGGAAATCACTATGAAGAGGAACAAAACATTAATGGCCCCTAGTCCCGGGCAGCCCTTAGATGGGCACGGGGTGCGAAGAATCTCCTGGCTCAGAATAGTGAAATCCAAATTAAGAGTTGCTACGTGGAATGTGAAAACTCTCTTTCAAGCTGGTAAGCTCGATAATCTCTGCCAAGAAATGCAAAGACTTAACATACATATAATGGGTATCAGCGAAATGCGTTGGCCAGGATCAGGAAGTTGTCAGCATGAATATGGAACTCTATATTACTCAAACAGCGACGACACGCATCACCGTAACGGTGTAGGAATTATGGTGACAGCGGAACTTAACAAATATGTGTCAAACTTCGTACCAATATCGGACAGATTGTTGCTGTTAAGGCTGAGAGGGGAACCCTTTGACATTAATATTATACAAGTATACGCACCAACTGCAGACAAGAAATACGATAATGAGATAGATGAATTCTACGAGTCTATTGATGGAGTACTGAAGTCTCTGAAGAGCAATCAGATAACTATCATAATGGGAGACTTCAATGCCAAGATAGGTCGGGATAGACGCGGCGATTTGGTCGGAAACTACGGCTTGGGCGATCCCAATCAGAGAGGCGATCGACTCTACGAATTCTGTCAAAATACTGACATGGTTGTAACTAACACTTGGTTTAAACTACCCAACCGTAGACTTTATACGTGGACAGCACCACACAATGACACAGCCAACAGAGAGCCTATAAGAAATCAAATAGATTATATATTGATTAATCAACGTTTCCGCAATGCCATCAAAAGTGTTAAGACGTACCCTGGCGCCGACATTGGTTCAGACCATAACCCGGTAGTGAGCAATATTGAACTGAACGTAAAAGCTATTGAAAAAAGACATTATAGAAGACCTATTGATGTAAATAAACTCCAAGATGATAACATAAAACAATTAGTAACAGAAGACCTCAACAATAGACCTGAACAACTCCCAAGCAAACGAGAGGACAGTATAGAGCTTCTCTGGAACAGCATTAAAGCTAAAATCGAAGAAACATGCAACCAACATCTCCACACCGAACAGAAGAAAAAGAAACAGAAATGGATGACAGACCGCATATTGATGCTAATGGAACAGCGCAGGAGAGTGAAGGACGACAACAATAAATACAAAGAATTACAAAAAGATATAAGGAGAGAGATTAAATTGGCAAAAGAGGCATGGATGAAGGAAAGATGTCAAGAAATAGAGAAACTGAATGAATTGCACGACGATTTCAATGTGCATCGCAAGATTAAAGAGCTGACCGGTACATACAAGAAAAAAGCACCCGTGTCCTTAACAAACAAAGATAATAAATTGATACTGGACCAATCAAACGAACATGGGAATCTTATATTGCAGAGACGTTTGCTGATGTGAGAACAGATGTTCCTCTATCAACGGAAGAACAGATGGGACCGGAAATATTGAAGTCTGAGGTAGTTCATGCTCTTTCGGTTGCTAGGAACAGAAAAGCGAGTGGACCGGACGGAATACCGATGGAAGTACTGAAGTTAATAAATGAAGAAAACATTGACATCGTAGTGAAATTATTTAATATGATATATAATACAGGAGAAATCCCAGACGACTGGCTGAAATCGACATTCATAACCTTACCCAAAAAACAACATCCGAAATATTGTAACGACTACCGGTTAATCAGCCTCATGTCTCACATGCTTAAAACATTCCTACGGATTATCCATGCACGCATCAGAAGAAAATGTGAAGAAAACCTGGATCAATCACAATTCGGCTTCCGTAATGCATTTGGAACACGAGAAGCACTGTTTAGTATCAATGTACTTTTACAAAAATGTCGTGACCAACGCAAAGACGTGTATGCTTTATTCCTAGATTACGAGAAAGCATTCGATCGAATTAAACATGATCAACTAATAGAAATGCTGCAAAACGTTAGGCTAGATGGGAGGGATATCCAGATAATCAGAAATTTGTACTGGGGACAAAGGGCGAATGTGAGAATAGGCAATATCACATCAGCAGATATCAACATCCAAAGAGGGGTCCGCCAAGGTTGTATTCTCTCCCCACTGTTGTTCAACCTTTACTCCGACTGTGTATTTAAAGAAGCACTGGATGATCTCTCACACTATGGTGTGAAAGTAAATGGCATGCCTATAACAACTATTAGGTATGCTGACGATACAGTTATATTGTCGGATACAATGGATGGACTTCAGTCACTACTCAATGGAATCGACACAGTGGGAGAGAGATACGGCCTAAAAATCAATGCCAACAAGACCAAATTCATGGTATTCAGCCGCACAGACCACAACAACATTAAAATGGAACTTAAAGGTTCCACAATTGAAAGGGTAAATAGATTTAAATACCTGGGAAGTATCATTACAGAATGCTTAGACCCTGATGTAGAAATAAAATGCCGAATAGAAATGGCACGTTCAGCATTCAATAGAATGAGACAACTTCTGTGTGACGACAATCTGAACCTCAAAATACGGCAAAGAATGACACGGTGTTATGTCTGGTCGGTACTCCTCTACGGACTGGAATCTTGGACATTGAAAGTTGGTACAATGAATCGTCTTGAGGCTTTTGAGATGTGGTTACATCGGAGAATGCTTCGCATACCTTGGGTGGATCACGTCACCAATACGGAAGTACTTCGAAGAGCCAATACTAACAGACAGATATTAAATACAATTAAATGCCGCAAAATCACCTATCTTGGTCATATATTGAGAGGAGAAAAATACCAACTACTCCAACTTATCATTAAAGGAAAAATAGAGGGGCGCAGAGGACATGGGAGGAGGCAACATTCGTGGCTACGTAATGTCCGTGATTGGACTGGAATAAGATCACTGGGAGAATTGATGCAGGTAACACAAGACAGGGATGCTCTCGCCATAGTGATCGCCAACGTCTGGGAGTCCGGACAAGGCACATGAAAGAAGATACCACGGCCCACGGTACGGCACGGTACATTGCTGTCAGTTTAGTGATGAGCTACACACATTATACAACTATATAATTTAAAAAATTTGTCTAAAGCAGGGCAGTTTTCGAATCAAGCTGAAAAGTATATCCATTATGTCCTTTCTTTACAGGATCACGAAGGGCCCACTACCAATACAACAAATTTTTCAGTTTCGCCGACCAAGTTCGAGTTGTTTTTATATACTCTTTTTTGACGTCACTGCTGCGCCACCACTGACACGATTTCCAAAAACCATAAGCGATTTCCAGACTTGCCATGGTAATATCTAATACTATATCGGAATTTTAATAAAATCAATTAAATAATTTCCAGGTTACATAACACAGGACGAACTAAAGCAATACTCGTGTATGTACGACAGAAAGTTCCTTAGTTTCTGTAATAGTCAAGGCAATGTTCGGATGGATCAAAAAAAGTGCATTAAACCGCCAGGACTTCCTCCCGCAGAGCGATGGACAACCTATTATTAATGCAACGAACCATATCATAAAACGCCCAAAAAGTGTATTAGTTATTACAAACATGAAAATTTTGGCGATCACAATCCCATCTGTCCTACGGTCTACCATTTTGGGGCTGTTGTAGCCAGTTCCTCTTCCAATCTGTCTTTAAGTTGCAAAAACGTGCAATACGATATATTGTAGGTGCTTCTTGTAGAGATCCTTGCAGACCACTTTTTATTCGTCACAAAGTCCTTACACTGCCATCTCTTTTCATATTAGAGGCTACGAGCCTAATACACAAACATCGTTCTTCATTCTCCGACCATCAACAAGCTTATGCAACTCGCCGAAGACATGACATTCCGCTACCAATACCTCATTCTACCCTCGTGCGAAATTCCATAATATATAATAATTTGAAAATATATAACTACTTGCCATGGGATATTGAAGCAATCCCAAATATTATGAAGTTCCGTAAAGCGTTAAAAAAATACTAATAACACAAGCATTCTACTCGCTGGACCAGTATTTTGAATTTTCCTTCACTCAATGAGTTAGTCAACTATTGCCCCAAGTGTTTGATGAACATAAAAATAACCTTCATCTATGGGGTGCCAGTAAAATTTTTAATTTGTGAATGTCTGACTTTTAAGTATTTTATTTATTTTTTATGTATTTGTATTTTAATTTTTATGTATATGTATTTTCACTATGTACTTTTACTTACTTATTTGCTTTGTCAATAAGATTTTTTATATATCTTTGGCAATAAAGCATGTTAACGAACCAACCTATATGTGAGTTAATGAATAACTCGCTATTATCCCATAACGGTGTTGCTCTCGTAAAATTGTATAATTTTGAAGCCAAGTTAACCCTTAAATAAATAATACATAGAATAATTGTTTGTAGCTCTATCAGCCTCAAGTCCTGGGGATAATTACCATCCTAGAGCGATTGAGGAATGCATCATTCAGAGCTTAGACTGACCCTTCCTGTCATGTCTATGTTCGATGGAACTACCTAGTTAACTCTTTTTTCATTTTTCGCATTGTGCATGATGAAGGAACCTCTAAAAATTGCAATCTTGATTCGATAAACGTTATTCGAAGGCTTTGTCGGCTATAACTGCGCCATTCGTGTATAAAAATAGTTGTTGGTTTCCCGTTTTATACCCTGGCTGAAGGCCGATTATGTTGTGATATAGATGAAAGATAATGCTGAATCGTGGGTATATGTATACATATACTTTCTCAACACGCTCTCACTTCTCACTGACCTAGACAGCACCTAATCTCGATCTGCAGTTTGTCATTACCTGACTTCCCATGCACTGACCATCAAGCATTGCGAACTTAGAGTTGCAGAATTTGGGGAAAGCTGTTTGTAATTGTGAATTGATATTATCGGCAATTTATATGTTGGCCAGTGCCTTCGCTTATTCTTCGGTAATATCGGTAATAATGGCATAAAAAGGACAATATTTAATCTTTTACGTTGCATCTTCATCAAATTTTGTTGAAAATAGATCGTATTATTGCCCTAGTCTCCACCACAATAACTTTGATATACACAGCATCCCAATGAGATACTATTATCACAGCATAGTAAACAATTAGCATACCAGGATTTCCTATATAGAAATGGTTTCCCCAAAATTTGACCTTGGGATGATTTTACGGCTGTGAAGTTTGGGTAGAGATGCGAAAATGAAAATATCGATACCGCTATACCGATACAAAAGTATAGATACCAGCTTGGAATGCCTCAAAAAGTGTCGATGACAAAAATACTCGATATTAGTGCAGAAGTATCAAAGTATCGTTAGCATCCCTACAAAAAATCATCCAAAAGGGGGGATTCGCGTGTAATTACCGCCAACCTGAGTTATTGTGCTGGTTTTTTACTTGCTGTGCTACATATAATTGCGAAACATGCAGATACAAACTTCGTATAATAAATATTCAAAACAGTTGCTCTAGATGTATTTATAGTATAAAGAAGTATGACCATATTTCGAACAAAATTACAGAATGTGGCTGGATATATATATGAAAGGCAGGAGAACCCTTCTCCTAAATGCTTTCGCACATAGGATAACTACTTGCTTCAGCCTTTCCACTAATTTAGACCGCAAATTCGTACCTAGATCTAAAGTTCACACTCGAGATGTTACACACAAGACTCCCTTCACTTTGCCTCAACGCAAGAGAGCACCTTGCCAAATATCTCTTATTTTCAATGCTAGAGAACTAAAATTTTCTTCCCGAAGGGATTAAACTGTTAAATATTAATGAGGTCAAATATAAATTGAAAGAAATTCTGATTGATCAACAGTAGGTATTGACTTGGATTGACTCTGGACCCGAGTATGCATGGACACTGATATATATGTTCTAAAGTCTCCTTCTTTACCTATTTAGTTGTAACTGTCTCTTTGCTGTCTATCTGTACTCCGCCAACTCTCAATGTGATCTGTAATATTTTATCTCCATTTTAGTTTTTGAGTTTATAGCCCTCTGGAGGTTGACTTTAGTAGCCCTAGGCTAGGGGGTCAAGGAAGTGCGGAGGCTCGAGATCACCAGAGTTTTACAGGTACTCGAGCCTCTTCACTCTCAGGGGGGGTCGCAAGGCCCCCCAAGACCGTCCAGGAGTGGATAGGAGACAAACGTGTCACCTACCCCGTGCAGAAATGCACCTTTCTCGTAGTGGCCCCTGTCTTCGTCAAATTTGACGAAGCTAATCCTGGCGGATCTAGGCTGGAGCCCCGAAAGGCTCCCTGGCAATGGGCAACAGCATTGCCAGTATCGGTGCCAGCTCCTGGGGGAGGGTGTACTCACGATAAAAGTGAGTGCACCCTTGCCTAGGAGATCGCACCGAACGTCCTCTAGGATAACTGAAGAACCCAACCCAATGTGTCATGCGATCCGTGCTAAAGGGTGCGTGGCGGTGGGGGTGCACCGTCGCTAACGGAGCCTCTGGGATACCAGGCGACCTCCCAGAGTAACAAGCCTTACACTCGTGCAGGGGGCGCCGCGAGTGTGGACCATATAGTTCCCCCTTACTCGTGGGATTTATTATGAGCAAAAAACCCAATAATAATAAACCCAAATCCGGGGGCCCCCCATCAGGGGACCCCGAACAGCAACCGGGTGGCCTCTCACCAGAGGACCCCGATAGAACCCTCACTGGCGAAGAGCAAGTGAGAGATATTTCAAGGGAACTCGCCAAGAGGGTGGGTACCTTGAATCTGAAGAAAAAGGGTAGGACGGGAGCGCAGAAGAAGCGGGCCCGGAGGCTAAGGCTGGCGCAGGAGGGGCAGGGCTCCGGAAGTCGAGATGCCTCTTCGGGGGCATCTGCTTCGGGGGGCGCTGCGGCTTCTGTGCGGGCTAGGGCGCCTTCGGGTGTTGCAGCTGCGGCTTCGGCGGGGCCTAGCATTGCTGGGAAACGTCCGAGGTCGGCGGGTGTGACACCGGAGGGTGCCTCATCGCGGAAGAGAGCTCGCACTTCCGCTCACGTTAGCTACGCTAGAGTGGCGCAAACCGGGCACAGGGTAGTATTCGTTCCCGAGGACTACCCTAGTGCTCAGTTGGTGGAGACGCAAGTCTTCAGCATCCAGGAGTCGGTGAGCGGACTGATGGACGGGCTCCCACTTGAAGGGGCCCTTCCAAGGTTCGCTGACTGCTACTTCTCGAGGGGGGCGGCCATCTTTGTTTGCGAGAACGAGTTCTCGCAGACGTGGCTGCAGGCTCAGGTTGGCAACCTGAGGCCCTGGGAAGGAGCACGACTCAGGGTGATGCGATTTGAGGACCTGCCTGTCTTCAGGAGGGTGATGGCTTGGTTCCCGGGCCCTCACGTGAAAGAGGACATCCTCCTGAGGAGGTTAGACAGGCAAAATCCTGGGATACACCCCAGCTCGTGGAGGGTGATGGAGGTCAAGATGGAGCCGAAAGGCGTACGTCTGGTCCTCAGCGTTGACTCAATTAGCTGGGGCGTAATCGAAGGCAGGGGGCTGCGGCTCTACTGCGGAGCGAGCTCAGCAGTGTTTACTCTGCTGGGCAAGAATAAAGAGCAACGCGGGACTGCTGCTGCCGGCGGTGATCAGGGCTCAGGCGAGAGCCAGGAGCCTAGGGACCAAGGGCAGCTGGCACCTGGGGAGGCTGTTGCTGCTGCTCGGGCTCCTCCAAGGGGGACCGAGCGGCAGGAACAGACTCCTCAGGAGTCTCCGGAGTTGGTTAGGGATGTGCCCACACCAGGAACTAGTGGGCCACAGAGCAGCACACCAGTGAGTGAGGGGCAGCTACTAGATAGTGACTCCGACTCAGCACTGGAGGGAGCCAGGATGCTGTGGCAGACGGATCAACGCCACAGTCACAGCGAGGGTAGCGGCAACGAACGGGGCCCCACCGTGGGGAGCTAGACGTTGGTTCGCTACAAACACACGAGGGTGGACTGCCAAAAATAAAAAATGGTGAGTTACATTTCTTTCATTCAAATTAATTTGCAGCATTGCATAGCGGCTTCTAGGGTTCTTACTCAGACGATCACTAGGGGTCGCTATGACATAGCTCTTATTCAGGAACCCTGGATAAGGAATGGCATTATTAGCGGGCTTAACATTCCAGGGTATACCATTTTTAGTAGCGCTCCGGAGACAAAGCCTAGAGTGTGCATATTATGTAATAATATGAATGCATGGCAACTAATGGACTTTACAACTAGGGACATGGTTGCGGTGGTGATTCGCCTTAGAGAACAAGGCATCGAAAGAAGTTTAGTGGTATGCTCAGCGTACTTACCGTATGATTCAGGAGATCCTCCTCCCTCAAAAGAGATGGAGGACCTTGTGTCTCATTGTCGGGATAATAATCTCGAGCTTATCGTGGGGTGTGATAGCAATGCCCATCACACCCTATGGGGTAGCTCTAACACTAATAGACGTGGTGAAGAGCTGATGGAATTTCTAGGGACGTCGAACCTAGAGGTTCTGAATGTTGGCGACACTCCTACCTTCTCAAACAATGTGAGGGATGAGGTCCTAGACATAACACTGAGCACGGTCGGTATTTGTAATGAGGTCAAGGACTGGACAGTATCCTTGGAACCGTCACTGTCCGACCATAGACATATAACGTTTAGGATTGACGGGGAAAAAGAGGGAATCCTTGTTAGAAATCCTAGGCAAGCAAATTGGGCTTCTTTTAAAGAGGACCTAGGCAGCAGGCTCCGTCCTATAGAGCAGGATCTCAGTAAAGGGGAGGGCTTGGAGGCGGCAGTTGATTCCCTGTGTAGGGACCTCCGAGCCTCCTTTGAGGATAACTGTCCCCTACGCAAAGTGGGCGTGGCGGGCAATGCCACCTTCTGGACTAAGAAATTAGAAACCAGGAAAAAGTCCCTGCACAAACTACTCACGAGAGTTAGGTACAGGAAAGGTACTCCTGATTGGGAGGAGTATAGGATAAAGCTACAGGAATATAAGAGGGAAATCAGGAGGGCCTCCAGGGAATCTTGGAGGAACTTCTGCAGGTCCATCAATGATATTCCTGCGACGGCAAGGATGCATAGGATCCTTAGCAAGGACACCAAGTCCAAGTTGGGGACCTTGACGGACTCGAACGGTCATAGAACCAATAACGAGGAGGAAACGCTTGAACTGCTGATGAGTGTGCACTTTCCGGGATCGGTTGCCGCTCAGCAGACAGGTGCACATAGGCCACTCCGCCGTCCTCATAGAGAGGAATGGCAGATGGCAGGAGAAGTCGTCACTTATGACCGCACAAGATGGGCGATAAATACTTTTGCTCCATACAAAAGTCCAGGCAAGGATGGAGTCATTCCAGCCATGCTACAACATGGACAGGATCTGGTACTACCATACCTATTTAGGATATTTCGCGCCTGCGTGGCTACTGGCTTCACACCGAAGAGCTGGTTGCATTCAAGGGTCGTTTTTATTCCTAAGCCGGGCAGAGGTAGCTATACTCGTCCGAAGGACTTTAGACCGATTACCCTTTCGTCGTTTTTACTAAAAACACTGGAGAGGTTGGTTGATAGATATATCAGGGATGGGCCCTTACAAAGGGTTGAAATCCATGCCTATCAGTTCGCATATCAGGCGGGAAAATCAGCTGAGCTGGCACTTCATCATTTGGTCAGCAGGCTGGAGAAAACGTTGAATCAACGGGAAGTGGCTATGGTAGCATTTCTTGATATCGAGGGTGCGTTCAACTGTACCACTACCAATTCGATAAGATGCGCCCTAGAGAGACATGGAATTGCTCCAATCCTAGTGGAGTGGATTCTTACTACTCTAGAGGGCCGAGTGGCTTCTGCAACGCTTAATGACATAAACTATAGCGTTGCAGTGGCGCGAGGCTGCCCACAAGGCGGTGTTCTTTCACCTCTATTATGGTGCTTAGTGGTGAATGACCTACTCGTGAGACTAAGCAACACAGGGGTCTACGTACAGGCCTATGCCGATGATTTGAGCATAGTGGTCAGGGGTAGATTCATTAATACAGTCTCCGAGGTAATGCAAGGCGCGCTGCGTGTTGTGGAAACGTGGTGTAATGAGGTGGATCTGTCAGTGAACGCTGAAAAGACGGAGCTCGTTATGTTCACTAGGAAAAGGAAGATGGAAGGCCTCGTGAGGCCTACCTTTTTCAGAACGACACTTGAATTGTCTCAGTCAGTAAAGTATCTAGGAGTCATACTGGATCACAAGCTGACTTGGAGGCTGCACGTGGATTATGAGGTAAGCAAGGCTCGAAACTCATTATGGGCCTGCAGAAGAGTTGTCGGTAGTAGCTGGGGCCTGAGCCCAAAAGTGGTGCACTGGCTCTACACTACAATAGTCAGACCGTCACTAATATATGGCTCCATAGTGCGGTGGACCTGTATAAAGACGGAGGCAACAAGAGCCAAACTTAATAAGGTCCAACGTTTGGCATGTCTTAGTATAACCAGTGCAGTGCGCACAACACCCTTGAGTGCCATTGAAACACTATTGAATCTTCCTCCTTTGGATCTGGTAATCCAAGGGGAAGCTAGAAAAACTGGGTTCCGTCTCTGGAGTCAGGGTAGCTGGACTTTTATGAATCCAGGCAAAGGACATTCGACGATTCTAGCAGAGTTGCATGAGGATTGTCCTATTTTGTTGGCGAGGAGCGATACAGTTTCTCCTACGCATCGCTTCAATCGCAAATTTACGGTGGTGTTTCCGTCAAGGGAAGAATGGAAGTCTAGGGAAAGACAGCTCATCGAAGGAGGAGGACAGGTCTGGTACACAGACGGTTCACTCGCTAGAGAGGGCTCGGGCTCGGGAGTCTACGGGCCCCGTACAAGACTTTCATTCCCTCTTGGGGGGCACACCACAGTATTCCAGGCTGAGGTCTATGCGATACTTGCCTGCGTAAATCGTATTCGGGAAATTGACGGGTCTAGGAGGCGGATTACTATCTGCTCTGACAGTCAGGCAGCCATCAAAGCACTGAGTGCTTGGAAAATAACGTCGGGACTGGTCCTGGAGTGCAGGAGGGCTCTTGACGACATCTCAGCTAAACACAAGGTATCACTGATGTGGGTACCTGGGCATGCTGGGGTAAAGGGTAATGAAATGGCGGATCATCTAGCCAGGATGGGATCCGGAAACAGTTTTGTGGGCCCGGAACCAGCCTTAGGACTGTCTGCAAATTTGGTTAGGAAAACAACTGGAGAGTGGATCCAGAATCAACACTCTCTGAGATGGAACAACATCTCTGGTCATCTCCGTCAGGCTCGGGAGCTATTAGCAGGGCCTGAAGAGAGAATAGGACGATTCTGTCTCTCTCTGGATAGGAGTAACTTGAGATTGTTAGCAGGCTTATTAACGGGTCACAATACATTCAGGCGTCACTTGTTTGTGATGAGGGTGGTCAACGACCCAACGTGCACGTGGTGTGGTGAAGAGGAAGAATCCTCGGCACACATCCTGTGTCGCTGTGAAACCCTGGGTTATCACAGGCAGACTATGCTGGGCTCAAGAACCTTGGAACCAATAGAGATAAAACGGATAGGACCTAAGAATGTACTTGCCTTTGCCAAAAGGGCAGGTCTTAGGAACTAGCGCGGATAGAGGCGCAAAAGGGCCCATCGTGTGGCCTATGCACCAGCCACATTCCGTGCTGGATAGCCTCTGGTTCTTATTCATTCAGCCCTAGGCTAGACTTCGTCTACTATAACTGTTATAAGATTTTTGTATACTACAAAATAAATGTCGAATTATTATTATACTAGTAGGTTGCAAGCAGATCTTTTTCCTTAAGAGCCACCCGACAAAACTGTCCCAGCTAATACCGCACCATTAAGGCTTACTGTATTATAACTTATATTTCCATTAGTACATGCAGTTTTACTACTGGTCCTGATACTGATAAGGCACATGTTCTTACAATAGCTACACTATGCCCCATGGTTACAGCAATTGCTCTGAAAGAAGCACCACATTCTCGTTTTCCTACAATCCGACCCATTTCAAAAAAGGGATAAGTATGTAATCTGGGGCTATCGTCTTTTATGAGTATCTTTGACAATCAACTAGTCACTTGCCACATTTAAAAAAATTTTTATTTTTTTGATTTATTTATTTGCAATACCTATTACAAACATTGCCACCCTCGAAGGTATCACCTTGTGTGAGCGTATTAGCATCATAATTATGACAAATATATCACATTAATTTCATAATCCAACTGTTCTTCATTACCAGTATCGGCTGCACTGCCTCCACTCCCATTGGTACATCCTATCAATCCCATCATTAAATATTAGCCAGGAGCTTGCCACACGTAAAGAGTTCTTTGGAGGTGCGTTTGAATGGGCAAGTATTAGATGTGTACCAGAAAGGGTAGTGTCAAGCTATGCACACATTTTCAATGCGAATATCCTTTTTTTTTCTTTCCACTAGCGCGTAGTATATTTCAAGAAAAGAACATACATTTGTGGACTGAACTACACCTCTGCCAACACCGATGTCTTGAGGTTATCTGTATCTAGCGATGTCATCAATAACTCGACATGAAGTATGAGCCTAAACTGAAGATTTTTATTTTGTATAATGTTTCTGAAAAAAAAACTAGAACAAACACACACTGTCCAGTCGTCACAACACCATTCCTAGGAAATTTGCATTGATCGATACCCTCGTCTTATTTTTTCCTTACAATAGTTAGGGAAGGGAACGTAAACGCAAGGCTGTGGCTTGTGTTACGGCAGCCTTTGTAATAACAATAGTATAGACTATTAGGGTAGGAGCTAAATACAGTAGTGCGTTCCTGTGATACTAATGCTTCTACTCAAATCTAACGCATCAGGCACTTGTCAAACCAATTGATAAAAATTGGCTGGATATGTCAGAGGTCCAACTGTGTCAATAAAGATACTGTTCGTAAACTTAGTGAAATCATTTGTTGTCTTGCGAAATTAATTTAATGCAGCTGAATGCCATTCACTCCTTCTAGAAGAATACATTTTATTCCAATTTTCAATACATAGTCCATTCTGAAAAAAATCCATAGAGTTCTCTCAACAAAAACTATGCTTTTCTGAAAAAATATATAAATGGACAAAAGACTTTTTGGAATCTCACTTTTCAGTTGTCATTAAGTCGATGTTAATAATAGGCCTTTACGGAAACAGTGGTCTGGATCTGGATCGATCAGTATAAGCTGTCAGCTATCGGTAGTGGAATTCACGATTCCGTGGATTAACATTGAACAACAAAAAAGTTGGTTTAAGAACCCAAAATACATGGTTAAGAAAGAAGCTAACCTGGTCGTGTACCATCAAGAGTGAACTGGCCATATTTCTAATTGATCCTAGATTACTTTCAGAACGCTAGGATTTGTGATCCAAGTAATCGGGCTAACCCGATCATAGTTTCCGTAAGGGCCTCATGTGGATGGTTATAGATAAATAAAGACTTACAGAGATATATAGTATACAGGATGTCCGGCAGGCACCTATCCAGGATTTGGTTTTGGGGGGTCCAGATTATGGGTGTCACTTGCTTGACCTTTCGGGGGGCTCCAGATTAGATTTGCCACCTTAAATTTGCTCTCGTCGGGAGGGGGGGGGGCAAAACTTTGTGGATTCCATCTTTTTGACGGCATTATATAACGCTTCGGGGGGTCCGGACCCCCTTGACCCCCCTCTAAATACGTGCCTGATGTCCGGTTATTAGACCGACAAGGCATAACAGGTGATAGACGTCACATTTCTATAAACATTGAGATGGGGACATGAAGCCTTAAAGAGCTTAATTTTCAAGATACAGAGTGTCAAAGTTATTAAAATTTCAAAGACACCCCAATTAGTTGTAAAATCTGTTCGAAAGGATTATCGCTATCCTCGCACGTATTAATATTGGATAAAAAACATTTTTAAAATAGGTGGTGTTGAAGTTTAAAAAATTTCATAAATGAGTATTAAGCTCATACATGTAAAGGTATTCATTCGTGCGGAAATTCCGATATTCAGGAAACGATTTTTTTGATATTCACATTGATGTGCCAAACCAAAATAAAGTTTTGATAATTTAAATAAGTTCAATGTGCTCTAGGTGCCGCGCTCTATCCGTAATAGCAAAACCGTGATTGAATTTAGATTTCTTGCCTTAAAAAACCCTCCAACACGTAATTTTAGATCGCTGCGCCATTTTGTTGTGGAATAATTGAGAAAAAACCAAAACAAAAAGTACATTTTGAAACCCTGTATCTTGAAAATCAAGTATTTTAAGGCTTCATGTTCATCTCAGTTTTTCATAAAAATGTGAGGTCCTGTCGAGCATTGTCGGTCGAATATCCGGAAACCCTGTAGATACGACAGTCCCGATGTAAGTTGTTCGAACTTCTCAGAATTACAACAGTTTCTAGAACTTTGAGACGATCCCTAAAAGCCATACGCGTTTTCTATACTCCACCACAGTAATGACACTCTATCAAAATTTCACTAAAATCAATTCAATAATTTCCAGGCTGCACAATACAGAACGGTCAAAAAGAATACTTATATGTATACATCAGAAAGTCCCTTGGCTTCTGTAAAAACAAGGCCATGTTCGAATGGACCTAAAAAAGTGTATTTCGCCACTAGGTCTTTGTTTCACTATTATGAATATATCAAATTTTTCGGTTTTACAATCCCTCGTTTCCCAATTATCCCAATTTCACCCCCACCCGAAAAAGTAGAAAGTGATCACGTCATCAGTATTGCTAAAACGGCATCCCAGAAGCTTGGAGATTTGTTCCGCTGTAGGAAGTTGTATGCACCAGAGCAACTGCTGCTGCTCTAAAAGGCACAGGTCCGACCATCGCTGGAGTATTGCTCCCATATGTGGGGATGCGGTCCGAAGCACTCTCTAAAGCTTCTGGACACAATCCATAAAAGAGCAATTAGATTAATCGATACGCCCAACCTCACAAAGGACCTCCACAGCCTGGAACATGGAAGGAGGGTGGCTGTTATACAGATTCTATCACGGAAGATGTTCGAGTGAGCTCTCCCAGATAATAACACCAAAGGCCGCCCGAACCAGGAATACTAGAGAAGCTCTGCGAGCTCATCCTTACCAGGTCGAGGTCTTTACTCCCCGAACCAGTTTCTTCCAGCATTCCTTCTTTTGGACAACTTCGACGCTGTGGAATCAGCTGCCGGGGAATTTGTTTCCCGACAGCTACAACATGCAGCGCTTCAAATATAACGTGAATCGACACTTATCGTCTCGCAGCGCTTCTACAGCGCCATAGGCTTTCAGCCTTTGCGGGAGGCTGATCATGAAAAAAAGAACTCTAAAAGGCCTAAAACGAAGTATACGAATCTTTTGCAATAATTTTTGTATTTATTCATAGGATTTTGTGAGCTGGGTAAATATGGCTCTCTGCAAAAGCAGATTGTCCGGTTGTGGTTTCTCAGTCTTGTATGCCGTTCATGTTCCTCCCACAATAACACAGTATTTTGTGACACTTTCCATAGCTAGACGAATTTGATACTTAACGGGTCTGTAATATTTAAGCAATTTGGGCGTGGTTAAAAATGTAGTGTAGATGTTATATTCCCTATTAATTGCTGATATTTTGTTGGCCTCATCATGGATATGAGGTAAGAAGGCAAATCTTGAGGGTGTATTTGTGTCAGCATGGGTTAACCTCGGAGAGGTAAAAGTGTTCAGTGTTTAATATCATGATATGAATTAGTTATTGCGAAGGAGGACTGGTTTCAATCAGCACGACGGCTCTTTGAACAGGTAAGTTAATTACTGATTGCTTTTATGCTAGATGATGGTGTAACTAACCGTTAATGTACCTATCTGTATGTGTGGGAATACCCTAAATGCTCATCTGAATGACGAGAGACCAAAAAAGGAAGAAATACATTTTTTTCTAATTCCATAGTACATTTCACCTTAACGTGAAGTGAGTTTAAATAACCAAGACAGGTGTTTAAGGAATCTTCTTCCAAGCTAGAACCTTTCTGAATCTGCTTGATTTCTGTCAAAAATCTAATCAATCTAAAGATATGCTTCAGCTCTTAGCCAAAGTTTACGGAATAAATATAAGTTGGATCACTCTCCGTCGGCACTTTGAAGATTTCACATCAAAGCGATGCCGCGGCCGCACGCGCTAGTTAGTTTTTGCGTGGGTTTTTGCCCAAGTACGAGGGTCTTTTAGCGGGGACTTGCTAACGCCAGGGTTTTACGTATATACGAGGGTCATTGAAAGACTATGTATTGACAGCCGATTTAGACATACAAATACAAATATAACGTTTATTTTGCTAATACACTAGGTAACTAAAGTAAAGTAAAACTATTACTAATGAATCTCAAATGATTTCACATATTGTAGCTGTTTCGTAGATACGTAAAAAGTGGTTCAAAGGTGCTGAAGTATATTTACCTTAATGCTTTGTTTATTTGGCATATTTTTGAGACCACAGCTTATAAAATTTATGGTATAATATATAGGAACTCGTATGTACAATTTTAAAAGATAATGTTGTGGAAATGCTTTACATGGATGTGAATAAATATTATTGACATTTTGCTCTTCAGTGTCATTCTAATTGCTACTGTAGAAACTAAATTGTTAAAGTTATCAATAAAAATATTTCCGAGCTCTAAAATATAATTCAGAATGTCTCTAGGTGGTATGGTAAGACCACCGAATGAATATTTTGTCTTACTATACGCTTTTAGCGTGATACAATCCTTTAAGTACCTGTAGGCCTGTAGGCCTCGAATTAATCACTTTAGACGTGTGCTGGTTTGTTGGAATTGTTTTATCGGGTGGAACACATAAAGGCACAAATGTACAGGTGCCCCATTAATAATTTTGAATCGGACGCCACGTGATCAAAAACAAATACCTTCAAAATATTACGATCAAAATCATCTAATAGAAATTAGATATTATGGAATACTAAGAGGCTCTACGTATACCCTGCAGATAACCTGACATATAAGATGAAACAACTCAAACACCAGTGGCAGATGATGGCATGAGGCGAAGTAGCAGCATGTCGGTTAGGGACATAAATTTCAGTTGTATATAAATTACTTCAGCCAATGCTCTACACAAGGCATAGCCTTCAGAGTGGCACTATTTGTATAGACCAATACGAATAAAGTAATAATTGGATATATGATTCTCTACTACTGCCCAGTTCCGACCTATTGCGTGTCCTAATCGTCGTGAAACATGTATTTATTTATATCCTTTATATTTCAAGGTTTACCACAAAATAAGGATGGATCTGATTGCCATTTTCCATCCGTTAATAAATTTGATTGATAAAATCAAACTTCTGAAAATATTATCCATTTCCTGCAAACAAATCCGAGATAACAAAATCCGATATTTTTGAGACACTGTATACACTTCGCGTTACAAACGTTCAACCACTACTTTGCGCCGCCCCGTATCTCCCGGCTGACGTCGGTAGACTGCTACCGGTGGACCGGGGTGACGGGGCAAGGGGCAGGCTGTTTTGATATTTTTGCGGAGTGATCCAACTTATATGTATTCCGTAAACTTTGTCTTAGCCTAACGTGTTAGCCGCGTCTATACAACTTTCCGCGACACGCATGTTTTAGCTGTCACAGTGGGGGTAGCTCGCTTAAAGTGGCCCTTTGCTCTTGAGATGGACCACTAACCCCGTTTCCTTCATTATATTTAGCCTCTTTTTTTCAGTCATTAGGAACGCTGATAAGTCAACAGGATGTAGATCCAAGATAACTATGGATTTTTTGCCGACAGAGCCGTGGGAAAAGTTAATGAATAATGGAACACAAATAAACGTGTGCTAAATAATACCGTCTATACTATTTCTAGCTTTTCAGATTTCTTTTTAAGTTTGCGATCTAACCATCAAATATCAAGCTGCTGTGATATTGACAATTTAGATGACTGCTACTCGTAGTTCCTCATGACATCGTATAGCCTCAAAGCTGGTGACAAGGGATTTCCCAGAATGTCGACATATTTCTTGGTTCGTCCAGCACTTGAAATTGCGTTGCTAATACGACATGGTGGATAATATGGGCATTATATCTTATCATTTGAGCACAAACTATTTAAGATCATCTTCAGCAGAAAAAAAGCACAGCCAAGTCAGATTCAATCTCTAAATGGCCGAACAACAGAAAGGGTGGCAATTATTTGTAATCAACAGTACAAATAAATAAATAATAACAATAATAAATATAAGCTTAAACAAGGCTATCATTCACTTCTTCTACTTGCATTATTTTCATATAGGTTGCTGGATTACAGTTTGGCAGGCTTCGTCATCTTGCAGATCTACCAGCAGTATCATGATAATCAAAGGGCAAGTAAAAATGCGCCGTAACAAAGTAACACCTAAAAATAAACAATAGCAAGACAGGAATTTTGCTGAGAATAACTGCCAACTTAAAAAACCAAACCTGAATGTTACAACAAAGGTACCCCAAATTAGAACACGAAAGATTTTAAAAGAAAAATTGCACTGCACAAGTGTTTCGTAAGCCAAATGCACTCTTTACCTCCAAAAAACTAGCTATAGAGGAGGAAATTCTGGAACGTAGCCTATCTATATGTTTGAAGAAGTTTAGAGAAGAGGAAGATCAGTCAAGTTAGATAGCTGCTTCTTCTTCTTTACCACTTGCCTTGGAAGAAACAGCGACGGTAGTATGCAACTACATGTTAGTCACTCATCACAATCAACAACATATTTTCGAAACTTAAGGACAGAGTTCCGTTGCTTAGCTTAACCAATGTTATTTATAAAATTCCATGTAATGACTGTAATTTAGTTTGCATAGGGCAGACATCTAGAAACCTAGAAGTCCGTATCGTGTCACATAAAAGTGATGCAAGGTTGCACCCTGAGCGTTGCGCTCTTGCGTCACACGTCCAGAGTACTGGCCACTCTATGAACTATACTTCAGTTGAAGCGCTTAATAGTGAATCCAACTTAACAAAACGTTTATTCTTAGAAATGGCCTACATTTAACAATGTGACAATTGTATGAACAAGAAAACTGACATAAGGAACTTGAGTGTCATATATTCATACCTCCTTCAATGTGAAAAATTACATAACACTAACAGATTAGCCTTGCTTGATGTTTCTCCCTTTTGAACCTAACAGCTGTTACCAACAGCAAGTTTGCCATAATTTAATTAATTAAGAAGAGAAAACATTTAAACAAGTAAAATAATTCAATTTTGTTCCTGATAACTATTTTTGTACCGCTGAGTTTCTCGTCCATCACCACTTATATAAAAAATCATATAAGTTTTTAGACAATTTTAACTCAAAAGTTTATTACAAGTAATATCTTTACTTGTAGTTGGTATTATGTTTCCTGGACTATGGAAGAAACATCGACACCTGTTTCGAATTATAATTGATACTTCTGAAATGACATTTGATTGACATTCCCCACTCCAGGTATTTCATAACCTCGCTTCCTGTCTTTGATTGGAGAACTGTTCATTGTAGTACCAGTCCTCGAGCGTGATACATATGTTATTTTATATTGTTAATTTATAGATTTTTTTAACCTAAATGTTGTGTGCGATGAACTAATTGACGAGGATATTATCAAATATCATAATATTTTTAAAGAATTTTGGTGCGAGTCTAACCAATATGTTCCATTTCGTATTTTCTAACCTAAGCAACAATCTCAACAAACTTTGTAAGTATAAACTTCATTTTTGTTTACCTGTTGCTTATATCAGTTCAATATTTCAGGCCTGATGATGGAGGCATAGTTCTCCGAAAGCTTAGACTTCAGTTTAAAGAGTACACTTCGCTTTAATATATCTTTTGCCGCTTCCCAGCTATAGCTAATTTTGTTTCCTAGCAAAGTCGGCAAACGACTTAGGCTTGCCTATAATGTTAGTCAATATCTATGTAGGTAGATAGATTACGGTAATCTAGCATTCTAGCACGCTGCATGCATATAATAATCCACTCCTCCAAAATATCGTGCTTGACTTACCTAGGTCTGGGCCTTTCGGTGATCCCATTGACCATAGATGTTCTAACATTACCACTCTGCACTTCTACCCCAGGCTTTTCCCTGACGGTAATCTTGATTGGTTGAACATCTGAAGCTACTACTGTTCTCAGCTCTTTCACTCTATCTGGCATTCTGTCTATCGAAGTTCTGCCGTCACCATTATCCATTCTTCTGTGCATCTGAAGAAAAGTACCGCTGTCATTTCCTTCTCGTTTCAACTTAGATTGTAAAAGTATCTCGTCAGTATAATTCATATCAAAAATCACTTCTTCTAGCAAAAAAGTTTTTGAAACCACTGCAAGTCTTGTTATTAGATCATTTAAGATCATTCAAGGTTTTTTTTTTCGGAAGGTGTGAAACTGTGGTGCATTCATATTGCTTAAAAAAATGGCCTAGGATGTATTCTATAAATTACAAACTTAACAACCAAACAGTGCTTTTGAAGGCATATGTGTGGAACTTAACATTAATTTAATAGATACTGCACTATATAATCTCATAACCTATAACATAGAAACTGCTAGCTTGATTGTAATGAAATTCAGACCATATTGCTATTGCTATTTCCAGGTAGATGGAAAACTGTGCAGGTTATGCTTCCCCGCAATTAAATACTGATCTGCATACCTATTTTGGCTTAAGGGGCTAGGGTATAGCGGGCGAACTTGAGACTTTAATAAAATGCGTCTTCTGCTTCTGGGGTTAACGCTTTCTCAAGGATGTCTGTCTAAAATAAAATGAGGGAAGAGGGTCGCCTTGCGATACCACAGACGGCCGACCGACCCCGCGAAGATTATTTCGCATCCAGGGGAGCCGAAAGCGACCGACTGGTGGTCTGATGATAGTGAGACGGTACCTTTAAACTTACAGTAATGATTCAAAAAGCAGATTGAAGGAGAAAGCTTCCGTTAGCTCAGTTCGGTGGCCCTGTTTTGATATCGTGCTTCGTTGTTAAATTTCAGACATTTGAAGAATGATTTTGCATTGCGATGTTTTTTGCACACTAAAGAAAGTTTTAAAAAAATCGCTCCGAATTGTCCTTTACTGAGGTCTTAACTATCAGCTTCTGAAATTTTATGAATACAGTTTGAAAAACTAGTGAGTTATGCGTATAGGTACAAATGTGTGTACCCAGGCCCCTAAAGGGTCGGGGGTATAGCGCGCGAAATTGAGAATCAGAGAAAAGACGTATACCCATGTTAGCGAGGAAGCGTGGCCGCCTGTTCCCTTTCTCCAGTGTGTGTGTCTAAGATGAGGGGAGATAAGTCCAAAAATCTAAAGGTAAGGTCAAAAGGTCCAAAGGTAGAGTCCAAAGGTCACCATAAAAGTGAATTTTGCATTTCCAAGCTCCCGACGCTACCTTTAAACTTACAGTAATGGTTCAAAGAGCAAATTAGACAAGAAAGCTTGCGCTTGTGGAACTAATTTAGCCTTTTTTTTGATATCGTGCTTCGTTGTTAAATTTCAGACATTTGAAGAATGCATGATTTTGAATTGCGATGTTTTTCGTACACTAAAGAAAGTTTTAAAAAAATCGCTCTGAGTTGTCCTGTACCAAGGTCTTAGCTATAAACTTCTGAAATTTTATGAATGCAGTTTGAAAAATTAGTGAGTTATGCGTATACTTGCGAATCCCTGCTTTTCATGGCAAACACATATTCTATAAATGTGTGTACCCATGCCCCTTAAGCCTTGTTCCTACTGTCCTTAGTATCCGGACACGCTCCATGTAAATCTGCGTACCATTGCAAATTGGTAATGTTCCTATATAGAAATTTATAAAATCTGTCCCAATAAAAACCTATTAATGTACGCTTATTTAGCATTCCGGCCTGCGGCCTGCTATTTGTAGCATTTGTAAATATTTACTTGTATAAAAATAAATAAAATATGGTTATTTGTTATAGATAGTGTCCTTAGGTATTAGGGTGAACATCTTTTGACAGTTCTAAGAACCATTGGCATTTACTTATTCGGTATGATATCATCGACTATTATCCAATAAAATCCAAATTATACTGATAATTGCATTAAATGCAATTGAGTTTGACAACTTCAAAAAATAATGCAGCATATTTTTCTGACAAATTTCTCAAGCTCCTTACTTAGTAACAGCCCTTAGCCTGCCTTCGATTTTCAAAAAAATGTCTTGTCTATTTTCAATGTTCTAGGGATAGTACTACTGAAAATACGATGGTTGGGGGTTTGCTTGCTCCAAACTTATTGTTAATACTGAAAATGTTCTGGGAGTACTGGGTCGAGTCACTTGACATCATTTTTTAAAAAATTATTCGATTTCCTTTTGTGGCGTACTATTTTAAGTACACTATATACAGGGTGTCCCACGATGATTAAGGCAAGCAATATATCGGAACTGGGCAGTAGTAGCGAATTATAATTTTGGGGGTGTAAATTAGAGCAAATATAGTATCTTTTCCTATTATCGTGCGACCAACTAAGGTATTTGTTTTTGGTCACGTGACGTCCATTTCAAAATTTTCAATGGGACACCCTATATATTTGTGACTTTTTGTTTTCCTCCCGATAAAACAATTCCAACAAACTGGCACACTTGGGATTTAAAGTGATTAGTTCAAGAGCTACAGGTACTTAAAAGGCTGTACCACTACCATTATCAAACACTACCAAAGTAATTTAACTGTAGGGGACATGTTATAATCAATGGTAATGGTACCATTCTTTAAATACCTGTAGCCCTTGAATAAATAACTTTAGACCCCAAGTGTGTAGTTTGTTAGAATTGTTTTATCGGGAGGAACACAAAAGGTCACAAATATACAGAGTATCCCATTAAAATTTTTGAATCGGACGTCATGTGACTAAAAACAAGTACCTTATTGGGTTACGCAATAATAAGAAAAGATACTATATTTGCTCTAATTTAAACCCCCAAAATTATAATTCGCTACTACTGCCCAGTTCCGATATATTGCTTGTCTTAATCGTCGTGGGACACCCTGTATTATGTACTATATATTTGGAATCAGAAAATGTCTGAGATATCTGTGCATGGTTAGAAGGTTCGAGATGAATGCCCTCTGTCTATTTCACAAAATTTTGGTTTACGAGAATCCTCCATTCCCTTTACAATAAAATGTCGTTTCATACTGGTTTTCATAATATAAGTATAATAAACAGGAACACAATCACAGCTCCACCTCACAGATCTACTTATTTTGAAAAACATTTTAAAATAATATATATGTAATATATATTTTAATCTAGGATGGATCCATAGAAGGTCAAAAAGAAGAAGTAAATCATGGAAAGTTGGGTTAGAAAAATTTTAGTGTATACTTTCTGCATGTCAGTGCACAAACCTCATATAACGCTCTTTTACGCTCACCTGTACAAATTTTGAAAAGCTTAATTCCAGAATTTCTTAAAAGATTCATAATGTCTATCTCTAGATGACCAAAGTCAGAAATGTTTTGTATATTTCTAGTCGTAGTTTAGATTTATTTTTTGCTTTAACTACTAAAACTCTATATTTATTACAAGGACTGAGTGAAAAAGCACCTGTTATTACCTATTATTACTTTCTAAGTCTGCATGACTTAAAAAAATATGCTCAAGCTAAAAAGTTTCAACAATGGATATATTTGATACAAGGACAATTTTTGTATTTACTCTGATGATATTAGTCTAAAGGTCGCATAAAGAAATATAAGTAGTTTTTGTTTTGATTCCGAACTAATCGTAAAAGAATAACCCAAGTTTGTCATAGCAGTTCAAAATCGTTTCACAAATACCAAATAGAACGTTTTTCCGAGTGTACTCAAAGATTATTTCTATACGAGAAACCTCACCTCCACATCCAATGGCCTGTTGTTCATCATATGCGTCACGTGGTTGGAATGGTTGTTGTTCCCAACCCCCGTTTCTGAGTTCCTGATTGGCTCCACAGTTGGCAAGGCAGTTGTGGCGTTCTTAGTGTCCAAAGCAGGATTATTCCTAGGAGTAGTGTCTGAAGATGATACCACGGGGTTTGTGGGAGTCAACCTGGAGAGACCGGACTCCTTCATCACAGTCTGGGTGTCCAAAACGGTATCATTCATCTTGTTGATGGCATTGGACACACTGGTGGCGTTCAGGATCTTGCCATCCACCTACGTCATTTAAGTTTTCGTGAATAGTAGTGGTGGTAAAAGTAGATAGATAGATAGTTTATTGACCATTCTATATTCTATATTTACAGTCACAATTCATAAAACAGGTACGTGCAGTAGTTTCACTTCTTTGGTGTTTTGTATATACAGGGTGAGTTATTAGTACCGGCTCGGTCGATAACCCCACTACTGTAGAAGATAGCGAAAAAAAAATGTATATAAAAGTTGTAGCCACGGATATGCTCCTTGTTCGTAGAATATTTTGATTTGTACAGGGTGATTTATAACTACGTGGCGATGCAAACATGCATTTTTATAAATGATACATCCTATATACTATCCCATACTCAAATTCTGCTTATGATTTCCATTCTTCGAATATAGGGTATTGTTACATTAAATAGGGTATTTCAAAAGCTATAACCATTTTTATATCCAAATCGCTGTCGAATGAACGTAATGTATATCAAAAAATGATGAATCAAAAATCATTTTTTTTACACGGATGGATAAAAAATATCCTCTAGTTTTCAAATCGGCTATAAAAAAAAAGCCCGCGACGCATATCCGTATACAGGGTGATGTAGAATGCAAAATCTAAATTTTCTCTCTTTTTTAAATGTACCCCCAATATTTTATTATACCAAAGAACTACTTTTAATATGTTCTTTCATCTTTGTATAGCACTTGTTATGGCTGAATTCATTAGTTTCAGAGATATTTTGATTTTTCTACAAATTTTAAATATACCTTCTATTTGTTTACTAAAATTTATTTATTTTGAGAAAATACTATCAAATTTTATTTTTTCTTAACAAACAACTAAAATATGAGGCCATAATAGTACTTGATCAAGTCAAAACACTGAATTAATGAGATAATATAGGTCAAGTGTGTTGAGAAAACAATTTTATAGACGTCATGCATAATCAAGCAGATCTGTCAGGTAGGCTATGAAATATTAAACGACACAGTCCAAATAAAACGATTCTTCAATCTTTGAAACGCATTAGTTTTAGAGTGGCTCCGTTCTGGATATTGCAGTTCATAGTTGACACATTCTAGAGACAAGTACGCAATTTCTTAAAGATTCTTCTAAAGACCCTCAATGGAAAAATTGATTTCTTAAGCTAGTTTTTCACACAGTACGGAATTGTTGAGCAGGTTATGGAAACTGTCAATTTTTCAAAGCCTACCTGATAAATCTGCTTGATAATTATGCATCACGCCTACAAAGTTGCTTCCTCAGCATACTTGACTTTATTATCTCAATGATTTAGGGTTTTGACTTTATCAAATACTATCACGACCTTATAATTTAGTTGTTCGTTAAATAAAAAACAAATTCGATACTTCGATGGTACTTCCTCAAAATAAATAAATTTCAGTACACAAATAGGAGCTATATTTTAAATTTACCGAAAAATCGAAATATTTTGGAAACTGATGGACGTAGGTACAACAAGTGCTATACAACGATGAAAGAGCATATTAAAAGCAATTCTTTGGTATAATAAAATATTGAGAGTTACATTTGAAAAAAAAAAAATAGAAAATCTGGATTTTACATTCTACATCACCCTGTATACGAATATGCGTCGAGGGCTTTTGTTATAGCCGACTTTAAGGCTAGAGGATATTTCTGGTCTTTCCATGTAGACAGAATGATTTTTTGTTCATTACTTTTTAATATACAGTACGTTCATTTGACAGCGATTTGGATACAAATATGGTCATAACTTTTGAAATACCCTGTATAATGTATAATATCTGATATTGTTGGAAGAGAAATGATTAGTAAAATCTAAAAATGGTATAATATATAGGGTGTCTCATTTAAAAAAGTAAATGTTTGCATCACCACGTAGTTATGGATCACCCTGTATGAATCAAAATATTTTACGAGCAAGGAGCATATCCGTGGCTACAACTTTTATGTACAGCTTTTTTCGCTATCTTCTACAGTAGTGGAGTTATCGACCGAGCCGGTACTAAAAACTCACCGGGTGAGTCTCACCCTGTATGTTAGGCTCAATAGCCGAATTTGGGCAATGACCGAAAAAATTACGCAGAACTAGTTTTGAACCAGGAATGTTTCCTAAATCCGAAATATTAGTTTTATACGGCCATTGAGCAGTACCAAATAGGCAGAACTAGTTTTGCGCACCTTGAAATGCACAGAAATAGTTTTGTGCAACTTGAAATGCATAGAATTAGTTCTGTGGTACTGAGTGGTCAGCAGCAGTTATATTAAAAAAAGTAAGGTTATGTTTATGTTGATGCTTTGAATGTTTTTTGTTTCTGCTTGTGGAAAAAATGCAAGCTAAGTTAGAATCCGAAAAATGTATCAAAGAATCATTTCCTGTAGAAAAAAAACCTCCTCTGCAATTTCAAATGCTATCATTAAAGCTCTTGTTCAAATAAATAATTTTTTTAATCCACTATATATTTTCCTAAGATTTAGAATTTTTATTTATTATGTGTTGGTATTCATTAAAACATGTTTAACTTCTCCAACTTTATATTTATTTGAGTCCGTCGCTAGCGCTGATTAAGTGGAAGAAGCAGAATTTTTGCTGGCCATTTAGAAAATATACAGAACTAGTCCTGTGCATTTTAAGTTGCGCATAACTAGTTCTGTGCATTTCAAGATGCGCAAACCTAGTTCTGCCTATTTGGTAATGCTCAATAGCCGTATAAAAATTATATTTCGGGTTTATGAAACATTCCTTGCTCAAAACCAATTCTGCGTATTTGTTCCGGGCATTGCCCGAATTCGGGTATTGCCCGAATTCGGGTATTGAGCGTAACATATACAGGGTGCTGCTTGTGTAACTTGTATTACTGAAGGAGTGCTATATTTCGATTATTTAAAAAAACTTTTATACATTCATAGGTACGGAGCCATCGTTATGGAATAAGTCTTTTTTAAACATCATAATATATGGTGAAACAAAAGCACCATCATCAAGTACAAATCAAAAATTTACAATTTTTGAGTGAGTCATTCTCCAAAGTAAAAAAAGATTAAACTCTCTGAATCCAGATAATCAGCCATTTCTTATAAATATACAGTATAGCTATACCACGTAATAAAATCTCACTTGGCTTGAGATGGTCAGCGACCATAGGTGGATGAATTTAGAGAACTACCGTTGATAGAAAAAAATAGGGGTACTACACTAGAGTAGCGTAGATATTCTTTAGCAGTTTAGGAGCCAGAAATATGATCCCACGAAAGCTTTGTGGATACGCTCTCTCAACAGTCTTGTAATAGATACGGAGTGCAAGACACTATGAGAGGGCGGTTTTCTGATATCTGTGTATATTCGAATACTTTTGACCGTGATGTTCCTTTGAGCAACAGCAAACAAAATAGATGGCCTAACATCTTTAGCGGACGAACAGCAAGGATCAAAATCTGGCAGATCATGCACAGATGCGGCTTTCATCATAAGACAGGTAACAGAAAAATCAGTTGAATATAACAAACCAGCATATATGTGTTTTACTGAGTGAGTTGTAAAAAAGCGTTCGATCCTGTGAAGTATATTGCACACCTACTTGACCATAGAAAATATTGGGAAATTTTGTCCAAGCAAAAATAGATGGGGTGACTGAACCGATAGCTATGACAAGGAAAATCCCTGAGCCCTCTTCCCTTTAACATTATCAGAAAATATACATGTACTGATATGGTTCAAAATGGGCGACTGTGAAATCGCTCTTTCATGCAATGCTGATGATGTCGTACCGGTGGCTGAGAGTGAGGACTGTATAACCAAATCAATTAATATGGTAATACCGGCTCAGAAAAACGCCACTAAGACGCAAACTGAAAGTTGAAGGCAAAGCTATCCAAGAAGAAATGAAATTTAAGTACCTAGGCATAAAAATCTCACGTTATGGTGTTGTTGACGAGGAAGTAAGAACACAAACATTGACTACGAAGACAACAAAAATAGCAGGATGTTTATATAACACTGTATCGCGAAATCAAGATATAAGAATAGAAGCCAAACCAGGAATTTACAAAGCAATGTAAGATCGACTATGACATACACCGCTAAAACTTCACCAGACACAGCGAAAACTAAACAACTACTATAGACAACCGAAATGAGAATACTTCGTAGATTGATTGGGAAAACGCTTTTGGATAGACAGAGAGGTGAAGACGTATGAAGAAAGAGCAAGGTGGAAAACATCAATGAATGAGTACTAGGTAAATAAAAGGAAAGGAGTGGAATGGACGAAAGAAAAATAGTCAGCATTGCACGCGACGAGTCTCCAATAGGCTACTGAAGTACAGGACGTTAAAGAAAGAAATTTGTTTTAACGTAACGTTAAAATGTGGCATTCAGTGGAAAGATACCGCATTACGTTAGGGACGATAACACCTAACGTTATTACCGTTAGTAGCCGCTACTTGATGCACCGCTGTCTGTCTAAAGAGATATTTGGAGTTCCAGAAACGCAGTTTCATTAAAGACCTAGCTGCTTGTCCGCAAAGTTGGCCGTGAGACAAATATTGTTTTGTGATCAAAAAGAACGCGCAAAACAATCTTTACAAAGAACTGGCAACATGTTCTGTGCTGAAAACATGACCATGACGTCATTCCAGAATGAGTTATAACAAACAGATATTTTTCATATTTATGAATATGAATTTAACAAATATTTGAGAAACCTACATTTAGTGAGTCTTATTTTACTAGAATTTTATACTTTTCTACATTCATTTTTCTATTTTTTCCGAATTATTTCAGTACCTTTAAACGAATTCGTATTTTTTCAGTGGACTTTTCATTTTAATACAACCTTTTGTCCCCGAGTGACAACACACGTGTAAGCAAAGATACGAAGAAAAAGAACAGGTGATTCACCTAGACTAAAAAAGGAAGAAGAAGGAGAATGTTCCTTAAGACAATTTCTTATGACTCTATGGTTATGCTGACCAGCTCGTTATGCTGACATATTTGTCCTTAGGCCTTGATGTTTATTTGAATTGGATACTTCTGGAGTAAACACCGTACCCTGCTGCAATAATTTTATTGGATTCGTCTGTGGAGATGTTACTCAAACCTTCTGCTGTATGTGTTCTAGTGATTGTAAGATGCAAGCTGGAAGTTGAAGGCAAAGCTATCCAACAAGAAATGAAACTCAAGTACCTAGGCGTAAAAATCTCAGGTTATGGTGATGTTGACGAGGAGGTAAGAAATTACGAAGACAACAAGAATAACAGGATGTTTAAATGTTCCAGTATGGCGAAATAAAAATCTAAAAATAGAAACCAAAGCAAGAATTTATGAGGCAATAGTAAGACCGACAAAAAACGCTGAAACTACCCGATACAGAGAAAACTAAACAACAACTATAGACAACCGAAATGAGAGTACTTCGTAGAATGCCTTCAAGAACGCTTTTGGATAGAGAGAGAAGTGGAAACACAAGAAGAAAGAGGAAGGTGGAGAACATTAACGAATGGGGACTAGGTAGAGGAAAGCAATGGAGCGAACACATCAGTAGAATAGACGAAAGAAGAATAGTTTCCATCAGGTCGCTGAAGTTCAGGATGTCCCCAAAAACGATGGAGCAACAACGTAAGTGTAAGCAGAGATACGAAAAAAAGAAACAGGTGACTCACCTAGACTAAAGAAGGAAGAAGAAGAAGGAGAAGAAGAAGAATGTTCCTTGGGACAATTTCTTAGGATGCTGTGATACACCTAGCCTAAAAACGGAAGGAGAATGTTCCTTAAGACAATTTCTTATGACTCTATGGTTATGCTGACCAGCTCGTTATGCTGACATATTTGTCCATGGGCTACTTGATGTTTATGTGGATTGGATACTTCTGGAGTAAACATCGCACTATGCTCCATTGATTTTATTGGATTCACCTGTGGAGATGTTACCGACAGCTTCCGCTTTATGTCTCTTACTGGTTGTAGGAATCGTATAGAGCCGATCAAATACAAAATTGGAAGGAATACAGTAGTCGGTGCCAATCTGTTGGAGAAGTATATGTTCCAAATGCGGCGACTGGAGAATCCACATCCTATACCAAATTGTATGTCAATGGACTCATAGCAGGCCATTGTTGCCAGGACCACTTTTTATAATAATAATATTAATAGGTATTTATTAAGGAAAAACTGTACCACACAATTTTCCTTCTTATAGGCGGAGTCTAGATATACTATTCAACTCAACCTATTCAGTGAAACTTATACATGAAGCATTAGAACAAGAAATAAGACCATATAACATGTAGATAAATAACAATAATCGGTCCAAATTGACATACCCCAAAAACGAATACCCTAATTTAAGCCTAAGTAAAATTTTTTCAGCAGTCTCTTAAATCTAACTAACGGTAACCTCTTTAGCTCATCATTTACACTATTATATATATTTGTGCAGCTGTAGATGAACGAACGACGAAATAGCGTAGTACTATAAGGTGGAATTTCCAATCTTTTTTCAAAGCGAAAATTTATATCTGTATTATTCCGACGCGACAAAAACTTAGAGTGGAGATACGAAGGGGATATTGTGTGTTAAAGTTGCTGTCTGATATTTGAACAATGTTTCAATGCGTAACCAGTCTGGCTGTTTAATTTTATCAGAAATGTGGTCAAATTTCTTAAGACCAAATATTAACCTGCAGCAGCTGTTCTGTAACTTTTGTAGCCTATATTAAGATACATTGTCTAGACAAGGAAAATATACACTGATACAATAACATAATATAGGGAAAACTAATGCTTCACACAGTTTTTTCCTCATTTTAAAGTTCAGCAGCTTTCTATTATTATACAATTGTTTTAGGGTGAAATAACACTTTTTTAAGGTATTAGAAACATGTTCGCGAAACTGCAATGTTTGATCGAAAGTCAAACCTAAATTTTTAACACTTTCTTTAACTGGGAGGGAGACACCATTGATTTTGATATCTAATCCAGATATCAACACATCACGATTGACATTTGAACAAAATATCATCAATGCAGATTTCGAAGGATTAATTTTAAGACTATTTTTCTGTGAATACTTCGCTATGGAATCTAAGTAGTTATTAATAGTATCGGCGGCTTTTGCAAGGTCACTAGGGACGAATGATAAATATACCTGCGTGTCGTCTGCATATTATGATATGGAATAGTTAGAAACACCCTGGTATATGTCAAAGGTGTAAATTAAAAACAAATTGGGACGAAGCGCGGATCCTTGCGGTACTCCAGATGCGATATAACATGGATCAGATACATTATTATTTACACGTACTACCTGCTGTCTATCCAATAAATAGGTCCAAAAAAATTGTAGCACTTTGTTACAAAAACCATAATAGGATAACTTATCTAATAACAGATCATGGTCAATAGTATCAAATGCTTTTGAGTAGTCTAGTAGTATCAGGGCTGTAGCTTTTCCCCTCATCATATACCTTGATAATATCATTCAATACATGTGCCAACACATTAGCAGTAGGTACCATGATCTTTTCTGAAACCTGAGTGAAAAGGGGGGAAGTATATTATTTTCAAAAATATACTGATAAAATTTGGGACTTCACTACCTTTTTTAAAGGTTTCGACAAAACAGAGATTTTTGTAATAGGTCTAAGGTCTTCTAGGTATACTTCTAGTGGTGGCAAAGGACATGCTTCAATAAGATTTTTTTTCTCGAAATGAACAGGTAATTAAGTACTAACATGTAACTGAGGAAATTAAAATTCAGCATTCTATTGGGTGCTGTACAAATTAGTGAATGCGAAATGCTGAAAGCTGGTAAATCTTCCTATTACTGTAGATTAGTGTAGATACATAAAAAAAGACATGTAGCGAAATATTACTTCAGGAAGCAAGTTGATGAAATTTCACGGATTAAATGTACCCATTGTTTTATTACAATTATAGCGTGTCAAACTACATGGTTTCATACCGACCGACTACCATTTTATTGCTGTGGAAAATCTTACATCTGTGCTATGTTGCAACATTAGGTGGATATGCACAGTGTATCGTTTTTATACGGAAATGATGAAACAAATCCATTGCATGCAATGTATCAAATATATGTATGAAGTAACTAATGCCTCTGAACAACAATTACTTCAAGAAGTTATTGGAGTATTCGGCTGGCGCCGATAGGAAAAACTGCGGCTAGGGAGTAAAAAGGTAACAACTTCTGAAGATGCCGTCAACTAGTGTTGAAGAAATGTCAGGCGACGCCGGCCGAATAGCCCAGGAACCACTAGTTTATCGCCAAAAGCCTCAAACAGTAGATCACTTCTTGTAGAAATGTTTCACTGAAGCTTAAATCTACTCGCAGTGTTGCCATTCATAGCAACTTATCGCGAAAATAGCGACTTTTCGACTACGTTGCGAAGTAGTGGCAATTTAACAAAATAAACCTACTTGTAGCGACTTTTTTTAGTCTTGGAAATTTTTCTGTCAATTCCAGTTTTTCGCATTTATCTTAATTATTGTTGTTCAAACTATAATAATTTCTATTTTCTTAACCGAAGGCCACGGATTACTGCTTGTCTATTCTTCTTTTCGCTTTTTCCCAGACCGTCTGTATGTCTTGAAAGTCGCGCACAAAATTGCTGGGATTAAAAGTGAGTCCAAAAATCCATGTTTGTAATTTTTTGACTAAGTAGTTAATTAGTAATTAATTAACAAAAGTAGCAATCAGGCGCGTACTATGTACACAACAGTGAGTGTGGAAGCAGTAGGAGATGTGAGAACGACACTCGCGGTGAACAAATTTCCAGATTCACGACCACGGTGAATTGCGCGGAAAATTGCATTGTGGTCTGGATAATATTCGTGAACCACTCACGATGAAGGCATGAGCTGCCACAGCGCTACGGTTACTAATTAAACTGTCTCTGCGAGTGTCGCTCTCACGTCTCCCAATGCTTCCACACTGACTCGTTACTCTAGTAGTAGTACACGCCTGCCTGATTTTTCCTATTTTCATTAATTAAATACTTAAAAAATTCCGAACATTAATCTTTAGTTAAACGTAAAATTCAGGCACGTATACCGAAGATCATACAAGTGCACCCCCCCCCCCCCGCGCGGTAAAATAAGTTCTAAGACGCAGTATTCCTGTGTGGCGACAACGTAGCGACATTTGAGGCGGCTAGTAGCGAATTCAATGTGATCTGCCTGGCAACACTGATCTACTGCAATAATCAAAACTTCTTGCAAGCACGTCTTGTAAGTTACATAATCGAAAATTATACAAAGTGTCTCTGAAATGTCCCTACACAACCCTACCGCATATTACCCGACCCTAAATGGAATGACCCTAAATGGGATCCACCTATTTACTCTGTTGCCCAGTTTGGACACAACAAGGACCACGATTCAAGACGCGAAAATATTATTGATCATAAGTTCAATGCCATTAGAGAGTTTTGGCTGAAGTTTGGCGTGATGCTATGCTCAGCATCAAAACTAGTCCATTGGCGTAGGCTATTTGACACTCTGAAACCTGTAATCCAATGGGATGAGATACTTTGCTGAGATAAAATTTAGATTACTAATGCATTCTTTGCTTGGTACATGTCGATAACTATTATGCGGTTTAGAAGAAATTTGTATTTTATGCTAAAATGTCTTTCAGCTTATAAGCGTAGATGTTTGGATCTATTCTGGCACTCAAAATCAGTGTTCGCAGTTAAAAACTATGGAAGGACCAAACTTCAGCTATATGGTATTGAGTTTGTTAACAAATTATCTCATTGGTATACACAGATAGGAACATTTTAGAGTACTTATCGTTATACAGGGTGGTCAAATAAGCGCGCGGTGCTCTCTAGCGGCCATACCGTTTAAATTAGACGAAAATGTTTTATACAAAAAAACGTTTCTTTTTAAATGCTCTACAATTAGAAAATAATTTCAAAGATGGCAGACTTCCGGATATACCGGAAGTAGGTATCAACTTCCTTATTTTAAATGGGACGCCCTGTATATTATTACGTCTGTGAATTCAGCATCGATTTTTAGGTCCAGTTTGTACACCATTATTTATGTCTACGAAGCCCATTTTCGGAGTTATTCAGCAATTTTTACAAAATATGACATTTGTAGTACTTTACAAGAAACGTTAATATCTCGGAAACTAAACACGATAGAAAGATGCGATTTTCGGTTTTAAAACAAGAAAGGAACGTATTTGTGTCTCTGTAAGATCGCTGTTTCAAAAGAATATTAAATCAATAGATTAGCAATTTTCAAATTTAAGAAGCTAAAAACGTTAAAAACTTTTTTTTCAAATGGGATGGTATATGATAAGTTTCGCATCGGTGGATGCGAAATTAAATTCTCTTTCACTTTTATCAAGGCACATGTGGTTCTATCTTTGATGATTTTTAAGATATTTACGGTTATGTAATTATTGCGTAGGAATTGGAAAAATCGTAGGTGGCATGGCTCGCAGACGAAACAATTGACAGGAAACCTTTCGTCTAAAGTGTTTCGACCTCTAATACTAAAACGTGATTTCGCTCCATCTAACTGTAACCACGTTATTCTTAAAAACTCCAGTGGTGAATTTTTCAACAGGTTTTCCAAATTTTCATTTAGAAATTTTTGAAAACATTAGTTTATTATGTGGTTTCCAATAATACCACCCCAAATGCTTAGACTCCATGCTGGTTGTCAACAAACTTCTCAAAATTTGGATTTACCTGGGCGTAAAATATGAGAGAAGGAAACGTGTAGTAGTAATACATGAAGATAGCGAGTTTGACATTCTCGCAATTGTAGTTGAAGATCCGCATAGCAGTGCTACAGTAGAAATTAGTCGCTATATTGGTCAAACATCTGTGAACATGGTCTTAACGGAGTACATATAGCATCCTTATCACGTGCAGCTAAATCAAGCAACTGAAGGACAAGACTTTGAAAACTGAATGAATTTCTGTAACTGGAGTCGTGCTGGAGTCCAAGAAGATGCACTCCTCTTCAACAGTGTGTTGTTTACGAATGAAATTCTTTCTTTCTTTCTTCTTCTACAGCGTTATCATTAACGGCCATGTAAACTGGCATAATTTACATTTTTATACCGACGTAAATCCAAATTTTGAGAGGTTTTTTGACAACCAGCATGGAGTCTAAGCATTTGGGCTGGCATTATTGATAACCGCTCATTAAACTAATGTTTTCTGAAATTGTATGAATGAAATGAACACGTAGATGGAGCAAAAGCACATTTTAGTATTAGAGATCGAAACACTTTGGATGAAAGGTTTCCTGCCAATTGTTTCGTCTGCGAGCCACGCCACGTACAATTTTTCCAATTCCTACGCCATAATTACAAAACCGTAAATATCTTGAAAACCTTCACAGACAGAACCACATGCGCCTAGATAAAAGTGAAAGAGAATTTAATTTCGCATCCACCGATGTGAAACTTATGATACCATCACATTTGAGAAAAAAAAGCTTTTAACGTTTTTAACTTTTCAAATTTGAAAATTGCTAGTCTATTGATTTAATGTTTTTTTGAAACAACGGTCGTACTGAAACACAAATACGTTCCTTCCTTGTTTCAAAACCGAAAATCGCATATTTCTATCGCATTTAGTTTCCGAGATATTGACGTTTCTTGTAAGTACTACAAAGTTCAAATTTTGTAAAAATTGCTGAATAACTCCGAAAATAGGCTTCGTAGACATAAACAATGGTTAACAGACTGGACCTAAAAATCGATGCTGAATTCAAAAACGTAATAATATACAGGGTGTTTCATTTATAATAACGAAGTTGATGCCTACTTCCGGTACATCCGGAAGTCCGCCATTTAAAATTATTTTCTAAATGTATAGCATTTGAAAAGAAACGTTTGTTATCTGAAACATTTTTGTCTAATTTAAACGGTACACCCTGTAGTCATTTAAAGAATTTGGGTAGTCAACGAGACAGGCTCAACTTTTGATTGGACTTGATTAGGCAAATGTAACGTATATAACCGTTTCAGTTAACAAAATCAAATGTCTACTTACGATTGGTGAGACAGACTTTGTTGGTTCATAAGGCTTAGGAGGATTCAAACTAGTTTCAATTTTCAAAGGCTGCGCTATAGTAGACGTCGTACTGGACACCACGGCTGTTGTAGAAGGTATTGGTATCCCCACCACGCCACTTATCACTCTTTCATCTCCTTTCGTCTCTGTCACTTCACTATTTCTGGATACACCAAACGGTTTGATCACTGTATCATCACTTGTCACTTTAGAGTTCGTTATCGTGTCTTTGAAATTTTCATTATCGTTAGTTTTCGCTAATTTGTTATTTCCCTGATTATTGTTATTTATTGAATGATTGTTAGAATTGTTACCAAAATTGTTATTATTGAATATGCTACTATCGTTAGCTCTGCCGTTCACTTTATTATTTTTGTTCAAAGTACTATGGTTATTGTTGATAGAACTGTCGCTGGTGATGGTATCACTGATTTTATTATCGTGTTTTTGCATGAGGATTGACTTAGGTTGGTTAGTCCTGGACCTGTGGACGGTATCTCTTTTAGCAGCGGTAGGTCTGTGGTGACCTCTAGGAGAGTCTGATTCTGTCGTTGTGTCTGAAGGAAGCACTTTTTGTTGCCTGTCTCTTGGTTTATTGTAGCTGTTGACCTGTGGAAAAAGGAATAACTACAGTCTACGCTACAACTACAATCTAGTGCTGTAAATGTACAATTTATATAAATAAAATTTAAAGGTATCAGATGCTTCAAAAGTAATTGAAATCCAACTGTTATGGGAAATACATACATAGTGAGTAAAGTAATGCGTGGATGTCGAAATGACCTAACCACTTTACAGAATTTTTTAAAAATCTGTTAATGATGAATCATTTTGTGAAATATTAAAAATATTTAAAAAGAATTTTGAACAAGATTTTTGTAGGCAGCAAAAATTTTAATTATACAAGGTTATTCATCAAGTCTTAGCTCATTACAGTTGTTTTTTAATAGAACATCCTGTATAACATATTTCGAGTCTTGCTTAATTTTTAACTACAAACTCTAGATAACGTGATACCTACACTTATATTTTTGCTTATATTTGAACGTTATCTAGTTGTATAATTTTGCATAGTATGTCAAATTTAATTAACTGTAGTAGTAAAGTTAAGAAACAAAACATCTTTATTAGATAACCAAATTCTGAAAAAAGTGAAAACAAAGGTTTTTCGAGTTTTAGCTATCAATTTAATAGCTAAAGCATGAATTACCTATATCTACAGGATTGATTGTCAAGTCGTAGCACCCCAAAACTACTGCATTTCTTTAAATGCAATTTCCTGTACGGTACTGGATAATTCATTTCCCCTTTAAATTCTGAGTAAAAATTATATGAACTAGCAACAAAAAAATAACTGTATTATTTAAAAGTATCTGTGCTATTTACAATTATAAGAAAAGGCTTCACCAATAAATTAATATACAGCAAGCACTGTGTGACCTTATCTTTTCAAGGTTCCAATTCTGTTTTGAAAGCGTGCTGAGTGCTGCGATTAACGATACTTCACAACTCAAACTCAAATTTTGTATTTATGGCATATCAAATTTGGCTTATCATCAAGCTCCAGATACAACTATATACCTACCTAAAGTGAGTGTTATGATATATAAGTCTAAAATAAAGGAAAATCTACGTAAAGAAGCACTAAATTTCCAAACCATTATACGCTATATTAGCTCAAAAAGGGCCATATTTGGTCTGCTTTTCTTCTACATTTGCAACAATTCGTAAGTTAGTATAAAATATTGCAGACAAAATAATAAAATAATTGCTGAGCTGTTCTAGTATAGTAGGATTTATTTTAAAAACTATATCTTCCATGATACAGCTACAACAATGATTGTTGTAGATAAATCTAAAATGAAGACGAACCCTTGAGCTAGACAAAAGAGCATCTTATTTTCGGGATCAAAGAATAGACCTTAACAAAAATGGAAAAACTTGGTCACCCAATAGTCAAGTCACCTTTCGTCAAGTTTCTGAAGTGACTGCGTCGTCAGTGTTGTCAAAGTGACATCCCAGAAGCTTGGTGTTTTGTTCCGCTTTAGGAAGCTGTATACACCAGATCAAATACTGCTGCTCTACAACGCACAGATCCAACCATCGTTGTATTGCTTCCACGTGTAGATGCGCTCCAAAGCACTCTCTAAAGCTTCTGGACACTATTCAGGAGAGAGCAATTAGACTAATCAATACGCCTAACCTCACAAAGAACCTCCATAGCCTGTAACATCGAAGAAGGGTGACTGACAGATTCTATCAAGGAAGATGTTCGAGCGACTAGATAATAGCACCAAGGACCGTCCTAATGAGGAACACTAGAAAGGCTCTGCGAGCTCATCCCTACTAGGTCGTGACAACGCTGTGGAGTGAGCTGCCGGGGTGTTTGACTCCCGTTTGCTACAATCTGCAGCGTTTCAAGTATAACGTTCACAGACACTTATCTTCTCACAGTTTGCGGGAAGCTGACTATAAAAACAAAAATAATAAGGCTTCATCATCTTGAGAACTATTTCTAAAAACAGAAGTAGTTATATCCTGGAGCAGATAATCAATTACTAAATGTCATTTTTTCCAAGCTACCTTTTGCTACCTGCACTGTGTTTTTAAAGAAAGGCTGCAAAAGTAGCCGAAACGTTAGAATACAGGTTTTATGTCAATTCCGTTTCAATTTGTTATAATTGTGGGTAGGTCAGTAAGCACAATAACTAATACTATTTGCTAACTCTTGTGTTTGTTCATGTTTTCACTTAGTTCTAAGCTACAGCTGCTAGTAAATGCTATATTATGACTAAATCACTAGCAAGTTTTAGAATTCACATCATCTAAACTCGTAGTATGTACACGTATGACACAAAGGAACTGAAACTGTCGTTTCTGCTATGTCTAGGACAAAACAGTACTGGAATGGGTTAAGTCAGACTTTTGTGTTCACCCATTTGGGACCTACTATGAATGAATGAATGAAAGAGAGAGAGTGGCGATCTGGTGGCTGGAACCACCAGTGCATAGGCCTACCAACGGTCCCTTTTGCACCTCTCCTTACCCTAGTTCCCAGGTCCAGCCCTCATCGCAAAGGTGAGGATGGCGTTGGTTCCTGCCCATCTTATATCCTCAGGTTCAAGAACCCATGAACCGAGTATAGTCTGCCTGTGATACCCAAGGGCCTCACAACAACAAAGAATGTGTGCCGAGGATTCTTCCTCCTCGCCACAGCGTGTACACGTCGGATCATTGAAGGTATTATGGCCGGATAGCAGGCCGACAAGTAACCTTAGTCGGCTTTTGTCCAAAGAGACAGAACCGTCCCACCTTATCCAGGGGTCCTGAAATAAGTTCTCTAGCTTGACGGAGATGTCCGGAGATTCCTCCCCATCTGATAAGATGTGGAACCTACTACTTTCAAGGAAGTTTCACCGAATACAACCATTGTGTTCATCAAAAGGCGTGGATGGTATGTTGAACCCTAAATAGGTGCGAGCTACAATAGACACAATAGGGTCGCAGTGAGAGGAGGTATAATCACCCCGCCCACAACCAACCTCACACCTCGCCTATCTAATGAGACTAGGAAATATAATATTAATTCTTATTGAGATAAATACAATTTTTGGTCAGTATCAGATCGCATATTGTTTCAAAATATTCAGAATATTTACAACAGAATTTAACAATAAATAGTACCTTCGGTTGGACGTTTCTGTATTTTGCTGGTCCTCTGGTTGGAGACGTGGGATTTTTGGAAGGACTAGGATCTCTACTTTGGTTCCTCGACTGATTTCTACTTTGATTTCTGCTCTGGTTCCTGGAGGTTGGCTTAGACGTAGAAGTTGGTGGCTTTCCTGTGCTTCTAGCTGGTGATTGTTTTCTGCTTGGTGGAGTGCTTCGACTTTTCGGTATCCTTGACGGGGAAGACTGGGGCTGCGTCGGTTCTGGAGAGCTTCCTGAAGTAAAACACAGAATACTGATGAAAACATATCCACGAAAGCCATCTGTATACATATTTGCAACTTAACTATTGCGCTTATCAGTGTACATAGATGGATGGCTATATTATGGGGTGGTATAAGCTTACCACCAGCCACAAATGTAAAATTTCAAGATCTCAATAATATCCACATCCTTTCAAAAAGGGATCTCCAACAAATCCAGACAATAATCGCCTACTTTCGTTAATCTTTCATGCAAGCAAGGTTCTACTATATATTTTACAATCTCGTTTGGAGGGTTTTATTGGCTGGCAAATTTCGTCGCGGTACGCTTGAACAGATCTTAAACTTAAGGGTCTAGGGTATAACGCGCAAAATTGAGAATCCAAGAAAAGACGTATTCCCGTGCTAGCGAGGTGGCGTGGCCGCCTGTTCCCTTTCTCCAGTGTATGTGTCTAAGATGAGGGGAGATAAGCCGCCCAAGAATCCAAAGGTAAGGTCAAAAGGTCCAAAGGTAAGGTCCAAAGGTCACTATAAAAATGAATTTTGCATTTCCAAACTTCTAACGTTACCTTTAAACATACAGTAATGATTGAAAAAGCAAATTGAAGAAAAAGGCTTGCGCTTTGTCATCTATTTTGTCTTTTTTTGGTATCGTGTTTGGTTGTTAAATTACAGACATTTGAAGAATGTATGATTTTGCATTGCGAGTTTTTTTGCACACTAAAAAACTTTTTTGAGAAGATCGCAAATAGTTGTCATTCATTAAGGTCTTAACTACTACTTTCTGAAATACTGTGTATGTAGTTTGAAAAACAAGTGAGTTCTGTTCGAAATGGGAATCCGTGTTTTAACATGGTAAATACATATGTATAACTGTGTATACCCAAGCCCCTTAAGAAAAATTATTGAAGAAGCCAGAGAGCATTACTTTCAAGTTTTTATTTGCCTTGTGGACTATTCTAAGGCGTTTGATAACGTAAAGTGGCCTAAACTGTGGGAAATCCTTATCTCTATGGGAGTTCCTTACCACCTCATACAACAGCTCTATGAGTTTAGCTCGGCTCGTGTAAGAATTGATGGTAACCTGTCTGGTCAAACAGCAACCAGAAACCAGGAGTTCGCCAGGGATTTGTATTATCTCCGATGTTATTTAACATTTACAACTGTTATTGCTGCTTCTCAGGAAGGACTAGTAGCTCTATCAAGATCTTACAATAGCACAGTTCAGCATATGGTCTTGATATTAACTACAACAAAGTCAAGGTTATGATCGTAGATAGAGAGCATGACACTCATCGAGAGATAAAGTCAGCAGGCCGTTGTGAAGTAGTTCAAAGTTTTGTGTACCTCGGTTCTTTGATCGACAATTCGGGTAGCTGTGAAAATGAGATTCGACGGCGCATTCAACAGCCACGTGTGGCCATGAAAAAGCTTACTAAAATATGGCATGACCATAACATCACTGAAGCTTTCAAAATGTCGCTGTTTCAGTCTCTAGTGTTCTCCATATTTTTGTATGCCTCGGAAGCTTGGACTGTTGAAAAGGCAAATCGAGCTCGCATACATGCTTCTGAAATGTGGGCGTGGAGGAGAATGCTGAGAGTTACTTATACCGCCCATCGAACTAACGTTCCCATGCTGGACCAGCTCTGTAATCCAAAGAGACTATCCTACATTGTGTCGACGAGAATGCTTACATTCTTCGGACATATTAATAGAAGCAATAATATGGAGAAACTTGTACTTCAGGGTCATGCTCCGAGCGGGCGGCGCCGTGTCCGTTCCCCTGCACGCTGGGTGGAAACGACGAAACAGTTGCTGGATATGAGTATCAAGAGCGCCCCTGAACTAACAGTAAATCGCGACCGATGGCGAGCTACAGTTCTCAAAACTATTGATAATATTCGTGTCTGCAGTACTCTAGCTCCGACGTAATGCATTTTACGAGTTCACAACATGTCTGTTAAGACATTATGACTATGACAATGATGACATCCTTTCAAATTTTTGTCAATTCTTTCGGAAACGTTTCGGGTGAAATAACAAAATTTGGTATAGCTACTGCGTTAGGGTCTTCAATTAATTCAATTGATACCTATATTTATTGAGGGGTGCGACTGGGGGTGAGGAGGGCAAAATTGTCTCATCTATTCATCTATTGGTGCTAGATACTAGGTATAAGTTGTTTGCATATGTCAAATAAATACAAACAAAATTACATATAGAGTAAGTAGTATACAAAGTAAAATATAGTTTAACGATAATGAACAAATAGGTATATCAACAGAAGTTAAAGTATAATATAAAGTACGTAGATAATAATAATAATATTTATTCACCGTAATTACAGTGTAGTAAATAAATATAAAAATCCACAGTAGGCGTTGCCTGTGCGTGGATATACAATATGATATAAAAATTTAAATGTTTTTAAATATACATATCACAATATTACTAGGACAATTTTTATTGATTAATAATATTATGTATAATCATTCGCTCTACAGAGTAAATCCATTCCTTTAGTTTTTGTTTAAAATGTTTGCCAAATTTGAGGGACTTTATGGTTGATGGTACTGCGCAATACAATTTCGGAGCTAGGTACATAAATGATCGTTGGAATATTGTTTTGTGTGATCGAACTAAGTTTGATGACCAGGTTTTGTGCCTCGTGCTATATACATGTATATGCTTATGTTTCATTTCATCAACACAGATTTTGTGGAATAAATTGCTGATATGTAAGAAATAAAGTTGCCTAGTATCGAGTATCTTTGTTTCTTGGTATAAATCGTTTGACGGATTGAGCTTAGATTTATGAAACGATTTCAGCACATATTTTTGTAATATATCCAATTCAGAAATATATGTCCTGCAGGCAGGTCCCCAAGCTGGTAATCCATATGTTAGATGTGTTTCAATTAAAGCATGATATAATAATTTAAGGAAATTATCTGTTAGAATATTGGATAGTATTTTCAGTTTATATGCTACACATCTTATTTTTTTCATCACATGTAAAATTTGCTTATCGCACTTTAAATGTGAATCTAGATATACTCCAAGATATTTCATACTATCTACCCTACTAATGTCAGTCTTTTTTGCATGGATGAAGAGGTGTTCATAGCAAGGTAAAAATCTAGCATAGGAAGTGAAGGCAAAGAAATTGGTTTTTTTGAAATTATCTGTTAAAATTTTGGTATCAAACCATTGAATAATCTTAACAAAATCTTTTTCAATAATTTCTTTTAATATTGTCTAGTCGTCAGCTTTATATAGTATGAGGGTGTCATCCGCAAAACATATTATTTTTCCAACACTGTCAATTTCAAATAAATCCTTCAGGTACAAGTTAAATAGAAGCGGGCCCAGTACTGTTCCCTGTGGGACACCATATTTAATCAACATTTCCTTGCTATAACTCTTCTAGATTCTTACCATTTGAGTACGGTTTGAGAGATAATTTTTTAATAATAATTGTGATGTTCCTCTAAATCCCAATCTTTCCATCACCTTTAAAAGTTCACTGTGGCTCACCGTATCGAACGCATTTTTTAAGTCAACAAAGATAGCAATAGTAGGCATTTTTCTATCAATATTAGAGATAATTTCATTCGTAGCCGACAAAATTGCGTCTGTTGTTGATTTGCCTCTTGTAAATCCATACTGGTTTGAACTCATAATGTTGTTTTTATTTAAGAATTGTAATATTCTATAATGAATTAGTTTTTCAAAAATTTTTCATAGATTTGATAACAGAGATATCGGTCTGTAGTTAGATACGTCTAATTTATCTCCATTTTTATATACAGGTGTTATGACTGATGTTTTAAATGCTATTGGACATTTACCTAGCTGGAAGCAACGATTTATTAAATATGTAGGTGGGTCTGCCAAATGCTGTGCAATTAGTTTTAGATGTTCAGCTCTAATCCCATCTAAATCAGGGCTTTTCTTATTTTTTAGAGAAAATATAGCATGTTGTACTTCTGAAGAACTGACGTTTTCTAAAAAGAACTCATTATCTATAATCTCGTCAAAATCGTCAAGTCCTTTTTTCTATGAGATAAAATTGCAGTTTAATTTTAAAGGTCTTACTATCAAGACGTCTTACAAAAAAAGGCAAAGTATTAAAAAATCAATGACAAAGTAGCTAGGGCTAAGTCTGATCCCTGTAGATAGTTTTGAGGCGGAAGGAGGTTATTCATGTTGCGTTTATTATATTGGTGGAAGTTACCATGAGCAATATACTCACCTATGTTACTTTCTACATGAACTACGCAAAGTAAGATCTAACAGTTAAAAGATATTATTATTTTATTGGTAATGAAAGCTGGCTTACATGGATCACTGTATTTTCAGCCATACCTCATGCATCTTCTTGGATGCCAAAGAGATGCCATGTGACAAGAATACTTTCGGATATATTATTTCCAAGTCTTTTTTCGGCAAAATGTATTCCAATTCAAATTATTCCTTTTTACTTTTCAGACATGTAAATAATGTGTCCGATTCGTCATAAAAAAATCCAAAAACACAGAACACAAAGCACGTAGAAAAGTAATACAATAAACAAATGAATATATAACCATCATAAATAAACTCAGAGTCGACATAGTAAAACTGAGAAACAAGGAAGTCTTTCTTCTTACTTTCTCCCTTTTTTTAATAAAATAGGTTTCGAGATTTCCGTTACGGTAGGCCGAGACTTTGAAATGAGTAGAAAAATCATTAATTTTAACAAATGGGGCTTAGAATCTCCTTAAAGCAAAATGAGAATGGGATAGAATTGCCATAAATCACAAATCGATACAACTAACTTTTTCAAAGTCGCGGCTATATATAATATATATAATAATATATAATAATATTCATTTGACAAGGTATAAACATTTGTACACAGGCAAATAAATATGGGAACACTCACTGAAGGTAAAACCTTGTGCGTGAGGAAGTGTTCAAAACTTTTATAAAATCATCTTAATATGTAAATTACTTAAAAATAATAAAACATCAAGACATTAAGTTTTAATTATACTGTTTTCCTGTAAATAGCTGATGTAAGCTGAATAAACATCTATACTACTACTAAAAGACTAGATACACAAAATAGCTAAAAAAAAATTCATTCACACGAAAGTATAGACAATGTATATTTTTTTTATTTATTTCGTACCATAGTATATATTTTTGACATCAATGTACTGATGCACCTGATACCTGGGAATGCTAGCTATCCAATTTTTCAACATCGATTTAAACAAATGAATAGATTGGACGTGTCTCATATAATCTATAAATTATAAAAACTAGATGTTGCAAAGGAGATGACTCAATTTCGTTATACCAGAGAAAAAACATTTGAGTGAAATCTATAAGCCAGTATAACAAACATTTTGACCGCTTAAAAGACACTTAAATACCTAATACTCGTCAACCTTAAAACTCTTTTCAGCACATTTCAAACTCTTCTCAAGCTGAGTTTAATATAACTTAAGCCGCAAATAGGTGGTATTAAGGCAATTGTTGCATAACTAAAAGTTAACTTTATTTTCGAATATATCCAACAGTGAGAAGAAACTGAGTAAACAACATGCTAAAAGAATCTCTGATTGCTAAGACTAAGCTTATGGATAGCAACTTCCCTCACCCGCTTGCCTCTATGGACAGACTGACGAAAATCATATCATTCTAGAAAGCCTCTTGTCTCCTGTACATATAAGCTGAGATAGCCTTTAGAGGAAAATCTTACCTTCAATGGGCGACAGTTTTTGGAAGGCGGGTGTCGTTTTACCATAAGTGACCCTCTTGCCAGGACTTCTATGAACCTGTGCTGGGGGAGGTCTCCTACTGCTCCTCAATTCCCCCATGCTTTGGCTCATGTTGCTTTCCAGACCTGCCACGCCTCTGGAGGCCAGAAGGTCTGGATGGTACACTCGTTCCCCGAATGAGTTGCTGCCTCTCCGTCTTGGTATTCTGAAATTAGAGACGTGGATTTTTTTATTTTTGCTCATTGAAATGTGGCTATTTGTCCTTAATTTCTTAAGGTTTACGAAGACTGAGAAAAATCGAGATAAAAGTGTTTTTCAATTAGGGTTCAGTCGCCCTTATAGTTGCCGTTCAGCCTCAGGGCTCATTGTGCACCCCCAATCAGAGGGATCAAACAACCAGGTGATACTATTCGACATTTATGTCAATTTTCTCTGAGAGCCCATTTCGATTTTTCACTTAGGTTTTATCAAGTATCGTGGTGTGTTTCACGGCAAGGTGGTGAAACCAATTGTCATTCTGTATGCAGCATTTTGTACCTTGCACAAGCAGTAAAATCGTGAATTAAATTATATTGTGGGACTTATTTGGTAGAATATTATGTATAATAATAATAATAAATAATAATAAATAGCATTTATTGCCCAGCAGCAAAGCCATCTACAGAGCAATTTATAAAATTAGAATAAGCTTAGTCTACAACGCCAAATATGAAACAAAATCAGATAAAGTATTTAGAATTTATAAGAATATTTAGAGCTTACTTAAAGATAGATACGAAATATATCCTTCAATTCATCTGAGCTAGAGTAAAATAAATCGCAAACCATGGAAATTACATTTTCATTCCTGCACATAAAATTAACGAGTGCCCTAGATAGTAAATTAGTGTGAGCACGACTGCACCAAAAGCTACCTATTTGTCTAGTTGCTAGTCTAGGAACTAAGATGTTAATTTTTGCTAATAATTGGGACAATCTATTGAGCAGTTCAAAAGTTTGTAGAGGAAAATAATTGACGCTTGCTTCCTTCGTTTCTCCAGTGACTGCAGATCAAACCGTTGCAGTAATTCAATATAACTACAACCCCTTTGCGGATATATTCCATCAAATTTGAAACAAAGCGATTTCAAAAATCTCTTCTGTACTTTATCAACAGCGTTTTTGTGTACATTGTATATGGGGCTCCAAATGACTGAACAGTATTCTAACGTAGACCTGATGAGACTGAAATAAAGAGATAAAAGAACGTCAACATTGAAAGATTTGCAATTTCTAGAGATAAATCCATAAGTTGAAAATGCACTTGCAACAATGTGGTTAATGTGATGGTTGAATGATAACTGATCATCAAAGTAAATACCCAAATCTCTAATATGTTCTGTCCTTTTGTAAAGTGGTGCCATTTATTGCATACGGGAACTCAACAATATCCTTCCTACGACTGAATGACAAAACTTTGCATTTAGATATATTAAGTTCTAATTGATAATTGTCACACCAATCTTGCAAACTAAAAAGTTCCTGTTGCAACATTATACAGTCGTCATTGCTTGATATCATTGCATACAATTTTAAATCATCGGCAAACATAAGTTTTTTACATTTTAGAGACTCACACAAATCATTAACATAAAGGGAGAATAGCAGTGGCCCCTGATTAGAACCCTGTGGAACCCCACTAACAGCCACAGATTTATACGAAAGAAAACCGTTATAATAAACATATTGCTCCCTATTGGAAATCAGAAGCTCATTGCTCTATAGGTGGCTCCAAAATCTCGTCTGAAATATTGCAACAAATTTCATAAGAATTACATAAAATACAATTTCGACGACACCAATACTTTTTTATAAAAATCTAACTATTTCGCCAAAAGCGGCTCAAATGTTAAAAGGTTTACTTTTAAGTTATAACCAAATAATATATTCCACGTTTTTAAAGTTTCCCTTAAGATTTTTGAGTCCTGAGATATAAGCTTACCTAGAAGTTGCTGCATGCCTGGGTGACGTGGCGTTCATCCTAGCATCATCAGGAGGGGGCACCGGTGAACCATGTCTCGACCCCGCAGGATTGAAGCCATGTCCTTTGAAAGGACTGACCCGTCCTGTCGGAGAGGTGCTCCTCGAACCAGGCCTAGACGGCTCCCCTATCACCGCGAACGCGTGGTTCCTGTTACGTCGTTGGCTTGGCGTCATCCTGTTGAAGAAGTGTAATTAGTGTTTTGGAAGAATCTCTAGCTATCTTACGGAACGACATAATATCTAAAAGCGTACAACATGGATATCTAAAATTCTCATAATTCTACTGACAATAAAAAATTTGTTAGTGACACGGCCTTTCGATTGATTCATTATGCAGCGTCTCAAGGGTCTAGGGTATAGCGCGCAAAATTGAGAATACAAGAAAAGACGTATTCCCGTGTCAGCGAGGAGGCGTGGCCGCCTGTTCCCTTTCTCCAGAGTGTGGGTCTAAGATGAGGGGAGATAAGTCCAAAAATCCAAAGGTAAGGTCCAAAGGTCACCATAAAAATGAATTTCGCATTTCCAAGCTCCTGACGTTACCTTTAAACTTACAGTAATGACTCAAAAAGCAAATTGAAGAAGAAAGCTTGCGGTTGTGCAACTACTTAGCCTTTTATTGATATCGTGTTTGGTTGTTACATTACAGGCATTTATAGAATGTATGATTTTTGCATTGAGAGTTTTTTTGCACATCAAAAAACTTTTTTGAGAAAATCGAAAATAGTTGTCATTCATTAACGTCTTAACTAACGCCTTCTGAAATATTATATATGTAGTTTGAGAATAGAGTGAGTTATGCGAGAAATTGTGAGTCCGTGTTTTACATGGAAAATACGTATGTATAAATGTGTGTATCCAGGCCCCTTAACGAAGTTGTATAGAGTAAAACATTCTGAGCCTCAGAGAAGCTCAAACAAGAGCTGCAGGCCAAAAATGTACAAAGCAGTTAAAATTTTAATCATACAAACGCATCAAAGTAGAATTCTCCAAACGAAACATCCTGTACATTTTTGACATTTTCAATATTACCTTAAATTTTCAGGAAAAATTCTATGATACTGAAACTCAAAACTGTGACCGGATCTGTAATCAGCATCCTCAAATTATCCAAAACACGAGATTTTATCTTAATAAAACGCCGTATCAAGATTTCCCATTTTTTAGGCAAACCTGAAGATATGAAGAACTGAAACTTTTTATTTTTGTCATACGATACTGAAGCTCTAAACTGAGACCAGATTTGTAATCAGCATCCTCAAGTTATCCAAAACACGAGGCTTTATCTCAATAGAAAGCCAAATAAACATTTTCGATTTTTTAGGTAAACCTGATGAAGACCTGAAATTTTTTATTTTCTTCGTACGATACTTAAGCTCTAAAATGAGACCGGATTTGTAATCAGCATCCTCAAATTATCCAAAACACGAGATTTTATCTTAATAAAACGCCGTATCAAGATTTCCCATTTTTGAGGCAAACCTGAAGATATGAAGAACTGAAACTTTTTATTTTTGTCATACGATACGAAGCTCTAAACTGAGACCAGATTTGTAATAAGCATCATCAAGTTATACAAAACACGATATTTCATCTCAATAGAAGGCCAAATAAAGTTTTTTAATATTTGAGGCAAACTTGAAGATCTAAAATATCTAAAATTTTTGATTTTCGTCCTACGATACTGAAGCTCTAAACTGAGACCAGATTTGTAATCAGCATCCTCAAGTTATCCGAAACATGAGGCTTTATCTCAATAGAAAGCCAAATAAACATTTTCGATTTTTTAGGTAAACCTGATGAAGGCCTGAAATTTTTGATCTTCTTCGTACGATACTTAAGCTCTAAAATGAGACCAGATTTTGAAACAGATTCCTCAAGTTATCCAAAACACGAGGTTTTATCTCAATAGAAAGCCAAATAAACATTTTCGATTTTTTAGATCAGAAAGGTCTGAAATTTTCTATTTTCGTCATATGATACTGAAGCTTTAAACTGTGATCACATTTTTAATCAGCATCATCAAGTTATCCAAAATACGAGGTTTTATCTCTAAAAAAAGCCAAATAGGCAAACCTGAACATCTAAGAGGTCTGGAATTTATGAGATTCGTCCAACGATACTGATACTCAAAACTGAGACCAGATTTGTAATCAAAATCCTCCAGTAGTCCAAAATACGAGGTTCTATCTCAATAGAAAGCCAAATAAACATTTTAGATTTTTTAGGAAAACCTGAAAATCTGAAGAAAGACTTTTATTTCCGTTATATTATCATACCGAACCTCTAAACTGCAACAAGATTTTTAATCAATATCCTCAAGTTATCCAAAATACGACTTTTCATCTCAATAGAAAGTCAAATAAGGATTTTTGATATTTTAGGCAAATCTAAAGATCTCAAAGATCTGAAATTTTTGAGTTTCGTCCAACGACACTGTCACTAAAACTGAGACCAGATTTATAATTAACATCCTCCATTTATTCAAAATACGAGGTTTTCTCTCAATAGAAAGCCAAATAAACATTTTCGATTTTTGGGTAAACCTGAAGATCTGAAAGATCTAAATTTTTCATTTTCGTCATATTATGGTGCTGAAGCTCTAAACTACGACAGGATTTTTAATCAGCATCCTCAAGTTATCCAAAATACGAGTTTTTATCTCAATAGAAAGCCGAACAAGGATTTTCGATTTTTTAGGTGGACCTACAGACCTGAAAGATCTGAAATTTTTGTGTTCGTCGTACGATACTGAAGCTCTAAACTGAGATCAGATTTGTAATCAGCATCAGGTTATCCAAAACACAAGGTTGCATCTCAATAGAAAGCCAAATGATAATAATACTAAAATAATGAATAATAAAATAATAATCATTTGGTAGGACTGTGCTCACAGTCCTTTTTAACGTTTTTGTCGGTAGGTTCAACTATCAGAAGTCCATTACGTTCACATATCATACTTCGATCGTTAAGGCGGCCACACACTACTATTTCTGCCAATATTTTGATCTAATTGAAGAAATTTCAACTTTGTAACTATAAGACATATACACATGTAATTTAAAATTAAATTATTCCTTAAAGTATTCGGGATTCACTTTGAGTCACTTTGAAAGGAGTAAATGGCGAACTAGCAATGGATTTTAGCCGAGCATATTAAATAACAACAGGAAGTAAGAGGCACACAAAAAAAGGCATTGAAAACCGGTAACAAGAAGCAAAATTCCAGTTTTGGCTCAACAGTCTAAACAAATTTTAAGTCTCCAATAAAGTAGCACACTGTATCGTTTCTCAAAAAATTTGATTTTTTTTCGTTAATTTTACCTTTTTTGGTGGCAGTTGTTGTTAGCATTTTCAAGGCACTAAACAGACAATAAGGCAGACAAATTTACTAGCGACTGTAAGACTGAAAGCGTGTAGATACTATACTATGTTCCATATTTACCTTGAATATTCTCCAAAGCTGTGCAAAAACATAGCAAACATCAAAAAAGCACATCCAACAGAACTCGCAGCAAGGCCACTTTTCTTTCATTTGAAAATGTGGCTTTGTAAAGATTTATAGCATTAACCACATTTAATTCATTAATCTTTAAAATATACAGGGTGTTTGGCAGATATGGTCGAAGAAAATTCAGCCGGGAGGTAGCTGATTTAATTTTTTTAAATTGCAGCACTAAGACTGGAAGACTGACTGAGTTTCTAATTAAAATGGACATAATTTTGTTTAAATTTGAGTTACAAGGATCATGCTACAGGTTTTACCATATTTTTATTTGTAGAACGTGAAACAGTAAGGTTTATGAAAACCTATAAGCTTTCTGCAGCAGCACAATTCTCTTCGCCTCTTGCCAAATAACCGGCATTTATGTTAATAAAATTCTAAATGAGTGAATAGCGGCTTTTTTAACAGTGTTACAAAAAATCACAATGAACTTTATCGTTATTTGTGAAAACCAAATCTGACCCAAAATATACATATGACAGACAGTAGCAAATAATTAATTTTTTATGATAAACGCTTAGACAGACTGTTAAAGCACACTTCTATTACATAATGCAGATATTAGATTATATTATTGAGAGATGATAGTGTTTTTAAGCAAGATTAAAGAACATCTTATAAGTCTATATCCAATATCCATACTATGTATATGTGTTGAAAGGTGAACTTTTTTTGACGTTTCTGCCACCTTTCTAGCCCTTATCAAAGTGCAATATGTGGGCAAAATATTTATTTGAAATAAACAATGTTAGTTTTTAACTCCTAACTAATTGTTACTCTTAAACCTTAAATAACACCGAGTATTATATTTACCGTGTATTATATTTACCGAGTATCATATTTACCGAGTATTATACTTGCTTGTGATAAAGTAAATAAAAAAATGAAGTCAAGTTGATTGACTCAGTACTTCCCACACATTACCCTTATACCAGTTTATAATTTTCCCATAGCATGAAGCTATAATCTGAGATCCCTTGTAACCAAATAATCGACAGCTCCCCCCCCAAAATTGTCTTATGCCGCTAGGTCTTCCATTCACAGGTCAATGGACAGCCTATTATCGATACTACAAACTTCTCAGTTTTACCACCCCCCACCCCCCACCTCACTTTCACCCCCACCCAAAAAACTGGTAGGAAATGACCAGGAACCCCTAAAACATCTAAAAACCGAATTTGAGTTGTTTTCATGCTTTTCGTTCTTTGATCATTGCTACGCTGCCACTGACACGATTTTTTACAAACATACGCGTTTTCCATTCTCACCGCGGTAACAATATACTGTGTCAAAATTTCATTAGAATCAATTTAATAATGTCGACGTTACAAAATACAAAACGATTTAAAGCAATAAATTCTCGTATGTATACAGAAAATTTCCGTCCGTTAGTTTCCGTAATAGGCTATGCGGTGTTCGGGTGGACCTAAAAAGATGATTTGTGTCGCTAGATCTTCCTTCACAGGATAGTGGACAGCCTATTAGTAGTAGTAGAAGAAATTTTTTAATTTTTCAACCCCCAACCCCCCAAACACCCCAATTTCACCCCCACCCAAAAAAAAACGCACAAAATGATCAGGCACCTCTAAAACGCTTAAAAACGAAGTTCGAGCTGTTTTTATATTTTTAGTTTTTTTTATCATTTCTGCGCCGCCACTGGCACGATTTATAAAAACCATACGCGCTTTCCATCTTCACCACGGTAGTAATACTGTGTCAAAATTTCATTAAAATCCATTCAACAGTTTCCTCGTTAGACAATATAGAACGATCTAAAGCAATACTCCCGTATGTTTACATCAGAAAAAATTCAAAGTCCTTTGCTTTCTGTAATAGGCAAGGCAATGTTCGGATGGACCTAAAAAAGTTATTTATGTCTCCAGTTCTTTCATCACAGGTCAGTGGACAGTCTATTATGAAAGCAATAAATTTTTCAATTTTACAACCCCCCACCCCCCAACCACCCCAATTTCATCCCCAACCAAAAAAAAAGTAGAAAATGATCAGGGACCCCTAAAATGCCTAAAAACGTAGTTTACATTACCTACTGCTACTACGACCCCACAGCATACCGCTGCCCAAATTTCATCACGATCCATGCAGCGGTTGCTGAGATTACGAGGGTAGAAAAACGCGACAGACAGACAGAAAGACCGACAGATAGACCGACAGACAGACAGACCGACAGACAGACCGACGGAAATGAGTGACGTGGATTTTCGTTATGTACACATCATAAAACGCCCAAAAAGTGATTATCTCAAGATCGAAAATTTTCGCGATCACAATACTCCCCTCACCTATCGGTGTGGGAAGTAAAATGAGAACTGTATTCTGTAGCATCTTGGTTGACTTGGGTCCCTTGTACATACTCCATCATGGTCTCTTAGAACTTAGTGTTCAGCCAATTTTTTTTTATGGTCAGCCTCCCGCAAAGGCTGAAAGCCTATGGCGCTATAGAAGCGCTGCGGGAGGATAAATGTCGGTTCACGTTATATTTGAAACGGTGTAGGTTGTAGCAGTCGGGAAACACATTCCCCGGCAGCTGATTCCACAGCCTCGAAGCTCTCCAAAAGAAGGAATCTGGGAGAGCTCACTCGAACATCTTCCGTGATAGAATCTGTAAAACAGGGATAGGTCAGCCACGCTCCTTCGATGTTCCAGGCTGTGGAGGTCCTTTGTGAGGTTAGGCGTATCGATTAATCTAATTGCTCTTTTCTGGATGGTATCCAGAAGCTTTAGAGAGTGCTTCGGAGCACATCCCCACACATGAGAGCAATACTCCAGCGATGGTCGGTTCTGTGCTTTGTAGAGCAGCAGCAGTTGCTCTGGTGTATACAACTTCCTACAGCGGAATAAAACTCCAAGCTTCTGGGACGCTGTTCCAACCAATCCAACCTAGGGAGAAAGATCGTGATGCATAATATCATCAGTATTCCCTTAATCTGGCCACAGAGAGCCAGAATTCTTTCAAGATGAATTTTTGCATTGATATGACAGTTGGGTAATCGCGCAGCAGATGTTTAAGTATCCCAACTTCCTGTTCACATCCACACCTAGAAGTGTATTGCTTAACCCCATACTTTAGAGGCCTTTCGTTAGCTGATAGTGTCCAGTAACAGCATCACTTGCAATTCAAAGGTATTGCTTCGACATGAACAGGTTGTAGTTAGCTAACTACCTCCTTACTAGGGTACCAAAGAAGTTCTTTAGCAGTTGAACAGCAAGGACAAGACACGACGAGGCTCGAACCCAAGGTTTGGGTATCAGAAGCCCTTTCTGCCAAACGGTCCTCTAGAGTATCGCCTTTGGACTGTGAGTGCCCTTTTACCCAGCTAACTATTGCTGCCAGTTAATGCATTCATAGGTGCCTGAAGGCAATGCAATTTTGAGCACGTCAGTAGCTCAAACTATTTGAGAGTCCTAAGTATCAGAATAACGCAAGATGGTAAAAAAATGTCCATTGGTCCTCATTTACTATATACTTTTTGAAAAAAAAAATTACAATTTTTGAACGAAAAGTCACAACCTTTATTCAAAATTGACCCCTCTTACCGTGGCCTAATTCTTGTGTATATATAAAAATGAAAATGCCTTTATAGCATGCTATAATCCCTTATAAAATATCCTTGGGAAGTGGTTTATTCTCTCTCTTTAACCGAAGGCCGTTTCTTTCTGCTAGACTAGAGCATTATCACTACGTCCAAGGCTTCCAACCTCTTAACACGTTGTTGGACACAACGGCTATAGCCGTCTACGGGGAGTGATCCTGATACACCGCGACGGCTTATCAGTGAAAAAGTTATCTGCTTGTTACGGCAGAACGGCGACGGCCGTCAGAATGTCGGTATACTTGCCTTGTTAAGCAATGTTAGTGCCGTAACGTGAAGCTCGTCATTTCTGAAATTGCCAAATTCTAACCCACTATACGCTATCCCAACTATTCATGTTTTAAGGTGCATGAGTGACACGGCACGACGGCTATAACCATCCATAACCTCCAATGTGATGCATTGACTACGTGTATAGCTGCCATATTGCAAGTGTGTTTTTGTTTGATTTTCATGTTTTCAGTACTGATGGGAGATAGGTAACCAGATATTTTCATCCTAAACAGATATTCGTCGTCCACCTATTAGACATATAGAATATATTGTTTCATTTCAATACAAAACTCGAAACACGTGTGAGACATTTTCCAGAGAAGCTGCCCCTACCAGAGGATCATAAAATAAAATCATATTTTCTTAGATTCAAACAATGTTTCAAGTCTGGAAAACGCAAAGAAACCAGCTATAGATGCAAGGGCTGTGAAAATAAACCTGCTTTGTGTCCAGACTGCTTTGAAGAATGGCGTCAAACATAAATTTGTGCCTAAATTCTGTTTTGTTCGGGGATACCTCTGTTTGCTAATAAATTTGATTTTTTGTTTTTACACCGTCTATATTCTGGGAGATGTGTTTTTGTTTATAAATTTGATACAATAAAATGTTGTTTTTATTTTAGCTTTTGTCTCGAAAATTGTCCTTTTCTTCCCATAAGATGTGTATTACGATTACACCGATCAGACGGCTATAGCCGTGATTGCCATTCTAGAACATAAAGTCTGCTGTGATTGACAGATATTGCCGTCTTTTTTATTGTCACCAGAAACCTCAAAAATGAAAAAAAAAGTCAAAAATGGATACCCCTAAAATATTTTGATAACGTAAATCATGTTACAAACGCAAAAAAATGGGAATTCTTTGAGGTGCCATATTACGAAGCCTCCCGGCCAGCAGTGTCCAACACTGTGTTAATTGGATCATAGCTTCTGCTTATTAGCAAAAGATCCTACTACCCTTTATAAGAAATGAACGAAGCGTACCATCTCTCATCTCTCATGGCGATATAATCTAAAGTTTGAAAGAGAGTATTAATAAATTGACCCCCGTGCATACCTGTACGGTTCCGGCGCTCTGGGTGGTTCCACCGGTTGGTGCCCGGCGCTTATCCGTTCAGGAGGTAGTACCGTGAAAGCGCCGGGCGCCAGATAGTTCAGCTGGAGGTCGTCTTCGTAGCGTCGGCCTGCGCGAGGCTGCGCCACCCGGTGCTGCTGTTGCTGCGGGTTCCTGTCGCCGCTCATGGCTTAGCGGGATGCAGCGGTGGTGGCGAGGGGCGCTGTGAGAGGGCGCCACTGCAGCTCGGGACCCTCGCGATCGTCATCGCAGGATGGCGGAGGCGGAGCGCCTCTCCAAACGACTGGAAAGAAACATGGAAATATGAAACCCAGGTACCCTTGGGGCGGCGCGTCGGAGGGGCATGGGGGGTCGAGGCCCCCCCACTTTTTATGAGGAGTTAAAAACATTAATAGGACATTTTTTTACGTGTCCATTTTTTAGCTTTATTATATATATTATTAAATTTTATTGTAGGTAATTTTTTACTATTACAATTATGATTACAATGATTTTCTGTAGTTTGTATTTGTAGGTATATGATGTTAGTGTGAATTAGTTGCAGTAAACATTGCAGTTTGTCGTCGATTTGATTTATAAACCCAAAGTAGCTAGATCTACTAATTATTGTTATATACAGGGTGTCCCTGAATTTCCTTAACACGTGATATTCTCATAACAAAACAAGTTCAAACGAAAACTGAGTGGAATTTTTGTACTATAGAATCTATCATAACATGTTTTTAAAACCTTTTTTTGTACTTCAACCGTTGAAACTCACCCTCAACTTTCGTTTTCCAAATAGCACCAAATAGTTTCTTCTACGGAAATTAAGTCCTAAATCACAAGTATAACATAAATAAAACAAGAACTTGCTTGACGCAAGAAACGGATTAAGAGAATAATCTATGTATAAAACACGCTTTCGAAACCAAATGTCTTTTTTATGCTTTTTTATTACGAAAATATGACGCCTCAAACAAATCCTCTTTTGTTTATCTTAGGTTAATGACTACGAGAAAAATTGATATTTATATGAAGTCAAAGGTACTACGTAAAGACGTGTGGGGTTCTATTTGGAAAAAACTAGGGGGGGGTTTTAGTAGTTGAAGTAAAAAAGTGTTTCGAAAGCATGGTATGGTAGGTCATTCGGTACCCTTGAAAGACCCACTTAGTTTCTTTTTTATCTTTTTTTCTTAAGAAAAAATTACGCCTCAAACAAATTCCTCATTTCATCTATTTTATTTATTTTATGCTTATGAATTCAGTATAAAAAATAGGTTTTGTCTAAAATCAAAGGTACCACAAGATTTTAGGTGCTACATTACATGCTATTTGAAAACACAGAGTTGGGGGTGAGTTTTAAGGGTTGAAGTACAAAAAAATGATTTGAACGCATGATATGATAGACCTTGTAGTACTTCCAAACACTCCACTCAGTTTTCGTTTGGACATTTTTTTGTTACGAAAATATCACGTGTCAAGGAAATTCAGGAACACCCTGTATATTGGTTGTTTTTGTCCCCTCCCCACTTTTTCGAGGCACGCGCCACCCCTGCAGGTACCGCAAAGACAACCTAAAAGTAATTGCTAATCAGAACGACCACTCAAGACGCCTGTGAAAGCTAAAAGGACATTCAGAAATGTATTGCTACTAATGTTTGTTTGCGAGAAGTCTTTCTTTGACATACTTCTTACAGATAGTCAGGTCTGGTTACCTAACCAAAGTCAAGGAAAGACTTTCAATGACACACAATAGGTTTGCCTTCTTTAATAGGTATTTAGACATATTTTCAAAAGTCATACAGTGGATGTCTTAAAAGCAGGTTTAGCCTGATCTTGGCAATAATTAAGCTCTCTATCATCATCATAGTCACAATATCTTAACAGACATGTTGTGAACTCGTAAAATGCATTATGTCGGAGCTAGAGTATTGCCGACACGAATATTATCAATAGTTTTGAGAACTGTAGCTCGCCATTGTTCGCGATTTACTGTCAGGTCAGTGGCGCTCTTGATACTCATATCTAGCAACTGTTTCGTCGTATCCACCCAGCGTGTAGGAGAACGGCCACGGCGCCGCCCACTCGGGGCGTGACCCCGAACTACAAGTTTCTCCATATTATCGCTTCTGTGAATATGTCCGAAGAATGTAAGCATTCTCATCGACACAATGGAGGATAGTCTCTTTGGATTACCGAGCTCATCCAGTATGGAAACATTAGTTCGATGGGCGGTATAAGGAACTCTCAGCATTCTCCTCCACGTCCACATTTCAAAAGCATCTATGCGAGCTCGATCTGCCTTTTTAACAGTCCAAGTTTCCGAGGCACAAAAATATGGAGAACACAAGAGACTGAACCAGTGACATTTTGGTAGCTTTAGTGATGTTATGGTCACGCCAGATTTTAGTAAGCTTTGTCATGGCCACCCGTGCCTGTTGAATGCGCCGTCGAATCTCATTCTCACAGCTATCCGAATTGTCGATCAAAGAACCGAGGTACACAGAACATTGAACTACCTCACAACGGCCTATTGACTTTATTTCCCGATGATTGTCATGCTCTCTATCTACGATAATAACCTTGGTCTTGTTGTAGTTAATTTCAAGATCATATGCTGCACTGTGTTGTTCTAAAACGTTCAATAGAGCTACTAGTTCTTCCTGAGAAGCAGCAATAAGGGTTGCATCGTCAGCAAATCTTAAGTTAGATATTTTGCTTCCGCCAATAGTTATACCGCCATTCCAGTTGTCCAATACCTGTCCCATCACAAATAATGATTAGGAACCTCTAAAATACTTAAAAACGAAGTTTGAGCTGTTTCTATATTTTTAGTTTTTTCATTGTTTCTGCGCCGCCACTGGCACGATTTATAAAAACCATACGCATTTTCCATCCTCGCCACGGTACTAATACTGTGTCAAAATTTCATTAAAATCAATTCAACAGTTTCTTCGTTACATAATATAGAGCGATCTAAAGCAATGCTCGTATGTTTACACCAGAAAAAATTCTAAGTCCTTTGGTTTCTGTAATAGGCAAGGCAATGATCAGATGGAGCTAAAGAGGTGATTTATGTCGCTAGATCTTCCTTCACAGGTCAGTGGACAGCCTATTATGAATACACCAAATTTTTCAGTTTTTCAACCGCCCAACCCCCAACCACCCCAATTTCCACCCCCACCCAAAAAAAGTAGAAAATGATCAGGAACACCTAAAACGCCTAAAAACGAAGTTTGGGGAATATTTGAAATTTTTCGCTTTTTGCTAATTACTCCACCGCCAATGCACCGATTTTCAAAATTATAGCAGCATTACCTACTACGACCCCACAGCATATCGCTGCCCAGATTTCATCACAATACATGCAGCGGTTACTGAGATTTCGAGGACAGAAAAACGCGTACAGACAGACCGACAGACAGACAGACAGACCGACAGACAGACAGACCGGCGGAAATGAGTGACGTGGATTTTCGTTATGTAGACATCATGAAATGCCCAAAAAGTGATTACAATACTCCCCTCACCTATCGGTGTGGGAAGTAAGTATAAGAGGTGATGTTTGGGGACTATTTAGTAGCAGAATCCATCTCCCATGGCATAATTTAAACGGAACCAAAGCTACAGAATCCTATGATTCTTAATGATTTTTTTGGTAACTTAATTCCGTTATGCTGGCAACTATTGCTTCTCTGAAAGTGTCACATTTACACTAGATATGATATGAGTCTTTGGAGCTATAGTTGTAAGACGTACTTTCATTGATACAACCTGAATGTGTCCTTCTCTATTCCTTAGACATATTTTCAAAAGTCATATAGTAGGCTTAACAAAAACTTATCCTACAAACTTCTCGTATGACTTGTGGGGGTGTATTCCCAATAACATGTATAGGTGGTCTAGGTTGGTAGGATTTAGACATCCCATAATTATTCTACAGTGTATTCTGTAAGGTCTAGTTTGTTAGCATGAGAAATATAATCTACCAATTGTTAAGCTTATAAGATACGTAAATGTTTCCAAATTCAGTCAATTAATTTGGGTGCTTCTTAAGCATGCTTCATTTAAAAAGGTTTTGAGCACCATTAAATGATTGTTGACTATATATAAGTAAATGAGGAACGTACCAGCTACTACTCAAAAAAGATAAAATCAACACGAATGCCCTAAACTACATTTTTAAGCATTTTATGGACTTCTGATAATTTTACAATTCTCCAGAGTGAGGTATCGGGATCGGGGAAATCCAAATATTGTTTGTATCCAAATACACAAATGATTCTTTATAGCTTAAGGATATTACATTGGTTGTATTCCACACTTTACAGACCTAGCCGAACATTTCCTGCGAAGAAGTAATTATGTGTCTGTATAAATTTGCATAATCGGTGCCTCATAAAAACCTACACTTAAACGCCCACTGAAACATCGTCTCGCTCTTTTGCTGGCTCATGCCACTCCTGAATGTATTTACAATTTTGGAAAACAATTTTCAGTTATGGTCCTCGACTTACAAAAACTTCAAGGGATTGTATGGACACTTATCCACTAACATTAACTATATATATAAAGTAGTATACGCAAGTACAGGCTGATATTGGGGTGGAACTGAGGGTCAGGAATTTAGTACCTCCCAATTTTTATTTTTATTCATGAAAATGTGTGGGAATTACAAAGCAGTCAGGTCACTTACTGATACTTTTTAGTAAATCATTAGCAATGATAGTACTTAATGTGACACCAAGGAAGCCTATCAGGCTGGAGTATAGCCTTTTGATTTGATCTGTGAGAGCTACAGTAAACTGCTTATATCACAAGTTTTGTACGTAATCCACAACTGGGCATTTTTCAGTTATGGGTTTGAGCTGGTCCTGGTGATATCAATATGATGGCTTCTGATTCCATTATAATACGTGCATCCTTTCACTTCAATTGAGGTTTTGAATAAAATTTTTTTTTTGTCATAAATGGAAAGATCATATATATAAGTTTTATAACAAAACTGTTTTTGTTGTCTTTTTTTTTCGCAATAATTCAAAAGTTATATCAAAATAAAAATGAGTTTTTGAATCGAGTACAGAAAACATGCCGACGGCTCTCGAACCCGTGTGATGCCACCATGGTGGTAAAGATGCTCCTTTGACCAATGACGTCCTACTCCGATACTAGATTCTAGATTCCCAACCAATCTTGAAAATACTTGCTGGTAACTAGTGCATATTTTTTGCAAAATAGACGATGAATGAAGTTTGCATCTCGAGACTAAGTCAGTACAGGTTTCAGTAAGTAAGTGCCTAATCAAATATGTTTTGTTGAAAAGATCTCCTCAATTAAAGGATGACTCAGTGGTTAGAGAATCCGGTAGTGGATCTCAGGGTCTTTGGACCGCAACCCAGGCCTTCAAACTTTTTTTTATTTTTTTTATCAAAAAATATATTGATGTATTGTGCTTTTTGAACGTGTTACGCACATTTTTTCTACGATCAACATAAATACGTGTTTGAATCAAATTTTGTTAGACATGTTACTTGCACTGCACAGTGCTTGTTACATTTTTAAGAAAATTTAATTGTTAAGCTTCATTGCCCAAAGTTAAGTAAATAATAATACTAGTTACTTTTTTTACATTAAAAAACTTAAAAATGAATGAATTGAATGGATGAAGGGATTTTGTTTTATTAACCAACTATTACATTTAAAAAAAATTAATGGCTATTGATATTGATGGACAAACCTCATTTCCACTGATTTTTTGAATTGTCCACCACCTCCTGTACCTAGTTTTTGCACTGTGCAGTGCAAGTAATATGTCTAACAAAATTTGATTCAAACACATATTTATGTTGAGCGTAGAAAAAATGTTCGTAACAAGTGCAAAAAGCACATCAATAAATTTTTTTACAAAAAAAATTAAAAAAAAAGTTGGGAGGTCTGGGTTTCGATCCAAAGACCCTGAGATCCACTATCGGACTCTCTAAGCACTGGGCCATTCTTCGATTAAGGAGATCTTTTCAACGAAACGTATTTTATTAGGTACTTACTTGGAATCTATAATCTGACTTCAACTTCAAACATTCAAAAACATATTTATTTCGATCTTAGACTTCGTCTCAAGCTGCACGCTTCATTTATCGACTGTATTGCAACAAATATCCACTAGTTACCAGTTTGCCAGTACGTATTTTCGCGATTGGTTGAAAATCTAGAATCTAGTATCGGAGTACGACGTCGTTGATCAAAGGAGCATCTTGACCGCCATGGTGACGTCACACGGGTTCGGGAGCCGTCGGCGTGTTTTCGGTACTCGATTCAAAGACCCATTTTTATTTTGATATAACTTTTGAATTATTGCGAAAAAAGAAGACAAAAACAGTTTTGTTATAAAACTTATATATGATCTTTCCATTTATCACAAAAAAAAAATTTTTTTTCTTAATTCAAAACCTCAATTTTCTGATGCATGGTTCGCGACCAAAGCTACAGAATGCTTTAATTCCTAGTCAGTTCTTTGATAGCTTAATTTCGTTGTGCTGTCATAAAACATCGCCGCTATCAGCGTACGTATCAGCTGATATTCGTGAATGCAAATGTGGGGCAGTGCTACGTTGAATTTATTCATTCTGTAATCTAAATATTGAACTTTTTGTGGCGCCGATAGTAGCCCAGGGAGGTTGCCAAGTTTCGGCTTGTATTTATTATACACAGAAATACAAAGGGAATGGGTGTCCCATACCCGTGACCTCTTCTGAAATGAGACTATTAGACGTGGATTAGAGGAGTAATAATAGGCAGTTTTCGTTACTTACAAAGTGATGTTCCGTTTAACGCTATTTGACAACTTTGACATTTGCATTTCGTTTTACGTATACCGTAACCGCTAAATGCTGGTATTGTACGGACGATAGCCGTAGCGATTAAAGAAGCGATAAAAATTAGATCATAGCCTGATTAGTTTTGACAGGGACACTGGTTTTGACTTTTGAGTGCTATTGAATTATGATTTTCTTTCAAACAACAACCTTTACAATACTCATCTGCTATTTTGATGTTGTGATGTCAAAGTTGTAGCTCAAAATAAGGTTAGGTGGCACCTTACAGTGGTGTCTTGCTCCGAAAACTATTTATTTATCTGTCAAATAGCGGTTCTGAAAACGTATTTGTTAAACGAAGCGGTAAGATTAATTAAGAACAACGAAAACTACCTAATGTTTAATGTAGGCTACCATATCGTAGAACATAGATTAGAGGATCAGAAGCATCGATGATTAGTTCTTTATGAGCAAGAATCAAATTAATCACACTCCAATGTAATACTCAAGTCAAGTAGCCTGACTCAGTCTTTATAATAACGAAAAATTTCAGAGACCAAACCCCCCTCCTTCCCAATTTCACCCCCATACCTATAATAAATAACCAAACAACTGCAGCCTCACAATTTGACAAAAAAACCCCTCCGGAAAAATTTATTAAAAATATCAGTGACATATAAAACACACAGTTTGAGTGCTTTCAAAATTATTCCACTGGAACGATTTTCAAACACTACAACTTTTCGATTACCTGCGACGTAGTAATCCGATCTTAAAATTTGTATCAAAACATGATGTTCAGATAGATTTGCATAGTAAAACATATTATCTTCAGTTCACATTTCACTTCATCCGCGTCAGAACAGAGTACGGGCGCTGGATAACAGGTCGATAGATGGTCTAACCATCGCACTTCTAATCAGCTTAGCGTCTCCCCTCATTTTCTTCTGAGGCTTCCACCGCCCCTTGATGACCTCCAGTGCCCCCAAGGGGTTGCTATCGCCCACTTTGAGAGCCACTGGATCAGACATGAATTGTATATTGTTAATTCGATACATTAAGTTGGAGAAATGATAGTAGATGTGATAGGCTATTAAATTGACCATATAACACCATGTCCAACTCCTAATGGTTTCCGAGATAAATTGAATTTTAGAGATCTTCTTTAAAATGCAGACCTCAAAAAAACCCTAATAAAACAAAATTTTATTATCAGATTTTGGAACTTTTAGTGTTATTCCTTAGAAAATATGCTACTACGACATTGTCGACTGAAAGAAATTGATTAAATATAGAACACTTCGCAAGACGTTCCCAAAATCAGTATGTGTTTAAAAGGAAATTCATGAAACGTTCCAAAAAAATGAGTTTATCTTGAAAAGCCGTCAAATAATTAACCATGCACTTTGCACGTGTGGCCATGACAAAGCTTACTAAAATATGGCGTGACCATAACTTCACTAAAGCTACCAAAATGTCACTGGTTGATTTTCTTGTGTTCTCCATATTTTTGTATACCTCGGAAACTTGGACTATTAAAAAGGCAGATCGAGCTCGCATAGACGCTTTTGAAATGTGGACGTGGAGGAGAATGGTAAGAAATCCTTATACCGCCCATCAAACTAACGTTTATATACTGGATGAGCTCGGTAATCCAAAGAGACTATCCTCCATTGTGTCCATGCTTACATTCTTCGGACATACTCGCAGAAGCGATAATATGGAGAAACTTCTAGTTCAGGGTCACGCTCCGAGTGGGCGGCGCCGTAGCCGTTCCCTTGAACGCTGGGTGGATACGACGAAACAGCTGCTGGACACGAGTATCAAGAGCGCCACTGAACTGACAGTAAATCGCGAACAATAGCGAGTTACAGTTCTCAAAACGATTGATAATAATCATGTCGGCAATACTGTAGCTCTGACTTAATGCATTTTACGAGTTATCTAGTTATCCACTGGTACCGTAAACTTGTAAATATGGTAAACACAGCCAGCAAGATTGCATTTCAGCCCTTAAAGCATACTGGATCTCCAAGAGTACAAAGAGCGTTTGGCAAAAACTTGTCATCAGATTTCTAATTTTTGTTAGGGTACTTGAATACTGTGCTATTACATCATGATTTGTCATAAAAAGTGATCGATTAGCCAAAACTATGGTAAAGGGTCTCAAAATTGTTCAAGTTGTATTGTAACTTCCAGGTTTTTTTACGATTTGTTGTTAGATCCCGAATGAGATGCGGTACTGTCCCATCTGCGAATCATAAAACAAACAGTTAGGAAGTCAATTAACACAAGCTGTCTCCTGGATCAGATGAGGCGCAATGCCTCTCAAAATTAATATTTTGTAAATATTTAGTCACCAGGGATCAAAGACCGGAGGATAAGCCTTAGGAAGTAGCCATTTCCAATTTACTGCTAAATAAATATAACGTTGTCTTGGCCTCAGTTATCATTACGAAACATCAAACCAAAGATACGCCAAATCTCCAGAACGAAGGGCTTATAAAATAAGTGCTTTGCAAATGAGTTAAAATTTTATCAAAATTACACCGAACGCAGTGAAATCCGTTACTTTTAATCGCCAATTAGTTACATAAATAGAACAATTTTATTAACAAATTATATAAATACATATGTATGGTGCATACAATACGAAATTTCTAATTGCATCCATTTAAAATTCTAATGATTTTCGTTTTTTACTAACTGAGCCGTGACAATAGAAAACGAGTAAATGCGTTTTTAAGGACCGTTATGTGTGTACAACAGGGAGTTATTAGTTCCAGTTGTCTAAGCGCAAAAATGAACACGAGTCGTACCGCCTTCGGTACTTCCTCATTACTTTCGACATATCATTCAGTCTCTTCGTCGAGTGGCACTTTTACTTCTCACGACAATAGACGGAGGGAGTATTGTAATCTCAAAAAGTTTCATGATAACGTTTTTTGGACGTTTAAAGAAATTGTTAATCTAACGGTGTGAGAAGTAGTAGCTGCGTAATAGAGCGATGCGCTCTCTCTCAGCCGTTATACAAGGTGGTCCTCGATGTTTGGGAGCAGATAATTCTTTTGATAATTTTTCTCAATATGATAACGACATCGTATCAAAAAATGCCACATAACTTTTTTGCCTAAAATTTGTAGGAGAATATAGGGGTTTTTTTAAGTCGCTGAATATATTATTTCACATAATTTTTAGCAAAAAATTGTAAAAAGTCTTAGAAACAAAAGACTTTTTGAGCCACAACTTTTATGGGGTTATAGCTCGTGCAATTTGCTACACTAGGAAAAAAACCCGATCAAAATCGGCTGAGAGGCGAAAAAGTTAGAGACGTTCGAAATAGGAAGTGCGTGTGGTACCCCTTAAAAAAAACTGAGTGCTCGCCAAAAATCAGTCGTTTTGTGCGAATTAAACGTAGTCAGTTTCCAAATATGCGGGAAAAAATTCTCAACAACTTTTATTCAAAACATTTTCTTGTAAAATATGCATTTTCGGCGTAAAAGAGCAAAAACGATAATTGGGGGTAGTTTTTGGTGATTTTCAACCCCCCTGCAAAGAATATAGCTTTGTGGCTACAGGCATTTGTTTGTCACGTCATGACAAACAAAATATATAAAATTTAACGTCATTGGCCACAATGCGAACTTCCAGATATTTTACTGGACTATAAAGGGTGGTAAAGGCACGTCCACACTATGCCGAATCAGGACGGTCGACCTATGCCAGGCGGCACGTTTGGTTCAGCCCATTCGGGTTGACAGGAGGTCCACATCGATCCTTAGAAAATAGCTTTGCAAGTTTTTTATTTTGTGTTCAATTCACTGCTTTTCGACTCCAAATGAAACGGCGATTTCGATTAGAACATCATGTTTCCGGTTTTTTTTATGTCTTTGGCAACTGTCTCACAAGGAGGGACGGGCACGGTACATTTCGGTGAGACTCAAGGTTTGTTCGTCTATCCACCTTCTAGCATTGATAACCACCAGGCTACTTTATTTTTCCTTCCCACACCGATAGATGAGGGGAGTATTGTGATCGCGAAAATTTTCGATTTTGAGATAATACGCTTTTTGGGTGTCTTATGATGTCTACATAACGAAAATCCACGTCACTCATTTCCGTCGGTCTGTCTGTCTGTCTGTCGGTCTGTCTGTCTGCCTGTTGGCGTTTTTATAGCCTCGTAATCTCAGTAACCGCTGCATGGATTGTGATGAAATTTGGGCAGCGATATACTGTGGTGTCGTAGTAGGTAATGTTTCTATAATTTTGGAAATCGTTGTACGGGGTGCGGAGTAATTAGCAAAAAAACGAAAATTCCCAAATATGCATCAAACTTCGTTTTTAGGCGTTTTAGGAGTTCGTGATCATTTTCTACTTTTTTTGGGGTAAGGGTGAATTTGGGGTGGTTCGGGGGTGGGGGGTTGTAAAACTGAAAAATTTGTTGTATTTATAATAGGCTGTCCATTGACCCATTGACCTGTGAATGAAAAACCTAGCGGCATAATAAACTGTGTTCAGATCCATCCGTAAATTGCCTTGCTTATTATATAAACCAAAGGACTTAGAATTTGTGATGTATACATAGGAGTATTGCTTTAGATCCTTCTATATTGCGTAACGCGAAAAGTATTGAAGTAATATTAATATTAATATATTAGTAATATAATAATTTTGACACAGTATTACTACTGCGGCGAGTATGGAAAACACGTATGTTTCGAAAAATTCGTGTCAGTGGCGGCGCAGCAATAATAAAAACGCCAAAAATATAAAAACAGCTCAAACCTTGTTTTTAGGCGTTTTAGGGGTTCCTGATCGTTTTCTACTGTTTTTTGGTTGGGGGTGAATATGGGGTGGTTGGGGGTTGGGGTTGTAAAACTGAAAAATTTGTTGTATTTTTCATAGGCTGTCCATTGACCTGTGTGGAAGAAATACCTAGCGGCATATTACATTTTTTAGGTCCATCTGAACATTGGCTTGCCTATTACAGAAACCAGTTTTGTGATGTACACATACGAGTTTTGCTTTATTTAGTTCTATGTGTATTACGTAAAGCGAAAATTATGGAATTGATTATCATTGATCAGTATGTGTGGGAAGTACTGAGTCAATCAACTTGACTCAATTTTTTGTTGCACTGATTCGGTTTGGCTTTCTTTAATCCGTACTGACATGGTTCGGTACCGATTCGGCACAATTTAAGTCGGCTTTCGGCACGTTTGGCAGGTCGAAAGAGTCGCCCACACTAATTCGGCTTTTTCATTCGGTCTAAGCAGAACCATGCCGCTTGGCATAATGTGGGCACGCCTTAATGGAACAGCAGCCCAGTATGTCGGAGCCCGGGCTGCACCTTTTTAGTTTAAATAATTTAATAATATATGCTTAATTCTCCCGCCGTACAGTAGTCAGGACAGCATGAGAAAAAACAAAATAAAATTATCACAACAAAAGGAAGACTCTAAGAAGAGGTCACATTAAGTGCTATAGCACTCATCCCATGATGATGACAATATAACTGATAGCAGCATAGAAAAACACTATTCTAAGCCTACTATCTAAGACATACATAAATAAAAATCAGTACATGTAAGGGGGTCACCTAAAACGAAGTTAATTACATGGTAGAAAAACATGAATATTCAGTTATTTATTATTATATTATTTTTTGTAAGCTAAGGTCATTCAAACAAAAACTCCTTATTTTTCTATACGCGACGTTTCTACTTATATTAAGTCATCTTCAGGGAACATAAAAATGAGGTTTTCATCGTTAGTATGACAATAATCATAAGAGTTCAACTAGATAAAAATACTGGAATAATAAAACACTTCCAATGGTTTTAAAATATAACGTCACAAAACACGCACAATAAAAACGAATTAAAATAAAACAAACAGTAGTCTATTTACAAAACATGTGAATAAGTGCATGAACAGATGAGTATAGATACGGAACCAGTAGTGTATCTGCATAATTTTTTACTCATTTTTATAACTTTCTTTCCTTCTTTAAAATTAACGAGGGAGGTGGGAAAACGAATATAACTACTTGAAAATATCACCAAGGTGATGATAGTCTTTAAAGTCACTCCGTGCCCAATTGGACAAAATTTTATGTTCATGAGGACCCACCGTGAAAATTTTAGAAGATATGATACATCGAAGTTCATTTAGCAACCTAAAATTGCGTACGTTACTATTGTCACTACCGGTCGATATTTATACAATACACTATTATTTACGATCGTAGCAATACACAGTATGATTTGAATTTAAAAACTACTGACATTTATTTAACCACACACCTGTCACTGAAATGGTAAAATAAATAGATACCGTACACCGTTTTCAATTAGAAGTTGACATTTCATAGCCACTTTTGCAGCTTTATAGGGTGTGTTTAATCATCTGTACTTCCAAGAGATCAGTATGATAGAGCTGGGAGTCAGGGAACTAATCAAAAGGCCCCTGACAAACAGATCTATAAAAATCTTTTCAGACAGCCAGGCTGCATTGAAAGCACTGTGCTCCAGTCGGGTTGATTCAAGACTGGTATGGAACTGCATGCACCTCCTCAACAAACTCGGAACGGGAAACAGGGTAACATTGACTTGGGTTCCGGGTCACAGCGCAGTGGAAGGCAATATATTGGCCGACGCGCTAGAAAAAGGAGGAACTGAATCTGTGTTCACAGGACCAGAGCCATTGACGGGCATTGCAAAAAGCACCGCTAAAAAGACCATCTCGGACTGGGCAGTGAGGAAAGCACTCCTGAACTGGCGAGATACACCAGGGCTACTGCATTCGAAGGTGTTTATAAGATACCCCTCGAGTCAGGCCCCCCCCGAGGCCCGAGGATCATGGAATGTAATAGGTACGACCTCCGCATTCTGGTCGGTCTGCTGACGGGACATGGCCGTCTAAGGTACCATATGCGGAAGTTGGGTCTTAAACAAACTTCAGACTGTCGCTTCTGCTACGTGAAGGACGAAACAGCGGAGCACATTCTTTGCTCCTGTCCAGTACTGGATAATGCTAGGTTCCAGACATTCGGATTTTCCCAACTGGAACCTCATGACTTCAAGGAAGTTTCGCCCTTCACGTTGATCGCCTTCGTAAAGAGGTGCGGACTGTACGGTGAACTCTAAAAAGGTGTGAGCCACAATAGACACAATTGAGTCGAGGTGGAAGGAGGCAGCTCTGCCCCACTCACTTTCAATCTAACCTAACCTAAGAGATCAGTATCGATAGCACAGACATACGGTTCTAAGCAGAATCTTCCATCATGTCATGAAGCGGGATCCTATGGATAAATTGACTTACATACGTGAGTCCGACTTGGTAAAAATGCATGTTACTAAATGTTCTTATAAATGTTTCGGTGGGGTGTAGCTGGAGATTTTAAAGTGATTTCCAGATGACGTAAAGCAAGCGGTGCAGTGCTGGCGGCAGTTTTTCTTTGGCGTGCAACACCCCGACACGCGGCTAATAAGTTTTTTATCTGAGGCCACAGGCGAGACTGCACGAGCCCTAAAATTTGCATATTTTAGTACGGTACACCTAGCATCGTAGTCGGCAAGCTTACAAGCCAAAGGAGTAGTTTTTCTTTAGAACTCCTTCTACTTAGGCAAAACACACATTGCACTTCAAAAGTATTGCGAGCAACTAATAACAATAGACTTTTTTTATCGCAGAGGGTTTGGGAAACAGGCTGAAACGTAGGACAAAGAAGCACTCCCACACCCGGAAGGTTAAGAAAAAATCTGCCAGCCCGAAGTTGTATCAGCTTGAGCATTAATTGATATCATGTCCAACAGATGCAATAGGGTACTTGCAGAAAAAAATATTATGTCGTTTACGCGTTCCCTAGAGCCTAGTAAACATGACAAAATCACTTATTTGGTTTTTTGGAATCGGCTGTGAGATATTCAAAAAATTATTTCAAATGCCGAAAAATCCCGCGCAAATAACCTCTGACGTCAGTGATATCCTATAGTGATGGGATGTAAAGTGTTGATATTCGATATCGATAGCCAGTGCTAACGTAACATTTTGACATTGATCATTATAACCACAAAACACAGTCACACACAAAAGTACAAAAGTCAAAAGAATAAAAGTTAGGCTAGATTAATAATTCACTTTGTAGGGACGGGCTTGAATTAGATTCTATCTTTGGATTCATTCATAATGGGATGCGCCGAAATAAAATGATGGCTTCGATTAATTGCGAATCTCGGTCACAAACAGGATGAACTGTGATACCTATCAGATATAAAAATGTATTGCAACGAAAATGCTAGTGGGTTAATTGCCTGCTTCAAATATGTTTAAGTATCAATAAATTGAGTCGCATTGTTAAAGAATTCAGATCCTCTCTAGTTTGCAGGAAACTCACTGACCTGCGCTGTAGCAGTATCAGTTGTCGATATCGATAAGATACCTGTGACGTCAGCCCTTGTTTTAAGTCACGTGGAAAAATTTGAATACATCCTTATTTTATTTTACAAATCTCTTTTTTTGGCCGTCAGTAAAATCATGTTTTTTGTTTCCTAGTGCTTCTTGATATGGTTTTCTTTACGCTATGTATACTCCCGAGGCAATTTCACGACCTACGCAAGTACCCTATTGCGTCCACCCGACTTGCCACCACGGCCTGACCAGTTAAAACCCGTTCTCTTCACCCCCCAAGTCCTTCTACCAGCCACCGAAGCTTCGTCAAATGACATAACGCAGCATAAGTGCAGAACTGGTCCAGGCACGTAAATCTTACGGCTTAAGGGTCTAGGGTATAACGCGCTAAATTGAGAATCCAAGAAAAGTAATATTCCCGTGTTAGCGAGGGGGCATGGCCGCCTGTTCCCTTTCTCCAGTGTGTGTGTATAAGATGAGGTGAGATAAGTCCAAAAATCCAAAGGTAAGGTCGAAAGGTCCAAAGGTCACTATAAAAATGAATTTCACATTTTCAAGCTCCTGGCGTTACCTTTAAACTTACAGAAGTGATTCAAAAAGCCAACTGAAGAAGAAAACTTGCGCTTTGTCACCTATTTGGCCTTTTTCGATATCTTGTTCGGTTGTTAAATTACTGACATTTGAAGAATGTATGATTTTGCATTGCGAGTTTTTTTGCACACTAAAAAGCTTTTTTGAGAAAATCGCAAATAGTTGTCATTCATTAAGGTCTTAACGATCACCTTCTGAAATACTGTGTATGTAGTTTGAAAAACAAGTGAGTTGTATTGGAAATGGGAATCCGTGTTTTAACATGGCAACTACATAATGTATAACTGTGTTACCCAGGCCCCTTAAGGAGCCTAAGTACACACATTTATACATATTTTTGTATTTGCAATGTAAAACACGGATTCGTATGTAGAACAGAACTCACTTGTTTTTCTAACTAAATCGATAAACATTTAGAAAACAGTTTTTTAGTGTGCAAAAAGCTCGCAATGTAAAATCATACATTCTTTAAATGTCTATAACTTAAAAACCAAACACGATATCAAAACTCGGCAACTGTGATGCCGTAGCGCAAGCTTTATTCTTCAATTTGCTTTTTGAATCATTACTGCAAATTCAAAGGTGACGTCAGGAGTTTCTACATACGAAATGCATCTTTATGGCGACCTTTAGACCTTTGGGGTTACCTCCCCTCATTTTAGATACACATACTGGAGAAAGGGAACAGGCGGCCACGCCTCCTCGCTAACTCGGGAACAAGTATTTTCTTGGATTCTCTAGGTCGTGCTCTATACCCTAGACCCTCAATTACCGATTCTGCGGCTTTTCTGGCGCTCAGGATTTTCCTCACCATGCAACGGATGGTCACTTCATATAGGAGATCACCAGTCTCACCGTATTATCTGCATTCAGATCTTCCAGTAGGTTTGCATTCAGATCATGCATAGGTTTGCACTCACACTCAAAGAGCGTACGTTCCGCCATGTCTAAGTCTGCAATGGCGGCACTAGTCATCGGTAGCTCTTCTTATAAATGCGAAACAGGCCATTTGCCTTTTTTTTTGTTTTCGGCAAGGGAAAAGCATACTGGTATTCTAAATGTTTGCTAGCATATTGTAGTTGCACGCACCACTCTTTGCGGCGACTGGGGGTCCTACCCAGTAGAAACACTTTGCAGGCTACCTCTTCTCCACACAGCGACGGGACCACGTGAGCATCGCTTCGTTGCTGCGAGCGTCTTCTCAATAAGCAGTCTAAGCCTTCTTTTCTGTTATCAGTGTAGTACTACTTCGTCTTGGTCACCCTGGTCTGTTCTACATGCTATTGAGTTTAGCCGACATAACGTTCTTTGACATATCCTGAATAGCCGACCAGTTTCCTTGGGATGATAACATCATGCCGATTAAGTTCCTTGGAGTAACTATCAGGCCTACCATAAAATTGCACTCTTGTCTGCACATAGCCCACCGCGAGCAAGCAAAAAAGGTATGACACGCGTCGTCCACGACGCCGCAGGCTTCGCAGTTGGGATCATCTACAATGCGATACTTGTGTAAATAAAAGTTGAAGCAGCTGTGTCTGGATAGTAGCTGGGTGAGAGTAAAGTCGATCTCCCCCATGCTGTCAACCCACTGTCGAATGTCTTTAATAAGGGTCCTAGTCCACTGACCAGTAGCGTTGCTTCCATTCCACATACAGATCCTCTCTGGCGGTTTTTTTTGTCTGTACCCTTGAATACCTTAGCCCTCCAGCGCTAAGGCCATTTGCCCTAGGAGTCTATGGTAGTAGTAGTAGCAGTGAAGGAAAACAAAGCTGGTCAAGCGAGCCACTTTCGACCATTCTTACCGACCCCATGCGCAGAACCAACACTAAAAACTCTTATGGTCCCTATGACAATAATATTTTTTGTCAGACCTACTAGACCTCCTGATAGGTTTGATAGTTCGCCCGTTCAATTTTTTGTGTGTGATGGTTCCCCTTCAAATCCTGTCGTGCCAAATACATATATCTAACTTGCGATCTGCTCAGGAATTTTAACTGTAGATAGACCGAAGAAACTAACTTATTACCCACGACCTGCGGCTGATTCAGTCATAGACAGATTGCTGCTTCAACCACAAACATAAACAGAACATAAAGCAGATAATTCGACAGACATTACGATATCCATACAATCCAATCTGCAGCTTCGCAGATGACAGTACGTTAATATCGTGCATGGAACCAGGAAAGCCACTATCATCCCTAGAGACAGTACGTCAGCGACAGCAACACACCCCACAGGGCAACGTAAATATCACAACAATTGTAGAGTGGGGATTAGTGAATAGAGTACGGTTTAACGTACAGTAAACTCAGGCCACATCGAAGTCTCACGTTGGCTTACCAACTGTGGTGGAGGACCACCCAATAGTCGATCCACCTTCCGTGAAGCTTTTGGAGATCAACGTCAACATAACAATAACCTGTCCTGGCACAACCACGTCGTCAGTATTGCTAAAACGGCATTCCAGAAGCTTGGAGTTCTGTTTCGCTGCAGGAAGCTGAAGACACCAGAGCAATTACTGCTGCTCTACAAGGCACAGAGCCGACCATCGCTGGAGTATTGCCCATGTTTGGGGAATGCGCTCCGAATCACCCTCTAAAGTTTCAGGACACTATCCAGAAGATAGTAATTGGACTGATCGATACGCCTAACCTCGCAAAGAACAAAGGACCTCCACAGCCTAGAAGATAGAAGAAGGGTAACTGACCTGTCCCTAGTTCACAGATTCTATCACGGAAGATTATCATGTGAGCTTTCCCAGATAATAACGCCAAAAGACCGTCCAAACGAAGAACACTAGTGAAGCTCTGTGAGCTCATTCTTACTAGGTCGAGGTCTCTACCCCCGAACCAGTCTCTTCAAGCATTCCTTCTTTTGGAGAACTTAATAATAGTAATAAAATCGTCTTTATTTCCAACGGTACAATATCTTAGAGTGAGTGTGATGGAGGCGAAGTTTAGCTAAAGCTACTCTTACACTTAACCTCCAACACAGTATATAAAAGGTGTAAACAAAAAATACAAAAGAAACATAAAATGAAAAAATACAACGATTAGCAAATAAATGTTGCACAAAACAACCTAGATAACTATGTAAACGGACCAGCGAATAAATTTATGGAAAAACACATATCTATCTACACACAACTATCTGATGCACATATTTATCTACTTACACCTCGACTTACACAAAATGATTCAGAAACTAATGTATCACAGGGATTAAAGGGTGCCTAAGATAAAAGATTTAACTTTCCTTTTGAAACTTGGTAATGGCAAGGATTTCCAGGTACTATCAATACTGTTATAAAATTTTACAGATAAATATGAAAAGCAGTTTTTGAAGAGGGTAGTTCGATGGTAAGGAATACAACTTCGATGCTGTAGAACGGGCTGCCGGTAAATTTGTTTCGCGACGGTCACAACCTGCAGCGTCTCGAATCTAACGTGCATCTTATCCTCTCGCAGCGGTTCTACAGCGCTATAGGCTTTCAGCATTTGCTGCCGTGTTGAAACTGATTGGCAATCTGTTTGGAGCATGTTTGCTAACTATCCTTTCCAAAGTTGACTGGAGTATCTCAAAGGTTATATTATTTGTTGTTTACGTGCACTCAAGTTTTAATCCCTGACTGGCTATAAATAACCGTTTCTAACGAAATTCAAGTGCATTCGTTTCGTATGCGTATAGGGCGGTTCTAATAATAAACACATTGATCGGTATCATATGGTTTGGTTGAAAAAAAAATAATCAGCTTAAAGAGAACAATCTGTCTCGAGCTTAGGATGAAAATATTCTGAAAATCCATATGTCTTGATCCTGGCCCGTTTTTTTCCAGTACAGGCTTACAATTTTTTTATGGTCAGCCTCCCGCAAAGGCCTATGGCGCTATGGAAGCGGTGCGGGAGGATAAGTATCGATACATCTCAGATTTGAAACGTTGCAGGTTGTAGCCGTCGGAAAATAAATTCCTCAGCAGCACATTCCTCACCGTCCATCTTCTCCAAAGGAAGGGATGCTGAAGGAGACTGGTTCGGGGAGCAGGTACATAGACCTGGTAAGGATGAGCTCGCAAAGCCTCTCTACTATCTCTCGTTCCGATGGCCTTTGGCGTTATTATCTGGGAGGGCTCACTCGAACATCTTCCGTGATAGCATCTGTAGAACAAGAACAAGTAAGCCACCCTTCTACGTTAGGCGTATCGATTAGACTAATTGCTCTCTTCTGGATAGTGTCCAGAAGCTTTAGAGGGAGCTTCGGAGCGCATCCCCAAACACAGGAGCTATACTCAAATGATGGGGATCTGTGCCTTGTAGAGCAGCAGTAGTTGCTATGGTGTATACAGCTTCCTATAGCGGAACAAAACTTCAAGCTTCTGGGATTCCGTTTCAGCAATACTGACGACATGATCCTTCCAGGACATGTTGTTGTTGATGTTGATCCCCAAAAGCCTGAAAGAAGGTGACTCGACTATTGGGTGACCAGTCATTTCCACAGTTGGTAAGCTAACGTGAGACTTCTTTGTCAGTGTTGTTCCCTGAGTTCTCTTAAGTTAAACAATACTTTATTTACTAATCCCCACTGGACAATTGTTTTGATATCTGCGTTGGTCTGTGAGGCATGTTGCTGGCGCCGATGTACCATCTCCTGAGCTGATAGTGGCTTACCTGTTTCCATGACTGTCGTCTACGAAGCTGTAGATTGGATTGGATGATATTTCCAGCAGCTTATTGATGTACAGCAGAAAACGTGTAGGGTATGAGACATATCCCTGAGTAACACCGGCGTTTATTGAAAATACGTCTGAAGAACAGCCTTTGACTACATCAAACAGATATCGGTCGTTCAAAAAGCTATTCAGTCACTGGCGCAGGCCAGGTGATAGCCCATAAGCAGCAAGCTTGACCAGTCCCTCATGACACACTCTGTCAAAGGCTTTCGATATGTCAAGTGCAACAACACGGGATTCACCATGATTTTCAATTTGCTCTGTTCCACAAGAAAGTGACGTAGGTCAGGAGATCACCCGAAGACCTAACCATAATATTTATTTTTTAGCCTCATTAATATAAAAATATTCACGTCTCATGCAATTGCTAAGGCAGCATCTTAGAATAGGCATAATAAAATATTAGATCACTATTTAGACGTTTTATAACAATTGGGACAAAAAATATATGTATAAATGTATCTATTTGCTGTTCTGCTGTCCCGTCACCACGTAGTCTCAGTAACAGTTACACCATCTTTTAATAAAATTAATACAGCTTGCGTTGCTAGTGAATTATAACTATCAGAAGATAAGCTAGTATTGAGACATACCCTAAATTTTATATTTGGTTTTCAACTCACGAATCCCTTTTAACGCAGTGTGCTTTTTTGGGTAGGGCAAAAACATAGAAAAATGAATGTATATGGTCTTAAAGCAAACGATCATTTAAAAAGGATTGGTCGCTAAATCGCGAAAATATGTCAACCTGCCTAAGTGACACTGAATCTACATAGCTAAAGCTTCAGGCGAAATTTAGACTAAATTATTACTCCTAAATATTGCTTTTTATACCCAACTTATGCAACTTTTACCCAACCGTAATATCTTCTACCATCTTTCGGAAGGGAAAATCAGAAAACTGGTAACATTTCAGAAGTTAAAGATAATTTTCGTTGCATTGCCCAACCTCTGCTTCAACCAGGATCCAAACTAGTTTTAAGGTACCTACTCAAATCTACCTCACTCCCACTCGTAAATGTGCCATAGTAAATCTAGTCTAAATAAATCTCAAATCCAATAGATCTCCAAAACAGCTGGTTTCATATTATATTCCACATTTATCAAGTCTATCAATCTTGTCCTTTGAATTGCGCAATAGGTTTCTAAGATTGGACTTGTTGAATATTCTTGAACTAAAGGGTATAGAACTTCCTTTCTGGTTCAAATTGAAAGTTTTTAGAAACGCCGTCATTGTTTATAGCTGTTTTTCTTTTTATTTTTACTTCCCACACCGATAGGTGAGGGGAATATTGTAATTACGAAAATTTCCGATTTTGAGATAATATGCCTTTTGGCCGTTTTATGACGTCTACATAACGAAAATCCACGCCACTCATTTCCGTCGGTCTGTCTGCCTGTCGGTCTGCTGCCTGTCTGTATGTCGGTTGTAGGTATCCTTCTAGCCTCGTAATCTCAGTAACCGTTGCATGGATTGTGATAAAATTTGGGTAGCGATATGCTGTGTAGGTAATGTTGCTATAACTTTGGAAATCGATACATGGGTGGCGCAGTAATTAGCAAAAAAATAAAACTTTCCAATATATCTCAACCTTCATTTTTAGGCATTTTAGGCGTTTATGATCATTTTTCACTTTTTTTAGTAGGGGTGAAATTGGGGTAGTTGGGGGCTAGGGGGTTGCAAGACTGAAAAATTTGTTGTACTCATAATAGGTCATCCATTGACCTGTTAAAAAAAGACTTAACGGCAAAATACACTTGTTTAGATCCACCAGAAAATTGTCTTGCCTTTTGCATAGATCAAGGGAATTAGAATTTTCAGAATTTTCAGACATATACACTATACATACGAGTATTACTTTAGATCGTTCGGATGTATTGTGTAAGGTGGAACTCAATGAATTAATTTTGATGACATTTCAACACAGTATTATTACCAGGGAGAGGATGTAAAGCGTGTACGGCTTTTAGAAATCGTGTCAGTGGCAGCGCAGAAATGATAAAAAACTAACAATATCAAAACAGCCCAAACTACGTTTTTAGGCGTTTCAGATGTTCTTGATAGTTTCCTACTTTTTTTGGGTGGGTGTGAAATTGGGTGGTTGGGAGGTGGGGGTTGTAAAACTGAGACATTTTTTGTATTTATAATAGGCTGTACATTGACCTATGAAAGACCTAGCGGCATGGCACACTTTTTTTTTCATCCCAGACTCTAACTTCATGCTATGGGAAAATAATAAGCTAGTATCACCAGAATGTGTGTGACGTCAAAAAACGTGCCTTCATTCTTGTGGACTGTATCTGTGCTACCTTTGGCAACTTATTTATGGTCTGGTTTTCTTTTAGTAGCCTTCAGCGGTTTCGTGGAAAATAGACAAGCTGATAACTCAAACAATTGGGATTGAAAGTGGACTGAGTCATTGGTCACGTTGCCTTCATTCCTTTTCATTTTTTTTCTATTCAAGCTATTTTAGATGATCAGGACATCCAAAAAGTGGTGTCCGTTCTTTATGTATTGCCCAATATTTTGTCAAAAACCGCGAGTATATCAAAGTTTCTATATCAAATCCTAAGGAAGAACGCAGAACTTAGTTTTGCGTTTTCTTCGAAGTAGTTCACAAGGAGCACAATTGAGGAAAGAAACAGATTCTCATAGCTGTACCTTCTCATGTTGTTTGAGTAATTCCCATTTATACTGAAATACCTTTAGGCTTGTACAGGGCTATGCGACTATAATTAATTCCGTGACATTTTGTTCATAATTGGTGTAAGTGGTTAGTTCCCTCAAATACTCCAAAATGTTTTACACTAGTAGATGAAATGCACACCATGCATGTCGTCCTGTATTTTTGAAAATGGTACGAAGGGACCTAAAGACGGACGTCTGAGAAGGTAGTCAAGTATGGAGGTCATTATATCATATCACACTTTATTTGTCATATATACGACAATTTGACAAATAAACATAGAACCACTCACTGAAGGTTCGCCCTGTAGAGTATGTGCTCTTCTGCAGTCGCTTCCTCTGGGTTCTATCTCCTTACTGGACTACCATTACAGTGACATCTTTGAAGGCATGAGCATCCAAAAGAGATGTGGCTCTAACAGTCTGAATAAACCACGTAAATTATTTTTATACATGTAAAATGTTTCAAATAGCTGTTCTAAAAACGACCCTCTAAAATTAATCTTCCACCGCTAACAACAGAAAGCTTTAAGTATCCGGTGTATCAGTCAGTTTACAATTAATTTCTGTTAAAAAAATCTATAAAAATAGCATAGTCTCCTTCCGCTTCCAGAAATGTGGGTTCAGTATATTCATGCTATTTTTATAGACCTAAAACGATTGGAAGTGGATACAGGATGTACCGTCCAACAACGGATTAGAAAGTCGAAACCAGAGCCGTACTCGAAGGGATTCGGCCTAAGCTTATAACACAATCCATGTTACTGTGATACCACTTACATAATTTAGTTGTATCCAGTAAGAGACTACAAAAAGTTCGAAACAGTTGCATACATTATGTTCAGGAATTCTCAGAAGATAATTATAGATATAGTAGGGAGTTATTGAAGATGCAATGCAGCATGGCACTAATAATTCCTGGCCGTATTTGACATTTAAGTATGCGCACTAAGACAAAAATAGTGCCTGGCACTCCTGGCAGTAATAGTGCTGCAGTTAGTGCCTGCCACTATTTATGGACGCCTTGTGCCGTGACATTGCCAAGGCACTATTTTGACATATGTTTCGTTTCGTTGTTTTGAGACACGAAATTAGTTATTTTATAGATGTGACTGGCAAAGTGGTAAACAGAACTCTTAAATAGGATAAGTTGTCTGCGAAGTTTTTATATAAAATGCTTTATGTGATCCGGGGCAGCATTTTTAGGTGAGAATTAAATCCGCTCGACATAACCCATCAATAACTCCCTATCACTATTAGTGTAACGACGGCACTATTAGTGGATGGCATATTTCAATAACTCCCTATTAAAGACATTAACTGGCTGAGCATGCAACAGAAATAGGTAGGGCACTTCTGGTCCTTCATCCATGCTATAGTTCACAATAGAATCCCATTGTATCTTTCAATAAGCTTGATTAGTAAATAAAGTACGGTTTAACGTACAGAAAAACTCAGGCAACAACATTCACAAGGAAATCTGAGGTCGGCTTACCAACTGTGGAAATGGAGGATCACCCAATAGTCGAGTCACCTTTCGTGAAGCTTTTGAGTATCAACATCAACAATAACATGTCCTGGCATGACCATGTCGTCAGTATTGCTAAAACGGCATCCCAAAGGCTTGGAGTTTCCTTCCGCTGTAGGAATCTGTATACACCAGAGCAATTATTACTTCTCTACAAGGCACAGGTCCGACCATCGTTGGAGTATTGCGCCCATGTGTAGGGATGCACTCCGAAGCACTTTCTAAAGCTTCTGGACACTATCCAGAAGAGAGCAATAATTAGACTAATCGATACGCCTAACCTCACAAAGGATCTCCACAGCTTGGAACATCGAAAGAGGGTGGCTGACCTGTCCCTGACTTACAGATTCTATTGCAAATGTTCGAGTGAGCCCTCCCAGATAATGACACCAAAGGTCGTCCGAACGAGGAACACTAGAGAAGCTCTGCGAGCTCATCCTTAGCAGGTCGAGGCCTCTACTCCCCGAACCAGTCTCCTTCTTTTGGAGAACTTTGCTGTGGAATGAGCTGCCTGGGAATTTGTTTACCGACGGCTATAACCTGCAGCGTTTGAAATCTAACGTGCGCCGATACTAAACTTATCCTCTCGCAGCGCTTCTACAGCGCCATAGGCTTTCAGTCTTTGCGGGAGGCTGACCATAAAGCAAACAATGAACTTCCTCCTAGTTTTAAGCTCGGTTTTAAGTCATTGTCCATTGAACGATTCACAATTAAAAAGTTAAAAAGTTTATTTTAAATAATAGACATGTGAATTTTTATATTTTCATAGACATTAATTTACTTACATATCACACTGTAAATATATTTTGCCATAGCAGCAGTCAAACTATGGTGACTGTAAAACTGGTGTTCAAGGGTAATATCGTAGTAATATCAGTGGATCTATTGCCAGTGGGGTAATAGACATATCTTTCAACAACCAACTTTTGTTTCTCTTCTAAACCCCCTAAAATAGGGTGTAAAAACCCCAACACCATTTAATCTTCACATTTTTAACCGTAGTGGTGTACTTCACGTGTTTTTTTTTTATTATGGTTACCAATTTTTTACATGTATAGACTTAACCTTACTGCCCTAGTTGATATTTAAAAGCAGCTATTAGAGGTCAGTATCTACCAGGTAATTAAAGGCCTTCTATTATTATCAAAGAAAAAACAAAAAAAGTGTAGCCTAGGCTCTGACACACCCGTTGCCACTGGGTGAGCAATCACTGGGCCCGCGAATCGTGCGCCCTAAGTAGACGAAGGGACCCAAGGATGACAGCCTTCTGCATCTTGGCGGCACGGCACACCGGTATTTTGCGCAGTGCAAAAAAATATAAAAATGAGCGTGTTTATTTAAGCTTCAACCTGTCGAATCAAAGCGATTTAACAAAAGCGGTTATTCGTAAGAATAAGCGTTATATACAGGGTGAGTTTTTAGTACCGGCTCGGTCGATAACTCCACTACTGTACAAGGTAGCGAAAACAGTTTTATATAAAAGTTGTAGCCACGGATATGCTTCTTGCTCAGAAAATATTTAGATTTATACAGGGTGATCCATAACTACGTGGTGATGCAAACATGCATTTTTCTTAAATGAGACACCCTATATATTATTCCATATTCAAATTCTAATAATGATTGCCGTTCTTACAATATAGGGTATTTTTACATTATACAGGGTATTTCAAAAGTTATGGCCATTTTTATATCCAAATCGCTGTCAATTGAACGTACTGTATATCAAAAAGTAATGAATCAAAAATCATTTTTCTTACACGGATTGATCAAAAATATCATCTAGTGTTAAAATCGGCTATAAAAAAAGCCCGCGACGCATAATGGTATACAGGGTGATGTAGAATGCAAAATCTAGATTTTCTCTCTTTTTTTAAATGTAACCCTCAATATTTTATTATGCCAAAAAATTGCTTTTAACATGCTCTTTCATCTTTATAGAACACTTGTTATGGCTGATTTCATCAGTTTTTGAGATATTTCGATTTTTCTACAAATTTTCAATATACCTCCTATTTGTTTACTAAAATTTATTTATTTTGAGAAAATAATCAAATAATAATCAAATTTTATTTTTGCTTAACAAACAACTAAAGCAGAAGGCTATAATAGTACTTGATCAAGTCAAAACACTGGATTAACGAGATAATAAAGGTCAAGTGTGCTGAGGAAACAATTTTATAGACGTCATCCATAATTATCAAGCAGATCTATCAGGTAGGCTATGAAATATTAACCGACACGGTCCGACATAAAACGATTCTTCATTCTTTCAGTCGCATTAGTTTTAGAGTGCCTCCGTTCTGGATATTGCTGTTCATAGTTGATATATTGTAGAGGCAATTTCTCAAAAATTCTCCTAATTATCCTCAATGGAAAAATTAATTTTTGAAGCTCTTTTTTCACACAGTACGGAATTGTTGAGCAGGTTATGAAAACCGTAAATTTTTCAAAGCATACCTGATAGATCTGCTTGATAATTATGCATCACGCCTTCACAATTGTTTCCTCGGCATACTTGACTTTATTATCCCGATGATTCAGGGTTTTGAGTTCATCAAATACTATCATGAGCTTATAATTTAGTTGTTGATTAAATAAAAAACAAATTCGATAGTACTTCCTCGAAATGAATAAATTTCACTACAAAAATAGAAGCAATATTTTAAATTTACCGAAAAATCGAAATATCTCGGAAACTGATGGACCTAGGTACAACAAGTTCTATACAAAGATGAAAGAGCATATTGAAATATCCTGTATAATGTAAAAATACCCTATATTGTAAGAACGGCAATCATTATTAGAATTTGAATATGGAATAATATATAGGGTGTCTCATTTAAAAAAATGCATGTTTGCATCACCACGTAGTTATGGGTCACCCTGTATAAACTAAAATATCTTCTGAGCAAGGAGCATATCCGTGGCTACAACTTTTACATACAACTTTTTTCGCTATCTTCTACAGTAGTGGAGTTATCGACCGAGCCGGTACTAAAAACTCACCCTTTGTATTTGATCGTGAATAGGCAAACAGACATCCAACAGACTTCCACCAAAACCTATAAGTAGTATTTCTTCCAATCCTCCTCCTGGCAGGTGAAATTTAATAAAAAATGTGACTTTGAAGCTTACCAAACGACAGAAGGCATCACAGGCTCCCGAACATCGCACAACCCACTGAACAGTGAAAAGTGCGTACAATGTAGGTGTAAACCGTAATAATAGTGTAGCTGTGATCTTCAGCAATCGGAGGAAATTGAAGAAATACGATTTTAATTGGATATAACGCCTGTCCCCGAAAAAAACTAGACGCTTAAATTGGATTTAATGGTTTTTAATTTTGTTTTTACAAGGAGATTGTCTCGAGCTGCAGTTTTAATCACTTTTTGTGTCAATTGTGTCAAGGTGGTGGATGTAACAAAAAATGGAACATCATTGATGGAATCGTCTGCAATATCAAATCAATTAAGCAATTTATCAGGAATAAAAATGAAAATTGCATCAGGTGTCATTTCGCAGGAGGAATTTGCAGAGCAAGACCATATTATTACTATCCAAACTAAAACAGGATTTATTTACTCTCTCTCTTTCTCTCTCTCTGTCTACAACTAATAAATGAAACCATTGTCTCGAGCTGCAGTTTTAATCACTTTTTGTGTCAATTGTGTCAAGGTGGTGGATGTAACAAAAAATGGAACATCATTGATGGGATCGTCTGCAATATCAAATCAATTAAGCAATTTTTATCAGGAATAAAAATGAAAATTGCATCAGGTGTCATTTCGCAGGAGGAATTTGCAGAGCAAGACCATATTATTACTATCAATACTATCCAAACTAAAACAGACGGATTTATTTACTCTATCTCCCTCTCCTCTCTACAACTAATAAATGGAACCACTTTAATAGAAGGAAATAGTTTACTAACGTTTCAGCTAGCTCTACAGATTTATCCAAATTACGTCCGTAGAAAAACAAATCAGGTTTTAAAGTTGTATTTATACTTCCTTGAACCTTTAAGGGCAGAATCATGTATTAATGCCATTGTTCTGAAATAAACATGGATCACATTGCTCTGCTTAAAACTCAGCCTTCCTGTTGAATACTACCTAAAATTAACCCATTAATTAGAGAAACCGGTAACATGCTTTTATTTCTATTCGTAGTTTTATTGGAATATAAAGGGTCTTCTTCTTTTTCTTTAGAAACAAATTCTAATTGTTACTTTCTGCACCATATTTATGGCATATCCGACAAATGACATTAATTTCCATTCGTCTGTCATTATATTTTTTGTGTCTGAATTATTGTTTTTACTTCCCACACCGATAGGTGAGGGGAGTATTGTGATCGCGAAAATTTTCGATTTTGAGATAATACGCTTTCTGGGCGTTCTATGATGTGTACATAACGAAAATCACGTCACTTATTTCCGTCGGTCTGTCTGTCTGTCGGTCTGTCGGTCTGTCGGTCTGTCGGTCTGTCGGTCTGTCGGTCTGTCGGTCTGTCGGTCTGTCGGTCTGTCGGTCTGTCGGTCTGTCGGTCTGTCGGTCTGTCGGTCTGTCGGTCTGTCGGTCTGTCGGTCTGTCGGTCTGTCGGTCTGTCGGTCTGTCGGTCTGTCTGTCAGTCTGTTGGTCTGTCTGTCGGTCTGTCTGTCTGTCTGTCGCGTTTTTCTACCCTCGTAATCTCAGTAACCTCTGCATGGATTGTGATGAAATTTGGGCAGCGTTATGCTGTGGGGTCGTAGTAGGTAATGTTCCTATAATTTTGAAAATCATCATACGAGGGACGAAATAATTAGCAAAAAACGAAAAATTTCAAATATTCCTCAAACTTCGTTTTTAGGCATTTTCGGGGTGTGGGCGAATTTGGGATATTTGGAGGGTGGGGGGCTGTAAACTGAAAAATTTGTTGTATTCATAATGGGCTGTCCAATAACCTGTGAATGAAAGACCCAGCGGCATAATACACTTTTTTAGGTCCATACGAACATTGCCTTGCTTATAATAGAAACCAAGGAACTTGTGACGTATACATACGAGTGTTGTTTTAGATTGCTCTATATTGCGTAACGCGAAAACTATCGAATTGATTTTAATGAAATTTTGACACAGGATTACTGCTGCGGCGAGGATGGAAAACGCGCAGCAATAATAAAAAAACTAAAAATATAAAATTAGCTCAAACTTTGTTTTTAGGCGTTTTAGGGGTTCCTGATCATGTTTTACTTTTGTTTTGGGTGGGGATGAAATTGGGATGGTTCGGGGGTGGGGGGTTGTAAAACTCAAAAATTTATACAATTCATAATAGGCTGTCCATTGACCTGTGAAAGAAAGACCTAGCAAAATGACAGACGTTTGTTAGATCCATCCGAACATTGCCTTGGCTATTACAGAAATCAAGGGACTTAGAATTGTCTGATGTTATACATACGAGTATTGCTTTAGACCGTTCTGAATTTAGTAACATGGAAATTATGGAATTAATTTTAATGAAATTTAGACACAGTGTTATACCGCGGCAGGGATGGAAAATGCGTATAGTTTTTAAAAATAGTGTCAGAGGCGGCGCAGCAATACTAAAAAAACTAAAAATATAAAAATAGCTTAAACTTCGTTTTTAAGCAATTTGTGGGTTCCTGATTGTTTCGTTTCGTCCAGTTGAAGCTGAATTGTGTCGTTTTAGTTCCTACGGAGAGATTTAGGAAACTATTTCATAGTTTTTGTGTTGGATGTTTTTAGACGTCAGGCGGGCGATGATTTGGTTGCAACTGTTATATGTGGGAAGTACTGAGTCAATCAACTTGACTTCATTTTTTATCGATGCTTTGTTATATTTTATATGGTTTTAAAAAAACGTTAAGTTGAAAAACTGCGATTAGCTGACACTTCGCCTATTTACTTATGAGGTAAATAAAGTCCATTTATTTGTTTATTTATCATTCACATATGGCTGGCTGTCCAAATGGGCTTTGCCGCGTAATCTCAGCAACCGCTGCAACCATTTCGATGATGGAGTGACTGCCTCTAGAGTCATTAATGCTGTACTTTGAAAATCCGTACACTGACTGCAGAGTAATTGCAAGAATAAGAAAAATATCAAATCAATTCAGTATTTAGAGGTTATCTATTTTTTTGTATACAATGTATAGTGGCATCAACTCCTTTGGTTATTAACCGATTTTTATGTAATTATCCATACAATCACCTGTACATATGCTTCAAAAGGAAATGGAAAATCTTTTCAAATTGGACTTTAATGAGAAATTTATATTTTACGAGAGATTTTCATTCCATTAAGAAAATCTAGTGTGGCTTTAATATCGCTAATAGGGAGTAAACAATTTTTCAAATCATTTGTCATGTCATGAACAAGTGTAGCAGCTCAATATAAGGGACAATCAAGCAATATTATGTTTCAAGGTAAGTTTAAATCTCTATTTGAATAATTGTAAAAACGCACAAGAAGTTACCAAGACGCGTAAGAATTCTAACCTTACTTTTATAATTTTCTGTCCTATGTGTTTGTAATGGATCTGTTCAGAACAAGATACGAAGTCGAATTGTCGTAACTAACATATTATTTCATTTCTTATACGACAGCTGACAGTCATAATCAATACGGCTTTTTGACCTAGCACACCCTAAATTTTAGAAAAACAAATGTTATTTAAAATCGTTATTTCAAGTACACATACGACTTTCAGATATTGATTACATGTTGGAGAATGCCTTGGCACACATAAAAATAATTTCTTAGATGGAGCACAGATGCTGCAATTAAAGTATACCATAACTTCCTATACGCGCAAAGTTATGCTAATCTTAAGGTGAGAATACGATATCATTGACCATATAAGGGTTACATTCCATATAAGGGTTACATTGAGAAAATATCTTCAATGCAAAACTGGGAAATTCTTGATAGTAAGAATACCAAAATCTTAAATCAAGCATATGGTAATCTTGACCGAAGTATTTCATAATCTTGACTGAAGCATTTCATAATCTTAACTGGAAGCATTTCATAAACTTGACACAGGTAGCTCAACTTTATTCTGAAATTGTGATATTCTTGGATGAGGAATCTAATAGTATTAATTTGAGCATTCAAACTCTTCTATGAGCATGTAGAAATTTTTCTGGAGAAATAGTTCTGCAAAATTTCTTAAATCACTTTTAATATACTTAGTACTTATCTAGGAACACCTGAGTCAGGTCTTCGCATCCCATTTTTTTAATAGCTCATTCATGATTGGATAGATCCTGTGATAAGGGAGCTGATGGGAACAGGGACGCGACTCAAATGGCGGTGGACCAGCACTACCGGCAGATTCGGTGACTGATGGTTGACGGTGGTATCACGGGTATCACGTGGCAATGGCAATTTATTTAACAGTTTGACTAGATACTATTATGTGCTAATATGCAGCATCCAGGATGCAGGTATTGCGCTACGGTGCTAAAGACGGTGGCGAATGCGACAATCCGAAAACTGATAATGGCGGCGCGGACGCGGACGGGCAACAGGCTGTTGAGTAGAGAGAGAGGAGAGGCTAGAGTTGACCCGTGACACGCTGCGCGCCTGCGAACTCCGACGTTGGTAGACGTCAAATAAGTGATTTACTTGATACAAATATAGGGTGTGCTTGTAAAACAGCGTTCATTTTCAAACCAAAATTATCATATTGTAAATGAAGGTTCGCATTTGCAAGCTGTCTATATTCTTGGTAGAAGTAAACTGGGCACCGCTGGAAAAAATGATAATCTTGATATAAAATTATGAAATATTTGTTATTAAATTATTATAGCCTTGGTTGCAAAGAAAATTACGGGGAAAATTATATTTTCTTTCGGAGCATATTTCTTTAAAATAAGTAAATCAAAAATATATTATTCTTGATACAAATTTTCTATAATTTTTTCATCAAATATTCTTTCTTAGTGTAAGAACTGATATTCTTGTTGTGAGTATGTATTTACAGAATGATCATCTCTATTCTAATTAGTTTAGTCAAAACAGTTTCATAGCGAAAACCGCATCTTTGACTAAAATAAGGAAAAAGTATACGAACGACGGACCTCACGACGAGGCATGAGTAACCAGCGACTATTCTGCAATTTGTGGAATAAATGGTGCGTGCCTTTGCATCGCTTCTAATTGGGAGCGTGCTGCTAGATGAAGATTTTATATTAATTAGAAAACGGACCATTACCGTATGTTACCGTACCGAGATTCAAGAGAAAATGGCTGTTTCGCGTTTTGCAAACACTTCGAAAAAGGAAGTATGGTGTTTTACAGCAGCGGAAGTAAAAGAATTCAACAATTTTGCTTCCCCCACCGATAGCTGAGGGGAGTATTGTATTCGCGAAAACCTTCGATTTTGAGGTAATACGTTTTTTAGGCATCTTATGATATCTACATAACAAAAATTCATGTCACCCATTTCCATTTCGGCCTGTCTGTTGACGTTCGTCTAACTTCGTAATTTCAGTAACCAATACTTTTTGGTTCCAAACAAAAAAGAGCTGAAGCTGAAAGGGCTTGTAATATAACCATTAATGGCGTGCCACTGCCGATAGTTAGGGAAGTCAAAAATTTAGGGTTGTGGATTGACTGTGAGCTCCGCTTCAGCACGCATGTAAACAAACTTTGTGCCTTGGCTTACAACATGCTCAAGCAGATGTATCCACACCGTAAGGTTTTGAGCAGTAGTTTAAAGGATCAGTTATGCGATGCGCTGATTATATCACGTTTATCCTATTGTGACAGCATATACGGATTAGCGGTCCTAAAGAGTGATGTCGTAAAACTGCAGAGAGTACAGAATTCATGTCTCCGCTTTTCTTATGGAATTAGGAAGTTTGATCACATAAGCCATATTTATAAACAAAAACACAAACTTAGGTTGGATAAACTGAGAAGGATGCACTTCTTATCATTAGTCCATAAGGTACTCATAAACGAGAAGCCTAAATACCTCTTGAATAAACTGACCAAGTATGAAAATATAAATTCATTACCTACTAGGAACAGACGACTGCTTGTCATACCTCGTCATAAAACATCTGCATATTATTATAAGAGAAGCTTCTCGTTTAACGCTGCTAAGCTTTACAACACGCTCCTTAATGAATATTACGATTGTTCCATAATAAATTTCAAAAAGAAGTTAAAGGACAAGCTACTATCAGAAATGTGATGTTCCATTGATGCCGACTGTGTCTGCCCTCCCTCTGTGTCACGCTAATTCTTTTTTCATTACTTCAGTACTTTGTATTGTATGTTCTGCTATGATTTGTTATTGTTATTATTATTTTGGAATTGTCAAACTGGTTCCACATAATGAAATAGTTAAAAATGAAATTCATTTTTATGATGTCATTTTATAAATGTTAATTTTTTTTTATTCTTATATGTGTACTGAGTTCTTGTAATGATTATTTACTTCAAATATCAGGCTCGTAACCGTTAGTAATGTTTATATGATTTATTAATTATCTGGTATTGTTGGTTGGAATAACATTGTAGTTAGATTATATTTATGATAGCATGTGGTAAATATACTTTTGGTTTCTCTGGGTTGAGTTGAAAAATACCCTTAGGGTAACACTCCACCTTTTCGATTTCGCCTATTTGTTTGAATATGTATTGTAATATTGAGTGCTGATTTTGTTACTTATTACTTACCTACTGATGTTTTGTTTATGGCCAGAATCGAATAAAGACCCGTTATTATTATTATTATATGACGTGTGGCCTTAGTAGAAAATGCTGCTATAATTTTGCAAATCGGTGCAAGGACGGCGGAGTAATTATCAAAGAACTAAAAATTTCAAAAATTCTTCAAACTTTGATTTTAGCCGTTTTAGGGGCTCCTGATCATTTTCTACTGTTTTTAGGTGGAGGTTATATTGGGGTTGGGAATCTGAAAAATTTGTTGTATTCATTATAGGCTGTCCCGCGAAAGAGAGACCTATCGGCATAATACATTTTTTAGGTGCATCCGAACGTTACCTTATTTTCGAATTTGTGATGAGCTTGTGACACCATATCACTACCGTAGAGCGAATGGTAACAGCGTATCGTTGTTGGAACGCTTGCCAATGCAATGGTGAAGGAAAAATCAACAAAAATCAAAAAAATTCAAAGTCGCTCATCTTCGATTTTAGATGTTTCAATGGTTTCCATCATTGTCTACGCTTTTATGAGGATGGTGTAGGGCTAAAGGAACCCCAATTTTTTGTTAGTGAAAATAATGTGTGGAAAGTACTGAGTCAAGACAGTTGGGCGCCATTTTTTGCAATCAGATACATTGAGCAGCATATAAAATGGCTCTCGCACTATTCCTGTCAGTTGTTGCTACATAGTTGGTTATTCTTGCCAGAAGAAATACAGTATACTCTCGATTACCGATTCTCTAATTCGCAATCACTGCATTATACGAGCGTTGAAATCCGTCGTTATATTCGAATGTCATGTCTATAAATTTGGTGCTGATTGAGACTCTTTGAAGAAAGCTATAGTACCCGAAACACGTTATGAGAGGGGAGAAATATCGTCTATTTCAACTAATAATAAAAGGAAAAATCGTAGAAGAAAACGATAGGAAGGAGAAGACATTTGTGGCTGAAAAATTTCAAGGACCGGTATAATTATTGCTACAATAATCAGTTATTTAAGATGCAGGTTCCAAGGTTCGAATTGCCTTGATGATTGCTAACCTCCAGAATGGAAGTGGCACCTAAAGAAGGAAAAGAAGAAGAGCTTCTTTGAATGTTACAGGAACAAGATAAGCGGACCATAACAAACATAAAACTGTTGCCTAATATGCAGATGAATCTGCTAAGGTAGTGGATGAAAACCACTTTGGTAAACTATTACAGTTTATCGTATATGATACACAGACAAGTATAGTATTCTAGTATATTTGCCCTACAAGGGTTGAATTCTAATGACAATGATGACCTTATGGTCAGGTGCTTATCTACAATGTTACCAGAAATCAGAACTAACTATGACATGTATACAGGGTGTCCCTGGTTTCCTTCACACGCGATATTCTTGTAACAAGAAAAAGTTCAAACAAGAATTGAATCGTATTTTAGGAGATACCAAAGGATCTGTAATACCGAGCTTTCAAAATATTTTTTTGTACTTTAACCCTCAAAAGTCACCCCCAACTTTCTTTTTCCAAATAGCATCCTGTAGCTTTTCCTACATAAATGAAGTCTTTACTTCATTTAAAATCTTGCAGTATCTTTGATTTTATACACAAACCTACTTTCTTTAGTAAAATCATAAGCATAGAGTAAATAAATTAAGAATTTGACGCCTAATATATTTGTAACAAAAACGGATCAAAGGAAAACTAAGTGGACCTTTCAAGGGTACTGAATGACCTATCATACCATGCTTTCGAAACATTTTTTTTGTACTTCAACCCCTAAAACCCATCCCCAACTTTTTCTTTCAAATAGCACCCCATAGCTTTTTCTACATAAATGAGGTCATCATTCTATTTAAAATTTATTAGTGGCTATGATTTCATACACAAACCAATTTTTCATAAGGTCATAAGCATAAGATAAATAAAATAATTATATCCTGTAGTAGGTTTTTGGGGATGAGGTTCCAATTACAAAAAAGGGGGGGAGTGAGAAAAACAAAGTTTTGTCTCACAAAGTTGGTGGAAACGTTTCGACCATTTTGTGGTCTTCCTCAGTCATTGTTTAATCTTTTCAAAAACAAAAAAACATTGGAAAGCAGATCAATGATACAGGTAATAAAAAAAGGAGGGGCGTAGGCGGTCAACAGCCCTGGCCTCTCAACCAATTATTTGGTTGAGAACATTTTCGTAATAAAAAAGGATAAGAAACAATTTATTTCGAAAGCATGTATGATAGGTCATTCAGCACCCCTAAAAGCATTACTTAGTTTTCTTTTTTATCCTGTTTTTACGAAAATACAAATCCTCATTTTATTAATCTCATGAATCTTATGAATTTATGAGAAAAAATATTTGTGTATAAAATCAAAGGTACTGCAAGATTTTAAATGCAATAAGTACTTCATTTATGTAGGAAAAGCTATAGGGTGCTATTTGCAAAAAGAAAGTTGGGGGTGAGTTTTAAGGGTTGAAGTAAAAAAACAATGCTTAGAAAGCTAGGTACGATAGACCCTTTGCTACCTTCTACAATACCACTCAATTCTCGTTTGAACTTTCTTTGTTACGAGAATATCACGCGTCAAGGAAATTCAGGGACACCCTGTATATAACTAAGATGTAAGAGTAGTTTATATGTAAGATGCATCTGTTAAGGGTGCAGTTAAAAGCATTATAATGACAGAGGCACATCTCCCTATCAGCTCTTTGACAACTAGCTTGAGTTTGGAAGAAACCATGTTATTGGTACCCCTAAAAACACTACTTAGTTTTCTTTTTTATCCTGTTTTTACGAAAATACAAATCCTTATTTTATTAATTTTAGGCTTATGAATTTATGACAAAAAAATGCTTGTGTATAAAATCAAAGGTACTGCAAGATTTTAATTGAAATATGGACTTCATTTAGAAAAGCTATAGCTAAAGACACTACTTAGTTTTCTTTTGTATCCTGTTTTTACGAAAATACAAATCCTTGTTTTATTAATTTTATGCTTATGGATTTATGACAAAAAAAATGTTTGTGTATAAAATCAAAGGTACTGCAAGATTTTAATTGAAATAAGGACTTCATTTAGAAAAGCTATAGGGCGCTATCTGCAAAAAGAAAGGAACAAACTATATTCTACAGGGTCAGTTGAAAACTCAATACTGCATCCGTCAGTTTGAATTTACAATTCACGCTTTGTAAATGTAATTGGTTCCATTTGAAACTACTGCTGGCAAAGCTGTGCAATAGAGTGCCCTGCAAGGTTTACATTCGTGCAATAAAGAAGACGATGATGTCATTATGAACATGTGAACATAGGCCTTCTCTCAACCACGGCAAAGACGCTACTCACCATCCATTCCTTGACATCCAACTCCTGCTTGGAAGACACCATGAAAGAGGATCACTACGAAGTGACACCGGTTGGAAAGCGTCTTTTTTCCGTTTCTTCATGCAAAACCGACTTGCCTCACCGTCGCCGTGCCAAGAAAGGCGTCGAGACGTCAGCGTCGCGTCGTTTCTTCGCGCCCGCGAACGTGCACTGAAAATTCTCTTGGGTTCGCGTTGGAGAGTGCGAAACAACGCGCCCGACCATGGCGCCCCCTTGCGGAGGTGGCGGCGAAGGACGCGCTGCCGGACAGGGATAAGAATGCTCCGGGCTCCGGTCTCCGGGTGGTGGTCAGGTTGCGGAGGACAATGGCTTTTAGTCTCGTCAATCTACGGTTGCTTTGGAAAGAGACTGGTGACAACGGAGTTTTTAATGTCGAGCTTTCGTCGATGGGTGGACAAGGTTTTTCTAGAGCCCATTCCGATCTGTTACTCAAGCTAACTTTTCTTGGGATCTCAGTATCTACAACTCTTGAGATTCTATCAGGTGGTATCCCAGGTAAGTTACATCGAAGGTTATCAAATGGTTGTTCCATTACGTGGTGGTAAAACCAGTTATATCAGGTAGGAGCGTGTCGTCCTCAGGACGACCTATTTTGGTCTTCACTGGTCTTCGACGTCTTTTGGCCGAAAAATGTCGTCCAAAAGACGGCCGCTAGTGGACGTCCACAAAACGTTTCAGCGTAGACGTCTGTAAGACGTTCTATTTGGTCCTAGTGAGCACAAAATTTAAAAACTAAATAAGTATTTAAACTCAAAACAAGAGGTGACAGACGATAGGTGTTTGGAATAAATTAGACAAGGTAGTACTCCGACCACCACCATAAGCGTGAACTCGAGAATGGCAGAGGCCAACATCGAGATGTTAAAAACATCCTCCAAAAACTGAACACGAATAAAGCTACTGGTCCTGACCAAATTCCAGCCATTGTCCTTAAACGCTGTGCCGCTGAGCTTGCACCTATTCTTTGCAAGCTTTTCAAACTTTCGTATCAACGAGGCGTGTTTCCCGCTTCGTGGAGGATTGCCTGCGTCATGTCCAAGGTTATGGAGACTGTCATTTACACACAGCTCCTGAAATACCTGGACAACAATAACATCATAAATGATCGCCAGTATCGCTTCCGTAAGCACAGGTCTACAGGTGACCTCCTTGCCTACGTCACTCACTTGTGGAACAGAGCAATAGAAAATCATGGCGAATCCCGTGTTGCTGCACTTGACATATCGTAAGCTTTGCCAGTGGCTGAATAGCTTTTTGAACGACCGATCTTTGTTTGTTGCAGTCGAGGGCTGTTCATCAGACGTATTTTCAATTAACACCGGTGTTCCTCAGGGATCTGTCCGATCCCCTACACTGTTTCTGCTGTACATCAACGAGCTGCTGGAAATAATATCCAACCCAATCTACAGCTTCGCAGATGACAGCACATTAGTGTCGTGCATGGAACCAGGCACGCCACTATCATCCCAGGAAACGGTACGTCGGCGACAGCAGCATGCCTCACAGATCAACGCAGATATTAAAACAATTGTCGAGTGGGGACTAGCAAATAAAGTATAGTTCAACGTACAAAAAACTCAGGCAACAACACTTACAAAGAAGTCTCACGATGGCTTACCAACCGTGGAAATGGAGGGCCACCCCATTGTCGAATCACCTTCCGTCAAGCTTTGGGGATCAACATCAACAATAACATGTCCTGGCACGACCACGTCGTCAGCATTGCTAAAACGGCATTCCAGAAGCTTGGAGTTTTGTTTCGCTGTAGTAAGTTGTATACACCAGAGCAACTGCTGCTGCTCTACAAGGCACAGATCCGACCATCGCTGGAGTATTGCTCCCATGTGTGGGTATGCGCTCCGAAACACTCTCTAAAGCTCCTAGACGCTATCCAGAAAAGAGCAATTAGATTAATCGATACGCCTAGCCTCACAAAGGACCTCCACAGCCTGGAACATCGAAGGAGGGTGGCTGACCTATCCCTGTTTTACAGATTCGATCACGGAAGATGTTCGAGTGAGCTCTCCTAGATAATAACACCAAAGGTCGTCCGAACCAGGAACACTAGAGAAGTTCTGCGAGCTCATCCTTACCAGGTCGAGGTCCTTACTCCCCGGACCAGTCTCCTCCAGCATTCCTTCTTTTGGAGAACTTCGACGCTGCGGAATCAGCTGCCGGGGAATTTGTTTCTCGACGGCTACAACCTGCAGCGTTTCAAATCTAACGTGAACCGACACTTATCCTCTCGCAGCGCTTCTACAGCACCATAGGCTTTCCAGCCTTTGCGGGAGGCTAACCATAAAAAAAAATTGATTAATTATGTCAATAACTAGAAAATATGAATTCATTTCATTTCATGCGGAATAATCATTGACCTAATGTACAGTAATCCGACTTTGATGAACACGAAAATTGATGTAAGGCCTTGCATTGTATTAACGATTCAAGGCGTTGGCGCAAAATTAATAATAATGTTTCTCTCTTCACAAACGAATCAGGGCATTGTAACTTCTTAGAGGATTTTTCGGGACTTAAGTTGTATTTTTTTCCAGCTGAGGCTATTACCATACCATGCGTTCAAGAGTACATTACTTTATCGCCCAGGACGAACTTATTTTTAGGTACAGAATTGTTCAAGTGCATATATCGATTTTCCAATTATCTTGTGCTGTATAATTTTGCCAGTGTATACATGCATTTGTTTGCGATTCATTAGCATTTGCAGTTAGAGATTTGGGCGTTTTGTACTGACCTTCATTTTTTTAATGTTTTAGAGCCAAGTTGCAGTGATACTATTCCAAATGTGGTAGGTCATAGGTTAATCAGTAAATGCGATATCAAATTGCAGTAGTAGACTCTTTTACCGAGGTTAGATTCGTAAGTCTAGCGAAAAGTGCATTGCTTGATTTTTAGCATGTTATCTATGTATTGTAGAATGACAAAGCGATGATCAGTCGCTCTACGCTTCTACCCCGAAAAATTAGAAATGCATTATACACATACAGAGCGATGTAAAATTATGACATAGCTACAGATACACTGAGACCCTTACCTTTTTTCCTTGAAAGTTCAATACTATAAAACAATTTTCGTATGTAGAAAATCTAATGTGAAATGCACAAAATACTTGAGCTGGTTTATTTTATACATTAAAATATTATTTTGTATAGATTTTAATGCATGTGGAAATTAAACTATGGTTTGGATAAGAATCAGTTTTGTGTAGAACACAATGCAAGGCAGCAATAAATATTGTTAAGATAATAAAAACATTTCTGACTGAAACTGATCCAAACCACGCGAAGTGCAACAGTTCATTTTGCAAAATTTTTGACGATTCCATTGATGTTACCAGCTTCAAGTTTAAGTAATAAATTTTCCATAATTTTTCAACTTTACAAGCTTATAATAAAGAATTAACAGTCAAAAAATATTATACAGCTGGTAAGTTCCTCCTTTCTTGTATCTCAACAATTATGTTATTTTCCTTTAAGTCGTCCTAACAAAAAGACATCAACAGAATCAAAATACCTTTTTTTTAAATAATAATGTCTCATTAAAATGATGATTGTGTCATTATAATATTGAGTAGATGGTGGACTATAACTCATCTATTAAAAACAAAAAAGCAAATCTGTAAAAAACTTGCGAGACTTTCAGTTTTTATTTATATTTTTATTAAATATAGCTTTGTTCTTTATGTGTTTTTATTTTAATTATTGTCAATTTTCTATTATAAGGGCAGCTTAGATACCCAGAGAGACAGCAACCGTTTCCAGATATATTTGCTCGTCCAAAAATTAAAAAAAGTTAGGTACGGATCCTTTGTTCAACCACGTCCTAAAATCTATTTGAACGAGAATATGGAGCAAAGGAAACAAACGTATTAGGTTACATAGAAGCAACGCCTTCATCATCTTGTAAACACATAGAAGAAGTTGTAGTATCAACTGCAGAAAAAATTCTAAAAAAATACAATTACCATCCATACAAGTTTAAGATACTTCAACATTTGCACAGGATCCAAGTTTGAGAATATTTAGTCTCTTTAGCACGAAGGAGATCAATAATTCTTTTAAATGCCATTAAAAGAATAAGACATTGTGCCAGATTTGCATTCGGGAAAATAGTCTCCAACTAGAACCAACATCTCTAAAAGCTCCTCAATGTATTTAGTTTTTATTTTGATTCAAATTCAAATTTAATAATGTGTTGGTATTCTTCAGATATAACGTTGTTTGGTTTTAAGTAACGTAATAATGGACTAAGTAATATTTATTGAGCATTATCGCAAAAAGTGATAGCGTATAGAACACAATTAAATAATTGAGTTTAAAAGTATTGCGTATCTTGTATCTTAATAACTATCCACTTGGATAGTGTTTTTATATAGATTAGTCATGGCCTACTACTACAAATAGAGTAAAAAATGAAAAAATCAAATTTTGAGCGCAATTTTCAAAATAACTTAATAATAATATATATTTTTAAAAAGCTTAAATTATTTTCGAACACTTCAAAAATAATATACAAGGAGTTCCTTAAAAAAAATACATGTTTGATTCATAACTGAAAAACGGTAAGAGCAAAAGAAAACAGAAAAAAGTCTATAAGAACCTTTTTTAAACTTTTCAGTAAGATAAAATACAACCGATATACGAGGGTGGTCCCAAAATCGATAGTTTTCGATTTCGCCCTGTATCTCAAAAACCAAGAGGGCCATGATAGTTTTGTTGACGGCATCTTTAGTTTCGCAAAAAAGTCGCACACTGTCGCAAAAACCGCAACTCTCTATCTTCAAAAATAACCGAGATACCCCGTAAAAGTGCCCAAAATGGGACACCCTGTACATTTGTTTATTGTACTAGAACTTATTCTGCTTAATCAAACTCTACCTCTACCTATCCTACCAATTGTTACTAGATATAAGAGAATCGCTCGATTCCATGAAGTTGAAGACTATAGAAAAGTTGATTAAACTCTTGAAAAATCGAAGGCTGACATTTTCTATACCAGATAATTTGGTCTTTGCGAAAATTAATGGTTTTAAGTGTTAGCAGGTAGCAGGTACTTTGGTACGTATTGTAAGTGAAGCGTTTTGTTGGAAAGCTAATCAGAACACGTGAAGAATTTCACACGCTCTACATGTTATAGGATACATGGATATAGTGTATAATCTAGTGAATTTGTAGTATTTCTAACGTGCTGTTAGTTTTTCACACTGCAGTTTTGTAAAAATATGTCAAAAATTGAGTTTGGTTCTCCTCTTATTATAACTACTACTATATTTCTGTTCTAATAAATGTAGCTGGTAATAAGGATATGCATCGTACATTTGCCAACTTTCTAACTGTTGTATTCGGCTGTGTTTAGTCATTTTCTGTTGTTTCCCGCTGTTATCTGCACGCTTTCTGTTGTTTTGAGCTAGGTTATGTATCTATTTGGTTGTATTCGGTCGTTTTCTATCGTTTGCAGTTGTCGTCTGCTTGCATTCAGTTGTTTTGAGCCGTTTTCTGTTCTTTTCTGTTGTATTCGGCTGTGTTTAGTCGTTTTCTATCGTTTAGCGCTGTTATCTGCTTGCTCTCCGTTGTAACGGGATGTTTTCTGTTCTATTTGTATTTGGTCATTTTCTATCGTATGCAGTTGCTATCTGCTTAATTTTTGTAGTTTTGAGCTGCTTTCTGTTCTTTTCTGTAGTATTTGGGTGAGTTTAGTCGTTTTCTGTTGTTTCCCGCTGTTATCTGCACGCTTTCTGTTGTTTTGAGCTAACTATGAACCTATTCGGTTGTATTTCGTCGTTTTCTACCGTTTGCAGTTGTTATCTGCTTGATTTCTGTAGTTTTGAGCTGTTTTCTGTTCTTTTCTGTTGTATTCGGCTGTGTTTAGTGGTTTTCTATTGTTTAGCGCCATTATCTGATTGATTTCTGTTGTTACGCCGATAGGTGAACGGAGTATTGTTATCGCAAAAACTTTAGATTTTGAGATAATGTTATCGGCCGTTTTATGATATCTACATAACGAAAATCCACGTCACTCATTTCCGTCGGTCTGTCTGTCGGTCTGTTTGTAAGTCTGTTGGCGTTTTTCAGTAACCCCTGCTTGGATTGTGACGAAATTTGGGTAGCGGTATGCTGTGGGGCCGTAGTAGGTAATGCTGTAAAAATTTTGCAAATTGTTGCACAGACAGCGGAGAAATTGGTATAAAAAAAACAGAACTTCGTTTTTAGGCGTTTCAGGAGTTGCTGATCATTTTCCATTTGTTTTTGGGAGATGGTGAAATTGGGATGGTGGAGACGTTTGGAAGCTCAAAAATTTGCGCTGAAAATATTTCTTTGGTGATATCGCGTGAAGTTTAAGTCTATCAGAATGTTGCCTTTGAATTTGATATCTGTGGAATAATTTGATATAATCCTATAACGTGTAAGTTGGAAACTACAAACTTGATTGTGATGAAATTGTGATGGAGTAGTACTCGTAAAGGAAATAGTAACAGTGCATCGTTGTTGGAAGTTTTGCCAGTGGCGGAGGAGGAATCAACAGAAAACGAGAAATTGCAAAATCGCTCAAACTTCGTTTATAGGTCCATGACCATTGTCTTTGGTGTCTATTGATGGTGTAGAGATAGAGGAAGAACTCCAATTTTTTATTATCACCGATAATATGTGGGAAGTACTGAGTCAAGGTCTTCACGCTTTTTTTATATTTTATGTATACAGAGTGGGCCAATAGTACGTGGACGGAAGATTGTGGGCTTACTAGAACATATTTTACAAATCTGTCATTTGATCATGATAGGGAACCTTGAGGGCTATAATATAAACACAATTTCACTTAAATTTTGACGTTTACACAGGGTGATTCATATCAAACTTACATTTTTTAGAATGGAACCCCCTATATATTATTGCATATTTGGATTCCTTGGTCGATTGGTCGACTTTATGTGTCATACATGGAACTTTAAACGGACTGTTTAGGCGCAAATCATCATTTTTGGTATAAGTAGATATCAGAAAAAATTGAATATCGCAGGGTTTATAAAACCTAGAAGGCCGTGACTTTGTGGTACGACTGACACGGTGTTATGGTCAGACGATCCTAGTGGAGCGATTACTCTCACTGTGTAAATTGGTGGAGTAGTTGTGAGATATATGTCCAGCAGACTAGCAAAGTCTCCATGGCGGATGGGGATCCTTGTTGGTTCTTTAACTATCTGCGCCAAGCGGCAGCTAATAGCGAAGGCTTCAGCTCCACGTCCCTTGTCTTGTCGTTCATTTTGTTTCAGTGTTTGAGTCAGTATGAGTTGTGAACGTTGAAGTCACCTAGAAAGACTATCTCTGACCTGATTGCAGCACGTCCACAGTGGCTGAAAGCTTCTCGAAGAGCTCTTTGCAGTTGTTACTACCTGGTGGCCTATAAATGCAGAAAATGGATTTGGAATGATTTTGGAAGGATATGTTAAGCCATTTGTTGTCAAATCCATCCAGTTCGAGCTCTTCTTCTCGATGACAAGAAAGCCCAGATTTAACATACACGCATACGCCAGCTACGTCTAAATCGGGTGTATAAGTCATATCCGATTTATCTGAAGCAGTTATCCATTTACCACTTGACTTATAGTTTTTGGCATATGTGGAATACAGACAACTAAAAAGAAAGACTAAATTCAGATGCAACTGCACATACAACAAAGTGGCTTGTACCAATGCACAGACAGACCGACATAACTAGATGTTCTTCGGTGCACTGAATCCATCTTGCCTCTACGCACCAAAATTTTCAAGTATATTGCAAACAACGGTTCAAGCAGCAAAAAATCTCGTAAAAATGCAATAATGAAAATGAGGAAAATTTATCTTTGGTTTATATCTGTTTAGTATGTTACTACGTTTCAATAATTATATTTCAAGCTCTTGCTTCGAATTATTCTTGTTATTTTTCACATAGTAAAATCAGGCGTAGCTTTTACCTCTGCCTTATATTAGAATTATAATCACCTTACAAGGTCAAATTTGTAACCTTGATCTAATTTATTTACATAATTTGGTGAATTCTAGGGATATTTGGGTAGGCAATACCAACTATCATTGATAACAATCAGATTAACACTGAACAATAACAGTTGGCACTATTATAAATTTCCTACAATGTATTGGTGCATTGCGGACTCTACAATAGGCCGGAGCCTTAGATGTGGCAACGTGGCTAAGCTGTCAAATAGTGGTCCGGTTACCGTAAATTGTTTTATAGTTTCAGAATAATAATTATCACATTTTATATGTATTAAGGGCTCATCTCGGTTGATAAATTAAGAAAAATACTTTTTATAACTACTACTACTAATACCACTTACATCTGATGTCTGGTTCATCGTAGTCAAACACTACAAAATAAAAATAAACGCAACCTGTTTCCTGCTGCCACTTCCACTTCCACTTAAATGAACACTCAATTTACTTTGTAAATTTTCACTTGAGCTAGAAAACTTTACTATTAGGTCACTTTGAAGCCATTCTTGCTTGTCTTGATTCCCTTTTACTATCAAATCTTTTCGTAGGTATGCCCAGATGCATGCCCAGATGAGTTCTACTAACTGTATTGCTATATGATATTTGGGAGGTCCAGAAAACATTGTAGGTACCATATTGTGCTTTAAAATAGGTCTTATCCTTTGAAATGTTTGTAAATTGTTGTCTTTATTCTTATAAATATAACCAGCCCTTATGAGGAATACCTTTCACCCACTTCTGTTTATGTCCTTTATTGGAAGCACAATTGCTAGTGCAACCTGGTACTACACACTTTGCAGGCATCTTTTTATGTTTATACTTTCGTTTGTGCAGGTAAATAATTAGAAACGCACTAAAAATCACCTTCCAATGTTCTTTTTGCTCTGGAAGGTTACGTTTGGTATGTCCTTTATTGGAAGCACAATTGCTAGTGCAACCTGGTACTACACACTTTGTAGGCATCTTTTTATCCTTATAGTTTCGTTTGTGCAGGTAAATAATTAGAAACACATTAAAAATCACCTTCCAATCTTCTTTTTGCTCTGGAAGGTTATGTTTGGTATGTCCTTTATTGGAACCATAATTGCTAGTGCAACCTGGTACTACACACTTTGCAGGCATCCTTTTATCTTTATAGTTTCGTTTGTGCAGGTAAATAATTAGAAACACATTAAAAATCACCTTCCAATCTTATTTTTTACTCTGGAAGAATTACACTAATGACAAAAGCTCGGCCGACTATTCTGTGTCGCCATATTTCAATGCTCCGGCCTAGTGAGTAGAGTCGGCCATTATTGGTGGAATATTATAAATGACGATAAACTGTAGGATCCTTTCTGTCAATTTTTTCACGAATTTCTTCAAGGTCACAAATTATTTGATCGATTTCTTGACTGTGTATAGTAGATTTTAGGGTTAACATGACAAAGAAACGTCTTTATGGGGTTGAATACTGCTGTAACTGAATAAAACTCTTAAGTTTGCATCACCATTTGCCGAACACAATAATGTTGTAGTTATATTTATGCTAAGGCTGTATTCAGAGCTTTTGAAAGATTAATGCATTATGCGATGTACTTGACTTCTAACGATTTAGCAGAAAAGCTTGTGTATTTTTTGCCACGTTAAAGTTATATAAATGACTTATAATAAATCACCGCAGCTTGCCACAAAAGAATCACTTCATTATTGCACACGTAAGAATCTCATTGCTGTTATTTAGAGTCTGTTATTCAATCACGGCCTCGGCCATAATTACTTCTATGTTATTGTTTTCACGTGTACTAATATAGTCATTATAAAAGCGTTTTACACTTTCTTGCCATGTAACATCTATATATGTATCTTAATTCAGCAAAATATGTTGTAAAACTGATACACATACAACGACAATTATATGGACGAGAAAATACAGTCATCAGGCAACGATGCCGAACAACTTTCTATTTTATTTACACTTTTCAATAATAATAATATTATTAAATCCCTTGTTTTCCACAGAAACGTAAACAGTCAGGAGTGTTGTATAGTTTTATACGTAACTAAAGTCTGGTATTTTAAATTTCCGTGATATACCGGGTATCTCAAAACCCTCTTGACACGTGATATTTTCGAACGAAAAACACTTCAAGCAAGACCTGAGTTATAATTTTCAAGGTACTGTAAGGTCTATCATATCATGCATTCAAAACCCTTCTTGTACCTATGTCATCCCCACTGAACCTTTTTAAATAGCACCCTATAGGTTTTCCTACTTACATGAATGATATCTATATTTTATTTAAAATCTTATGGTACCGTTGAAGTTATACGAAAACTTATTTCTTTCGTAAAATCCTAAGCATAATATAAATATAATAAGAATTTGTTTGACGCGTAATAGTTTTGTAAAAAATGGATACAAAAATTGAGTGAGCTTTCAAAAAAAATGTCTTTTTCATCTTGTTTATTTCGAAAATACAAATCTCCTTATTTTATTATAACTTTAGGAACAAATTGGTTTGTGTATGAAATCAAAGGCACTACAAGGATTTATTTATCTTACGCTTATGACTTCATGAAAAAAATTGTTTGCGTATGATATCAAAGGCACTACGAGATTTCAAATAAAATAAGAACTTAATTTGTGTAGAAAAAACTATTGAGTGCAGTTTGAAAGAAAAGTTGGGGGCGAGTCTTATAGGTTAAAGTACAAAAAAAAATTGTTCTGCAATCATCATAGTCACAACTAACAGACATGTTGTGAACTCGTAAAATGCATTAAGTTGGAGCTAGAGTATTGCCGACACGAGTATTATCAATAGTTTTGAGAACTGTAGCTCGCAATGGTTCGCGATTTACTGTCAGTTCAGTGGCGCTCTTGATACTCATATCTAGCAACTGTTTCGTTGTATCCACCCAGCGTGTAGGGGAACGGCCACGGCGCCGCCCACTCGGGGCGTGACCCTGAACTACAAGTTTCTCCATATTATCGCTTCTGTGAATATGTCCGAAGAATGTAAGCATTCTCACCGACACAATGGAGGATAATCTCTTTGGACTACCGAGCTCATCCAGTATGGAAACATTAGTTCGATGGGCGGTATAAGGAATTCTCAGCATTCTCCTCCACGTCCGCATTTCAAAAGCATCTATGCGAGCTCGATCTACCTTTTTAACAGTCCAAGTTTCCGAGGCATACAAAAATATGGAGAACACAAGAGATTGAACCAGTGACATTTTGGTAGCTTTAGTGATGTTATGGTCACGCCATATTTTAGTAAGCTTTGTCATGGCCACCCGTGCCTGTTGAATGCGCCGTCGAATCTCATTCTCACAGCTACCTGAATTGTCGGTCAAAGAACCGAGGTACACAAAACTCTGAACTACCTCAAAACGGCCTATTGACTTTATTTAATGATTGTCATGCTCTCTATCTACGATAATAACCTTGGTCTTGCTGTAGTTAATACCAAAACCATATGCTGCACTTTGTTGTTTTAAAACGTTCAATAGAGCTACTAGTTCTTCCTGAAAAGCAGCAATAAGGGTTGTATCGTCAGCAAATCTTAAGTTTGATATTTTCACAAATTCAGAGTAAATTTTAAATAACATCGGAGATAATATGCATCCCTGACGAACTCCTTTTCTGGTTGCTGTTTGGCCAGACAGGTTACCATCAATTCTTACACGAGCTGAGCTAGACTCATAGAGTTGCTGTATGAGAAGTACTAAGTGGTAAGGGACTCCCATGGAGATAAGAATTTCCCACAGTTTTAGGCCACTTTACGTTATCAAACGCCTTAGAATAGTCCACAATGCAGATAGAAACGGGTAAATAATGCTCTCTGGCTTTTTCAATAATCTGTCTTAAGTTGAAGATCTGTTCACGCGTACCGCGTCCTTTTACGAAACCTGCCTGCGCCTGAGAAATTTGCCAGCCAATAAAACCCTCCAAACGAGACTGTAAAATATATAGTAGAAGAAGATCCTATAGTGTACGTTCAAAAATACCACTCAGTTTTCGTTTGCACTTCTTTTTGTTACGAGAATATCGCGTGTCATGGAAATCCTGGGACACCTGGTATATTGAAGTAATTAAAGAATCTTTCTAGGTCGAGGAACTTTTGGGGACTATTACTTGAACAAAAAACTACTGTCTAAATTTTCCTATATGTATATTTTCCTTCGACATTTCAGGTCTTGTTCGGACTAGTAAATATTTCAGTCAGTATATCGGAAAGGATGATGAGTGTAACACCATTCAGTTGCTGCTGCCAGGCTGCAGTCTTTCTCATATCAGGCAGTATGGGTCAATAATTATAGACTTTTTTCCGCAAAGAAGCTTCAGGTTTCCACTCGGCCTCTTAAAGTAGGTATTCACTTTCATCTGACATCCTGAATCCAAAAATAGAAGAGGGTTAACTGATGTGACTGTAAAACTGCCTCCGCCAAATTCAGGCTGTTAAATGTATTTTTTTCCTTTCTCCCCCAACCAACTACACAGTAATGCAAAATCGTTGATTATTAGAATAGCGCCTATGCCATGCTCTATCCATAACTAAAATGTTAACTTACCTGTAGTCAGCTAAGAAACTTACACAGTTCACACTAACTTCTACATTCTCCAGAAAACCAGAAACCAGAAAGGCCACAAAGAAAAACTGCAAACGGAAAAGTGAGGTTAGCGTGGTTACAGAGACCTAGCGAATCACATACAAAATGTCCGTCTTTCAGTGTACGTGGTGGGGGTATAGTCTGTGGTGTACATGTATGAGACGTATTTGAGATGTCATCTTCAAGACGACCAAGACTTCTTGAAGATATCATCAGCAAGACATCTTAAAGATGTCATCGGCAAGACACCCTGAGCATGTCTTTATTAAATCTCAGAATTTTGAATAAAAATTCTGTTAAAATCTTGACATTAAATGGACATCTTTAAGTGGCCATAGGACACTAGCGCGCCGCGGTCAGATTTGTCCTAATCCCACCGGTCAGAAGCCCCCAAAATATTTTGGATAATAGGCAGGTATGTGGACACCAGCACGCTGGGCGGCGAGGTAAACTTATGTCTTATAATTTTCACCGATTTTAATTCATTCGTCATTTTTTGCGATCTTGCTAATAAATACTGAAGAATTTGTAGAACTCCAGTCCTCTGACTGTATCGTTACTTTTGACTTGACAGAAATGAACTACTTTTTTATATTATTAAACAGGAAATTTTGTTCTGAACATGATAAGTTAATTTGATCACTATAATAGATGCAAATAAAGAAGTTGGTATTGTCAGCAGACCGAAATGTCTTTATTATACCCCAAAAAATTTTAATTAATCAGAAAGTGTTCTAATTTGTCACTAATTTGATCGATTTCTTGACGATGTAGAAAGAGTCCGAGAAATTTTCCTCCACAGCTTGTTTTGTGGAACCATCATGGTTGTGCTCATTATTTCTTTTAAGAACAATCTCTTTCGATTGATCCATCAGTAAAGATGCTATGCATCCACTTCTAGAGCATCTGTAGGATACACCACGGGTGGTTTCTTTATCTCTTCGGAACGTATACTCTTCAAGGACTATTAATTTCTTCCCTTTTCACACTTAACATAGTCTCCATGATGAAAAAGTAGAACACAAACAATTTATAAGGATTGCAAACTGCTGAAATATTTTCATTAAGGGTAGTTTTATATACCTACAGAAGTCGAATAGTCATTTAAATAATCTAAGAAGTAACTCTAAGCTACCGAAAGTCGTAAAAAGACGATGAAAGTTCGCAAGAATAAAAGGGACGTGGTCATTAGGAATAGCCAAGCTTAATTGTCTTTCCGCCCGCAAGTGACCGGTGCCGTTTTTGTAAACAGGTAAAAATCAAACCGCGCGCGCTCGTGACCGATCACCCTTTAAGTTGCTAGTAGCAAGACATCTTAAAGATGTCTTCTTTATGTCGAAAGACGTTTAAACATAAAAGATATCTGGAATCCATCTTTTTCGTCTGATAAAAAAGGACAAAATTTGTGAAGAACGCTGCAGCCAAACCAATTGTACGTTGACTTTACTATTCCATAACAGTACAACCTGCTGCCTCGGAATTTTCTTTGGGCATCGATTCTATCCTTGGGTGTAAGTCCAGTGACCGGCGGGGTGGCACACGAGGCGGCGTCCTCGACTTAATCCCTCTAAAATGCAAACCTCTATCGAGGTAACATTAACATACGTTTGTGTAAAAGGAGCGATTCCCCTTTCGCAATGGTCGGGGGTGATTGAACCCTACCTTCCGGGTTAACCGGACTGCCTCCACCACACCGGATCCAGAAAATATGGCCATAATGGCGGTATCTCTGAGCCGCCTTCAGCCACCTTCATTTGAATAGCGGCTTGATGAAGTAACACCGCCTCCTTTATCACAGCAACCCCGCGATTGTACAGTGTGCACAAAAAAAAACCGATACGTAGCCAACTATGTGTTTCAGCAAACTTTACCATCCTGTATTTGATAAAATAGGAGGCTCAGAGGCATGCCCGGATTAACCATGGGGCTAAAGGGGCTGGAGCCCCGGGCCCCGCGGTTCAGAGGGGCCCCGCAGGGGCCCTACTTTAATTTAATGTGACAGAGCAAATATTAGGTCAATAGATGAACAATAAAATCAGTAGATCTAATAAAAACTTATTTTCGAGATTTCAATCAAAACGGTGTTTTTCAATTTCCCTACCTATGAGCAAACCAGCAGGCCATGAAATATAAACAGAAATGTGTTCAGATAGAAGCAAATAACTTAAAAGAAAGATACAGATAAACCAAAGTAAAGGGGCAAGGTTATAAAAATTCCCTACAGCCAACGAACTCTAACTAGAAACAACGCCGGTCATATGTCTAAGGTCAAAGAGAAGCGAAATACCTCAGAAATGAATAATTTTTACAGCTTACTAGGTATTGCAATATATTGTAGATTAAAAATTTCCAAAACCATTAAACTTTCAGCGATAGTAAGTAGCAGTCCAATATCTTTAGCACGAAATTTGACATTTAATGATATAAAACAATAGTCATTTCAGTCAAAATCAAAAGTAACGATACCTCTGACTGTCCCACTGTAGCCCTTCTAATTTTTCAGTATCTGTTAGCAAGATCGCAAAAAAAAGAATACTGACAAATCAGATTTTAATTTTTTGCCAGGCAAATTATGTCTTATAATTTGATTTGATTATAATTTTAACCGTTTACTCTAGTTCGTCTGCATCTTTCTGCTAAGTTAGTTGTTTTCTTCCCACCTAAATAGTTTTTTGTTTGTATTTCATGGCCTGCTAAGTGGCTTATAGGTAGGAAAATTGAAAAACACCGGTTTGGTTGAAAATCTGAAATTAAATGAAAACTACCAGAGATTGATACCAAATTTTAAATTCGACTGTATAAAAATAATTAGGCATTCCCATTTGGAAAAATCAAGTTAATTCTTATTGAAGTTTCCTTAATTAGTCTACCGATTTCTCCAAGCACAAATATAATTCAAACTTGAACGTCAAACCTAAGTTGACCAATTTCAAGTTTAGTCACACGGCAAACGCACAGCCGTCTAAGTTTTATAATCGCTGCGATATTCAATTTTTTTCTGATATCTACTTATATCAAAAATTGTGAATTGCACCTAAACGGCTCACTTCATGTCCCAGGTGTGATACATAAAGTCACACAAGAATTGACGCGGTAATCTAAATATTCAATAATATATACAGGGTGTTCCATTTAAAAAATCATAACTTTGATTTGGGATGCTTTTATTAGAAACCCTGTATAAAAGTCATTATTTTTGAGATGTAGTCCAACTCGACCTACATACATTCGCAAATTTTCTAAGAAGTGTTATGGTTTGGTCACAAGAGTTCGAGGCGTTGAGCTTGACTCAGCCTGTATAAAAATAAAATAGAAAGTACCTATACCTACCCATTGGATACTGTCGGCACCTGTAGCCCGTGCCAACATAATGAATAAAGCGAAGTTGAACCGATACAAAGGCGACGCTCAAAAAAGAAAAGTAAGTTATCCATATAGTCTGTTAGTGTTATGTCTATATGCTACATGGCTACAATTTACCAAGATAACTCTAAATAACCATTTTAAGGCTGCTGAGGATAAATTAAAAGCAGTGAAAAAATTGCCCAAAATAAGTTTTTTAAGCAAACCTAACGCTCCGTTTAAAAAGGATTGCACTGAAAATAGTTCTGATGATAAGCAAACGCAAACATTGAGAAGCAGTGCTGATACTATAAGCGGGACTCATGACGTACTTATAAAAAAGTGTATAGTGTTATATCGGGAATATGGTTTCATAAATAATAGTATTTGCATTTTATTTATAAAGGGCCCCTCAAAATGATAAGCCCCAGGCCCCATGAAAGCTTAATCCGGCTATGGACATGCCCAGAGTAGTCCAGTAGAGGATTGCTATGCGATTCTGTCTGATTGTGGCAATTCCTTTTGGATTAATTTACATCATTATCCATCGTCCAAGTAGAAGAAGTTACGTTCACTAAATCTATACTCAAGGGGTTTAGAAGAAAGTGATCTACAGGACCATCCCTTTTCCTTATGAAAAGTAAAAGCAGTATTGGAATCAAGCAATCCTGTAATTAGGCATTATGATTATCCGCCTCCAGAAATACGCTAGGGTTAATATTAGAAGCAGGACTTTCCCCGGCCCGGCCGAACCGTAGCACATTTGCAAATAGGAATTAATCTGAGTAATAGCTTATTGACAGCTGCACTTTATTTTGATATATGAATCAGTATCATGGCAGGTCTGACCGGGTCTATTACCGGTGAGGTACAATAGGTAGTCGGGTGTGAATATTGAATCGTTTGACTTGATATGTTGTTATATTGCTACGAAATGGATGAGTCACTAAACCCATAGACAGAATAAATGGATACAGAGGAAATTTATTATATTCTATCATACCACTGCTCGATCCTACCGATCCTGCAGGTATCTGTTTTTTTTTCTGATAAACTTATTTTTAAATGAATTTTGAGGAAGTATAGAATGGATTAACGATAGGTTGCCTTTCAGAAATTAGCCGCAATTACCTATAATTCATTTTAGCGTAATTAACTCGCTAATATATATGTATAATTAAGAACATCCCATGGTACCTTTCAAACAAGACTCTCCATAGAGACCTTGATATCCCTTAGCCCACATAATAGTATATATATAAGTACATCCACAGAATGTACATTAGATATTCCAGTCTGCACATGTATATTTTGAATACTCATAGTTCGTTGAATTTACATATGAAAAATGATATACACTAGTGTAATATACTATGTATATTCACTTAGGTATATTCAAATGTGAATATACATAATATGTTGGTCTAGGTATCCTATATACATCTAGTAGTTTATGTCTGCGCGAAGGACAGCTAGTGCCGCCATTGCTGATTTCTAGCCTTTCCGTCGTTCGTGTCCTTCATCGTAGTTAGCGTGTGTGTGCTGGTGCTGGCTTTGCCTGATTACCTGATCGAGTTTACTTACCTTCTGGCTATGGCTACTGATAACACTCATATCCAGCGTTTGACGGTAAGTCGTAAGATTCGTGAATGGAACAAACCACCTACAAAATTTTATAACCTTGATTTGTTTGTGAATTCAGATAGACCATCGAATAGGCAAGAAATGATTTTGCCAAGTATTATTATTGTAACTAGAAATTGAATTAATAACAATCCATAATGAAAGTATACAGTTTGCTTATCTTTCTGCCTCTACATTGTATGTATGTGCATTAAAAGTACATGAATGTATATTTAATGGATATACCATGGATGTGTAAATTCGCGACAAACGTACATGAAATGTAAATTTTTTATGTCTATTTTATGCTCGTCTCCATTTGTGGATGTACATATCCAATGTATATGTAAATTGTATATACTTTGGTAAGTAAGTATATACATGGTATATGTTATGAATATGCATGTTGATACCTAGTCTGTGTTACATATACTATGCATGTACATTGGACGTAACTATGTACATTCTATGGATATGCCATGGATGCGAAAGGTCTCGACAAGCCTACATGGAATGTAATTTTTTTTGATGTCTATTTGACAAACATTGGATATTCTTGCTCCATTTGTGGATATCCATATCCATTGATTCGATACCTATCGAATGTATGTATCTACATTGTATATACTTTTTTTTATGTGGGATTGAGGGGACTTCATTAAACAACATACGCAGCGGCGGTATAGTCTTCGATTAGGCTACGAGGAGTTAAAGACGAAAGGAGGCAATAACAAGAAGTCACCAGCCCTAATAGTTCTATACCCGTTGAGAGGGATATCTCCGCATTCTATCTTTTCTTCAAGCCCTCGTATATATCATGAGCAATTTTAAAATTCTGGAATATCGAACAGAAGCCGAACCTAATACCATGCAGATCTCTCTTATCTAGTCCGTGCCCATCACATTTTATTAACTTTAATAGATGCAGCTGAAGAGATAACGAGTATGGTACGTGTTATTACTTTCGGATAGGTAGGTATTTAGGCTTGTTCATTTTGGACTGGGTCAAGGGTAGGGGAACAAGACTGCAGCATACTCGTATCGGTATAGCCAAACGTAGCTCCCAAATAGTCGTAAGAGCCCCCTTTTTGGCCATCCTCATGGCCTGCTGGAGGGCTTCTCGTTGTCTAATCTACCAGATGTCCAGATGGATGTCAAAGTACGTCCCCAAACAGCACACAGACGTCCGACAGACGTTCTAAGGAAGTCCGGCTTGGACTTTCACACGTCTATAGGACGTCCTGAATAAGTCGTTCGACGTTCCTCGGCCGTCTGTGGGAGGTCCGATGTTACCAAACTATTGGTCCGAGGGAAGTCCGATATAGGCTTGATTGTACCTGAATCGTACCTCCCTTGTACCTAAATAGGGCCTCCCTTGTACCTAAATAGGGCCTGCCTTGTACCTATATAGAGCCTCCCTCGTACCTAAATAGAGCCTTCCTTTTACCTAAATATGGCCTCCCTTGTACCTAAATAGAGCCTCTTGTATCTAAATAGTACTTCTTAGCAGGCTGATTTTTAAACCTTATTTTTGAGCAATCTTGTCTTCTGTATGATACCAGGCAATGAAGGCTACCATACTCAGCAGTAGGTTTGAATCAATACTTCTCTATACTATATAGGGTAGTATTATATAAAAAACCGTATTTGCACATATATTTTTGTTCGATACCAATTTCTTTTGAAGTTTTCTCAGCACCTCATATCAAGGAACATTGTATTTTTAAATATCTATTCTAAAAAGCCATTTGAGATTATGGTGGTATTGAATAAAAACGTTTCTCTAACACCTTGATATAATCACTGTAATATTGCACCAGTTCACAACAACAGAATTGACTACTCTCCTGATCGACTTTAAGCAACTAAACGGAAAATAGATCAAATAGATGCTAAAAATACTGTATCCTTGGAAAATTTTAATGGCGAACCACAGAATGGCGAACACAAGCAAACGGCAAAGTCGGCATGGCATGATTCATCCGACCAAAGTTTAGTCTCCCCAATATCTTTAGTAGCTAATGACGTCTTTTGCCATTTCCATAACGGATAACAAATGCCTTCTCACCTAGCAACGGTCTGTGGGAACCCTACCAAAAGGTTGCGCGACTCTGCCTTTGTTCAAGAGCCCTTGTCTGGACTTGCTACAAACGTTCCTGCCTGACTGTAGTCATGTATCTCTATAACCATATTTCCGCCAGTACCTTTGTGACCCCCCTTGCAACATATTGACTTGGTACCTTCTAATTCCTAGTATAGGTTCCGAGATTGTCACCACCATCATTATCATCTGGCTATATACCTTCCATAGGTTTACATTTTGGACTGTCACGGGTAGGGGAACAAGACTGCAGCATTTCGATATAGCCATAAGTGTCTCCCAAACAGTAGTAGCAGAGCAATGATGGGGAGGCGAACCTTTGACCCTTTTTGGCGACCGCAGAGAACCACCGCTAAAAACCATCATGGCCTCCTGGAGAGCTTCTACTTATCAAACTTGCCAGGTATCCTAATTAATTTCAGAGTACGTCCGACCAATCTACTGAGCATAACGGTTCCTCTTCAAACTCCTACTTGCCAAAAATCTCTAAACCCTAATTTAAGTAACGATACACACATCGCACATCGACCAAATAAGTGAGATGAAGTTTTGTCTTCTTCCGAATATCTATAGCAGACACGGTCTTTTACCACTTTCATGAGTAGTACCTTTGTGACCCCCCTAATCCAAGGCAGTCTATTAATTCCTAGCCTGGGTTCCGCGATTGTCACCACCATCATTATCATCTAGGTATATACCTTTTATTTACATTTTGTACTGGATCATCACCATCAACAAGACTGCAGCATGTCGATATAGCCTACGTTTCTCCCAAATAGTAGTAGCAGAGTAGTGATGAGGAAGCCCAGCCAGGCAAGTAGGCCACCTTTGATCTCTTTTGCTGATCCCAGAGAAGCAACACTAAAAACCCTCATGACATTCTGAACAGTTCCTTTACGTCTAAATGATCCGACCTCCAGATGAATGTCAGTACCTACGTACATGTCTAAAGTTGCGATACACAGAACACCTACTAAGAAGTGTAACCAAGTTTCGTCTACTTCCCAACATCTTCAGCAGATGGAGACTTTTACCGCTTTCATGAGTGATAAATGCTCGCTCAGCCGCAATGTTCTATGAGAACCTCCACCAAGTGGCTGAGCGACTCTGGCTTTATTTTGCCTGGCTGTATCTCCTGCAGTCATCTCTCTCTAACCGTATTTTCACCAGTACCTTTGTGACCCCGTAATCCAGGACAATATGGACCTGGCACCTATCAATTTCTAGCAGGAGTTCCGATTGTCACCACCATCATTAACATCTAACCTATATCTATTATATGTCTATATTTTGATGTAGGTTGATGAAGCCATCTTTTGGAATGTTTGCTAAAAGCATTCTGAGACCCACTCTTCTGTCAGTTAAAACATCAGTAATTTTTTTGTCCACGGCCCAAAGTGATGAAGGCACAGAGTTAACATCTCTAGAGGGAGCCTAATTTGAATATTGGCCAGCCAACATCTATAGCGCTATTGCCACTCTTCTTCGTCCGCTTAAGGACCTTCCAGCTTCTTCAAAATCTAGCAGTTTCCGCAGTTTGAATACATGTTCCTCAAAGTATTTAACTGGGTATTTAACTATACATTAAAATATACTTGCAATGTAACTGATTTACGTGAAGATAATTTGTATTGATTTAACGAAATCTCAAAAATGGTAAATTTCTTAGCGGAATGTCGCAATAACTTCTAATATGTCGTAGATCTAGCAACCTACAATCGGGGTCCCCTAAAGCTGTCATGTGGCTGTCATTGTAGTTGTGGTTAATGCGTATGTTGAGATTTTTGTTGTTTTAGTGTATATTTGAGTGACTTTGTGACTATTTGTGATGCGAATTAAATTATTTATGAACAATATTGTCGTAATTGCATGATGGGACGAAATAAAAAGTGCATAGTTTGCTGCAATAGCGACGAATCGGTGAACACCACTTATCATAGGTTAGTATAGGTTTTGTTTTGGTTTTCAGTAGCGTAAAATATGGGGAAATACTTCATGGTAATAATAAGTTACCAACTGTTACAATCAAGTTATAATAATAGTAACTCTCTAAGTATAGCTAATTACTAATACAACTTATTTTATCAGTTTGTAACATCACAGTAATAATTGAATCTATTAATGAACATCCAATTTTAATATAAAATCGTACGCCACTGGCAATGCCCTCAAGCTGTCAAAATTTCCGTTACATGTTGGCTGGTCAGCGACCTGTGCATTTTGTTGTTTACATTCCCTCTAGAGATGTTAACTCTGTGGATGAAGGACAGAAATCAAGTCAAAACAAACAATAAGATATTATGAGTTGGTAAGCGTTTCTTCTTCCTTTTTCCTCTTCCTTTCTGCTCTTCTCTTCATTCACTTGCAGATACTAGCATACCGTGACAAATAATACAGGTATGACAACTAAATGCATTAATCCACGAAATTCATTTTCCTGGATGAAAATCCTTTACTTCTGGACGAAACCTGCGTCTGACTTGTGTTAAACGTCTTCAGCTGCGTACGCGTCTGAACGCACATGACATGAGAACACACACATATACATATGGGCGAGTGCTCAATGTGTGTGTTTTCAAGTGGGTGATGGGTCGAGCCAAATCTTGTCAGTTTTCGGCTACGAGCAGCGTACACATCTGAGCGCAAGTCATGTGTTGATTTTAGTTTTTACGTCGCATGCGCGTGTTTTCAACTCGCTCCATGATCACAGTCGAGTATAAGCTCAGAGTAGCAACTGTTCAGTTACTCTGAGAGTATAAGCACGTACCACGGACGTCGTTGCAGGACACAGACAACGGATAAACGCCCACACTGAGCATACCCTGAAGCTGAACATTTTCTTTGAGCCATGACCGAAAACCGACACGATGTGGCTCAACCCATGGGTGCTCAAAGTCGTGCTCGAGTCAGGCTGCATGCTGAGACACGATGAATGGGGCGTCCACATTTGCATATTCGTGTGTACTTAAACCATGTACGCTCAAATGTGTACGCAGCTTTCAGGACGCTACGATGACTGACATTTTTCTAGCGACAATGCTTATGGAAATTTCCAAACGAAAATCATGTCTTGTTTTCAATAACTCACGATGTCAATAGTGTGCCGCAACTGTAGGAATTTTAGGTTAAAAAAAGACCGTTCATTTTTGTATATTATTGTTTGTATTTAATATAATGAAAAAACAATAGTTTATATATCCTTATATCGCTAAATTACTGTATAAGGGCTCCGCGTTATTTTAGAACTATATTCTCAATTTACTGGACGAACTTTTCATAGATCACCCTAAGATGTTCAGTCATCGGCGTTTTAGAGGTAGCCATACAGATGACCATCTCTAATTGACCATTTTCGTTTAGCTTGTAATCCCTTTGGACCTCTGTGACTGCTGGTTCTTTGGCGTGAGTCATTCTGGATATTTGTTTTGATTTAAGCTGTACTGTATTTCCTTGAACAGTTCCTGAAAACATGAATACTCCATTCAGAGTGTTGATGTATATTATTTGAAATATGAAACCGGTCCAAGGGGGCTTGGTTGTTTGTAACTCGCACTCAGAACGGTTAGCTAGAAAAACATTTTTTGAGATAAGATTCTATATGTGAAAAGGCCATCAAATATTTCCAGATCGAATTTGGATTCCGATCGGATCGGGGGAAATCCCTTTCTCTGTATTCATAAAAAGTGGCGTAGGTGATATTCTATATTTTACTCGCACTCAGAACGATTAGCTAGAAAAACATTTTTTGAGATAAGAAAAGGCCATCAAATATTTCCAGATCGAAGTTGGGTTCCGCTCAAATCGGGGGAAATCCCTTTTTCTGCATTCATAAAGAGTGGCGTAAGTGATATTCTATATTTTACTCGCACTCAGAACGATTAGTTAGAAAAACATTTTTTGAGATAAGATTCTATATGTGAAAAGGCCATCAAATATTTCCAGATCGAATTTGGGTTCCGATCAAATCGGGGGAAATCCCTTTTTCTGTATTCATAAAAAGTGGCGTAGGTGATATTCTATATTTTAACAAACATATCCGAACATTGTCTTTGAAGACATAGGTAGAATATTTTTTGAGACATCATAATTGTATAACTTGTAACTTGGAAACTATAGTAGTTGCTTTGATTTTCGACAGCCTGCCTGTATATAGTGTATCCTTCCACATAATGTTGGACCGAGTGTTGGACTATACAATATGAATAAAATTCAACACCGAATAAAAACCTGTACTTGAGCGGTCATTATTCAACTCTCCACTGCGGCGTCTCGCGATTTTGCTGACTGATGCCACTCCACAACGTATTATCAAAATCTCAGAAAATTATTTTACCTATACCTAGTACTCTTTGAATTAAGTATAGCGTCATTGGGCATCAAGGCGTCATATACAGGGTGTCCAGTTAGTGTGTAATAAATTCTTCAATATCTCGCAAGGTATACCTGATAGAAGAAAATATCAAACACAAAAGTTATTTGGTTACTTAAGACGCATATTCCAAAAATATTTTGAAATATACAGGGTGTTGCGGGAAAGTAGGATAGTGATCAACTTGATTTTTTTATATGGAACTATAACTTTTTCTTAAATTTTTCTGGTTTCCATCATTGATCTCTATTCAACCCTAAAATATTTTTGGGATCGGTTACGATGTTGCCAAGTTATAATTTAATTTTATATTAATTTCCGGATTTGCAAGGTCGCAAGTAATACGTCCAAATTGATATATTCCTTTATATTTTCTCAATAATATTATACAGCGAGTTACTTGAATATTAACTGGATATTATTTTGGATGTTACTAGCAATTTGTATCTACATGGTGTTTTTGGCAGAATTTTAAATTACGGCAATTTGAAGGTCATCTTACTTTGTTTTTTTAAATGTAACACCCTGTATGTTGTATTTTAAATCGAAATATCTACTAATACCCCATCTCGCCTTGTAATATTTTTTTCGTGTTTGTGGCGTTGCCAAGTTATAAATTATTTTTCCAAATTTTTAAACAAATATCCCCAATTTTAATTTATTTCAAATAGAATCCTCTACTTATTTTTAATGCAATGAATTTCACATGTCGAGCTTAGTAAGACCTCACAATTTCAAAATTTTGTTTCTGTTAATTATTGAGATACGGCAACACCGCTTTTTCAGTAAATAGTACCGGAACGCTTAAATATTTCTAAAACTGCCACAGCTGGAATGGTAAAATTCAACACTTGGGGGTTTTTGAACATACAGAATTCAAAAACGCTAACATCAGTGTTGTCAGATTTACCACTTTTACGTTATACTTCATAAACAGGGCATTACATTCAAAATTATCACGTAAAATTGGTAAATCTGACAACACTGATGTTAGCGTTTTTGAATTCTGTATGTTCAAAAACCCCCTAGTATTGAATCTCACCTCTCCAGCTGTGGTAGTTTTGGAAATATTTAAGCGTTCCGGTACCGTTTACTGGAAATGCGGTGTTGCTGTATCTCAGTAACTAATAGTCACAAAATTTTGAAATTGTGAGATCTTACTAAATTCGACATGCGCAATTCATTGCAATTAAAATAAGTAGGGTTTTCTATTTAAAATAAATTAAAATCGAGGATATTTGTTTAAAAATTTGGAAAAATATTTATAACTTGGCAACATCTCAAACGCGAAAAAAAAATATTCCAATTATTATTAGTATTAGTAGATGTTGCGATTTAAAATAAAACATATAGGGTGTTACATTTAAAAAAACAAAGTAAAATTGACCTTCAAATTGCCGTAATTTAAAATTCTGCCAAAAACACCCTGTAGATACAAATTGCTCGTAACATCCAAAATAATATCCATTTATTTATATTCAAGTAACTCTCTGTATAATATGATTAATAAAAGTTAAAGGAATATATGAATTTGGACGTATTACTTGCGACCTTGCAAATCCGGAAATTAATAGAAAATAAATTATAACTTGGCAACGTCGCAACCGATCCCAACAATATTTTAGGGTTAAATAGAGATCAATGATGGAAACTAGAAAAATTTAAAAAAAGGTATAGTTCTATATAAAAAAATTAAATTGATCACTATCCTACTTTCCCGAAACACCCTGTATATTTCAAAATATTTTTAGAATATGCGTCTTAAGTAACCAAATAACTTTTGTATTTGACATTTTCTTCTATCAGGTATACTTTGCGAGATATCGAAGAATTACACACTAACTGGACACCCTGTATAGTGTATATACCTATGATGTAAAATTGCAAACTTGAGACTTGTCCAATAAAATAACATTTGATGATTATCTACTTGTATTTATAGAGACACTGTCTGTAGGTAGTGGGGGTGAAATAGGGACGGTGCAGAACTTTTTTACTCAAAATTTGTTATTACAGAGAATATAAGTATGGGCAGAAGTACTGAGTCAAACCACTTGACACAATTTTCCGCAATACTCCATGTAATGTTTCGTAAAATCTAGTGCTCTTTTTTCTTACCTTCTTCTAATGTCGTCAACCCAAAGTTATGAGCAACCATGAAAGAAATATTAGAACCAGGAAAAATTCTGAGGTAGCCAGATTCCAAATGCATTGGGTTGCCTTTTTCTGGATGCCATGATTTGGAAGTGTAGTTTAACATGGGTTGCCCTATCGACTCGAAACTTATTTCCTCACAATAGGTAAAAGGTGATATTGTAGGGTAAGCACCTTTCGCACTAACGGATTTCCAAGTCCCTATGAGCCATTTCAGGGGATTTAGTGATTCGTGAATTTGGCCAGGTCGCATATTTTGCGAATAACGTTATACCAACAAACAACTCGAATGTATGTAAACATAACCAAATAACCATGTAACACACAAAATGTAACATGTAACACAGTAAAGTTGTGGAACAAAATTCAAAAAATAGAACGTCAAATAAAGACAAAACAGGTGGTATGATTGGATTGTCCATGGCCGACTGTACTCACTAGGCCGGAGGATGAAATATGGCAACACTGAATCTGGGGCCGGGTTTGCATTTGTTGTTATGTCATGTGTATTCTTCCAGGAGCAGAAAATATGGTTGGAAGGTGATTATTAATGTGTTTCTAATTATTTACCTGCACAAACGAAACTATAAAGGTAACAAGATGCCTGCAAAGCGTGTAGTACCAGGTTGCAGCCCAGTAGAGGACTACCAAACCATGGCCCAACATCACCTTATTCCAGATTAAAAAGAACGTTGCAAGGTGATTTTTAATGGGTTTCTACTTATTTACCTGCACAAACGAAACTATAAAGATAAAAAGATGCCTGCAAAGCGTGTAGTACCAGGTTGCAGCCCAGTAGAGGCATGGGTAGAGGACTATCAAACCATGGCCCAACATAACCTTATTCCAGATTAAAAAGTACGTTGCAAGGTGATTTTTAATGGGTTTCTACTTATTTACCTGCACAAATGAAACTATAAAGATAAAAAGATGCCTGCAAAGTGTGTAGTACCAGGTTGCACTAGCAATTGTGCGCCCAATAAGGGACATAAACAGAAGTGGGTGAAAGGTATTCCTCGGAAGGGCTGGTTATATTTATAAGGATAAAGACAATAATTTACCAACATTTCAAAGGATAAGACCTATTTTAAAGCACAATGTGGTACCTATAATGTTTTCTGGAACTCCCAAATATCACAGAAAAATACAGTTAATAGAACTCATCTCGGCATGGCCTGGGGCATACCTACGAAAGGATTTGATAGTGAAAGGGAAATCAAGACCAGCAAGAATGGCTTCACAGTGACCTAATAGTGAATTTTTCTAGCTCAAGTGACAATTTACAAAGTAAATTGAGTGTTCATTTAAGTGGAAGTGGCAGCAGGAAACAGGTTGCGTTTATTTTTATTTTGTAGTGCCTGACTGTGATGAAACAGACATCAGATGTAAGTGGTATTAGTAGTAGTAGTTCTAAAAAGTATTTTTCTTAATTTATTAACCGAGATGAACTCTAATACATATAAAATGTAATAATTATTCTGAAACTATAGGGCCACTATTTGACAGCTGATCCACGTTGCCACATCTAAGGCTCCGGCCTAGTGTAGAGTCGGCCATGGATTGTCATTAAACAGGGGACATCGATAAACTACACAGAACCGCCAAACAGGTAAGTTCAGCCTCCGCCATATTGTTAGAACGTTTATGCCATTATCATTTGCAACTTTCTTCTTTTATTTTGTTTTCGATTTTGTTAATAACTTGATAGTGCCTTGTGCAGTACGCAATCGTTGCAGCAGAAAAGGTGTGAATTCAAAGAAGCCTCCTGGAACCAGTGGTCTCAATTATGTTGTATGACAGAAATCGCTCTCTTCGTTTTTTACCTCTTTGGATAAAAGTTGATCTTTAAGGACGTTGATTTAACAGAACACAAAACAGATATAAGCAGAAGATGCTACAGTACATGGAACTAGGATATGCAGAGGAAGGTACATGTGAGGTACATAAAAGGATGGGTAAACGGAATATCGGGTTAATAGAGAGTGACCAGATGTGCCAAGCGGTAATACTATTTTGTGGGTAATACCGCATGTGCTATTTTGACATTTAAGCATGCGCAGATGCGTTGAAGGCGTACGATGAGCTATTTTGAATAGCGCCTATCGGTATCCCCATTCAGTAAGTAATCTTCACCACTCGTGACGATTCGTAGTTAAACTGTCGTGGGGCCAAGCCAAATAAAAGTATTTTATGCCTTTATGGTGGTTTTGTGTTTGTGGTTGTAAAACCTACCTCTCTTGTGATGTAAAATTTGTGGTTAATTTGTTGATTACATCGGTTGCGGATTATTATGTCTGCTTTTTCACAAATTCCAGTGAATTAAAATATGAATACACCCCTCTATAGTTGGCTCCAATTAAAACTAAGGCTTCTAGATCTTGATCGTTTTTGCGATACAAATAGCAAAATTAAGTAGCGAGCAACAAATATGCAAACTCCAAAGCAGTGGAAACTGAAAAAAATGTAGTCAAGTTGATTGTCTCAGTATTTCCCACACCCCCCCGAACCACTCCAACTTCACCCCCACCAAAAAAAAGTAGAAAATGGTCAGGAACCCCTAAAACGCCTAAAGATGAAGTTTGAGGTGTTTTCATATTTTTTGTTTTTTTAATATTGCTGCGCCGCCACTGAGACGATTTCTAAAAATCAGACGCATTTTACATCCTCGCCAAAGTTGTAATACTGTGCCGAAATTTTATGAACATCAATTTAGTAGTTTCCACACTATAAAATACAGAACTATCTAAAGCAATACTCGTATGTATACATCGGAAAATTCTCTTAAGTCCCTTGGTTCCTGTAATAGACAAGGCAATGTTCGGATGAACCTAAAAAAGTGTATTATACCGCTAAGTCTTTCCATCTTAGGTCAGTGGACAGCCTATTATGATTACAACAAATTATTCAGCTTTACAACCTCCCACCCCCCAACCACCCCAATTTCGCCCCCACCCAAAAAAAGTTGAAAATGATCAGGAACCCCTAAAACGCCTCAAAACGAAGTTTGAGGAATATTTGAAATTTTTGGTTTTTTGCTAATTACTCCACTGCCCATGCACCGATTTTCAAAATTGTGGCAACATTACCTACTACGACTCCACACCATATCGCTACCCAAATTTCATCAAAATCCATGCAGCGGTTACTGAGATTAGGAGGCTAGAAGAACGCCAACAGACAGACCGACAGACGGACCGACGGCAATGTGTGACGTGGATTTTCGTTATGTAGGCATCATATAAAACGCCCAAGAAGAATATTATCTCGAAATCGAAAATTTTCGCGATCACAATACTCCCCTCACCTATCGGTGTGGGAAGTAAAAAGTAATTTCGAGAGTTGTCATTTGCCTTCTTGACAATCGTGACAGACTTCAAAGCAAAATACGGCAGCGCAACATATGTTTTTTTTTATAACTGAGCAGACCTTGTGGGCAGAGCCTAAATACCAGAGTACCACGGCTGCTGTGAAAGGGTTATGTTAGGGGAAGATTGTTAACGCGGGATTTGAATGGGCCAATACCCGCAGGGCCAATAGATACATCTCCTGGCTGTCCATTCCATGCCTTGGATACCCTGGGAATGAATGTGCGGTCGTACCGCTCGGTTCTTGATTTAAGGCCGGGTCGCCAATTAGTCGAATTGCCTTCTTTGGACGGCATCAAGTGTAGATAGGGTAGTAGGGGCAGCAGCTCCCCAGACATGAGAGCAATACCCCAATACTCCAGGTCAGGTCTTATCTGGGCTTTATATAGCTCCTCGAGGAGGTTACATGGTGAGAAGTACTTTCTGGCTCTAAATAGGTACCCAAGCTTTTTACCAGCAGCTGTTGCAATTGACGCAACATGTTCGTGCCAGATCAGATTTTCTGTAATGTTAACTCCTAAGAGCTTGAATGAGTGACTCCTTGGCCTAGGCAGGGCCCGGTTGTTCATTAGAACCTGGCGTGGCAATAACTGTCCATTCTGCAAGGACGATAACGCTGCGCTATCTATACCTAATACCGCTGCGCAAATATCGCAACGTATGCTGTATCTGTGGTTTACAATATCTCTCTATTAACGCAATGAATTAGCCGAACCACTATCCTTTATTTTAGTTTAATCTCTAGCTACACGCGTGTTGTTTTAAAACTAAGTACACACGTGGTGTACTCTGTACACACCACCTACATATATATCATAACTTAGGTAACAAATGTCAACAAACTAATTGCAAAATTAGTATTAACACTGTTAACGATTTTATTACAAAAAAAACACTCATACCTTATTCTTGGAAAAAGGGTTCAACGTAGTGAATATTAAATATATATATCGGGCTAAATACCTCTCTGTTTCACGAGTACACGCGTAGTGTATTCCATGCACCAGACGAAGTAGCATTACCTAAAATATTGTCATCATTATAGCTTCTTTATTAAAAGGGATTGTAGGTATTAAAGATTCAAAACAATTGAATAGGTTTATATTTATTGTATTATTTGTGTTTGTAGAATAATACTAATATACTTTTTCCACAATAAACCTGCTTAATTCAGATGCACACGACATCCGACGATACGACGGTACGAAACTGTTCCTATTGGTTGAAATATTTTGATTTGACATCGTTTTGAATATTTCAATCAATAGGAACAGTTTGGTATCGTCGGAAGTCGTGTGAGTCTGAATTAAGCTTTACACGCGCGGTGTATTTTGGGCACCAGACGGGTTAGCGGTTAAATTTTGCTTGCTCGGCAAAGTTTGCAAGACAACTGACGGCGAAGCAAAGCTTTGAGCAAATACCATCCTTGAGGGTTAGGTAGAACAGCAAAGACGACACTTTACACCTTCCAGGAAATTTAACGTACTTGAATCCGATGGTGCACACAATACACCAGCGCGTGTAGTAAAAGGTTGAACTTATGAAACGACTACACTACTTGGAGGACCTATAAAAATGACAAATGGGCATTTTATGGCGTAAAATTTCATCGTTCGATTTTTCTGCTGTCAGGACTTGATAAGATTAGGCTTGACAAGCTCCAAGCTCTAAATGTACATAATCTCTCATCTCTCTGTATAGTTATGACCCTCAGAGTAATAATTCTCTCAGTTATCACCTTAATAATTTATGGGCCAAGTGCAAAGCTATAAAGCTTCTCAATGCGTACCCAGGTAGGTGCCTGGGTTCGCCATGAGATTCAAGGGCGCTCACTATACATCTCAATAAAGTAACGCTCTCTTTCAGCACATCGGATGTGCACCAATTCATGCCTATTTATCTAAAAGTTAATTTTATTATGATCACATTTATAGCTGATAACGGTTACTTTTTGAACACGATGGATGATCGTGCATCTCTATAAATGTGCGATTTGACAGCATCGACTTGTTCCTACTACGTCGAACTAGACTTGATGACATGTGCACAGACTTTGTACCACAGACCCACTGAACAACATCTCAGTTTTATGCATTGACATGTTTTGTGGCATTGTAATTGTCAAAATTGAAACGTCAAGAAAAACAAAAAGGTTTTCACTTTTCCAGAACTCGGATCAAGATTATAAAGCACTTTTTGCAGAAGAATTTGTATTTGTGTTTGAAATTCCAGATCAGTAAGAAAATAAATCAAAAAAATGGTGCTGGAGAGTACAATGATATGGTAAATAATTAACAAATTCCATTCAATTTATATCTGTATAACATATTTAACCTACAAGGTGGAATGACTCCACAAAAAATGCTATGTTTCCCTTAAATGTTTTCATAATTCTGTTGTAGTGTTGATAACAGCGATTATATGCGAAATGGAGATTTTCTGCCTACCAGACTGCAAGCCCAACAGGATGCTGTTAACTTAGTATGCCATTCAAAGACCAGGTCAAATCCTGAGAACAATGTTGGTCTTCTGACGTTAGCAAAGTGAGTACCTATATTTATCTACATCTGTGTCTATTGTTCACACTGACGCTATTAGAGACATGTATATATTTGTTACAAAAGTACACAAAAAATGCCTATTCTTGTTTAGGGTTGAGGTTCTAACAACACTGACAAGTGATGTCGGCAAGATCCTCTCCAAGCTACATCAAGTACAGCCAGATGGTGAAATTAATCTTCACACTGGTATACGAATTGCTCATGTAAGTATGGGATTTTATTAAAGTAGATATGTAGTGCAGAGTATTGGTAGCGGAACAACTGTGAAATAGGGATAAATAATTTAAGACACTAAGCTGACTTCTACCTTGGATCACTGTTAGAGAAATTGACAAGTAGAAAACAAAAAAAACGAGTTAGTTATATCTTTCACATAGTTTGAAGCAATTGAAGTATGCATAGTTTTGAGTATACTCTGTGGTTGATGGCCTCGGACTATAAATATTAAACTTTGCATTGTTGTCCTTATATAATAGCACTCCTTTGTTAGCTATGGCTTGAAGCAAAGAAGAAATGAATTTTTCCAATAATTGAGCTACGTATTTATGGTGCTACATTCTCTTAGAACTATGGTTCCATTTTCTTATCAGTGTGGTATCCCTTGATATTTGGTATCTTAAGTAGCTGCCTTATTGGCCATAATTCATTACACTTGAATTGTATTTCACTATTAAACATTCTCAGAATCAATAAAAACTTGATAAGCTGTACAATTTCAGGTCATACAATTACAAATTTCATCTAAGTATTCTGATTATTGAATCCTTCTGTCAAATTAATTTAACTGCTGTATGTAGCTCAAATACGTTATTTTTCTCAAAAAAATTCACTACTAAAAATCCAGCTGTCAAATTATTTCTACTTTGTTGAAATTTGAAATTATAAGTTTTGAATTTTTTTCAGTTAGCGCTAAAGCATCGCCAAGGCAAAAATCATAAAATGAGAATTGTTGCTTTTGTTGGCAGTCCTGTGGCAGCAGAGGAAAAGGAATTAGTTAAACTAGCTAAGAAGTTGAAAAAAGAAAAGGTTAATGTGGATATTATCAGCTTTGGAGAAGATTCAATCAATTCAGATGTTCTAACAACATTTGTCAGTACCTTGAATGGAAAGGTTTGTATGAAATTTGTGAGCTTGCCTCTGCCAGTAGTAATCATATTTCATATCAATGACTAATTTTGACCCATTACTTAGGCTTAGACTAAGGGCTTATCAACAAATGGTAATAGTTTTAGAGCAAATTAAAAGCTTTGATCAAAATACCATTTAAGATTTTAATCAGCATACTGAATTTTTGATTTAAATTTTAGGATGGTACCAGCAGTCATTTGGTGACAGTTCCACCAGGTCCTCATTTGTCTGATGCATTGATTTCTTCACCAATCATACAAGGAGAGGATGGAACTGGAGCAGCTGGTTTGGGTGGATCTGGATTTGAATTTGGAGTGGATCCAAATGAGGATCCTGAGCTAGCTCTGGTTAGTATAAATTTACTAAAAACTTTTAGGCCTGGTCTTTCACACTGGATATGAGTGTTTATCCTCAGGCTAAAATTTTAGCTTGGAGGATAGTAAATATTAATTTGTAGGGTATATTTTTCTTCACAATAGTGGCATCTCTGGGATAGGTCTGAAGGATTTCTTATTAGGATAGTTGGATATAAGTATATTTGAAAGATAAAATTATGGGTATGGAGAAAATTTATCATAAATTTTGTGTGCTATTTTGTGCTTGTGTTCTCATTGATACCTTTTGTCTTCACATCCCTAAACGGGGTTAATCATTCTAAATCTCAAAATGTATTTATCGAAGGCATATATATCTTACTTGTTCAAAATGATAAAAATACATAAACTTAATCTCATTCCATATCCACTGCAAAATAATAATTCTGATATTTGCATCTACCTCTTAGAGCAGGAGTCGGCAACCTGCAGTCAAGCATTAATATAATTTTTGTAAAAATCAACAAACTTGAGTGAGCGTACTGAAATCAGAAAATATTTGCTAAATCAATTATTTGTGTCTTCTCACGCACCTATTAATGGGATCAAACATTTTCAAGAATAAATTTAATAAATTCAAATTATAGAACGAAGTTGACGGATGAAAATTTACAAAACTTTTCGGGAAACTCAGTATGCCAAACAAAATCGGACTTGAATGAATTATCAAACAATATTCAAGAACAAAAAACACATTAAATTTTAATGAAGGGTTGAAATGCAAGATCTTCTTCTTATAGTGCCTTATCCGTTGCGGACGTTGGCGATTAGCATGGCTATGTGTACTTTGTTCGCTGCACTCCTGAGTAGCTGTATTGAAGTGAGCCCATACCATTGACGTAGATTATGTAGCCATGAGTGTCTACGTCTCCCGGGTCCCCTTTTGCTGTCCGTTTTACCCTGTAGGATAAGTTGTAGAATTCGGTATTTTTCGTGACGCATTATGTGGCCAAAGTATTCCATTTTCCGTTTTTTGATCGTAAAGGAAATCTCCCTCTGTTTACCAAGTCTACGGAGAACCTCTTCGTTAGTAATGCGATCCAACCACGATACACGCAAAATACGGCGGTAAACCCACATTTCGAATGCCTGTAGTTTTTTCATCAATGAGTCAGTCAGAGTCCATGCCTCCACTCCATATAGAAGAATTGAGAACACATAGCATTTCGCTAGTCTAATTTTTATTTTTAAAGATATATCTCTACTAGTAAAAAGCGGTTTCATGTTGTTAAACGTTGTTCTCGATTTCTCAATTCTCGATTTTATTTCTATAGACTGATTCCATTGTGAGTCAACCATCGATCCAAGGTAGCAATATTTCTCCACCCGTTCTACCGGTTCAGTACCAATTAAGAGTTGCCCTGCTTGTTGTTGTTTACTGATAATCATCCACCTGGTTTTTGAGGTATTGAGCTTTAAACCGTATTGTTCACTGACGACTTGTATTCTCTCTACCAGATGTTGCAGTTCATTAATGTCGCTGGCAAGTATGACTGTGTCGTCGGCATATCGAATATTGTTGATCAACTCTCCGTTTAGTTTAATGCCCTGAGCAGCTTCATATAATATAATGCTTCTTTGAAAATGCAAGATAGTTTTCTTTATTATTCTATTCTTACACATTTATACATATGTAATTGAAATTTTATTTTACTTTTTTCCTTTTTAAAATTGTAAAATGTTTGTTCTTTGGCATAGTAGGCCCATAAAAGAAACTTTTGTGTGTATTTAAAAACTAAGGCATGATTTCTGGCACCGACTTATGATATAATATGTTTAAATTAGATGTTTATTCTTAATAGCAAAAGAAGGTGAAATTCCCTTAATTAGATCGTGGAATGGTTAATGTGTTGGACCCTTTATCATATTCATATGGTACAAGCAATGTGGAGGTAAGATGTCAATAAATAGAACCATATGATATTTGCTGTAACCAATCAACATAAATATTCAAAATACCCGTTAGTGTAATCCTACCTTCTCAGTTTTTGCAAGGAATTCCCGAAAGTGAAATTGGGCCACGCACGTTTCAGTTATCTTTACAACCAATCTTTAAACGTTGATTTCTCTGGAACAAATGCGAATTTCAGCATCATTCCTTTTGATATCGGCTTCACCTCAGAGTAACAACTGAACATAGAGGTAGTAAACAACTAATTCTAATAGGCCAACATCTTCTCTTACGTTGTCATATCGACCACCAGATCCGGCAATCATAATTGTTGACTATCGTCTTAATTGTATAGTATCCAGAAATATTCCATTCTACGTTAAAAAAGACGGTATTTTGATGGTTCAGAAATGATTCTAGCAAAATCAATAGATATGTTGACCTCTACTGCGTTACTGCATGTTTATTCATCATTAACGCAAATTCTGTCTTACATAAATTTTGAGGAGTTGGCAACGCCTATGTAATTTTCCTGCGATTTGTTTACGGTAACCTCCGACTGTCAAACGTTTGTTTTGTTTGTGCGCCTTTTATGCTTGGTCAGTAAAATCGAATTCCCTATTTGTTGGTAACTGTAGTGAAGCTTTACGGACTTGCTGTGCTATACTCGAGTGTAGTTTAACAGTTTTTCGAGATGGGACAGTGCAGAGCGCAGTGTTTGTAACATGCGTTGCATTGGAAGAATTTTCAGGTTAGTTGGCAATGTTTGGGTCTGAAGTGTCAAAAGATGATGGCTTTGAGCACGTCATGCTGAAGTGGTTTGTTTACTACCTCTATGTTCAGTTGTTACTCTGAGGGCTTCACATTCCGAAACCTGTGCAATTTCTTTTTTTGGGATTCGTCTTGGGGCACGGTGTATATTATTATACGAGTATAAATTTTAGACTTGTATATGATATACAAGAACTATTTCAGTTACATTTGAATGTGCGCCCCGTATAAAAAAAATTATTTTGAAAATGGCCCGCTGACCAAGAGAGATTGCCGACTTCTGTCTTAGAAGGCTGTTGCAAGAAGGTTCGAAGTAAACTTTCATATAAACACTCGGTATTATCCATTTTGTGTATAAGTACAATATAAATACATTATTATTATCATCTGAATCCAGGCCCTTCGTGTATCGATGGAGGAGCAGCGCCAGCGGCAAGAGGAGGAGGCACGCCGTCGAGCCAAAGATTCGCAAGAAGGCGGCACTGACGACGGCGCTGGCGCCAAGATGGACGTCGTCAGCGGAGGCGGCACCAAAGAGGAACCCAGCGAGGAGGCGCTGTTGGAGAGGGCGCTGGCCATGTCGATGGAGGAGGGCAAAGCGCAGCAGCAGCCGCCCACGTCGCGCGCCGCCCCCGTCGATTTCGCCAACATGACCGAAGAGGAGCAGATCGCGTTCGCCATGCAGATGTCCATGCAGGATGCACGTGAGTCACATTTTACTCCAAATCCGAATATAAGCCGACCTTACCGAACTGGTTAATGGATGAAAAGCATTTTATATTAAATTTAATATGTTAAGAAACATATCGCGAGTGGGTTGGCTGAAAAATTTCAGTCCAGGATATGATTAATTAAATATTGAAAAATTAATTTTTTTTAAACATTTCAGTGGTTTGGTTAATAGACAAATCACATACCAATCGAAAGTATGAAGCCCATAGAATATGCAAACGTTAGGTTGGCTAAGTTTTTCCCGTCCCAACTATAGGGTAGGCCCGTATAAACAGGTACATCAATTTGCACCGGCGTGGTTAATGCATGAAACTTACCTGAAAATAAAGATAATTTTATTGCAAACACGTCGATATAGGGTTGTCTGCCAAAAATTAGTCTGGAATTCCGGTTGTCGAATTTTAAAGATCATAATATTGCTGTCAGTAAATACGTGCGCCAGAGAGATCCTAACGAACTATCCCGTGTATTAACAAAGGACGCAGCATAGCAGCTGCGTGTAGCTCGGCCATTGAATGAAAGAGAGTGCGCATGTCATGTGTCCGTGAAATTGAAAAGGATAGCGATATACTCGTAAATGCTGTGCATCATTGTATTGGAACAGTTTGGCTCATTCTTCTGAATTGAAAAAGCGTGCTACTACTACTATACTGATTGTTGTTATTCATAAACATTAAATTGTGATAAAAAATGGCTAAAAAGTGTTTTCTATGCAATTCGGACGATGATGTTCTTGATTTTAACGATGAAACGTATAAAAACTGTTCGTTGAAATTAAATTTTCGTAAAAAGAGAAATTTTAAATACAGTGGCGTTGAGTTAACCAATGCATCACTCAATTTTGTAGGTTATCATACCACGTGCTACAAAAAAGTGACTGCTTTGGGTAAAAAATATAATGAAGAGTTTAATAACTTTCTTGGTGAGAATACGGTAAGTGCATAATAATTTCACCTTCAAAAATATTGATAAATTATTAGTGCTCCAAATTATTACACAGCTTTTACGAGTGTATCGCTATCCTTTTTAATTTCACAGACACATGACATGCGCACTCTCTTTCATTCACTGGCCGAGCTACACGCAACTGCTATGCTGCGTCCTTTGTTAATACACGGGATAGTTCGCTCGGACCTCTCTGGCGCACGTATTCACTGACAGCAATATTTTGATCTTTAAAATTCGACAACCGGAATTCCAGACTGATTTTTGGCAGACAACCCTATATCGACGTGTTTGCAATACAATTATCTTTATTTTGATATAAGTTTCATGCATTAACCACACCGGTGCAAATTACTATTATTGATGTACCTGTTTATACCTGCCTACCCTATAGTTGGGACGGGAAACACGTAGCCAACCTAACGTTTGCATATTTTATGGGCTTCATACTTTCGATTGGTCTATTAACCAAACCAGTGAAATGTTTAAAAAAGAATTAATTTTTCAATATTTAATTAATCATATCCTAGACTGAAATTTTTCAGCCAACCCACTCGCGATATGTTTTTTAACATATTAAATTTAATATAAAATGGTTTTCATCCATTAACCAGTTCGGTGAAGGTCGTCTTATATTCGGATCTTCTACTATTACTGTTACCCGGGTGTTACCAGTTACTATTAAACTGGTATTCCCCGTTACCTGAAAATTTCTCGTACATTTTCTTTTACTTCTCTTGAAACTACATGCACACAAACTACAAATAATACAGTAATCAAAATGCGGGGTGTTAACTAATGTCATGCGTATGTTTTAGGAGGTGATAGTACTCATGAAAGTAAGGAAAATCAATGGTCTAAAATACGTTATTTCCGTTATACTTGATGGCAATTTTTTTTTCGTATTTTGCATTTTGACTGACTGTGATACATGAGTCAAATTTGTAGCATCAATCATTCTTAGAGTGTCTTCTATAAAGTATCACAATTGCTAGTTACAGAGGGTGTTACATTTTCTTGAATCGGCTACAATTTTATCGTTCAGTACTTTTTTGGACCACCCTGTATGAATTCTGATATTAAATTTCAACATTGTTCCTTTGGTTCGTTTTCTGGTCTTTTGCACTATTCTCGTATCTGTGACTGTTTTCCGTTTATTTGCAAAAATAGCCGTCAATGGAAATTAAGACGTGTAAACGTATACAAACAGAGTAAAAACCTGATTTATTTTGGTATTTATTAGAAGTAAGTATTCTAAATATTACTTAGAAATAATTATTTTCATTTTTTACCTATGTTTAATTTGTATCAAATTGGCTCCAGACTTATTGGAGGGTTTTAAAAAACAGTAATGTTGACAATTTCGGCAATTTCACTGCTACTTTTTGAAGAACATTCGTGTAGAAAGCCTTTTATATTTGGAGATAGATGAACACAAAAATTGAGTTGTGTAAGATCGACGTCCGTGGTGTTCAGTCAATTTTGTGAAAATCTCGACTCAAAATTATAAAAGACATGCCTGCAGGTCGAATCTAAAAATTGTACTATATGAAACAAGTTTTTCAGTGTAGAAAAAAAAAGTAGCAAAAATTTCGCAATGCGTTTCTTGAATTGGTCATAAATTTGGATTAAGAGCATGTTTAGATAAATGAAACGTATACAAATAATGTCTAGAACAAAACTTGCTGCTGTTCAAATGAAGAATTTCGTAATCATAAGCTACAATATTTTCAAATCTTTCCAGTTATTCAGAACGGGTGCTGACGTCATTGGTATAGGACGATATCGACAATCGTAGCATGATTATTAAATAAATCACACAACAGTTACAAATAAATGAAATAGACACTTACACACCATCTCTAGCTATGATTGTCAACCTCAAAAAGCACAACACAACAAGTTGCCCTTTAGCACATAACGTCGCTTTCCTTGCAAATGGGCTTATCTCAATTTTAGTGATTTTTCAGGAGAGCGAAAACAAGTATTTTGCAAATATTTGAGAGGCTGCTACAGCCAAAACAAAGACAATAGGGTACTTGCAGAGGTCGTGAAATCGCCTCGGGAGTATACATAGCGTAAAGAAAACCATATCAAGAAGCAGTAGGAAACAACAAACATGATTTTACTGACGACCAAAAAAAAGATATTTGCAAAATAAAATAAGGATATATTCAAATTTTTCCACGTGACTCAAAAAAAACAAGGTCTGGCGTCACAGGTTCGATATCGACAATCGATACTGCTACAGCGCAGGTCAGTGAGATTCAACTGCAAACTATTTCTGATGTTGCCAAATTTCTTTTTAAATATTTACGTTAGCCATATATCAATAATTTATTTTACGAGCGTGTTTTGTTATATGGGTATACATATTCCCAAATGAAATAAGACCCCTTTTATCCTACTACAGCCGTAGTTCCTTATTGAGTGATGCTGCGAGATGCAAAATGCAAAACGAAATCATATCAGCTGTTCGAATGCAACCATGTTTTCTTTGTAGTTTGCCAACTGCGCATTTGACTAGAGATGATCTGAATTCTTTAACAGTGCGACTCAATTTATTGATACTTAAACATATTTGAAACAGGCAATTAACCCACTAGCATTTTCATTGCAATACATTTTTATATCTGATAGGTATCACAGTTCATCCTGTTTGTGACCGAGATTCGCAACTAATCGAAGCCATCATTTTATTTCGACGCATCCCATTATGAATAAAAAATCCAAAGATAGAATCTAATTCAAGCCCATCCCTACAAAGTGAATTAGTAATCTAACCTAACTTTTATTCTCTTGACTTTTGTACTTTTGTTGGGTACGTTGTGCACGTGTTTGAGTTTGAGAGTAAATTTTCATGGTTATAATCTTATGACTTATGACTGTGTTTTGTAGTTATAATGATCAATGTCAAAATGTTAGGTTAGCACTGACTATCGATATCGAATATCAATACTTTACATCCCATCACTATACGATATCAATGGTTGCATTCAGCAGAAAGATCGGCAGCCGCTATACTTTTGTAACCGCTACATCTCAACAGTTGGCGTTCTGCTGAAAAACATTATTTGTGCGCTCTGAGATGAAGTGTCAGTTTCAATGAAATGTCAATGAGTGGTCACATTTGAGGTTATTAAAAATAAAAAGATATGTCAAATTATATCAAAGTTTTGGACTATGTAAAGTAGTGTGGACTTTTTCTTTTAAATATGACAACATAACCTATAACACAAGTGTCATAACAAGTGACACTACACGGTCAAAAGTAGCTTATTCCGCTCCGCTCCAAGTGAGCGTGCTTTTCTATCGCTACAAAAAATGGCGACCGCTGGAACGGTAGCTGCTAGGTAGCGCACTGTAGCGAACGCGTCAACGACATAATATTTTTTTCTGCAAGTACCCTATTGTAGAACTTGAATACAGTGTATTAGACTTTGTTTTATATATGTTTCATATTTTTGAGCCACTTTCTCAGGTTCTTTACGTGTCAAATCTGAAATAGACATAATACTGAAACTGAAAACATTACGTCTTAGAGACTATCCATTTTAGTGTCGAAAAAGAAACCGGATGACGCTTAGTATTTGGATTCTAGAGGCAGTTTGGAAACTTTGTTGTCATAACTGCAAAATGGGAGGGATCGGAGATAGGGGGGGGGGGGTTCGAGTTTGGATTAAGAAGAAGCATAAGTGACGCTTTAGTTTCTGGACTGTAACATGTCCAAGAGCCAGACTCTGTTACAGTCCCCATAATGTGCTGGTTGATTGGGCTAGCGCGCAGAAGCGAAGAAGAAAAAGGACACACGGTTAGGTTAACACATATGTTTACCTCAATCTTCCATTTTCATTGATGCCTAACCTCAATGAAAATATGACGTACTGTAAGGAGCTTAAAACTGAATTGAGAATTTTTATCTTATCTTATCAAAGAACAAAATAAAACTAATGGGTGAGTCAAATTTAGGTGTGATTCTATTTTTCGAATAAAACGCAAACTATTTCGAATCTTTTGCGATCCTTTATTGTATTGCAATCATTGGCCTTTACCATTTATACATGAAAGATAATATCGGGCAAATGGCCTCCGCGACTCTTCTTGTAGTACATAATTCTGCGACTGAAATTCCTTATAACATTTTGGCATACATGAGGTTGTATTTCACCAATTACACGCCGGATTTCGTTTTTCAACTCGGGAATCGTTTTGGGATTGTTGGCATAGACTTTTCCTCTCACGTAACCCCAAAGAAAGAAGTGCAATGGAGTTAGATCGCAAGATCTTGGCGGCCAATCAATATGACCTTTCAACAAAATCAAGCGATTGGGAAATTTGGATTTCAAAAAATCGATGGTTTCGCCTGCAGTGTGACTCTTCGCTACATCTTGTTGAAACGACATGTTGTCAGTGCCCATGCCATCCAATATCGGCCACAGAAAGTTTTGGTACATCGCTCGGTAATTCGCGCCACTCACGGTTGCCGCTTTTCCATCCGGTTTTTTGAAGAAATACGGCCCAATCACTCCTTGCGCTGACAATCCACACCAAACAGTGACCCGTTGTGGATACATGGATACCTCTGCATACGTCCTTGGGTTTTCATCGCTCCAGATGCGACAGTTTTGTCTGTTGCCGTAGGCATTCAAATGAAAATGAGACTCGTCACTAAAAATTATTTTTTCGTAAAAACGGTTGTCACTTGACAGCTGCTCTAAGATCCAGTTAGCAAACGTTCGACGTCTTTCGTGATCATTTGGCAATATTTCCTGCGTCAACTGATTTTTTTTACGCATGGAGACCCAAATCGTCTTTCAAAATTCGCCACAGAGCCATAAGAAAGTTGACTTGCTGTGAACGTCGGTCAATGGAGGTGGATGGACTGTCGGCGACACTCTCACGAATGGCTTCAATGTTTTCGTTTGAACTCACTGAACGCCGGTGCGGAACATGTCGCAGGTCACACAAAGAACCAGTTGACTAGAACTTGTCCACCATTTTTCGTATAGCCTTCTCAGATGGTCGATCAAATCGACCGTATTCACTTCGGAGTTTGCGAAATGTGGTTCCCACAGAACGAGAATTTTTCGTAGTAAGTTTGAATAACTTTAACAGGCTGTTGCACGCTAAGGGAAGGCATGATTACAAATGGTATTGAGTGGAGGTGTCAGTTATGACATCTGAAATGCCAAACGATTTGAAGTTTAGAAAAAATACACGTTTGATTCTCTAACCCTAAAGTTGGCTCACCCCTTATAAAGAAGGATGGCAGAAAGAGAGTAATCATAAAAGTTCTATTCTGCCTTTTAATTTAAAATATGTTTAAATAAAGTATCTCAATAAAAAGAATCATGTTACCATTTCCAACTTTGTGTTCTACTGAGAAAAAAATCTAATAATCTGTGTGTCATATATCAAGTAAATGAGACAGTGAATGGCTAACAAATCCCAGTATTAATAAAAAATAGTATTACAGAATACAAACTTTGTATGTCAAGTGTCCAAGGTGACAGACTATGTTGGCGCCCTCTGCTGTGAGTTGACCCACTGAGTGAAGAGAATCACCCAGCGCAAAAAAAATTACATGAAGGGGGGAGGGGGGTGAGCCAAGTGCAACGACAAAACTGATTGACTAAAAAGTGATACCTCACATCCCATTGCTATAACATACCAGTGACGTCAGAGGATGTTTTCGCGCCTTTTTGACACTTTCAAAATTATATTACTCATGAGCAACTTAAAAAATCAAAAACTTATATCTTGTGATACTTAATAAGTTACATGCTTCAAAGCAATATATCTTTGTGTGCAAAGATCTTGAAGTATTTTTTCAATTCCGTTCAATCATCGTGAGCGACGCATTTGAACAAATTGATTTGGCTTGCCGTTTGGCAAAAATGTTTGACTTCACTTGATGTTATTACCAGAAGAATCGTCGGCCAGTAACACCAACACATCTGCAACCAAAGCCGAGCCAATGGAAGTGGAAGGAGACGAAGATTACTCGGAAGTTATGAACGATCCTGCATTCCTTCAAAGCGTCTTAGAAAATCTACCCGGTGTAGACCCTCAATCGGAAGCCATCAAGCAAGCAGTGGGATCTCTCAAGGACAAAAAGAAGGACGATAAGACGGACGACAAGCAAAAGAAATAGGATAGCTGTACTCGGATTTGTTTTTAGATAGATATTTTGCACATTTATACACCTGTTTTAGGCAAGAATATCGCGGAAAGGTGAGATTTAAACCAAGGCTTTATTCACATTGGCGTGGCGAGGATTGAACAGATTTATTTAGTTGGATATCAAGCTGCTTTTCTTGTTATTATTTGATATCCCACGACGATTAAGACAACAATATATCGGAACTGGGCAGTAGTAGTGAATTATAATTTTGGGGGTGTAAATTAGAGCATATATAGTATCCTTCCTTATTATTGTGTCACCCAATAGGGTATTAGTTTTTGGTCACGTGACGTCCGATTCAAAATTTTTATTGGGATACCCTGTGTATTTGTTACTTTTTGTGTTCCTACCGATAAAACGATTCCAATAAACTAATTAATTAAAGAGCTACAGGTATTTAAAGGACTGTACCACTACCATTATGAAACACTACAAAAATAATTTAACTACATGTTATAAATCAATGGTAGTGGTACCATCCTTTAAGTACCTGTAGACCCCAAGTGTGCTAGTTTGTTGGAATTGTTTTATCGGGAGGCATACAAAAAGTCCTAAATATACAGGGTGTCCCATTATCATTTTTGAATCGGACGTCACGTGAACAACAAATACCACATTGGGTGATACAATAATAAGAGAAGATACTATATTTCTTCTAATTTACACCCCCAAAATTATAATTCGTTACTAGTTACTATTTACCAGTTTCGATATATTGCTTGTCTTAGTCGTCGTGGGACACCCTGTATGTATAAATCGCCAGATATTTTACACTTCTAGTCAGTATTGATAACTGACTATCAGACGAGAAACCCAACTATAAAATGTGATTTATAGAAAGTAAGATCACGTTTTTTTCTCTCAATGAAATGGAAGTCGATGTATTTCGAATGTATTTGGTGTTTTTTCTAACCAGCGTCATGATAAAATTATACTTTCAATACGAAATGACTACCTGAATCTACTGATACGAACCTTTTACACCCAAAAGTATATCCACACAACTAAGAAAATAAAAGCGAATGATGTTTTTTCAAAGTTCCTGTAGTTTGTATGTACCTTTCCACGATACTCTAGACTAAGATTTCTATATCGATGTAGATTTATGATTATCTTATATGGTCTGGAAATTCTATTATCTTAATGAATACAGAATACAAAAGCTTTCTTTCGGTAACTGATAGACATGTTTTGCTTTGTAAGTGATTAAAAGTTAATAAATTAAGTTTAAGTAAATTCTTGAATTATTCTTATCAGAATGTAAGGATTTAGGTTATGTAGCCCAAAATTCAGGTTTTCGATGACCGAAAATAGATTGACACAAGCTGATACGCTCGAATGACTGGTGCGTATACCTCTTGAATTTTCCACCGCGTTGAGGCTCGAAACTCATTATGGGCCTGCAGAAGAGTTGTCGGTAGTAGTTGGGGCTTGAGCCCAAAAATGGTGCACTGGCTCAATACTGCAATAGTCAGACCGTCTTTAATATATGGCTCCATAGTGTGGTGGACCTGTATAAAGACGGAGGCAATAAGAGCCAAACTTAATAAGGTTCAACGTTTGGCATGTCTTAGTATAACCAGTGCATTGCGCACAACACCTTTGAGTGCCATCGAAACACTATTGAATCTTCCTACTTTGGATCTGGTAATTCAAGGGGAATGTCCAAGCAAAGAACATTCGACGATTCTAGCAGAGTTGCATGAGGATAGTCCTATTTTGTTGGCGAGGAGCGATATAGTTTCTTCTATGCATCGCTTCAATCACAAATTTACGGTGGTGTTTCCGTCAAGGGAAGAGTGGGAGTTTAGAGAAAGACAGCTCATCGAAGGAGGAGGACAGGTCTGGTACACAGACGGTTCACTCGCTAGAGAGGGCTCAGGCTCGGGAGTCTACGGACCCCATACAAGACTTTCACTCCGTCTTGGGGGGTACACCACATTATTCCAGGCTGAGGTCTATGCGACACTTGCTTGTGTAAATCGTATTCGGGAAATTGACGGGTCTAGGAGGCGGATTACTATCTGCTCTGACAGTCAGGCAGCCACCAAAGCATTGAGTGCTTGGAAAATAACGTCGGGACTGGTCCTGGAGTGCAGGAGGGCTCTTGACGACATCTCAGCTAAACACAAGGTATCACTGATGTGGATGCCTGGGCACGCTGGGGTAAAGGGTAACGACATGGCGGATCATCTGACTAGGATGGGATCCGGCAACAGTTTTGTGGGCCCGGAACCAGCCTTAGGACTATCTGCAAACTTGATTAGGAGAACAACTGGAGAGTGGCTCCAGAATCAACACTCTCTGAGATGGAACATCTCTGGTCATCTCCGTCAAGTTCGGGAACTATTAGCAGGGCCTGCAGAGAGAATAGGACAATTTTGTCTCTCTCTGGATAGGAGTAACTTGAGATTATTAACGGGTCACAACACCTTCAGGCTTCACCTGTTCTTGATGAGGGTGGTCAACGACCCAACGTGCACGTGGTGTGGTGTAGAGGAAGAATCCTCGGCACACATCTTGTGTCGCTGTGAGACCCTGGGTTATCACAGGCATACTATGCTGGGCTCAAGAACCTTGGAATCAATAGAGATAAAATGGATAGGACCTGAGAATATACTTGCCTTTGCTAAAAGGGCAGGTCTTAGGAACTAGCGCGGATAGAGGCGCAAAAGGGCCCATCGTGTGGCCAATGCACCAGTCACATTCTGTGCTGGATAGCCTCTGGTTCTTATTCATTCATTCCACCGCGTTGAACAGATACTTATTGCGTCAAAATAAAGAACCTAAAAGCGATATCAGCATCAGTAAGTCCCGTCGTAGGTCCAGTCTCATTATAATAATAAGTATATTATAATGAGACTGGACCTAGAACTTCTTTCAAAGGTAGGTTTTTATAAGGCACAAAGGCCCAGTTTCACAATCATAGGCAACATGTAGCAGTCACTTAACCGATAGACGGGAGTTAACTGGGAGTTATGATGGAGCTCTATTTCACAAAGAAAACCAATGATTATGCTTATTTATCTTCAAGTTGGCACACTTGGCACCAAATTTTTGATGGATGAGTCTCGAAACAGGTGCCGTAACTTGTCTTTTCATATTTTTGATTTATGTGACCGCAGACTGTAATCATAATTGTTTTTAACCTCCACAGCTTGCTTTATCTGTCATCGATTGGCCACAAAAGATGTCAAGATAACCTATACTTTGTCCTTGGGTTAACGGCAGTCTTATTATGTAAAAATTCGGGACAGCGGTCGCTGAGCAGATGCCGAGCAACAGCGACATGACAGCAATATGACCGTCAAAATTGGGTTACATGTTGTTGTCCGTTTGACGGCAGATATTGCGCGATTTTCGCCAGTCGCTTGTCGTCACCCTTATCGTCTACAACAGTGGTTCCCAATCTTTTTCAACCCGCGGCGCACTTTCAAGTTTGGCATTTTGTCACGGCACCCTACCTTAGACAGCTATTTTAAATAGATACTGTCGAAACAAATAGGTATCTACAATAATAGTAGACACAAAAATTAAAACTTCCTCAATAGGAAATTAAGTTGATTTTATTATATTTATAAGAATTCAGAATTGAAACAGAAAACAAAAAGAAAGGCTCAAGAAAAACAAAAATAAAATACGACAGTCAAATGAATGTGACGATTGAGCTTGGTGATCTCCGCATAGTTTTTCAAAACGGGGAAGAAAATTCGAGACACTGCGGCTCTCATTTCTTGCTCCTTATTGATCCTTGAGCGATATTTGTCTTGACTACAACTACAGCTGAAAATCCAGCTTCATATAAATATGACGTTGCGAACGGTATAACAATTCTTAAAGCTTTTGGGGTTAGGTTTGGATATCCATTTTGAGTCGATAACCAAAACTCCACCAAATCAGATTTGGAGAATTCTGGCGGAGCTTGTGTATGAAAGGGATCTTGGATCCACGCAAATCTTTCGACATCATCATCTGCAAAGTATTTCGAAAACCATTCAGTGAGCTTCCATAAGAGTTCCGTGAAAAGGACCATCAGGTCTTGTGAGACAACCAGTTCATTGGATCCCGCATATTTATACAATTGTGGAAAGCAGTCTTGACCGCCGCCTTCATTCGTCTTTTTTATCCAAACTTGTTGTTTCTTCCTGAACGTTGTAATCTTCTCCTGTAGTTTTAAAATGTGGCGAGCGTCAGAATAGGTATTGTTGCTTTTTAGACACCCACAAATACTTGTGCTTTAGACTTATAGAGGATTGACTCACCGCGCCCCTCTTTACTTTCTACGGCGCACCAGGGCGCCGCGGCGCACAGGTTGGGAACCCCTGGTCTACAAAATATGTGATAAGGCTGCAGAATACAGCAGAAAACAACCGAAAACAACGGAAACGAATAAAAAACAACGGAACACGACGGAAAACAACCGAAATCAACAGAAAACAATATGATACAATTGAAAGCAGGAAACGACAGCAAATAACATAAATTAACCAAAAAGAACAGTAAAAGAACACAAAACAACGAAAAACAACAGGAAGCGAAAGAAAACAGTAGAAGACAGAAGAAAGCAACAGAAAACCACAGAAAACGGCCGAAAATATCATGAAGCAACAGAAAACGATAGAAAGCAACTCGAAGCGAAAGAAAATTACAGAAAACAACCGAACACAGCAAACAATAGAAAACGACAGAAAGCAACTGGAAGTGAGAGAAAACTACAGAAAACAACCGACAACAACAGAAAACACTGATTATGAAATGGATTTCTTTCGCTAACCACTAGTTTCATTTTAACCACTAGCTAACTATTGTCAAACTGGGCCAAAGTGAGACAAGCAAGCTTTATCTTTAATTTAATTTCGCTCAAGTAGGCTTAGATTAAAGTTGACATTTGTTAGACATTATTGAAATGTCAGTGTTTTACGTACCCATCAAGAAAGTGAAAGTGAAGCACACTGTGGAGCAAAAATATATGCGATGAAATTTTCGGTAGGATAAAACACTCACTGAATTTTTTGAAATGATGATACTTTATCATGATGTAGAGTGTTTGAGTGACATAATCCAGGTTATTTTTCATATGCAGGATACAGGCACTCAAAAGTTTAGAGCACAAAGCCAAATAAAATGCAGAACCATATTCTTAAATCTTTATTCAATTAAATTTACAAGAATAAAAAATAACTAAGACTAAATGCGTAATAATAAAAATATAATAAATTAATTATATTCGATATGTAACTAACATTTTTCAATTTTAAAACTGGTTAATTCAAAAGGAATATTTTTATAACAAAAGAAAATATTCCTTTTAAATTGGTACTAATAAATATTAGACAATATAGTTACATCTCAAATTTGAGTATTTTTTGTTTAAAAAGATATTTACAAAAACGTACAGATTATAAGAAGCATAGGAACAAAATAATATTACTTGTCGGAGTACGATGCATATTTTCGTGTACTAAGTCAACTGAATCAGAATATAGAAAGTAAAATATGAACAAACCTAAGTTTTGACAGTCTCCACTGGCCAATCATTCAAAAAACCTCCGACATTGAATCATAGCTGTTATAACTCTTGACCAGTCACATTTTAACAAAAATTATATACATACGTTAGACTTATAGCTGCCGTATGCGTATTTTTTTTAACTGAAATATAAGTGAACTAATTAGTGACTAAAATTTAACCAGTGAAGAGCAATGAATTGAATAGACAACCATAGGGTAAGTGTTGAAGCTACATTACATCTAGGTTTGTACTTTAAGAAACATTTTTTAATAAACCACCAAAAAAGTATCATTTGGGAATAAAAAATTCACGATGTCTAAAGACTTATGTGGGACCCTTATCAGTAATACTGATATTTAGTAAACATAATCGTCAAAAATTTCACTGATCATTCAGGAAACGAAGAAACTTCTCGTAGGTTAGTAGGGGAACATTTTCGACGAATTATATTTTCGAAAATTATACAGGGTGTCCAGTTAGTGTGTAATTCTTCGATATCTCGCAAGGTGTACCTAATGGAAGAAAATGTCAAATACTAAAGTTATTTGGTTACTTAAGATGCATATTCTAAAAATATTTTAAAATATACAGGGTGTTTGCGGGAAAGTAGGATAGTGATCAATTTGATTTTTTTATATGGAACTATGACTTTTTCTTAAATTCTTCTAGTTTCCATCATTGATCTCTATTCAACCCTAAAATATTTTTGGGATCGATTGCGACGTTGCCAAGTTATATTTTCTTTTCTATTAATTTCCGGATTTGCACGGTCGCAAGTAATACGTTCAAATTGATATATTCCTTTAACTTTTCTCAATAATATTATACAGCAAGTTAGTTGAATATTAAGTGGATATTATTTTGGATGTTACCAGCAATTTGTGTTTGCAGGGTGTTTTTGGCAGAATTTTAAATTACGGCAACTTGAAGGTCATTTTACTTTGTTTTTTTAAATGTAACACCCTGTATTTTTATTTTAAATCGAAATATCTACTAATACCCTATCTCGCCTTGTAATATTTTTTTCGCGTTTGCGACGTTGCCAAGTTATAAATTATTTTTCCAAATTTTTGAACAAATAACCCTGATTTTAATTTATTTTAAATAGAATCATCTACTTATTTTTATTGCAATGAATTGCGCATGTCGAATTTAGTAAGATCTCACAATTTCAAAATTTTGTTTCTATTAATTACTGAGATACGGCAACACCGCTTTTTCAGTAAACGGTACCGGAACGCTTAAATATTTCCAAAACTGCCACAGCTGGAGAGGTGAAATTCAATACTTGGGGGTTTTTGAACATACAGAATTCAAAAACGCTAACATCAGTGTTGTTAGATTTACCAATTTTGCGTCAAAATTTTGAATGGAATGCCCTATTTATTTCTGCCAAAAACACCCTGTAGACACAAATTGCTGGTAACATCCAAAATAATATCCACTTAATATTCAAGTAACTCGCTGTATAATATTATTGAGAAAAGTTAAAGGAATATATCAATTTGGACGTATTACTTGCGACCTCGCAAATCCGGAAATTAATAGAAAATAAATTATAACTTGGCAATATCGCAATCGATCCCAAAAATATTTTAGGGTTGAATAGATATCAATGGTGGAAATTAGAAGAATTTAAGAAAAAGTTATAGTTCCATATAAAAAAATAAAGTTGATCACTATCCTACTTTCCCGCAACACCCTGTATATTTTAAAATATTTTTAGAATATGCATCTTAAGTAATCAAACAACTTTTGTATTCGACATTATCTTCTATTAGGTATACCTTGCGAGATATCGAAGAATTACACACTAACTGGACACCCTGTATATTCATAGGTAGCAATATTCAAACAGTGTTAATAGAATGTTTAGTCGCTCACTACATTACAAGATCTTGAGATCTTGGATTACATTTAATGCCATCAACTGATTTGTATCCAAGTAATTCGCTATAAATGATTTCCTTTCCAAGGTTCTTTCCAGATAAAATTCACACATAGTCTGTTGATTAACATTCAGCAGATTACTTCACTTCTTTGAAAGTCCTCTCTTCGTACCTATGCTCTAAATAGTCTACATTAAGCTATACACGATTCACATATTTTTAAGGTAGCAACCGAGGGTTGAACCTGCCCATGTGCAGTATCAGACCTGTAGGGTTATGTCTGATGAAATAAAGAAACGGTCGATCGAAACGTAGCCTTGGAGGCTCTGCAGGCTCGTCTGGAAGCCTCGCTTGCCTGAAAAAATAAAACAGCGCCATAAAAGTATTCTACAACACTAAAATAGCGAAAAACTGCAGATATATGCAGATATACAGCGCGTCATACGACGATATTAAAACAAGCAATATATCGGAACTAGACAGTAGTAGAGAATTCTAATTTTGGGGGTGTAAATTAGAAGAAATGTTGTCTTTTCTTGTCATTTTGTTACCCAATGAGGTAGTTATTTTTGGTCACGTGACGTCCGATTGTGGTCCTCCCGATAAAACAATTCCAACAAACTAGCACACTTGGGGTCTAAAGTGATTAATTCAAGAGCTTCAGGTACTTAAAGGATTGTACCACGACCATTATGAAACACTAGCAAATAATTTAACTGTAGGGGTACATGTTATAATCAATGGTATAGTGGAAATGGAAGGAAAGTAAATAATTTGAAAAAAGCAAGGCAAGTATCTTCTCCATAAGACTCTTCTTTACATTTTCTTTTTCCACAATAAGGCAATTTTTCATTTACCTACTCTGTGTATTTGCCCACTGCCCATCTCTAACTGTAGACATTGACCAAATTCCCTCAGTGGTTAAGTATTGTTGCTTGTATCGATCAAATATACACCACAAAAATGGAGTCAAGTTGATTGACTCTGTACTTCCACATCACATAACAGTGATATCATTTTATAATTAAGCCATTGCACGAAGCTATAGTCTGAGATCACCTTTCAACCAAATCATCGTAATAATACGAAATTTCATTAAAGTAAAAATTCCAGGTTACACAATACTACAGACCTCAATATTCGTATGTATGTATGTATGGATCAGAAAACTAATTCGACGTGTATTATGATCATTATCATGAATACAAAAACTTTCAGTATTACAACTCCCGCCCCCAACACAACCCAATTTCACCCTCATCAAAAAAAAAAGTAGAAAATGATCAGGAATCCCTAAAACGCCTAAACCTGAACCTTGAGGAATATTTGAATTTCTTTTTCCTAATTAGTCCGCATACCGATTTTCAAAATTATAGCAGCATTACCTACTGTAGGACCCCACAGCATATCGGTATTCATATAGGACGTGTATTGGGGCAATTTGAATATTTATTGCCTGACCTTTATTCCAATTAAACTAAACTAGGTCAAAATTTTTCATTATTTTATTAATTTTATTTATTTTTATTGACTTTGCTAAACGTGGCGTCAGTATCTGTCTCGCTCACTCATAGCAAATATGTTCATTATTCATCTCTCTCATCATTTTGCCATAAAATTAAGAACCTAACAGAAGCTTGTGCGAATAAAGAACATCTGACCTGAGTGAAAGGGGTTAGCAAAAATCGGGTTACTTGAGGTTTTAATTTTTTTACTCGTTTTTTTTTTAGTATGAAACTAACAAGTATTGTACCATTTTACAATCCTGGTTAAATGCGCCAACTTTTAATGATACTTGCCAAGGCACTTTGGTACATTTTTTTTAAAGGAGGGCCTTTCAGTCAGCAAACTATGAAAATTTTAAATTCATAGTTTAATAAATTGTCTTTATTCTAGAAAACTTGGGGCAATTGTGTCATTATTTTTGACTGTACTTCTAAAAATGTTACTTAGGGTTACGGTTCCAAAGTTTGAACGAACAAAAATAATAAAAGTTAACCACAATAACTGAAAAATTGTTATAATTTCACCAAATTTCTAGGTTTTTTTTAAGTACCCATAATTTTCAAACTACATGGGATAGATTTTTTTCTGATTTTTCTCATGATAGTACTACCAATCCTGTCACCCCGTTGTGGCTTGACGTTGACTTTTGGAACACCCTGTATAACCATGTAGCGGTTACTGAGATTACAAGGCTAGAAAAACGCGAACGGGCAGACAGACCGCCGGAAATGAGTGACGTCGATTTTTGTTATGTACAAACATCATCAAGCGCCCAAATATCACAATACCCCCCTCACCTACCGGTGTGGTAAGTAAAAGTAAATTAGATTACATTTAAATTATGTCTTCTGTTATGGTACCATGACCTTTGGTAGATCTTTTTCTCGAAAGTAACTGACACTTACCTGGGTCGTAGAGGCAATGGTAGATTGAAAAACGTCGGATCGTGAAGGGGATCATGGAATGCACGTTGGTAGTCCCTAGGCTCCTCTATTAAATCGCTGATACTCTGTTGTTGGAAGAGAGGGTCATGTCTGTACAGATCCAGGAATCTAGAAAAGATTTTGTGTGATGAAGTTATGTAATAACAGAACGTTTTGAAAAGGACAACAGATGGTGCACTTTTCACTGCTGTCTATGAAACAAATGTCAAAAAGTTGCATTTTATCCTTAAAAGAGTTCATATTTCAACAAGAGGGGGGTTATTTGTTTATAACTTCGACAGATATATTTTGAATGATGGATTGAATTACCACGGACACTTAACACCGTTTTCTCCAACTCCACAAGAGAAGAGAATCACGGATTAACTTTAAAATATTATACAGGGTGAGTTTTTAGTACCGGCTCGGTCGATAACTCCACTACTGTAGAAGATAGCGAAAAAAGTTGTATATAAAAGTTGTAGCCACGGATATGCTCCTCGCTCAGAAAATACTTAGATTTATACAGGGTGATTCATAACTATCTGGTGATGCAAACATGCATTTTTTTAAACGAGACACCCTATATATTATTCCATATTCAAATTCTATTAATGATTTCCGTTCTTACAATGTAGGGCATTGTTACATTATACAGGGTATTTCAAAAGTTATGACCATTTTTATATCCAAATCGCTGTCAAATGAACGTACTGTATATCAAAAAGTGATGAATCAAAAATCATTTATTTTACACGGATGAATAAAAAATATTCTGTAGTTATGAAATCGGATGCAAAAAAATCCCGCGACGCATATCCGTATACAGGGTGTGGTAGAATGCAAAATCTAGGTCTGCATTCATTAGTCTCTGAGATATTTCGATTTTTCTACAAATTTTAAATACACCTTCTATTTGTTTACTACAATTCTTTTTTTTTTTTGAGAAAATACTATCAAATTTTATTTTTGCTTAACAAACAACTAAAACATAAGGCCATAAATAGTACTTGATCAAGTCCAAACACTGAATTAACGAGATATTATAAGTCAAGTGTGCTGAGGAAACAATTTTATAGACGTCGTGCATAAATATCAAGCAGATCTATCAGGTAGGCTATGAAATATTAAACGACAGTCCAAATAAAACGATTCTTCAGTCTTTCAAACGCATTAGTTTTAGAGTGCCTGCGTTCTGGATATTGCTGTTCATAGTTGATATATTCTAGAGGCAAGTAGGGAATTTCTTAAAGATTCTCCTAAATACCCCCAATGGAAAAATTAATTTTTAAAGCTCGTTTTTCACACAGTACGGAACTATTGAGCAGGTTATGAAAACTGTCAATTTTTCAAAGCCTACCTGATAAATCTGCTTGATAATTATGTATCACGCCTACAAAATTGTTTCCTCAGCATACTTGGCTCTATTATCTCGATGATTCAGGCTTTTGACTTCATCAAATACTATCATGACCTTACAATTTAGTTGTTCAAACAAATTCAATAGTACTTTCTCAAAATAAATAAATTTCAGTACACAAATAGAAGCTATATTTTAAATTTACGGGAAAATCGAAATATCTCGGAAACTGATGGACGTAGGTACAAAAAGTGCTATACAAAGATGAAAGAGCATATTAAAAGCAATTATATATATAATAAAATATTGGGTGTTACATTAAAAAAAAGAGAAAATCTGGATTTTGCATTCTACATCACCCTGTATACGAATATGCGTCGCGGGCTTTTTTTATAGCCGATTTTAAAACTAGAGGATATTTTTAATCTTTCCATGCAAAAAAAGTTAATTTTGATTCATTACTTTTTGATATACAGTACGTTCGTTTAACAGCGATTTGAATATAAAAATGGTCACAACTTTTGAAATACCCTGCATAATGTTATAATACCTTATATTGTGAAAAGAGAAATTATTAGTAGAATCTAAAAATGGGATATTATATAGGGTGTCTCATTAAAAATAATATATGTTTGCATCACCACGTAGTTATGGATCACCCTATATATGTAAATAAGAATATTTTCTGAGCAAGGACCATATCCGTGGCTACAACTTTTATAAACAACTTTTTTGGCTCTTCTACGGTAGTGGAGTTATCGACCGAGCCGGTACTAAAAACTCATCCTGTATTTCATCAATGAGGTTTAGTTTACTCACTTAGCTCTGCTGTCTCTTTGCTCCATTCCAGCAGGATACATCTCTTCATGTCTCTCCTGGACGTTAGCACACGAGGCGAATTGATTAACTTGTAGCACCTCCGCCAGATGGAGTCCTGTGGCTGCCGCTCCGTTGAGTCCTCGTAGGTCAGCGCCACCAGGTCGGAAAAGCCCGCCTAGACCTAAACGCCTCAAGGCACCAGTCGCATTCACCAGGCTACGATGGGACCAAACCGGAACTTGCAGGAGTACGCCTTGACGTGGCTGGAGAGAACGTAATAGTCGAGACCAAGCTCCTGCAATTGATGGAATAGGTGCAACATAAGAGGACTGTGCAAGCTGATGGAATACGTGTAACATTAGAGGACTGTTCATTGAACATTTTTTTGTGTATATTTCATGGCCTGCTAGATTGTTTATAGGTAGGAAAATTGAAAAACACCGATTTGTTTGAAAATTTAAAATTAAATGAAAACTACCAGAGATTGACATTCACAACCTTATATCATTAGAAAGGTTATAAAATTCTACATTTAACTGTGCAAATTCGCATTTGAAAAAAATCAAGTTATCTCTGATCGCCTGATTCCTCCAAGCATAAACGTAATTTAAATTTGACAGTCTCATCAAAGCTGTCGCATTTTATGCTTAGTAATACGGCACAGTCACAGCCTTCCAAATTTTATAATCTCTGCTATATTCAATTTTTTTCTGATATTTACTTATACCGAAAATGGTGATTTACACCTAAACGGTTCGCTTTAAGTCCCATGCATGATACATAAATTCACCAAGAAATCTGAATATGCAATACGGGGTGTTCCATTTAAAAAAATACAACTTTGATACGTTTCGTGATTTGGGGACACCCTGTATAACATGAAAATATTTTTAAAATGTAGCCTTAATGGGTCCCGATCCATTCGAAATTATTAAATTCTTTTTTATCAAATACTTTAGCCATAATGCTCCGTGTCGAATAACGTGAATAACTCTGTATACATCCCTAAACAATTAGGTTATATTTTACTGGAAAAGATCACTTAGAAAACACCCTGTATATTCAATTCTATCAAAATTCGTGGTATTAGTGATAAAGAGTGACCGCCCAAACTCCATTACCATCGAAGCGCAGCTAGTCACAAAGAAACATTACGCTTATATGACTTAGAGCTTTCAGATGTAATATGCGTATTCATTAATAATTTCAAACTAGCTGATTTATGGTTGGATCCGGTGTCTCACATTTCGCAGCCTTAGGAAGTCTTCGTTCAAGATAAACGTCGTCATGCATTGTGGTGTTCAATGAATATTCGTTAGATTCGTGTCTTCTATCACCGTTCACAAACTTCTATTTTTAAACTTTCTTATTGAAAGCAATAAAAAAAGTGTATTATCTCAAAATCGAAAATTTTCGCGATCACAATACTCCCCTCACCTATCGGTGTGGGAAGTAAAAGTACCTTAATATTATCAAGTCAAAAATAGAACACAAATCCTTAAAATATCGGATTTTCATTATTTAGAGTGCTTTTCTTTGATTCTCCCCCTTTTATTCTTTGAACGGGTCGACTCAAAAAATTAAAATTTGGGATAATGAAATGGACACATTAATACTATATTTTGGAGCATTGAGTCGCCATCTTGCAAGCTTCATCTGTCCATTTTACCTTAAAATAAAGTATATATGCATCAATTTCAGTATCCGAGGTTTCAATTTTTTGAGTTGACCTGTTCAACAAAAATAAGGTCTCAGGTAAATATTAAATGTTCCGCCATTTTGCAGGAGATGAAGATATTGGATTCATATTTTAGGGTTCTGAACGATTCGTCAGCAGCTTCAAAAATATGTGTCACAAGACGCCCCTTTCAATTTGATTTTTTTTTTCAAGATGGCGCCGAGCCGCCTTCTTGCAAGTTTCATCTGTCAGTTTTACTCCAAAATATAATATTAATGCATCAATTTCATTATCCCAAGTTTCAATTTTTTGAGTCGACCCGTTCAAAAAATAAAAGGGGGGGGGGGGCGCATTAAAGAAAAGCACTGTATAATTTGACAAAGATACAAATCCTATTTTTTCAATCTTCACCAAGCTTCTTCTATGATTTATCAAGGTGCATAAAGCCAATAAAGCTAAGCAGAAAAGATCTACCTGTGAGCCATCTGGTACGCGGAGGTAACGTCAAACCAAAGGAAGTCGCTGCTAAAAAGCAGCAAACTTCTTGGCGGAACGCAAAGGCGCCATTCGCTTCGCCTAACCAGATAAGCGCGCTTTTATGCCAACTGCATATTAGAGTCGATTGACGAGGGTTGCTCTATATCTCCGTCAATCCACCAGTACGCAGACTCTCATGTGCAATTGGCATAGATGCGTGAAACAGCTGTCTGCGTACTGGTGGATTGACGGAGGTATAGAGCAACCCTCGTAAATCTATATCAGTTATTGGCTGTTCATTGTTCAGGGCTATAGCCTTGCCGCTATTCTTTGAAAGGCGTCTCCACTATCATGTTAACAAACACAACACTCTAACTACTCGCTAAGCCCATTTTTCCAACACGACAAGTGTTTCTCTATCCATATCATCATCTTCAGGGAAAAATTTCGTACATTTACAATACGGCAGAATAGAAAAATCTCCCGCAGCGGAGCAGGTGTTCGAAAGTTAACATAAATAATAAATAAAGTAATAAACTATAAGAAACTAGACGCATATGAAGCATCGAAAATTACAAAGAGGTTAGGTAACTTAACGAGTAGATACAAAGGGGCGATAGCAAATAGCTCCCTAATAGCTTTGGTTTCTGAGCTAAGCATTCTACTGACGCTGAGGATGTAGTTGCACATCAGTGCGTAAGTGCATATATATGTATAAGGCTTCACATGTTTGTTTTTCTGCTATTTGTTGAAATGTAATATTTAAAAGAAAATAAAGACATAATAATAGTATCATTCAAGGCACTCATACGGTGTCGATGAGACACCGGTGCTGCCATACGCTACATGGGTTGTAGAATGGAGACCGTTGTTGAGAACGAGAGATGTCGGATTTACTTGAACTGCTCGTTCCCCAAGCTCGAGCTTGTACAGGCAAACAAGCCTGACATCTTTCCGACCACCAATAGAAGACGATGTTCGTTATAGAGTTTTCGGCACCTGCCGAGGTGAACATCGTCTCTAAGGAGGAGGAAAAGCGGATCAAATATCAGGAATTACTCGGACAACTTCGCAGGCTCTGCTCAGACTTCATTGTCACTGGTTATGGTCATTGGATCCCTAGGCGGAATGAGGAATACCCTCCTCTCTGCACTGCGGAAAATGCCGGTGTGCCATGCGGCGGCGCAAATCTTAGCCGTCAGAATGCAGAAGGCAGTCATCCTTGCGTCCCTTCGTCTACTTAGGGTGCACGATTCGCGGAAAGTGATTGCTCACGGTGTGAGGAGTACCTAGTCACTGGGTAATGGAACAGCAGTTATGTGAGTCTAAGTCCGGGCTGCACCTTTTTGTTGAAAAAAAAAATATAACAACTGGATATTCGGCGTTGATAAAACAGAAACAGTGCCATTGTCAACATATTTTAATGGCTCGGCCATATAGCCACATATATCCGGTATTGCCGATACATTTTAATGTGTTGCAAGCACATGGCCAGACGATCGCTTGGCGAACGAAAATACTGCAATATTGCTGTTTTGGTTTTTGTTTGTTGTTGTTTTTGACTAAAATTTCAGAGGGTAAAATGGCTTATACTTGGACCAACGAGAGCATTATGGACTTTATTAATGAAATACGTTTACATCCTGAGTTGTGGAATGTGGAAAGCGGCATATATAGAGACAAAAATGCTAAAAAAGACGGATGGACTGTAATTGCTGGAAAAATTTGGCATATCAATTGAGGAGGCATACAAAAAATTTAGAAGCCTGCAAACATACGCAAAGAATGAGGAGAAAAAAAGATTAAAAGTGGTAGTGCTGGCGGCAAACCAGTGAAATGGTTCGCCATAAGAATGTCCCGTTGCTAAAAACCGTAGAGCTATCGCCAGTCTTTGTCGTGACAGGGATTGCTTTTCGCATGACTGTATCATTTCTTTTTATTTTTGGTCCAATTGTCCTTAAAAGAAATTCAAAGTCACTCTTAGACATTCTTAAAAAGTTTTTGAATAATTTATCATCAAGACATTCCCAAGCTTAAGTTATCTAAAGCTTCACGCCTATTGAGGTAAGGTCGAATCCATAGTCTTCTCTTTTTTTGCTTAATTTTTCCTTTAAAACAATATAAGTCGCTAATACGTGTATAATTTGATCAGCCATTGTAGCTCAATTGTGTAGCTCGTCTATGAACAAGTTTGTGGGCCATACTATTGCAGAAAATATTGCCGAGATATATCTTGCCGAGCCATATGCTGCAATTAAACGTTGTCGTGCTGGCCGGGCTATAATAGTTGCCAACATTATAGCCGCATATTGCAGTGAAAATGTTGCCCGTTTAGAAGCCCCTTTAGATTTTGCCAGCTGTCGGCCGATTGACAGTAATATTTGCCAAGCCTCGTGAGAACGTCAAATTTTGCAATTACAATCTCCCAATGCCTATGTGTATGTGAAGTAAAAGCTAAATATCTGAGCGACATCCCTCACCTTTCTTGAACGAGCTCTCCACTATCCTCTTCTCCAACCTTCCCAGGCCGTCTCCGGGTACGTCCTGTCCGGGTCTTCCCGGCAGCACATAGATGGCGCTCACAACGTCTCTCCTGCTTCCAACTGCTGCCGCTGTGGCGTCCAGGCTTGGTTCATATCCGGCCAGGAACTTTGAGCTGTCGAAGACGACCGAAGGTACCGGAACCAGGCGACGTTGTCTGACAGATGGCGAGACGGAGAAGTGCAGTTCTGAATCGCGGGGTGTCATGGGGGGCAAGGCGGATGAACAGTCGGTCTGTAAAAAGAAATTTAGACTTGGAAAACAGGACAAGACTTTAGTGATTTGGTATAATTTTTGTTCACCCGTTTGGGGGCGGGTTAGAATATCTCCCATCGTATATACTGCGTGCCGTAAAAGGTGACTAAAAGGAATACCGAACTACTGTCGGTATAAACAGTAACCTCTTCTCAACCAACAGCTTTGGGTGAACGAGTTGAGAAGAGTCAGGACATCTTCTTGTCCTTGGGGTGAGAAATTGCCCCTAAAGGCGGATGAACCAGTAGATATCATCTGGTCAACGGCATGAGGATGCAGAAAGCAAATGGGAAACTACTGCATCAAAGATCTTAAAGATATCCCAAGAGAAACTCGTAAAATGAGTAAATGCATTTTACGAGTTCACAACATGTCTGTTAAGACATTGTGACTATGATGATGATCATTTTTGTTATCAGTTTTAGGTACTGTTTAAAGGGTTTTTCATTAAGGGCTGGTCGATATTGAAATGAAATAAAACAAGCTGTATGTGAGGTATCAAATTTTATGGCTTGCTAAATATTCGCAGGCCCAATACTCCACTATGTCCAATTTTTAGTGTAATATAGGTGGACCTACATATGAACTGATACGTATTTCAAGGACTCTGCGTACTTTATATCCAAAATCCAGAATGTATCCGACGTTCTGGTCAGTTTTGACGTCGTATCACTCTTCACAAAAGTACCAGTTGCTAACTTTATCTTGCAGATGATTGAGCAGACGGCCATGAACAGCGCCCAGTATACGCAAAAAATATGTTTCAGATACGTGGACGACACATTTTGTTGTATGGAGCTACGGACAAGACAAGCTAGTGAAATTTCTACAACACCTACACAGTATACAGGATGAGTTTTTAGTAGCGGCTCGGTCGATAACTCATCTACTGTAGAAGATAGCGAAAAAAGTTGTATACAAAAGTTGTAGCCACGGATATGCAACTTGCTCAGAAAATATTTAGATGTATACAGGGTGATCCATAACTACGTGGTGATGCAAACATGCATTTTTTTAAATGAGACACCCAATATATTATTATTCCATTATTCCATATTCAAATTCTGCTAACGATTTCCGTTATTTCAATATAGGGTATTGTTACATTATACAGGGTATTTTAAAAGTTATGACCATTTTTATATCCAAATCACGGTCAAATGAACGTACTGTATATCAAAAAGTAATGAATCAAAAATTATTTTTTTTACATGAGAAGATTAAAAATATCCTCTAGTTTTAAAAGCCGCTATAAAAAAACAGTGACGCATATTTGTATACAGGGTGATGTAGAATGCAAAATCTAGGGTTTCTCTCTTTTTTTAAATGTAACGCCCAATATTTTATTATACCAAAGAATTGCTTTTAATATGCTCTTTCATCTTTGTATAGCACTTGTTATGGCTGCGTTCATTAGTTTATGAGATATTTCGATTTTTCTACAAATTTTGAATGTACCTTTTATTTGTTTACTAAAATTTATTCATTTTGAGAAAATACTATCAAATTTTGTTTTTGCTTAACAATCAACTTAAATATAAGGCCATAATAATACTTAATCAAGTCAAAACACTGAATTAACGATATAATAATAGGTCGCTTGTGCTGAGGAAACAATTTTATTGACGTCATGCATAATTATCAAGCAGATGTATCAGGTAGGCTATGAAATATCAAACGACACAGTCCAAATAAAACGATTCTTCAATCTTTCAAACGCATTAGTTTTAGACTGTCTCCGTTCTGGATATTGCTGTTCATAGTTGATATATTCTAGAGGCAAGTAGACAATTTCTCAAAGATTCTCCTAAATACCCTCAAAGAAAAATTTAATCTTTGAAGCTGGTTTTTCACACAGTACGGAGTTATTGACTAGGTTATGAAAACTTTCAATTTTTCAAAGCACACCTGATAAATCTGCTTGATAATTATGCATGACGCCTACAAAATTGTTTTCTCAGCATATTTGACTTTATTATCTCGATGATTTAGGGTTTTGACTTCATCAAATAGTATCATGACCTTATAATTTAGTTCTTCGTTAAACAGCAAACAAATTAGATAGTACTTTCTCAAAATAAATAAATTTCAGTACACAAATAGGCTATATTTTAAATTTGCCGAAAAATCGAAATATCTCGGAAACTGATGGACGCAGGTACAACAAGTGCTACACAAAGATGAAAGAGCATATTAAAAGCAATTCTTTGAGATAATAAAATATTGGGGGGTTACATTTAACAAAAAAGCGAAAATTTGGATTTTGCATTCTACATCACCCTGTATACGAATATGCGTCACGGGCTTTTTTTATAGCCGATTTTAAAACTAGAGGATATTTTTAATCTTTTCATGTAAAAAAAAATAACTTTTGATTTATTACTTTTTGATATACAGTACGTTCATTTGACCCCGATTTGGATATAAAAATGGTCATAACTTTTGAAATACCCTGTACAATATAACAAAACCCTATATTGGAAGAACGGAAATCATTAGCGGAATTTGAATATGGAATAATATATAGGGTGCCTCATTTAAAAAAATGCATGTTTGCATCACCAGGTAGTTATGGATCACCCTGTATAAATCTAAATATTTTCTGAGCAAGGAGCATATCCGTGGCTACAACTCTTATATACACCTTTTTCCGCTATCTCCTATAGTAGTGGAGTTATCGACCGAGCCGGTACTAAAAACTCACCCTGTATAATGCGAACATCCACTTCACGATGGAAGTAGAGGGAAATAATAAACTGGCTTTTCTCGATCTGCTATTAACAAAAGGATCAACCTTGGGAACCTACACACACCGATTGCTGTTTGCACAACTGGAACCATCATCTATGCCAGAAGTTTGGAATCATCAAAACACTGACAGAACGGGTAAGAAGAATGTGTGAATTTACCAAAATCAATACCGAGCTCGAACATCTGAAAAATGTTTTGAAGGCAAACTGCTACTTAGAAAAGCAAATAACAAGATCTATGCGAGTTGGTAGAGTAGAAAAGCAATCACGACCACCACCAGCAGCAAAAGTTTTCCTACCTTATCTTTTCCGGGTCACAGGCAGAATTGGGAAGATACTGCAGAAGGGAAATATCAAGAAGATATACAAACCAACTGGGAGAATACAACGGCCAGAGGCGATCCGTGGACAGCACCAGGGGTTTATCGGATACCATGTACTTGTGGATGTGTACACATTGGAAAAACAAAGAGATGGGTGCAAACTAGAATTTCGGAACACACATATCCAATGGAGATGTTTCCAAAAACATAAAACATAATAATAATAATAATGAAAAATTTGGAAAATTCATTATTATCTGATAGTCTATTTCTTCACTTGAAGAACGTGGAAAAAATCATCTGAATATTCCAAAAAACGGCGGAGTTATTCAATTTTATATTTGCGTAAAGCGACCGCGGAGGTGAAAATCTGTATGGCGTCACAAGTCACATGTCATTAATTGTTTGCGGCAGCCACAGTTTGGACTTGAGTGGAACGGCGAAGGTGTTTGTTGTAACGGGCAAACGCCAGTATATTTTTGAAGTATGGAGGAAGGTTACGTTCGTGGTGATTCTAGTAATCTTCCTAAAGTGGATGACATGATTATGGACTTTTACTTCCCACACCGATAATTGAGGGGAGTATTGCGATCGTGAGAATTTTCGATTTTGAGATAATACGCTTTTTGGGTGTTTTATGATGTCTACATAACGAAAATCCACACAACTCATTTCCGTCGGTCTGTCTGTACGCGTTTTTCTAGTCACGTAATCTCAGTAACCGCTGCATGGATTGGTATGAAATTTGGCAGCGATATGCTGTGGGGTAGTAGTAGGTAATGTTCTTATAAGTTTGAAAATCGGTGCATGGGCGGTGGAGTAATTAGCAAAAAACCAAAAATTTTAAATATTTCTCAAACTTTTTTAGGCGTTTTAGACGTTTCTGATTATTTTCTACTTTTTTGAATGTGGGTGATATTGGGGTGGTTGGGGGGTGGGGGGTTGTAAAGCTGAAAAATTATTGTATTCATAACAAGCCGTCCACTAACCTAGTGAAAGAAAGGCCTAGCGTCATAATACACTCTTTTAGGTGCATAAGAACATTACCTTGGCTATCACGGATCGTCGACTTAGAATTTTCTGATGTATACATGCGAGAGTATTGCTTCTGATCATTCTGTATGGTGTAACTACGAAACTATAGGATTGATTTCAATCAAATTTTCACACAGTATTACTAAAAACATAAAACTCTTTTTTTTGTATTCATATTAGGCTATCCATTGAAATATCTGTTTGGTGTTTTTATGCTGGTTTTTTTCGGTCTGCTAGACATATTCTAATAATACGAGTACCAATAAACTGCAGTGTATCGTTTTGTCACCGTCGGCGTAGCCTACCCAGCCTACCCTACTGAAAACAAGGAATAACAACATGAACGAGGAGGCCGGCGGCGGCGCGGTGGCTTGCGGGAGCAGCATCCTCGGCAGGGCATACACAGGTTTGCGTTGTGTCGTGTGACGTCACAGCGGCTTCGCGCGGAGGATGCGGCAATTCAAACTTTGGAGGACTATAACTTTTCTATTAATGGAGATAATTACAAATTTTTTTCGCCGTTGTTCTCTAACTATTTAGGACTATCTGATTAACTCAAATTTGAAAAAATGGAAACTTTCTCATTGCTGATTAGGTCGGACGGAAAATCTGCAGTAGCTAAGCATGCAATCCAGGTAAGTGGTGGCCCCAAGATAAAGTTTGACGAGACACAGGTTCTTTGCTACGACTTTCTCTTGTTTCGCTAGATTATCGAGATTTATAAACATAAAAACAACTTCAACAACAAAGAAGAAGCACAGGTAACATTTCTAAGGATGCCAACCACTTGTGTTGGCGAAACGTCAAGCAGCGAAGCGCGCCGACGCCAAGGTGGCGCAGCGTGTCGAGCCAGCCGAACAGCCCAAAAACAAACAGTTCGTCGGTAGTTGAAATGTTAGTAAACTGTTTATTTTAACGAACCTGGGTCCATTCATCAGCCATCGAACGCCAGATGTCATTAGATCTTTGGATAGCAATATGTAATTCTTGACTCTTGGACCATCTTCTCGTCGAGATATTACAGTGGAATTGGAATTCATTTTTGTTCTACTGAATTTGACTGTAATCCTCTTTCCACATATTTAGTACCAGTATTCTTAGATACACGAATTTTCGCATGATGTGAAAGCACCTTTATACTCGTTATTATGTATCCACCTGTGTCAATAAAATAGGCCACACAGCATCACCTTTAACACCGCTGAGATCGAAACGAGAAATCAACAGAGCAAAAAATATAAGTTCCTTTCTATTTACCCTTCACTAACAAGCCATTCCATCTATTTATTAACGTCTGCTCAGTCTGCTTAGAATTTATCTTTCTATTTAACGTACTCACCTGGAAGATATTGACACTCATGGCTACTAATGGTGGTTTTGGCACAATAGAACTGTCCTTCAAAAATTCGGTGATTTTTCCATTTGAATGTTTTTTCACCTGCAGATTTGTTCGTCTTCTGATGACGTCTCCGATTTCCTTGAAGCTCACCTGCAATGGGCAATTTTTAGAGATTTTTTTAAAGCGCTGTTTTTATCTTTGGTATGAAAATAATTAGTATATGAATAAAAACAGCAATAAATAAATTGGGGATTTTCCTAAAAAGGAATAAATACAAAAGCTGTGAAACGGCATCGGAAAAGTAAGAACAAAATTTTCCATATTTAAATATCATCAGAGTTTTCAAAACTCAAATTTTGCAAAAGTTTCAATATTTTTGAAAGAATGGAATCTTAAATTTTTATTTTCATAATTCTGTAATATATTTTTTCTGCAGCCGTCCCGAAAATAGAGCTTTCAGTATGATTTATTAAATCAAAAGTTCTATTTTCGGGACGGCTTTAATGTTCATAAGTAATATTTATAGTACCTATCCCTATTATTTTTTAATATTTTATTTAATAAACGGCTGCAGAAGAAATATTTTACGTAACGCTATCCGAAACTGATTTTCGGGACTCTCAGGCTACGGCTCGCCCTGGAAATACCCTACTCGTCCCGTAAAATAATCACTTTCGGGACTTGTAACGTAAATTAGTATAAAAAATCTGGGTGCTCACTTATGTCAATGTTGGGTTAGGCCTACAAAATTCAATTTTGGTCTAAGAACTATGTTTGAGGCAATACTGAGTATTTCAATATTTCCCACATCATATCAGAAGTAAAATATTGTTGGTAACAAGTTCCAACAGTAACCAATAAGACCGTAATTATACAGGGTTATTCACGTTATTTGCACTATGGCTAAAGTATTTGATAAAAAAGAAAATAATAATTTCGGATAGATAGAGACCCATAAAGGCTACATTCTAAAAATATTTTCATGTTATACAGGGTGTCCCAAAAACACGAAATGTATCAAAGTTAGATTTTTTTGAATGGAACACCCCGTATATTATTGCATATTCAGATTCCTTGATGAATTTTAGTGCGACTTTATGTATCATACATGCGACCTAGAGCGAACCGTTTAGGTGTAAATCACCATTTTTGGTATAAGTAGATATCAGGAAAAAATTGAATATCGCAGAGATTATAAAATTTGGAAGGCCGTGACTTTGCCGTATTACTGAGCATAAAATGCGTCAGCTTTGATGAGACTATCAAATTTAAATTACGTTTATGCTTGGAGAAATCGGTCGATTAATTAAGGAAACTTCGATCAGCGATAACTTGATTTTTTCAGATGGGAATGCCTAATTTTTTTTATACGGTTAAACGTAGAATTTGATAACATTTCTAATGATATAAGGTTATGAATATCAATCTCTGGTAGTTTCCATTTAATTTTAAATTTTCAAACAAATCGGCGTTTTCCAATTTTCCTACCTATAAGCAACGTAGCAGGCCATGAAATATAAAAAGAAACCTATTCAGGTAGAAGCAAACAACTAAGCTGAAAAATACACACGAACTAGACAATACTCCAGCTTCTCTTTGACCTTAGAGATGTTAACGCAGTTGTTTCTTGGAGAGTTGATTTGTTGTAAGGAATTTTTATAATCTTGTCCCTTTAGTCTAGTTCGTGTGTATTTTTCAGCTAAGTTAGTTGTTTTCTTCTACCTGAACAGGTTTTTGTTTATATTTCATGGCCTGCTACGTTGCTTATAGGTAGAAAAATTGAAAAACACCGATTTGTTTGAAAATTCAAAATAAAATGAAAACTACCAAAGATTGATATTCACAACCTTATATCATTTGAAAGGCTATCAAATTCTACGTTTAACCGTATAAAAAAAATTAGGCGTTTCCATTTGAAAAAATAAAGTTATCGCTGATCGAAGTTTCTTTAATTAATCGACCGATTTCTCCAAGCATAAACGAAATTTAAATTTGACAGTCTCATCAAATCTCACGCATTTTATGCTTAGTAATACGGCAAAATCACAGTCTTCCAAATTTTATAATTTCTGCGATAGTCAATTTTTTCCTGATATCGACTTATACCGAAAATGGTGATTTGCACCTAAACGATTCGCTTTAAGTCCCATGTATGATACATAAAGTCACACTAGAATTAATCAAGGAATCTGAATATGCAATAATATACGGGGTATTCCATTTAAAAGACATAACTTTGATACATATCTTGTTTTTGGGACACCCTGTATTACATGAAAATATTTTTAAAATGTAGTCTTTATGGGTCTCTATCCATCCGAAATTATTATTTTCTTTTTTATCAAATACTTTAGCCATAATGCTCCGTGTCGAATAACGTGAATAACCCTGTAGATAGAAGGTTTTGACATTTGAGGTAAGATGAATATTTAGTTGACTTACCTCTTCTACAAATCCATCGTAGAAGGCTTTCGCTCGCTCTTTGTAGAAGTGCAGTAGTTTGCCTTTACCTCTGTCGCTGAACAACTCTCTGACTATCGCCGAAACTGCTACTCCGGATTCTGCACCATTTGCTTTGATCGATTCACTAACGTTTTTGAAAATCAGATGAGGATTGAAGGTCACCATGTCGTCCAGTTTCAAGATCTCGTTCATTTCACCAGAGGTGGAGCCTCGGGCACCTAAAAATACCTTTAAAAGAAAGATAAAGATTAGATACGGTACTAAAAATGAAGTCAAGTTGATTGCCTCGGTACTTCCTACACATACAGTGAAACCAGATTATTATTTTCCCATAGGATGAGGCTAGTCTGAAATACCCTTGCATCCAAATCATCGCGTGCCCACTCGCGAAAAAAAGTGTGTTATGCTGCTTCGGCAGCTCAGTAGATAACCTATTATGAATAGAACAAATTTTTCAGTTTTACAACGCCCACCCCCCAGCTACCCTAATTTCATCTACACCCAAAAAAGGTAGAAAATTATCAGAAACCCCCAAAACAAAGTTCGAGCTGTGTTTATCTTTTTAGTTTTTTGATTATTGCTACGCCGCCACTGGCAGAATTTTCAAAAACCATACGCGTTTTCCATTCTCGTCAGGGTAAAACATCATAAAATAATAGAAAAATGTAGAAAATGATCAGGAAAATGGATCCAAAAAGAATCCGACCAATTACATACCAATAGGTTGTCATCAGCAAGGTGTTGGAGAAATGCATAAATCAAGAGTTCATCAAACACTTTGGGCTTCATTACTTAATGAGTGATCGGTAATAAGGATTCGGTCAATAAAGGTCAACTGCAAATCCTCTGGCTTGACGTATGACTGTGTGAACCAAATTGGCTTAGCCAACTTTCTCTCTGGTTACAAAATCTCTGTAGTGGTAGTAGATGGCTTCTCCTATTCTGCCCTTAACTTCAACGCTGGGTTTCCGCAGGGCTCGGTCTTGGATCCAAGATTATGTCTACTATACATCAACGCTAGCACTTTAAACCTACTCAGTTTTGCAGATGACAGTGGTTTGCACACAGGCATCATGAGCAGTTGACCGATCGCCGTGGTCGAGCTGGAACACATATGGCTGAAAGCAGCTGCCTCTGACAAGGATCTGGAGACCACTACGGCCTGGGGACTCAAGACTATGGTAAAATATGATGGTTCCAAAACCCAGTACTGCACTCTATCAAATATCCGTCTCTAATGAACAATAAGACTACCGAGAAGTCAGTCACTCAAGCTTTTAGGAGTCAACATTAGAAAACTCATGATCTGGCACAATTGCAACAACTGCTGGGAAAAAGTTTGGATACCTATTCAAAGCCAGAAAGTACTTCTCATCATCCTATAACTTCTTACGATGTATAAAACCCAGACGAGGCCTGATCAAGAGTATTGAGAAGCCGCTGTTCATACTACTATGTTGTCCAGAGGAGAACAATTTGACTAATCCATGATCCGGCCACTTCCAGCCGCTTTATCACTGACGTGCGGTTGGTGACTTATCACTTTTTAACTGCATCCTTATCCCCAGGTGGTCATTTTTCACATACCAAAAACCGAGCGATCGCACCGTTGTTTCTAGGGCATTCAGGCTCTGGAACGGACTGCCAAAAGATGTATTACTTGAGCCTGAAGGTGTTGGCGTATTCGAAGCCCCTAATCTAACTTCTTCATAGCAGCCGCAGTACTCTGGTATTCAGACTTTGCCTTCGGGGTTACTTAAGCTATACACAAGCATCTTTGAACTCTACATGCTGCGTTGAAGAATTATGAAACCCAAACATCTCGAAAATGATTAAGACTCGTATAATATACTAAACTAGTGACCTTGAACCAGTCAACATGTATAAGTGTATATCTACAGTCTACTCACCATAGCAAGTAGCGATGTGGCTCCAAAGGGCGATACGAAGACACTTCTAGCTGAACTGACTCCTTTGGTCACGCTCTTCCAGAATCCAAATGCCAACTCGTTGCACAGTTGTGTGAATTGGTAGATGTCAGCGTCCAAACTAGCTGTGCTTTCTTCCAACCCAAATCCTTGCATTGGCTTTGCTTCCAAATCTATCGCGGGTGGAGGGCTAATGATATCCACGTAGCTGTGAATCGGAGGAGGGATATTTTGGGGAGTAGAAGAATTACTATGAGGAGCTATGGTCGATACTAATGTCCAGGAGTTGTGATGATCATTTTGTGATGAGGAGGTGTTCAAACTGGACTTGTTTTCTGTGATAGTTGCTTCATCGTTTTGTATACTTGTCGCATTTGCTGGCGTATTTGTGACCACGTTTTCTGTACCAATGTTTGTCGATCCTATAGAGTTTTCGGTTACGCTATCTTTATCCAGTTCAGTTGTGGTGATGGGTTTTTCGTTTATAACAACATCTACAGATGGTTGATCGAGCACGTCAGATGTATTGTTAGATCCAGCATTTAGGTCGCTTCCTGTTGTCTCTACTTTTTCATACCTTGTAGTTGTTAATTCTTCATTAAAAGCTGTTGTGAAATACTGTGGTCTTTCAGTCCTTTTGATTATCACAATAGTGGTAGGTTCCCTAGGCTTACTTCCTGGTGTGGTTGAAGATATTCCACTATTCTTTTCCGTAACGTTATTGAATTTGGTGCCAGGATTGTTCAAAAGGTTCCACTGTGCACTGCCAATCTTGCCAACAACAGTTTCAGTCTCCTCTGCTTTCAGCACTTCTTGTAGGTTTTTATCTGTGGTTGTGCTGTCATTAACTTTACCACTAGCATTAAATACCTTTTCTACATAAATTTCGATACTCTGTGGTGCATTAGATGGCGTGGTCTGCTTCACCTCGTCATTTGATACTCTATCTGTATAAGATGGTTTAGAATCATCTTCACTATTCGTCGGACTGTTGGTTATGGTTACAAATCCATTTTCAGTTGTGCTGAGATCACTAATATTTACAGACTGTGTATTCTGATCAGTCTGTGTAGTTGGAATCTCAGTACCATCTTTCAATCCATTGATGAGTTCAGTAGTCGTAGCATCTTTACTACTTTCACCATCTTCTCTTCTGTACATCACAGTAGTTGGATAGTAACCTTTATCCATATTAATCTTCAATGTGGTACCACCATACACTTGAGAAAGAATAGACCCGACTGATTCCTGCAACATATTTGTTTCTTGAGATGTCACAGCACTAGCATCGTCTGTCGTTGTAATGTGATCAGCCACATCAGAAGCAACAGTTGCTGATTCTTTCTGTGCTTCAGTGGTTTCTTTTTCGATAGTTGATTCGAGCAAATCTTTGATCCTATCTGTCTCATTGACTGCTACTAATACTTCACCTACGTTTCCTACTGCTTGTGATAGTAATTGCTCTATGCTGTCAATCAGCGTTTTATCTGTGGTGGTTTGCTCTTGCTTGAAGTTTTCAGTTGTGGGATAGTCAATCTTAGTGGCGGTTACCCTTGTTTCTTCCTCGGTGCTGGTAATATATTTATCTTCTATAGTAGGAACACCTTGCGTCAGCTCAGTATTAATTTCATAGATGTTGGTGGTAAGTAGCAGCTGGTCCAACATTTCCGAAGCAGCAGTTTGTTGTATAGTACTCAGGACTTCTTGCAAATTGGGCGTTGTGTATTTCTGAGGTTTAATTGTTTCAGGAGCCCCAATTGTTGTTTGTTCTACCTCATTCGTAGTTCGAGTATCATCTTGGTATGCTGTTGTATATTTCTCAGGTACACTTGTTGCGTATGTATTCTTTGGAGTTGAAGAGCTTGGTCTTTTCTGACTGTACAGCTCTTCTAATCTTTGAGCGAAGTCAGTTACACTCATTTCCGTACCTTGATCGGGTAACTGCCAAGTTGACAGGGGCTCTTCGGTGGTGGATGGTTGTCTGTCTGTATCGTTCCTTAAATCTGGTCGCCACGTAGAAAATGTACCTTCCTGAGGTATTTTTGTTAAAGGTCGTATAGCCTCTTTAGTACTTGTTATACTCTCTGTGCTACTTCCAACTGAGCTTGGTCCTACAGCTTCCTTCGTAGTTGCTATGCTTTCTGTGCTACTTGCAATAGAGCTTGACTTAAATGTGGATGACAATGGAGTGACAGAAGATGCTGCAGAACTATATTGCGTTGTTTGGCTTGTAGAGCTCGAGCTTACTTTGAAGGATGACGGTAGAGGCTTTGGAGTAGAGACAGGACTATAAGCAGGCTTTGTCGCTTCTGTGAGATAAGCGGTAGATGAAGGAGATGTCCGAAGCTCTGTGTTCGTGCTGGACCAGAAAACGTTACTGGAGGTGGGTTGCTTAGTGCTAGGCTGGGATGTGTATCTGACATACAACGTAGTTGGTGAGTGGCTTGTTACAGGTGACACCTTTGGACCATCCGTAGAACTATGAGAGTTGGTAAATATCTCCACGTTTGGTATGTTTTTCAACTCATCCCCTGGTACTTGTACTGGCTTCAGAGTATAAGAGATCTGATTGGATGTATATATTGGTACAGAAGCCTTTGTTGTACTGGCTGTGGTTGAAGGCCTTGGTGTAGTGTTTATCTTTACGTATTTTGTAGTAGTACTGGTACTTGGTGTTTTATGAGCCAGCTGGACAAACGAAGTAGGTCTGTATGTGGCACCGGAAGAGGAGGAGATAGACGCAACTGTGGGTCGTACTATAGGTTTTTTAACAGTTGTGGTGGGTGTTTCGCCTTTCGTGGAGGTTTGGTAAACATGCGTGGGCTCCAACATAATAGTATCTGGTGTCACATGAGTGATAGGTTTCTCAGGCTTGATGTTCTCGCCTGAGTTACCGAATACCGCCGGTAAGATCATGCTCCAGGAGTCGGACACATCTGGAGTATCGTAAAGAGGTTTCGCGATATCTAAAGTGTTCTTATGTGTTTCCATTTCTTCCTTGAGCACATTCTGAACGTTGTTTACGACGTCGTTCACCTTTTTCTCTGGGAGATATCCTTGTGACGTGAACGAATCTAAGTCAAGGTCATCTGTGTCTCCTGTAGCTATGATTCCTCTGATTTCGTCCAAGGACATGAGACGTTTTATCAGCTCTCCATTGTCATCGAACGTATAAAACTCGTATCTGTCAGGGTTGAGAAGGTTGATGGGACTGCCGACTTCGGATGCTTGATTGGGCTTTCCGATCGGTTTGCCTACTGCGTCGGTGAAAGCGACTTTCGTTCCATTTCCGGTATCCATTATGACCGATACAGACGTCACTACACTGAAAAAAGGTTGAGTTAGAGACTGTAATAGGAACAGAAGTCATCACAATTAGAAGCTCATTTATCATGTCAAATAACTATGATAAAATTTATTTATTTGCAAACAACATCACCTAACAGTCCTACAAAGACTGTAGATCCAATGATTAGGTAACGCAAAATGAGAAGTGATTAAAAAAACTCAAACAATAAGCTACAAGCTAAATCTTAGAACCTAAAAGAAAAAACTTCAACAAGTATCCAGTAATTAATCTACAAATATTTTACCAACTACACTGAACTAAGAAGCAGCAAAAGGCTATTCTAGTAAATGGTATAAAATCATGGTAAATTGCCCTTATCCATGAAAACTTGTGAATTTCCTTTGAAGACGGTTAAGCTGCAGTGACAGATGATATGTGCATTTATACTCCTGATCAAGGGGAATTACCACAATAGTTGGTAGAATAAATAGAAACATGAGTAGCAGCCTTGATCTAGTTTATTGACAGCTGCAGTTTAGCAAAAACTCTACAAGTACAGTACGCAGTATCAACTAAGTTATTGAAGATTTTATGCACGAATAAAATGTCACTAAATTCCCTTCTGATGTGCAACTCTCAATAACTGCAAGTTACTAACATAGCCGTAACTATATATATATACACACAGTTTACCAAGTTGACAATATGTATTATATATAATAATACCTGTATATAGGTAAATTCACAATATTTCATGTTAGAAATTCTCCGTCACTGTTTTCAGGTGCTACCCTTGATTTTACCCGCTATGCAATAAAATTTTAGCTATCAAGAATTTTCAAATAGACTATATAACGAGATCTGAAGAAACTATAACTAATAACAATAATGTTCTATCTAGTTTGCGCTGTAAACATCCAATTTGATTCATGTATTTATTATAGTATGGATTCCAAATCGTACTACAGTAATCTAATATTGGTCTCACTATCGTCGCATATAGTCTAATGATTGACCTATGTTGTTTGAAGTGGTTAGTATTCCTTAATACAAGTCCAAGTGATTTTAACGCTTCCCTTGTGATATGCTCTATGTGTGCTTCAAATGTAAAATACAAGTACGTTTGATGTTAGCCCTTTTTTGAGCTCCGCATGGCCCTTGACTGAAGCCACATGATTTAGATAACCTGGCCTGGAGGGTTTTGCATATTAAAGGATAATTTATTAGTTCAATTAAATATTTCTAGGCAACGATAGTGTTATTAATCAGAGAAGCTAAATAGAGGGCATTTTACCTTGATCCTAAAATTTTTCTTGATTCTTCTCCATCTGTCGTTGTTTCATTCGATTCTGTTGATGCTGTTATGCAAACTATTCCTATCATAAGGAATATCAGTATTCTCCTCATCCCACACCCTGCAACAAACATACGAAATTGCATAATTCTATGTAGAAGAAGATAAGAAGAAATAGGCATTGGGCTAGGGTGTACTAATAAAAATCCAAGATATAGTTGAATCGCTGGGTAAGCTTCCTTAAAAACCCAACCACTTTTTTTGGAGTCGGATTAGTTAAGCTGTTAAGCATATCAATGGACTTAATTTTCTGATGTATACATAGGAAATTGGCTTTAGATCGTCCTGTATTTTGTAACCTGGAAATTAATGATTGATTTTAATAAGATATTGACACAGTGCTATTACCGTAGCAATAATCCAAAACTAAAAGTATAAAAACTTACGTACTTAGGCGATATAGAGGGTCGTGATCGTTTTCCACATTTTACTTTCCACATATCCACATGGATAGGGGATAGGGGAGTATTGTGATCTAGGTAATACGGTTTTTGGATGTTTTGTGATATCTACTTAACGGAAATCCGTCAACTCTGTTTGTGTTTGTCTGTATCTATCGGTCTGTCTATTGACTTCTTTCTAGCCACGTAATCTCAGTAACCGCTACCGATTCAAGACCTTGACGCCAATTTTTTGAGCCGTAAGTGAGATTTGATCCTATCCTAACCATGGTATTGTTGCAGGCAGATTCATTCAGTGTATGGTGAATACTTACAGTAGTGTAATTAGCCTTTTCTATGTTCTTAAGTATCTCATAAGATACTCGATCAATTTGACCTGCCATATTTACAAGTAGCTTGTTTAGACAAATGGATAGAAGCCGCTAATGATCAGAACTACAGAATGGGAACAAATCGGACAACATATGTCGTCTTGTAACAGTAAACGAGGCCTTTACACACATAGGTGCGAAAGAACTAATCAACATTTAGAAGCAGTGTCTATGTTAAGTGGATGTCTTTGCTTATCTGTTTTACGAGTCAATTTAAAATATATTAGCTATAAAAACCAGTTAGTTCTTTGAAAAGTCTATAGTCTTTATCATAATTGATCGCTAGTTAGGAAACATATTTTATAATGTAGCATCTCGTAAAAAGTATCGAAATACGTTAAGTAGCTAATTTTGTACAGTTATCTTTTAATAGGATTTGACATCTTGCAGAACTAAGCTAACGTTTTTCGACCCGTTTCTTGGACTTTACTTTTACCTGTAGAGTTAGTTGTTTATATAGGCCAAATAGCAAAAATTGCTTACAACAGCGGTTATTTTCTTAATTTAACTTTCGAAGAAATCAAGTGAGAATTCTCAGTTATGCAAGTTGGGTGAAAGTTCAAATAATTAAGGGGTGTTAGATACGAAGTATTACCTACTGGCAGTGTTGCCAGATTACACGATTAATCGTGTAATTACACGATTTTGGTCCCTGGTGCACGATTACACGAATAGAGGGCAAATTCTCACGATTTTTGGCGTTTGTCAAAAAAATAGCTATTTTTGATAAAAATTAAAAACTAATAAGCTAGATATCGATATCGATTATGAAAAATTCTTCAGGCGATCAATAAATTGTCAATACCAGAGAACTCAGTGTGAATTTCATCGTGTGTTTAGTTCGATTACCAACACCATTCTGTCCCTTCTCATTCATTCTGCTGATAAATGATACCTGATAGTGATTCTTCAGAAATATGATACCCTTGCCTTGCACGCTTCCAAAAAAGCACAAAAGTGTGGAGTATAAGCAGAAATGTAAATGAGAGTGGGGAAAAGAATGGAAGTGGAAGGCAAGCAAAAAAGTATCAGTGTATGCAATTACGCATGGTATGTTAGCTTTTTATTTTAGTTATTTTGGTTTGGTACCTTTTAAATTATTTGTCTAATATTTTTTATGACTTTACACGATTTTTGGGAGTCGAGTTGCACGAATTTCTCTTCACTTCATCTGGCAACACTGCCTACTGAGAAAGTTTTCAGTATGATGCAACAATAAATCACAGGACGCTGCGTGCTGCTGTACGTTAAGACATGCTTATACTTGCATAGTAGCTGCCGCGTCAAGTCGATGAGCTCAGTTATTCATAAGCGGTGAGAGTATATACGACTTTTGGTAGCGCAGTGGTCACAAAATGAGAGTCTTGTGTTATAACTTCGTTCATAGCTTAACCCCTATAGAACCATGGTTAAAAACACATATATTGTTACTCAAAAATGTCTAAGTGTTGATAAATGAGCAAACATCCTTTTGAAGGATGATATAAAATGATTAGATATAATAAAATCAAACATAATTATTATGAAAATAAATAAGAACAAGAATTTTAGTGATATTTTATGTTTAAAATTGTTGTAACGATTTAATTATCACACTTCTTACACTATTATATTTTTTGAATGTTCTGCATATACGAACCGATTGCACTGAATATATATTTTCGAGATTTCCTCTCTTTACTTCCGTCATATAGGAAACATCGTTGCTGTCTTTCAATAACGGAAAGGATATTCGTTCCTTACGTTTAATTCTTGCAATATTATTTGTACTCCAGTTGATTTTTAAAGAATGCAAAATTTATACCTGTCGTTATACACCTGGCGGGGTGCAGCTAGACCCCAAGAAATAAAACTCCCTATAATTGGTTACAATAAAATGGATTCTATTCAAATTTTTCATATTAATTTAGAAATATATTGGGTATATTTCTTTTTGTGCTAAAAAATGTATTGATATGCTTTTTACACGTTTTTTTGCTTCTGTGTCATCGACATCGACTGCTCTGGTCATTAGCATCGTATTCTGTGTAGGCTTTGTTACTTTTTCCCGGCGCCACTCTAGGAACAGCACTGTTAATTAGAAGCCAACAGTGAAGGTTCAGGTGGGGATTATTCGCAGAGTTTTTTTTATGGATATTTATTTTTATTGAAAAAAACAGAAATAAATTTCCGTCGCTAACGAGAATCAAACCCGGGACCTTCCGGTCGCGAGCCCTCGACCCTAACCACTGCGCCAACCCAACCCTCCTTTTACACATGTTACACACATTTTTTTCTACGATCGACATAAATATGTTTTTGAATCAAATTTCATTAGAGTTTTTACCCCTAAGTGAAACTAAATCATACCATCTCCTATAGGCGAAAATGTATGTTCACATAAGTATAATTCCTGCATATTAGATCAGATCGGAGCTTAAGCACTGAAATGAAATGAAATTAACTACTAACAACTAGGAAGTAGCACATTAAATTACCTAAGTCGAGTACACAGGTAAAAAATATGCTATGTATTAAGATTTATAGCCTTAGACAACATTAATACTTTGAGTGTTGATTTGAATTTAGTTGGGAGCATTTTTTTATATCCGTAGAAATCTTGTAATGCTTTGGAGCTAAGTAAGAAAATGTCAATGGGAAGGCCTTCGTTTTTTTATGACTAGGGATAGAGATTATAGCAGACACCATATGTTTGTATACTTTACATTGTGGGTGTCTGTACGAAAGGTTATTTTATTATAAAGATATGCTGTCGTCGTTTACCAATAATAGTATAAATAAAAGAGCACAGGTGGTGTAGCATTCTTTGTTTAGTGTTAGGCCAATGCTATGGATTTCTCAGAAATGTGGTCAAATATCCTGAGTCCATAGAGTTCTGAATCTTTTGCAATCTACTTCTTTCAAAGACGCTCTGAAGTAGCCCATAAAAAACATCAGAATAGCTTATGTGGGAAAGTACCAGAGATTCAGACAACATTTTTGTTTTCTTTATAGCAAGAAATTTACGACGGCAGTTAATGATCAATTTTATTACACCAAAGGATTTTCTTATTACAGAGTTGAATAATAATTGATCTAAAAACTTGAAGCCAGTATCAATTAGCACACCAACAGTTTTACAAACATTACTCAGCTCTAGCCTAGCGCCATCCAAAAAAATGCTGACCTGAGCCTTTAAGGCCCGGCCAAACACAAGGCGTTCTAGAACGCGGCGGTCCGTTGATTGTATCAAACAGGCTTATTTGACGGGTTGAGCGACAGCGTTACTCCAATTTTTGTCAAGACATCTAGTGATTCAAGCTTAGATGAGCTCAAGGCCCGGTCAAACAGAGGGCATTCTAGAATGCCGTAACGCCGCGTTCTAGAACGCCGCGTTACACCGTTCCATTGTATTGTTACAGAACGCCGGAACGCCGCGTTCTAGAACGCCCTCTGTTTGAACGGGCCTTTATTGATTACATGTGACAGAGTGTCCAAACAACATCACTTGAGATTTTCTTGGATTTACAGTGAGGTACATTTCAGTATAAATATCAGTTAATTGCTTCAAATCTTCAATAACCAGTTGGCAAGCTGATAGAAGTCGAGGACAGTGGACATAAAAAAGTAATCAGTTTGCGTATCGTCTGCAGAGAAGTGGGCAGAGTGTTGCCGACACGAATATTATCAATACTTTTGAAAACTGTAGCTCGCCATCGTTCGCGATTTACTGTCAGTTCAGTGGCGCTCTTTATACTCAACATATCCAGCAATTGTTTCGTCGTATCCTCCCAGCGTGTAGGGGAACGGCCACGGCGCCGCCCACTCGGGGCGTGACCCTGAACTTCCAGTTTCTCCATATTATCGCTTCTGTGAATATGTCTGAAGAATGTAAGCATTCTCGTCGACACAATGGAGGATAGTCTCTTTGGATTACCGAGATCATCCAGTATGGAAACATTAGTTTGATGGGCGATATAAGGAACTCTCAGCATTCTCCTCCACGTCCACATTTCAAAAGCATCTATGCGAGCTTTATTTGCCTTTTTAACAGTCCAAGTTTCCGAGGCATACAAAAATATGGAGAACACAAGAGACTGAACCAGCGACATTTTAGTAGCTTGTGATGTTATGATCACGCCATATTTTAGTAAGCTTTGTCATGGCCACACGTGTCTGTTGATTGCGCCGTCGAATCTCATTTTCTCAGCTACCCGAATAGGGTACTTGCAGTGGCCGTAATTTTGGATTAAGGGTATGTTTAGAGGAAAGAAAAACGTATTCAAAGGCTGTCTATAACAAAAGTTCCACTCTTGATGCTGTTCAGATGAAGAAATTTGTAATTATTATGATTTATGTCTTTTTGAAATATTTCCACGTGACTGAAAACGGGTGCTGACGTCACAAGGTAGTACAATAATCGACATTATTAAACCCATCTCTAACTATAAATGACACCCTCAGAAAGCACAAATTAACATGTTGTTCCATGACACAGAAACACAAGGTAGGTTTTGTTTACGTCAATCTTGTGTCAATCTTCCATTTTGATTTGTGATGTGACAAGCCGTCAAGTGTCGTAACCAAAATTATCGACCAAAAAGTCTTTATCATACCTCAGATCCCATCACTATAATGTCTTGTGACGCGAGAGGTTTTCGCACCGTTTTCACTAGTTTAAATATATATTTGGAATAAGTGTTACAAGCAACTTAAAAAATGAAAAACTTCTGTTTTATGATGTTTAATAGATTATAATGAGTGCTTTAAAGCAATATTGTTTTTGGGTGTAAGGACCCTATTGTCCATCAAATAACCGAGGTACACAAAACTTTGAACTACTTCACAACGGCCTATTGACTTTATTTCTCGATGATTATCATGCTCTCTATCTACGGTCATAACCTTGGTCTTGTAGTTAATACCAAGACCATATGCTGCACTGCGTTGTTCTAAAATGTTAAAATGTCCTTCCTGAGAAGCAGCAATAAGGGTTGTAGTGCACAGTACATCTCGACAAAACCTGATTAAGGTGTAAACAGCAAGGGCCCTAACATCGAGCCCTGGGCTACGCCGGAAACTACGGATAGATTGTCAGACATGTTCTATGTTCTTTCTTTGGTACCGAAATTTGGCATGTTGTGTAAGGTGTAGAAGATAAATGAGGAGCTTCCACGCAAAAGTGAACAAGTCCAACTGCATACCAAATTTACGAATTTATGTAGTTTAAGATGATATCTGCTGGATTGGCTATCTATTCCGTGCAATATTACACAAATCCATCATATAATAGCATGGAAATTTTAAGCATTCATACAAAATGCAACAAGTTCTACTACAGGAGTTTTTTCATCGAAAATCGTACAAAACCGAACAAGTCCCTAATAGTATCATTGGGATAGATCTAGGAATTCATGCAAAACTCAACAAGTCTACCCACGCCTGTCTATGTGGAATAATAAATTTAATTTGGAGCTGCGTGGCGACTTTTATGCAAGGCAAGTATAAGTTATAAATAGTCAGACATCTAAGTATGATATGCGCTAAATGAAATGGCGATGCGATTTTAGGAATCCTGAAATTTAAAGCACTTTACTGGTTGAGTAGTCTTGGTAACCGTCAACGGCGGCATAACCCCGATCTCATACAAAACCGAAAAACCGTTATTATAGTTGTTTAGATTTGTTTGTTGGCTGTGTTTATTACTGGAAAAACTCGAGGATGGATTCACATGATATATCAGTTCGGGAGGGTAAGAGGGGAACTCGTAAAAGGCAGGAGAAATACACAAAATGGGAGCTGCAATGTCGTGAAAGGTTTATTTCAGTTTCTTTTCAAATGATTTCTGTTTGTCAGAGTGATAAATATTTGTTAACCTTTTATGGGTACAAAATTCCTGATGTCAACTTGAAACCAAAAAACTGTAGACGTAAAGAAAAAAATAGGAATGTTCCAAGGTCACAGCACTGGAAATAAACCACTGTAGGAATAAACTAAATAAGTGTAGAACATTTAAGGGGGTGATTCCTCATCTAAAAAAAGATAGGATCTTCCATATAAACAAAAGGGGTACATAAAATTTGTTTAACAAGTTTTACCACAAGCATTAAAAAGGTTACAATGTTGTAATTAACCTGACATTTTCTACTACCAAAAAGACACTTAGCTAGTAATTTACTTGGTTTATGCCATGGTTGTAAGGGGTTAAAAAGGCAACCCCTAGAATTTATTTCGAATGCAACTTTTTGTCTTATTATTTGTTTACCATTTAGACATTTATTTCCGATAGCCTGTTTCATTCTAAACACAAAATGTCTCTTGAATTTTTTGCCCAAAGTAAACCAGCTCGCAGCAAAAAAATATTTTAAACAATTATTTACAGTTATTATTTTAAAGAACTCATCGAAAAACATTGCGTTGGCGAATCTATAGCTACAGATCATCGCCTCTTGCACCAAAAACAATGATAAAGACTACGTTTGCGATTGCTTGATAAAAGAGACGCCGGCAGTTCATATTCAGATTTTTTAGTTTTTACTGTTGAATACAAATCATAAAATAATACAAAATAGTTTTACAAAGTATTTTTATTGTCTTCCACCTATAATCAAAATTATAAAGCTTTTCATTCAAAACTGAACAAGTCCAAGATGCAATCCATGCAAAACTCAACAAATACGTCACGTTCTTTCAAAATTGCACAAGGCCAAAACAAAATGTGTTCTAAAATGAAACCTCCTTTCTTGAAAAATATGGATTCATACTCAAAATATGAACAAATTAAGCTACTACTTATCATGAAAAAACTGATTCAAATAAATAACTATTAAAGATATTTGTAAAGGATTTTGACCTACTGTGATGAACTTCAGTTACTTTTTGTAGGATAAGGTCATTCATACAAAAACTCCTTATTTTTCTATTTTCGACGTTTCGACTTATATTAAGTCATCTTCAGGCAACTAAAACAATTGATGGTGTAGGCTATTAATACACAAATACACAGATTTACTTAAACTTAAACAACAGCTATATACAGAAGGAACCTAGCAGTGACTTTTAATTTTTTTTTATTAAAAAAAATTTTAAAATAAAAATTAGATGGATGCAACTTGCTGAAGCGCTCGAGTGATTTGATTTATGTCAAAAATTTTGAAAGACATGCACAAATATGTCAGATACAAGAAAAGTTGACTTACCAGAAAATCGAAGTTTTTATAGTTATAGTTTTATGTATTGCTATTTTCATTGATATCATTCAAAAATTGCGTTTCCTGAACAATCATTAAAAGTGGACATGTTGACTTTTGCGTGAAAGCTCCTCAAATAAGTATTCGCAGCAAATCCACACCCGTTTCCACGAGTAATTTCGTACGCAATTTCTTTTGATTGTTCGAAGTCGGTAACGCAATAATAACTAATACCTCTCGCCTGTCTATTCTCTCCTGTATAAATGTATTGAATAATAAGTTCGCTAATTGTTCTCTCAGGAATGGGAATAACTTATGGCATTCTATTCGGACGGTCGAGATACACTCTCTTTGTTTCGGATCCGAAGCAACATAGCAACGTACAGCGCGGGATGATCTTTGCGCAAACCATGTTATGTCACACTTACATTCGCCAACAGATGCAAAGTTGTTTAGTGTACCGGAATTGGTGCATCTTGTTTTCTAGTAGAGTCAACATAGTAAAGTTTTGTTACTCGAGCTTCACTGGTCCATAACTAAGGGCCAGTTTATCAATGCTCAATTAAGCTAATTCAACTGACAGTTATCTGTTAACTAGCAGTTATAGTGTTTATCTTTTTCCTGCTAACCGTTAACTGCCAGCTAAAGTAACTGCTAAAGTGACTGAAAGTTGAAAGTATCAGTTATGCGGTTAACTGGCAGCTAAGACTTTAATTGCAGCAGAGTACCTATTATGTTTTGTGATTGCAGCCTTAACCTAACTTTCTTATTTTTTTTCTTTGGTTTTGGTTTTGAAGCTGCTGCTGTATAAATATTTTGAGTGTGGATTATATTTTGTATCTAGAGTAGGGACTTTTCGTATTGCTTTATTATTCTGACAACAGATAATGATAAGACCTAAGATGCTTTAGAAATTCCATGTTTTGCTTGATTTTTGTAATCGATAAAATAAGCTTTACAGATAGGCGTTACATTTATGCTCAACGTTCATCCATGCTTTTTTATTTTCCCTCCATGTTGCATCGTCTGTGTGTTTATTTTCAATTACATTATCATACATGTTGACAACTTTTATGAGCAGCTGCCTTTCACTTTCAGTTACAAAAAATAAAAGATATTTTTTACGTCAGCCTTTGCTAGCGATTCTGGAGCTGAATTCATTTTAATCCGATTTATAATAAACACACCGATATTTACGATTAGGAACTGCTATTCAGTATTCATCTGCCATTAAAATTTCGTATAACTGACAGTTTGTTCTAGCCAATAGGATTCAGCAACGAGTTAGGGATATTTTAGCAGTGTGGCCAACTGAACGCAAACTCTTAGCTACATAACTTTCAGTTACAGAAAGTCACGATAAACAGTGATTTACTTAACAGGAAGTTTGACTGTTGACTATGCCAAACTGTCAGGTAGGTAACTGGAACTTTTAACTGAGCATTGATAAACCGGCCCTAAAACCATCACATTGTCTGAAATATAAACCCCTTACTGACGTTCCAAAGGTAAAACAGATTACTGAACTGCTCGTCACTAAAGCTTTTTACAGTATCAATACATTTTTGGAAGATAATCTGTAAAGTGAAATATTTGTTTTATTTTTCAAGGGATGTATTGCAAATTATTTTTTGACACGCTTTTATTATATTTATTAGCTTCACCTGTATGTTTATTTGTTTGCGAGTTTATAACATTGATCGCCCCAACGCGAAAACAATTTTGATGGCCTCAAATCTGTCGGACTGGCGGTCGTATCCGCTGACTAAGAGATTGCGGAGACACAGTTTCACACACAGAAATGAACGAAAAATACTAGTATAATTGTGAAAAAAGCCTAGGTAAATTCAATATTAAATTCAATATAAAAATATCTGTTTCATTTTTTTAAAGGATCTATTGCGAAATAACTCTTTTATTATATTTATTAGATTTACCTGTATGTTTGTTTGTTTGTGGGTTTGTAACTCTTCTTTGGATCAAGAGGTTGGGTCGAACATTGAACGCTCCAACTTTGCCGCGAAAACGATTTTGACGGTTTCAAATCTGTTGGAACAGCAGTCGTATCCGCTGTCTAAGAGATGGCGCAAAAACCTTAATGTATTAATATTACACAGAGACGTAGCCACGAGAGCTTAACATATGTGACATCCAACTGTTTCGGGGTTGGTATTATTGTGAAAAGTAGACAGTTTTAATTATAGTTTATGGAGTAATGGTAATGATGAAATTTGACAGTGTATTGTCGACAATACGGCCTATCAAGGTCGGTGTTTCTCAGGGTGCAGTCCTTGGACCAATGCTGTTTTCATTCACGATGCCCCTAGCCCCAGCAACTATGAGGCCTATCTCTAAGCAGTCATAGACCGCAATAGACAGCGGTGGATGAAGTACTAGAATGGGCGGATCGGTGTCTCATCAAAATCAACCATTCTAAAACAAAGACTATCTATTGTATCAGAATGCATCGCAGCACCCCGCCAAAGATCTCTAATAACGGTACTCTATTACGGTGGAGTTCTTCCGTCCAGTACTTTGGTGTCACCCTGGAGAAGGGTGTGACATGGCGAAATGATACTGAGATTCTAAATTACATTTCCGTAGCATTATCCTTTGCTATGTAGAACTTCAAAATTAAGTCTGGCAAACAAAATTCGGCTGAACAATAGTTATTTACGTAACAAAAGTCTCAAAAGTGATATTTTACGAGATGAATAGGCAGTTTCCAAGGCGAGCCGTAAGCGAGTCCTGGAAGCCTACGGGTCCCGTAAAATCACTTTCGGGTAGCGTTACGTACAGTAATTTTTAGATGAAATATTAAAAAATAATAGGAATGGATACTACAAATATTACTTATGAACATTACAGCCGTACCGGAAATAGAACTTTTGGTATGATTTGTGTAAAGTTTCACTTTCGATTTGATAAATCATTCCGAACGTTCTATTTTCGGGATGATTGCATATAAAATTATTATTTGACCTATAATAACATACGCATGATTCAGCTCGTGTAAGAATTGATGGTAACCTTTCTAGTCAAACTGCAACCAGAAAAGGAGTTTGTTAGGGATGTGTATTATCTCCGATGTTGTTTAACATTTACTCTGAATTTGTGATAAGACAGGTATTAGACAACTGGAATGGCGGTGTAACTATTGGTGGAAGCAAAATATCCAACATAAGATTTGCTGACGATATAACCCTTATTGCAGCTTCAACAATAAGACCAAGGTTATGATCGTAGATATACCCTGTTACCCGATACTTTAAACTGTCAGCCGTGTCAAGAGAGGACAGCTGTTCGGCTAGTGATAACTAAAAATACTCCAGATTGAGTCTTGACGTATCAATTTTAAGCCTTGAAGGCATACAGGGCAGTACTGAGTGCAGGCAGTTAATGACAAGTAATTGTCGCTTGGTGACGTTTTCGTCTATGCTCTGAGGTCAATGCTTATTTTACATTTTCTCGGAAAATCCGGCGTTTCTTTCAGTATATCAGTATGGCTGGTATGATCTGAATGATGATGATTACGCTTTAAATGAGGTAAGAATGAAGATAAAAGCATTTTGAGCTTAACCATACGCAAGCAAGATTTATTTTTACAGCAATGGAACAAAAATATAACGTTGAAGGGCAACGCACTGGCTATACAAATAGTAAAAAATGTGAGGAGCTATCTCAGAAAGTTGACACAGGATCTATTTCCTGAATAAGAACTGAACATTACTGAGGTACCAAATAATTAGTAGTTTAATTAGAAATATTTTTATGAAAATGTATAAACATTTTATTATACAAATCAATAAAATACCCCGCAGGGGGTATTTTCTTTCGAAGCCGGAAGTTTATTCTGGATTTAAGAGAAGATACATGGGGAGCGTCGCCCCCACGGCCCCAGGCAGGGAGTTCGGAGTTTGGCAGTTTTAATTATTCTACCAAACGCCGAGCTTAATCTCACCTTTAACCCTCCGGTGTCCAATCCTATTCCTCCACTTCAGATCCTCTCCCTTCCTAACCCCAGGAGTAAACCTGTTACAAAAATCCGCAACCTAAGGTGTTTGCCGTGCTGAGAGGTGCATGGCTCTGCGTGAGTGAGTCGCTAACGGCTACCTCCGGATACCTGGCGCCCTCCGGTTGTAATTATAGCCCCTCCGTGGTAAGCCTGCTCTGCCACGGTTGAGATTATTTCAGAGCTTACTCGTGGGACAGAAATGAATACATCCCAAACACAAAAATCAAGCGAGGCGCCTGTCCTCCATAAAACGGGCAGTGCTGGAGGAGCACTTTCAAGTCCTTCAACAGGCGTGGAGACGGTGGGAGATTACCCCCGGTTCCTCCTTGTTAAGAGAAATGATGGAAATTTTGATAATGTGAACCCGTTTGTAATTTCAAAAACAATGTACAGCATTGTAGGAGAAGTCAAAACTCTGAGAAAAGTTAAGGAAGGATTGCTGGTTGAAACAAAATCAACATCCCAAGCTAAACGGTTATTCGAAACTAAGAGATTTGGTAACATGGACGTCACTGTTGAACCTCATAGAAGTCTTAATTACTCTAAAGGAATAATCTTTTGCAGAGACTTGTTACTTGCAACAGTCGAAGAGATTCGTGATGAGCTTAAGACAGAAGGTGTCGTAGAAGTGAGAAGGCTAAAGTCAAAAAAGAATGGCGAACTTGTAGATACTCCGAACCATGTAATTACATTTGCCAAGACCGTACTACCTAAAGAAATCAAAGTAGCATACCACAGGCTCATAGTTAGACCCTATATACCCTCTCCCACGAGGTGCTTTAATTGTCAAGCTTTTGGACATGCCGCCTCAAGCTGTACAAAAGAAAAACTTTGCCCATGTGGTAGCCTACCGCATGAGGGTGTGCCTTGCCAGGATCCAAAAAAGTGCGTCAATTGTGGCGGGCCACACTCCGCTGCATATAGAGAATGCCCGAGTTATAAGACGGAAGCAACGATTCAGAAGGTCAAAGTAGTCGAACGAATAAGTTATGTTGAGGCCAAAAGAAAAGTTATCGTTAATACTCCAAAACAAAATACATCTTACGCAACTGCTGCGTCCAAAGGTCCTGAAGTTCCTGTGAAAGATATAATATCCTCATTAATCCCTCATATTGAAACCGCTGTAAGAAATGCTGTTGCATCTTCGGTAATGAAGCCTAATGAACTTGGTCCTCCGTTACCACCACCATCATTACCTCCTCCGAACACTAGTTCAGGAAGAGTTCGCTCTGACTCGGCTTCGACCTCTATTTCTGTAGCTTCTGAAAAACGCAAGAAGCAAGGTGACTCTACCACCGACGAGGATATACCAGCCCTTGGTGAATCCTCAAAGTCTATAAAGAAACGAGGTCGTCCCAAAACTCAATGAAATAAATAGTATATATGTGTATATATATATATATTTATCTAAAACTGTGATAATTAAGTGCATATTGTTAGCACTTCTGTCTTCTAGTCATATTTCTTATTTATTTATTTTATATATTTATTTTTATATATGTGTATATATTTATTTATTACTATTTTACTGTCCATCTGTGTTCGTATATGTCCATATTCCAAAATTAATTTATTACAAGTACCTATAGCACTTATATTTGTGACATTTGTACGTCTATATTACCGTACTATAATATAAAATGGTTGCTCAAACAATTGTTCAATGGAACTGCAATGGAATAATCCAGAGGTACTGTGAATTAAAACTACTAATAAGAGATCTCGAACCTTTGTGCCTATGTATTCAGGAAAGTCATTTGAGACCGGAAAAGCCATACTCGCTGAAAGGATACTCTATTATCAGAAAAGATGTACCAGCTGTTGACAGAGCACATGGAGGTGTAGCAATATTACTTCACGATGGTGTTGAATACCAACCTTTGCAAATTAATAGCGGTCTACAAGTAGTCGCCGTGCGTCTATCTATAGCCACGAGGCTAACAGTTTGTAATATATACCTTCCTGATGGCAGTTGGCAACTTGCAGATATTGTTGCTATTATATCCCAACTGCCAACCCCATTCCTACTAGTTGGTGACTTCAATGCTCATAACCCCTTATGGGGATCCCATACCATGGATGGCCGGGGAAGATTAATTGGTACACTACTTGAAGAGCCGGACTTAACGCTACTCAATACAGGAGCACCTACCCACCTTACTGCACGATCCAGCACATTCTCAGCAATAGATATAGCCATCTGTTCAACATCTTTAGCTGAACGCCTACTTTGGAGAGTACTTGATCACATGTACGGTAGTGATCACTTTCCTTGCGTCACTACAGTCAATACTACTAGACGTACCGTAGAGACACCAAAATACTGGCTAATGTCAAAAGCTAACTGGGAACACTTCGAAAGTACTCTCTCAGCAGTAACAATAATCAATGAAGAAACATCAATAGAGAATCTCTCCAACGTAATCAAGCAAGCAGCGATTGAAAGCATTCCCCTTGCTGGTGGCACACAGAGAAATCGCAAGTTACCGTGGTGGAACTCGGAAATATCTGAAGCGATTAGACGGAAAAAACATGCATTGAATGTGTTCAAACGCCACTGCACAATGGAAAACTTGATCACGTTCAAAAAAGCACGAGCCAAAGCAAGAAGGCTGATGCTAAATGCTAAGAGAGAATCATGGAGACAATATGTTTCCTCAATCACTGCAGAAGCAACATCTGCAGAGGTGTGGGCCAAAGTAAGGGCAATAAGTGGTAGAAGCTCTGTACGTCACATAGTCCACCTTCGGAGAAATGACGGAACAGTAACTGACTCGTCTCAAGATATTTCTAACATCCTAGCTGATCAGTTTGAGAGTGTTAGTAGTACAGACAACTATAGTGTCGAATTTGCAGTATCCAAAAATTCGAGAGAAGTGCCCCTAAACTTCAATTCAAATATTTCACACCCATATAACCAGCCTTTTAATATGTACGAACTAGAAAATGCCCTTACTAAGACAAGAAAATCTGCACCCGGTATGGACATGATAAACTATGATATGATAAAGCACCTTCCCATCCATCTAAAATATGTACTACTTGATGTCTATAATAGAATATGGTCTGAGGGCTCCTACCCTGAATGCTGGAAGAGAGCTATTGTAGTTCCCATCCTAAAGGAGGGCAAGGATCCTTTTAACGCTTCCAGCTATAGACCAATTAGCCTAACGTCCTGCCTTGGCAAAATTTTAGAAAGGATGGTAAACGAACGACTCACTTGGTGTCTCGAAACAGAGGATCGACTAAATGACTGTCAAGCCGGGTTTAGAAAACACAAAAGTACAACAGATCAGCTGGTGTATGTTGAGAATATACTACAAGATTGTTTCAAGGAAAGAAAACATACCATAGCAGTATTCTTTGACCTCGAAAAAGCTTTCGATATGACGTGGAGATACGAAGTCTTACGTCAGCTCCATAATTGGGGATTTCGAGGTAATCTCCCACTCTTGGTGGAGTCTTTCCTATCAAATCGGTCTTTTTGTGTTAGAATCGGGAATACTCTATCATCACCCAGAGTTTTAGAAAATGGCATCCCCCAAGGATCAACGCTCAGCTGCACACTATTTACTGTAGCAATAAACATGCTCACCAAATCACTCAACGCAAATATCAAAACATGCTTGTATGCTGACGACTTATGTATCCTGGCATCTGGTTATCAAACGGATGATGTTACACTTCAAGTACAGTCAGCTATTGAAACTCTCTCCAACAACGCAAAACGCACAGGATTTATCCTATCAAGAACAAAAACTAAATCGGCTCATTTCTGTAGGCTTAGAAAGCCACACAACGATCCAGTCCTATACCTCGAAGGTGAACAGATTTCTTGCGAGTCTAACGTTAAATTTTTGGGTGTCATACTCGACTCTAAATTAACATGGCGATCACATATTGATAGTTTAATCCACAAGTGCAGATCAATATTAAATTTAATAAAATGCCTATGCTCGACCCGCTGGGGTGCAGAAACAGAAATCCTGCTGAAAATTTACAAATGTCTCGTTCTGTCTAGAATCGACTATGGCTCCATAGTGTATTCGTCGGCCAGGACTTCCCTTTTGAAGAAGATAGAAGCTGTCCACAATATGGGAATTCGGTATTGTTTAGGTGCATATAGGACAACACCAACCACTAGTTTATACTGTGAATCTGGGATCCAGCCACTTAACATCAGGCGAAAAAAATTAGGGCTAGCATACAAAACTCGAATTACTGCACAAACTAATAACCGTAATGCAGCTATCTTAGCTGCCGACTGTGATGACTACCTGAGAAGAGCAACCATCACAAGACCTCTTAGGGTAAGACTTCGAGAAAGTGCTCAAGAAGCGAATGTCATAGAGAGCCCTCTGTACTCCATAACTTATTCAGAAACACCTCCATGGAATATACCACGCTTCGAGATGAACACGGAGCTAAGTGCATATTCCAAACAAAACACATCACCCGCACTGTTAAATACCCTTTTTCAAGAAATAATTCGAAGATACCCCGAGGCACACATATTATATACCGATGGCTCCAAAACAGCAGCAGGCGTGGGATGTTCTGTGGTAATAGATGGTGTTCAAAGCTCATGGACTTTATCTCCACTTACATCTGTATTTGCAGCAGAGCAGTATGCCATTTGGCAAGGATTAAAGTTTGCTCAAATATCGGCAATCAATAGAATCACAGTTATTGTAACTGACTCTCTATCTGCATTAAGAGCACTCAGTAACAGATATTCGCCAGACCCACTTGTTCAGATGTGCCTCCAGACCCTAGTAGATTTAAAGCAGGCTGGTAAAGAAATTATTCTACTTTGGGTACCTAGCCATATAGGAATTCGAGGAAATGAGTTGGCTGACGAAGCGGCTAAAATGGCGACGCTTTGTCAAAACATAGACGTCCAAACCGTTAAGGTTTGTGATCAACAACTCCACATCTCACATTGTATGAACAACTTATGGCAAAGAGAATGGGACAGAACAGGATCACAACTAAAACAAGTTAAACCTTCTGTAACCCCATGGAACCCAGTTCTTAATTTGAGCAGAAGAGATGCCGTAAAGCTACATCGTCTGAGGATGGGCCATACAATGCTCACGCATTCATATCTCTTGCGCAGATCACAACCACCATTATGCCCTTCATGTGATGTAGTACTTACAATACCACACATTATTGGTGCCTGTCCGGCACTGATAAATCTTCGTGACTGCTACGAGATGAGTGACAACTGGACGCAAAATCTCAACGACCCATTACGAATAGAAAATACTCTATCATTTCTTAGAAGTACAGGTTTCTACTATAAAATTTAGGACAGATGAGTTAATACCAATAACATGCAGCTAATGACCTAGAAGTCGATGCTGCCTAATCACAAAAAAAAAAAAAAAAAAATCAATAAAATAATCTATTTCTTTTAACCTACCATATTTGCTGCGAATTTCTGGATATTGAAACAATTTCTTGTTTACAAAAAATTGCCATTCCTTTTTGGCAATGAGATATTCAGTAAGAACATCACTAATACTGTCCTGATCGCAGGATTGCCAATCAACACCACTAGTAAAAAATTAAATTTGAGATACACTTCTTCGTCAGCTGATACCAATCAAATAGACGTCAAGCCAGTTTAAAGTATCCGGTAACAGAGTATAGAGGGCATGATAATCATCTAGAGATAAAGTCAATAGGCCGTTGTGAAGTAGTTCAAAGGTTTGTGTACCTCGGTTCTTTGATCGACAATTCGGGTAACTGTGAAAATGAGATTCGACGGTGCATTCAACAGGCACGTGTGGCCATGACGAAGCTTACTAAAATATGGCGTGACCATAACATCACTAAAGCTACAAAAATGTCGCTGGTTCAGTCTTTTGTGTTCTCCATATTTTTGTATGCCTCGGAAACTTGGACTGTTAAAAAGGTAGATCGCGCTCGCGTAGATGCTTTTAAAATGTGGACATGGAGGAGAATGCTGAGAATTCCTTATACCGCCCATCGAACTAATGTTTCCATACTGGATGAGCTCGGTATTCCAAAGAGACTATCCTCCATTGTGTCGACGAGAATGCTTACATTCTTCGGACATATACACAGAAGCAATAATATGAAGAAACTTGTAGTTCAGGGTCATGCCCCGAGTGGGCGGCGCCGTGGCTGTCCCCCTATACGCTGGGTGGATATGATGAAACAGTTGCTGGATATGAGCATGAAGAGGGCCACTAAACTGACAGTAAATCGCGAACGATGGCGAGCTACAGTTCACAAAACTATTGATACTATTCGTGTCGGCAATACTCTAGCTCCGACTTAATGCATTTTACGAGTTCACAACATGTCTGTTAAGTGTGCTAAGACATTGTGACTATGATGATGATGATGCTAAGATGCACATGCAAGCTTTGCAGGTACATACTCCAAAGCACCATCACGAGAACTGTTACAATTGCCCCTTGGTACGTTTCAAACGGGACCCTGCATACAGATTTTGATATTTCTTACTTTGACTATATCAAAACAGCCGCAGCGGCGCTATGACCAAGCGGAATCGCATAGCAACCTTTTGCTGCGTGATTCAGCGGACTACATGGTACTCATGGTAGAGCAAGTCCGCAAACATTCCAGGCCGCGGCTCGCACTGATCATATAAATTCCCTTTTTAGCAACATACGATCCAAATAAAATTGCGTTAAGAGCATCAAAGTTACCATAGTTATTTCAACGATGCCTCTCTCTTTGATCTCCTTCTTCCTCCCTCTTGTTCTCTTTTTTCCTCATAAAATTTTTTGTCTTCTGGCAGAACGACAAGCTGACTGGCAAACTATGACATAAAGACAAATGTCCTCAGGACCGCCCTAACAGCTAACGACGAGTAGTGGCATTAATTGAATTCACTTCTCTTACGTTTGTACATGAACGTCATGTACTCTCGAAAGTGTGAAAAATATGTACGAATACCTTCCAGCCACCTGTGTACGTTTATAGGTCAGTCATGAACCGGTTGATGAATTGTTACTGTTTTGTTGCTTCTGTTTATCTTTCCAAACTCCTTTCAAACACTCTCAGCTAGTCCGTGTACCGGAAACACGCCGTAGGAAATGCCAAGATAGCTCTTACGAAGCGACAAAAGTAGCCCATGTAATATTTATTGCAGAGCAGATTTGATTCGGTGAAAAAGTAGTTAACTTCGATTGAATTGTCTATTATTCCTAAAGCAATATACGATCTTGTATGCCAACGAGCTATTAAGACAGAGCGACATAAGAAAAGGTTTATAACGCGAAGCAGATTTACGAGAACGTTGACCGCTATTGTAGTTAATTAGAGAATTGGGTTTAAGGTATCATTACTTTACGCTAAATTTACTGAAATAGACTCTCAAATCTAATATGACGTGAAGCCGTTCGAAGACTTAAGAAATTTGTTGGGCCGACTGTGATCAACTCTGCGGCTACTGTTTGTACGAGGATTTATCAAACAAAAATTAGTCAATGTTTTCGGAATATATATAAGTTGGATCACTCCGCAAAAATATCAAAACGGCTTGCCCCTTGCTCCGTCACCCCGGTACACCGGTAGCAGTGTACCGACGTCAGCCGAGAGATACGGAGCGGTGCAAAGTAGAGGTTAAACATGTTTAACGCGAAGTCTATACAGTGTCTCAAAAATATCGGATTTTGTTATCTCGGATTTGTTTGTAGGAAATGCATAATCTTTTTAGAAGTTTGAGAGTAATCAATTTCGCGAGAAAAGATATTACCAATCAATTTAAATTCATTAACGGATGGAGAATGATAATCAGATCCATCCTTATTTTGTGGTAAACCTTGAAATGTAAGGGATATAAATACAGGGTGTCCCATGGCGATTAATACAAGCAATATGTCGGAAATGGGCAGTAGTAAAGAATTATAATTATGGGGGTGTAAATTAGAGCAGATGTTGTGTCTTTTTTGTCATTGTAGTACCAAATGATTTGTTTTTGGTCACGTGACATTCGATTTAAAATTATTAATGGGACACCCTGTATGTATATTTGTGCCTTTCTGTGTTCCTCCCGATAAAACAATTCCAACAAACTAGCATACCTGGGGTCTAAAGTGATTAATTCAAGAGCTACAGGTACTTAAAGGATTATATCACTTTAACAATTTAGTTTCTACAGTAGCAATTGGAATGACACTGAAAAGCAAAATGTCAAAAATAATTTATTCACATCCAAGTAAAGTATTTCCACATGATTACCTTTTAAAATTGTACATACGAGTTCGTATATACTATACCATAAATTTTATAAGCTATGGTCTCAAAAATAAGCCAAATAAACAAAACATTAAGGTAAACATACTACAGCACCTTTGAACCAATTTTTACTTATCTGCGAAATAGCTACAATATATGTGAAATCATTTGAGATTCATTTGTAATAGTTTTACTAGGTTTTATTTTTGATATTATCCATTTATGTAACTTAGTGTATTAGCAAAATAAACGTTATATTTGTATTTGTATGTCTAAATCGGCTGTCATTACCTAGTCTTTCAATGACCCTCGTACATACGTGAAACCCAGGCGTTAGGAAGTCCCCGCTAAAAGACCCTTGTACTTGGGCAAAAACCAACGCAAAAACTAACTGGCGCGTGCGGCCGCGGCATCGCTTTGATATAAGATCTTCAAGGTGCCGACGGAGAGTGATCCAACTTATATGTATTCCGTAAACTTTGGTATACTCGTAGTATAGCAATGATAAATTCATTAAAAGATCTGCAACAGCTATCCTTCAATTTTATTGCGTGATTCATTTCATAAATCTCTGAGGAATCATTTTTTGTTAGTCTGGATAGTATAACCATCACAGCATTGTGATGAAAAATAAATCTGATACAAACCTTCGACCTATCTAATATTTTTTGACGTCAGGATACAAATGGAAATCTCATGGGGTAACCATAATTTGAACACTTAATACTTCTTGATAATCGTTGATCGTGTGAACGTAAATGAATCCATATTTGAAGAGTTAAAGTACCAAAAGGCTTTATCACATGATAAACACATGTATTTTTTTTCTCCTATTATTCCAAATGATTTTACACATTTTAGTTACAAACGGGAATAATAATTCCTATAGTATAAAGCTAGGTTTTTTACTATAACATAAATTTTTTTCTGCCAAAAACTGAAAAGGCATAAGTGCCAAGGCATGTATCCTAGAAAGGTTATAAGAGATAACAAATGCTAAAACTTAAGTACCACTTAATATAAAGGTTATAAGTTCAAATTTATTTAATCACGTCTGAGATACTCTTGAATTAATTGCTTAGTTTTATATATTTTTTTCTTTAATTTTATTTATGGTACAGTCCTTTAAGTACCTGTAGCTCTTGAATTAATCACTTCAGACCCCAAGTGTGCTAGTTTGTTGGAATTGTTTTATCCGGCGGAACACAGAACAGCACAAATATACAGGGTGTCCCATCGATGATTTTGAATCGGACGTCGCGTGACCAAAAACAGATACCTCATTAGGTATATGTATACAATAACAAGAAAAGACACAACATTTGTTCCAATTTATACCCCCAAAATTAGAACTCTCTATTACTGCCCAGTTGAGATATATTGCTTGTCTTAATCGTCGTGGGACACCCTGTGTAAGTTTGAAAAAATATATATGGCACATAGAACTTTTGTGGAGACACTGGCGATAGCATTTAAAACCGTTTTGTGTTAATACATGATAGCCTTAGGCTAAATTTCGCTGAAATAAAGTCGTTAAATAAATAAATAAACTTTACGTACTTAGTGCCTTTGGTACTACGCTACATTTGTCAAAAAAATCAGGTGCATCTATACCAGCGGGTATAACAGTTTTAGCCTTCTGCGGTCATGAACTGTCTATATGCTTCCTTTGCAAACTTTGAGATTTCATCTCAGGATCGAAATGAAAAAAAAATCGTCCCGTATCAGCTAAAAACTGTGGATAACGTTGCAGTTCATTTGTTCATCGATCATCACTTTTGGAATCCATCTTGTCGCGATCTTTCGGAACTTAAATTTACCATAATTTTTGAGTGGAACCGAGAACTAACTGGCAGTGTCAGAAATTTGTTTCGTGCAAGTCCGGCATCATTTTGCATCAAGTCGTTTATTCTACAATTTTTGTCGCAGTTCACGCAGTTTGTGGTCTCTACACCATGATTGAATCAAATTGTCAGAATAAGGGAATTTATTTACTCCTTTAACTAACGAAGAACTAAGCAACAACTATGTACATGCGACTTGTATTTGTCCTACGTATCCAGGATGTTTCCAAACATTTCTGACAAAACTAAGGATGTGAATCCTCACTTAATTTTTAGACGAAAAAGTGGTATATTTTTTTATCGTAAGTCGCTTAATTTTCCATATATAGGGTGTTGAAAATTTATTTCAAAATCGGTTTATTATTTTTATGTTAACCATTGTTTAACCAATTTAGTTGAAATTGTGTAAGTTTGAAGTGACAAAAAGCTCTTTTAACCATAAACTGATAAACATTATTAAGGATAGTGGCGCCCTTAGGGGCGCCTTGTGCAATACAACCGATTAATAATAATTAGGATAACTTTGTGGCCTTGTGCGATTTTTTTTACTTCCCCTTTGAGAAAAAAATAAAAACAATTTTGTATTACTTCCTCCATTTTAAAATTATAACAGGATACAAAAACTATGAAGCGAAAAAAAGTTCTTATCTTAGTTACTTAATTCAAAAAAAAAATACAATTTCAAAAATAATCAGTGACGTATATTTCTTTGGATAATATTAGACGCCGCTGTTCTTGACGATTTTCTTCTCTTTATAGCCAAATAATCATTTTATCACTTCAGGCAAGTTTACCAAATTTCTAAAATGAAAATAATAATGAAAATATAAAAATAATAATAATAAAAGAATATTTGCAATAAAAATAAAAAACACATTTTGAAATAAATTTTCAAATAATAATTTGATCGTTTCAAAAAACTTTACCAAACTTCTAAAATGAAAATATTAAAAACATAAGAAACATAATAATAAAACTATATTTACAATAAAAATAAAAACGGATTTTGAAATAAATTTTCAACACCGTGTATTTTGAAAACTAAGCGATTTACAAAAAGAAAAGTATTTCATATTTTCATCTTAAAATCAGATGGGGATTGACCTTCTTCATTTTGTCAGAAGGGTTATGAAACACCCTGTATACATTTCTGATTTGGAGACGGTGTTAATACATTGTTTAGATATAATTCTATAAACTATTGTTAGATATTTTATCCAAGTGTTGGCAAGCCGTAAATTTAAATGTACAATAAAGGCGCCTCATAAAACTGGATTGTCTACTTGTACTTTTGCTTCTATATGGCACATGTATCCGTAACAAAACGTATATTACTGACCTAGTACCATTAATAAAGCATAATATGAAGTCGCTCTTAAAAAACCGTAATGTGTGTACTCAAGACAGTATTTATCTTTAACCGTTATATTTCACACAGTTATTAGTCAAGGCATTAGAAAAAAATGTAAGATACGGATAAATTAATTCAATGAGAATTTAATACCAAAAAATGTAGAAGAAGTGGATTGACAGTACTTTCCAATACATTCACGATTTTTTTAATAAGCATCTATGCACCAACGACACGTAAAGAAAATTTCGAAGAAGCCGTTTTAAATAATATTATCTGTTGCCACCGATGTTAAATTATTTCTTTGACAAACATTTTGTACATACTTTGATGTTATAGTGCTCGTAAAAACGATAGGAAAGTGTTTAAAACTCAAAATATGGGATTTTAAGGATCCAGTAAAATAGAGAGAGAAAACCATAAGACAAGTTTCAGGAACTGAATTGTTAGTAGGTATCTTATCTTCCTAGTCAAGGTGAGAAAACGTTTTTTTGAGCACGAGCAAAGGTCCAGAGGTAAGGTCTGTGTACAAAAATATGGTCCAAAGGCCACCATAAAAATGCATTTCGCGTACGTAGAAGCTCCTGATGCTACCTTTAAACTTACAGTAATGATTCAAAAAAGAAATTGAAGAATAAATGTTGCACTAGGATAACACAGTGGCCTTGTTCTGGTATCGTGTTTGGTCGTTAAACTATAGACATTAGAAAAATGTATGATATCTGCATGCAGAGTTTTTTGCACACTAAAAACTGTTTTGGTAAATGAATTTGTGGTTCTTGGGTTTTTAGGCCGGCGTCGTTTAGCGTTAAAGCTTGACGTTTCGCCACCACCAGTGGATGGCATCTTCAGAAGCTATTTCACTTCGGCGACTTCCAGTATTCCAGTATTTTGGAAGTCGCCGAAGTGAAATAGCTCCTGAAGATGCCATCCACTCGCGGTGGCGAAACGTCAAGCTTTAACGCTAAACGACGCCGGCCTAAAAACCCAAGAACCACAAATTCATTGGACGATGGCCGCGAAAGCCTTACACAGTATGTTTTGGTAAAATCGCTGTATTCAGTCGATAAAGATAACCTATACGAGTATTCTTCCTGCACAGGATTTCAATACATTCAGTGTGCGCATGCGCCAAATATGCTTTAACAGTCAGTTACTTATAGTCTGATATCAGCTGAGAATATTTGTTAGCTTCGGGTGACAGTATTCCTGTCATGTCAAGCTCGCATACTACCTGCAACTGTCAGTAGCATAATATGATGCCTCAATCTGTATAGGAGTCATTAAAGCAAACAGCTTTTTCAAATAACTTTTTTTAGAAAACTGAAGCATAAGCGAGTTCCAAATATTTAGTTTTTTGCTCGGATTTTTATCTTATCGATTAAACATTGCACCTGTCAGATTGTCCATTAGTCACTTTCTGTTTATCGTTCTTAATTTTAAACTATTTTCAGGATGTACCGATTTAAAATTAACAATGAACTGAAAGCGACTAGCGCACCAATTGACAGATACAATGTCTGATCGATTAGATAAAAATTCTTGCAAAAATCCAAACACAAATAGACTAGGTATTTCGTGATATACAAAAGTCCAGATTTACTTTTTTTGATTCTGCATCTCGCTTATTTTTCTGTTTTCGAAAAAAAAGTTATTTGAAAGGGTTGTTTATTTTAGCGTGTTCTACCACAGTTAAAAAAAGCATGAGCCTAGGAATCATCCTGCATAGGAAGCATGCTTTCCATTATGGGCCCTCAGGATACCACTATTTTACAATGTAATGGACGCCATGATTTTTTTAAAGATAAAGTAGAGAGCTATTGCAAGCCGGACTTGAATAACGCCCTACCTTATTTAGAACAGCCTTATGGGTACCTTAATAAGGACACAAAATAGAGCTATTGCAGTTACGACAACAGATGATATGATTATTTTGACATATGACATTTATTTTCGTAGTTCTGTTCTCGAATCTCATCGTTTGAAGTTTGCTCTTGTATTTCTATTTTCTAATCCCACCCTGCTTTGGTTTTTTCTGCTTCTAGCTGTACAAATTATATCATTACAGATAATACATTTTGTTGCTGCTATAAGATACGTTATCATTTCTGTTCATTTAACTACTTATACCATTGCTTATACCCTGTTACCCGATACTTTAAACTATCAGCCGTGTCAACAGCGAACAGCTGTTCGGCTAGTGATAACTAAAAATACTCCAGATTGAGTCATGACCATCGAGGTAGAATCCCAAGGAGACGCTATAAGGTATAATTTCGCATAACAAAAACGGTAGCAGGAGGCGTGGCTAAGTGTGGTAACAATATGAACGCCTCGCCAGAGCCAGATTACTTTCTTATGTAAATAATTTTGAAAATTCATTACAATGATGATTTAGATATGAAGTATTGGGTTGATTTTCAGTCTAATGCGAAATTCATAGTTAGTATATGAAAAAAACAAGCTTTGTAGAGACGACATTCATCATCAATTGAATAATACAACTGTATTATTGCTGCGATACGTTACACTTTATTGAGATAAAGATTACAAATGCGGTCCTGTACATTGTTATTTTTTTGCATACATACCTATGAAATGTAATTCCTGTCGATTTCTTCTTATCCATGCCATTTCTGCTAGAGCAACTACGAAAAGCACATGACACCATTAATTCCTTTATGAATTCACTAGAATATCACTTAAAAATAACTAAAAATCTCGGTAAAAAGACTCAAAAAAAGCAAACACGAAATTGTCAAAGAAACGTCAGCTGTTTGACATAAGTGTCGAATCAATATGGCCAACCTGCACCTGCTTTCAGCCACGTTATCACGCCTCCATGGGATTCTACCTCGATGGTCATGACGTATCAATCTTAAGCTTTGAAGGAATGCAGGGCTGTATTGAGTGGAAGTATTACTAATAACAAGTAATTGACACTTGGTGACGTTTTCATCTATCCTCTGAGGTCTATGCTTATTTTACATTTTCTCGGAAAATCTGGCGTGTCTTTCAGTATATCAGTATGGCTGGTCTGAATGATGATGACTAGGTACACTTTAAATGAGGTAAGCATGAAGATAAAAGCATTTTTCGCTTAAGCTTCAGTTAAACTACCTTATTATATATTGATCTTACTCCATGTACTTACCTTATACTTTTCTCCAATTGTACCTTGTACGTTTCAACCAATAAATATCCCCCTAGTGATGCAAGCTATCCATTGAATTGTCCTTATTGCTAAATATAGGCTTATTGTGATCTATTTCTTTTAACTGACCATTTTTGCTGCGAATTTCTGGATATTGAAGCAATTTCTTGTTTACAACAATAGTTATTACTTTTTGGCAAATATTCAATAACAATATTACTAATACGGTCCTGATCGCAGGATTGCCAATCAACACCACTAGTAAAAAATTAAATTTGAGATACACTTCTTCGTCAGCTGATATCTCTATCTATCTCTATCTCTCTATCAAATAGACGTCAAGCCATGGTCAAGCCAGTTTAAAGTATCAGGTAACAGAGTATACATTAGTTCATTCTCATATGTGAATCTCATTCTTTTTTTTTCATTTTGAACTAAATAGATAGCCACAAATCCCAAGTAAGCAGAGCCATTAAACAAAAATAAATTGTTTGCAAACCAGGGCTACGAAATACAAATCACGATACACAGCAACATAGCAATAATACTTTTTAAATCCAGGTTATGTAGAAAATAAAGCAATCACGAACATATCCGGTTGATGTCGATCAGCGGAAATCGTAAAATAGGGCAAAAGATCGTGAAAGAAAGCTAAATGTCATTGTACCATTTATTTTGGGTCTTTCTTCATGTCATGCCCAACCTTTTGTTGCTAAACAATTTGTACAAAATATTAAATGACCATCCTTTGGAGTGGCATTTAATTAGAGGATTTCGCGATATTCGCTTAATTACGAAAAACTGATAATGGTTTCATTACCATATTCTAGTAGTATTGTTTCGCACACCATGACATTTATATTAATTGGCCCCGAATATTAAACAGGTACCCCGGGACATTGCCCAAAGTTCTGCAGTGCAGCTAATACATTTAATTTGTGGGTTTAAAATGTTGAAGTCGAGTGTATATGAAATCGGCAAGGATGTTGATGCAATTTTCATGAAAGATCTCTTGCAAAGCCCCTTATTACGCTATTACCATTATACAATCTAAGGTGCACCCACTTCCAATATTTTGTTTCTTATTTCGTGACACACCAATCGATTTGTAAAAAGTAAGCTTCTCGCTAAAACCGTGAGTGAGTATTAGTCACGTAGAATTAGAAATTGTGGATTGTCTTAAGGTGTATATCGGACAATGTGGTAGAGCTTTTAAAAAATTGAATTACTGCACACAAAAAATCATTTACACAATAATTTTGTGACTCAAATTATACCAATCACTTGGTCTCCGAGAACCACCAGTTTAACGGCGATTTTAAAATATTGCATATTGAACGGAAAGCATGTAAATTGAATTTTCAATAAACCCTAGAAATTAATAAGCCTTGATTCTTAGGTAACCTCCTTGTCGATCAAACCGATCGAAATAATTCATCACCCTTAAATACTTCCGATGGCTTTCGTAAAATAAAGAATTTGCATTTATTGACTATTACTTTTGCCTTTTATTTTTTTAAATACCCAATTAGATAGTTTAGGTAAAAGTGTCATCGTTTGATAAAGGCACTGTGTCGTAACAATTGTCATAATTTATAAATATATGTGGTGATTTTTCATGTAAGCATACTTTCTGTAGGTAGAAAGTGATTATCATGTTCAGAAGTTGATATTTTTTGTACGTTTAAGGTCTTTCTTTAACCTGTGTGGATGTGGTCCTAGTGATATCCAGAACAATCTGAAGAAAGGTTCATTGTCTTCAACACGACACTTACATCATAGAGAAACTAGTATTCAGAATCGACTGATCATATTTGGAATTTAAAACTCGTGAGTAAACCAATCTTCTCGCAAATCATGAGGGACTTCTGGTCAAACTTGCTGCTTATGAACTACCATCTGGCCTACGTCAGCGGTTGAATAGCTTTTTGAACGACCGATCTCTGTTCGTGGTAGTTGAAGGCTGTTCATCAGAAGTACTTTCAATAAACGACGGTATTCCTCAGGAATCTGTCCTATACCCTACTCTGTCTCTGGTATATATCAACGAGCTGCTGGAAATAACGTCCAATCCAATCTACAGATACGCAGACGAAAGTACATTAACATAGTGTATGGAACCAGGCAAGCCACCATTATTCTAGGAGACGGTGCGACGGCGACACCAATATGCCTCATAGATCAACGTAGATATCAAAAAAAATGTGGGGTGGGGATTAGTAAACGTTCAGAAAACTCAGGCAACAACACTGACAAAGAAGTCTCACGTTGGCTTACCAACTGTAGAAATGGAAGGTCACCTTCCGTCAAGCTTCTGGGATTCAACATCAACAATAACATGTCCTAGCATCACCACGTTGTCAGTATTGCTAAAACGGCGTTCCAGAAGCTTCGAGTTTTGTGCCTCTGTAGAAAGCTGTATGCACCAGAGCAACTACTGCTGCTCTACAAGGCACAGATCCGACCATCGTTGGAGTATTGTTCCCATGTATGGGGATGCACTCCGAAGCACCCTCTAAAGCTGCTGGACACTATCTAGAAGAGGGCAATTAGACTAGTCGATACGCCAAACCTCACAAAGATCCTCCACAGTCTGGAACATCGAAGAAAGGTGGCCGACTCCAAACGAGGAACACAAGAGAGGCTCTGCGAGCTCGTCCTCACCAGGTCGAAGTCCCTACTCCCCGAACCAGTCTCCTCCAGCATTCCTTCTTTGGAGAACTTCGACGCTGCTGAATGAGCTGCCGGGGAATTTGTTTCCTGACAGCTTCAACCTGCAGCGTTTCATCCTCTCGCAGCGCTTTAACAGCGCCATAGGCTTTTAGCCTTTGACGGAGGCAGACCATAAAAAACTACTACAGATATGCGTTTCTACGATTATTGATGATACATTTCAACACTCACATTCTGTTCCATCACTACATATAAGTATTACCTTTTCAGGGGCCAAAAAGCGTATGCTTACTGAAAAAAGAATAAACAAGCCAATAAATATTTGCATAACATGTCAACTTTTTTAGTTAAATTTTGAGCAATACTTGATTTGTTCAAATATTTTGTTATGAATTTTTCCCATTTTAGCTTTGGTTTTATTCGTATGCAAATGGATCACTTTGAATAGCCTCACTGAGCCTCACTAACACAGCATCGATATCAGAAATATAAATTAAATTTGCATTTCAGATTTCTGGTTCACATTAGTCAAATCAACGTTCCTACCTCTAGAACAGCAGTTTAAGCCAAACGTTGTCCAATTCCACTGAGCTAAATTTTGCAGTATGCGGGTGACCGAGAACTATCTGAGAAAAACGTGTTCCACTTCATTGAATTAGTATGTGATGTGTAACGTCTTATTTACAATTACAAATTCTCAAGTAACTAGATAAATCAGACATCAAGCTGATCGGCCATAGAGAGATAGTTCTATATTTTTGTAATTTCGCAAAGAATAAAAAAACTGTCTATGAATTACACGTGTGACTATTCACTTATTGAGGCGGTTGATTTCTACGAATATACTTAGTTTAAAAAATTAAAATATGCTTTTAAAGAACACCGGACAGAAAATTCAAAATAATTCTTAAAATAAATTTAAAACAATAATGAATGAAATAGTAGTATCATTGTGAAAAGAGCGTCGGGTGCTAGATTTAGTAATCATATTTTTTCATACTAGTACTTTAAACTTATTTCAAAATTTATTTTAAAACATATATTTATTTTTAATCTTGTAGTTAGCTTTATCATTGAAGCGTATTATTTTTAGTTTCTTTTAAACTGTATTTATTAATACTTTGTGTAATGGAGATGAACAATTGTTTTTCAATATTCATAGCATAATCATTTCCATTACTGCATAAACGATAATCAAATCTATCGACTTTCCTGGACAAATTTAAAAAAAATACTCAACTCCCAAACACTTGGATGTCACACCTTTTAAGCTCTCATCGCCAAACTTCAAAGTATCCGCGTCAGCCAAATATCGCGGCAAAGTTGGAACATTCAATGGGGTCCGACCTCTTAATCCAAAGGAGAGTTACAAGCACACAGACAAAAAACAAACAAACAAACATGCAGGTGAAGCTAATAAATGCGTGTTAAAAACAGTTTTAAACTTAGTGCTTGCTGATAATAGCGCACTAACTATAAAAAGTTGAAAGTAGTAAATAAATAGTCAGTTAAGGTTTTTAAGAAGCCCCAGACAGTTTACAAAAACTCAAAACACGCTTTTAAAGAACATCAGACTTAAAAGTTCATCATTTTTAAAAAAGGCTTGAAACGACAATGAATAAACAATACTATGTAGTATGATTGTGGAAAAACGTGGTTGATTTGTGCCACATTATTCGAAAATCGATTGTCCCACGATTTGTTCACAATAATACTAGTACTATTTGTTCATTATTATTTTAAGTTGACTTTAAAAAATATTTCCAAATTTCTAGTTCGGTGTTATTTAAAAGTGTATCGTTTAGTTTTTTAGACTATATTTATTTATTTACTGATTTACTGTATCACACAATCCCACGAGTATAGCTTATAAGAAAATGTAACTAGAACATTAGAACATATTTTGTAGAAATTTTATTTCTTGCTGTTTGACAAAAAATCTATTTGGAATAGGTACGTGAAACTGTTTGACAGCTGTGAACATTTTTATTTTGATAAATGACACTGAGTTGATTGAAACATCATTAATTTTGATTTCTCCGCATATTTGGTTTTTAATTTATGAACCAAAGCGTGATGAGAATATTGTAGAGCTACGACAGAGGTCAAATACCATATGACGAATACAATGCAGACAAACATATTTTCTTGTCAACGTATATCCTTTTACCCAATATTCTGTACTGTCAGCGTCTGCCGTGTCAACAGCAAACAGCTGTTCGGCTAGTGATAACTAAAAATGCCCCAGGATGAGTCTTGACATATACCCATTTTTAAGCTTTCAAGGAAGAATACTCTGTGTACTGCTAGTACTGCTAAAGACGAGTAATTGACACTTGATGACGTTTTCTTGTGTGCTTATTCTACATTATCCTAGAATATCCGGCGTTTCTTTCTAAGAAGTATATCAGTATGGATGGACTGCATGATTATAATTACGCTTTACATGAGGCAAGAATGAAGATTAAGATATGATTTAGACGATCCTGGGATTGCGAATCCAGATCACTACTAAAAAATTTAAGTCAGCACTTCTTAGTCAGCTGATATCTATCAAATAGACGTCAAGTCAGTGCAAAGCTGTGCCGGTACTCTGTAACTTAGAAACCTGTTTCTATGCACTATGTACTATAGGATCGGGTGGCTTCGTAAATATCAGCGTAGTAGGCACCCGAAACTGCCCGATCGCCATGGTCGTCAAAGTGATAAAAACACGTTTGAATCAGTGAGTGGAAAAACAATACATTTCCAAAATCCTTGTTTTGAGAAAGTTTTCATTTTACAGTAATGAAGTCTACAGAAATATTATAAAGGGTGACTTCCTCTGTAAGAACTTGCTGAGCAGGTTCCTTAAAGTGTACTCTGGAGGGCTGTAAAACAAAAAAAGAACTTGAAGTTATACTGTTTTTCCACTCAATATTTAGTAAATATAAAAAATGTAAATATTTCAAATTAAGATGCGTTTATTAATGTATGTCTATAAATATTATGTCAGCTTTAGACTGTAATAGTCCCTATTATCATTCCGGCTAATTTTCGTTGCTCGTCTCCCAAGAGGTAATATGGTAGTAAAATTTCACCATCCATGTACTTCACGACCTCTTTTACGTCATTGATCTTCTTTGCATTGATTTATAATGGTTTCTTGTAGGCTGCTTCGTTTGGAGAAACGGAGATGACGTTAAGTAGTTTAAACGTATTTGTACTTAGTCCTTCAATGAAGACACTAGCAGAAATATACCCTGGTGTAGAACTGTCGCAGATCAACTGATAATAAGTTGAAACTGAGGTTTCATCATCTCCTTTCACGACCTTATTCTTACGGGTTCCTACTTCGCACACCGATAGGTGAAGGGAGAATTGCGTTCGCGAACATTTTCGATATCGATATAATACGCTTTTTGGGCGTTATATAGTATCTACCATATATAACGAAAATACACGTTACTCATTTCCGTCGGTCTGTCTGTCTGTTGGCGTTTTCCTAGTATCTTAATCTCAGTAACGGCGCATGGATTGCGATGAAATTTGAGGTATGAGGTATGCTGATATGGCCGTAGTAGGTAATGCAGCTATAGTTTTGAAAATCGATGCATGGGCGACGGAGTATATAACTAGCAAAAAATAAAAAAAAATGAAATGTTTCTCATTTTCTACTTCTTTCTGTGAGGTGAAAGGCTAGGGAGGGGGGGGGGTTGTAAAGCTAAAAAAAAATTTGTATTCATGATAGGCTGTCCATTGACCTGTGAAAAAAATATCTAGCTGCATAATACAGTTTTTTGCGGGCGGGCAATGATTTGGTTGCAAGGGATGAGTCTCAGGCTATAGCTTCATGCTATGGGAAAATAATAATTTGCTATCACCGTAATGTGTGGGAAGTACTGAGTCAATCAACTTGACTTTTTTATAGTACCTTGGTCACCAGCTCTTCGCATGTCGATTATCGAACTCAGGCGACAAGGACGGAAATCAGATATTGAGTGGAAAAACGATATGACAACCAGAGTTGTATCGTTCTTCCACTCAATCCAACATAGGTACCCTCGTAAATGCGTACACTGTGTGTTTGTTATACCGTTCTTCAACACGTCAGAAAGGATCACGTTGAAATATGATTTTGACTATCTCAGTTTGGACTTATACTGTTTTTCCACTCACCGATTCGTTTCTATCTCGTAAGTTACAGAGTCCCGGCGCTGTGGTACAAAGTATCCCGTAAAGTGTCATACGGACAGTGCTTCTTCTAACCTAGTCCGAATTGAATGCGTTAACCTAATCTACAGTCTCATTATTATTTGCTGTAGACAGCATAGCAACCACAAACTTGCAAAGAAGGCTACGTGCCGTGTCTGAGGATGTCGTTGTTAGCATAATCGCATGGAGACGGTGATTTCGTAGTCAAACAATGCCTGTCCGCAGAATAAGAAGTGGCCAAATCTGGGTTTGTAGGTACTCGGTTTTGAACATCGTACTTACCGGCCGTTAGTGTCGCCTACGGCTGCATTGCATGTAAATATGATCGGTCGAACGGGTCACCGGATCCGTGACGTCACCAGATCGAGAAGACGGAAGTTTATTGACATTCGAGCAGTTACCGCTCATCCGTTGATCAACGCAACGGTTTGGTGAATTGGTTGATTGGGTCCTTGATTTGGGATTAGATATACAGGGTGAGCTTTTAGTACCGGAGCGGTCGATAATTCCACTACTACAGAAGTTAGCGAAAAAGTTGTATATACAGGGTGAGTTTTTAGTACCGGCTCGGTCGATAACTCCACTGCTGTAGATAACGAAAGATAACGAAAAAAGTTGTACATACAAGTTGTAGCCACGGATATGCTCCTTACTCAGAAAATATTTTGATTTATACAGGGCGATCCATAACTACGTGGTGATGGAAACATATATTTTTTTAAATGAGACACCCTATATATTATCCCATTTTTAGATTCTACTAATAATTTCTCTTCTCACAATGTAAAGTATTATAACATTATACAGGGTATTTCAAAAGTTATTTTTTGTATCCAAACCGCTATCAAACGAACGTACTGTATATCAAAAGTAACGAATCAAAAATTTTCTTTATACATGGCAAGCTTAAAAATATCCTCTAGTTTTAAAGTCAGCTATAAAAAAAGCCCGCAACGCATATTCGCATACAGATGTAGGATGCAGAATCCTGATTTTCTCTTTTTTTTAAATGTAACTCCTAATATTTATTATACCAAAGAATTGCTTTTTATATGTTCTTTCATCTTTGTATAGCACTTGTTGTACCTACGTCCATCAGTTTCCAAGATATTTCGATTTTACGGTGAATAAAAAGTATAGCTTCTATTTGTGTACTGAAATTTATTTATTTTGAGAAAGTATTATCGAATTTGTTTTTTATTTAACGAACAACTAAATTATAAGGTCATGATAGTATTTGATGAAGTCAAAACCCTGAATCATCGAGACAATAAGGTCAAGTATGCTGAGGAAACAATTTTGTAGGCGTGATGCATAATTCTCAAGCAGATTTATCAGGTAGGCTTTGAAAAATTGACACTTTTCATAACCTGCTCAATAATTCCGTACTGTGTGAAAAACGAGCTTTAAAAATTTTTCCATTGAGGGTATTTAGGGGAATCTTTGAGAAATTGCCTACTTGCCTCTAGAATATATTATCTATGAACAGCTTATCCAGAACGGAGCCACTCTAAAATTAACGCGTTTGAAAGATTGAAGAATTGTTTTATTTGCACTGTGTCGTTTAATATTTCATAGCCTACCTGATAGATCTGCTTGATAATTATGCATGACGTCTATAAAATTGTTTCCTCAGCACACTTGACCTATAATATCTCATTAATTCAGTGTTTTGACTTGATTAAGTACTTATATTTTAGTTTTTTGATCAAAAATAAAATTTAATAGTATTTTCTCAAAATAAATAAATTTTAGTAAACAAACAGAAGGTATATTTAAAATTGGTAGAAAAATCGAAACATCTCAAAATCTAAAGAATCCAGCCATAACAAGTGCTATACAAAGATTAAAGAGCATATTAAAAGCAATTATTCAGTATAATAAAATATTGAGGGTTACATTTAAAAAAAAAGAGAAAATCTAGATTTTGCATTCTACATCACGCTGTATACGAATGCATATTTATCAAACAGATCAAAGACATTTTGACCACATCCACCGTACACTAATCTCATATGCACTAGTTCATTATAGTTATACCGCTTCTTTGTTGGTCTTAAAGTCCGATGTAGCACGTCAACAACTCAACAGACGACTAATGCGCGCTGCTACCTAGATCTATGCTCCATAGTAGTTTTTTTGTTTTTTGCCTCTGTTTCATCATCATAGCCACAATGTCTTAACAGACATGTTGTGAACTCGTAAAATGCAGTAAGTCGGAGCTAGAGTATTGCTGACACGAATATTATCAATAGTTTTGAGAACTGTAGCTCGCCATCATTCGCGATTTACTGTCAGTTCAGTGGCGCTCTTGATACTCATATCCAGCAACTGTTTCGTCGTATCCACTTAGCGTGCAGGGGAACAGCCACGGCGTCGCCCACTCGGGGCATGACCCTGAACTACAAGTTTCTCCATATTATCGCTTCTGTGAATATGTCCGAAGAATGTAAGCATTCTCGTCGACACAATGGAGAATAGTCTCTTTGGATTACCGAGCTCGTCCACTATGGAAACATTAGTTCGATGGGCGGTATAAGGAATTCTCAGCATTCTCCTCCACGTCCACATTTCAAATGCATCTATGCGAGCTCGATCTGCCTTTTTAACAGTCCAAGTTTCCGAGGCGCACAAAAATATGGAGAACACAAGAGACTGAACCAGCGACATTTTGGTAGCTTTACTGACGTTATGGTCACGCCATATTTTAGTAAGCTTTGTCATGGCCTGTTAAATGCGCCGTCGAATCTCATTCTCACAGCTACCCGAATTGTCGATCAAAGAACCGAGTTACACAAAACTTTGAACTACCTCACAACGGCCTATTGACTTTATTTTTCGGTGATTGTCATGCTCTCTATCTACTATCATAACCCTGGTCTTGTTGTAGTTAATACCAAGACCATATGCTGCGCTGTGTTGTTCTAAAATGTTTAATAGAGCTACTAGTTCTTCCTGAGAAGCAGCAATAAGGGTTGTATCGTCAGCAAATCTTAAGTTAGATATTTTGCATCCGCCAATAATTATACCGTCATTCCAGTTGTCCAATATCTATCTTGTCACAAATTCAGAGTAAATGTTAAATAACATCGGAGATAATACAGATCCCTGACGAACTCTGTATAAACGGGGTTTTTTCGCCTCGCAAAACTAGGTTATTACTTAGGCTTTAATGACAGATCTCTCAATTTTTTTTCTAAGACAAATGTTTCATCCAATTGACGTTTCCACGATATATTTCAAAAGTCAAAACGTTTTGAAATGTATCGTGGAAACATAGTAATTACCTTTTCATAGTAATCGCGGTACTCTGATATTTAGGCTCTGCTCAGTGTATAAAAAAAGAACAGCCCTTGTATATTTAAATATTCCAGTTACTTCTTTGTTTATCGACTTACACATTTTTTTCATCTAACAAACAACTATCACGACCGAGATTATTCATAACAAAATGTTGATTATACACCGCAAGAATCTGAAATTGATGACATCGTTCTTCTAACGAAAACAATTTGCGGTTTTGCGTCCGCCATCATTACGGTTTTGTGTGAACTGGGTAATATTGGTATTCCACTCCTTTCGACCAAATTGTAACGCGCAGAGGTCATTGTCTCCCAGTTATTGGAAACTGGTATCAATAAATTAACTGTCGCCATTCCAATTGTTCCGCACTAGCTTGGATAAAGGAAATAGAAAAGCAGCGGGATAAGAATCAACCACCGACTAATCCATTAATCTTCATCGCACCGTGAGAGTCCAAAAGAGAACGGTGGAAGGAATTGCTTCTTATTTCGATAATTAGGACCAAATGCACTATACTTTTTATGGAAGCTTGTGAGAATACATTACTGAATTCAATTGTCTTGATAGGTTTTTTAATAGAAGTCCATGACGTAATGTGCAACTTCACTGACAACGTCCCGTTCCTTAGGCCTCAGGCATTTATATAATATGCTGTATTTTTTATTTATTTATATATTTACTTATTCTTTATAGCTAAGACCAAAAAAATTAATATGTGCATATAATAGAAATACAGAGCCTAATTACAGATCACAGATAAATAAAAAATACACTACTGCCACATAAAAAGAAATTCTCAAGTCAAGAATTGTGATATTCTTGTAAATACATACTCACAACAAGAATATCTGTTCTCACTCTAAGAAAGAATATTTGATGAGAAAATTATAGAAAATTTGTATCAAGAATAATATGCTTTTGATTTATATACTTATTTTAAAGAAACATGCTCCGAAAGAAAATATAATTTTCTTTGCAACCAAGACTGTAATAATTTAGTAACAAGTATTTCATAATTTTATATGAAGATTATCATTTTTTCCAGCGGTGTCCAGTTTACTTCTATCAAGAATATCTAGACAGCTTGCAAATGCGGACCTTCATTTACAATATGGTAATCTTGCTCTGAAAATGAACGATGTTTTACAAGCACATCCTATATTTGTATCAAGGAAATCATTTATTTGACGCCTACCAACGTCGGAGTGCGCAGGCGCGCAGCGCGTTACGTGTCGCCTCTAATCCCTCCACCCTCTCTACTGTTGCCCGTCCGCGTCCGCGCCGCCATTATCTGCTTTTGGATTGTCGCATTCGTCTCCGTATTTAGCACCGTAGCGTAATACCTGCATCCTGGATCTTGCATGATAGCACATAATAGAGTATCTACTCAAACTGTTAAATAAATTGCCATTGCCACGTGATACCCGTGATACCAACCGTCAACCATCGGTCAACGAATCTGCCGGTAGTGCTGGTCCACCGTCATTTGAGTCGCGTCCCAGTTCCCGTCAGTTTCCTTATCACTGGATCTATCCAACCAAGAATGAGCTATTAAAAAAATGGGGATGCGAAGACCTGACTCTGGTGTTCCTACTAGCACGTATGTTAAATGTGATTTAAGAAATTTTCTTGCAGATAATGACATAGACGAGAAAAATTTCTACATGCTCATAGAAGAGTTTGAATGCTCAAATCAATACTACTAGATTCCTCATCCAAGAATATCACTATTTTAGAATAAAGTTGAGATACTTGCGTCAAGCTTATGAAATACTCCATTATGAAATGCTTCAGTCAAGATTATGAAATGTTTCGGTCAAGATTACCATATGCTTGATTTAAGATTTTATTTTCTCAATCTAACCCTTATATGGTCAAAGATATCCTATTCTCACTTTAAGATTAGCATAACTTTGCGCGTATAGGAAGTTATGGTATACTTGAATTAAAGCATCTGTACTTCATCTAAGAAACTATGTTTATGTGTGTGGTCACAGATTTTTAGCTTAAAGTTAGGTTCATATATTCATCAACGCTATACACAGGATTCTCAAGTAAAATCAGTTTTACAGTGGTTTGGAATTGCCTAAAGAATTTTATTGATTTTATATATGTCGGTAACTTGTTGTAAAGTTTGATAGGTAAAATGATCGGACCTTTTGCTGATGCAGCTAAACCATGTTGAGGATGTTGATTGGTATGTTTATTTCGAAGGATGTAGCCACTAGCTATGCTAATGTCAGAACGAGCAGTAAAACTAGACTTATTCTGTTTGATATGACATACGCAGTTGAGTACGAAAAAGGCATACGGTTAAGATTTTATGGGATTTGAATAAGTTTTCACATGGAATTCTGATATGGTAGTTCGTACGATTTTCTTTGGGATCTCAGTGTTCACCACTCTTAGCATTCTGTCGGGTGGCATCTAAAATATGTTGCACCGCATGTTGTCTAGTCAACCAATACTTACTATACAAAAACCTGTGCAAAGGCATAGTTTTATCTATTTTGAATTATTGTAGTATTTTGTACTTCCATGCTTAGACCCATTTAGTAAAAACATAGGTTATTCAAATAATACAAAACAATTGCATATCCTTTATTTGTTGACTACAGAAGGTTGACTACATATTAAATTAAATTAAATCAAAATTGCTTACTTATAATAGTAGCAAAACAATAATAAGTACTGTGGTTTTATTCCTTGGCAGGAATTTTCTTGAAAAAGAAAATGGAAATGGTATTAAACTTATCAAGAGTGACTATGGTGACTATATACTTATTTCACTTGCTTGGTAGTTATAGGAACTAAAAATGGATCTTAATTAACTACCTTCTCCTGGCAATTATAAATATTATTTTGAAATAAACCAGGTTTCATATACTATTTCAAGCCACCTTGAAGGCAAAGCAGAATTTTGCATATAATGAAAAATCGAGATGCGTTGCAAAGAACAATTGTTTAAGTATCTCACAGCAATAATGGAAACTCTGTTACCATAATTATGTCAGTTCTTACTTTTGCGGCTTCTTTTACTACGGGAGTCTAGATAGTCTAGATGAAAATGGACGTATCTATTTTTATACAGCAAAACCTCTCTTATATTTATGATTAATGGATTCTGCTAGAAGCTTTGGGAAATATGTGGCACAGCTCAGATGATAAAACGGGGGTTGTTTTTATATTCCCACAAAGACTTGAAAAATGAGACAAGATGTATATAACATATAAAGTGAAATTGCGCATTCCGATACTTTGTGCTTTTTACGCTATACAAAACTTATTCAATTTTTTTGTTGCTACAGACAATCAGCGAAGGAATCAAATGGATTAGCAGAATTGAAGCTTCCTCACGAATAATGAAATAATAACATTAGTTATAGCATAGACTAATCATACGAAAATTAATATACATAGTTGATGCATTTCGCTTTGAACCATTAATTTATTTGCCATCTAGATCTGTAGGCTTATGCGTTCACCACTTTGAACCTAGGTATATTTTGTACAAGAGCATTTCGGATGAACTCCTCCTTGAGATTTACTCTGGTGCCTTTAGTCATAAAGTTGTCTTTTGGCCTTACTGCTGCATTCTAAACTTTTCTTTCATGGTTGCGATAGACACAAGAATTGATGGGCTGTGCCAGGTCAACACCTGACCTATTATTGTTCTGAATTTAAGAAGGACCGTAGGGTAGAGGTCTTCTGAATCACAGACTTTTGGAATATTTTGTGTAACTTTTGGTCCAGGTCCAACTTTTGAAGGTGCGGATAAACATGTTGGGTTTAAGACCTGAGACCGGCATAATGGGGCAATAATAACTTTGTTTTGATTCCTTTTATAGCAAGGTCCGTGTATTCTGATATATTCCCAGCGAAGATATTTTGAATATCCTTATCGTTGGAAATATCAATATGTATTAAATATCTAACTTTGCCTTGCTGTGACTGAAAAACTATGCCTGGTCTGTTGTATGGGGTAGGCTTGTCTGTATGAATCTGAACGTCCCACTGTCCCAGTATAGTTGTATAGTAGACTTTGGCTGCAGAGTTATATTTGGCTGACATTTTATACAATTGTCGTCGGTTATGGATGGATCTTTAGTTATGCAGTTCTTGTAGCTTCGTATTGCAATCACATGATTTATTATTATTACTATACTGTTTTTTAAATGCCTGTAGCACGGATGCAGTAGCAGCATGAATTGACGGGCTGTGCTGAACTATTATTCTTAATTAGGTCTGTAGAAGACTACAGTTCTTCAGGATTTCAGACTCTTGGAGTATTTTATGTAACTTTTATTATTATTTATACAAAAGAGGTGCAGCCCGAAGAGTGAAGGGTGATCAATTATTCAATTATAGTGAGGATATCTAACAGCTCGACGAACCCAAAGACAACATATAAATTGTTAAATAACAATACTTTTTTTCAAAACAATTTCTGACATTTTGTAGGCGTTGTGTACGAACTTTGTACCTTATGTTGTCTGTTCCATATTTTTTAACCTTCCTATAAAAGGTAACATCCGTCACGCCTTACTTGCCACGTATTCAGCACCTCTGTGGTCTTTATCAAAGTAGAAAGTATGCCACATAATATTTGAAATAATAATTGATATTGGTTGACTGTACAGGGACATACCAGACTTAACGAAGATCATCGTGGTAGCAGCAGAAGAGCAGAACCGTAGAAGTCTGCAGGTATTTAGGATTATATATTTTTGGAATATTTTGATAACTTCTATTATTATTATTATTTAAACAAAAATGGTGCAGCCCGAAGAGTGAAGCGCGACCAGTTATTCAATTATTGAGGATGTTTAGCAGTTTGGCGGAGCGAAAGATGACCCATAAATTAAAAGAAATTGAATGCAAAGTTGATCACCACTGTATTTTTCAATACTGTGACATATGTTTCGGCGTACAACACCTTTTTCAAACAAACAATAAGTAATGGTACTTAAAGAAGTTTGTAAGGAAATATATATCTATACAGGCTGGATAAATAAAAGGGGGTACAAGGAATTAACATAATAGACTATTGAGAACTGAGGTATGCGACCGTTTGATTTTGGAAAAGCCTAATGTTTTTTTTATAATGTAAATTTGTAAATTTAGTAAACGGAACCTATTAATGTATATTTGATTATTAAGTAAATTATGTTGTATGTACACTGTACAGGGTGTCCCAATTTGGGCACTTTTACGGGGTATCTCGGTTATTGATGAAGATAGAGAGTTGCGGTTTTCGCGACACTGTGCTACTTTTTTGTGAAACTAAAGATGGCGTTAACAAAACAATCATGGCCCTCTTGGTTTTTGAGACCCAGGGTGAAATCGAAAACTATCGATTTGGGACCACCCTCGTTACTCGGTTGTGTTTTATCTGATTGAAAAGTTTAAAAAGAGTCTTATAGAATTTTTTCTGTAGAATCCAGTGGTATAGTTTTATTTTTTCTTACTACAAATATAGTAAAAAATGAAAAAAATCAAATTTTGAGCGTAATTTTCAAAATAACTTAAACTAATATATTTTTGAAAAGCTTGAATTATTTCCGATTGACTTCAAAGTAATAGGATGTTCCATTAAAAAAAATATATGTTTGCTTCATAACTGAAAAATGGTTAGAGCAAGAAAAAAGTCAAGCTACGCCGCTGCATTCTACAAAGAAAATTCTATGAGACCCTTTTTTAAACTTTTCAATAAGATAAAAGACAACCGAGGTACGAGGGTGGTCCCAAAATTGATAGTTTTCGATTTCACCCTGTATCTCAAAAACCAAGACGGCCATGATAATTTTGTTATCGGCAACTTTATTTTCACAAAAAAGTAGCACACTGTCACGAAAACCGCAACTCTCTGTCTTCAAAAATAAGGGGAATATCCCGTAAAAGCGCCCAAAATGGGACACCCTGTACTTTTGATTGTCTCTATTTCTAAGGCTCCTAATTTTCTACTTTTCGGTGCAATACGTTAAATGGAATTGAATTTGTGCTTTACCGTGATGAAATGGTTCGCATAATCTGAATCGGTACAACTGGCCAGCTGATCTCAGATCAGCGCCAATAACATAAAAAAAAAACTTGAATCGGTATTTTGTTTTACAAATAAATGATCTTTAACCTGTTTCTGGGAAGTTCTTCCTGTCTGACCGACGCGACGCAAACCTTAGAGCAGTCCATACATCCTAGTATGCACCCGATTTTGAATTTTTGTTTGTTTTTGATTTATTGTTTCTGTTAAAGTTATCTAAGGTGTTGTTGCATTTGAATGAAATATGTAATTTAATATTTTAAGATGGTTGGCAATGTTGTCTGACAATTTTCCTATGCAAGTTGGTATTTGTTGAAAATTGAATCTGCGATATTTGGGTAAACTTGGTTTGTAGTTTTCGTGTATCATTTCCCACACCGATAGGTGAGGGGAGTATTGTGATCGCGAAAATTTTCGATTTTGAGATAATATACTTTTTGGGCGTTTTATGATGCCTACATAACGAAAGTCCACGTCACTCATTTCCGTCGGTCTGTCTGTCGGTCTGTCGGTCTGTCGGTCTGTCGGTCTGTCGGTCTGTCGGTCTGTCGGTCTGTCGGTCTGTCGGTCTGTCGGTCTGTCGGTCTGTCGGTCTGTCGGTCTGTCGGTCTGTCGGTCTGTCGGTCTGTCGGTCTGTCGGTCTGTCGGTCTGTCGGTCTGTCGGTCTGTCGGTCTGTCGGTCTGTCGGTCTGTCGGTCTGTCGGTCTGTCGGTCTGTCGGTCTGTCGGTCTGTCGGTCTGTCGGTCTGTCGGTCTGTCGGTCTGTCGGTCTGTCGGTCTGTCGGTCTGTCGGTCTGTCGGTCTGTCGGTCTGTCGGTCTGTCGGTCTGTCGGTCTGTCGGTCTGTCGGTCTGTCGGTCTGTCGGTCTGTCGGTCTGTCGGTCTGTCGGTCTGTCGGTCTGTCGGTCTGTCGGTCTGTCGGTCTGTCGGTCTGTCGGTCTGTCGGTCTGTCGGTCTGTCGGTCTGTCGGTCTGTCGGTCTGTCGGTCTGTCGGTCTGTCGGTCTGTCGGTCTGTCGGTCTGTCGGTCTGTCGGTCTGTCGGTCTGTCGGTCTGTCGGTCTGTCGGTCTGTCGGTCTGTCGGTCTGTCGGTCTGTCGGTCTGTCGGTCTGTCGGTCTGTCGGTCTGTCGGTCTGTCGGTCTGTCGGTCTGTCGGTCTGTCGGTCTGTCGGTCTGTCGGTCTGTCGGTCTGTCGGTCTGTCGGTCTGTCGGTCTGTCGGTCTGTCGGTCTGTCGGTCTGTCGGTCTGTCTGTCTGTCGGTCTGTCGGTCTGTCTATCTGTCTATCTGTCTGTCTGTTGGCGTTTTTCTAGCCTCCTAATCTCAGTAACCGCGGCATAGATTTTGATGAAATTTGAGTAGTGATATGGTGTAGGGTCGTAGTAGGTAATAATACTACAATTTTGAAAATCGGTGCATGGGCGGCGGAGTAATTAGCAAAAAATGAAAAATTTCAAATATGCCTCAAACTTCGTTTTTAGGTATTTTAAGGGTTCCTGACAATTTTCTACTTTTTTTGGGTACGGGTGAAATTAGGGGTTGTTGTACTCATAAAGGGCTGTCTACTGACCTGAGAGAGAAAGACGTAGCGGCATAATACACTTTTTTAGGTCCATCCGAACATTGCCTTGCCGATTACAGAAACCAAGCGACTTGAACTTTCTGATACATACAAAATACATACGAGTATTACTTTGGATCGTTTTGTATTGTGTTATGTGGAAACTTCTGAATTGACTTTAATGACATTTTGACACAGATTTATTGGAAAGCGCGTATGGTTTTTAGAAATCGTTTCAGTGGCGGCGCGGCAATAATAAAAAAAACTAAAAGTATAAAAAACACCTCAAACTTCGTTTTAGACGTTTTAGAGGTTCCTGATCATTTAAAATTTTTTTTGGTTGGGGATGAAATTGGGGTGGTTCGGGTGTGGGGGTTTGTAAAACTCAAAAATTTGTTGTATTCATGATATATTGTGCATTGACCTGAGAAAGAAGCACCTAGTAGAATAAAACACTTTTTTTGCGGTCGGGCGAGAGATGATTTGATTGCAGGGCCATCTAGGCTATAGTTTTATGCTGTGGGAAAATAATAAAACTGGTATCATCGGAATGTGTAGGAAGTACTGAGTCAACCAACTTGACTAAATTTTTCTTTATTATACTATCTATTAATTTTGGGTTGTAGCCGTTGCTGTATGCTATTCGTTTTATGACGTTGAGATGTTTGGAGATGGAACTCAGCGGCTTTGTGTGAATAGTAATGTCAGAGTGGGAAGAAACAGAGAATACAGAAGGGTACAGGGGAAGAACGACAATAGTTCATATGGACAGATTTGGAGAAAATCGAAAATATAAGTTGAATTACTCATGCCACTCTTCCCGGGTATAGCCTATCTTGTAGCTGTTATTTTGGGCACTACAGCTGTTTTCACCATTCAACGATTTCGTTACCCGATAGTAAATACAATATGCCAGAGTCAGTCAGCTCGAATTCGCATAAAAAAGGACTAATGGTGTTTTTCCCCTGGACCCTTCGTTTGATTTGTTCAATTTTGATAGTTAAATCGAGAACGTTAATAGATCTATTAGCTTCGGGTAGACAAAGAAGAAGGAGAATTGCTGTAAAATGTAACTGCTCATGAAAATAAAGGTATTTGATCTATTTTTGTTCCTTAGACTTCTAAGAGCCTTTCGTTGAGAAGATAAACTTTCTCATATGATAAATAAAAAGTAAAGAATTCCTATTAATGAAATAATTAAGAGTAAGTGTAATGGATGGGGGTAGCTGAATTCATTAAGAAAGCTGTTTACCATATAGACCCATAAATTCTGAAATAATAAGATTTTTTCAGGAATAATTGCACAGGGACATACCAGACTTGGCGGAGATCATCGTGGTGGCAGCAAAAGAGCAGAACCGGCGACGGCTGGCCTGCAGTAGCAGCAAAAGCAGCAGCACTTGGAGGACGAAATCGGACCGCGCACCGTTGGCGTCGCACAGCCACGAAAAACTAGCCGAAGAATCTGAAGACGGCGAAGAAGAAGACGGAGCAAAAGAAGAAGGCGAAGAGCAGCAGGAGCAGCTCTTTTTGCGATCGGCGAGCCGGCGGATAGTACAGTCCGAGCGGTGTATGCCAATAACGGAAAATACCCACACCACTTTATACATAGTCGGTTGCCCAAACAGCAGGTGAGGGGAGTACTATAATCACGGACTTTTCTTGCGATAATCACGCGGCCTTTAATGTCTACATCACGAATCAATCTGTATTTTGGTTTGCTGTTGCCAGTTCTTTTTCTTCCTGTTCTGCTGCTTCTTCTTCTAACAGTGTAAGTAACTGCTGCACCTATTTGGGGTGTGACATGCTATAGGGTCGTATCCTTTCATACAGGGTGTTTTAGAACTATGGGCTCAAACTCCTAGGGGTTATTCAGTGCAACAGTAGAGTATAGGGACTCATGTCCGGAAAAAGTGGCACTACGGCCCTAAGAAGCGTTAAAATGTAGAAAGACGATGAATTGCCTAAATAGCCTTTAATGCATTCACTTTTTGCCTCAATTGTTCAAAATGTCTTTCTCCAACCTGAATACACCGATTTAAACGTCGCACATGATTTCGGCGGACTTGACCAAAATTTGATACTCGTTTTGAATGATTGACTTTACATGTCCCAAATCTAGCGGCGTTAAATTAGGTGATCTAGGAGGTCAAGAAACGGCTCCACCTCTAGCAATCCAACGATGCCCAAACCGCTGAGCCAAATCCTCACGTACTGGTATAGTAAAGTGAGCCGGCGCTCCATCGTGCTTGAACCACATTTCCTGTCGAACGTTTATTGGAGAATTCGAATTTACCGGCGCTTATGTGTTATCTTTAAAAACGATAACAAAGATTGATTTTTGTAGCTGCATTCCATATCGCCTTTATCGCCTTAGTCTTGAAGAAAGACATTTTGAACAATTGCTGTGATGATATACAATGTACAAAAGGCAAAAAGTGAATGCATTAAAGGCTATTTAGGCAATTCATCGTCTTTCTACATTTTAACGCTTCTTAGGGCCGTAGTACCGTACGGACACTTTTCCGGACATGGGTCCCTATACTGAAAAGTTTTCTACTGTTGCACTGAATAACCCCTAGAAGTTCCCATAGTTCTGAAACACCCTGTATTTTTCAAAATCTTCACAGTATGGTGATGTTAAATACAGTCAGATACAGGTACACGGTGAGTTTTTAGTAACGGATGGGTCGATAACTCCATTACTCAAGAAGATAGTGAAAAAAGTTGTATACAAAAGTTGTAACCAAGGATATTATGTTCCTTGCTCAGAACATATTTTGATTTATACAGGGTCATCCATAACTACTTTATGATGCAAACATACATTTTTTTGATAAAACCCCCTGTATATCATTCCATATTCAGATTCTACTAATAATTCTGGTTCTCGAAATATTGTAACATTACACAGCGCATTTTCATATCCAAATCGCTGCCAAATGCACGTACTGTATATTAAAAATTAATGAATTAAATATTATTTTTTGTACATGGAAAGATGAAAAATATCCTCTAGTCTTAACACAGGCTATAAAAAAAAGTCGCCGACACATATTCATGTACAGGGTGAGGTAGATTGAAAAAACTAGTTTTTCTCTTTTTTTTTAAATGTAACCCCCATATTTAATTATACCAAAAAATTGCCTTCAATATGCTCTCTCATATTTCTATACCATTTCATATACTACTAGTTTCTGGGATATTTCGATTTTTCTGCAAATTTTAAATATACCTACCTTCTATTTGTGAACTAAAATTTATTTATTTTGAGAAAGTACTATCGATTATTTGTATTCAACGAACAACTAAAATCTAAGGCCATAATAGTATTTGATAAAGTCAAAACATTTAATTATCGATATAATATAAGTCAAGTATGCTGAGGAAACACGAATAGCAGTAGTAAGCCAAAGGAGAATTATAAACTCACAATACAGGATGTAAAAAAAAATTCGGCATTCGCATTTAAAGAAATCAAGTCAATTGTGATTAATCCACCGATTACGCCAAGTACAAAAATAATTGACAGTACTACCTAAGCTTCCATTCTTAGTCACACTGCAAAGTCATAGCCTTCTAAGTTTTATAGACGCTACGATATTCAATTCTTTCTAGCATCTACTTAATATATCATAAATGGTGATCTGAGCCTAAACGGTTCATTTTAAGTATCATATTTCCAAGGAATCCAAATATGCAATAACATACAGGGTGTTCTGTTAAAAAAATGTAACTTTGATAAGTAACAAATTTATTGGACACCCTGTATGATGATAATAATTTTTGATACATAGATTTTATTGCCTTTTCATTTTTTGTTTGAGTTATTTCCTCCTATCTTAAATAGTGAAGAAGCTAGCATCGACCCATACATCATTGATGGACCCTGTACACGTTAAGGTAATAAAAGAGTCAGTTTGAGCATGTATATTTTGAATATTGATACGACGTTAAATGTACATATGAAAATGATATACACTAGTGTATTATACTATGCATATTCACGTAGTTATATCCATATGTGAATATGCATAAGATGTTGGTCTATATATCATATATACATCTAGTAGTTTACGCCTGCGCGAAGGACAACTAGTGCCGCCATTGCTGATTTTTAGCCATTCCGCCGTTCACGTCCTTCGTCGTAGTTATCGTGCGTGGGCTGATTCTGGTTGTGCCTGATTACCTGATCGAGTGAATTGGTGTGCAATGTTACTTATTTTCTGGCTACTCATAACATTCGCATCCAGTGTTTGACGGTAAGTCGTAAGTAGGGCAAACGACACAATGTTATAACCTTGATTTCTCTGCGATTTCAGACATGCCTTTCAACAAGAAAGGGATGACTACCACAGTAATCGATTTTGCCAAGTATTATTATTGTAACTAGAAATTGAATTGATAACAATACATAATGAAAGTATATAGTTTGTTTATCTTCCTGCCTCTACTTTGAACTTTCATACACTATGCATGTGCATTAAAAGTACTTGAATGTACATTTAATGGATATACCATGGATGTGTAAATTCGCGATTACGTACATGAAATGTAATTTGTTTTATGCTTGTTTTACATCCACAAGATGCTCATGCTCCATTTGTGGATATACATATCCATTTTATGTACAATCTGTATATACTTTGGTATGTAAGTATATACATGGTATATGTTATGAATATACATGTTCATACCTGGTCTATGTTACATATACTACGCAAGTACATTAGACGTACATGTCATGTTGTTGATCAAAGTAGACACCTAAATCTTTTACAGGTTCACTGCGTGGAAGAGCAAAGTTTTCCAACGAGTAATTGCATAAAATGCTACTGGCTTTTCTAGAAAATGTTACTATTCTACATTTGGCCACGTTCAGACTCAGTTGGTTATCTACGCACCACCTTTGGACAACATTTATCTATTCCTGAAGAGCAATACAGTCCTCTAAACAAGAAATAGCTGAATAAAACTTTAGATCGTCTGCGAACATTAACTTAAAACAGGTCAAAGAATCACATAAATCATTAACGAATAGAATAAACAACAAAGGTCCCAAATTTGACCCTTGTGGAACACCACTAGTCGGAGTGTAAACATGTGAACAATGGCCATTATAAAATACATACTGTTTTCTTTCAGAGAGGTAAGAATTTAAAAGTGCTAAGTAGGAATTGTTGAAGCCCATATGTTTCAATTTCTGAAGCAAACTACAGTGACTCATCTTGTCAAAGGCCTTGGAGAAGTCTGTGTACACCACATCTACTAAACTTGTCCTCTATTATCCAAATGTCATGTTGACATGTACAATCTAAGGATATGCGATGGATGTGAAAGTTCAAGACAAACGTACATGAAATGTATATATTTTTGATGCCTATTTGACATCCATTGGACATTCTTGCTCCATTTGTGGATATACATATCCATTGATTCGATATCCATTGTATGTACCACTGTATATACAGGGTTGGGATAAAGTATGGAACCAAGCAAATAACTTTGGAACAGAAAGAATGACATTGCTGAAAATTTGCACGCAAGTGTAGCGACGTATAGTGCATCCGAGGACATTATGTTAGCTATTAATGTACTTCCGGTTTAACCGGAAGTACCGTCAACTTTTTTAATTTAAATGGGACACCCTGTATATTTTTGCAGATTTCAATACATCTTTTTTTTCCGAATACGTCCATAGTGGTTTGGGTATTAGTTTCTGTAAAAACGGGAAAGATAAAGCTTCTTCATATGTTTAAAATGCCGGCCATTTACCTCCTGACGTCCTGATCCTGACGTAAATTGATTCGACAAGGTAACTCAGCAATTTGTCAACACACTTGCATATTGTCAGGAAGTAAACGGCGCGCATTTTGAACGTCTGAGATAAATCCTTGATAATTCATTTTAAATTTTCTTATTGTAGCACATCAAATAAAATGAACGTTTCAGTAAATAAAAAAGCTTTATCTTTCCCATTTTTACAGAAACAAATACTAAACCTACTATGGACGTATTCGGAAAAAAAATCTACAAAAATATACAGGGTGTCCCATTTAAATTAAAAAAGTTGACGGTACTTCCGGTTAGACCGGAAGTATAGCTAACATAATGTCTTCAGATGCATTATGCGTCACTACATTTACCTGCAAATTTTCAGCAATATCACCCTTTCCGTTTCAAAGATATTTGCTTGGTTCCGTACTTTATCCCAACCCTGTACTTGTTATGTGGGAATACGAAATCACGCTGTTGACCAATTCGACTGTACTATAGAAGGTAATCAACCTCTCGCGTCCGGCACGGCATGCGACGACGTCGGCGACGGTCGGTGGACGGCGGCCGGCGCGCGGTGACGGTACCACCGCAACGGAGCGCCAAGGAGGGTACCACCAACCGCACGAAGAAGAGTGAATGTCAGCAGCAGCAGCAGTAGTACCAGCAGAAGCACAGGTGCCGACTGGCCTTGACCGGCGGCGGACCCTTGCCGATGTCATCCGCCGGAAGTACTTCCGCATGGCACGCTCTTCACATTGCTGGCTGTCCAAATCTGATAACGTCAGTGATAAGCCCCCATTCCTCGATAGGGATACCCCGATACGGCGCACTGCGACTTAGTGGGCGGCATGCCTCGTTAGGCCCAGCTCAATCTGCTCAGAGATGCGTACTATCACAGTACCAGTGTTGCCAATAATAAAGGGCTTGGTTGGAGTGAGCTCTCCCAGATAATAACACCGACGGCCGTCCGAACGAGGAACACTAGAGAGGCTCTGCGAGCTAATCCTTACCAGATCGTCGAGGGTTGTTCGTCAGACGTATTTTCAATAAACGCCGATGTTCCTCAGGGATCTGTCCTATCCCCTACACTGTTTCTGCTGTACAACAACGAGCTGCTGGAGATAACATCCAATCCAATCTACAGCTTCGCAGATGACAGTACATTAGTGTCGTACATGGAACCAGGCAAGCCACTATCATCCCAGGAGACGGTACGTTCGCGACAGCAGCCTGCCTCACAGATCAATGCAGATATCAAAACAATTGTCGAGTGGGGATTAGAAAATAAAGTACAGTTCAACATACAAAAAACAACAACACTTACAAAGAAGTCTCACGATGGCTTACCAACCGTGGAAATGGAGGGCCACCCCATAGTCGAATCACCTTCCGTTAAGCTTTTGGGGATCAACATCAACAATAACATGTCCCGGCACGACCACGTCGTCAGTATTGCTAAAACGGCATCCCAGCAGCTTGGAGTTTTGTTCCGCTGTAGGAAGTTGTATACACCAAAGCAACTGCTGCTGCTCTACAAGGCATAGATCCCACCATCGCTGGAATATTGCTCCCATGCGTGGCGATGAGTTCCGAAACACTCTCTAAAGCTTCTGGACACTATCCAGAACAGAGCAATTAGATTAATCGATACGCCTAGCCTCACAAAGGACCTCCACAGCCTGATCTATCCCTGTCTTACAGATTCTATCACGGAAGATGTTCGAGTGAGCTCTCCCAGATAATAACACTAAAGGCCGTCCGAACCACGAACACTAGAGAACCTCTGCGAGCTCATCCTTACCAGGTCGAGGTCCTTACTCCCCGAACCAGTCTCCTCCAGCATTCCTTCTTTTGGAGAACTTCGACGCTGTGGAATGAGATGCGGGGAAATCTGTTTACCGACTGCTACAACCTGCTGCGCACAAAGTGCCCAAATCAGCATCTTTTGATGCAAGAACTCATGAAATACTTGGAATATTAGTGGAAATATATAGCTGAGTTGATATTTAGTTGCAAGTATTAGTCAAGCCCAGGCGCCCTAATCTTGAAATCAACGCCAACGGCAAAAGACACTCTCAGGGACAGACGGGCTGTGGACGCTTGGCCATCGCATGCTCTTCAGCTTGCTGTCCAAATCTAATAACATGTGGTAAGTCCCCATTCCTTGCTAGGGATTCCCCGGTGCGGCGCACAGTGACTCAGTTGTCGACGTGCCTTATTTAGGCCAAAGAGATGCGTTCGGTCACACTACACTTACTACCCCAGTGTTGCCAATAATGAAGGGCTCGGAGCAAAAACTGGTCATTGTGGAGATTAATAAAAGTACAGTTCAACGTACAGAAAATTCATGCAACAGCACTGACAGAAATCTCAGGGCTTACCAACTGCGAAAGTGGAGGGTCACCCAATGTCGAGTCACTTACCGTCAAGCTTTTGGGGATCAAAGTCAACAATAACATGTCCTGACACGACCACGTGGTCAGTATTGCTAAAAAGGTATCCCAAAAGCTTGCAGTTTTATTGGCTGTAGGAAGCTGTAAACACCAGAGCAACTTCTGCTTCTCTACAAGGCACAGATTCGACCATAGTTGTAGTATTGCTCCTATGTGTGGGGATGCTCTCCGAAGCACTTTCTAAAGCTTCTAGACACTACCCAGAAGAGAGCAATTGACTAATCGATACGCCTAACTTCGCAAAGGACCTCCACAACCGGAACATCGAAGACAGATGGCGACCTGACCCTGTTTCACAGATTCTATCATGGACTTATGTTTTAGTAAGCTCATCCAGATAATAACACAGAAGGCTGTCCGATCGAGGAACACTAGAGAGGCTCTGCGAGCTCATTCTTACCAGGTCGAGGTCCCCACTCCCAGAATCATTCTCCAGAGAGTCTCTTCCAGCATTCCTTCTTTTGGAGAACTTCGACGCTGTGGAATAAGCTGCCGGGGAATTTGTTTCTCGAGGGCTACAACCTGCAGCATTTCAAATCTAACGTGCACAGATACTTATCCTCTCGTAGCGCTTCTGCAGTGCCATAGGCTTTCAGCCTTTGTGGGAGACTGACCGAGTCTATGCCTAATGGCTATGGACTATGGCTTTTTGTGAAGGGAGAGAAGACTGCAAGTTTGTAAAACAGCACTTCGCACTTACGTCACTGTCACTGTAGCTTTTTGTGAAGAGAAAGAAGGCTGCAAGTTTGTAAAACAGCGCGCTGTTGCCAGTTTTCAAGATGGTGTTTCAATTTCCGAAACAGTTTTAACTACCATGACTCAAATAGTTAATAACTAATTCAAACGGTCGTCAACCCATTTTTTTTAATGCAATAATATAAACTACATATTTCAACACACGGCACGCTACAAAAATTGCAGAAATTATCAACTTCATACAAAATGATCGACAGACTGACATTGATTCAAGGCTCTAGTGGAAAAATTAACACCAGGCAAATCTTTAGGTCAAATCACACTGACTTGGTCAAATCGGGAATGGGTTCGTTTTCACACGGAATATTCTGTTAGCCTTAGAGCATATCTCACTTGTTATATATGTCAAATTCAATTGCTTATTTTTGTACACAGATAAATTATAAATTTGTTGCTACCGTTTCATCGCCGAAGCTAAGCACCGTCGGTCGCGCTTAGTACTTGGACGGGTGACCGCTTGGAAACACAGCGTGTTGCAATATTATTATTTTTTAACTGAGGTTGGTTATTATAATCTTAAGTCACTCTTCAATTCAATTAAAAAAGTTATAGCTTGTCGCTGATGGGGGGGTTGTTCTGCAGAAGTTCCAGCAGATAGCGCTACAATCATGACAACGTCCGTCGGGATCGCTATTTTCTACAATCATCATAGTCACAATGTCTTAAAAGACATGTTGTGAACTCGTAAAATGCATTAAATCGGAGCTAGCGCATTGTCGACACGAATATTGTCAATAGTTTTGAGAGCTGTAGCTCGCCATCATTCGCGATTTACTGTCAGTTCAGTGGCGCTCTTGATACGCATATCCAGCAACTGTTTCGTCGTATCCACCCAGCGTGTAGGGGAACAGCAACGCCGCCGTCTCGGAGCGTGACCCTGAACTACAAGTTTCTCCATATTATCGCTTCTGTGTATATGTCTGAAGAATGTAAGCATTCTCGTCGACACAATGGAGGATAGTCTCTTTGGATTACCGAGCTCATCCGATATGGAAGCGTTAGTTCGATGGGTGGTATAAGCAACTCTCAGCATTCTCCTCACGTCCACATTTCAAAAGCATCTACGCAAGCTCGATCTGCTTTTTTAACAGTCCAATGTTCCGAGGCATACAAAAATATGGAGAACACAAGAGACTGAACCAGCGACATTTTGGTAGCTTTAGTGATGTTATGGTCACGCCATATTTTAGTAAGCTTTGTCGTGGCCACACGTGCCTGTTGAATGCGCCGTCGAATCTCATTTTCACAGCTACTCGATCAAAGAATCGAGGTACACAAAACTTTGAACAACGGCCTACTGACAGGTTAATACCAAGACCATACGCTGTGTTGTTTTAAGATGTTTAATAGAGCTACTAGTTCTTCCTGAGAAGCAGCAATAAGGGTTTTTATAATTATTATATAATAATAATTAACGGAATGAATACAGTTCGGAAAAACCAAAAAACACGCTTTAATAATTAAGTTGATGATTGTGAGCGTGGGCGTTTTGTGTCACAGTATTCGTAAATCGAGCTCCCGACAGTTTTTTCGTTCATTATTGTTTCAAGCCTATTTTAAAATTTATTTTTAACTTTTTAATTCGATGTTCTTTGAAAGAGTGTTTTATTTTTTCTAAAGTATATTTATGTAAAATACTGAGTCGATCAACTGTACTCCGTTTTCTTATTTGATTTGACAAAAACCTTATGAGATATTCCTACTGAATGCGCGTCCCAAATGAGGATATAATATCAAGGTAACCTACAGTTTCCAACCGCTGACGCAAGGCGAGACGTGTTCGTGCCAATTCTCAGTTATTTTTACTCTTGAAATCGAGAACGCGAAAAGGGCCTCGAGAAAATCCATCAGCAGATCGGACGTGCTGAAATGAGAGTCCCAGGAGAACTTTATTACATCCGCCACCAGTATATACAGTTATTAAGTATGAAACCGCATCATATGCGGGCTGACCTAATAATTTCCCTTTCGTATTGCAATTACATACCTAAATATCAAGCGCTGCGCATCACCAGATATGGTAGAAGAGCAAGTCGGTAGGATAAAAATCTGAATTTGAACGTATCCTACCATTCAACCAGAACTAATGGTCAGATAATGATCGGCATGTCGTGCACAGCAGGCTAAAAATAGCCTTTAAATGGTGGATATTTCTTGAATGCGAATGTCCTGCGAACAAAGGAATCCTCGTCGGTTGCCAGAGTATACGGGGGTGATTTGTACTTTGAATTACATAGATAGGGTCTGAAAACTAATATTTTTCGTTGCAAAATTCGAAACGGACCGAGATCCAGTACTGTACACATGCAAACAAAAAGTGCCCATGCGAGCACACGACTGTAATGAACAATTAGGCACTTGCAGGAAGTCACTTATTCAAGCTTTTATGAGTCAACATTACAGAAAACATGATCTAGCACGACCACGTTTCGTCAATTGCAACAGCTGCTGGAAAATAGTCCATCACCGTTGCTCTCGATATTTCAAAGACATTCGACCAACTGTGGCATGCAGCCCTCCTAAACAAGCGCCCGTCTTATCAGTTCCCTGTTAAGCTTTGCGGTTGGCTGGCAGACTTCCTCTCAGGTCGGAAAATCTCTGTCGTGGTAGACGGCTTTTCCTCTTCTTTCCGTAGCATCAATGCTGGGGTTCCAAAGGGATCGGTATCGGCTCCGACATTGTTTCTGCTTCAGATTAATGATCTACTCTCTAGCACTACAAACCCAATCCACAGTTTTGCCGATGACAGTACGCTGTATGCAGGCATCATGAGCAATAGACCGATCTCTGTGGTCGAGCTGGAACGCAGAAGATTGGCAGTGGCAGCTTCACTTTCAAAGGATCTCGATACCATTACCGCTTGGGGGCTTAAGAATATGGTTAAATTTAATGCCTTCAAGACCCAGTATTGTACGCTATCAAACAAAAAGTGTTCAAGCCAACACCAGGTTCTAATGAATAACCAGGCTCTGCTAAGGAGTCACTCATTAAAGCTGCTAGGAGTCAACATTACAGAAAATCTGATCTGGCACGAACACGTCGCGTTAGTTGCAACAGCTGCTGATAAAAAGCTTGGGTACCTATTTAGAGCCAGAAAGTATTTCTCACCAACCTCCTCACGCTATATAAAGCCCAAATAAGACGTTGCCTATTGCTTTCATGTCTGGGGAGCTGCTGCCCCTACTACCCTGTCTATACTAGATGCCGTCCAGAGAAGGACAATTCGACTAATTGGCGATCCGGCCTTAACCGGCGTGTTGTTGATGACCTCTCACTCATCTACCGATATTCCAACGGAATCTGCTCCTCTGAGCTATCCTCTATCATTCTGCCGCTCACTGCTCCTATCAGATGTACCCGTGCGACCGCTGCATCTCATCCTAAGACGGTCGTACTTCTTACATCAAGAACTGAGCGGTACAACGGCACATTTATTCCCAGGGTGTCCAAGGCTTGGAATGGACTGCCAGAAGATGTATTTATTGAGCCTGCAGGTATTGGCCCATTCAAATCTCGCGTCAACAAACTTCCCCTAACATAACCCTTCCACAGCATCCGCGGTACTCTGGTATTTAGGCTTTGCCTGCGCGGTCTGCTCAGTTATAAAAAAAAATAGTTGGTACCAGCTGCTTATCCTTGATGCTATAATCATTTACGATTATGCAAATATGTGATGTTTATATGGAATAAGAAGGAGAGGACCTAGAATGGAAAATAGTGGAATTCCAGACGTCATAGGTTGAAAGAAAGAGGTTGAAAGAAAGAAAGAATAAGAGCTGTTGTCTATTATGATACATCAATAGGTTTTTTTATGTCGGATATTTCTTTCTATCTTTAGAGATCGACATAGTCGATCGCTATCTATCATTTGAGCACCTCTGTCATAGACCGTTCAGGATGTATTTTCATATAAGTGTTCACATCAAAAATGTAATTTTGTTTTAAATTCGTATTTTTTGGTTTTCGGTCCGAGAATATCAGTCATTGAGCTCTTAGTTTGTCGGATTTAAGACACTACACCTGAATCAAATAGTTGTCACATTGCAGATTGTGCCAAGCCAAGAACGTTCATCGTTCACTTAAAAAATGTTTTCGCTCCTCTACTGTTCTCATTTAAATGCGTTAGGTTAATGTTAATTATATCTTACTATGTACTTTTTGACAATAAAGCCTGTTTTTTTTCTTCGGGAAGTCCTCCTTCCCTCCCTCACGCCCACTTACACATTGGATAGCGCTTAATTGTCCTACATTCCATTAGACTCTTAAGTAGCTCAATCTGAACTGCGTCGCAAGTTCATACTACTTATAATGACAAAAAAATATGCACTAGGTGTTTCATTAGTGTTATAATTAGGAACACTCTGTACGTTGGGCTAATTACTATTCGAGAACTACTGTGCTTGCATGGGACACACTTAAAAATTGACTCTCGACACCTTAGTCTAGATACCCGTGTGCGTGGGAAAAATTGTAAAGAACAGCGTTTGTTTCAGTTCATGCCGTTCAGCCTCTTCATTATTTTCAAATTGGATATAATATTATAGTGCTGTGTCTAGCCGTCCAACCACATTATAAGATCGTAATTAATACATTGGAAGAAATATGCATGTACCGCTTGGGTGACTACCTCTTGGTGTTTCGTTTAATGTCATTTGTTAATGTATTCTCTGACTTTTTTCCTTTCAATGATGTTCCCCTGTTTCACAGACATAAATGTCTCAAAAACTGAATTTATGGTTTTTAGTCGCTCACCGTTTGATGATGCAGTCCTGCAACTAGATGGAACTCGAATTGAGAGAGTCGAGCAATTTGTATATCTCGGAAGCATAATCAAGGAGAACCTGGACTCGGATCTCAAAATTAAACGTCGTATTGAGATGGCTCGTGCTAGTTTCAACAGAACGCGATCTTTACTTTGTGACAACAACTTGAATTTGAAATTGAGACAACAAATGACTCGATGCTATGTATGGTCGGTACTGCTTTATGCGACAGAAACGTGGACTCTAAAAGTATCAACTATGAAGCGCCTGGAAGCATTCGAGACGTGGCTACACAGAAGAATGCTTCGCATTCCATGGATAGACCATGTAACAAACACAGAAGTCTTACATACATAGAGACAATTGTTGACCACCGTTAAGTGTCGTAAAATTGCATATTTGGGCCACATACTAAGAGGTGGAAAATATCATTTGTTACAACTAATATTGAAAGGCAAAATCGACGGGCGAAGGGAACCTGGGAGACGACAACTATCTTGGCTCCGTAATATACGAAATGGACGGAAATACGCAGTGCAGCACAACTGTTCCGTATGGCGGAAGATAAGATCCGCTCTAGCCATAGTGATCGCCAACGTCAGGAGGACCTGATACGGCAGATGAAAGAAGAACTGTGTCTAGCCATCCAACCACATCATTCATTATTATAAGATCGTAATTAATACATTGAAAGAAATATGCATGTACCGCTTGGGTGACTACCTCTTGGTGTTTCTTTTAATGTCATTTGTTAATGTGTTCTCTGACTTCTTTCCTTTCAACGATGTTCCCCTCTGTTTGCCGATCGACTAATTAAAAAACATGAAACTATAAAAGGACAGAAAAGATTGTAAACTTTTGTTACTTTTTAGCACCAATTTCATCTTGGGGGATCATTTCCTTAGGGGTGAAAATGATAATTTAATTTTTTTGATTTTGGCTGCTAGCCCTTTAGAAGTTGGCTCCGTTGATCAGACAGGACTCATAAATTGACAGTATTTAAGTGATAATTTTTGGCACCAATTTCATCTTGGGGAATTATTTCCTACGGGGTGAAAATGATGTTTTATTTTTTTTTTTATTTTGGCTGCTAGACCTTTAGAAGTTCGCTCATTTGATGAGACCGGACTCATAAAATGACATTATCTAGGTATTATTTTTTGGCACCAATTTCATCTTGGGGAATTGTTTCCTACATGGTGAAAATTATATTTATTTTTTTTTTTGGGTGCTAGCTCTTTAGAAGTTCGCTCAGTTCATGATCGGACTCATAAAATGACATTATTTAGGTGTTCGTTTTTGGCACCAATTTCATCTTGGGGAATTATTTCCTACAGGGTGAAAATGATATTTCATTTTTTTATTTTGGGTGCTAGCCCTTTAGAAGTTTGCTCAGTTGGTGGGACCAGACTCATAAACTGATATTATTTAAGTGTTACTTTTTGGCGTCAATTTTATCTTGAGGAATTATTTCCTTAGGGGTGAAAATGATATTTTAATTTTTTGATCTTGGCTGCTAGCCCTTAGAAGTTCTCTCAGTTGAGGAGACCGGATTCATAACATGGCATTATTTAGGTGTTACTTTTTGGCACCAATTTCAACACTGTCTCGTCGAAATTGACAATTATTATTATATGGAATTCAATCATTCGGAACAGTGCCCAATATACCATTTACCATGTACCCCGAGAGTGGACGTTGAACGAGGTAGACCTCGTTCTAGGAACTTCTCCGATTATTTTTAAGTAGACATCTTTAAGTTATTTACGACTGCCTAATATCAAACACGGAAGGAGAATGCCGAGAGTCCCTTATACCGCCCATCGAGCTAACGTTTCCATACTGGATGATCTCGCTAATCGAAAGAAACTATCCTCCATTGTGTCGACGAGAATGCTTGGCAAAGGTTTTTGTAAATATAATAAAGAACAAATTGACAGAACTCTTAGAGAAATATAACATACTTTCTAACAAACAGTTCGGTTTCAAAAAAAATAAATCTACTGAAGATGCGGTGACATATGTAATAGGAGAACTATGCAAAAGTGTGGACAAAAATATTCCAACATTATGTGTTTTTGTGGACCTAGCAAAATCATTTGACACAGTTGATCATATGATACTCATGTGTCGTACGCAAACGGCTTACCGAAATAAACCAACTTACAAACCAGTTGAAGACAGGTAGCTCCTATATCAATGGTCACCAGTATCAAGTACTTAGGAATATATCTAGATTGCCATATCAAATGGAAGCAGCATACAGAATATGTTGTCAAAAAGATACGTTACGTTATAAGCAAATTTAAACTCATTTCCACTATATTTACCTATGAACAGATGATCATTGTATACGAAGCACTTGTTCATAGTCATATTGTAGACTTGTTGTATTGTGGTGTGGGGCGTAGCATGTAAAAATGGTATAAAAGCAATAACTGAAATTATACAAAAACGTTTAATAAAAATTTTATATAAAGTGAAATGTACATATCCTATTGACCTGTTATTCTCTAAAACAAAAACTCAGATATCCGCCAAACATTTTTCATGTCATTAGGTATTTACCAATATAAAAATAAATCAAACTTGACAAAACACGAACATAAATATGACATAAGATATGCATGTAATGTTGTACCAAAAGCAAGGAAAAATACTTTATGACGATGTCATATATTTCTTGCTCCAAGACTATACAATGAGAAAGCATAAAATGTCTAGTGCCTTTAAATTCATTTAAGTATGGTTTAAAACAATGGAGAGTAAATAATAATCGCATTAAAATTCACCCACTTGTAGACATAAGTAATACCTATTATTACTAATATCTATAGAATACAAATATTCCTGAATGAACCCTTATTTGTGATTGCTATTTTATAGTAATTACCTTGTACCCAAGCACAAGTTTTTAACTTTTTTGGGGCACTTGTTGTTTATTGTATTTTATTTATTTTATATCTACAATAAATGCTATACAACATATTCACAGATCAATTCTTTTTTCTTTCATGTGCCTTGTCCGGACTCCCTGACATTGGCGATCACTATGGCGAGGGTATCTCTGTCTTGTGCTACCTGCATCAATTTTCCCACTGATCTTATTCCAGTCCAATCACGGATATTACGTAGCCACGAGTGTTGTCTCCTTCCAGGTCCTCTGCGCCCCTCTATTTTTCCTTTAATGATAAGTTGGGGTAGTTGGTATTTTTCTCCTCTCAATATATGACCAAGATAGGCGATTTTCCGGCATTTAGTTGTGTTTAGTATCTGCCTGTTGGTATTGGCTCTTCGAAGTACTTCCGTATTGGTGACGTGATCCACCCAAGGTATGCGAAGCATTCTCCGATGCAACCACATCTCAAAAGACTCAAGATGATTCATTGTACTAACTTTCAATGTCCAAGATTCCAGTCCGTAGAGGAGTACCGACCAGACATAACACCGTGTCATTCTTTGCCGTATTTTGAGGTTCAGATTGTCGTCACACAGAAGTTGTCCCATTCTGTTGAATGCTGAACGTGCCATTTCTATTCGTGCCATTTCTATTCAGAGCAATAATAACTTGTAGCCCTGAATGAACGGCGCCGTGGCCGTTCCCCAACACGCTGGGTGGATACGACGACACAGTTGCTGGATATGAGTATCAAGAGCGCCACTGAACTGACAGTAAATCGCGAACGATGGCGAGCTACAGTGTTCAAAACTATTGATAATGTTCGTGTCGGCAATACTCTAGCTTTGACATATTCTAGCTCCGACTTAATGCATTTTACGAGTTCACAACATGTCTGTTAAGATGTTGTGACTATAATGGTGAGTAGTAACTGTGAGTCGGCCGCGCCTGGCAAGTTAGGCTCCAGTAGGCCCTTTTAATGGCATTTGAGTATTTTGGCTTTTTTTAGCCTCCATTTCAGGGAATATTAACAAGTGATATATAGTTTTAGACATAAAGACACATTCTCTTTCAACTGGTGCTGTCAAGTTTATATGTTCTATTACAATTTTTTGTGCACCCCCCACCCGTTTTCACCCCTCATTGTCCAGATTCCAGTCCGTAGAGGAGTACCAACCAGACATAACACCGTGTCATTCTTTGCCGTATTTTGAGGTTCAGATTGTCATCACACAGAAGTTGTCCCATTCTATTGAATGCTGAACGTGCAATTTATATTCGTGCAATTCCTATTCAGAGCAATAATATGGAGAAACTTGTAGCCCTGAGTGGGCGGCGCCGTGGCCGTTCCCCTACACGCTGGGTGGATACGACGAAACAGTTGCTGGACATGAATATCAAGAGCGCCACTGAACTGACAGTAAATCGCGAACGATGGCGAGCTACAGTGTTCAAAACTATTGATAATGTTCGTGTCGGCAATACTCTAGCTTTGACATAATCTAGCTCCGACTTAATGCATTTTAGTTCACAACATGTCTGTTAAGACGTTGTGACTGTAATGTTGAGTAATAACTGTGAGCCGGCAGCGCCTAGCAAGTTAGGCCCCAGTGGGCCCTTTTATCATCCCTGAATATCATACCTCAGCCACCACTGCCCATGTCAAACAATTCAGTGCACAAATACAGCTGTTAATGAAATTTGAGTATTTCGGCTTATTTAATTTTTGTAGCCTCCATTTAAATTTGCGCGAAAGCTTTTGGCAGAAAAAAATAAATAAGGACGAAACATATAAAAGCGCTCAATCTTCGTTCCCTTGGATCAGCGATTGTTTATTCTTTTCTTTTTGGAGTGGAAGGCCGGGGGAAAATTGACACAGCCGAGCCTGGTCGTACATGTATTCAAAAAAAGGAAGTGATAACAATAATAGTAGAACGGTCGCGAGGATAAAGGAGGTAGTTAATATTGTGCTTTAATTTGAGATAAAGAGAGTAAGTGGCATCAGTTCACTTATAGTACTGACTTTGGAGTATTAAGAACACAGATGAATCCGAACTTCCAAGGGAGGTATGGGATCAAGTTTTGAATATAATTTATGCAGGAGATATGCAAAGTGGTCTACTATATAGTGACATAACTTCAGGACATTAAAGATAACATTAAAATAATGACAATTTCTATTCATATGTACTTATATCCGGAGAAGCTTCGCTTTCCAGATACAGGGTGTTCATTGTTCAAGCTTTAAAAGAAACCTGTATTACTTTGAATATTTCCTAAACAGCTAATTGGGAAATATTTTAATTTAAAATCCACGTCACTCATTTCCGTCGGTCTGCCTGTCTGTTGGTCTGTCGGTCTGTCGGTCTGTCGGTCTGTCGGTCTGTCGGTCTGTCGGTCTGTCGGTCTGTCGGTCTGTCGGTCTGTCGGTCTGTCGGTCTGTCGGTCTGTCGGTCTGTCGGTCTGTCGGTCTGTCGGTCTGTCGGTCTGTCGGTCTGTCGGTCTGTCGGTCTGTCGGTCTGTCGGTCTGTCGGTCTGTCGGTCTGTCGGTCTGTCGGTCTGTCGGTCTGTCGGTCTGTCGGTCTGTCGGTCTGTCGGTCTGTCGGTCTGTCGGTCTGTCGGTCTGTCGGTCTGTCGGTCTGTCGGTCTGTCGGTCTGTCGGTCTGTCGGTCTGTCGGTCTGTCGGTCTGTCGGTCTGTCGGTCTGTCGGTCTGTCGGTCTGTCGGTCTGTCGGTCTGTCGGTCTGTCGGTCTGTCGGTCTGTCGGTCTGTCGGTCTGTCGGTCTGTCGGTCTGCCGTTCTGCCGGTCTGCCGGTCTGCCGGTCTGCCGGTCTGCCGGTCTGCCGGTCTGTCGGTCTGTCGGTCTGTGGGTCTGCCGGTCTGCCGGTCTGCCGGTCTGTCGGTCTGCCGGTCTGCCGGTCTGTCGGTCTGCCGGTCTGTCGGTCTGCCGGTCTGCCGGTCTGCCGGTCTGCCGGTCTGCCGGTCTGCCGGTCTGTCGGTCTGTCGATCTGCCGGTCTGTCGATCTGTCTGTCTGTCTGTCTGTCCGTCTGTCAGTCTGTTCGCGTTTTTCTACCCTCGCAATCTCGATTGGATTGCGATGAAATTTGTGCACCGATATGCTGTGAGGTCGTAGTAGGTAATGCTGCTATAATTTTGAAAATTCGTGCAGGGGCGGCGGAGTAATTAGCGAAAAACTAAAAAAATTAAATATTCCCCAAACTTCGTTTTTAGGCGTTTTAGGGGATCCTAGTCATTTTCTACTTTTTTTTGGTGGGAGTGAAATTGGTGTGGTTGGGGGGGGGGTTGTAAAACTGGAAAAATTGTTGTATTCATAATAATCTGTCCACTGGCCTTTGAAAGAAAGATCTAGCGGCATAATCCATATTTTTAAGCTCATACGAACATTGCGTTGCATATTGCAGAAAACAGGGGAATTTTCTGATGTACACATCGGAGTATTGCTTTAGATCTAGATCATTGTGTAACAGCAAATACTGAATTGATTTTAGTAAAATTTTGACAGAGCGTATGGTTCTATAAATCGTATCAGTGGCAGCGCAGCAATTATGAAGAAACTAAAAATATAAAAACAGCTCAACTTCGTTTTCACGTGTTTTAGGTGTTCCTGATCATTTTCGATTTTCTTTTGGGTGAGGGTGAAATTTGGGGCGATTGGAGGGTGGAGGGTTGTAAAGCTAAAAACTTATCGGCATTCATAATAGACTGTCCACTGGCCTAGGATGGAAGACCTAGCAACATAAATAACTTTTCTAGGTCCATCTGAACATTGTCTTACCTAATATAGAAACCAGGACTTAGATTTTTTTCTGGTGTAAACATGCGAGTATTGCTTTAGATCGTTCTGTATTGCGTAACGCGGAAACTATGGATTGATTTTAATTAAATTTTGACACAGTATTACTACCGTGGCGAAAGTGGAAAATACATACCTATCATTATTATAAATCATGCCATTGGCGGCAGAAATAATAAAACTAAAAACATAAAAATTGCTAGCGTTATTAAGCGTTTCAGAGGTTTCTGATCATTTTCTACTTTTTTGACGGGGTGAAATTAGAGCGGTTGGGGATGGGGGGCTGGTGATGATTTGGTTGCAAGGGAATCTGAGGCTATAGCGTCATGCTATGGGAAAATAATAAACTAGTATCACCGTAATGCGTAGGAAGTACTGAGTCAGTCAACTTGACTCCACTTTTTATAACATCTTTCACACTTGTGTGTCTGTAAACAGGGTAAACTTCTGATTTTTTCATACGCAATATTTCGCTCATCTCATAATTACGATAGTTTTGATGTACTTTGTTGGTCTCTTCACTTGTTTCTCTTCGGTTTACAAGCATTTCTTTTAATTTCAAAAGCGGTAGCAATTAATGAGAAGCGATTGTTTGCTCTTCAGGTAGCTTTTAACTTTTTCTCCCGTTACGCGCGTCTACAAACAATCTGCTTTATGTCCCAGTTGTTCATTATGTTGCCCGTGTTTTGTTATTACAGTCAAATGTAACTGTGGTACGTATGTACATTCTCTTCGAATGAGTTAATGTCTTATTAGTCTGACCTAATGTTTTGACAGTAATAATTTATGGTACGTGTACACACATTCATAGAGGGACCAAACGACAATCACACAAAAACACTTTTATTAGCCTCACCTGTATGTTTGTTTGTGAGTTTGTCACTCCTTTCGATTAAGGGGCGGACCGAACATTGAACACTCCAACTTTGCCGCGAAAATGATTTTGACTGCTTCAAATTTGTCGGACCAGCAGTCGTATCCGCTGACTAAGAAATGGCGCAGACACCGTGGAGTTTGTTAACATTACACAGAGGCGTAGCCTCTATTTTATGGTCTGTGGGCGTAGCGATGAGAGCCTAAAAGGCGTGACGTCCAACTTTTTGGGAGTTAGTGTTTTTGAGAAATTTATTCAGAAAAGTCTACAGTTTGAATTATCGTTTATGACGTAATGGTAGTGATCACAGCATAGCAAACAACCAGCACAATATCTCTGACGATTTCCTATATAAAAATGGTTCCCATAAAATTTGACCTTGGGATGATTTACGGCTGTGAAGTTTGGGTAGAGATGCGAAAATGAAAATATCGATACCGGTACCAACTCGATATTTTTTAGCCGTTTGGCGCGTTTGGTTCGTACAGAGAATTTTGTGCAATTGATTACACCCCTCAATAGTTATATAATTATTTTCGATACCGATCAGCCCTACAAAAGTATCGATACTAGCTTGGAATCGCTCAAAAAGTATCTAAGATAAAGATTCTCGATATCAGTGCAGAAGTACAAGTATCGAAGTATCGTTAGCATCTCTACGAAAAAAAATCATCCAAAACTGGGGACGCGCTTGTAATTGCCGCCAACCTGACGATTTTGATATGAATATTGATCAAAAACAATTGTTTATTTTCATTACACAGAGTATTAATATATACAGTTCAAAAAATGAACGGACATCGGTAAAAAAAAGTTTCCAAAATAAGCTTAAAATAATAATTAATGAAAAATTCTAGTATGATTGTGAAAAAAGCGTCTGTGCTTTGTACCATATTATTCGCCCGATGCTTTTCGAGCAATAATACAAGTATTTTTTGTTCATTATTGTATTAAGCGTATTTTAAAAATTATTTTTAACTTTTTAGTCCGGAGAGATTGTCTTTTTGTTTTTTTAATCTATACTATTTACTATAATTAATTTCGAGGTATGTTGGAGCTCGGCCGAGTTCTCGCGGTTTTGGATAATACCCCAAACAACTGTAAACAGCGTCTGAGGAATCCGTGCCTTTTCTTTCGAAGAGGCCCTATTTTATACTTTTATTCATTCCGAACAGGTGGTAGCAATTACCTGAATGTTGCACAACATAGAAAGGGAAGAAACGTACAAGAACCTGGGTTACAATCACGTAAAGATGGAACATATACAAGTCAAGGCACAACTAATACAAGCGTTTAGAAACTCTGAGAAGAGTCATCAACATTTGCGATATCGGTCGTCACATACTTCTTTGGCATCAAGTGGAATGTTTGAAATATCATTCATATATAATGCTATTCATTGCTATAATTTACTTCCCAGTGAATTTAAGATTTTTAATATAAATAAATTCAAGTATAAACTGAAAAAACATTTACTAGATTGCCAATATTACGTATATATAATTATATTTAATAATTAGAAATTTAATGTTTTATTTGCACAACGCCTACCCCTAGTTATTAATTTTTGTTATTTGTTTGCTCTTTGCTTTTGTATATGTTATAGTTATTGTTTTCTTTTCTTCTTCGGGCATGTGCCCACCGGCGGTTGAGTAGAGTAGCTATCAGCTAGGCTTCGCCACCGGTCTACTACGTTGATTGTAAACAGTGTATTATTAATAAGAATAAAAGACGGTTTATTATTATATTATTATTATTATTATTATATCCGGTTACCACAATGGACTAGTATCATGATTTTTTTTTTGGTTGCATATGATAGAGTAGATACGTCATAAAAAGCATCTCATTTTTTTCTCAGATTTTTTTGGGCACAGGAAAGCCGTGAAAATAAGGAAAATATTTGAATTCTCCTAGGGCAGTAACGTCACTGCCCTAAAGGCGAACAGCCGATCAAGAGACAGATATGTGTGCTGTGTAGCTGCATTCTGATGGCGCGCGAAATGCCGGAGCTGTACGCGAGCTAGCTCATCTATCTTGTCTTCTGTTCCCGTCTGCGAGTCGGAGCTTTTCTTGGCAACAATGCACTGCTGACGATTCGCGCGGTTGGCACTGATTGGCTGAATTTGAATTCCTTTCTTTAAACTTTACTAAAAAAAAATATGTAGAAAGTAACGAAATGCAGCAGTACGTTTATTTTTGTATGCACTAAGCGATTATAACAATTAAATCATTATTCCTAACCTCGTCATACTAGTCCATTGATGGCACCAATCATATGTCGATTGTAAGTGGTTTGGGCCCTAAATGGAGGATTAGAGAAACTAATGCAATACCTATGCAAACACCGGTCTTAAATAATTTGTAGTAGATTTGCTAGAATTAGGCCCAGTTTCACAATCGTTAATTAACTAGTGGTCAAAAGAAGACTAGTGGTTAACGAGAATATGCCATTTCATATTCGACAGTTTACGTCAAAAACTCTGGTCAACCAGTAGTTATGTTAACCCAAGGACAAGGTATGGGTTATCTTTACGTTTGTTCTAGTCAACCGATGACAGCTTTGGGGGTCATAGAAGCTTGGATTTTGACACTGACGTCTAAGGCGTCGATGGATTTTGATTATACTCTGTAATGACATAAATGAAAAATATGAAAAGAAAGGTTAGGTTTCTTTGTCAAAGGGTTAGGTTGTATTCACGGAACACTATTATGGCAGTGCTCTGAGACCAATACGTGGTGCCAACATAAAGATAAATAAGTTTTACCATTGGTTTCCTTTGTGAAACAGAGCTCCCCGATAACTACTGGTCAACTTCCATCTGTCGGCTGAGTGACTACCAGAGGTTACCAATGATTGTGAAACTGGGCCTTAGTGTAACAACTTTGCGTTTGCTCAGCTTGCATTCCTTTGGTGCCATCAATTTTGATAACATAGGATAGCTACTGACAATCATCCATATAGTCATATAAATAGAAGTCACGGATCAATGTCACAATTGAGCGCATGCAAGGAAAGGGTAATCATAGTCAGAAGACAAGGGGGCAGATGAACTATAGACATGCAGTAACTTCACGGAAGCAAATAAAGCGACTCAGACAATTTTTCCAACGTAAACAAAGAAACTTACATACCTAGGGCAATAGTGAACGCAATCAAAAACTATACATCACTCACCCTCTATTGTACAGGTCACGCAGCAGACGCTCACAATTACAACATGAAAAAATACACAACTGCTCGCAAAAATCATTGCATGACAAACATAGATACCGTGTTATACACAAGTTCACAAAAACACTAATACATCTCACTGCAAGATGGCCAGTCTTTTTCAGGTACAGAGGGTTTTATGCTTGCTGTACAGAACCAAGTGATAACGACACGAAATTACAAGAAATATATAATCAAAGATCGGACGACGGACGACTCTAGGGGGAGGGGGAGACTATGGGGGAGGATGTCATCAATAGAAGAACACATAAAAATGCATGCAAAATTCTTGTTGGAACTGAGTACACAGTCAGACATAGCCTGCAGCCAAAGTTATACACCAAGCACTAACCACAACAAACAAACTAACAGGCATCCATATTATAATTACAGTCCGACATCAGTACTAGAAAACAATACAATAACGTTGAAATACATGTAGACAAAACTGTCCCAACCAATAGGCCAAATATAATTTTTCAGTCAAATGTAGACAAAATTACTATTAATTCCCATTTCCAATAGTAACAATAATAATTATTCAATACACCTACGCTGGGAAAATATCTAAATAGACCGACCTTGCCATAGAAATGAGACAACTGTGGAAACAACAAAGCTATTATAGTTCCCTTCATTATGTCGGTTTCAGTCCTTACACCAAACACATTTACAACAAACCTAGAATAGTTAGGCCTGGCCGAAAAGTTACGCACTATTGTGTGTAATCCTGAATATCTGTAGTCTGTATGGTCCTTTCTAACTTTAGAACAATAATAGTTAAGTGGTTCACACAGCCGGTCAATACTTGTTATACTACTGCAACCATGCAAGAGAAATTTAGAAAAGCAGAATAATAATAAAAACAAATTTTATTCATTTAAGCGTCACGGATGTGGAACGTCAAAGTTAATACGTGACTAAGATTTACAGTAATTATTCGTATATATAAAATGAGGGAGTATTAAAAATCACAGATTTGTACACTACGTGTCATGGGAATTCATATAAACATTACTAGTAAAAAATGCTGTTTAAAAACGTTAAGTAATCCCGAAGAGTACAATAGCAATTAATCATAACAGTTTGTAGAAACAAGACCTTTTATTTCAGTTGAAATTTGATTATAAATTGCAGCATAGAGATAGTCCGGTATGTACGCAGATTTTAGCTACACATTTATATGTAATTAATGATTTTCAGATTATAACGTTGCTCTTCTCTGATAAACGAGAAATTATAATAGCCATTTTTATCAAAAAAGAAGCTTCTAGAGCTAATACAGATGGGATTGTTAACAGTCGATTTTAATATTGACACGCCGTTTTTCAATATTGCAAAGAATTTAATGAAAGTATCAGTAGCATAGGACACGTCAGCCAAAGCATCTAAATATTAAATATGAAAGACACGTCGTCGTATACATAAAGAAATTTCAACATATTTAATACAATCAGAGGTTAATAAAAATGATTACAATAAATAGTTAGAATAAACGTCTGTAGCACAAAACAGTTAAAACAAACAGCAGATTGTAAATAGTGATAAATAGAATCTAGCAAGTAATATGTTTTGAGATTTTTGAATTTTTTTGAAAAATGTATACTCAGGCAACTTCTACAACTGGCAACAGGCATTTTCTAGTGACTTTTTACAAAAACTATGAGAATTTTTTTTTTACTTTGAATTCATCCCTGTGTCGCATATCTTAGTATTGTGATTCTGCCTATGAGTGGTAAATTTACCTATTATTTATACATTTTATGTAGGTTCAGAGTTTTAGCAGCTATATTGATGTAACCGTCAGTATTTACTTTAAAGGTCTCAGGACAAGATTGTATATTAACATTATTAGCCGACTGTATAAATAATGCTAATAATTATTATCTGTAACACCAACACTGTATGTCAGCTGACTGTCCCCAACGACAAATAATCCATGGCTATCGTCAGAACATCCCCAGTAACTAAGTATTTCAGATGAGTATAGACAGTAGCAAGATATAAACTGATGATTGCTAAGGGTTAATGCGCCTGAGTGTGGCTTCGTCTTTAGATTACGGCTCGTATGTCCTTGAATCAAGTATTGATGCAACATAGTATTAAAGCAGCACTTATGATTATAAAAAAATGAAATATAGTGCATCGGCATCAACTAATGAAACAGGCCGCAATTAAGTGTTTCTTGCCACCACCGCTGCAGGTGAGCGCGCAATCAATCTTCATTATAAAACTTTACAGCATTTGCAGTTGAGTGACATACGCGCTGGCTAAGCCTAATAGGCGTTATCATTACCTAATGAAGACCGTACTATAACGCATCAATCTTAATATAATTCAACGCAGCTCATCGCTAATGTGTTGAAATACTGGCATTAGTCTCTGCGAGATCGAATAGATTTTATAGTCTATGGAGCAGCAGCAATATTTTATGGTTACACATAAATGGACCGAGAGCCCGCGATTGTCACAGTATTTTAGCTAACTTCATATAGACGCTATGGCACCTGCTGTAGGTTAAATGGGTATTCACAATGCCGGATTGTCCCTTTAGGCATAAAAATGCGCTAAAAGTCAAAACTGACTTTGTACAAACGCTCAGTGAACTCCCGATCACGCAACCTTAAGTTCAGCGATGAACACACTTCAACGGTTGACGCGTTGTACAAACTCCGTTCTGGGAAGGATCAGCTGAACTGGATCAAAAGAGCATTGGTAGCAATGGATATAGGGTATTTGGTGGCGAAACTAGTTACTTTTCGTTTTTAATGTTTAATGTTATGCAGGTTATGTTAATGTCACGTCTATGAATGTCAAATTCTGACATTCATCAAATTTTGTTGTCGGTCAAGAAGTATTTTGAAATTTTATAATGGAATCCAAAAAAAGGGCGACTAATTTTACGGCGAAAGAAGAGGCCGTATTTATAGAATTTGTGAAAAAATATGAGACTGTTTTGGAATGCCAGTGGATACAAATATTCATAGAATCAAAACGGAAAGGTTGAACTTGTCCAACAGTTTGCGTGGAGAGACATTGTGACAAGTGGTAATTCGAATTTCGTACTCCCTCCCCCCCCCCCCCCCCCGCCATAAATTGGGTTCTTTCATTTCCTGTATTTCCTGTGTATAGTAGTGGTGAGCGAGTTTAGGTTTACGAGAATTTCTGTTTGCTGTGTGGCATCACTTATTTGACCTTTTTACCAGCACTATGCATTTTGAGAACAACTAGTTGTCATTCACCGTCCTAGAACTGTTTTCATCACGCCCCGCCCATTTTGTGATTCTAGAATCGATGATTGGTTGGTACGCTGGCTGACCAACCAATCACTGTTTTTAGAACTGTAAAATGGGCGGGGCATTATGAAAACGGTTCTGGGACGGTAATAGAACTGTAGGTTGGAACAGTCCTATTATGTTTTGATTTTTGACATTATGTTCATACTATCACGAAACGTTTAATTACAGGATATGATATGTGAGATCTGACCACATTGACTGTAGTTGACATCTACGAGTATATTTAGACAAATAACAGATAAGATCTGTAAACAAGATGTAATGCGCAGAATCTTAAACCAAAAGTGTAATCTCAGACAGGTAAAATGGTCTATCAAACATTTTAATTCTGGTTCAAAAAATAAAACCAAATATTCGAGAAATAAAGTAGTATTAACCTCTAAAATATTTAAAATAGTGATTTTCAATATGTATAACCTCAAAAATTTCAATACCTATATCTGACGAACCACTACTGCTACTCTTTATATTAGCTGTCAAGGCGACATGGCCTAGAGGACTTTTGTTCTTATTATCATGTTTAGGCAGTTTGTCATTTTGATAATCTGGTCACCCAGAAACCAGATAGGTTAAAGAAAAAAGAGAGAAGAAGCGGAAAGAATAAGAAGAGCAAAGAAAAGAAACTGCTAGCCCACATAGCACTGGATATTCTATGAATATTATTTAAATCTCCTACATGTTCCATGAATATTCAGTAGAATCATAGAATATTCGTTATTTCTCTTGATTATTCTGGATTATTAAAATAATATTCTTTATAGAATATTATTATTTTATCCACTTAGGATAATCAGTGATCATTCGTTTAATGTCTGAATTATTCCAGAATATACCAGTAATATTCTTCATGGAATATTATTTTAATCATCTACTAAGAACAAGCTATGTAGCTATTTTCTGAAGAACATTTAGTAATATTCGTAACAGAACTATTTTCTGTATGTAGGCAAATAATATTCAATATGAGATATTATTAATTTATATTTGTACCTTTCTCAGTGAATTAAAAAAAAACTTTGATTTAGTTCTATTCGTTTTGCGTTCATCCTCCTAAATATGTATACCTAATAAGTATTATGTCCAATTTTCAAAAGTTTATTAGTGAATTAGTATTGGCAGCAATACGGTAAAGTGACAGCATCTTATGGTGACTATGGTGTCGTTCATTCGTCAGTTGTCAATCTTGTCAGGTTGTCACTCTATTCTTCGCTTCAAGTGTTCTGTGCTTCACCTTCGATTTGGATTTGTAATAAACATCTGATGCGGGCATTTTAGCGATTCACAAGTTTTATTCGTGAAAGGCGTACATTTATAACCAATTTTGTACAATAAAGTTGCTAGTTGTTATAAAGTGTGCGACAGTGTTCCAAATTATGATCACCTACTATGGTGTATGGTTCGTTATATGATTATATAATGTGAGTAGAATTTTGAGGTTAAATGCAACAGTTTTACATGTTTATACTATATTTTAAACATCTTTAGACTGAGAGATGTCTAACCACTTAACTTTCGTGACCATCTGCCACTAGTAGGTGCTATTATTTTTGGAACAGTATCCATAATACCATGAAAATGTTTCCTATATGAGATAATTTAGACAAAATGTTCCTAGAATATTCAAAAACATTCTACTACGATTGTTCCTGTAATATCCTTGCGGAATATTCGCCGGAATATTCTAGGAATATAGCGTGTTTTTCCCATTTCGAACGTTTAAAGAATATTCTGTAAATATTCTAATTATCTATAGAGTTTTATCAGAATATTCGTAATGTCTGTAGTGAATGTGAACAGAATATTCTCATATCATCCAGTGCTATGTGGGAGAGTGAGTGCTGTTAAAATGAGTCATTCAATTTTGATTCACAAACATAGTTTTGGGAGAATCAGGTTTTGTTAAAATCTACATTTAGATGATCAAAAATTTCACGCCTTAATTTTATCATCCAGCATACGGTTGCTATACGATTATGTTTGTATAAGCATCCCTGCCGCTGTTACTTAATCTAGCCCATCAAGTAAGGAATGTCTTATGCAGAGTCTCATTTGAAGCATACCATAGGGTATTCGTAATGATTTACAGGGTCCAGCTTTGTAGGAACTGCAAAACCAGAAGATATTAAAACGCTATAATGTGTTCCGCCATTACACACTTTGAGGTATGAAAATACAATTGAAGTTATCGAGAAAAAATGCGAAAAAAGGGGCAAACCTTTTGATTAATGTTTTATTAAATTTTCAATTTATGTGTCACGACTGCATGGGTTCGCGTAGTTGTAACGCCATAGCTTGATTATTTATCGACCGATTCACCACTTCTTGGACTTATTTTATAGGAGAATGACTGGGCATACCAACTAAGGTAAAAAAACAATATCTGACAATTCCTAAGGCTAAAAAAAATCACCAAACTGAAAAAAAATTTGTAATGCACTTGTTTTGGTTACATGCAATTAATTTGAAAAAAAAGCCGCATTAGTGCCTATTTATTGAGACAGTTTAATGTTTAGCAGGATGTTTCCTGTCTAACCACTTGCAGTTGTTGTATGTAGCACTAAAATTTTCGACAGAATAGGCACTAATACGGCTTTTTTTCAAATATTTGCAAGTAACCAAAACAAGTGCATTAAAGACATTTTTTTTCAGTTTGGTGAATTTTTTTACCCTTAGAAATCGTCAAATATTATTTTTTTGCCTTATTTGGTAGTCATTCCCCTATAAAATGAGTCCAAAAAGTCATGAATCGGTCAATAAATAATCAAGCTATGGCGTTACAACTGCGCGAACCCATGGAGTCGTGATATAGAAATTGAAGATTTAGTAAAAAATTAATCAAAAGGTTGACCCCTTTTTTTCGCGTTTTTTCTCGATAACTTTAATTGTATTTTCATACCTCAAAGTTTGTAGACGTGATGGAGAAACACGTGCATATGACAGTGACTACAGTTTGTAGTCTGTCCAGGACTAGGTTGCATAGAGGAGACTTCAGTTACTGAGGCTAAAGACGTCAGCAATGAAAACGTAAAGCATAAGTATTCCATCAAGTGCAGCATCTTGAAAGACAACAGACATGATAGGTAACACGTAGTATAATGAACAAATACTGAGTTTGGTTTCGTATTGTGTAATAATATTATTACAGGAATTTCCTTCAATTTCTCAGATACGAAACACTAGGGCTGTTCCAAATTACGGTTCTATCACCGTCCCAGAACTGTCTTCATCATGCCCCGCCCATTTTGTGATTCTAGAATCGGCGATTGGTTGGTACGCTGGCTGACCAACCAATCACCGTTTTTAGAACTGTAAAATGGGCGGGGCATGATGAAAACAGTACTGGGATGGTGATAGAACCGTAATTTGGAACAGCCCTTCTGTTGACCACTGTCATTATACATGTGACAATGAGTTTAGAATTTAAATCAAATCGGAATTAATTGTGATGGTCAGTTATGTTTGCGTATTTGTATATTGTATACTAATGGACATGTCGAAACCATAAACCCATGCGTGAATTGTAAATAACACTACGCTAAGAGCAATCTTCCAACAAATCAAAATTTCATATAGGTACACGTATTTAATGGGTTCAAATGCAGCTGACATTATTATCGATACCACCTCGCTGGAATAATACTGGAAACTAGGAAGTGTACGAGTATCAGATTTATTTCAACATAGTTGTACAGTACAGCAAATTGTTTCAAAATTGTAAATTAAATAAAAAATATACGGTTTACATTGCGCTAAGGATAGGAAGATTCTACCCATTGAGGTCGCTGGCTTCAGTCACCATATTTTTGTATGCCTCGGAAACTTGGACTGTTAAAAAGGCAGATCGAGCCCGCATAGATTATTTTTTTTTCTTAATTCAAAACACCAATTTTAGTGTCACGAGGCAGTTTGGAAACTTATTTGTCATTGCACAATAATATCAAAAAGGGAGAGATCGGAGATTGAGAAGGGGGATTAAAGCGTGAAAAAACATCGTTAAGTAACCGAATGAAAATGCGGTAGCGTTTTAGCACACTTACCAGCTAGTGTTTCAAAAAATCGTCATCTGAAATCTTCGGGCGGTTTGCGCGTACCGATTTTTTCTAAATGAAAATAAAGGCGCGACGAAACTGGTCGGAACTTGATGGAAAATTCTTTGTTTTTTTTGTAGATTACACAAAAGTACTGGCATCCGTTTCTGCTGGGCAGTTTGTGAGAAATTTGAGTTTGAAGTTCGATTTTTCACGCTATTTTCGTTGGAATTCGATTATAGCTTTTCAATGTTGTTTAAAATGATGACGTTCTTTATATATATTTTTGAGAGGTCCAGCTATGGCATATGTTATCAGGTTTTATTTTGTTTAACTGGATTTTTCAACCCCTATAGGTGGTGACATTATTGAACGCCTTCCGTATCCTTTCAGAAAGCGCTTTTTTCACTTTTCATCCCCCCCGTCTTGTTTCCGATCCCTTCCATTTTGGGGTTATGGTACAATGATAACATAGTTTGCAAGCTGCCTCTAGAACTCTGCCGTTAGAGATTACGCATCATTGCTCCGAATGAATATGATGAATTCCAAAACTAATTTTATTGCGGACTTTTCTGGTACACCGGTACTAGTTATGCAAAACAATGAGCTTCCTTGTTCTAGATTTGGATCCGTGTTGATATTGTTTCCCTCGCCGTTGAAATTCTCCTCACATCGATGAGAATAAAAACGCATATACATTAGCTACATGTGAAGTGTTCCAATTTTCAACCTTAATTATCTGCATATTATACAAGAGTATACCAGGTCTGTTCTCAAAGTTTTGGTGCTTCAGTTGCATGTTTTTTAGATTTTTATAAGTGTCGATGTACAGCTTCTCGAAATTTGCTAAGAAACTACTTTTAGCGCACTGTCTTTACACACCAACTATAGGGTGCCCCAGTAGTAGAAGTGATAGGTTTTCTAATAGGGATATCTAGGCAACTGTTAAACGTACAAACGTCATGCGGCAGTCAAAATATTCAGTAAGGTTTGACAATTCATCATGGATCGTTTCACGCCGATCATTTCGAAATTATAAAAAGCTACTACGGAAATTCCCGATCAAGATCCTCATTTTGGCTAAAAAATCATCTTCTCAGAAGAAGCCAATTTTTACCTCAGTGGCTGTGTCAACAAGCAGAACTGTCATTACTGGTTGTGAACAATCCACACATGACCGAAGAAGTGGTCCAGTATCTGAAAAAGTTGAATGTGTGGTGCGGATTGTGGCATGGCGGCATCATCGGTCCTTATTTCTTTCGAAATGGCCTTACAAACAATAAGCCACGCTATCGAGCGATGTTAGAAAAATGTTTGTGGCCAGAGATCGACAATATCGATACTACCAACATGTGGTGCCAACAGGATGGAGCCACGAGCTACACAAGCGACGCAACGCTCGAAGTTGTTCGACAGAAGTTTGACGACTGGATCATCATCAGACAATCGTTCAATGATTGGCCACCGTGATAGTGCAATTTGTCATCTCTCGATTATTTTCTTTGGGGGTAGAATAGAATAGAATATTTATTAATTCAGAGAATGTCAATACATTTTTAGCGTGTCAAGTCATCAGTTCCAGCACATAGAACATAGATATACAGTAAACATGCAGATGTAAAACACGTATAACAATTTGATACATACACGTAACGAACAGACAACAAATTAAACATTAATAATAAATAATTACAAGTTATTAATTAATTAAAAGTCAATTAAAATATAAGTATTAGCAGCTGCTGCTTAAAGTCATCAAAACTGTATGGAGCCATGTCAATGCAAAGATGTTTGAAGCCGCGCGAGTTGTGCCTTCACACTGCCTCGCTAATTTGGAAAAGAATAGGAATAAGGTTGTATAATATAATGCCTTGATATTTGGAAGAAATTAATTGTATGTATGTTTTTAAAAGTGCCTTATTTTTTTTCTGTCTAACCTGTATTATTCTGGTAATAAATATTCATGCTCACCAAGCATCTGAGTATGTAATATCTTTTGTTTCTTTCATTAATTTCATCTTTTTGTATGTGTATATCTTCGTACAAGTCCTACACTATATTGGTTTATTGGACAGTCACTCTGTCCACATTCACCTTCCAACGATTCTCCAATAACTTACCCATGATCGTCATGTAACGCGACTGCGCTTCCTCCGTACTCCGTTCAGATAAAAGTCACCCGCTTCAGAAAGGTCCGATACTCCGCAACCCCCAACCAGTCGAAAATCGATGAGAACCGATCGAGGAGAACAAATGAACGATGATCGTATAGATCGCGGCCGATGCGATTGTGGTCCGGTGAGCAGAAACTGAAGCAGGCGTTGGGCCGTCGCAGATTTATAGCACCGGGTCACCAGGTAACGGGAAGAACGCCAAAGCGGCCTGTCGGCATAAAGCCGGTATTACACGACGCATCTAATGCCTTTCAAAGAAACACTCATTCGTCTTGCTTCACAGAAAACAGTAGATTGTTCTATTTACTGACTTGGTTGTAATTTGTTAAGATCCAGTCAGAATATCTATATGTGACGTTAAGAGTTTTTCGCACACTAAAAAGCTTTTTTGAAAAAATTGCTTTGAGATATCATTTATTAAGGTTTTCTAAATACTGTGTATGTAGTTTGAAAAACAAGTGAGCTCTGCTCAAAATGGGAATCCGTGTTTTACATGCCAAATACTTATGTATAACTGTGTGTACCCAGGCTCCTCAAGCGCAAAGTTTATCTGTCCGGTATTTTCATAGCGTGTCCATACAGAACCTTTTCTTTTTGCTCTGCAAATGCTGACCTTTTACTGCTCATATCCTTGCAAGCTCCTCTGCAGATGCACAGAGTTGCGTAAAACTATAGTAAGCTGAGAGCGCTGAAACAGTCCCATGCTAGTTTTGATATAATCTCTTTCTCGATTCCAAGGCCTTTGAAGCCGTCAAAACCGGTTTCGCGGCAAAGTTGAAGCGTTCAATGTTAGGTCCGACTCCTTAATCCAAAGGAGAGTTACCCATAAACATACAGGTGAATAATAAAAGCGTGTTAATGAAAAAGGAACTTCAGTTCTTTAAAAAATCATATGAGTATTAAAACAACAAGTACATGAACAAAACCTTGTACATTCAAAAACAACACATACATGCGTACACAATTTTATTGTTAACTCTTTGTTATCTAAAGTATTCCCAAACACAACCTTTATGATTCGGCATATTTTAAGTATTTTCGCCCTATTATATTATCATGCCTGTCGCCATAAAGCCGGTATTACACGATGCGTCTAATGCCTTTCAAAGAAACACTCATTCGTCTTGCTTCACGGAAAACAGTAGACTGTTCTGTTTACTGAATTGGTTGTAATTTGTTAGGATTCAGTCAGAATTTCTATATGCGACGTTTCGATCAACATGCAGTCATCACCATGCATCTAGAAACAATGGACTAGTATCGCGAGCTTAAGAACAGTGATTTAATTGCTATAACCGCTGAATACAAAAAGAAACGTACTGCTGCATTTCGTCACTTTCTACATCATTTTGTTTTTTAGTAATTCCATTGCACAGTTTAAAGAAAGGAATTCAAATTCAGCCAATCAGTGCCAACCGCGCGAATCATCAGCAGTGCATTGTTGCCAAGCTTCGACTCGCAGACGGGAACAGAAGACAAGATAGATGAGCCAGCCCGCGTACAGCTCCGGCATTTCGTGCGCCATCAGAATGCGGCAACACAGCACACATATCTGTCTTTTGATTGACTGTTCGCCTTTAGGGCAGTGACGTCACTGCTCTAGGAGATTTCAAATATTTTCCTTATTTTCACGTCTTTCCTGTGCCCAAAAAAATCGGAGAAAAGAATGAGATGCTTTTTATGACGTACTCTATCATATGCAACCAAAAAAATTCATGATACTAGTCCATTAAGGCACAGACTTTCAAATTGCATTTTGTCCATTATTACAAATTTTCAGGCGAAGCAAAAAATCAGTACAGAGGAGCCAAATCATAGCGAGAAAAATGGTTTGGGGTAATATAATGATATGGGGTGTATGGTACTCAATCGCAAAATTTGGTACAAGAAAGTCGAAAAGCAGCTTGGAAAATTAAAACAAAATGAGGTCAAGTGTAGTCCGAGATCCCCTTGCAACCAAATCATCGCTAGCCCGCCCGCAAGAAAGTGTGTTATGCCGCTAGGTCTTTCTTTCATACGTCAATGGTCAGCCTATTGAGAATACGCCCACCACCTACCCCAATTTCACTCCCATCCAAAAAAAAAAAAAATAGAAAATGATTAGGAACCCCTAAAACGCCTAAAAACGAAGTTTGAGCTATTTGTATATTTTTAGGTTTTTTGATTATTACTGCACCGCCACTGACAAGATTTTTAAAAAATCATACGTCTTGTCTATCCTCGCCTAGGTTATAATAATCAAAATTGCATAAGAACTAATTCAATAGTTTCCACGTTACTAAATATAGAACGTTCTGAAGCAGTACTCGTATATGTATACATTAGAAAATTCTATTAAGTCGCTTAGTCTGTGTAATAGGCAAACCAACGTTGGGATGAACTTAAAAGAAATATATTATGCCGCTAGGTCCTTCTTTCACAGGTCAATCGAAAGGCTATTAAGAATACAACAAATTTTTCACTATTTCAACCCCCTACTCTCCAACTACCCCAATTTCGCCCCCTCCAAAAAAGTAGAAAATGATCTGGATCCCCTAAAACATATAAGAACGAAGTTTGAGGAAGATTTGAAATTTTTGTTTATTGCTAATTACTCCGCCACTCGTGCAACCGATTTTCAAAATTCTAGCAAAATTACCTATTACGACCCCGCAGCATATCGCTTCCCAAATGTCATCACAATTCATACAGCGGTTGCTGAGATTACGAGAGTAGAAGAACACCAACAGACCGACACACAGTGGGTGACGTGGATTTTCGTCATATAGATATCATAAAACGTCCAAAAAGGGAATATCAAAATCGAAAATTTTCGCGATCGCAACACTATCCTCATCTATCGATGTGGAAGTAAAAACGGTTGGACATAATGCAGTGTGTTTACTTCTAATGGACATGATGTAGTTAGATTAGGCGGCAGAAAAGATCTGCGGGTGCGCCATCTGGTATCCGGAGGTAACGGCAAACAAAGAAAGACGCTGCTAAAAAGCAGCAAACTTCTTGGCGGAACGCAAAGGCGCATTCGCTTTACCTAACCAGATAGGCGCACTTCTATGCCAACTGCATATGAAAGTCGATATACGAGGGTTGCTCTATATCTCCGTCAATCCATCATCAGTACGCAGACAGCTGTTTCACGCTTATTAATAATAATAAACGCTTATTAATAAGCATACTAGTGGATTGACGGGGAGCAACCCTCGTATGATGCAGTTAGTTTGTCACTTCTAGAAATGTGATTTGAGTTTCATTGTCAAGAAGCAAAAACAACAATTTAAAATCATTCTCATCATTCTCAGTGCATTCAAAAACTTCTACGCCGCTTTTGTGCTCCTCGTCTCCATCACTCGCTTACCACAGTCTGTTCACGTATTGCAGCTATCCATTTCAGCTCCTGGTCTGTGTCGTACAATGTACGAAAATAAAACCCCAATCAAAATGCATTTTGTTTATGTTTGTGGAACGAAATGCACGTTGAAAGTACTAAATCAGTTTGTTTGTCTAGGTATGATATCCGGCTTAATAGCAGGGAGACTGATCGCATTTTGTCTGCCTTTTGTCATTAAATAGGAATGCAGCTCCACCTCTATGTCAAATTTAAAAAACTCGGACAAAACGCATTTTGAAACTCTGCTCCTCAATGAATTGCATGCAAACTGAAAAAATTAAGAAATAGGCTAGCAGTAACTATTTGACTGACATTGGATACCACCTATCAAAACGCACCAACAGTAAATTTACCTTGGTTGAATAAGTACATTGGTTCCGAATAACATTAAAAACAAGAATAATTTGAAAATTATATTTTTTCACTACACTTACCAGAAAGTCGAAGTTTCCATAAAAATTGAAAATGTTTGCCTTGCAACACATCTCGATCGATCGACGTGTATTATCAAGAGCGCAATAGTAGAAAATAATACAATACAAAATAAAACTAAAATAAAATAATGCAGTATAAGTGAGGGGTTCTATTCCAAAACTCGCCTTATCCACTTCTTACGAAAAATGAGATAGCGATGTCTATGTCTTACATGAACAGTCACCTATGTGATGATCCACTTTGAAGTCAAAACTTGCCACACCCTATGTTAAAAACATGCAAAAGTTGCTGCATCATTCCATAACTTGCCTTATCCATCGCCTATATCATTCCAAAACTTGCTTTATCTGGGCGACCAATAGAAATTTGGCGTTTGCGTGGCGTGATTGCACAACGGTATTACGCATCATGTTTTTTGGCCACAATACCTATGGATAATGAACTTTTTTATTTACCTGATTTTTCATTAAATTAATATAAATATTACTCTTGTGAAACTTTTTATCATTCCATAGCTTGCTTTATCCAAGCTAACATGTCAAAACTCGCCTTATCCATTTTATTTTTATAAATATCTCCGACATGTAGAAAACAAGATTTGAATCAGTGCCGAAATACTACCCCCATTGTGATAATGCGTCCACTTGTCAATTTTTGGTTACCTCATATGTCTGTACTTCCATCAAAAGGTTTTTCGCGCTTTGTAAAAAATTATGTCAAGTGGAGTTTTGGAATGGAACGCCTCAGTATCGGTACTGATTAGTACCTACATGCTTTTTAATGAACGCTCAAGACTGCTACACACAATTGACAAAGTTGGATCTGGAGTGCAGACTCTTGGAGGCAACTAACAAAAAAGGTACCTATAGGCAAACACCGTAGCATCAATTATTGAAAATAGACACTAAATCCCTCATACATCCTACATTCTCACTATACAGGGTGAGTTTTTAGTACCGGCTCGGTCGATAACTCCACTACTGTAGAAGATAGCCAAAAAAGGTGTATATAAAAGTTGTAGCCACGGATATGCTCCTTGCTCATAAAATATTTTGATTTATACGGGGTGATCCATAACTACGTGGTGATGCAAACATGCATTTTTTCAAATGAGACGCCCTAGATATTATTCCATATTCAAATACTAGTAATAATTTCCGTCCTTCTATTGGGTATTTTAAAGGTTATGACCATTTTATCTCCAAATCGCTCTCACATCACAAAAAGTGATGAATCAAAAACCATGTTTAAAGCCCGTGACGCATATTCGTATACAGGGTGAATAAAAAATCCAGATTTTCTGCTTTTTTCAACTGTAACCCCCAACATTTTATTATACTAAAGAATTGCCTTTAATATGCTCTTTCATCTTTGTATAGCACTTGTAGCTACGTCCATCAGTTTCCGAGATATTTCGATTTTTCAGTAAATTTAAAATATAGCTTCTGTTTTTGTAGTGAAATTTATTTATTTTGAGAAAATACTATGGTGAGAAGTACTAAGCGCCTAATTTAACTTGGAGTATCCAAAAGGCTGCTGTTGTCACATTGTTTTTTTTACTTTGGTGTCAACGGCACCGATTGCTATGTTTTTTAGCCTCACAAATTGTTATTAGGGAGCTTTTGGATCACCAGAAGTAAAGAATTTCGTGGTTATTGTTATTTTGAGCATGCACAGCAAAAAGAAATAGGAGAATGATTGCCAATAACGATACCGAAGGACCGTTATTTATGGCGGATGATGATAAAAATTTTTGCCGTTAATTTTACATGGAACAGAAACATTCTGTACTCGATAGAGCATTGTACAGTTCTGTGCTTTGGGGCTTGAGCTTTTACGCTTCTGCCCATATTTAACCTCAAATGAGTAGTAGTCAATATTATTGTGGAGAAAGAAAGCGAACGGGTAACCTCTTTCAATAATATTTTAGAATATTTCATCCATAATCAATAAGATAATGGGGCTAGTTTAAACGCTTTGAAGGTTATAACCAAACATAACAATTAAAACGTCAAATAACGAAAAATGAGGTTATTTTTACTGGTCCAAAAAGTCATTAACACACATAACGTGAACGAGGATATTCGTTATTTTTGAAGTTATTTTAAGTGGTCCAAACACTGCCTGATATCAGCCACAAAATGTTCCATTACTAACAACCGTATCAATTACCTACCTTAAATCAATGAGGAAGTTCGGAAACACCATGCACCCCACACCCCACACGACAGTCACAAAACGGAAAAGGCTACGGCCGGACCGCCGAAATAGTATATTGATGTAACATTCCGCCAGGTGCTAGGCATGCAGACGACGCGACGTAACGACAGCGAAGCATGGCATCATTTATGGACTGATGGCGCTACTGACTTAACTAATATCCCAAGAAACATTTATCTGGCATTTTTCAAATTTTTTGTTTATCTGCATTTACCAGTTGAATCGCTTATTTCAGAAACGCCACATGTCCCTAAATCACTATTTCTCGAAGATCTATAAAAACAACTACCCCAACATAAAGCGGGTGTACCTGGTGTCAAGCTTCTAACAAAAGGGAAGTACCAAATCTTCCGGTGCTCTGACAGAAAAAAAGAACTGGCTACGGTCATGTGGGGTTTCTCAAATAAAGACATTTTTGAAAGCTTTTATTTAACTTGCAATGTATGTACGCTTGTTAGAGTGGAATCTTGCAACTCAATTTTGAAGCAGATGTCTTCAACCGATTGAGCTGAAATTTCGTATACACGTTTAGTTTGGATGACAATGCACGATAAGTTATATGATGTCGTTCTAAATCCAATAGTGGAATAGTTATTTATTGCATTTCTACAATATGGGTATCCATATTGATATGAGAACGCCCAGTAGATGCTAAGGGGAATGACAATCTAATGAGAGGAATGTCATCACTGACAACAGACACAATAGATCCACCGATGTCATTTTCAGTCAAACGATGCATTTTGTTGTGAGAGTTTGGGAAAAATACTACTCAAAGCCGGCAAGTTGTTTTATCACTGCATGAACCTGACGACCTAAGAGAAGAGAGTTTTTGCATTTGGCGCTGAACTAGAGGCTTGCGGTGTGAGCAAGAATCTGGCAGCAGTCACAGGAGACTCTGGATCGAATTGTACGAGTTCCTTTATACAACCTACGCAGTGGTCATCACCAGGTTGTATCGACGACGGTGACGACATCGACATGAGGTTCGGGGGTAGCTAACGAACCGCTGGTACACCGAGCAAGCACGAAGGGTAGACCGGACAGCCGGTATGTATGACTGTGACAGCGACGTAAGTGGTAACGAAGATCCGCGGTACGGATTTTCCAATAATAATTTGTAAAGGAACATTTGGGGTGCTGGACTGACTTTGGGAAAGTAACAGGGATAAACTCGTGTTGTTAGTGGACTCTTATCACCAACACAGATTTAAAGTTATGTTTAGAGTAGGTCTATATTTTTAGTTTAGTTTAAGGTTTTCATGACGTCTAATAAAAGGAAATCTACGAAAATGAGTAGATATCTGGATAGCGCAAATTCTAAGATAGAAACCAACGAATTCGTTGATAGAAACTGTCATTCAAATGATGGCAAATAATATGTATTTTTAGATATAATATGATGATGTGTTTTGTTGTAAGGGTTTGGGGAAAATATACTATTCAAAGTCGGTGAGTTGTTTTATCATTGCATGAACCTTGTTTACGACCTGAGAGAAGAGAGTCTTTGCACAGTAAATCAACTATGGTGGACCATCCAAGATAGCGATATAGTTCTTTTTAATGCACTTCTGCAATATGGGTATCAAATAAAAGGGCTTGCCGAGATTAAATCAAAATTTTGTTTGATATATATGCAAGTTAGTGACTAAAAAGTAAAAAATAAAACAAAAAAACTTGATCTGCTAAATTTAAGTGTGTTAAAATTTCAGTTTTAACTGAATTCCTATAGGTACTTATACGCAAACCTCGCGACAAGCTTTTGTGATCATATAAATTGTGTATAGTGAGGCTATAACTTGATAGTTTACACTCGAAAGGAACATTTTGTTTTTTTACTTTTAGAACATTTAAATAGAAGCTTTTTTTTAAAAGTGATCTGAATTACAATAACATAATGTATAAAGACAGGTCAGTTTTTACGAACATCTTCAACCGTATCACCAGATACTGGCTATTTCAAGATTTTTTATTTTATTTGAGAGACGCCACCTGTCCACAATAACATAATAATACTAAGAACAGTTTTCATGAACATCTTTAGCTGTGTCGCCAGTAGTCCGTCATTCAAATGTTTTTTGATATTTGAGAAACACGACACGTCCAGGACTTGAGGTTTTTCAAATAAATGCACATTTTGGCATGTGAGATTTCTGTTTAAAATATGCGTCCAACTTAGAATAACATTTTAAGCTAAAAAATTGGAAATTTCAACTTTGTGGACGTGTGGGGTTTCTCAAATAAGCGACTTAGTTGCACTCTGTCACATTTATTTATTGTCCCAAGTTAGAACTTCCTATCTTCACTGTAAATATTGTGAATCAAAGGTTCTTCTTGCTGAAGAAGGAATAAAAAGCTAGGTTAGAAAAAATACAAATTTAATATAAAGTACCAGAGAAGAGGAATTACGTAGGAAGAGGATGCTAGATGTAGAAATTGAAGCAAAAAACGCATGTTCATTTTTTTATATATTCCATTACAAATTAGCAATTATACAATAATAATAATAACCCCCGCGAGGGGCTGCTAGATCCCCTCAGTGGCGCCTCCCCAAGGTGGCGGATAGGGGAATGCCTCCCAGATATGGGTGGTACCGGGGAAATCAAATACCCGGGGCGGACCAAAACTAGCACGGTGGAATAGCGTATGCATCCAGAGGATCGGCTATTCCTCAATAACTAGGACACGACGGATGTCCATGTGAGGAGCGATACTCCAACAGCGTTTGACTCCACGTTAGGGGCGGCTGATAACAGACACCCGCAGGAAGCCGCCCAATATCAGTAGGCTATCCGGTGCGTGGCGACACCGCAGGGTATACCGAATCCAAAGGATGTAAGCTGGCCGGCAACCTTCACAGGTCCATCCTCACGAGGCAATTTGGACGGCTACCTCCGGAAATGTCGGCTGCGGGCCCTAAGGCTAACCACCTGACGGGCCCTATCTTCGGGTTCGACCACCTCGAAGAAAAAGCACCCACATCGAGCCGGTTCGGAAGCCGGCATTGGGCAAGGTGGCGGTGTTTCGAATTGCCCTGCTGACGACCCCCGCCATGACATGGACCGTTTTAGGTGGACGACGGAGGTCAGGGATGACCTACTGAGCTGCTACGAGAGCAGTAGCCCGCGCCGTAGGGGATACATGTCCCGCATGTATGAGAGGTGGTGTGAAATGCACCCAGAGCATAGCACGCTTACCTCTCACAATCTACGAGATTATGTATCGTACCTCCGGAGGCAGGGATATGTTCGTGCTCCAGCTCAGCCTGCCTTTTCGGAGGATGGAAGGCCTGTGAACCAGGCTGAAAGTTCGCCGATAAGGCCCGCTGAGAGGGAAATCGACCAAGTTGTCTCACCTGGGGATTTCGGAGACCGAAGGGCTTTGCATAACAACGAAAGGTCCTTCAAGCTGGCAGATTTGAAGAGAGAGGATGAGGTTGTGGGTGAACGTCTATCGGAGGCCTCTGACATTTGGAGCATGAATTGCGAAATTTACGCTGCGGCTCTGAGGCTAGTTAGACAGGCGAGAGTGAGAGACTCTCCTATTGAGAGAGCACAGAGACGGGTGCGCCAAATGGAAGCGAAAATCCAGTTGGCTCGCCAGGAAGCATCCCGTATCCAGTATGTGATGGAATGTAGAGCGATCTCTAACAATCTGTCCTTCACCTTGTTCAATTTCTTCTTTCAGATTCTTTAAATTTCCTATCCAGACATATGTTATATTGTTCTCTTCTATTTCAAGATTAGTACTACCGTTGCAATAATTATTGACATGACTGCAGGAAAACGTCTTCTCCATACACACCATACCATATATCTTTCTGCCATATCACGAGTTCTAATTTAATCGACTCATAAATTTCCTGATGCCATATTTACATTTTGACGTAGACAATCAATCAGTGTTTTTACATTGTATAAGTTAATGTATAGCCAAGTAGAGCATTCACCATTATGTAGTATGCCATTTCAATATTTGGTGAATGCGCTGTTCATAATACACTACGAACTCGAATAGGTTAGAAATAGCAGCGCCCATGCTCTAACCGGCATGTGAGTATTTTTTACAGAAATCTGCGGGATTTAAATTTTATCGAATTGTTTAACACATTTTTTAACACGTATGCACTGTTAAAACCCAAAATTAATTCAAAACTATAACAATTAACCTGAAACGATCAACCAGAACAAAGTAGCTATTTATTTTATGCTTCTAGATGAGTGCTGTTATTTTTAGGATTGTTTACCAGCTATCTGTACTAAGGGTATATGGATTTATCAGCGATTCAGCGGTCAGTATTCCAGCTGCCGCGTTACGATTTTGGGCACAAACAAAAACCTTGTTTACTTCTTCTAACCTATTCGGATTCGTTGATAATACACGAGTTCAGTCCTCCTGAGCCAGCTAAAAAGTGTGAGCAAAATCTTGATCAGCATGCAATTGAAAACATGCATTACTTATAGAGCATTAGACAAATTTGCATTGCTGGTATAAGTAACCGCCACATAGTTACAATCTTCCCATTTATATTGGGTCCCAAGCACGAAGCCTCAAGTTTGCACATTTAGAAACGGCATAATATTAATAATTGAGAAGCACAATATAAAAACCTGGTTTCGTGTACTTCTGAGTTTGATCTCATCGGACTTTTTCTTTCTCTCTACACGTCTGAGTCCATTACACCTCGATTTGGGTGCAAAGCTCATCCCATAAGTTGTAGGTATAGTACTTTATTTCTGTTGCCCAATTTTGTACTCAAATACTGCAAATGTAGTTCAAACGTTAGTTAATGTTTTTGGCGGATGAAGCATTGCCCTTCTTTGTCGAGGCAAACTATCTATCAAGGTTGGACAGATCGCTCATTCTGACCATTTCCAGTTTCGAGGAGTGGAAAAAACAAGAGATTCAGTTTCCCGAAGAGGCATTATTATGCTGCAAGGACGAATCTCGTTTAGCTAGTGGACAGGCCTCGGGAGCAGGGTTGTATTGTATCGAAGAGTACGGGAGGGTTACTGTTTAGGCATGAACACCACGATTTTTGAAGCAGAATTATATGCAATACTCTCTACTGCGTGCAATGGGGAGGTGAGAAAGGGTACGGAGCAGAAGATTTATGCTCTGATAGTCAGACGGCACTAAAAGCCATATGCGGGCCTAGAACCGCGGAATCCCTGGTACCTGCCAGGCGCGGCCGTCTCACAGCAGCTACTACTACTACTAGGCAGTTTTCGTTACTTACAAAGTGATGTTCCGTTTAACGCTATTTGACAACTTTGACATTTGCATTTCGTTTTACATATATCGTAGCCGCTAAGTGCCGGTATTGTACGGACGATAGCAATAGTGATTAACGAAGCGACACGCATGCGCAGTGTCCTTCATACCCCCTTTTAGGTTGACAATGATACCATCAGGACATGTGACTGCGTGGTACTTAACACAATGGTACCTCTTGTGGCCCGAATAATAAGCCTCTTGGTTTTCTGAGGGCGGCCATTGATCGTCCAAAGAATGGCTCTAGGTCAGCTAACCTGTTGGGGTGACTCAATTTCCTGAGCAAAATACAAAACGCTTCTTGCCCAGAAACCTTATGTTGGCTGTCTGTATTAAGCTCATCTGGAATTCTGAGTGCTTGTACCAATCTCGGAGTATGCCGTTTTTTGAAGCGGAAATTCACTTTACACTCCTGTTCCGAGAGCATATCTAAGCTGAATCTCCCGTAAAGGTCGGCTCTGTATTCGATGTTGTTGTTGTCAAACACTTCCAAGAAAATGGCATCTTCAAAATCTGAGTCGTCAGTGGAGGCCAATAAAATCAACTCGTCCATCATTTTAGGGCAAACTACAGCGAACACTCTTGAATTATCATTTTCTCTCAAACAACAACCTTTACAATAATCATCTGCTATTTTGACGTTATGTTGTCAAAGTTGTAGCTGAAAATAAGGTTAGGGGGCATCTTACAGTGGTGTCTTGCTCCGAAAACTATTTATTTATCTGTCAAATAGCGGTTCTGACAACGTACTTGTTAACCGAAGCGGTAAGATTAATTAAGAACAACGAAAACTACCTACTAATGTTTTCGTTTCCAATAAATGTGGTTCTACTTATGGACCAATAATCGAGGATGAAGCTAAAGGTGCGTTTTCACGCGTCGATCTGGGTTGAACGATTCAGATCGATTATTGAATCGAAAGCAAATTGAATATGTAAACCACTTTTCGACTTGGTCATTCGGCGGAGTGAGTCGATTCGACGGAAGTAGAAAGACTGTCTACCTTTAATCGGCGACTATCGTCGAATCAATGTCGAACGACTGGAATGGAATGTGTAAACACTTCGTCGAACGAAAGCAACGTGCTAAAATCCGAATAGTGCGTACGAAGTTGTTGTCTTTAGCGCGACAAGCTATAATTTTGTGCAAAAATGGCTGAAAAATGGTCAGATGCGAACAAGGCAAGATCTTTGGGTGCTTATCAAAACTTAATGATGTATTATGGAATCCACAAATCGAGCTTTATCGCAATCTACAGGCAAGACAAGCAGCATTGCAAGCAATTCTTAAACATGTGAATAGACCTAAAATATCCGAAAGTGACTTGAAAAATAAAATCAAAAACATCAGAACAACATACAATCGTGAATTGGCCAAAGTACTGAAATCACTGAAGAGTGGTTCTGGACCTGACGACATATACAGGGTTATTCACGTTATTCGACACGGAGCATTATGGCTAAAGTATTTGATAAAAAAGAAAATAATATGGATAGAGACCCATAAAGGCTACATTTTAAAAATATTTTAATGTTATACAGGGGGTCCCAAAAGCACGAAATGTATCAAAGTTATGTTTTTTTAAATGGAACACCCCGTATATTATTGCATATTCAAATTCCTTGATGAATTCTATTGTGACTTCATGTATCATACATGGGACTTAAAGCGAACCGTTTAGGTGTAAATCACCATTTTCGGTATAAGTAGATATCAGGAAAAAATTGAATATCGCAGAGATTATAAAATTTGGAAGGCTGTGACTTTGCCGTAGTACTAAGCATAAAATGCGTCAGCTTTGATGAGACTGTCAAATTTAAATTAGGTTTATGCTTGGAGAAATCGGTCGATGAATTAAGGAAACTTCGATCAGCGATAACTTCATTTTTTCAAATGAGAATGCCTAATTTTTTTTATACGGTTAAAAGTAGAATTTGATAACCTTTTTAATGATGTATGGTTGTGCATATCAATCTCTGGTAGTTTTCATTCAATTTTAAATTTTCAAACAAATCGGCGTTTTTCAATTTGCCTACCTATAACCAACGTAGCAGGCCATGAAATATAAACAAAAACCTGTTAAGGTAGAAGAAAATAACTAACTTAGCTGAAAAATACACACGAACTGGACTAAAGGGAGAAGATTATAAAAATTACTCACAACAAACAAAGTCTAACCAGAAACAACGGCGGTAACATATCTTTGGTCAAAGAGAAGCTGGAGTATAGCAGAAATGGATTTTTTCACGGCCTACTAGCTACTGCAATATACTAGAGATTGGCAATTTCCAAAACCATTAAAAATTTTGAAATAAACTAAAAATTACTAGAGAATGTTGTAAGCAGTTTATTATTTTCATAATAAAATTTCATATTTAATGATATAAAAAAGTATGCAATTCTGTCAAAACTCAAGTCAAAAGTACCTCTGACTGGAGTTCTGAAAATTCTTCAGTACCTATTAGCAAGGTCGCAGAAAATGAAGAATGAATTAAAATTTGTTCAAATTATAAAACATATCTTAAATGGCAAAACATTTAAATCTGATTTGTCAGTATTCCTTTTTTGCAATATTGCTAATATGTAGATATTAAAAAATAGAAGGGCTCCAGTCAGAGGTATCGACTTCGACGCAAATTAGTACTTTTTTACACCATTACATATGATTGATAGTTGCGTGCTGGAGCAACAGTCGCTGGTTGTTTCTGTTTCATATGAGGGTTTTTGATTGCCTTGGAAATTTTTAACCTCTAGTAAATTGCGGTAGCCAGTAGACAGTAAAAATATCTATTACTGCCATACTCCAGCTTCTCTTTGACCTTAGAGATGTTATCGCAGTTGTTTCTGGGAGAGTTGATTTGTTGTAAGGAATTTTTATAATATTGTCCCTTTAGTCTAGTTAGTGTGTATTTTTCAGCTAGGTTAGTTGTTTTCTTCTAGCTGAACAGATTTTTGTTTATATTTCATGGCCTGCTACGTTGCTTATAGGTAGGAAAATTGAAAATCGCCGATTTGTTTGAAAATTTCAAATTGAATGAAAACTGCGAGAGATTGATATTCACAACCTTATATCATTAGAAAGCTTACCAAATTCTACGTTTAACCGTATAAAAAAATTAGGCATTCCCATTTGAAAAAATCAAGTTATCGCTGATCGAAGTTTCCTTAATTCATCGACCGATTTCTCCAAGCATAAATGTAATTTAAATTTGACAGTCTCGTCAAAGCTGACGCATTTCATGCTTAGTAATACGGCAAAGTCAAAGCCTTCCATATTTTGTAATCTCTGCGATATTCAATTTTCTCCTGATATCTACTTATACCGAAAATGGTGATTTACACCTTAACGGTTCTTTGTAGGTACCATGTATGATACATAAAGTCCACTAAAATTCACCAAGGAATCTGAATATGCAATAATATATGGGGTGTTCCATCTAAAAAAACATAACTTTGATTCATTTCGTGTTTTTGAGACACCCTGTATAACATGAAAATATTTTTAAAATGTAGCCCTTATGGGTCTCTATCCATCCGAAATCGTTATTTTCTTTTTTATCAAATACTTTAGCCATAATGCTCCGTGTCGAATAACGTGAATAACCCTGTATGTTCCTGTCGTGTAAACCTTTTTGCTTTCAGCACAGATCGAATTATGGTCGAACGATCCAAATCGTTCAACCCAGATCGACCTGTGAAAACGCGCCTTAAGAGACCACAGGATCAAATAAGATGTTACATTACAGTAAAATGTATGCACCATATTTCAGGGTACAAAAAATGGCCTATGAAGCGCACTTAAAAGCATGAAAAAGTCAATTATTTATTGCAAATGTTCGCATTTTCGATCTGCGGGTGTTTCTTGTTATGTCCATAGAAAAATCAAATATGACATACGACAAGTGTGAGAACAAAAAATATTGACTAAAAGGTGATTCGATCCTACACACACCATAGTATACCAATGACGTCAGAGTTTGTTTTCGTGAGGTTTTGACTATCCTCAAAAATCAAAAACCTTCAAGGCCGTATTTCTTTTTTAGTGAAAGGCCCTATTGCGTGCTTGAATTTCAAATGTTAACTTGTAAACGAACATTCATCTGCTGTGCCTTTAATACCTAAAAAATAATAATACGAAGGAAGCCTATGGCCAAGGAACTAATTTAGATGAGAAAATCTTGGGATTGTGGCCAAAATTTTGAAAAAAGAGACTGGGTCATAGCATAGAGGAGACTCTGGTGCTAACGGCCAAGCTTTCGGCAATGCTTATTGCCAATTTAAAACAGCAATTGCATTGAGTGCAAACGACGTCTCAATGCTATATAATCGTCAAAATTCTTCAAAAAATGTTTAAAAACTATGCTATCATGGCGTCTTTCACTAACAGGTCAGGAAACAAACAACATATAATTGTAAATTATAAACACGCAGATACGACCTTTACATGTTGAAATTTTAAACCCGAAGGTATTATGAATTCCGTGATTTGAAAACACACATTTTATGATCTAGATTTTCTTAAATAAAGACCTTCTTGGTCTAACAGGTGATAAAATGGCCGTTAGTTTGTGAAATGTGGAGACATAGTTCTTTCTTTAAATTGGCAAACCTCAACGTTAAAGCCCTGAAGATGGCAATAAACATTGCCGAAAGCTTGGCTGTTAGCGTCAGAGTCTCCCCTATGCTGTGACCCACTCTCTTTTTTCAAAATTTTGGCCACAACCACAAGATTTTCTCATCTAAAAAATAATATCTCCTACGCCTACTAATAGCCAAAAGATACATGTACACTTTCACTAAATTTTATTTGTATCACTAAAACAGTACAGTACTTATGAATAGAAACTCTCATCTAGGCAGGTATAAAGAGTCAACCTCGATTCAGTTCCTGTATAGTTAGGGGTATGGACGGTATTACTGTGTCTCTTGACAGGTTCTTGGGTTTTCAATAATTCTATATCATGAGTTTTCAATAATTCTATATCGCTGGGTATTTTACGGTGCTCTTTCGATGATCCAGTTGTCCAATACTCGTACAAATCTGGTTTAAAACCAACATTCTTGTCTGCGTTGCACATAAATAGATGTTTGATTAAATCTTCTTCTTCCTTTGTGACTATCCTGAAATACGTACTCGTACATTTTGGTACATACATTTTGTCGAATCAACTGTCAAATTCGATCGTACTGTATCAAGATCAAATTCCTAGCTTTGAGATAGGTGTTGCGACTTCTCATTGCGACACTCGCATAGGAAATGGAAAAGTGTTTCATGTATTACGTTCACTAGACGGTTTTAGCTACCGATATTTTTCTGTATGTGGTGAAGTAGCCGTAATCGTCAAAGTTTACGGAATAAATATAAGTTGGATCACTCTCCGTCGGCACTTTGAAGATCTCACATCAAAGCGATGCCGCGGCCGCACGCGCCAGTTAGTTTTTGCGTTGGTTTTTGCCCAAGTACGAGGGTCTTTTAGCGGGGACTTGTTAACGCCAGGGTTTTACGTATATACGAGGGTAATTGAAAGACTATGTATTGACAGCCGATTTAGACATACAAATACAAATATTTTGCTAATACACTAACTTACATAAATGGGTATCAAAAGTAAAACCTAGTAAAACTATTACTAATGAATCTCAAATGATTTCACGTATTGTAGCTGTTTCGCAGATAAGTAAAAATTGGTTCAAAGGTGCAGTAGTATTTTTACCTTAATGTTTTGTTTATTTGGCTTATTTTTGAGACCACAGCTTATAAAATTTATGGTATAGTATATACGAACTCGTATGTACAATTTCTAACCCGCCCCCGTGTGGGGGTGTAAGCAGTAACCTCTTCTCAACCAACAGCTTTGGGTGGATGAGTTGACAAGAGTCATGACACCTTCTTGTCCTTGGGGTAAGAAATTGTCCCTAAAGACGGATGAACCAGTAGACACATCTGGTCAACAGCATGAGGATGCAGAAAGCAAATGGGAAACTACTGCATTAATGGTCTTAAAGATATCCCAAGAGGAACTCGTAAAATGGGTACATTCTACGAGTTTATCTATTAAGACATTGTGACTATGATGATGATGTACAATTTTAAAAGATAATCATGTGGAAATGCTTTACATGGATGTGAATAAATTATTATTGACATTTTGCCTTTCAGTGTCATTCCAATTGCTACTGTAGAAACTAAATTGTTAAAGTTATCAATAAAAATATTTCAGAGCTCTAAAATATAATTCAGAATGTTCTGGGTGGTATGGTAAGACCACCAAATGAATATTTGTCTCACTATACGCTTTTAGCGTGATAGAATCCTTTAACTACCTGTAGGCCTGTAGGTCTCGAATTAAGCACTTTAGACGTGTGCTAGTTTGTTGGAACTGTTTTATCGGGTGGAATACAGAAAGGCACAATTGTACAGGGTGCCCCATTAGTAATTTCGAATCGGATGTCACGTGACCAAAAACAAATACCTCATTGGGTATATAATTCTCTACTACTGCCCAGTTTCGACATATTGCTTGTCTTAATCGTTGTGAAACACCCTGTATTTATATCCTTTATATTTCAAAGTTTACCACAAAATAAGGATGGATCTCATTGTCATTTTCCATCCATTAATAAATTTAATTGATAAAATCAAACTTCTGAAAATATTATCCATTTCCTGCAAACGAATTCGAGATAACAGAATCCGATATTTTTGAGACACTGTATACACCTCGCGTTAAACACGTTCAATCACTCCTTTGCGCCACCCCGTATCTCCCGGCTGACATCGGTACACTGCTACCGGTGTACCGGGGTGACGGAGCAAGGGGCAGGTCGTTTTGATATTTTTGCGGAGTGATCCAACTTATATGTATTCCGTAAACTTTCCGTAAACTTTGTAATCGTACAGCAAATGTAATAGATTATAGCCACTATAGTGTTTCGTTTACTACACGATCATGAAATCGTGGCACCATGGCATTGAGTTTCGCGCTAAAACTTTGCGTACATTTCTAATTGTGTGGTTAGTGTGCATCCATTTGGACATTTCAAGTTTAAAATTATCTACCTATATTGCAAATTATTACATTATAAAAATGAGTGATGTGCATCAAGCTTTGAGAAATTTGGCGATAATCATAAAGTTGTTAAAAAGGATGAGGAAAAATGAGGAGTTAGAACAATTATTACATAAAATGGTTTGTTAGTTATCAACTATACTTGAACACAGAAAAAACATCCCTGGTGCAATTCCATAATGCTTCGAAAAGACCGCCTGCATTACATGTTGCTGTCAATGGCACAATAGTGCCGATTGATAGGCAAGTTAAACTTTTGGGGCTGTATCTCGCCACGAGCTTAAACTTTAAAGATCACTGTGAGTACCTTAGTTCAAAGATAAACTGTCAGTCTTATGTTTTGAAAAACTTGAGAACAGTGCTTACGCATAGTCAACTAATTTCGGTTTACTGTGCCCATCATGGCTATCCGGGTTTCATGTTTTACGAGGCGTAGTGACAGTCGCTAATAAAAGAGCTGTCATTCGAGCTGTTTTGCGTTTTGACACGAACTTTTGAATAGTTTCTCGTCATTTTTAGCGTTGTTTCGTTTGCTGTTTGGTCCTACTATTTTGTGTATGGATAACTCTTCAAAATATGGTTATGGAAGCAGGAAAATAAAAGCTGGACATGTTTGAGCTGCAAAAAGCTGCTCTTTGAAAAGCTACTTTAACTAACTTATAACTTTTTTATGTTCCCTAAAAATCCCTAAAGGTAAGAATTAACATATATTACTACAGATGAGGTAAAGACAATTACCCATAGCAGTTTTGAAAGACTAAGAAATGAGACTTTATTTAAAGTTTTTAGTGTTATCATAAGAAACTGTAATAGAACATACTGTGAAGTGATGTATTAATAAATTACTGTCTAGGTTTGAAGGCATTTAAATAATTGTATTCTTTATCATGTCCTCAATGTTTACACCGCATCTGTTGAGGATTAGTATGTTAATTCTACCCTGTTGCACTGATAACGCCTTTTTCTACTCCGCCCCTGTCAGTGTGAATGAAACTATCCCAAAATGGCGCCTCTGACGTCAGATATTTGCAACATGTCATCACAAAGGGACCGACATTGAGTAAGACAGCTGATTGCTTGTTGAGCAGTGGATAGGTTAAAAAAGCATATACGATATACATGGGATAAGTAGAAACAAAGTTTATAAAATACAAACAGGGTGTGCCGAGCAGAATGAGCAGAATTCGTCCTGAAGATAAGTGAGTAGCGTGGTTACCCTGCTCCTACTCGGCTTACTTCGACGAGGTACTTCGACGAGGAATTTCGCGACCTGTTTGGCTAGGGCAGGGGTTCCCAACCTGTGCGCCGCGCCGTCTTGGTGCGCCGTAGAAAGTAAAGAGGGGCGCCGTGAGTCGATCCTCTATAAGCCTAAAGCACAAATATTTGTGGGTGCCTAAAAAGCCACAATACCTAATCTGACGCTCGCCACATTTTGAAACTACTGGAGAAGATTACAACGCTCAGGAAGAAACTACAAGCTTGGATAAAAAAAAAGACGAATGAAGGCAGCGGTCAAGATTGCTTTTCACAATTGTATAAATATGCGGGATCCAATGAACTGGTTGTCTCACAAGACCTGATGGTCCTTTTCACGGAACACTTATGGAAGCTCACTGAATCGTTTTCGAAATGCTTTGCAGATGATGATGTCGAAAGATTTGCGTGGATCCAAGATCCCTTACATACGCAAGCTCCGCCAGAATTCTCCAAATCCGATTTGGTGGAGTTTTGGTTATTGATTCAAAATGAATATCCATACCTAACATCAAAAGCTTTAAGAATTTTTATTCCGTTCGCAACGTCATATTTATATGAAGCTGGATTTTCAGCCGTAGCTGTAATCAAGAACAAATATCGCTCAAGGATCAATGAGGAGCAAGAAATGAGAGTCGCAGTGTCGAATTTTATTCCCCGTTTTGAAAAACTATGCGAAGATCACCAAGCTCAATCGTCACATTCATTTGACTGTCGTATCTTATTTTTGTTTTTCTTGAGTCGTTCTTTTTGTTTTCTGCTTCAATTCTGAATTCTTATAACTTGAATAAGATCAACTTCATTTCCTATAGAGGAAGTTTTTATTTTTGTGTCTACTATTATTGTAGATACCTATTTGTTTCGACAGTATCTATTTAAAATAGCTGTCTAAGATAGGGCGCCGTGACAAAATGCCAAACTTGAAAGTGCGCCGCGGGTTGAAAAAGATTGGGAACCCCTGGGCTAGGGCTATAAAATTGGACTTACCTTAGAACGTGACCATTTTTCATAACATACTGTTTAGAAGGGTCGTAGTAACCATCTCCTGTGTCATAGCACCCTTTTTGTACGTTACGGGGAGTGTTTGTTAGACGTTCTTGACCAGGAGGTTGGAATTTCCTCTCGTTATTTTCTATCTGATAGCTGAAAAATAGTATGTATGGATAAACGAGTTCGAAAACTCGAGACTCGAGAAACTCGAGAAGAGGGGTCAAAATTGAGCAGCTGATTCAGGACCTCGATTGCGGATAGTGCTAAATTTGTTACGTTGTAGTAACCTGTAAATAACCAGGATTTGATGATTTAACCCAGGACAAGACAAAAAGTGCCCTCTGATAGTAATTTCTTCTGGTCATATGACCAGACCATAAGGCATATGCCTCCGCTGTTTTTTTTTATAACTGAGCAGACCGCGTAGGCAGGACCTAAATACCAAAGTACCGCGGCTGCTGTGAAAGGGTTATGTTAGGGGAAGTTTGTTAACGCGAGATTTGAATGGGCCAATATCCGCAGGCCCAATAAATACATCTTCTGGCAGTCCATTCCAAGCCTTGGGCACCCTGGGAATAAATGTGCGGTTGTACCGCTCAGTTCTTAATGTATGAAGAACGACCGTCTTAGGATAAGGTGTAGCGGAACGATAGAGGATAGCTCAGAGGAGCAGATTTCGTTGGAATATCGGTAGAAGAGTGAGAGGTCACCAACAACACGCCGGTGAGAAAGTGACTGAAGGTGGCGCGTTAAGGCCGGATCGCCAATTAGTCGAATTGCCCTTCTCTGGACTGCATCTAGTATAGACAGAGTAATGGGGGCAGCAGCTCCCCAGACATGAGAGAAATACTCCAGGCAGGGTCTTATCTGGGCTTTATATAGCGTGAGGAGGTTACATGGTGAGAAATACTTTCTGGCTCTAAATAGGTACCCAAGCTTTTTACCAGCAGCTGTTGCAATTGAAGCGACGTGTTCGTGCCAGATCAGATTTTCTGTAATGTTGACTCCTAACAGCTTGAATGAGTGACTCCTTGGCAGAGCCTGGTTGTTCATCAGAACCTGGTGTTGGCCTGAGCACTTCTTGTTTGATAGCGTATAATACTGGGTCTTGGAGGCATTAAATTTAACCATATTCTTAAGCCCCCAAGCGGTAATGGTATCGAGATCCTTTGAAAGTGAAGCTGCCACTGCCAGTCTTCTGCGTTCCACCTCGACCACAGAGATCGATCTATTGCTCATGATGCCTGCATGCAGCGTACTGTCATCCGCAAAACTGTGGATTGGGTTTGTAGTGCTAGAGAGTAGATCATTGATATGAAGCAGAAACAATGTCGGAGCCAATACCGATCCCTGCGGAACCCCGGCATTGATGCTGTGGAAAGAAGAGGAACAGCCGTCATCCACGACAGAGATTTTCCGACCTGAGAGGAAGTCTGAGAGCCAACCGCCGAGCTTAACAGGGAGCCCATAAGACGGGAGCTTGTTTAGGAGAGCTGCATGCCACAGATGACCGAAGGCCTTTGAAATATCGAGAGCAACGACGTGAGCCTCACCAAACGACTGGATGAGTTTGCTCCACACATGTGTGACGTAAGCCAGGAGATCTCCAGTTGATCTTTGGTGTCGGAATTCATATTGTCTGTCATTGATTAAGCGATGGAGCTCTAGGTATTTAATGAGCTCTTGGTTGACGCATCTCTCCATCACTTTACTGATTACAGAAAGCAGAGCTATAGGTCTGTAGTTGGTCGGATCAGTTTTGGATCCTTTTTTGGCACCGGCTGGATGCAAGCTGTTTTCCAGTCTTTTGGGAAAATGCCGGAATCATAAGATAACCGAAAGAGGCGGGTAAATATGGGAGCGAGCTCCGGTGCGCACTTCTTGACAACATTGGAGGGGATCATGTCGGGCCCATTCGCCTTATCAATGTCAAGTGACTGCAGCACCAAAGTTTACGGAATACATATAAGTTGGATCACTCCGCAAAAATATCAAAACAGCCTGACCCTAGCCCCGTCTCCCCGGTCCACCGGTAGCAGTGTACCGACGTCAGCCGGGAGATACGGGGGGCGGCGCAAAGTAGTGGTTGAACGTGTGCAACGCGAAGTGTCTCAAAAATATCGGATTTTGTTATCTCAGATTTGTTTGCAGGAAATGGATAATATTTTCAGGAGTTTGATTTTATCAATTAAATTTATTAACGGATGGAAAATGACAATCAGATCCATCCTTATTTTGTGGTAAACCTTGAAATGTAAAGGATATAAATACATGTTTCACGACGATTAGGACACGCAATAGGTCGGAACTGGGCAGTAGTAGAGAATTATATATCCAATGAGGTATATGTTTTTGGTCACGTGACGTCCGATTCAAAATTATTAATGGGACACCCTGTACATTTGTGCCTTTCTGTGTTCCATCCGATAAAACAATTCCAACAAACCAGCACACGTCTAAAGTGATTAATTCGAGGCCTACAGGCCTACAGGTACTTAAAGGATTATATCACGCTAAAAGCGTATAGTAGTGAGACAAAATATTCATTCGGTGGTCTTACCATACCACCTAGAGACATTCTGAATTATATTTTAGAGCTCGGAAATATTTTTATTGATAACTTTAACAATTTAGTTTCTACAGTAGCAATTGGAATGACACTGAAAAGCAAAATGTCAATAATATTTATTCACATCCATGTTAAGCATTTCCACATCATTATCTTTTAAAATTGTACATACGAGTTCCTATATATTATACCATAAATTTTATAAGCTGTGGTCTCAAAAATATGCCAAATAAACAAAACATTAAGGTAAAAATACTTCAGCACCTTTGAACCAATTTTTACGTATCTACGAAACAGCTACAATATGTGAAATCACTTGAGATTCATTAGTAGTAGTTTTACTTTACTTTAGTTACCTAGTGTATTAGCAAAATAAACGTTATATTTGTATTTGTATGTCTAAGTCGGCTGTCAATACATAGTCTTTCAATGACCCTCGTATATACGTAAAACCCTGGCGTTAGCAAGTCCCCGCTAAAAGACCCTCGTACTTGGGCAAAAACCAACGCAAAAACTAACTGGCGCGTGCGGCCACGGCATCGCTTTGATGTGAGATCTTCAAAGTGCCGACGGAGAGTGATCCAACTTATATTTATTCCGTAAACTTTGGCAGCACCTTCCGAACTATTTTTGTTCTGACCGTTATTTCGCTCACGGCTTGGGATACTCTCGGTATGGATGATAACTGTGCACTGGATGGGAATTTTACAGTGGAGTTTGCTGCGAATGTCTTGGCAAATATTTCGGCCTTATCCTTGGAATCAGTTGCTACTGTTCCATCCTCACATGTGACCGGCGAGAAGCTACTCCTCGAGAACTATCTGTTTAAACAGATTCTAGAAGGAGCCGCTGCCATTGGGGTGTAACATAACCTTCTTCTATTTGATTGAATATACAGGGTGAGTTTTTAGTACCGGCTCGGTCGATAACTCCACTACTATAGAAGATAGCAAAAAAAGTTGTATATGAAAGCTGTAGCCACGGATATGCTCCTTGCTCCGAAAATATTTTGATTTATCCAGGGTGATCCATAACTACGCGGTGATGCAAACATGCATTTTTTTAAATGAGACATCCTATATATTATTCCATATTCAGATTCTACTGATGATTTTGGTTCTTCCAATGTAGGGCATTGTTACATTATACAGGGTGTTTCAAAAGTTATGACCATTTTTATATCCAAATCGCGGACAAATGAACGTACTATTTGTCAAAAAATAATGAATCAAAAATAATTTTTTTTACATGAGAAGATTAAAAATATCCTCTAGTTTTAAAATCGGCTATAAAAGAAGCCCGAGACGCATATTCGTCTACAGGGTGATGTAGAATGCAAAATCCAAATTTTCTCTTTTTTTTCAAATGTAACCCCTAATATTTTATTATCCCAAAGAATTGCTTTTAATATGTTCTTTCACCTTTGTATAGCACTTGTTGTACCTACGTCCATCAGTTTCCGAGAGATTTCGGTTCTTGGGTAAATTTAAAATATAGCCTCTATTTATTTTGAGAAAGTGCTATCTGATTTGTTTTTTATTTAATGGACAACTAAATTATAACGTCTTGATAGTATTTGATGAAGTCAAAACCCTAAATCATCGAGATAATAAAGTCAAGTATGCTGAGGAAACAATTTTGTAGGCGTCATGCATAATTATCAAGTAGTTTTATCAGGTAGGCTTTGAAAAATTGACAGTTTTTATAACCTACTCAATAATTCCGTACTGTGTGAAAAACTAGCTTTGAAAATTAATTTTTCCATTGAGGGTATTTAGTAGAATCTTTGAGAAATTGTCTACTTGCCTCTAGAATATATCAACTATGAATAGCAATATCCAGAACGGAGGCTCTCTAAGCCACATCGGACGCGCCTCGCTTGGAGCATCGCGCTTTGCTTAGCGCTACGCTATGCGCCGGATGTGAACGGCTGCATCTAAACGTATGGGTTGGTTCCCCTCGCTTTACGCTAGGCGCTATGCGCTCGATGTGAACGGCTGCATCTAAATGTATGGGTTGGTCTCCCCTCGCTTTACGCTGGGCGGTAAGCAAAGCGCGATGGTCCATGCGAGGTGCGTCTGATGTGAACGGGGGCTAAAACTAATGCGTTGGAAAGACTGAAGAATCGTTTTATTTGGACTGTGTCGTTTCATATTTCATAGCCTACCTGATACATCTGCTTGATAATTGTGCATGACGTCTATAAAATTGTTTCCTCAGCACACTTGACCTATATTATCTCATTAGTTCAGTGTTTTGACTTGATCAAGTATTATTATCGCCTTGTATTTTAGTTGTTTGTTAAGCAAAAAATTTGGTAGTATTTTCTCAAAATAAATAAATTTTATTAAAGAAATAGAAGGTATATTTAAAATTTGTAGAAAAATCGAAATATCTCAGAAACTAAGGAATGCAGCCATAATAAGTGCTATACAAAGATGAAAGAGCATATTAAAGGCAATTCTTTGGTATAATAAAATATTGGGGGTTACATTTAAAAAAAGAGAGAAAATCTAGATTTTGCATTCCACATCACCCTGTATACGAATATTTGTCGCGGGATCTTTTTATAACGTATTTTAAAACTAGAGGATATTTTTAATCTTCTCATGTAAGAAAAATAATTTTTGATTAATCACTTTTTGATATACAGTACATTCATTTGACCTTGATTTGGATACAAAAATGGTCATAACTTTTGAAGCACCCTGTATAATGTAACAATACCCTACATTGGAAGAACGGAAATCATTAGCAGAATTTGAATATGGAATAATATATAGCATGTCTCATTTAAAAAAATGCATGTTTGCATTACCACGTAGTTATGGATCACCCAGTATAAATCAAAATATTTTCTGAGGAAGGAGCATATCGGTGACTACAACTTTTATATACAACTTTTTTCGCTATCTTCTACATAGTGGAGTTATCGACCGAGCCGGTACTAAGCACTCACCCTGTATGTGATAAAATATAGAGAAACTCAATCTGGCTGGAGTTTTGACAAAGCGAACATCTAGCATTATACATCGTGTTCAAAAAGTACCGGTCCAAATGAATAACTGGAAAAGTAGCGGTCGTACAAAAAAGTAGTTGGGACAAATATCGTAGGAATTTCTCTCGGCTATCCTATGGTGACCTTTTAGGATGTTCATAAATGGAAATCCCTATACTTGACGCCGGAAACGAAATGCCCGGGGAATTCTACGCCCAGATGTGGGCTTGACCTTGAAAATTTGACCTTGAATGATTTAGTTAAGGTCAAAATGTGACCAACAGAATATCTTGGGGAGTAGAGGTCGCAGAAGAAAGCGGTCGAGACAGAAATCGTAAGAACTTTTAACCTTATGTTAATCATCTAAGGTCAAATTTACAAATGGCCAAGCTATATAATCTCGACGTAGAATTTTCCGTGCTTCTCATCTCTGGCGTCAGAAGTAAGGGTTTCCATTTAAGAAAAGCGATTTGACCTTGATGTCAACGTCAAGATCACCACAGAGGTGACCATCGGATAGCCAGGAAAATTTCCTACGACTGTCTTAACGATTTTTGTCTTTTTGCGCAATCCCTACTTTCAAGATATGTTGCTGGTCATGTTTTGATCTCGACTTTATTATCCAAGGTCAATTTTTTCAAAAGATCAAGCTCACATCTGGACGTTGAATTTTCTGGGCATTTCATTTCCGACGTCAAAAGTAGGCGTTTCCATTTAAGAAAACCTTGATTTGACCTTGAATGTCATGATCAAGGTCACCATAAGGGACACCGTCGGATAGCCAGATAAATTTACTACGACTTTTGTATTAACCATTTTTCTGTGCGAATCCTACTTCTCTAGTTATTCATTTGGTCGGTACTTCTTAACGCTGCTCCTACAATCCGGAATAGTGTCTCCGGAAGATGCGGGGAGCTAAAAAGGAACCGACGATGGGTGTGATAAATAAACAGGTGCGCGCTACATTAGAAAGAAATGGAAACAGTCATGCTGACGCGTCGCCCGAAATTTGTAAAATTGAAGAGGAAGGCGATTTGCAGATGTTTCTTATCCCAATGCCTGACGCTTCATTTTCCAATATTTTTACATTAAATTTTCTTATGATGTTTAGAAGAAAATTGTCCAGAGTGATATTGAAGCACTTTTTAATTTTTGCTTCTGGGCTTTTCTTAAAAAAAAACAAGGTTGACGAAGAAAATAGGCAACCTCAAGCGATCATATTTCATGTTCAATCAATTTTTTTCAAATAATGCTTCGATAGCCGCCTGCGTAATTTCCTTTTAAACTTCATGTAAAAATTTCATGCAAAAATATTGAAATCTAGAACGTCAGGAATTGGGATTAAATCACTTGAAAATGACCGTTTATGCTCCCCGTAGGAGCCGCCTTAAACACGTTGTGTAGATGATATAGTACAATCCAGATAGCATACCTTCTGTCAGTTGAAGTAAGGTAGTTGAAATGTTTTGTGTATTCCAAACCATCAGCGTATTTGTAGGTATACTTAATTAGCTTTCCTTTTTGCCAGCTTCCCTCAAGTATTTGACCTTTAGGAAATTGTATTGTACCCTCACCGTGGAATTGTCCGTCCATGAAATTTCCTTGGTATATAGCACCTGAAAAGTGTTGTTATGTAATTATGACTTGTATTTGGGCCCCCTACTATTCAATATCTCCGTCAATGTAATTTCATCTTGTTTTTAGATGACATCTGATCATCATCATCATAGTCACAATGTCTTAACAGACATGTTGTGAACTCGTAAAATGCATTAAGTCGGAGCTATAGTATTGCTGACACGAATATTATCAATAGTTTTGAGAACTGTAGCTCGCCATCGTTCGCGACTTACTGTCAGTTCAATGGCGCTCTTGATACTCATATCTAGCAACCATTTCGTCATATCCACCAAGCGTGTAGGGGAACGGCCACGGCGCCGCCCACTCGGGGCGTGCCCCTGAACTACAAGTTTCTCCATATTATCGCTTCTGTGAATATGTCCGAAGAATGTAAGCATTATCATCGACACAACGGAGGATATCTCTTTGGATTACCGAGCTCATCCAGTATGGAAACATTAGTTCGATGGGCAGTATAAGGAATTCTCAGCATTCTCCTCCACGTCCACATTTCAAAAGCATCTATGCGAGTTCGATCTGCCTTTTTAACAGTCCAAGTTTCCAAGGCATATAAAAATATGGAGAACACAAGAGATTGAACCAGTGACATTTTGGTAGCTTAAGTGATGCCATATTTTAGTAAGCTTTGTCATGGCCATCCGTGCCTGTTGAATGCGCCGTCGAATCTCATTCTCACAGCTACCTGAATTGTCGATCTCACTACGGCCTATTGACTTTATTTCTCGATAATTGTCATGCTCTCTATCTACGATAATAACCTTGGTCTTGTTATAGTCAATACCAAGACCATATGCTGCACTGTGTTGTTCTAAGACGTTCAATAGAGCTACTAGTTCTTCCTGAGGAGCAGCAATAAGGGTTGTATCGTCAGCAAATCTTAAGTTAGATATTTTGCTTCCGCCAATAGTTATACCGCCATTCCAGTTGTCCAATACCCGTCTCATTACAAATTCAGAGTAAATGGTAAATAACATCGGAGATAATACGCATCCCTGACGAGCTCCTTTTCTGGTTGCTGTTTGACCAGACAGCTGAGCTAGACTCATAGAGTTGCTGTATGGGGAATAGTGGTAAGGGACTCCCATGGAGATAAGGATTTCCCACAGTTTAGGCCACTTTGCGATATCAAACGCCTTAGAATAGTCCACAAAGCAAATAAAAACGGAAAAATAATGCTCTCTGGCTTGACATCTGATACCTAGCCTAAAATATCGAAGAAAGACTATGTACTCATCATATAATTAAAAAAAGAGGCTATTACAGTGGTAGTTATTGTTATTTATTAATATTTTATTGCTACTTGTGAACTTCTTTTCAAGATTTAATTGTAAAATTGAATAGTTTAATAATAATAAAAGTATCTTTAATTAAAAAGGTTACATAAAAGAGTGGAATGAATAAGAAATAAGTATAGCTTAAAAAAATCAAAAAACAACTTAACATCTGACTGAAAAAGTTAAAACTGGTTTTTGAAATATGCTTAAAACTATAATGAACGAAAAAATACTAGTATTATTATGAAGAAAGCGTCAGGGGTTTTTTAGTTTTTTTTAAACTATATTTTTAATTTTTTAGCTTACTCTATAACTAAGGGCCGGTTTCTCAATGTCCAGTTAAAGTGTCAGATAGGTATCTGCCAGATAGCGATGCTATGAATACAACTGTCAGATAAGATTTATGTGACTTCATAAGTTTAGCCTTCAATTGTGTAAACAATTTATGTAACAGTTGCTGTTATCTTGCAGATAAATATTTAACTGGACATTGAGAAACCGGTCCTAAGGCATACTGTCCGAAGTTGCTCTACTTACCATGTGGATATATATAAACTCCCCAACCAGCAAATCCAAAATCGTTATAGCCACCTCGATATGAGCTTCCTGTGCAAAACCGCATAGATCTTTGAGTTTCAGACGTATCCATATAACGTGGATGCAGAATAGTTCGGCTTAAGGTATGCAACTTATTGTTTTGGAAAATTTCACTCCAGTCTCTACTTATGCTTGGTTCGTTCATGATTGATCCTGTGCTTACACTAAGTTGGTTATTTTCCTAAACAGATTGTATGATATAAACAATAGTAATTGTAAAAAATAAGACGTCGCATATTTGCATTTTAGTGTCAATCAAATTTGGAGAAATAAAACTTGTGTCAGGCAACGTATATCAATAGACGTATCTTTAGAAAATGCTAGAAGTTACAAGCGGTAATTGAAAACAGATTCAAAAGAAAATTGAGTAACAAGTGAATCCTATAGCCTATAGCTATAATAGATAACATAGTATAAGAATAATTTAATTGCGACAAAATGCAAAAAATTATTGAAAAACAAGAAAGTATCACAATATACATACATAATATAACGTTGCTATCGAGTATGATAGAAAGAAGAATTAAAGCTCTGGTAATCAATGAGGTAGCAGTGCTGAGGCAAATTGCAAATGTTCAGCAAGCTGGAGTGGACGTGAGACTCACAAGTGTCCAGGGAGTAGTACAAAAATAGGCGTTCCATATATACTATTATACAAAAAATGTACATAAAAACTGGAAATATTGATAAACATTTTTTTTATTAAATTCTTTTCTTTTTAAAGGGTTTGGCCAGAGTTCATTTTAGCGGAACTCAAAATGAGGGTCGAGAGGGGTCTCAGTCGAAGCGGACTGATGCCCTGAGTTGGATAATACCACTCATAGACTGAGGAAACGCCCCGGTAAAATTCTGTGACACTTTAAGGCTTAGTTCAGATGACGCGCGTCCGACGCGCGTTCGCTTGACGCTGGTTTTAAAAATACACATAATTAATTCAGCTGTTCACAGGCACGCGCGCATGACAAATTGTACGCGCGTACGACGCCACTAGACTCAGAGAATCTCAATACGCGCGTCGATCAGCGGCGACGCGCGCATTGAAATACTAGACGTTCCCATTGCCTGTTCAGTTGGCATGCGTCTTTTCTAGCGGTCAGTCGGCATACCTGGTGCTTCTTTGCAAACATTTATTTCTCACGTATGCTATTGAAATGGAAACAGAGGAATTCAATACAGATGTTTTCATTGATGAAATTGAGAAGGGCTACGATTTGGGACATGCATTCCAAATTATATTCAAATAAGACGGCAAAAAGAGCGCCTGGGAGGAATGGTCCTAATGTTTTGCAAATCCGATGATAAAAATTCAGGCTCGCAGGCTGGGATAAAGTGTAAAGTATAAACTTATAGAAAGTCTATTCCTTGAAATTGGGTGAACCCAGTGTGTCCTTTCCCTCCTACGTCGTTTCCTTCTTCTATATGCTAACCAGACACAAACAGCTTCTCCTACATCCATTCTTGTTAATAACAACAAGTAAACTGACACTCGATTGCCTAGTCTCACTCTATATAAAAATTGTACGAAGTCCTACGCGTGTCATCTGAACACAGACGCAACAAGCCTAAAGTTTCAGTACCTAACCTAACTTATGCCAAATGATCAACTTATCGAGGTCAAATTCGGTTTAATTGATGATTATATAAGTGTTAATCGATTGTGCTTGATGTCTTGATGCGAATTAGACCTCTCCCAGACTGAGGAAACGCTCCGATGAAAATCTGCGCCACTTTAAAATTTCAAACCTAACCTAACCTCAAAATGACGACGATTTTTCATGAAATATGTGGTCAAGCTATATATCATGCGAAAGCACTAGATGAGTATAGCCCGTCGACACCAGTCGCAACATCCTTAAATGGAAAATAAAAAAGTTATGATACTTTAAACGTTAAATGCTAAATCTATTGAGGAAATATGAATAACTGAAAAACAGGTTAGTTTATGTTGATTTAGATTTACACAGACATATAATGGGAGGTGCCTCTGGAGCCTGCCCACACCCCAGACATCACTGTCTTCGAATATTTTGAATAGTTTGTGCAAAAGGTTCCCCAGTTAGGGTTCTCACCTGTTCGATTTTTCCTATAGCATGCGGAAGTAAGGCCCAGAAGACCTTTTTTTGATTAATTTTCAATTGAGAATCAAAATAAACGGTTGTACACAGTCTAGATCAAGACATCAAGCCGAGTCGGTTGACACACCTTTTTACCTCGACCGATTTGCTTAGGTAAGGTGTTGGAATTTGCGAAGTAGCGTAGATTTTCACCAAAATGTTTCTTCATGCTGGTAATGATCTAGTTCGACTCAGAACTTCAAGCTGAGTCGATTAGGACCCATTTCAGCTTCAATAATTCAACTAGTTTGGATAAATCAGGTTAGGTTCTAAATCTTCAAAATGCTGTAATTTTTCACCGGAGTATTTTCTCAGTCTGGGAGTGGTATCGTTTGACTCGTGACGTCAATCCACGTCGCCGTCGACTGACACCAATCTCAACCCCCAGTTCGAGTTTCGCTAAAACGAACCCTCAACAAGGGGTTTTTCAATGTTTTTGAAGCGATATAACTTCTTCAATAGATATACATTCCTACTGAGGGTCCTGGTTATGAATCACTTTTCAGAGATACTTACTTGTAATTTTTCAAATCTCTCCTACCAAACTGACACCGTGAATATCAAAGCACTATCTTGAAAGGCCACATGTGCACCAGAAATTGAGAAAGGCGGAATTGTATTTGATTCACACCATAATAATCTGTAATAATTTGTTCTAACTGGCGATTACTCTACTACTACATGTGACGTTTGCCATTACTGACACCAAATTGACAGTTTTAATCTAGATGGTTGAGTGGGGTCCGTGGGGTCGCACAAGCTGCATCAAAGTCATCATACTATTTAATAATTAATTGATGTTTTATACACAAATATGATTGTGTTTTCACAGCTAATTCAAAAAATAAATGTGAAAATATAAAACACACACTCATATGCACGATATTTGCTTACATAGGTCATTTAAAAAAATACATACAAATAGATAAATCACAAAAAAATAATGAACGAACAAACAATACAATACATAATAAAAAATCATACGATTATGTCACTAAAGTTGTTTTCTAAAAACTCTCCAAGAAAGTAGAAAGCTTTACTTAATAGGTAAGATTTTAAAACGGATTAAAATTTTTTTTCATCCAGATGACCACATATCACAAGTAACTTATTAAAGAACTAAAGAACACCAAAATAATATGTGCCACACCTATTTTCAGTCCGCCTAGTGCACTTAGGGATTAGTTCAAGAATTGACCGTGTATTGTGTTGTGTGTTGGTTGGCTAGGGGTTGAATATTCATTGTGGTGTTTCTTTACATTTATTTCAAACATTCGAGTACATATTTTTAGTCTTCATTATTTTTAAGTCAATATTTAAGCTTGTCTACAACAATCTATATACTTCAAGTTTGCCAGAACTCTCACAAGAATTTAACTGGCTTTATTAAATTACTATTATGGTGCCTGGCACTGAATACTACGGTTTGAGATCTATTATCATTCAAAGATAATTTATTTGCAGCAAACAACAATTCTAATTTGTGTTTTTGAGATTGTGTCATCACATCATCTAAATTATCGCTTGTATTTAGAGTTGTAGTGTCGTCAGCAAACAATATACAGCTATTTGGGTGACCTTTAGGAAGATCATTGATATATCAAAGAAAGAAGAGGTCCTAAAACAGTTCCTAGAAGCACATCATGTTTAATTTCAATATTATTTGACTGCTGGTTCTGACATTTAACGTATTGCTGTCTGTCTGATAAATAAGAAGGTATGAGAGATACACTATCTTCATTCAGTCTGTATGCTGATAACTTATTCGAAAGAATACTATGCTGGACACGATCAAAAGCTTTTGTCAAGTCATAAAAGTTGGCTACAATGAACATCTTATCTTCTAAACCATTATTGGCTAGATGTAATGAAATCATTGATTGCTACAGATGTAGACAAATTTATCAGCTGATCATAAATCGCCCTCAGTTTGGATTTCAAAAGCAAAAAATTACCTGTTGTCTACTTCATATGCTGTTCCCTAAGCTAAATGATAACCAAATTTCTGGGGCTTAAATCCGCAATTTTTATAAGGCATTTGATTGCGTTGATCACCACATATTGATCAACAAATTGTGGTTCTTCTATAGTAACACTAAAACGATTTACCGCTTATTTAAATAATCACTCTCAAATTATTAAATTATCTAAAACTGCAACTTCTAACAAATTAAATCTCAGGAATCTCCGTTGGGTCCCATCTTATTTTTAATATATATTTGGGTCAACTCTCTGTATTAGCTAATGACTCAATAATGTGCATTATATTACAATATGATGATTCAAAGAAAAAAGATTTAAATTATATGTTTGATCAAAAGATTTTACACTTTAGTTCCTAGAAAACAAAAATCGTGGCTTTCAAACACTCGACTGATATAATATACTTAGTAGTACAGTAATGAACACATATATCAAACATACGGCATGAAGTTCTTAGGTATAACTATTGATCTCTTACTATTATAACTATTGAGTTAGACTATACAAAACACATTGAGAATTTAGTTAATAACTAGCAAACGTATCCTTTAGGTCAGAAGTGATATTTTCGTAAAAGAATGTCATCCCCAAATGTTTACTTTCAAATAGCATCCCACAGGTTTTCCAATATAAACGATATTTCTATTTTATTTAAAATCTTGTGATATCTTCGTAATACGCAAACTTCTTTTTCCTAAAATCATAAGCATAATAGGAATAAAATAAGAATTTGTTTGACACCAAATATTTTTGCAAAAAATGGATAAAAATGGAACTGTGCCTGTTTTTAACAGTACTGAATGACACGCTTTCGAAAAAAAAAATATTTTTTTTTTCTATTACGAAAATATTACGCATCAAATAAATCGTTATTTTATTTATCTTATGCTTATTATTTTACGGAAAAATAGGTTTGTGTATGAAATCACAGGTACTACCAGGTTTTTAATGAAATAATGACTTAATTTGTATAGAAAAAACTATTGAGTGATATTTGAAAAAAAATTGGAGGTGAGTTCTAAGGGCTGAAGTTCAAGAAACCGTTGTTTGAAAGCATGGTATGATAGATGTTATAGTCCTTTTAAAAATACCACTCAGTGTTCGCTTTAATATTTTTCCTTACCAGAGTATCACGTTTCAAGAAAATTCTGGGACACCTGGTATACCCAGAAGAGTAAGCAAAATTTTGGAACATTGCAAGAGAATTTAACCTCATTCAAGAGAAGTGGGTGGGCACACTCACAAAATATCAGCTTCACTTATATGACCTGCTCTATGTAACTGGGTCGTAGACTATAATAATCCTTTCTACTGATTTCAAGAAAACTAATTCCCTTGGTACAATAAATAATCACGGATTGAGTCTCAAATCGCAGACGGCCATAGCATCCCCTACTTCTGATGTATATGATGTGAGAACTAGAGCGGGATATAACAAAACTTTTTTCTAGCAAGCGGCACTTGGAAATTTATGTACCCTATATTTTCCTATTCCGCCCTTCCGCCATTTCTTGTTTTTAGCAGCAGTTTGAACAGTACATAAATCGAGTCGAATGCACTGACATCCTAGTATCCTTTTTATGAGCTTCCTTTCCGACAGTTTAATTTGGAAACTTTTATCATAGCTCCATTTTAAGGACCATTGAGGCATCGAACGCATGTGTAGGATTGTAGTTTATGTGTTCCTCGAACTTAATAAACTAGCCTGGCTTATTTGTTTACGAATATATAGTTTCGTCAATAGATGAGCAGAACAAAGTTTGGTGACCAAATGATGACGTTTTGTGTTGCTCGAGGTACTTCCTAATGAATAATATAGGCCATGCTGTATAGAGTGTGTTGATTATCTCATTAGCTTAAAGAATTACAAAAAAATGTTGGATAAAACATTTACATATATATTATATATACAGGGTGTCCCACGACGATTAAGACAAGCAATGTATCGGAACTGGGCAATAGTAGCGAATTATAATTTTGAGGGTGTAAATTAGAGCAAATGTAGTATCTGTTCCTATCATTGTGTCACCCAGTGAGGTATTCGTTTTTGACCACGTGACGTCCGATTCAAAAATTTTAATGGGACACCCTGTATATTTGTGACTTTTTGTTTTTCTCCCGCTAAAACAATTCCAACAAACTAGCATACTTGGGGTCTAAAGTGATTAATTTAAGAGCTACAGTTACTTAAAGGACTGTACTAGTACCATTGATTATAACATGTACCCCTACAGTTAGATCATCTTGGTAGTGTTTCATAATGGTAGTGGTACAGTCCTTTAAGTACCTGTAGCGCTTGAATAAATCACTTTAGACCCCAAGTGTGCTAGTTTGTTGGAATTGTTTTAGCGGGAGGAACACAAAAAGTCACAAATATATAGGGTGTCCCATTGAAATTTTTGAATCGGACGTTACGTGATCAAACACAAATACCTCATTGGGTGACACAATAATAAGAATAGATAATATATTTACTCTAATTTACACCCCCAAAATTATTCGCTACTACTGCCCAGTTCCGATATATTGCTTGTCTTAATCGTCGTGCGACACCCTGTATTTTGAGTGCTCTGGGTGGCTGAAATAGGTATGAGAAATATATGGAGCCCCAATAAAAACGATAGGAAAGAAAAATTAAATAAAACAACGACGGCTTGAGACATCAAATTGGTTTTAGCTTTATTTTGAAGCTACATCCATGACATTACGTATGGAATAGAACATCGTTCAAACTTCCGCCTCGGGCTCGCTGGCAGTGCTTCAAGCGGTCGGTCTTATTTCGGATGACAGTTTCGAGCATTTGCAACGTCATGGCGTTGATGGCTACTCGAATATTGTTTTCGAGAGCATTCAAAGTGGCTGGTTTGTTGGAGTAGGTCAGTGATTTGACGTACCCCCAAAGAAAATAATCGAGAGGTGTCAAATCGCACGATCGTGGTGGCCAATCAATGAACGCTCGTCTGGTGATGATTCACTCGCAAAACTTCTGTCGAACAACTTCGAGCGTTGCGCCGCTTGTGTGGCTCGTGGCTCCATCCTGTTGGAACCACATATCGGCAATATCGATGTTGCCGAGCTCTGGCCACAGAAATTCTTCCAACATTGCTTGGTTGCGTGGCCCATTGGTTGTAACGGTGTCTCATTCCTCGTTTCGAAAGAAATAAAGACCGATGATGCCGCCATTCCACAATCCGGACCACATATTCAATTTTTTCGGGTCTTGGTACACTTCTTCGGTCATTTGTGGATTGGTCACAGCCCAGTAACGACAATTCTACTTGTTGACACAGCCACTGAGTTAAAAATTGGTTTCGTCTGAGAAGATGATTTTTTGGCCAAAATGAAGATCTTCGTCCAATATTTGTAGCGCCCAATTCGCGACCTCACGGCGACGGCCTATGATCGTCCGGCTTCAATTGTTGCGTCAACACGATTTTATATGGGTACAGTCCCAAATTCAAACGCAAAATTCGTCAAGTTGTCTCTTGGGAGAGGCCCAATTCCGCGGCTCGGTGTCGATACGACAAATTTGGGTCGTCGTGAACACTGGCCGTTACGGCGGCGACATTTTCTTCACGTGGACCAGTTCGCATTCGAGTTGGTTTCTTTAGGTCCAATAGAGTGTACTCACACTCAAAATCTTCCACGTTGCGACGAATTGCCTGCTGACTAAAGCCATGATAAGGACCGAGTTCACGACAAAATGCGCGTTGCGTATTTACAATTGAGCGGGATTTCCGTAGTACTTTTTAATAATTTCCAAATGATCGGCAAGCGTGAAACGATTCATGACGAATTGTCAAACCTTACTAAATATTCTGACAGCTGGATGACGTTTGTACCTTTGACATCTGTCTAGATATCCCTATTAGAAAACCTATCACTTCTATTGGGGCACCATAGATAACAGTATGATAAAGGAGGGGTGGATTGGCTCAGTGGTTAGAGTCAAGGGCTCGTGACCTGAAGGTCCTGGGTTCGATTCTTGTTAGAGGCGGAAATTTGTTTCTGTTTTTTTCAATCAAAAATAAATATCCATAAAAGAAAAGCTCAGCACTTGAGCCTTCACTATTGGCTTCTAATTAACAATACTGTTCCTAGAGTGGCGCCGGGAAACAGTAACAAAGCCTACACAGAACACGAGGCTAATGACCAAAGTAGCCGATGCCGATGACACAGAAGTAAAAAAAAACAGTATGTTAAGGCTATCTCTTACCTTCTTGAACAAGCGTGGAATACAATCGACAGCTGGTGCGGAGGGAAAAAATTTCGATAAACCCACACAAAACCGTTTACTAAAAGATGAAAACTAGACAAGCTCCGTCTACCTAAAATGGCGGGAGAGTCGATCCAGTTTACGGAGGAGGTGAAGTATTTTGACCTTATACTGATGGAAAAAAGACTCACCTTCAACTCCCATCTAGATAACAGAATTGATAAGGCCGATTTGCATTCTGAATCATCATCATAGTCACAATGTCTTAACAGACATGTTGTGAACTCGCAAAATGCATTTACTCATTTTACGAGTTTCTCTTGGGATATCTTTAAGATCTTTAATGCAGTAGTTTCCCATTTGCTTTCTGCATCCTCACGCCGTTGACCTGATGGTATCTACTGGTTCATCCGCCTTTAGGGGCAATTTCTCACCCCAAGGACAAGAAGGTGTCCTGACTCTTCTCAACTCGTCCGCCCAAAGCTGTTGGTTGAGAAGAGGTTACTGCTTACACCGACAGTCGTTCGGTTCCTTTTAGCATTGATTATATGTTAATCAATGCTTTTAGTCGCCTTTTACGAAACGCAGAGTATACGATGGGAGATATTCTAACCCGCCCTCATAGGGGTGCGTTCTGAATACTCAGGGGAATATGCGGCAAATCTTGGGGCGTTAGTCCTAGATACATCCGACGGTGATAAAACCAATGGTGGTATAAGGTGCTGGCAGAAATATTTGCAACGGATAGCCAGAACCAAGCTGTTCAACGCATCGCCTGCTTGGCTATGACTGGTGTCATGTCTACAACACAAATACTGGCCAAGGACTAAACTTAACCCCTTTACACATTGAGGTAGCCATATGTCATAATAGTCACCTAAATACTGCTATCAAATAGCAGTCAGGACTAAAAGGAGCTATGGGTAGACTAAACTGGAGTGAAATTATAAATCAACATATACTTGGAATGGTCTCGGACTACAAGCGCTCATTGAAAGTGCTCCAGGTTATAGCGAAGTGGAAGGCAATATACTCACCGACACACCCGCAAGAGGAGGAACCGAATCTGTGTTCATAGGACCAAAACCATCCGCGGGCATTGCGAGAAGCATTGCTTACATTCTTTGGACATATTCACAGAAGCGATAATATGGAGAAACTTGTAGTTCAGGGCCACGCCCCGAGTGAGCGGCGCCGTGGAAGTTCCCCTACGCGCTGGGTGGATACGACGAAACAGTTGCTAGATATGAGTATCAAGAGCGCCACTGAACTGACAGTAAATCGCGAACGATGGCGAGCTACAGTTCTCAAAACTATTGATAATATTCGTGTCGGCAATACTCTAGCTCCGGCTGAATGCATTTTAAGAGTTCACAACATGTCTGTTAAGACATTGTGACTCTGATGATGAGAGTAATAATATAAAGACAGGTCAGTTTTCACGAACATCTTCAACCGTGTCACCCGAAACTGCCTATTTCAAGATTTTTTATTTTATTTGAGGGACACCACCTGTCCACAATAACATAATAATACAAAGAACACTTTTCATGAACATCTTTAGCTGTGTCGCCAGTAGTCCGCCATTCAAATATTTTTTGATATTTGAGAAACACGACATGTCCAGGACTTGAGGTTTTTTAAATAAATGCACAATTTAGACGTTCGCTGCATGCGTAGTATGGGTAGGACCTGCGAGATTTCTGTTTAAAATATCCGTCCAACTTAGAATAATATTTTAAGCTAAAAAATTTGAAATTTCAACTTTATGGACATCTGAGGTTTCTCAAATAAGCGATTCAGTTACACTCTGCCACATTTGTTTATTGTCCCAAGTTAGAACCTCCTAACTTCACTGTAAATATTATGAGAGAGAAAAGGAATTACCTAGGAAGAGGATATTAGATGTAGAAATTGAAGCGATAAACGCATGTTCATTTTTTTATATATTCCATTTCAAATTAGCAATTTGTTTACGCCGATCTCTAACAATCTGTCCTGATGGATTATCATCTTTACCTTCACCATGTTCAATTTCTTCTTTCAGATTCTTTGAGTTTCCGATCCAGACATCTGTTATATTGTTCTCTTCTATTTCAAACTACCGCGACCGTTGCAATAATTATCGACATGATTGCAGGAAAACGTCTTCTCCATACACACCATACATACCATATATCTTTCTACCATATCACGAGTTCTAATTTAATCGAGTCATAAATTTTCTTCTGCCATATTTACATTTTGACGTAGACAATCAATCAGTGTTTTTACATTGTATTGGCAATTCCAAAAATCGATGAGACCTCTAGCGGCAAAAATCTACACTGACAAAGTAGGTACTCGAATTTCGGACGAAACACAATAAACATGCCATTAACCGTTTATATGCCGTTTGCGTTTCTCCGTTCAGTCGTGTTTTCGAGTTTGTGCTTTGTTAATTGGTATATAGTGTGTTAGAATATTTCTTCAGACCTTCTTCATACGCTATTGTCAAGAATGTGGCATCCACATCAGGCTTCAAATCAAGAAACGCTAGCAAGTTTAATACAAACTGTAGTGTTTATGGTTGCCACTCCAAAAAAGACTATGATAAAAGCATTCACTGCCACGCATTTCCTCTAAAAGCGTGTCACAGCGTGCAGGATACCTGCTATCCTCCATATTTGTTTACAAACGCCAGCGCCCTCATCGGTAATTGGAATCGCCAATAAGTTAATGTGTAGCCAAGTAGAGCATTCACCATTATGTAGTGCCATTTCAATATTTGGTGAATGCGCTGGTCATAATACACAACGAATTCGAGTAGGTTAGAAAAAGCAACGCCCATGCTCTATCCGGCATGTGAGTGTGTCCTAGATCCCGTTGTTATTATTTACTGTGTTCACAAGCACAATATTATTTTTTACAGAAATCTGCGAGATTTAAATTTTATGAAATTATTCAACACATTTAACACTTATGCACTGTTAAAACCCAAAATTCATTCAAAACTATAACAATTAACCCGAAACGATCAACCAGAACTAGCTATTTATATTATGCTTCTAGACGAGTGCTGTTATTTTTAGGGTTGTTTACCTGCTATCTGTACAAAGGGTATATGGGTTTATCAGCGATTCAGTGGTCAGTGTGCCAGCTGCCGCGTTACGATTGTGGGCACAAACAAAAACCTTGTTCACTTCTTCTAACCTATTCGAATTCGTTGATAATGCACGAGGTCACTCATTTGAGCAAAATTGTAATCTCCTAAACCAACAAAACAGTGTGAGCAAAATATTAATCAGCATGCAATTGAAAACATGCATTACTTGTGGTGCATTAGACAAATTTGCCATGCTGGTATAAATAACCGCCACATGATTACAATCTTCCCATTTGTTTTGGGTCCCAAGCACGCAGTCTCAACTTTGCACATTTAGAAACGGCATAATATTAATAATTGAGAAGCTCAATAAAAAAATGATTCAATATACCTGGGTTCGTGTACTCATACTTCTGACTTTGATCTCATCGGATTTTTTTTTTCTCTCTACACGTCTAACGTCTGACATACGAAGGTTGGTCTATACCTCCGTCAATCCACCAGTACGCAGACAGCTGTTTCACGCTTATTAGCGATCATCGTAATGGATTATTAGGTTGATTGACGGAAGTAGAGAGCATCAATTTCTCCATGTTTAATAAAAATGTGAAAGATGTGCGAGTAGACAGAGCAACCCTCGTATATCGGCTTTACGCTGCTTGCGTCAAAATCCGTGCCTCTAGTGGCAAAAGCGAACGAGCCTTGTCGTTCCACCAAGGAGAGTTTACTGCTGCTAGTAGCGTTTCTCTCTTTGGTTGCCGTCACCTTCGGGTACTAGATGGCGCACCGGCAGAATTCCTTCTGTCTACTCGCACATCTTTCACATGCTTATTAAACATGGAAAAATTGATGCTCTCTACTTCCGTCAATCGACCTAAGGCGCACTGATGATCGCTAATAAGCGTGAAATAGCTGTCTGCGTACTGGTGGATTGACGGAGGTATAGAGCAACCCTCGTATATCGGCTTTACGCTGGTTGCGTCAAAATCCGTGCCTCTAGTGGCAAAAGCGAACGAGCCTTGTCGTTCCACCAAGGAGAGTTTACTGCTGCTAGTAGCGTTGCTCTCTGTGGTTGCCGTCACCTTCGGGTACTAGATGGCGCACCGGCAGAATTCCTTCTGTCTACTCGTGACGTCTGACAGTTCTAGAGTCCGTTACACCTCGATTTGGGTATAAATCTCATCTTATAAGTTATAGGCGTAGTACTTTATTCCTGTGAACCAATTTTGTACTCAAATGCTGCAAATGTAGTTCAAACGTTAGTTAATGTTTTCGGCGGATGAAGCATTGCCTTTCTCTGTCGAGGCAAACTGTCTATCAAGGTTGGATAGATCGCTCATTCTGATCACTTCCAGTTTCGAGGAGTGGGAAAAACAAGAGATTCAGTTTCCCGAAGAGGCATTGGTATGCTGCAAGGACGAACCTCGTTTAGCTAGTTGGTCAGGCCTCGGGAGCAGGGTTGTATTGTATTGAAGAGTACGGAAGGGTTACTGTTTAGGCATGAACACCACGATTTTCGAAGCAGAAGTATATGCAATACTCTCAACTTCGTGCAATGAGGAGGTGAGAAAGGGTGTGGAGCAGATGGTTTACATCTGCTCTGATAGTCAGATGGCACTAAGAGCCATATGCGGGCCTAGAACCGGGGAATCCCTGGTACCTGCCAGGCGCGGCCGTCTCACAGCAGCTACTACTACTACTAGGCAGTTTTCGTTACTTACAAAGTGATGTTCCGTTTAACGCTATTTGACAACTTTGACATTTGCATTTCGTTTTACGTATATCGTAACCGCTAAGTACCGGTATTGTATGGACGATAGCCATAGTGATTAACGAAGCGACACGCATGCGCAGTGTCCTTCATACCCCCTTTTAGGTTGACAATGATACCATCAGGACATGTGACTGCGTGGTGCTTAACACAATGGTACCTCTTGTGGCCCGAATAATAAGCCTCTTGGTTTTCTGAGGGCGGCCATTGATCGTCCAAAGAATGGCTCTAGGTCAGCTAACCTGTTGGGGTGACTCAATTTCCTGAGCAAAATACAAAACGCTTCTTGCCCAGAAACCTTATGTTGGCTGTCTGTATTAAGCTCATCTGGAATTCTGAGTGCTTGTACCAATCTCGGAGTATGCCGTTTTTTGAAGCGGAAATTCACTTTACACTCCTGTTCCGAGAGCATATCCAAGTTAAATCTCCGGTAAAGGTCGGCTCTGTATTCGATGTTGTTGTTGTCAAATACTTCCAAGAAGATCGCATCTTCAAAATCTCGTCCAACATTTTAGGGCAAACTACAGCGAACACTATTGAATTATGGTTTTCTTTCAAACAACAACCTTTACAATACTCATCTGTTATTTTGACGTTATGTTGTCAAAGTTGTAGCTCAAAGTTAGCGGGCATCTTATATACAGGGGTGTCTTGCTCCGAAAATTATTTATTTATTTGTCAATTAGCGGTTCTCACAACGTGTTTGTTAACCGAAGCGGTAAGATTAATTAAAAACGACGAAAACTACCTACTAATGTTTTCGTTTCCAATAAATGTGGTTCTATTTACGAACCAATAATCGAGGATGAATCTAAAGGTGCGTTTCCACGGGTCGATCTGGGTTGAACGATTTAGATCGATTATTGAATCGAAAGTAAATTGAATATGTAAACTACTTTTCGACTTGGTCATTCGGCGGAGTGAGTCGATTCGACGCAAGTAGAAAGACTGTTTACTTTTAATCGGCGACTGTCGTCGAATCGATGTCGAACGACTGGAATGGAATGTGTAAACACTTTTTCGAACGAAAACAACGTGCTGAAAGTCGAATAGTGCGTATGAAGTTGTTGTTTTTAGCGCGACAAGCTGTAATTTTGTGCAAAAATGACTGAAAAATGGTCAGATACGGACATGGCAAGATTTTTGGATGCTTATCAAAACTTAATGATGTATTAAGGAATCCACAAACCGAGCTTTATCGCAATCTACAGGCAAGACGAGCAGCATTGCAAGTAATTCTAAAACATGTGAATAAATCTAAAATATCCGAAAGTGACTTGAAAAATAAAATCAAAAACATTAGAACAACATACAATCGTGAGCTGACCAAAATACTGAAATCACTGAAGAGTGGTTCTGGACCTGACGACATATACAGGGTTGGGATAAAGTATGGAACCAAGCAAATATCTTTGAAACGGAAAGAGTGATGTTGCTGAAAAATTGCAGGTAAATGTAGTGACGCATAATGCATCCGAAGACATTATGCTAGCTATTAATGTACTTCCAGTCTAACCGGAAGTACTGTCAACTTTTTTAATTTAAATGGGGCACCCTTTATATTTTTGCAGATTTTAATACATCTTTTTTTCAGAATACGTCCATAGTGGGTTTAGTATTTGTTTCTGTAAAAATGGGAACGGTAAAGCTTTTTTATTTGTCTCACAAATTCGTCCGTGGCGGTCTGCGGTCTTCCCGTTTGAGGTATTTTTTTGTATTTTTTTATGTATTTTAGTCACCGTCAAACATGCTATAGGACCGCTGTCGGCATGTAAATCATTAAAAGTTGACACACTTCTTTGTGAGTTCTCACCCGATCGCCAAAACTGACTTTGAATAACCGGCATTTTTAACACCTGAAATGATAAAGAAGCTTTATCTTTCCCGTTTTTACAGAAACTAATACTAAACCTACTGTGGACGTATTCGGAAAAAAAGATGTATTAAAATCTGCAAAAATATACTGGGTGTCCCATTTAAATTAAAAAGGTTGACGGTACTTCTGGTTAAACCGTAAGTACATTAATAGCTAACGTAATATCTTCGGATGCACTACACGTCACTGCACTTGCCTGCAAATTTTCAGCAATATAATTCTTTCCGTTCCAAAGTTATTTGCTACGTTCCATACTTTATCCCAACCCTGTATGTTCCTGGCGTGTAAACCTTTTTGTTTTCAGCACAGATCGAATTATGGTCGAACGATCAAAGTCATTCAACCCAGATCGACCCGTGAAAACGCGCTTTAAGAGACCACAGGATCAAATGAGACGTTACATTACAGTACAATATATGCACCATATTTCAGGGTACAAAAAATGGAATATGAGATACATTAAAAAGCATGGAAAAGTCAATTATTTATTGCAAATATTCGCATTTTCGCTCTGCGAATGCTTCTTATGTCCATAAAAAATTCAAATATGACGTACGACAAGTGTGAGAACAAAAATTATTGACTAAAAGGTAATTCAATCCTACACACGCCATAGTATACCAATGACGTCAGAGTTTGTTTTCGTGAGGTTTTGACTATCTTAAAAAATCAAAAACCTTCAAGGCCATATTTCTTTTTTAGTGCAAGGCCCTATTGTGTGCTTGAATTTCAAATGTTAACTTGTAAACGAACATTCATCTGCTGTGCCTTTAATACCTAAAAAATAATATCTCCTACGCCTGATAATAGCTAAAAGATACATGTACACTTTCACTAAGTTTTATTTCTATCACTAAAACAGTGCAGTACTTATGAATAGAAACTCTCATCTAGGCAGGTATAAAGAGTCAACCTCGATTCAGTTCCTGTATAGTTAGGGGTATGGACGGTATTACTGTGTCTCTTGACAGGTTCTTGGGTTTTCAATAATTCTATATCATGAGTTTTCGATAAGTCTACATCACTGCTTATTTTAGGGTGCTCTTTCGATGATCCAGTAGTCCAATACTCATACAAATCTGGTTTAAAACCAACATTCTTGTCTGCGTTGCACATAAATAGATGTTTGATTAAATCTTCTTCTTCCTTTGTGACTATCCTGAAATACGTACTCGTACATTTTGGTACATAAATTTTGTCGAATCAACTGTCAAATTCGATCGTACTGTATCAAGACCAAATTCCTAGAATCTGTATCTTTGAGATAGGTGTTGCGACTTCTCATTGCCACACTCGCATAGGAAATGGAAAAGTGTTTCATGTATTACGTTCACTAGACGGTTTTAGCTACCGATATTTTTCTATATGTGGCGAAGTAGCCGTAATCGTATAGCAAATGTAATAGATTTTACAGCCACTATAGTGTTCCGTTTACTACACGATCATGAAACCGTGGCATCATGGCATTGAGTTTCGCGATAAAACTTTGCTTAAGTTTTGTACATTTCTAATTGTGTGTGTAGTGTGCATCCATTTAAACATTTCAAGTTTAAAATTATCTACTTATATTACAAATTATTACAATATAAAAATGAGTGATGTGCATCAAGCTTTGAGAAATTTGGCGATAATCATAAAGTTATTAAAAAGCATGGGAAAAAATAAGGAGTTAGAACAATTATATCCAATGGTTTGGTAGTAATCAACTATACTTGAACACAGAAAAAACATCTCTGGTGCAATTCCATAATGCTCAGAAAAGACCGCCTGCATTACATATTGCTGTCAATGGCACATGCTGATTGATAGGCAAGTTAAATTTTTGGGGCTGTATCTCGCCACGAGCTTAAACTTTAAAGATCAGTGTGAGTACCCTAGTTCAAAGATAAACTCTCAGTCTTATGTTTTGAAAAATTTGAGAACAGTTGTGTGTTTCTGGGGCTCATCAGTTAATGCTCAGCACGTCTTTTTCAGTCAAAAAAGGGCCATCCGGTGCATGACTGGTATCAACAGCAGGCAGTCCTGCAAGGATATTTGTAGACGTCTGGGAATTTTAACACTACCGTCTTTGTTTATTTATGAAATGGAGTCAAAAAAGGGCCATCCGGTGCATGACTGGTATCAACAGCAGGCAGTCCTGCAAGGATATTTTTAGACGTCTGGGAATTTTAACACTACCGTCTTTGTTTATTTATGAAATGGCGGTGTATACATATACAGGGTTGGGATAAAGTATGGAAATAACTTTGGAACGGAAAGAGTGATATTGCTGAAAATTTGCAGGCAAGTGTAGATACGTCTAGTGCATCCGAAGACATTATGTTAGCTATTAATGTACTTCCGGTTTAAAAGGAAGTAGCGTCAACTTTTTTAATTTAAATGGGACACCCTGTATATTTTTCCAGATTTTAATTCATCTTTTTTTCCGAATACGTCCATAGTGGGTTTAGCATTAGTTTCTGTAAAAACGGGAAAGATGAAGCTTCTTTATCATTTCAGGTGTTTAAAATGCCGGTCATTCAAAGTCGGTTTTGGCGATCGCGTGAGAACTCACAAAGAAGTGTGTCAACTTTTAATGATTTACGTCCCGACAGGGGTCCTATAACACGTTTCACGGTGACTAAAAAAAAAAGTACAAAAAAATTACCTCAAACGGAAAGACCGCAGGCCGCAACGGACGAATTTGTGAGACAAATTTTTTAAGAAACAAATACTAAACCCACTATGGACGTACTCGGAAAAAAGATGAATCAAAATCTGCAAAAATATACAGGGTGTCCCATTTAAATTAAAAAAGTTGACGGTACTTCCGGTTAAACCGGAAGTACAATAATAGCTAACATAATGTCATCGGATGCTTTAGACGGCATTACACTTGCCTGCAAATTTTCAGCGATATCACTCTTTTCGTTCCAAAGTTATTTACTTGGTTCCATACTTTATCCCAACCCTGTATAAATAAAAACAAGTTTTTAAATGAAAATTATGCTCTGTTGTGACCAAACAATTTGAAGATCTGCACGTGGTTTTCGCAGGTAAGAAATCGCCCGATATACGGACCTAGAATCTAAAATAAAAAATATTAGATTGTTTAAATATCAACAAGTTTAGGATCAAGCTGAAAGACTTCCTTGTTTCTCAGTGTTACTACGCTGTCTCTGAATTTGTTTATTTATGATTTTTATGTACTTGTTTGTTTTATATACCTATTTTCTCTGTGTTTTGTATTTTGTATTTTTGTATCTTATTTATGACGAATCCTATACATTCGTTTGAATATCTAAGGGGCAATAAAGAATTTGAAATTGAATTTGAAAATTAGAATTACCGTGTCTGAAATGATCAACAAGAGGCTTTGAATTTTTGAGGGTAGATATCTGTGACTAAACTTAACAAATGGGCGTCCTTTTAAGTGGGCACAAATGACAACCATGTCTCATCGAAATAGAACTAACAAAATAGAGAATGTCGCTCACACATACAAAGAAAGTGTCATTATACTGAAGATTGACGAGTTGAAGACTCATCTTTGGAACACTCTAATTTTCTCATTATATTTGCTGCTCGGTTGTGGCTTCACGACTGCTTTTTTACATAAAATTCCAACAACAGCAGCAAGAGCCGAGGGCTCGTGACCGAAAGTTTCCGGGTTCGATTCCCGTCAGAGGAGGAAATCTATTTCTGTTTTTTCCAAAATTTTAGAAAACTGTGGCTCAACCTTTGATCGAATTAAAGATTATAAAGTCAATCCACTTCAAATGTAAGCGTGACTGGGGACCCAAAGATTCGGACTAGGAAAACTTTTATATCGGTGGTGATCGTTTTCGTTTTCTTTTTTTTTTTTGGTGTACTCATTGTTTTATCGTATGAGCTAGTATCGATTACTTCAGCTACAACCTATCGATTAAATGTTGTTCTTATAAGAGTGTTTGTCGTAGGCTTGTATGCTAGATGTAAAACCAGCTTTTTTGAAATAATATGAAGGATTACGAATGGCCAGATATTGGGATGATCTCTCGGGATTAACTATTTAATTTCCATACTCATTCACACTGTTGGATTTTAATTAACAGTGCTGTTCCTAGAGCGGCACTGGAAAACAGTTACAAAGCCTACACAGAACACGAGGCTAATGCTCATAGCAGTCGATGTCGTTAGCACTAAAGAATAATAGCCCTATCCCTAGAATTATAGTATAACGTTTATATAAAAGATACGCCATCTAGACAGGTGTAAATAGTCAATTTCGAGTCAGATCCAGCATAATTAGTAGTATGGATGGCTTCGTCGATGAGTTTTGTAAAAGATGTCTGTCTTTTGCACAGTTCTATGTCATCGCATATTCTACGATTCTCGTTGAATGTTCCAGTTGTCCAATATTCGTACAAATTTGAGTTCAAGCCAACAGTTTTGTCAGCGTTGCACATGAATAGAGGTATTTGTTTTTGTTCACGTAACATTCGATCCAAAATTATCAATGGGACACCCCCGTATATTTGTGCCTGTGTTCCTCCCGATAAAACAATTCCAACAAACTAGCACACTTGGGGTCTCAAGTTCAAGAGCTACAGGTACTAGAAGGATTGTATCACGCTAAAAGCGTATAGTAAGACAAAATATTCATTCGGCGGTCTTACCATACCACCCAGGGACATTGTAAATTATACTTTAGAGCTCGAAAATATTTTTATTGATAACTTTAACAATCTAGTTTCTACAGTAGCAATTGGAATGACAGTGAAAAGCAAAATGTCAAAGATAATTTATTCACATCCATGTGAAGCATTTCCACATGATTATCTTTTAAAATTGTACATACGAGTTCGCATATACTATACCATAAAATGTATACTTTGGTACTACCAAAGTTTACGGAATACATATTCCGTAAGCTTTGATACTACCCACACAGAAAAATTTGAGTGCCTCATCAAAAAAGTATCCAATGATCAGGAGCCTTTGAAACATATAAAAACATTTTCAGAGATTATGAAATTTTTTCTTTTTTGTTGATTCCTCATCCGCTACTGGCGTAACAACGTAACACTATTACCATTTCCTCCACGGTAGTGATACTGTGGCACATTACAATCAAATTCGCAGTTTCCAAGTTACACTTTATAGGATTATAATATGTATGTGTTATGCCGAATCCGCGGAATACAGGTATTTTGAAAATGTTTGCCCAGTTCATGGAATATGTTACACTCCACATGCCGATTAAGATGGAATGAGCAATTTTTGTGAATCTTGCTGCATATTCCACAGAATGAGCAAACTAAGTATATCAGTATCTAATGGGCAACAAGCGCTAGACTATACGAGGGTTGCTCTATATCTCCGTCAATCCAACAGTACGCGGACAGCTGTTTGACGCTTATTAGCGATCATCAGTGCGCCATAGGTCGATTGACGGAGATAGAGAGCATCAGGCCTTTCATGTTTACAAAACATATGAAACATGTGTGAGCAGACGACAAAAAGCTAGACTGTACATTTTGTTGCAAATAGTGGTAAATAACATATTTCTAAACCTTTTGTCGCTCTTGAAAGGTTTAATAATTAATTATAACTCTTTGTGTGATCAAATTTGCTCGGTTGACGTTAGGTTTCTAACTATTTGTAACCACTATAATTTTAATTACTTTACTTTCTTGCTCCTGTATCCACAATTGGTACTTAATCAACCCAACAGAGAATTTGTTATGCAGTTTTGATGAACGAGAACAACGGAATGTTTTTTTGACTAAAACAACGTACAATACTGACTTCAAAATAACACAACCTACGCAATATTGCCTGATATAAATGTATCCGGCAATAGGGTACTTACAGAGGTCGTGAAATCGCCTCAGGAGTATACATAGCGTAAAGAAAACCATATCAAGAAGCAGTAGGAAACAAAAGACATGATTTTACTGACGGCCAATAAAAGATATTTGCAAAATAAAATAAGGATATATTGAAATTTTTCCACGTGACTTAAAACAAGGTCTGACGTCACAGATATCTTATCGATATCGACAATCTATACTGCTACAGCGCAGCGCAGGTCAGTGAGATTCAACTGCAAACTAGAGATGATCTGAATTCTTTAACAATGCGACTCAATTTATTGATACTTAAACATATTTGAAACAGGCAATTAACCCACTAGCATTTTCGTTGCAATACATTTTTATATCTGATAGGCATCACAGTTCATCCTGTTTGTGATCAAGATTCGCAACTAATCGAAGCCATCATTTTATTTCGGCGCATCCCATTATGAATGAATCCAAAGATAGAATCTAATTCAAGCCCATCTCTACAAAGTGAATTAGTAATCTAGCCTAACTTTTATTCTTTTGACTTTTGTACTTTTGTGTGTGACTGTGTTTTGTGGTTATAATGATCAATGTCAAAATGTTAGGTTAGCACTGGCTATCGATATCGAATATCAATACCTTACATCCCATCACTATACGATATCAATGACGTCAGAGGTTGTTTGCGCGGGATTTTCCGGCATTTGAAATAATAAGTCTAAAATGGACAGGGTGTCACAAAAGTCAATTATTGTTTTCAGCGCATTGTAGAGTATTTTATGAGTACAAACAATTGTTTGCCTTATTTTTATATTTTTAGCTTTCTGATTATCGCTGCGCCGCCACTGACACGATTTCTAAAAGCCGTAGGTGCTTACCATCCTTGCCATGGTAATAATACTGTGTCAAAATTTCATTAAAATCAATTCAATGCTTTCTAGATTACACAATACAGACCGATCTAGAGCAATACTATGCCTGCTATAATACAACCCATTTTTCAGTTTTCTAGACAGGATCTGTTCATGCTCATATTCACACAGGCCATACAATTAGATTCGGAGATACGAATATCCCCCCCCCTCCCCATATTTTTCTCAAAGGACAGTTTAGAAGCCGCAGGTTCAAGCAGGTTGTATATTATTCCTTCCCGCCCATGCAATGTCATACGCATCTGGTAGGGCAACAATGATAAGATAATTTCATGTAGATTGTCTGGCTGGTTTCTACTACCTGTCAGTTGTCATTCCGTACCCCTCAATTATCGACAAAGTTTGGATAAGCCATAACCACACTACTTGAGAAGTTACCCAAAGTTATCAAGTACGAGAGTATGGACGGTCACTTCGGCCTACTTCGCTCCGCTTAGAGCTACTTCAAGTCGTTGTAAAGTGACCGACCACACCGCTCAGGCTTCTCCTTCTACTTCTTCTATTCTTACGGTTTCTGCGCGTTTGTGCAATCAACCAGCTCATTAGACGGACTGTAACGGAATCTGGCTCTTGGCCATGTTACAATCCAGAAAATAAAGTGTCACTTATTTTATAATTTACTAATTTTACAGCAAACATTTAAAACAAACTGCTTGCATAGTTGCATACAAGCGGACGCGAGCTTGAGTGTGGTTAAAAGTGGGGTAATAATTGACAGTTGACATCTAATTTGTGATTGTGTTGTGATTGATAGGAAGATAGGTCACGGCTCACCAAACGGTCAGCTGTCATTCTCAAGGTATGGAGATGTTTTGCGCCGATCCTTTTGCGCATCGCCATTTTGGGTTAGACTTGTTCTGATTTTAATAGCGGCGGTACAGCAGGGTCATGGCTATCTGGGTTTCATGTTTATGTGACAGTCGCTAATAAAAGAGGTGTCATTCGAGCTGTTTTGCATTTTGATACGAACTTTTGAACAGTTTGTCGTCATTTTTAGCATTGCTTCGTTTGTCGTTTGGTCGTACTATTTTGTGTATAGATAACTATACCAAATATGGTTATCGAAGCAGGAAAATAAAAGCTGGACATGTACTTTAACTAAATTATAACCTTTTTATGTTCTCTAAAAATCCCTCAAGGTAAGAATTATTAACATTTATTACTACAGATGAGGTAATGACAATTACCCATAGCGGCTTTCAAAGACTCAGCAATGAGACTTTATTCAAAGCTTCTAGTGAAGTGATGGTTTAATAAATTGCTATCTAGATTTGAAGGCATTTAAATTATATTCTTTATGTTGTCCTCCATGTTTACCGTCCTCTGCACACTACATCTGTTGAGGATTAGTATTTTAATTCTACCCTGTTGTACTGATAACGCCTTTTTCTACTCCGCCCCTGTCAGTGTGAATGAAACTATCCCAAAATGGCATCTCTGGCGTCAGGTATTTGCAACATGTCACCACAAAGGGACCGACATTGAGTAAGGCAGCTGATTGATTGTTGAGCAGTGGATAGGTTAGAAAAGCATATACGATATACATGGGATACCTAAGTAGAAACAAAGTTTATAAAATACAAACAGGGTATGCCGAGCAGAATTCGTCCTGAAGATAAGTGAGTAGCGTGGTTACCCTGCTCCTACTCGGCTTACTTCGACGAGGTACTTTGACGAGGAATTTCGCGAGCTGTTTGGCTAGGGCAGGGGTTCCCAACCTGTGCGCCGCGGCGTCCTGGTGCGCCGTAGAAAGTAAAGAGGGGCGCCGTGAGTCGACCCTCTATAAGTCTAAAGCACAAATATTTGTGGGTGCCTGAAAAGCAACAATACCTATTCTGACGCTCGCCACATTTTGAAACTACGGAATAAGATTACAACGCTCAGGAAGAAACTACAAGTTTGGAGAAAAAAGACGAATGAAGGCGGCGGTCAAGATTACTTTCCACAATTGTATAAATATGCGGGATCCAATGAACTCGTTGTCTCACAAGACCTGATGGCCCTTTTCACGGAACACTTATGGAAGCTCACTGAATGGTTTTCGAAATGCTTTGCAAATTATGATTTCGAAAGATTTGCGTGGATTCAAGATCCCTTTCATACGCAAGCTCCGCCAGAATTCTCCAAATCCGATTTGACGGAGTTTTGGTTATAGATTCAAAAGTAATATCCAAACCTAACTTCAAAAGCTTTAAGAATTTTTATTCCGTTCGCAACGTCATATTTATATGAAGCTGTATTTTCAACCGTAGCTGTAATCAAGAACAAATATCGCTCAAGGATCAATGAGGAGCAAGAAATGAGAGTCGCAGTGTCGAATGTTATTCCCCGTTTTGAAAAACTATGCGGAGATCACCAAGCTCAATCGTCACATTCATTTGACTGTCGTATTTTATTTTTGTTTTCCTTGAGTCTTGCTTTTTCCTATTGAGGAAGTCTTAAATTTTGTGTCCACTATTATTGTAGATACCTATTTGTTTCGACAGTATCTATTTAAAATAGCTTTCTGAAAAAGATTGGGAACACCTGGGCTAGGGCTAGACTTACCTTAGAATGTGACCATTTTTCATAACATACTGTTTAGAAGGATCGTAGTAACCATCTCCTGTGTCATAGCACCCTTTTTGTACGTTACGGGGAGTGTTTGTTAGACGTTCTTGACCAGGAGGTTGGAATTTCCTCTCGTTATTTTCTATCTGATAGCTGAAAAATAGTATGTATGGATAAACGAGTTATGTTAGGGGAAGTTTGTTAACGCGAGATTTGAATGGGCCAATACCCGCAGACCGAATAAATACATCTTCTGGCAGTCCATTCCAAGCCTTGGGCACCCTGGGAATAAATGTGCGGTTGTACCGCTCAGTTCTTAATGTATGAAGAACGTCCGTCTTAGGATGAGGTGCAGCGGAACGATAGAGGATAGCTCAGAGGAGTAGATTTCGTTGGAATATCGGTAGAAGAGTGAGAGGTCACCAACAACACGCCGGTGAGAAAGTGACTGAAGGTGGCGCGTTAAGGCCGGATCGCCAATTAGTCGAATTGCCCTTCTCTGGACGGCATCTAGTATAGACAGGGTAATGGGGGCAGCAGCTCCCCAGACATGAGAGCAATACTCCAGGCAAGGTCTTATCTGGGCTTTATATAGTGTGAGGAGGTTACATGGTGAGAAATACTTTCTGGCTCTAAATAAGTACCCAAGCTTTTTACCAGCAGCTGTTGCAATTGACCCGACGTGTTCGTGCCAGATCAGATTTTCTGTAATGTTGCCTCCTAACAGCTTGAATGAGTGACTCCTTGGCAGAGCCTGGTTATTCATCAGAACCTGGTGTTGGCTTGAGCACTTCTTGTTTGAAAGCGTATAATACTGGGTCTTGGAGGCAGTAAATTTAAGCCCTTAAGCCCCCAAGCGGTAATGGTATCGAGATCCTTTGAAAGTGAAGCTGCCACTGCCAGTCTTCTGCGTTCCACCTCGACACAGAGATCGATCTATTGCTCATGATGCCTGCATGCAGCGTACTGTCATCCGCAAAACTGTGGATTGGGTTTGTAGTGCTAGAAAGTAGATCATTGATATGAAGCAGAAACAATGTCGGAGCCAATACCGATCCATGCGGAACCCCGGCGTTGATGCTATGGAAAGAAGAGGAAAAGCCGTCAACCACGACAGAGATTTTCTGACCTGAGAGGAAGTCTGCGAGCCAACCGCAGAGCTTAATAGGGAGCCCATAAGATGGGAGCTTGTTTAGGAGAGCTGCATGCCACAGATGATCGAAGGCCTTTGAAATATCGAGAGCAACGACGTCAGCCTCGCCAAATGACTGGATGAGTTTGCTCCACACATGTGTGATGTAAGCCAGGAGATCTCCAGTTGATCTTTGGTGTCGGAATCCATATTGTCTGTCACTGATTAAGCGATGGAGCTCTAGCTATTTAATGAGCTCTTGGTTGACGCATTTCTCCATCACTTTACTGATTACAGAAAGCAGAGCTATAGGTCTGTAGTTGGTCGGATCAGTTTTGGATCCTTTTTTTGGCACCGGCTGGATGCAAGCTGTTTTCCAGTCTTTTGGGAAAATGCCGGAATCATAAGATAACCGAAAGAGGCGGGTAAATATGCGAGCGAGCTCCGGTGCGCACTTCTTGACAACATTGGAGGGGATCATGTCGGGCCCATTCGCCTTATCAATGTCAAGTGACTGCAGCACCTTCCGAACTATTTTTGTTCTGAACGTTATTTCGCTCATGGCTTGGGATACTCTCGGTATGGATGGTAACTGTGCACTGGATGGGAATTTTACTGTGGAGTTTGCTGCGAATGTCTTGGCCAATATTTCGGCCTTGTCCTTGGAATCAGTTGCTACTGTTTCATCCGCACATGTGATCGGTGAGAAGCTACTCCTCGAGAACTATCTGTTTGACCAGATTCTAGAAGGAGCCGCTGCCATTGGGGTGAAACCTTCTTCTATTTGATTGAGTATATGAGATAAAATATAGAGAAACTCAATCTGGCTGGAGTTTTGACAAAGCGAACATCTAGCATTATACATCGTGTTCAAAAAGTACCGGTCCAAATGAATAACTGGAAAAGTAGCGGTCGTACAAAAAAGTAGTTGGGACAAATATCGTAGGAATTTCTCTCGGCTATCCTGTGGTGACCTTTATGATGTTCATAAATGGAAATCCCTATACTTGACGCCGGAAACGAAATGCCCGGGGAATTCTACGCCCAGATGTGGGCTTGACCTTGAAAATTTGACCTTGAATTATTTAGTTAAGGTCAAAATGTGACCAACAGAATATCTTGGGGAGTAGAGGTCGCAGAAGAAAGCGGTCGAGACAGAAATCGTAAGAACTTTTAACCTTATGTTAATCATCTAAGGTCAAATTTACAAATGGCCAAGCTATATAATCTCGACGTAAAATGTTCCGTGCTTCTCATCTCTGGCGTCAGAAGTAAGGGTTTCCATTTAAGAAAAGCGATTTGACCTTGATGTCAACGTCAAGATCACCACAGAGGTGACCATCGGATAGCCAGGAAAATTTCCTACGACTGTCTTAACGATTTATGTCTTTTTGCGCAATCCCTACTTTCAAGATATGTTGCTGGTCATGTTTTGATCTCGACTTTATTATCCAAGGTCAATTTTTTCAAAAGATCAAGCTCACATCTGGACGTTGAATTTTCTGGGCATTTCATTTCCGACGTCAAAAGTAGGCGTTTCCATTTAAGAAAACCTTGATTTGACCTTGAATGTCATGATCAAGGTCACCATAAGGGACACCGTCGGATAGCCAGATAAATTTACTACGACTTTTTTATTAACCGTTTTTCTGTGCGAACCCTACTTCTCTAGTTATTCATTTGGTCCGTACTTCTTAACGCTGCTCCTACAATCCGGAATAGTTTCTCCGGAAGATGCGGGGAGCTAAAAAGGAACCGACGATGGGCGTGATAAATAAACAGGTGCGCGCTACATTAGAAAGAAATGGAAACAGTCATGTTGACGCGTCGCCCGAAATTTGTAAAATTGAAGAGGAAGGCGATTTGCAGATGTTTCTTATCCCAATTTCTGACGCTCCATTTTCCAATATATTTACATTAAATTTTCATATGATGTTTAGAAGGAAATTGTCCAGAGTGATATCGAAGCACATTTAATTTTTGCTTCTGGGCTTTTCTTAAAAAAAAACAAGGTTGACGAAGAAAATAGGCAACCTCAAGCGATCATATTTCATGTTCAATCAAGTTTTTTCAAATAATGCTTCGATAGCCGCCTGCGTAATTTCCTTTTAAACTTCATGTAAAAATTTCATGCAAAAATATTGAAACTTTGAACGTCAGGAATTGGGATGAAATCACTTGAAAATGACCGTTTATGCTCTCCGTAGGAGCCGCCTTAAACACGTTGTGTAGATGATATAGTACAATCCAGATAGCATACCTTCTGTCAGATGAAGTAAGGTAGTTGAAATGTTTTGTGTATTCCAAACCATCAGCGTATTTGTAGGTATACTTAATTAGCTTTCCTTTTTGCCAGCTTCCCTCCAGTATTTGACCTTTAGGAAATTGTATTGTACCCTCACCGTGGAATTGTCCGTCCATGAAATTTCCTTGGTATATAGCACCTGAAAAGTGTTGTTGTGTAATTATGACTTGTATTTGGGCCCCCTGCTATTCAATATCTCCGGCGTCAATGTAATTTCATCCTGTTTTTAGATGACATCTGATCATCATCATAGTCACAATGTCTTAACAGACATGTTGTGAACTCGTAAAATGCATTAAGTCGGAGCTATAGTATTGCTGACACGAATATTATCAATAGTTTTGAGAACTGTAGCTCGCCATCGTTCGCGACTTACTGTCAGTTCAATGGCGCTCTTGATACTCATGTCTAGCAACTGTTTCGTCATATCCACCAAGCGTGTAGGGGAACGGCCACGGCGCCGCCCACTCGGGGCGTGCCCCTGAACTACAAGTTTCTCCATATTATCGCTTCTGTGAATATGTCCGAAGAATGTAAGCATTCTCATCGACACAATGGAGGATATCTCTTTGGATTACCGAGCTCATCCAGTATGGAAACATTAGTTCGATGGGCAGTATAAGGAATTCTCAGCATTCTCCTCCACGTCCACATTTCAAAAGCATCTATGCGAGTTCGATCTGCCTTTTTAACAGTCCAAGTTCCCAAGGAATATAAAAATATAGAGAACACAAGAGATTGAACCAGTGACATTTTGGTAGCTTAAGTGATGCCATATTTTAGTAAGCTTTGTCATGGCCATCCGTGCCTGTTGAATGCGCCGTCGAATCTCATTCTCACAGCTACCTGAATTGTCGATCTCACTACGGCCTATTGACTTTATTTCTCGATAATTGTCATGCTCTCTATCTACGATAATAACGTTGGTCTTGTTATAGTTAATACCAAGACCATATTCTGCACTGTGTTGTTCTAAAACGTTCAATAGAGCTACTAGTTCTTCCTGAGGAGCAGCAATAAGGGTTGTATCGTCAGCAAATCTTAAGTTAGATATTTTGCTTCCGCCAATAGTTATACCGCCATTCCAGTTGTCCAATACCTGTCTCATTACAAATTCAGAGTAAATGTTAAATAACATCGGAGATAATACGCATCCCTGACGAGCTCCTTTTCTGGTTGCTGTTTGACCAGACAGGTTACCATTAATTCTTACACGAGCTGAGCTAGACTCATAGAGTTGCTGTATGAGGAATAGTGGTAAGGGACTCCCATGGAGATAAGGATTTCCCACAGTTTAGGCCACTTTGCGATATCAAACGCCTTAGAATAGTCCACAAAGCAAATAAAAACGGAAAAATAATGCTCTCTGGCTTGACATCTGATACCTAGCCTAAAATACCGAAGAAAGACTATGTACTCATCATATAATTAAAAAAAGAGGCTATTACAGTGGTAGTTATTGTTTTTATTAATATTTTACTGCTACTTGTGAACTTTTTTTCAAGATTTAATTATAAAATTGAATAGTTTAATAATAATAAAAGTATCTTTAATTAAAAAGGTTACATAAAAGAGTGGAATGAATAAGAAATAAGTATAGCTTAAAAAAATCAAAAAACAACTTAACATCTGACTGAAAAAGTTAAAACTGGTTTTTGAAATATGCTTAAAACTATAATGAACGAAAAAATACTAGTATTATTATGAAGAAAGCGTCAGGGGTTTTTTAGTTTTTTTTTTAACTATATTTTTAATTTTTTAGCTTACTCTGTAACTAAGGGCCGGTTTCTCAATGTCCAATTAAAGTGTGAGATAGGTATCTGTCAGATAGCGTGGCTATGGATACAACTGTCAGATAAGATTTATGTGACTTCATAAGTTTAGCCTTCAATTGTTTAAACAATTTATCTGACAGTTGCTGTTATCTTGCAGATAAATATTTAACTGGACATTGAGAAACCGGTCCTAAGGCATACTGTCCGAAGTTGCTCTACTTACCATGTGGATATATATAAACTCCCCAACCAGCAAATCCGAAATCGTTATAGCCACCTCGATATGAGCTTCCTGTGCAAAACCGCATAGATCTTTGAGTTTCAGACGTATCCATATAACGTGGATGCAGAATAGTTCGGCTTAAGGTATGCAACTTATTGTTTTGGAAAATTTCACTCCAGTCTCTACTTATGCTTGGTTCGTTCATGATTGATCCTGTGCTTACACTAAGTTGGTTACTTTCCTAAACAGATTGTATGATATAAACTATAGTAATTGTAAAAAATAAGACGTCGCATATTTGCATTTTAGTGTCAATCAAATTTGGAGAAATAAAACTTGTGTCAGGCAACGTATATCAATAGACGTATCTTTAGAAAATGCTAGAAGTTACAAGCGGTAATTGAAAACAGATTCAAAAGAAAATTGAGTAACAAGTGAATCCTATAGCCTATAGCTATAATAGATGACATAGTATAAGAATAATTTAATTGCGACAAAATGCAAAAAATTAGTGAAAAACAAGAAAGTATCCCATTACACATACATAATATAACGTTGCTATCGAGTATGATAGAAAGAGGAATTAAAGCTCTGGTACTCAATGAGGTAGCAGTGCTGAGGCAAATTGCAAATGTTCAGCAAGCTGGAGTGGACGTGAGACTCACAAGTGTCCAGGGAGTAGTACAAAAATAGGCGTTCCATATATACTCTTATACAAAAAATGTACATAAAAACTGGAAATATTGATAAACATTTTTTTTTATTAAATTCTTTTCTTTTTAAAGAGTTTGGCCAGAGTTCATTTTAGCGGAACTCAAAATGAGGGTCGAGAGGGGTCTCAATCGAAGCGGACTGATGCCCTGAGTTGGATAATACCACTCGTAGACTGAGGAAACGCCCCGGTAAAATTCTGTGACACTTTAAGGCTTAGTTCAGATGACGCACGTCCGACGCGCGTTCGCTTGACGCTGGTTTTAAAAATACACATAATTAATTCAGCTGTTCACAGGCACGCGCGCATGACAAATTGTACGCGCGTACGACGCCACTAGACTCAGAGAATCTCAATACGCGCGTCGATCAGCGGCGACGCGCGCATTGAAATACTAGACGTTCCCATTGCCTGTTCAGTTGGCATGCGTCTTTTCTAGCGGTCAGTCGGCATACCTGGTGCTTCTTTGCAAACATTTATTTCTCACGTATGCTATTGAAATGGAAACAGAGGAATTCAATACAGATGTTTTCATTGATGAAATTGAGAAGGGCTACGATTTGGGACATGCATTCCAAATTATATTCAAATAAGACGCCTGGGAGGAATGGTCCTAATGTTTTGCAAATCCGATGATAAAAATTTAGGCTCGCAGGCTGGGATAAAGTGTAAAGTATAAACTTATAGAAAGTCTATTCCTTGAAATTGGGTGAACCCAGTGTGTCCTTTCCCTCCTACGTCGTTTCCTTCTTCTATATGCTAACCAAACACAAACAGCTTCTCCTACATCCATTCTCGTTAATAACAACAAGTAAACTGACACTCGATTGCCTAGTCTCACTCTATATAAAAATTGTACGAAGTCCTACGCGTGTCATCTGAACACAGACGCAACAAGCCTAAAGTTTCAGTACCTAACCTAACTTATGCCAAATGATCAACTTATCGAGGTCAAATTCGGTTTAATTGATGATTTTATAAGTGCTAATCGATTGTGCTTGATGTCTTGATGCGAATTAGACCTCTCCCAGACTGAGGAAACGCTCCGATGAAAATCTGCGCCACTTTAAGATTTCAAACCTAACCTAACCTCAAAATGACGACGATTTTTCATGAAATATGTGGTCAAGCTATATATCATGCGAAAGCACTAGATGAGTATAGCCCGTCGACACCAGTCGCAACATCCTTAAATGGAAAATAAAAAAGTTACGATACTTTAAACGTTAAATGATAAATCTATTGAGGAAATATGAATAACTGAAAAACAGGTTAGTTTATGTTGATTTAGATTTACACAGACACATAATGGGAGGTGCCTCTGGAGCCTGCCCAGACCCCAGACATCACTGTCTTCGAATATTTTGAATAGTTTAAGCAAAAGGTTCTCCAGTTAGGGTTCTCACCTGTTCGACTTTTCCTATAGCATGCGGAAGTAAGGCCCGGAAAACCTTTTTTTGATTAATTTTTAATTGAGAATCAAAACAAACGGTTGTACAGTCTAGATCAAGACATCAAGCCGAGTCGGTTGACACGCCTTTTTACCTCGACCGATTTGCTTGGGTAAGGTGTTGGAATTTGCGAAGTAGCGTAGATTTTCACCAAAATGTTTCTTCATGCTGGTAATGATCTAGTTCGACTCAGAACTTCAAGCTGAGTCGATTAGGACCCATTTCAGCTTCAATAATTCAACTAGTTTGGATAAGTCAGGTTAGGTTCTAAATCTTCAAAATGCTGTAATTTTTCACCGGAGTATTTTCTCAGTCTGGGAGTGGTATCGTTTGACTCGTGACGTCAATCCACGTCGCCGTCGACTGACACCAATCTCAACCCCCAGTTCGAGTTTCGCTAAAACGAACCCTCAACAAGGGGTTTTTCAATGTTTTTGAAGCGATATAATTTCTTCAATAGATATACATTCCTACTGAGGGTCCTGGTTATGAATCACTTTTCAGAGATACTTACTTGTAATTTTTCAAATCTCTCCTACCAAACTGACACCGTGAATATCAAAGCACTATCTTGAAAGGTCACATGTGCACCAGAAATTGAGAAAGGCGGAATTGTATTTGATTCACACCATAATAATCTGTAATAATTTGTTCTAACTGGCGATTACTCTACTACTACATGTGACGTTTGCCATTACTGACACCAAATTGACAGTTTTAATCTAGATGGTTGAGTGGGGTCCGTGGGGTCGCACAAGCTGCATCAAAGTCATCATACTATTTAATAATTAATTGATGTTTTATACACAAATATGATTGTGTTTTCACAGCTAGTTCAAAAAATAAATGTGAAAATATAAAACACACACTCATATGCACGATATTTGCTTACATAGGTCATTTAAAAAAATACATATAAATAGATAAATCACAAACAAATAATGAACGAACAAACAATTCAATACATAATAAAAAATCATACGATTATGTCACTAAAGTTGTTTTCTAAAAACTCTCCAAGAAAGTAGAAAGCTTTACTTAATAGGTAAGATTTTAAAACGGATTAAAATTTTTTTTTCATCAAGATGACCACATATCACAAGTAACTTATTAAAGAACTAAAGAACACCAAAATAATATGTGCCACACCTATTTTCAGTCCGCCTAGTGCACTTAGGGATTAGTTCAAGAATTGACCGTGTATTGTGTTGGTGGACATCTCTAGGGGTTCAATATTCATTGTGGTGTTTCTTTACATTTATATCAAACATTCGAGTATATATGAACATGGGGTCTTCATTATTTTTAAGTCAATATTTAAGTTTGTCTACAACAATCTATATACTTCAAGTTTGCCAGAACTCTCACAAGAATTTAACTGGCTTTATTAAATTACTATTATGGTGCCTGGCATTGAATACTACGGTTTGAGATCTATTATCATTCAAAGATAATTTATTTGCAGCAAACAACAATTCTAATTTGTGTTTTTGAGATTGTGTCATCACATCATCTAAATTATCGCTTGTATTTAGAGTTGTAGTGTCGTCAGCAAACAATATACAGTTATTTGGGTGACCTTTAGGAAGATCATTGATATATCAAAAAAAGAAGAGGTCCTAAAACAGCTCCTAGAAGCACATCATGTTTAATTTCAATATTATTTGACTGCTGGTTCTGACATTTAACGTATTGCTGTCTGTCTGATAAATAAGAAGGCATGAGAGATACACTATCTTCATTCAGTCCGTATGCTGATAACTTATTCGAAAGAATACTATGCTGGTCACGATCAAAAGCTTTTGTCAAGTCATAAAAGTTGGCTACAATGAACATCTTATCTTCTAAACCATTATTGGCTAGATGTAATGAAATCATTGATTGCTACAGATGTAGACAAATTTATCAGATGATCATAAATCGCTCTCAGTTTGGATTTCAAAAGCAAAAAATTACCTGTTGTCTACTTCATGTGCTGTTCCCTAAGCTAAATGATAACCAAATTTCTGGGGCTTAAATCCGCAATTTTTATAAGGCATTTGATTGCGTTGATCACCACATATTGATCAACAAATAGTGGATCTTCTATAGTAACACTAAAACGATTTATCGCTTATTTAAATAATCACTCTCAAATTATTAAATTATCTAAAACTGCAACTTCTAACAAATTAAATCTCAGGAATCTCCGTTGGGTCCCATCTTATTTTTAATATATATTTGGGTCAACTCTCTGTATTAGCTAATGACTCAATAATGTGCATTGTATTACAATATGATGATTCAAAGAAAAAAGATTTAAATTATATGTTTGATCGAGAGATTTTACACTTTAGTTCCTAGAAAACAAAAATCGTGGCTTTCAAACACTCGACCGATATAATATACTTCAGTAATGAACACATATATCAAACATACGGCATGAAGTTCTTAGGTATAACTATTGATCTCTTACTATTCTAACTATTGAGTTAGACTATACAAAACACATTGAGAATTTAGTTAATAACTAGCAAACGTATCCTTTAGGTCAGAAGTGATATTTTCGTAAAAGAATGTCATCCCCAAATGTTTTCTTTCAAATAGCATCCCACAGGTTTTCCAATATAAACGATATTTCTATTTTATTTAAAATCTTGTGATATCTTCGATGTAATACGCAAACTTCTTTTTCCTAAAATCATAAGCATAATAGGAATAAAATAAGAATTTGTTTGACACCAAATATTTTTGCAAAAAATGGATAAAAATGGAACTGTGCCTGTTTTTAACGGTACTGAATGACACGCTTTCGAAAAAAAATATTTTTCTTCTTTTTCTATTACGAAAATATTACGCCTCAAATAAATCGTTATTTTATTTATCTTATGCTTATTATTTTACGGAAAAATAGGTTTGTGTATGAAATCACAGGTACTACCTGTTGTGTTGTTTTTAATGAAATAATGACTTAATTTGTATAGAAAAAATTATTGAGTGATATTTGAAAAAAAATTGGAGGTGAGTTCTAAGGGCTGAAGTTCAAAAAACCGTTGTTTGAAAGCATGGTATGATAGATGTTATAGTCCTTTCAAAAATACCACTCAGTGTTCGCTTTAATATTTTTCCTTACCAGAGTATCACGTTTCAAGAAAATTCTGGGACACCTGGTATACCCAGAAGAGTAAACAAAATTTTGGAACTTTGCAAGAGAATTTAACCTCATTCAAGAGAAGTGGGTGGGCACACTCACAAAATATCAGCTTCACTTATATGACCTACTCTATGTAACTGGGTCGTAGACTATAATAGTCCTTTCTCTACTGATTTCAAGAAAACTAATTCCCTTGGTACAATAAATAATCACGTATTGGGTCGCAAATCCGAGACGGCCATAGCATCCCCTACTTCTGATATATATGATGTGAGAACTAGAGCAGGATATAACAAAACTTTTTTTTAGCAAGCGGCACTTGGAAATTTATGTACCCTATACAGGGTGGGCCAATAGTGCGTGGACGGAGGATTGTGGGCTTACCGAAAAATACTTCAAAAATCTGTCACTTGATCATGGTAGGGACCCTTAAGGGCTATAACGTAAAAATATTTTCACTTAAATTTTGACGTTTATACAGGGTGATTCATATCAAAGTTACATTTTTTTGAATGGAACCCCCTATATATTATTGCATATTTGGGTTCCTTGATAAATTCTAGTGTGACTTTATGTATCACACATGGAACTTTAGACGAACCATTTAGGCGCAAATCACCATTTTTGGTATAAGTAGGTGTCAGAAGAAAATTGAATATCGCAGCGATTATAAAACTTAGAAGGCCGTGACTTTGCGGTACGACTAAGCATGGAATGCGTCACCTTAGGTCAGAGGGCTTAATTTGAATTCTTTTTGCACTTGGAGAAATCAGTAGATTAATTAAGGAAACTTCAATCATAGATAACTTGATTTTTTCAAATGGGAATGCCTATTTTGGTTTAAAAAATCAAATGTAAAATTTAATTACCTTTCTAACGATATAGCATTCTCGATATCATTTTTTTTTGGTTTTCATTTTATTTCAAATTTTCTGTCAAATCGGCGTTTTTCAACTTTCCTGCGTGCAAACAACCTAGCAGGCCATGAAAAATAGACAATAGCTCGTTAATATGGAAGAAACCAACTAACTTAGTAGAAAGATGCAAACTAACTAGAGCAACGAGGCAAGATTATGCAAATTCCTTACAACATATTAGCTCTAACCGGATACAACAGCCACAAGATATCTAATGCCAATGAGTAGCTGGAGTATGGCAGAAGTGTTTGTTTTTCACAGCATACTAGCTATTGATGTCTACAAGAGCTTGCTAACCTTCCAAAATAATTAAAAATTTTGAAACAAAAGGAAAACTACCAGCGATTTTTGCTTACAGTCTAACATCTTTAGAATGAAATTTCACATTTAATGGAATAAAAAAATTAGTCATTTCCGTTTAGTTAAGTCAAAAGTGAAGATATCTCCAACTGGAGCATTCTGAACATCTATTGAAATAATGCTAGAATTTTTTAATTACGCTATGTTGTAATTGTGATTTTCTCATGTAGTTTTCTGCGAACTAAATTATATTTTACAATTCAAACAGACTGCAAATCAAGTTTCACTTTCCGCGATTTTTCTAATAAGTAGAAGTACCTACTGAAGAATTTGAAGGGTTCCAGTCAGAGGTATCATTACTTTTGGCTTACGGAAATGGCTACTTTTTTATAGCATTAAATGTGAACATTTATTCAAAAGCCATAGATATTCTACTGCCAGCAACAATCAGTAGTAGTTGTCCTTTGATTAAATATTTTTTTACTGACTTTGGAAATTGGCTAATAGCTAGTAGGCTGTGAAAAATGAGCGTTCTTTTTACCGCTATTGTTTCTAGTTAGAGCTAATATGTTGCAAGGAATTTGCATAATCTTGCCTCGTTGCTCTAGTTAGTTTGCATATTTCTACTAAGTTAGTTGGTTTCTTCCATATTAACGAGCTTTTGTTTATTTTTCATGGCCCGCTAAGTTGCTTGCATGCAGCAAAATTGAAAAACACCGATTTGACTGAAAATTTGAAATAAAACGAAAACTAAAAAAGATTAATATCGAGAATGCTATATCGTTAGAAAGGTAATCAAATTTTACATTTGACTCTTTAAACCAAAATAGGCATTCCCATTTGAAAAAATCGAGTTATCTGTGATTGAAGTTTCCTTAATTAATCTACTGATTTCTCCAAGTGCAAAAAGAATTCAAATTTATTCCTCTGACCTAAGGTGACGCATTTCATGCTTAGTCGTACTGCAAAGTCACGGCCTTCTAAGTTCTATAATCGCTGCGATATTCAATTTTTTTCTGATACCTACTTATACCAAAAATGATGATTTGCGTCTAAACCGTTCATTTAAAGTTCCATGTGTGATACATAAGCTCACACTAGAATTGACCAAGGAATCCAAATATGCAATAATATATAGGGGGTTCCATTCAAAAAAATGTAACTTTGATATGAATCACCCTGTATAAACGTCAAAATTTAAGTGAAAATATTTTTACGTTATAGCCCTTAAGGGTCCCTACCATGATCAAGTGATAGATTTTTGAAATATTTTTTAGTAAGCCCACAATCCTCCGTCCACGCACTATTGGCCCACCCTGTATTTCCTTATTCCGCCCTTCCGCCATTTCTTGTTTTTAGCAGCAGTTTGAACAGTACATAAATCGAGTCGAATGCACTGACATTCTAGTATCCTTTTTATGAGCTTCCTTTCCGACAGTTTAATTTGGAAACTTTTATCATAGCTCCATTTTTAAGGGCCATTGAGGCATTGAACGCATGTGATGGACTGTAGTTTATGTGTTCCTCGAACTTAATAAACTTGCCTGGCTTATTTATTTACGAATATATAGTTTCGTCAATAGATGAGCAGAACAAAGTTTGGTGACCAAATGATGACGTTTTGTGTTGCTTGAGGTACTTCCTAATGAATAATATAGGCCATGCTATATAGAGTGTGTTGATTATCTCATTAGCTTAAAGAATTACAAAAAAATGTTGGATAAAACATTTACATATATATTATATATACAGGGTGTCCCACGACGACTAAGACAAGCAATGTATCGGAACTGGGCAATAGTAGCGAATTATAATTTTGGGGGTGTAAATTAGAGCAAATGTAGTATCTGTTCCTATCATTGTGTCACCCAATGAGGTATTCGTTTTTGATCACGTGACGTCCGATTCAAAAATTTTAATGGGACACCCTGTATATTTGTGACTTTTTGTTTTTCTCCCGCTAAAACAATTCCAACAAACTAGCATACTTGGGGTCTAAAGTGATTAATTTAAGAGCTACAGTTACTTAAAGGACTGTACTAGTACCATTGATTATAACATGTACTCCTACAGTTAGATCATCTTGGTAGTGTTTCATAATGGTAGTGGTACAGTCCTTTAAGTACCTGTAGCGCTTGAATAAATCACTTTAGACCCCAAGTGTGCTAGTTTGTTGGAATTGTTTTAGCGGGAGGAACACAAAAAGTCACAAATATATAGGGTGTCCCATTGAAATTTTTGAATCGGACGTTACGTGATCAAAAACAAATACCTCATTGGGTGACACAATAATAAGAATAGATAATATATTTACTCTAATTTACACCCCCAAAATTATTCGCTACTACTGCCCAGTTCCGATATAATGCTTGTCTTAATCGTCGTGGGACACCCTGTATTTTGAGTGCTCTGGGTGGCTGAACTAGGTATGAGAAATATATGGTGCCCCAATAAAAACGATAGGAAAGAAAATTTAAATAAAACAACAACGGCTTGAGATCTCAAATTGGGTTTAGCTTTATTTTGAAGCTACATCCATGACATTACGTATGGAATAGAACATCATTCAAACTTCCGCCTCGGGCTCGCTGGCAGTGCTTCAAGCGGTCGGTCTCATTTCGGATGACAGTTTCGAGCATTTGCAACGTTATGGCGTTGATGGCTACTCGAATATTGTTTTCGAGAGCATTCAAAGTGGCTGGTTTGTTGGAGTAGATCAGTGATTTGACGTACCCTCAAAGAAAATAATCGAGAGGTGTCAAATCGCACGATCGTGGTGGCCAATCAATGAATGCTCGTCTGGTGATGATTCACTCGCAAAACTTCTGTCGAACAACTTCGAGCGTTGCGTCGCTTGTGTGGCTCGTGGCTCCGTCCTGTTGGAACCACATATCGGTAATATCGATGTTGCCGAGCTCTGGCCACAGAAATTCTTCCAACATTGCTCGGTTGCGTGGCCCATTGGTTGTAACGGTGTCTCATTCCTCATTTCGAAAGAAATAAAGATTGGTCACAGCCCAGTAACGACAATTCTGCCTGTTGACACAGCCACTGAGTTAAAAATTGGTTTCGTCTGAGAAGATGATTTTTTGGCCAAAATGAAGATCTTCGTCCAACATTTGTAGCGCCCAATTCGCGTACTCACGGCGACGGCCTATGGTCGTCCGACTTCAATTGTTGCATCAACACGATCTTTTACGAGTACAGTCCCAAATTCAAACGCAAAATTCGCCGAGTTGTCTCTTGGGAGAGGCCCAATTCCGCGGCTCGGTGTCGATACGACAAATTTGGGTCGTCGTGAACACTGGCCGCTACGGCGGCGATATTTTCTTCACGTCGACCAGTTCGCATTCGAGTTGGTTTCTTTAGGTCCAATAGAGGGTACTCACACTCAAAGTCTTCCACGTTACGATCTGAGCGGGATTTCCGTAGTACTTTTTAATAATTTCCAAACGATCGGCAAGCGTGAAACGATTCATGATGAATTGTCAAACCTTACTAAATATTTTGACAGCTGGATGACGTTTGAACCTTTGACAGCTGTTTAGATATCCCTATTAGAAAACCTATCACCCTATATAACAGTATGGTAAAGGAGGGGTGGATTGGCTCAGTGGTTAGAGTCAAGGGCTCGTGACCTGAAGGTCCCATGTTCGATTCTCGTTAGAGGCGGAAATTTGTTTCTGGTTTTTTCAATCAAAAATAAATATCCATAAAAGAAAATCCCCACCTGAGCCTTCACTATTGGCTTCTAATTAACAATGCTGTTCCTGGAGTGGCGCCGGGAAACAGTAACAAAGCCTACACGGAACACGAGGCTAATTACCAAAGCAGCCGATGCCGACGACACAGAAGTGAAAAAAAAACGGTATGTTAAGCCTATCTCTGACCTTCCTGAACAAGCGTGGAACACAATCGACAGCTGGTGCGGAGGGAAAAAATTTCGATAAACCCACACAAAACCGTTTACTAAAAGATGAAAACTAGACAAGCTCCGTCTACCTAAAATGGCGGGAGAGTCGATCCAGTTTGCGGAGGAGGTGAAGTATTTTGACCTTATACTGATGGAAAAAAGACTCACCTTCAACTCCCATCTAGATAACAGAATTGATAAGGCCGATTTGCATTCTGAATCATCATCATAGTCACAATGTCTTGACAGGCATGTTGTGAACTCGCAAAATGCATTTACTCATTTTACGAGTTTTTCTTGGGATATCTTTAAGATCTTTAATGCAGTAGTTTCCCATTTGCTTTCTGCATCCTCACGCCGTTGACCTGATGGTATCTACTGGTTCATCCGCCTTTAGGGGCAATTTCTCACCCCAAGGACAAGAAGGTGTCCTGACTCTTCTCAACTCGTCCACCCAAAGCTGTTGGTTGAGAAGAGGTTACTGCTTACACCGACAGTCGTTCGGTTCCTTTTAGCATTGATTATATGTTAATCAATGCTTTTAGTCGCCTTTTACGACACGCAGAGTATACGACGGGAGATATTCTAACCCGCCCTCATACGGGGTGCGTTCTGAATACTCAGTGGAATATGCGGCAAATCTTGGGGCGTTAGTCCTGGATACATCCGACGGTGGTAAAACCAATGGTGGTATAAGGTGCTGGCTGAAATATTTGCAACGGATAGCCAGAACCAAGCTGTTCAACGCATCGCCTGCTTGGCTATGATAGGTGTCATGTCTACAACATAAATACTGGCCAAGGACTAAACTTGACCTCTTTACACATTGAGGTAGCCTAGGTGTCAGAATAGTCACCTAAATATTGCTATCAAATCAGCAGTCAGGACTAAAATGAACTATGGGAGACTAAACGGGAGTGAAACTATAAATCAACATATATTCGGAATGGTCTCGGACTTCAAGCGCTCATAGAAAGTGCTCCAGGTTATAGCGAAGTGGAAGGCAATATATTGACCGACACACTCGCAATGAATGAATGAATGAATGAATAAGGACCAGAAGCTATCCAGCACGGAATGTGCATAGGCCGCACGATGGGCCCTTTTGCGCCACTATCCGCGCTAGTTCCTAAGACCTGCCCTTTTGGCAAAGGCAAGTACATTCTTAGGTCCTATCCGTTTTATCTCTATTGGTTCCAAGGTTCTTGAGCCCAGCATAGTCTGCCTGTGATAACCCAGGGTTTCACAGCGACACAAGATGTGTGCCGAGGATTCTTCCTCTTCACCACACCACGTGCACGTTCGTTGATCACCCTCATCACGAACAAGTGACGCCTGAAGGTGTTGTGACCTGTTAATAGGCCTACTAGCAATCTCAAGTTACTCCTATCCAGAGAGAGACAAAATCGTCCTATTCTTTCTGCAGGCCCTGCTAATAGTTCCCGAGCTTGACGGAGACGACCAGAGATGTTGTTTCATCTCAGAGAGTGTTGATTCTGGATCCACTCTCCAGTTGTTTTCCTAATCAAGTTTGCAGATAGTCCTAAGGTTGGTTCCGGGCCCACAAAACTGTTGCCGGATCCCATTCTAGCCAGATGATCCGCCATTTCGTTACCCTTTACCCCAGCGTGCCCAGGTACCCACATCAGTGGTACCTTGTGTTTAGCTGAGATGTCGTCAAGAGCCCTCCTGCACTCCAAGACCAGTCCCGACGTTATTTTTCAAGCACTCAGTACTTTGATGGCCGCCTGACTGTCAGAGCAGATAGTAATCCGCCTCCTAGACCCGTCAATTTCCCGAATACGATTTACACAAGCAGACAAACTCGCAAGAGGAGGAACCGAATCTGTGTTCATAGGACCAAAACCATCCGCGGGCATTGCGAGAAGCATTGCCAAGAAAACTATCTCAGATTGGTCAGAGAGGAAAGCACCCCTTGCACTTGAGAGATACATCAGGGCTACACTCGAAGGAGTTCATGCCACACCCCTTTAATCAGAGCCCCCGAGAATGGAACAGGAATGATATGTCGATCTTGTCATCTGAGGAACCACTTGTGGAATTTGGGTCTAGAACAAGCAACGGAATGTCGCTTCTGCTATGTGGATGACGAAACAGCGGATCATATGTTGTGCTCGTGTCTAGCACTCAAAAGAGCTAGGTTTCACACCTTCGGATTTACCCAACTGGAACCTACTGACTTCAATAGACACAATAGGGTTACAGTGAAAGGAGGCATAATGATGAAGACTAAAGATGTCACCAAGTGTCAGCCAAGAGTTTATTATTTACCAAATCTGGTATCAACGATGGATTAGTGAAGGGAAATGACCCAAAACAATTTAATCGATACCACTTCGAGGCTAACTCCCCTATATATTTCAAATTAAGGCATTACATAAACCAAAAAATAATCTCCATTATCAGATAACCACATGCAGAGAAGAAGATTGAAGCATTCGAAATGTATGCCTACAGGCGAATGCTGCGAATATCGTGGACCGAACACAAGACGAACGTAGATGTTATGCTGCAGATGGGCAAACAAAAAGAACTCCTCACAACAGTCAAGGAGAGAAAACTTCAATATCTGGGACATATCATGAGAGGTGAACGATATGAGATTCTCCGTTCTGATAATAGAAGGGAAGATCGAGGGTAAAAGATCAGTTGGCCGTAGACAAAACTCATGGCTTAGAGATTTGCGCAGATGGTTCGGGCAGACATCTATTGAAATTATCAGAGCTGCGGTTTCCCGTGCAACAATAGCCATTTGGATCGCCAACCTTCGTAAGGAGACGGCGTCCTAAGAAGAAGAAGAAGATCAGATAACCAATTTAAGGTACGCGCACATAAATTGGCATCGATCGGACGGGACGGATGGAACAACCAGTACGGTACGGATTTTTCATTAGGGTATCGCACATATCTGATCGGAATCGACGGAAGAATTGGAAGGCAGTTGCAAATATGTCTCCAAACGGTGACGAGTTGGCGATTGTTCTGGAAAAAGAAAATTTTCAAAAATGTAGAAAACGTAAACGGGTGTAGGTTCATGAGGTATGTCAGAGAAAGGCATTTTTTTGGGGAATATGTACATTAACCTTCGGTCTTAACGAATGACGAAAAAAGGTTCTTCAATAACTTCAGAATGACGCGTTTTGAATTCCATTCTCTACTGGAGGCCATAAGAGAAGCCATTACTGAAGGAAAATAACCATCTCGCCCGCCTATTAGAGCAAAAGAAAGGTCGATGATATGCTTAAGGTGAGCAGAGACTTGCAAAATGCCGACAGTGCCTCGGCAGTCTCCGATCAGCATCGCACATACGTCGGTATCGGCACGCACGGCACGCGTCGGCCGGCATTCAATCCTAGTTGCTATATTCTCGCCGGATTTTGAAAATTCGATGCCTACCGTCCGCACATATGTGCGCTGATCCATTAAATTTAATAGAAACTATTTTTATCATATCCCTACCGTCCATCCGATGCCGATTTATGTGCGCGTACCTTTAAAATGAATATGGCTTGCGGTATTTGTACACCAGCTTAATAATTAGCAGCGTAGTTACATTAGGGCACGTGGCTGCATAAATTGTGACATCACAACAGAGGCAGCAGATTCTAGGGCAAGTTACATAAGGTGTCATTTGCAGTGATGATGTTGAGGTCCATTGCTGCGATAATTACAACTGAAAACGACTCAGGTGAGGAAATCATAATGGAAAACTCTGTATAGATATTGTACATAAAGCATTACCGCCCTAAAGGGTACGCAGCTGAGGTCGCGATCTTTAATAGATGCTAAAAAGACTTATGTATTCGATCTTATGAGACCGAATATGTAGAAGTCACTTCCACCTCGCCGCATCTTCGATATAATGCTCGGTACATATTTATTTTAGCATCACTGTAAAGGGCTGGTCCAAACGCTACGTTTTTCACCACGTTTTGTCTGTGCACTTTTAGAACTGAATAAATACGTTGCAAAAATAGAGCGTTCACGTATGGTACTATTTCGTGATTTTTACGCAGTCTTGTTGACATCGATCATGGAGGAGTACTACGCTGCTCAATTCTTGCATGCCCTCTTGCGAGAAAGAGGAAACAAGTGAGCTGTTTAAAGGTGTCCGACATTCATGGTGGTCGAGGAATTACGTGAGGAACCTAGCGATTGGCAACACTATTTAATTGGGGTTTTGAATTAAGAAAAAAACATATTGTTTTTTGTGATAAATGGAAAGATCATATATAGGTTTTATAACAAAACTGTTTTTGTTTTCTTTTTTTTCGCAATAATTCAAAAGTTATATCAAAATAAAAATGGGTTTTTGAATCGAGTACCGAAAACACGCCGACGGCTCCCGAACCCGCGTGACGTCACGACGGCGGTCAGGATGTTCCTTTGACCAACGACGTCCTACTCCGATACTAGATTCTAGATTCCCAGCCATTCGCGAAAATACGTACTGGTAAACCGATAATTAGTGTATATTTGTTGCAACGCAGTCGGTGAATGAAGTTTGCTGCTCGAGACGAAGTCTGCGATCGAAATAAATATGTTTTTGAATGTTTGAAGTTGAAGTCAGATTACAGATTCCAGTAAGTACCTAATCAAATATGTTTCGTTGTAAATATCTCTTCAATTGAAGGATGGCCTAGTGGTTAGAGCATCCAATAGTGAATCTCAGGGTCTTTGGATCGAAACCTAGGCCTTCCAAGTTTTTTTTTTATCAAAAAACTTATTGATGTGATTTTTGCACTTGTTACGCACATTTTTTCTAAGATCAACATAAATATGTGTTTGAATCAAATTTTGTTAGACATATTACTTGCACTGCACAGTGCTTGTTAAATTTTTATAAAAATTCATGAGTTTCGCTCCAAAGACCCTGAGATCCACTATCGGACGCTCTAACCAATAGGCCATCCTTCTATTGAGGAGATGTTTTCAACGAAACATATTTGATTAGGTACTTGACTGGAATCTGTAATCTGACATCAACTTCAAACATTCAAAAACATATCTATTTCGATCGTAGACTTCGTCTCGAGCTGCAAACTTCATTCATCGTCTATGTTGCAACAAATATACACGAGTTACCAGTAAGTATTTTCACGATTGGCTGGGAATCTAGAATCTAGTATCGGAGTAGGACGTCGTTGGTTTTCGGTACTGGATTCAGAAACCCATTTTTATTTTGAAATAACTTTTGAATTATTGCGGAAAAAAAGGAAACAAAAAAGTTTTGTTATAAAACTTATGTATGATCTTTCCGTTTATGGCAAAAAAATTTTTATTCAAAACCTCAATTATTTAGAAGAAGTACAAAAAAACGAAATAACACAAATATCTCTTGTAGATATTGTACTGTTAAGCCCCAAATCGACGAGATTTATTTTTGCGAACTTACGTAAGCACTCTTTGAAAATTAATTTTCTATCTGCGGTCAACATTTTTTTTAATTGTCCTACCAAAATCCAATGTGCCTGCTTCAGTATGTCTCTATTACTATATTTGTTAGATTTGATAGGCCAAATTCATTGGACACTTCCATATAACGCAATAAACTCAGCTCTCAGGAAATTGTCGACCTGTCACAGACCTGTCCTTGCAGTTCATGGATAACTATGCTCACCAGCTCAGACGTCGTTGCCACTGTACGATCTCTGCGCAGTTTTCAAAAATGCTTAGCTTTGCTGCCTACACGCAACGTTTCGTCTGCAACGTTTTGAACTGCACCGACAAAATATTGGACCACGTTTTAACACACAAATGCAAATATGCATGTAACATCTAATGTTTACAATTAATAATGTTGATGTCATACAATCTGCTTAGGATCATAACCAACTTAGTATAGGCATAAGTAAAGGCTGGAATAAGTGGAGTTTCCAAAAAGATAGGTTGCATTCCTCAAGCCGAACCATTCTGCATCTACGTTATCTAGATAAGCCTGAAACATGCTGAAACCCAATGATCTATGCTGTTTTGCACAGGAAGCTATAACAATGTTGGATTTGTTGTTGGTTTTTCTACCCACACGAAATCTTTGTCTGCAACGTTTTGAACTGCACAGACAAAACATTGTGGAAAACGTAGCGTCTGAACCAGGCTTAAGGGTCGCGACCTAAACCTTGACCTCGCTCATCGCTGCATTATTGTTCATACCCTGGACAAATGCGCATCTCATTCTCAAAAATTTGTTGCCGGATCCCAAATGAGGTACGGTGTTGTCTCGTTTTAGGCTTGCAATGTTGTGTGTCATAACGTCACATCTTTTTCAACTTACTTCAGTGCTACACGGACGGCTCCCGTCTAGATAGTGGACAGGCCCCAGGAGCAGAGATGTATGCGGAAGATCGAGGAGTACTGAAGAGTTACTCTCTAAGCACAAACACCGCAATTTTCTAAGCAGATGTATATGCATTGCTCTCTTCTGCATGCAATGAGGAGGTGAGAAAGGGCACAGAGCAAAAGGTTTAAATATGCACTGACGGTCAGGTAGCTTCTTCTTCAAGTTCCATCTCCTAGCGGAGGTTGGATATTATCATGGCAATTCTAACTTTGTTTGCAGCTGTTCTAAATAGTTGATTAGATGTCATTCCAAACGAATCCCTCAAGTATTTCAGCTAAGAGGTTCTTCTTCTTCCTTGGCTTCTCTTGCCCTTGATCTTGCCTTCCATAATGTTTTGTAGTAGAGTGTATTTGGGTCCTCTTATAACATGACCAAGGTACTCTAGTTTTTTTGTTTTGAGGATGTTAATGATTTCTTCCTCTTTTTGGATTCTCTGCAGTAGTTGCAGATTGAGACCCCATCAGTCCGAGAGATCCTCAGCATTATGCTATAACACCATCTTCCGAAAGCCTCCAGTCTCCTCCTCCAGTCTATCCATTTCTGCCTTCTTAAGCGTCTAAGCCTCTGCACCATATAGCAGAGTCAGGTAGTAATGAAAGCCATTTGCGGGCCTAGATCCAGGACACCTCTCATTCAGGAATGCGCGGAGAGACTAGAAGAGCTGGTGTAGGAATTTCTATTATATTTTCATGAACTAAATGCGGACGCCAATGTATTTAAAGAATCTGCAAACCAGATGCATAAGTGGTGTTATCTGCACCCCAGTTCCATATACCTGCTATCCTGACTGTTAACGCAAAACACAGGGAGTGTGCCCAAAAAAGGAGAGTTACAGTTAGGAGGTCACGTCGGCAACACATTGCGCGTCTCCGAATTTCATGCCGCTCTGCGTTTATAACTATTTAGCATTTTTATAATTAGTGACAAATAAATAAGTAAATAAGTAAAATTACAATACAGTCCGCTTTTTCAACATCACACAAACACACGAACATTTTGGTCCTTCGAGCCGGATCGGTATAAAGGTTTTTATATCGGGCAAAATACACAAGTTCACACAGTGCGGTAGTGGCATCAAGTGCATCACAGCATCAAGTGCATCACAGCATCGAGTGCATCACAGCATCGAGTGCATCACGGCATCAAGTGCATTACAGCATCACAGCATCAACAGCATCAAAGCATCAAGTGCATCACAGCATCACAGGGGCAATCGTGCGGGTAGCACACAGTTACAGCACACGGGCAGGTAAACTCCACAGGTGGAAACAGCACACAGCAGTGGTCGTGTATTGGCAGGGTCTCAGCACAGGGACGAGTCGCACGACAAAAGCAGGTTAGAAAGTTTATTAGCCCTATAAATTATTTTCGGTGTTCGTCAAGTGTACCAGTTCATTCAAATATGGAAGGCCTTGTATTCAAGAGAGGTTCCATAAAAGGCAAAATCACCAGATTTTCCAATTATTTGAACTCCATTTGTGATTCACTCAATTATAATGATTTAAAGTTAAGATTAGACAAGATAACAGGATGTTATGAAGAGTTCGAACAGGTGCAAACTGAAATTGAAGTTCAACTAAAGGCACTTGACGAAGACGAAAGAGACGCATTTGAAGCATCATATTTCAGCGTTGTCATAAAAGCTCAAGACATGCTTGAAGGGTACAAATCATCACAAAATTCACATTCTCCACACAGTTCAAGTAACCACAACGATTTTGAAGCTAGCATAAAACTTCCTGCCATAAACGTACCCACATTTGATGGCAATTTTGAAAAATGGAACCACTTTTATAGTTTATTCAAAAGCCTAATTGATGAAAATAATTCACTGAAAGCTCAGCAAAAGTTCCATTATCTGAAGGCAGCACTCACAGGAAGCGCCTTGCAGTTAGTGGAAGCCTTAGAAATCAATGAGGAAAATTATGATGAGGCATTGAGGATTTTAAAAGCTAGATATTCTAACAAAAAGCTAATAGTTACTTCACACATAAGATCGTTATTTGAGCTGCAATCGGTTCAAAAGGAAAGCTTCAGAGACCTACAGAAGTTTGTAGATTCAGTGCATAAACACAAAAGTGCTCTGAAAACAATGAAGGTCTCTGAAAAACAGTTGAGTGATCTTTTATTGATAGCGGTAGTATCAAGCAAGCTAGATAAAACGACACTCAAAGAATGGGAAGTGTTCTCAGCAAAACAGTGCGACCTTGCTTCATTTAATGTATTTCATGACTTCTTGCAGAAGAGATGTGGTGTATTAGAATCGCTCCACACACATTCAGACAGCAACTTTCAAACACAACGCAACACCAGGTTTCAGTCAAAACACAATAATGGCAGCACACAGCCGAGGTCTAGTTCCTTTGTTCACACCAGCCAGGTTCAAACAAAGAACTGCCCTATTTGTCAAGAATCACATAATTTTTATAATTGTAAAAAATTACTAGACATGGCAGCGTCAGAGCGCAGCAAGGAGGTGATTAGGCTCAAGTTATGCCTCAATTGTCTCGGTTCTGGCCATATGGCTGCAAAATGTAACCGTGGTGTTTGCAAGATCTGCCGTAAGCCACATAATACTTTACTACACGTTCCAAACTCAGATAGGTCACAAGGTACCTCAAACAATTTAGCTGTCCATCAAGAGAGAGGTGACATGGCATCGGCCAGCTCATCTTCAGAACAGGAAAACCATTCAACGGTAGTAGTAACAAGCAACTTGCTTGCTCATAACCAGCTAAAAGAAGCATCACAGGCAGAGACAAAATCTCAAATATTGTTAGCAACTGCCCTAGTTGATGCAACAAGTGTCAAAAACCAAAAGATACAGTGCAGAGTACTTCTGGATTCTGGAGCCCAGTCAAATTTTATAACAGAAGAGCATTGTAAAATCCTAGGCTTCAAACCAGAAGCCGAAGATATGATAATCAAGGGAATCAATCACAGTATTTCTCGCATCAATCGATCAGTATCTCTCTCAATCTGGCCCCGTTCGACTAACTACAAAGTTACTTTAAAGTTTTACGTCATACCAAAAATCACTGAAAATCTTCCTTCAGTAAGCATTGACCTCCAACAAATCAAAATACCCGAAAATTTGTTCTTAGCTGATCCAAACTTCCATAGTACACAGAAAATCGATATGCTTGTAGGTGCAGAAGTGTATTTCCAATTGCTTTCACTTGGCCAAATAAAAATTGATAAAAATGGACCCATTATGCAAAGCAGCAAATTAGGTTGGATCGTAAGTGGCGTAGTTAAGCAACAGCATACAACAGCCAACAATCAATTTTCTCACTGTCATTTAAGTGTATCAAATGAAATGCTGAGCAATCAAATAAAAGCGTTCTGGGAAACAGAAGAGTTAAGCAAAGTAAAAATATATTCGAAAGAGGAGGAAGCATGTGAACAACACTTTTCGCAAAATGTAACACGGTCGGATCAAGGAAGACTTTCTGTTACTTTACCTTTCAAGAATAATTTGCACTTATTAGGAGAATCTAAAGAAATGGCTCTGAAACGATTTACTCACTTAGAAAAGAAATTTCAAAGGGATGAAAACTTCAAGCAACAATACATCAATTTCATGCAAGAGTATCTATCACTAGATCACATGGAGTTAATAACTGAAGACGATGGAAAGGGTTATTATATACCACATCATGCAGTTATTAAAAATGACAGTCTAACAAGCAAGATGCGTGTAGTATTTGACGCCAGTGCACGTACATCTTCAAACATATCGCTAAACGATACGTTAATGAAGGGTCCAGTTGTCCAAAGAGATTTATTTGAAATTGTCATCAACTTCCGATTCCACAATATCGCTCTCACAGCCGACATCGAGAAAATGTACCGTCAGATTTCAGTACATGAACCTGACCGCCAGCACCAAAAAATCATTTGGAGATCAGACTCATCTGAAGATTATCAGGTTTATAAATCAAAAACTGTCACTTACGGGACCACTCCCGCATCATTTCTGGCAACTAGGTGCCTTCAGTATGTGGCTGATAATCACATGTCACAGTATCCTCTAGCTGCAGGAGTCATACGGGATGACTTCTATATTGATGACGTACTGACTGGAGCACCAGATGCAGAACAAGCAACGCGGCTACACTCTGAACTAACAGAAATACTACAGAGTGCTGGTTTTCCTTTGAGAAAGTGGCGCAGTAATAATCCACATATATTTGAGAAATGCCATCAAGACATCGAAAATTACGTCATGACACAAAATAAACTCCATAGCTCAAAAACTTTAGGTTTAGCATGGAACTCAAACACAGACTGTTTTACGTTTAAGCACACAGACTCAGAAAATAAAAGTCACAGGCGTGGAAAAATGAAGACCTATCTGTGTTACATCGCTGTCTTTATTTGCGTGTCAACACGAGCAATACACCTGGAGCTCGTTTCCCGCCTCACAAGTGATGCATTCATCTCAACTTTAAAACGTTTCATGGCAAGACGGGGTAAATGCACAACTATTTATTCCGACAATGCTACAAACTTCGTCAAGGCCAATAAGCAACTGAAAGAAGTCACCAGTATTCTGGCATCACAAGATCATTGGAGCTCTATATGCAATTTCGCTGCTGATCAATCAATTCAGTGGCACTTCATCCCTCCGAGGTCTCCCAATTTCGGAGGACTGTGGGAAGCCGCCGTGAAATCAATGAAGCACCACATCAAGCGTATAACAGGAAGGTCGGTACTCACTTGTGAAGAATATTATATGTTCCTGGCGCAAACCGAAGCATGTCTCAATTCTATACCTTTGGTGCCTAGTTCCAACGACCCCAACGATCTCTCTGCCATTACACCTGCACATTTTCTTATCGGCGACTCCTTGGCAACAACACCCGAAGTTCATCATGAATCTACCCCAGACACCGATTGCCCTAGATTCCGATCCATGTCAAGATGGAATCATATCCAAATGCTGCAACAACATCTTTGGAAAAGATGGTCGTCAGAGTATTTGTCCCAGCTGTAACGTCGCAGTAAGTGGTTATCGACTACGAGGAATCTACAGCCTGGGGATATGGTCATCCTTCGAGAAGAAAACCTCCCGCCTCTCCAATGGAAGCTGGGTCGAGTCCTACAGGTGTTCCCAGGAAGTGATAATGTAGTGCGGGTAGTTGAAGTGAAAACCGCTACCGGAGTATTACGTCGTGCAGTTAACAAAGTTTGTTTATTGCCCGTTTCGGAGGCAAAGTGAAAATTCCCTGTTATGTATATATGTCCCTGAACAATATGTGAAGGCAATGTTTTTATTTATATGTTATGTATGCTTATTTTTGTATTAAGTTAGTTGAAATCGCTTAGGCGTTTCAAAGGGGGCGGCATGTAGGAATTTCTATTATATTTTCATGAACTAAATGCGGACGCCAATGTATTTAAAGAATGTGCAAACCAGATGCATAAGTGGTGTTATCTGCACCCCAGTCCCACATACCTGCTATCCTGACTGTTAACGCAAAACACAGGGAGTGTGCCCAAAAAAGGAGAGTTACAGTTCGGAGGTCACGTCGGCAACACATTGCGCGTCTCCGAATTTCGTGCCGCTCCGCGTTTATAACTATTTAGCATTTTTATAGTTAATGACAAATAAATAAGTAAATAAGTAAAATTACAATACAGTCCGCTTTTTCAACATCACACAAACACACGAACAGCTGGTGAGGCGGACAGTTACCTTGATGTGGGTCCCGGGTCATACGGGGGTTCCTGGTAATGATAATAGTTTGTTGGCCGGAGAGCCCGTTATAGGTTTCAGTAGGCAGCAAGTAACGTCAGCCCTCAAAAAGTAGTACCAGTTGTAGCAGTTGGGCCGGCATACTGGCCGTCTGTTAAAAGATCGAGAAGGAAGGGAGAACCAGGCAGTGATGTTGGCTGAGGTATGATATTCGGGGATGATCAAGAGGGTCTACTGGTGCCTAACTTGCTAGGCGCGGCCAAAGTTTACGGAATACATATAAGTTGGATCACTCCCCGTCGGCACTTTGAAGAACTCACATGAAAACGATGCCGCGGCCGCACGCGCCAGTTAGTTTTTGCGTTGGTTTTTGCTCAAGTACGAGGGTCTTTTAGCGGGGACTTGCTAACGCTTGGGTTGTACGTATATACGAGGGTCATTGAAAAACTATGTATTGACGGCCGATTTAGACATATAAATACAAACATAACGTTTATTTTGCAATGCACTAAGTTACATAAATGGATATCAAAAATGAAGCCTAGTAAAACTATTACTAATGAATTTCAAATGATTTCACATATTGTAGCTATTTCGTAGATAAGTAAAAACTGATGGTTCAAAGGTGCTGTAGTATTTTTACCTTAATGGTTTGTTTATTTGGCTTATTCTTGAGATCACAGTTTATAAATTTTATGGTATAGTATATACGAACTCGTATGTACAGTTTTAAAAGATAATCATGTGGAAATGCTATACATGGATGTGAATAAATTATTTTTGAGATTTTGCTTTTCACTGTCATTCCAGTTGCTACTGTAGAAACTAAATTGCTAAAGTTATCAATAGAAATATGTTCGAGCTCTAAAATATAATTTACAATGTCTAGTTTGTATTGTAGTTATAGCTTGTTGATCGAATAAGACACGTGCCCAGAACATAAACAAAAAGTTATTCGTTCAACATTATGTAGTTTTAATTAGGGGATAGTAAAACCCGATGCATAACTTTTCCATTTGGAAGCTTGCCAGAGCTTCCCCGCTCCTTATTTTTATGACTTACTGTAAATAATTATGGCGATGCCGCAACAAAGGGTTGGTTTGCGATTCTGTTTGAATACAGGCGCCTCTTGTTTAACGAAGCCTCCTAAATAAGAGGATGTACAGAAAATAACGAGACTAATTCTATAGTATAACAACGAAATGTGTGTTTCATTTTTATGCTCTCATCCGTATGTAGATTTTACCATTTAAATTGCTATACAAGAAAATGAAATATATATTTAAAGATCTTCAACACCTACTCATCTGATTGTAAGAGTAGCGAGGTGTACCATAATTTCCATTCCCATGTCTTCAATTGTTTGTTGACAAATTGCCGATCTGTGAGTCGAAGCATTGTCGTGATGTCGCGTCCAACCGATGTCTTAAGGGTCTAGGGTATAGCGCGCGAAATTTAGAATCCAAGAAAAGACGTATTCCCATGTTAACAAGGAGGCGTGGCAACCTGTTCCCTTTCTCCAGTGTGTGTGTCTAAGATGAGGGCAGGTAAGTCCAAAAAGTAAGGTCAAAAGGTCCAAAGGTAAGGTCCAAAGGTCACTATAAAAATGAATTTCCCATTTCCAAGCTCCTTAAGTTACCTTTTAACTTACAGTAATGACTTAAAGAGCAAACTGAAGAAGAAAGCTTGCGCTTGTGCAACTATTTAGCCCTTTTTTGATATCGTGTTTGGTTGTTAAATTACAGGCATTTATAGAATGTATGCTTTTGAATTGCTGTGCACATTAAAAAACTTTTTTTTGCGAAAATCGAAACTAGTTGTCATTCATTAGGGCCTTATTATATATGTAGTTTGAAAATAGAGTGTGTTATGCGAGAAATTGTGAGTCCGTGTTTTACATGGCAAATACGTATGTATAAATGTGTGTATCCAGGCCCCTTAATGAAAGAGCCGTTTTTGCTTTAATTTTGCTTTTAGGGGTCTAGGGTATAGCGCGCGAAATTGGGAATCCAAGAAAAGACGTACTCCCGTGTTAGCGAGGAGGTGTGGCCGCCTGCTCCCTTTTACCAGTAATGTATGTCTAAGATGAAGGGAGGTAAGTCCAAAAGTCTAAATATAAAGTCAAAAGGTCCAAAGGTAAGGTCCAAAGGTCGCCATAAAAATGAATTTCGCATTTAGAAGCTGCTGACGTTACCTTTAAAATTACAGCAATGACTCAAAATGCAAATTAAAGGAGAAATCTTACACTATGTCACTTCGGTGGCCCTGTGCTGATGTTGTGTTTGGTTGTTAAATTACAGACACTTGAAGAATATATGATTCTGCATTGCGAGTTATCTTTTGCGCACTAAAAAAACTTGTTTGAAAAAATTGCTCTGAGATGTCATTGATTAACGTCTTAGCTATCACCTTTTGAAATACTGTGTATGTAGTTTGAAAAACAAGTGAGTGCTGTTCGAAATGAAATTGCGTATTTTACATGGCAAATACATAACTATGTATAAATGTGTGTACCCAGGCCCCTAAGCGTCTTCGCTACACATTAGAATAGTATTCCTTAGCTACTGCATGTCCTCTGTAACTTGCAACGTTATTAAAGAAATCAGGTTCATCACTTTACAAGCGTTTTCAACAGTTTTGCCTTATGCGGTCTTGGGCTTCCTATGCAAACTTTGAGACCTCAACTGAAACTTTGAGACTTCAACTTAGGGTCTTAAGAGGCCTGGGTACACACATTTATACATATGTATTTGCCATGCAAAGCACGGATTCCCATTTCGAACAGAACTCACTTGTTTTTCAAACTACATACACAGTATTTCAGAAGATGATAGCGAAGACCTTAATCAATGACATCTCAAAGCAATTTTTTCAAAAAAGTTTTTTAGTGTGCAAAAAAACTCGCAATGCAGATTCGTACATTCTTCAAATCTCTGTAATTTTTGGCTACGCTTTTTGAGGTTATTATAATATCTAAATAACGAAAACTTACGCCACCCATTTCCATCGGTCTGTCTGTCGGTCTGTCGTTTGTCGGTCTATTTGTCTGTTGGCGTTTTTGGGCAGCGATATCCTATGGGGTCGTAGTAGGTAATGCTACTACAATATTGAAGATTGGTGCAGGGGTACCGCAGTAATTAGCAAAAAACGAAAAAATTCAGGTTTTGCTTATTTTTAGGGTTTTCGTGGTTCCTAATCATTTTCTACTTTCTTTTGGTGGGAGTGAAATTGGTGTGGTTGGGCTGTAAAACTGAAAAATGTATTGTATTCATAATAGGTTGTCCACTGACCTATGAAAGAAAGATCTAGAAGCATAAAAAACCTTTCTAGGTACATCTGAATATTGCCTTGCCTGTTACAGAAACCAAGGGATGTATATTATACGAGTATTGCTTTCCTTTAGATCGTTGTGTATTGTGTGAAAATTATTCAATTGATTTTAATGAAATTTCCACCCAGTTTTACCTTGTCGACGATAGAAGTGGAGGTCAAGAAATAAATATATAAAAGAAGCTCAAACTTTGATTTTAGTTGCTGTAGCGGTTCCCGATCATTTTCTACCTTCTTTTTGTTTGGGGTGAAATTAGCATAGTTGGGGGATGGGGGGTTGTAAAACTGAAAAGTTTGAATTTTCTGATGTACATATACATACAAGTATTGCTTTCGATCGGTCTATACTGTGTAACGTAGAAACTATTGAACTGATTTTGACGAAATCATGATACAGTATTACTACGGTAGCGAGGATGGAGAGCGCGTATGGTTTTTAGGAGTCGAATCATTGGCGGCGCAGCAATAATAAAAAAAATATAAATATATATAAACAGCTGAAACATCGTTTTTAGACTTTATAGGAGTTCCTGATTGTTTCGTACTTTTTTTCGGAGCGGGCAAAATTAGGGTAGTTGGGCGGGCTGTAGAACTGAAAAATTAGCAGTGTTCATAATAGGTTGTCCATTAACATGTGAAAGAAAGACCTAGCGGCATAACGCACTTTTTTGCGAACAGGCGGGTGATGATTTGGATGCAAGCTGATCTCAGACTATAGCTTCATACTATGAGAAACTAATAAACTGGTATCACCGTAACCGTGTGAGAAGTACAGTCAGTATAGAGTCAATCAGCTTGACTTCACATTTTATTATAAATGACACCTGCAGAGCTCGCAAGTGCGTTTTGACGGTAAAACAGCAGCAGGCCACACACGCGTAGCTAGAACTCCTCCCTACCGGTGCGGAAGTCTGGCAAACTCGGCCGCGGAAAATCTGAATAGTCGGCGATTGACGGCGTACGGCGACCGTCACTGCACGGCGTAACCGGCACGAACGCGCCTCTGCCAGTCTTGCGTTGGAACCGGTTGAAACGCCGCTTCGCCGCGCTCGCTCGCGCGTCACGGTCCGTTACACGTGCTTCTCGCCGCACAGGTGGCAGCTTTCATCAAAGGTAGGTAAAGGTTATTTCACACCTTGCCGATTAGTGCTGGACCTGGGAAATAAGCAAAACAAGTCATAAGAAAAAGTGTTGTCAAGCTGGTTGACTCAGTACTGTAATGAGTTTGATTTAAAGACAACTGTAAATGAGGCTACAAGGATGACTTCAAATACTTGCATTGATAATACAATTATTCCTTCTACACTTCAATATGCATTCAAAATATTACCCAGTCATTATTCAGATCATACCATGCAGATACTAGACATTTATTTATCTGTAATCCAACCCAAGTATGTATACAGGGTGGGCCAATAGTGCGTGGGCGGAGGATTGTGGGTTTTCTAAAAAATATTTCAAAAATCTGTCACTTGATCATGGTAGGGACCCTTGAGGGCTATAACGTAAAAATATTTTCACTTAAATTTGGACGTTTATACAGGGTGATTCATATCAAACCTACATTTTTTTGAATATAACCCCCTATATATTATTGCATATTTGGATTCCTTGGCCAATTCTAGTGTGACTTTATGTATCATACATTGAACTTTAAACGAACCGTTTAGGCGCAAATTATCATTTTTGGTATAAGTAGGTATCAGAAAAAAATTGAATATCGCAGCGATTATAAAATCTAGAAGGTCTTGACTTTGCGGTAAGACTAAACATGAAATGCGTCATCTTAGGTCAGAGGGCTAAATTTGAATTCTATTTGCACTTGGAGAAATCAGAGGATAAATTAAGGAAACTTCAATCACAGATAACAGCGTACGTCAAAATGTTTTTGCCTAATTTAACGCGATGTCTTTCACAACACAGCTCACACAAATAACCAAACATAGGTGTAAAATACGAGCTAAATAAAGATCTTATAAAAAATTAAATCAAAAAATGTGTGTTTTCAAACCACGAATTTTGTAATTTTTCGGGTGATTTAAACATGTAAAGGTCGTTGTTTAGTTTGTATTTTACATCTATGTGTTGGTTCTTTGTTGTGGAAGACACTGAGTTATATTGGCCAAAAATTGCTTGACGTTTCTTTTGTTTGAGAATTGCACTTGAAAATCTGTGACTCAATGCACATTTCTGTTTTTTGCGAGCAAACCTCCACGTTAAAGTGCCGAAGATGGCAATAAACGTTGCCGAAAGCTTGGTGGTTTCCATTATGCAGTGACCGGTGTTTCTTTTCAAAATTTTGGCCACAACCTCAAGATTTTCTCTTTAATATATACAGGGTGAGTCCTAAGATGATTCTTTTTTTTAACTGCGTGTAGAAGTCGTTGAAATAAACTAGTCTTTTATATTTTTTTTCAGAAAGTTGAAAAATAAGCGTGATCCAAAATAAAAAAATGTAAATCTAGGCTTCTGTATCAATAAGTACCTACTCTAGTCTGTTTATGTTTAGGTCTTTCTCTCATCTATTAGGCATTGCACGTATCATATAGTGCGGTAGTCACTTTCTGTTTTAATTTATTAATTTTAAATTGGTAATTCCTAAAAGCGATAAATTATTAAAAACACAAATTTTAGGATTTACCAATTTGAAACTAACTATGATAAACTAAAACACTAACTGACAGGTGCAATGCCTGATGATGAGACAAAAATTCGAAAAAACTAAACATACAGAGACTAGGTACGTGTTTTAATACACAAGTCCAGACTAGGGTTTAGACTTACCTTTTCGATTCAGTGTCTCGCTTATTTTGCAGTTTTCGTATAAAAGTTGTTTGAAAAAGTTGTTTATTTAAAAAAAGAATCAACATAGGATTCACCCTGTATATATACATCAAATATTTTGAAAAAAGGGGCCACGGAAAATTTCTTGCAGGGGGGCTCCGGGGAGTATCTTGCTGCGGGGGGCCCCGAATTTTAAGTTACGCTACTGATAATAGTCTCAGATCCCCTTGCCATCATCGCCCGTGCGCCCGCCCGCAAAAAAACGTCCGAAATAAAAGCTCTCGTAAATAGTTTCTTGCATCTCCCTCCGTAGGAACCGCGACTAGACGATACAGCTTTTACTTTGCATTCTTCAACTGATATTCTACTTATGTACATGACATGCGGATTTTCCGATATTTAGAAACAGATTATATTACCAGTAGTAATCTTTAAAGGGCAATGAAAAGTGTTCCGGGATTTCCCAACCTCCCTAGCGAGAGCCTATCCTACCACTGCTCATTTAAACCACTCTAAAATAACTACAGTAAATGATCAGATATCCACTGAAAGATTTTATATACTGTTTATTTTTTAATTAAGTTTCATCGCCACTAACGCAACTACTACCACTACGAAAACAACCAAATTTTCAGCTTTCCAACCCTTCACACCCCACTACCCCAACTTTGCCCCTATAAAAAAATGTAGAAACCGATCAGGAAACCCCTAATCGCCTAAAAACGAAGTTTGAACTGTTTTATATTTTAAGTTTTTTATTATTTCCGAAATTTTTAGTTTTAACAGCACAATTACTTATGAAAACATTATTGGTATTATCTGCTACCAGTCTTTGGTTGCCTCAAGTAAACCAGTTTGCAGAAAGTCCAATGAAGCATACGGAAAGACAACTATCGCAAGGTATCAGTCGTCACGATCCAGTTCTGGTATGAAACGATGAGATGCTAAATGATGTTGGATAACCATTGGCTTTAGAAAATGGTACCGCAAAATATTTTGTGACGTATTATAATTATCCTACCTTGTATGCCTATACCCCGCCACAAGGCTCAGCCTTATAGGGGTGGCATTATTTGTAGTTTTATTGCGAATAAATGAATTAAAAAATGAATTTCTGCGTTGCCACTGACACGATTTCTAAAAACTATACGCGTTTTCTAACCTCGCCACGGTAATAATACTACATCAATTTTAAAAAAAATCAGCTCAACAGTTTCCGGGTAACACAATACAGAACGATCTAAAGCAATATTCGTAGAGGTTTGTGGATATCAGAGAAATTTAGGTCCCTTGGTTTCTGTAATAGGCAAAACAATGTTCGGATGGACCCAAAAAAATGTATTATTGTGCCGCTAGAATTTCACAGGTCAATGGACACCACCCCACCTTCACACTCATCCAAAATAAAGTAGAAAACCACCACGAACCCCTAAAATGCATAAAAACGAAGTTTGAGATGTTTTTATATTTTTAGTTTTTTTTATTGTATTGCTTCGCCGCCCCAAATTACTAAAATCCATACACGTTTTCTACTCGCGTCACGGTGATAATACTGTTTCAAAATTTCATTAACACCAATTTAACAATTTCCACCTTTCACAATACATAACGCAATATCAGTATGCAAACATCAGAAAGTTCTTCCATCTCTTTAATAACGAATTCTTCATTGTGCTCAATTACAAAAGTTTCTTCTCCGTTGAAAGTCATCTTCATGTAATTCCTGGTGTAACTGAACATGATATCTTGGGGGTGCATCTTATTGTTTGATACTATTCTTTGCACATTTCCATACCGTCTTCCTTGTTCTCTGGAAATTTCTCGTCTACTGGTATTTATTTGTATTATCCGTAACTGCTAATAATACATTGAATTCATTCTCCGAGATAGTAACGGTTTTTGTTTTTTCCTTCTTATGATAATTATGCTACATTACCAGCACGATTAAATCGATGCATGAGTTTTTCGAAATTCATTTTTTCAGGTAATCGACGCTCTGGAAGTCTTTCATGGTACACCCTACGGGCTAACAAGCGACTTTACTAGCATTCACCTAGTATCCAGATCGTATCGATGAATTCCTCATTTGAAAAAAATGGAATCAAGTTGTTTGACCCAGTACCTCCCACACCTTACGGTGATTTCATTTAATTATTTTCCCATAGAATGAAGCCAAATCATCGCCCGCCCGACCAAAAAAGGTGTTGTATGCCGCTAGATCTGCCTTTCACAGGTCAATGGATAGCCTATTATAAATACCAAAAAAATGAGTTTTATGACCCCCCACTCCACAACTACCCCAATTTCACCACCACCCAAAAAATTAGAAAATAGTCACGAAACCCTTAAAACGCTTAAAAACGAAGTTTGAGCTGTTTCTATATTTTTTGTTTTTCTATCATTGCTGCGCCACCACTGGCACGATTTCTAAAATCCATAAATATTTTCCATCCTCGCTGCGGTGATAATACCACAGTATGTATACGTCAGAAAATTTCGAGTTCTTTGATTTCTGTAATAGGTAAGACAATGTTCGGATGGACCTAAAAAGTATATTATGACGCTAGGTCTTTCTTTCACAGGTCAATGGATAGCCTATTATGAATACAACAAATTTTTGAGTTTTGCGAACCCCCACCCCCAACCACCCCACTTCCACCACCACCAAAAGAAAAGTAGAAAATGATTAGGAACCCCTAAAACGCCTAAATACGTTTTCATATTTGTAGGTTTTTTTATTATTGCTGCGCCGCCACTAACACGATTTCTAAAAATCATAAATATTTTCCATACTCGCGGCGGTGATAATACTGTGTAAAAATTTCATTAAATGCAATCTCATAGTTTCCTAGTTACACAATACAGAACGATCAGAAGCAATACTCGCATGTATACATTAGAAAATTCCCTTGGTTTTTGTAATAGGCAAGATAATGTTGGAATGGACCTAAAAAAGTGTACTATGATGCTGGGTCTTCCTTTCACAGGTTAGTGGAAAGCCTATTATAAATACAACAAATTTTTCAGTTTTGCAACCCCCCACCCCCTAACCACCCCAATTTTACCCCCATTCAAAAATAGTAGAAAATGATCAGAACCCCCTAAAACGCCTAAAAACAAAGTTTGAGGAATATTTAAAATTTTTGGTTTTTTGCTAATTACTCCGCCGCCCATGCACGGATTTTCAAAATTATAGAAACATTACCTACTACGACCCCACAGTATATCGCTGCCCAAATTTCATCACAATCGATGCAGCGGTTACTGAGATTACGTGGCTAGAGAAACGCGTACAGTCAGACCGTCAGACCGACAGATAGACTGACGGAAATGAGTGACGTGGATTTGCGTTATGTAGACATCATAACACGCACAAAAGGCATATTATCTCAAAATCGAAAATTTTCGCGATCACTATACTCCTCTCACCTATCGGTGTGGGGAATAGAAGACATTAATTCAAGTTAACTAATCAAAATAAAACATATGTGAGTGCATGAGATCACGTTACGAATGGCATATCGTCTATAAAATTTTGGTTATGGAATCACCAATTATGACTTTATATGCTTCGATTATTAACACCCGCTAATTCTTCTACCATGTATGTCGAACTTCGACGTGTGTATATAGCCTTTTAGGCAAAGCACGTCCCTGATTTGACTACTCATGCATTGTGTTTCCTTGTACAATGCTCAACGCTGATTGTATGTACAATTCCTATTAAGCGATGACTAATTCATATTAGGTAACCTGTATCAAGTTATGTCTATGTATTTTACACACAGTTCGCTGAATCTAGCGTCAGTGTTAAAATATTTATATCCATAAACATTGTTGACAATTTGAACCAATGGTGAATAACAACACCTGGATGCGACATTTTCTTATTTCCAAACTAAAATGATTAAGAAAGAAATCCGGTGACACTCTAATCCTTCAATCGTTCGTTGGTAAATCAAGTTCGATATTTTGTCATGTTAAATTCGTTAAGCTATTTAAAAAGACAGATATAGCTGGAAAATCAAATCTAAAATGATACAGAAAGCATGTCATGACTAGATCTCGAACCTTTGCAGAAGGTTTTATTTAATAGCGATACAGACTATACCTTAAAGAAATGTTAAGCATTTGGAGCTTTTGAAGAGGATAATGTCCATGTTATAGGAGAAGTTACACTTTGTAAAGGCCTAAATTTTGTATTCGAATAATAAATTTTAATCTGATAGACAACGCCACAATCTATACCTAACCCACAAGTTTTTTCAGTTTCCTCATTACTCTTTCCGGAATACCGAAACACCTGGATGCGACGTTTTCTTACTTCCAGACTAAAATTGATGAATGAGGAGTAAGTTCAGTGACATGGTCTAATTTGTCTATTGTTCGTTTCCAAGTAGGTGATCTCTGAGACGGGGTATTGTAGTGATGCAGAGTCCAACCGAAGTCTTGACAAAGTGGCCATTTTTACGTTAATTTTGCCCGAAAGGGTTTTTGAAGTGCATTATAATAGTACTTCGCAGTTATGGTATGTCATGTGTCACAATGAGATCATAAATAACTCAAAATTTATGAAAAATATGGAATCAAGTTGATTGACACAGTACTTCCCACACATAATAGTGATGTCATTTTATTTTTTTCCCATTGCATGAAGCTATAGTCTGAAATCCCCTTGCAATCAAATCATCGCCCACCCTCCCGCAAAAAACATCCAACACAAAAACTCTCGTAAATAGTTTCTTGCGTCTCCCTCCTTAGAAACTAGGACGCCACAGTTTTCATACTGCATGCTTCAACTGAACGATGCAAAACGATCAGGAGCCTCTAAACCGTCTAAAAGCGAAGTATGAGCTGTTTTTATATTTTAAGGTTTTTAATTATTGTTGCGCCGCCACTGACGCGATTTTTCAGACACTGGCGCGTTTTCTAATTTCGCCGCGATCGTCAGTTCTGCGTCAAAATTTCATTAAAATCAATTTAATAATTTTTGCTTTACGGAATATACATAGAAAGAAATTAAGCAATACTCGTATATGTATACATCACAAAAGTCCCTTGGTTTCTGTAATAGGCAAGGAAATGTTCACATGGACTTAACAAAAATACGTCGGTACGTATTTCTTCCACAGGTCAATGGACAAACTATTACGAGTACAACAAATCTTTCATTTTTAAAACAAGGTCTGAGCTGCTTTTATATTTTTAGTTTTTTTTATTGCTGCTGCGCCGCCACTGACACGATTTTTCTAAAACATACACGTTTTCCATCCTCGCTGTGGTAGTAATACTGTGTCAAAATTTCGTTAAAATCAATTGAACAATTTTCGCGTTACGCAATATAGAACGATCTAAAACAATACTCGTATGTCTGAATACATCACAGTCCCTTGGTTTCTATAATGAGCAAGGCAATGTTCGAATTGACCTAAAAAAGTGTATTCTTACACTAGGTTTTTCATTCACAGATCAATGGACAGTCCATTATGAGTACAACAAATTTTTCAATTCTCCAATCCCCCCCCCCCCCCCCAACCACTCCAAATTCACCCCTACCCAAAAAAAAGTAAAAAATGATGAGGAACCCCTAAAACGCCTAAAAACAAAGTTTGAAGCATTTTTTTTTGTTTTTTATTATTGTTGCGCCGCCATTGACACGATTTTTCCAAACCATACTCGTTTTCCATCCTCGCCGCAGTAGTAATACTATGACAAAGTTTCATTAAAATCCATTCCATAACTTTTACGTTGCTCAATACAGAACGATGTAAAGCAATATTCCTATGTATATATCAGAAAATTCTAAGTCCCTTGGTTTCTGGAATAGGAAAGGCAATGTTCGGATGGGCCTAAAAAAGGGTATTATGTCACTAGGTCTTTCTTTTACAGGTCAATGGATAGTCTATTATGAGTACAACACATTTTTGAGATTTACAACTCCCCACCCCCCAACCACCCCAATTTCACCCTCACCCAAAAAAAAAGTAGAAAAAGATCAGGAACCCCTAAAACACCTAAAAACGGAGTTTGAGGAATATTTAATTTTTTTCGTTTTTTGATAATTACTCCGCCGCCCATGCACCGCTTTTCAGAATTATAAGAACGTTACCTACTACGACCCCCCAGCATATCGCTGCCCAAATTTCATCACAATCCATGCAGCGGTTACTGAGATTACGAGGCTAGAAGAACGCGCACAGACAGACAGATAGACCGACAGACTGACAGACCGACGGAAATGGATTTTCGTTATAAAACGCCCAAAAAGCGTGTTATCCCAAAATCGAAAAATTTTGCACCTATCGGTGTGGAAAGTAAAAGAGTCAGGTGTCTCACTTTACCAGCGCTTCTAGCAGTATTGAATTCCGCGATCACACTGCCAGAAATGTATTTTATGCCAGTCCGGCTATTTGCACTAAGCCATTAATTTTTGCGCTTTTTGTGGCAGTTCGCCCAGTTTCTGATCATCCGGGACGAGGTTCTTCTGGGTAGTTCCACAAGCAAAGAAATTAAATGGAGTGATGTTTTATCTTTACTCTTTTTTACGATATTCGCTTCAAAAGGGATGGTTTTACGATAGATACCCTAGTTTTGAGCTGGATAGACAATATCGTTGAAATCGTGCATTTTGTGGCTCCCTTCAATCTTTGGAGGACAGGGCGTGAGAGCAGACGTAGAGAAATGATAACGAAATTGAATCTTAAATTGCAGACGAACTTATTGTTACTGTAAGATTGTGTGCATGGAATGTACTCAATAACTCCACAAGAATAATTGAAAGTTTTATTATCTGCACGACTATACTTAGCAGGAAAGTGATAATTTGGCTAAAGAAGCGAGGTTTATATGAAAAACTCAATATTTGTTGGCTGCTATTTATTTTACAAAATCATACTGAGCTATAGAAAAAGATATCATGAGTTTCAATTTCTTTTTAGTGCGAAAACATAACAAGAATAAGACCTTTCCTGGCTACCTTAAAATTACACACATTCTTGAACCAAATCGTCTCTATTATTGATATAACATTTCACGAGAGAATGAACCTGTTTTGTAACTCTTTGTGTTGAAACTTCATTTTTGTTAACAGGTGTTAGACATGCGTTGTCAAGCAATGCCCAATCCAGTTTCAAAATATCAGAGAATTGATTATGTAACTTAACCATAACAACTGAAAGTATTAGTATAAAAAGGCAGCATGAGAAAACCAGTGAACTTTTATCCTCTGAAATCAAATCAGCGTCTTCTGAAATCTGCAGCCTTTAGGACGCTGCTGACCCTAGATGGCGGCCTATATGGCCTATTAACGAAATCCAGGACTCATTTGATCTGGAACACACAGTATCGTTCAACATCTTATTTCACATAAGACAACATGTCTACCGACACAAGGAGAAGTTGCCTTTTGCTGTTATTTTTGGGCATCCCAAAATTTGTTTTTCCCCTCTTGGTTATGAATTTTTGAGGATACGAGAAACCCTTGTTTATATGCTAATGGCGCATCTCGTGGACCGTAATGCAGTGTCACTGTTTTTATTTTCAGATGGAAGCATGATACTGACAGAGCAACATGGATGAAGACTGGAATACATCGTATGTGTTTGGCATCGACAATGAAAGTGGGTGGGGAGGAAGGTACTTCTTCACGTACTACTCGGAGTTTGGTGACAAGCCCTATGTTCAAACTATTCTGGAAGTTGCTATGTTTTCATTCATCTTTTTTGTATCGCTGGTTGCCAATATCTCCATTGTCGTTTGTGTCTCCAGGTAAGCAAAAATATATAATATACAAAAATTGGTATGGTATAAGGTAAGTGGCTCAAATATCGCCCCCTGGAAAATTGCAAAAAATTAAAGACCTAACAAATATTTCACTAAAACCAATAAGCTTCAGTGCAGCCCATCTATTTTGGGTGCTTGAAGTTAATATTTGGGTTTATTGGAACAACAAGTGAAAAACATGTTTAGTAGAGCAAATTAAAATCCAGTTTATGAATGAAGTGCTTTTAATTTCTCCGCCTTCAAGGAGAATCCATATTTTACTCAAGAATTAAGCTTTAGCTTGTCTTATAATTTATAATTACCGGAATGAACGAATGAGATCAAAATAAAAACTAAACGACTGAAAAGTATCAGTGCCTCTTGTGAAGACCTAGGTCCAAATATTACGATCGTAGGTTTCTTCGTCCTTTGAGCTATCACTTAGATAATTTTCTTTGAAAACTGTTCATAAAAATTAATTCGGACAGCTGGAAAAATACCGGGACGATATTTGGGGACGGTATTAGGAACAAAGCTCATTTTCCAAATGACTACTGTCATCAGTAAATGGACAACAATAACAAAATCTTACTCACAAATCATGAATACTGACTCTCTGAGTATAATTCAAGTCTAAATAAATTAGAAAAATTACTTACATTTACTCTCCACATACAACGGCAAAAAGTTTATTCATAAGATATCCATCCTCAATATTACGATTCACAAATTTGTTCACATCTACCGTGTAGCTTATTGTATCATCAGGCGAATATAATTAGGCTATAAATCGAAAATGTTAATTTCTGGCGATATTTTAGTGTCGAGAAAGAAACCGGATGACGTCTGGTATTTAAGTTCTAGAGACAGTTTGGAAACCTTTTTATCATTGAACCATGACCTCAAAATGAGAGGGATTGGAGATAGAAGTGGTTGTAAAAAGTGAAAAAAATCTTTAAGTAACCGAATAAAAATGCGGTAGCGTTTTAGCACAGCTGCCAACTAATGTTCCAAAAAATCGTCATCCGGAGTCTACAAGCTGTTTGCGCGTACCGATTTTTTAAAGTGAAAATGAAGAAATCTCGACAAAGCCTGTCGTAACTCGGTAGAAAATTCTTAGTTTTTTTGTAAATAAGATAAAAAATACTGGCATCCGTTTTTGTCGCCTCTCCATAAGACTCGAAAGTCGTCGCAAAGCAGTTTTCACCTGCCACCCCCCCTACCCCCAAGAGCGACAACCTCCAGAGATCGTAAATCGAATATTATCTTAATTAAACAACGCTGATGTAGTATCACTTTCACACATCCACAAATAATTAAGATATTTTCCGCAAAGCACATATCGGAGTATGTAGAGACGCGTTAGGGCGACGTGTTCCTAAATATCGTATTTTACTTCCCACACCGATAATGTGAGGGGGTTATTGTGATCGCGAAAATGTTCGATTTTGAAATAATACGTTTTTTGGGCATTTTATGATGTCTACACAACGAAAATCCACGTCACTCATTTCCGTCGGTCTGTCAATCTGTCTGTCTGTACGCGTTTTTCTAGCCTCGTAATCTCAGTAACTGCTGCATGGATTGTGATGAAATTTGGGCAGCAATATGCTGTGAGGTCGTAGTAGGTAATGCTGCAATAATTTTGAAAATCGGTTCATGGGCGACGGCGTAATTAGCAAAAAACAAAACATTTCAAATATTCCTCAAACTTCGTTTTTAGACATTAAGGTGTTCCTGATCATTTTCTACTTTTTTTGGGTGGGGTGAAATTTGGGGTGGTTGGGGGGTGGGGGGTTGTAAAATTGAAAAATTTGTTGCTTTCATAATAGACTGTCCAATGACCTGTAAAAGGAAAAACTAGTGACATAAATACCTTTTTTAGGTCTATCCGAACATTATTATTACAGAACATTATTATTACAGAAACCAAAAGAAACCATTAATTGATTCTAATGAAATTTTAACATAGTATTACTACCGTGGTAGGATGGAAAACGCATATACTTGTTAGAAATCGTGTATAGCGTAGCAATAATCAAAAAACTAAAAGTAGGAAAACAGCTCAAACCTCGTTTTTAGACGTTTTAGGTGTTCCTGATCATTTTCTACCTCTTTTGGGTAGGGGTAAAATTGGTCTGGTTGAGGAGGGGTGGAGGGTTGTTGAACTGAATAATAATAATAATAATGTTTATTTCCAATGGACTCATTACAGAGTATAGGAAGATAGTCAATATAGGTACATAAATCAGTAAATAACAAACATTTCACAAGTAAACAAAAAAAAACACACACACACATACAATTAAGTAGACAGATCATTTGTAAAATTGAAATTCAAATACTCATCCACCGAGTAAAATGGATGTGACAAGAAGAATGACTTTAATTGTTTTTTAAACAGTATAACTGAGTTTATCGTCTTCAATGACGATGGCAATTTATTGAAAAGCCTTATAGGCATTATGTAGCAACTTTTGGATGAGAGTGTTAATCTATGAGAAGGTATGTCTAAGTTACTGTTTTCTCGTAATTCATATATTTCATTAGTTCTGAAATTGAAGTGATGAATATTATTCCTTACATGCAAGATGCTTTTGAATATATAGAGTGAGTAGACAGTCATAATGCCCGATTGTCTGAATAATGATGCACAGGGATATGTCCGACATTTGAAATTCATTGTCCTTAAAATCATTTTTTGTATAACGAAGACCTCATTCATACGAGAGCAGTTACCCCAAGCAACAATACAGTAACTGATGATTGAGTTTACGTAAGCAAAGTAGTATAATTTTAAGATATCGTTGCTTACATAAGCTCTAAGCTGCCATAGTACAAATCGATGTTTAGCTAGTTTCTCAGGTATGAAATCAATATGTTTACCCCATGATAGCCGGGAATCTAAGTGAACTCCAAGAAACTTTACACTACAACTTT